>CAMZMU010000109.1:186107-1481492 GCA_947311845.1 Poa pratensis | reverse complement strand
TCTTATGGCGCGTGCAATTTGTAAAGCTCTTAAGGCCCAAAAGATAAACCGTACAAGCCCAATAGATCAAGTGCATGCAAATCGGCTCGCTAATAGTGGCTGGAGTAGTCTATACGATTGATTGTCCTTGATTGAAATAAGGAAAACGCTGTTTAACAGCCGGCTGTAGCTACAGCCGGGTTCGTCGCGTCACGCGCCGGTCGCTGTCGCGCGTAGGTCCACCTCTCGCTGTCGCGTCCAACTCGCCCCGCGCGCGTCCTTTTTTAATTGCTACTCATTAGTTGCAACCAGCCTTAATTAACTAGCTAGCTCTCTCTGTTTAGCTAAGTTCTGTGCTCTGCCAGCGCACATGCAAACAGCTAGCTAGGTCTCTCCCAGCAACTACTAGCTAGTAGCAGGAAGGTAAAGAAGAGACGAGCTCGTAGATCATGCCTAGTGCAGCACTTACATACATGCAAAAAGTAGCTACTCCCTCTCATCCGATTTTATTCTCGCTAGCCGTATACAAATTTGTATTGCCGTAGCTCACCTTCCACGTCAATTATTTTGGATCAGATGGAGTAGCTAATTCTGACGTGCCTTCTACCTTGCGTGGCGGATTTCGATGGCGAAAGATCAATCTTTGCATATTGGTATTAATGTTAGCTCTGCGCCTTTGTGTGACCTCCGGAGTGGTGGATTGGTGGCCGACCAACTCAGATCATTCATGGTGGTGCCTCCAAGGCTAACGGTGGAAGTCAGCGTTTTGGCATTGTCGATGTTGCATGCGGTGTGTAATTTTGCTACATGAGTGCATAGTTTTTGTTGTGTAAGTATGAACAAAGTGATACAATGTTTTATGTCACATGCTACAGAAGATTGTTCCAATGTTACATATGTGTTTGTGTATTGTTGGATGAGTTGGACACAAATGTTGGATAGGTTGACTTTTTTTGTTACAAACAACGACAACTTTTCCAACATTTTTATGTGCCATCAATGATGTGTTGCATACATTGTTGACTTTTGCTACATTAATGTGTCCAAAATGTTACAATATTTTTCGGTGCACGTCGCAAGTTCTACATATCCGAGAAAAATTGTTGGCAAAGATGTCGCATTTTTTTGAAAATGCTACATAGACAGACAAAATGTGTTACATTCAGATATTCTTTTTGCAGCAGTGACCAAACTTATGTAGCAACGGGGGGGGGGGGGGGGGGGACAACAAGTGCATGTGTCGTTGGATAAACTGATTTTCTTATTTTGGAAAAATTTATCGATGTCTCGTTTTCTGAAACGCTACATCCTACATACACAGGGAAATAATATTAAGTAGCATTTTGATTTAGTTAATGCTTGTGTTTCCTATTATAGTGCCATATACATGCCAGTTAGGAGCTAAGGTCTACCATGCAGCATGCAGCGAGTCTGGACCACACATCGCCTCAGCGCGCTGCAGTTAGCCAATAGCATGAGAAAAATAGTACACCGTGGTCACTTGGTAGAGAATCAATTTGGTGGAAAAGTCCTGAAAGCGACGTCCCCACGCGGGTCGAAAGCCAGGTATCGCTCTGCGCGTCGGGCGGCAGTCAAACAAGCTACAGCCGGCCGGCTGACGCCTAGCGCAAATAGTAATAGGTACGCTTCCATCGACTGAGACTTGACACAATCTCAGCCTCTCAGGCGACTGGTCGTGTAGTCGCTCCCAACTACAGTACGTAACACTGTACTTCCCATCGTAGTACTTTTCCTAGTTGGTCCTCGTAGCATTTTGCCCAACCTCCTCCTAATCCTCAAGGCTCTAACCTCATTGCCATGCTCAACCTCCTCCTCATCCTCCTCTTTACCGCGTGGCCATGGACGGCCGGCGCTCTGGACGACTCCGCCACGGACAGCCTACGCCATAGTAACTGCAACAACGCTTCCGGCTTCTACGAGCAAAACAGCAGCTACAAGTCCAACATCCTCCGTCTCGGCGGCGAACTCTCCAGGCTGGCCAACTTGTCGGGGTTCGCCTCCGGCAAGGTCGGCGCCGGTCCCGACACGGTCTACGGTCTTGTGCTCTGTCGCGGCGACTATACAGGCACAGGTTGCACCAATGATCTCGACGCGGCTTTCAGGAGCGCCACTGTCAGCCCGGAGTTGTGCATGGGGTACAAGGACGCGACTATCTTCTTCGACCAGTACACGCTCCGGTACTCCAACAGAGACTTCCTCTCCGGCCTCAGCAACACGCCAGAATGGCCCGGGAAGAACAAGAACCTCGTCACGGGTGCCGGCGCGGCAGCGCGGTTCATGGAGAGGGCCATCGGGCTCCTGAACGCCACCGCCGACTTCGCTGCCTACAGCTCGCCCAGCAAATACGCGACCGGCGAGGCGGGTTTCGGTGAGCAGCGCGAGAGCATAGTGTACGGGCTGGTGCAGTGCACGCCGGACCTCACCCGGCCACGATGCCGGAGCTGCCTCGCCGGTATCATCGCGCAGATGCCGTCCGAGTTCGGTAGCGCCGCTGGAACCTCGATTGGAGGGAGGATTCTTGGGGTTCGGTGCAACCTACGATACGAGAAGGAGCTATTCTTCGAGCAGAGAAAGGACACCATCATGATGGACATGCCTAAAAGTGCGTCCGAACTCGTGAACAGTAAATACTATCAGTAACTATTCTTTTTTTTAATATATCTATTCTTTTATTTTCTTCATCTTTTCTTTTTCACCTCGATGCATATAAGGTTGAGGTTCGGGAATAAAAGAAATCCTGCATAAAATTGGATGAGTAGTTTATGCATGATAGACTTAGCACTGTTTAGCTTGAACTAGACATTACTCCTAGTCCTATATCGTAAAGATAATTCGATCAAAGAAAGAGCTCAATCAAAGAGGCAGCAAAAAAATAAATCTAAATTGGTGTCTAATTTTTTTTTTTTGCCGCTTTGTTATGTATCCTAGATGGAATTGGGACGGTGTTCAAGATAATCATATTTGGAGGGATTTTTCTTCTTTTGCTAATCGCCGGGTTGCTCCTAAGGCCATATATCGTGACAAATTTGAGAGGTAATCTTCTTGGTCCAATCTATGCTTTATGCCTTCTCTTTCGTGCATGACGTTGAATTTTCTTCGTATCCACCAGTTACTGTTTCTAGACAATGTTCTATTTGCTCTCTCACCATCGATAGAAATAATTTGAAATTTCTTGTTTGTTCTCTCACCATTTGATCTTCATCTTTATTGGTTTTTAATCATATACTACGGCAGAGTTGCTGTTGCATAGGGATCTAGTTATCTTGGAACAGGAAATTGTAAATGAAAGCGACTCCAGATTTTCGCTCTTCGGTTATTCCAAGATAAGAGAAGCTACAGATAACTTCTCCAAACAAAATAAACTTGGAGAAGGTGGATTTGGCCCTGTTTACCAGGTAACTGCTATGCATAGCCAAAATGTCTGCTGCATTAATTTGACAATATTAGAGCATCTCCAACCGAGGCTCCCAAAGGCTGCCCAAACGCCCGGGCGGTCCGCCTGGACAGCCTTTGGGCCAAAAACCGCCACCCAATCGAGACCCCCATAGCCATCCCAAACGACCGGGCTGTCCGGCAGATCCCAAACCCAGCCCATATGTAGGGCGGGTTTGGGGCCGCCCGGACGCATCCGCCCCATGGTCGCTGACAGGGCGGACCTACCCTTTTCCCCCATAAATCCGACGGAACCCTCGACCGGCAGTAGATATTTCTCACACTCCTTCTCCTTGCTCCGCCCTTTTGCCAAGCTCCGGCGCTGCCGCCCATCGTCTTCGCTCACCAGCACCCCCGCCGCCGCCCCCGTCACTCCAACGACCGGCGCACCTCTACCACTCGATTTCCCACGGCTTCTCATCCCTCCCGGCTTCCCGATCTGTAAGTTCGTCGGAACCCAATCTCACCCCACAGCCGCCCTCTACATCGTGGTCCAATCCGGTCGGGTCGAGGAACCTTCTGCCCGCGCAGTCTTCATCCAGGTCGCCACCCAGACCCACGCTAAACAATGGTTCTGCCTCATAGATCCGTCGTAGAGTGGGAGACCGAGGCCGCCGCCTCGACGTCCACCACCATCCGGGACCGCCGCCCCGGTCATCCGCTCCCCCTGACAACAGGAACTTCTCTTCCCGAGCGTCGCGAACCCACCACACCGCGAGGGCCAATAATCTCCAACGGTGACGCCTCCAACAAGGTAATGATGCGTCCGTCGTCGCCGCCGGCTCCTGACAGAGCTTAGATTTTCACCCGGAGATGTTGGACCGCCTCTCGTCGGGCGGGATCGAGGACTCCACAGCGACGCCAACAAGAAGGAAAGCGACGCTCGAGAGCGCCGTCGTTGCCGGCTTCAACGGAGTCGGTGCAAGGCTTTCGCCCGGAGGTCGACCCGACCGCAAAGTGAGGAGCGACAGCACCGGGCAATGCCGCCCTACCGCCGTCCACCAAGCTTGCCCACCGGGCATGGCGGCCGCGGCGCACGTGGCCGCGTCAACCATGCCGCACCGCAGCAGTACTCGTCCGGGGCCGCCGCCCCGGCTTCCGCGCCGCCCGGGCGCCGGAGCACGTCGACAGGGGATGCCACCCCCAGCGTCCGCACCGGAACTTCCTCCTCCGCGACTATGCCCTGCACGAATCGACGCTCCGCAACCGCACGCCCCAGCCCGGGCCCGACGGGCCCAGATCGGGCCCGCCAAGCCAATCTGGCGCTAGTAAGAAAAAAAGCCCATCTGGCGCACCTCCATCTCCGCTGCAGGCGACGGCGCCACAACCTCCCGCAACGCCGCCCGCAGCCATCAGTGCGCCGGCCTCATCCTCCGCGCGAGCCCGTCGGCTCGCCGTTCTCCGCCCCCACGGGCCGGTCAAACCCCAGCCGAGAGCCAAGGAACCGCCTCCCGGACCACCGTTTTTGGCAGCGGAGGGGTGCCGCCACCACCGCGGACGAGGCCACTGGCGGCAGCGGCAGGGTGACTCAGGTGGAAGTGGACTGGCGGCGCCGGATTTTCTGCCCCTGGCGTCGCCTGGGGGACGACGCGAGGGGAGCGTTCAAGTTTGATATTTTGTTTTGGCTATTAGTTAGAGCTAGCTTTATACTTTAGCTTCAATTGATCTGGCTTCTTGAACACAAGTTAAAAATAAAACATATGTAATCTCACCTCATTGTATTATAGAAAATCTCACCTCATTTTTGTTGGAAAATGAGGCAAAGCAATGGGGCTCTGCATCCTTCTTTTAGTTTTAAGGCTTTATTTTCCCTCCAATAAACATCACATTATTAATTAAATGGAAACCATTATGTCAATTGTCAAATAAAAACTGCTCAATATCAATCTGGCACTCTAACACATATTATGTTAATTATATATGTTATTTTCTACACATACCGTTTACATAAAGTCAAAAACATATATGTTTGTATCATCCTCAAGGTTTGACAAGCAAAAATACATCTACAAATCACCAGGGTCGGTTGTCTAACTACCAGGAGATAGCAGTCAAACGACTTGCCCCGAATTCTGTACAAGGATTCCGTGAGTTTATGAATGAAATTAAGCTCATAGCAAGTCTCCAGCACAGGAATCTAGTCAGGCTTCTTGGATGCTGCATCAAAAGCAAAGAAAGGATACTCATATATGAATACATGCCAAATGGAAGCTTGGAGGAGTTCCTTTTTGGTATGTTCACTTTCACATGAATTTTCAGCTTCTTCATGGTAGAAATGACCTAAGATCCTAGTAGTTAATACCATTGCTAATAAATGTAGACAGAAAATCGCTACTAAATGTGGAGACAGTGGCCATAAGTTACAAACACGTTGGATTGGTTGATATTTTTCACCTTAGTGATCTATAGGACTGTATGGGGAACTTTTTATACTAATTAGTTGCACATCTGATGTTGGTTCCACACTTCCACTTACAACATTTACGATTGCAATTCAATAGGAGCGGGTGAAA
The DNA here is from genome assembly GCA_947311845.1 of Poa pratensis. NCBI lineage: Eukaryota > Viridiplantae > Streptophyta > Magnoliopsida > Poales > Poaceae > Poa > Poa pratensis. The sequence goes on along the minus strand of CAMZMU010000109.1, from coordinate 1,475,547 downwards.
ATAAGAGTTGGCACATACGTCGCAGCATAATCGAAGGGATAGCTGAAGGCCTTCTCTACATCCATGACTACGCGCACGCATGTATTGTCCATAGAGACCTAAAACCAAGCAACATTCTGCTAGATCATGAGCTGAATCCAAAAATATCTGACTTTGGGATTGCCAGGATATGCCTCTCAAACGTAACAGAGTCTAATACAACTGCAGCGATGGGAACATTGTAAGTGTTTATTCGTCTACTTCAAATAATCTTTATTAGTTGACAGTTGTGACTGAGTTTGTGTGGCAGATGTTTAAAGTATGTGTACGACATACATATTCCAGTAGAGATTTTTACACTGACGATAGTTTCTGACATATAGTATACTTCTCGAGGTCATGCATGGGACTGAATTTTGGTACTACTAGGTACATACATGCATCTGCATAAAATATGTCACACACAAAGAGTTGATATTTTACACCATACAACTTGTATGATGGCGAATACCGTAGAGGACCTGTGACAATGAGTTCGCAGTATTTAAGTCAAATCCATAGAAGATTTCTGAATATCGGTGTAAATAGACCAGTGTAAATCTTGACCTTATTTTTCTTTCCTTAGTATTCATTGCGAAAGTGCCCTAGCGTGCTATAATGGACTTGGTCAATCAAAAGTTCACATCAAACCCTAGAGATGCCTAGTTGAATAAATATGTGCGTCAACAGTCATATCCATGTGATGTTTGTAGTCTTTTATGATCATCTTTAAGTATGAACTTTTTTCTTTCAGCGGATACATCGCGCCCGAATATTATTCCCAGAACATTTACTCAACAAAGTCCGATGTATTCAGCTTCGGCATCCTTGTTCTGGAAATCTTAAGTGGCAAGAGGGCAGTCGGTTCATACCAATTGTCTGGAAGGTCGTACGAGCTTAGGAGATATGTGAGTAAAATATTCTTCCAGCAAAAATAAATTTCTAGAAATCAGAGTTATTTTCAGTTCCATCTGTCCATATATATACTACCTGATTGTAATTCGTAAATAGCAACCACAGATGCAAGTATATCGTTGAAAGTTCTGTCCATGATAGTAACTGGTATTGCATTTTTTTTTTAATGAAACACAGCGGCTGGCCGGCTGCTGATTTCATTAATGTATGGGAAGGCAAAATAAAATAAAAAGTGGTAAAAGAAAGGAAAAAAGGCACCCGAGATGATTCCTACGTGAACCCAGCATTGCACTTATGCAAAACAACTCATCAGTGGTGCTCCTTCTATTGATAAAGGCTTGCTCGTTTGGTTCCTTCCAAAGCTCCCACCATAACAAAACCGTCACCCATCCCAAATTATCATGTCATTTTGATCTAGGCCTGCTCTCATCTGTGGCATAGAGTGGTAGTTGAGTCTAGATGGAGAGTTTGGAATATATCTGGTGGAAGTGGCTCTTCTCGGCGGCGTGGGGCTCCTATTGCCGTGACCATCATTCTTCCACACACCGCCATGGCGGAAACGGCTGGTGTTTCGGTTGCGGCGTATCGAGAAGCGGTGGGGTGGCAGCCCCCATTCCTGCTCCTGGAGGTCGTGGCTGACTATGTTGGTGTCGCAGCGGTGCGTCTGTTTGGACCGACTCTGGCCCGAACTGGCCTGTTGGTTTCTGCCGGCGGCGAGGATGGGGTGGCGCGACTTCCGGTGAAAGCTGAGCCAACTTCCTCATGGCGGACGATGGCGGCGTGTATACGTCGTTACCATGGTGAAGGGCACTTCACTCGGGCTACTCCATATGAAACCCTCGATCTTGATCTTTCGGATCGGATGGCGAATGTCTGCATCGTTTTGGAGTAGGCACTGCAGGGGTATGGAGATGGAGCGGTGCGCCATCTACCGCATTGACGACGTCTGGTCTCGATGGCATGGCGCAGCATGGTCTCAGCGATGGAGTGTGATGATAGAAGCGCGTAGGACGGTGACGCCATCCGGCGTCGTGGCGGCATCGACGGCGGGGCGTCATTTCGTTGATCCCTCCTGAAAATGGGTTGGCGGAAAACGGCGGCGCCGGCTTCTAGAATGTGCGAGAGTTTCCTGACCCGGTTGCTCGCGATTATGGCACCCCTTCACTAAACTTATAGGTGTTGCGAGAGTTGTCTCCAGGAAGGAGGCTACGGGCTGATGGATATATTTTTTGTAAATTTGTTTTGGTAAATAATATAATAAAAAATGTGCATCATTTTGATATAGAGGCTGGAGGTATTAACCTCCCTCTGACAAAAAAATTAGTTGGCCTGACAAAGACCACGTCAGTATCCACATTGATAGATGAGAAGGAGGCCACATGTTTTTCAATGTGCAAATGGACACCCCTCGCAGTAAGAGCAGCTAGGCAACCCATTGCAATGACGAAGGATGGCGGAGATACTGGGCCTCGGCGAAGTCCCCTCCTACAATTGTAACTGTCATATCCCCATTTACAAGCACCTTGGTTGTTGAAGAGCCAAGTAACATGGCTAGCCAATTGGTCCAGTTCCTCCCCAAACCTCGAATGAACAATCAGTTGTATAAATAAGAAATTCCCAGGATATAGACTATCAAAGAAGCGTCTTCTTAGAGAGAAAGAGCTTGGCAACGCTACGCTAACTAGTATCCATTCTTCCTGAACGTCATAAAAGAATTCTGAAGATGCAAAATTTGTCTCTTATACAGGCTTGGCAACTATGGAGAGACGAAAGCTGCGACGAGCTGGTTGACCCTTCGTTGGGCGTGGAGTACCAGGAGTTGGACGTTATGAGGTGCATCCAGGTCGCGCTCTTGTGCGTCCAGGATAGCGCGGAGGACAGGCCCAACATGCGGGATGTCATGGCGATGCTGAGTAACAGGAACAGGAGGCTGCTCCTTCCTGCACAGCCCGGTTCTTGCAATCTAAACATCGCAACCGATAGTGAAATAGAGTTGTGAGCCAGTCATGATGGAATGAACGGGACTGCCCTGCATGTAGTCTCAGCATGTATGTAGCAAATGTGTGTAGTTGGGCATGTTAATTTGTGGAGTGCCACGATTTATTATTGTCTGGGATTTGTTCTCTGTTTGAGAGTATCAGAGAAGCATTGTGCAGATTGCGCGGTGCTTTTCGATTTGCTTTTAGTTCCTCTCCAACCAAAAGAATAAAAATCGTGTAACCTTGTACTACATTATATTTTGACCATTTCTAGTGTGTTCTTTTGTGAAATGGGAAAAAACCCCTGCATCAAGTGATGAACACATCCATGACCATTTCTAGTGTGACATGCCAATACTTGTATATAGCTGGATTCTCTAGGAAGTCCAGACCTACTCACTTGTTGCCAAAGTGATTGATAGCAGAACTAGGCTCATCGTAGGGCTTCTTCTATTGGCTAGGGTGGCACCGTCAATTAGGACACGGTACTTTGTACTGCCCTTCCATGATCAGTGAAATAGCAGCTCTGAACGGCCTTTCCGTTGAATAAAAAAGGATAACCTTTGGGAAATGGTCGGACTGATAAGGCAGTAACCCGAAAGTGGAGGCGGCCGGGCTCAGTGCATATCGGCCTATACTAGCGCGTTCTATATCAACTGCCTATACTTGCGGCATAGATTAAATTAAATTTACATACTTGCGGTACAGATTGAATTAAATTTACAAGATACAACATCCATCTGTTCTAAATAGTTTGTAGTTTTAGGTTTGACCTACGTTAAACTATAATTTTCAAGAAGTTCGTAGATTTTTTTTTTTTTGCGAACACGCAGAAGGCCGTTGCTTGCGTGTCGACTTTGATAGAAAGAAAGGAATACAGGAGTGCGATCAAGTGGTGGGCGGCCACGGTCAGCACGAAGGATCAAATACAGCGCCCACAAAAAAGGAAACTAGGTTGCTATCTCCCAAATCTGTCCCAGCCCGACAGCGCCGGCGAGCTTCCAAAGCTCGATCTCGGCAGCGAGAAAATTTTGAGATACTGTTATATCATATGGATTTAATGTTATAGATATTAACATATGTCTTTACAATTTCAGTCAAACTCAGAAAAGTTTGACCTAAAACAAAACTTGGAATTTAAATTTTTATGGAACGGAAGGTGGGAGTAGGCCAGAAACGTATACAAAGTGCACAAAAACAATTTGTATATATGAAATTCATTTGCTTAATCTATACGCTACGTTCATTTCATATAACGCCCTCCGCACCCGCAATTCATTTTCAGTTACAAATGTATGACTTAAAAATTGAACAAGCTTCACATGTCATAAGGAAATTAGAGTATCTCCAAGAAGTGAGGCTAGCCGATGCGGCTTCAACAGCCCGTTGGGAACCCCAAGAGGAAGGTGTGAAGCAGTGTAGTAGAAGTTTTTCTCTTGATTACAAAACCAAGGTTATCGAACTAGTAGGAGTTGGAACAACTTCAACAGGGTGCCAAAACTAATCTGGCGCTTATAGCTTTGGCGTGGACCTGCACACAACACAATCAAATTATTTTGCCCCAACAAAATATGAAGGTTGTCAATCTCCCTGCCTTGCTGAATATATAGGATTAAACATATGGTGTGAAGAATAAATGTAAATGCAAAATGGACAGCGAGCAACTAATGGGAGGGAGCAGTGGAAACGGTGTTTTTATCAGTGTAAAATAATGGATCGGGGTCCACAGTTCACTAGTGGTGTCTCTCCAATAAACAGATAAATAAACATGTTGGGTAAACAAATTACAGCTGGGCAATTGCCAAAAGGCAAGGGCATGAAAATGCTACTACGACAAGATAAAGTTCACTGTAGTACTTAATTGAGCATTACAACAAAATACATTGACCGCTTGCTAGCTACATCTATGACTAGTAATCCACCTCCAGGATAACATCCGTGTCTCCTGAAAGTATTAAGTTGCAAGTAACAGATAATTATAATAAGCAAAGTGTGTAACAGTGGCGGAGCTTCAAACAAATATCTGGGCGGGCCAACTTACAAAAGAGCAACAAAAAAAATCCAATTCTTAGCTGGTGCCGGTGCTGGTGCTGTTACAGGGTAATTCGGAGCTGCATGAGATTTTTTTAAAACTATCCAATCGCTAGCTAGAAATTTAGGGGGGGGGGGGGGGGGGGGGGGGGAACTACATGTGCTAGCGTGTTGTATTGCTGCAATTGAAGAGATAGGTTTTTGAGAAATAAAAGGATAATTGGAGACGCTCGACTGAGCTCGCAGCTGCAACGCCACCGACGCTGCCGGCAGCTGGACCTCTAGCTGGTGCTCGTACAACTGGATATACGACGTGAGATGCTGGCGAACCGTAGCTGCTGCCTGTTGTGGCGCTGCTGCCGGACTCGTTTCCTTGAATCCCCTTTTTATTTACCCTAAATTTTCAATCCTAGTGGCTAAATGCCGGCACAGAAGAACGAGCCTACAGGGGAATGATCGAATGGACGATGGTGCTTGTCTCGTTTGTCCTTGCTCTCGTGGACTGGGCTCAGTAGTTGTTCTGCTGGTATCAGCGAACTGGGCTTTAGCAGTTGGGCTATTGATGCATTGCTATAGGGATGTTTGGCAAAATCCTGGGCGGGCCATGGCCCGGGTGTTAGCAGCCAGATGAGCGGCCCAAGGTTAGCCCACGCACGACCAGCGTATTGGGAGGTCCAAAGCCTCTCTCATCCCAAAAGACCGGCCTGAAGGGAGAGGTTTGCCCAGCTATATAAGCTGGTGTCGGTCTCCCTCAACTGGCGAGGTGGGACTAAACCTTGTTTGCGTCCCACTGGTTCGTTACTACACGTGTCGTCCGTTCGAGTGCTGACACCGGGTTGGCCCCTACTAAGCTCCGCCAGTGGTGTGTAATGTAAACAATGCAAATGCCACGTAGACAAAGCATCATTGTTTTCTCCCTAGTGGCAACAACACATTCAGAGTCTTAGTCGTTTCTGTCATCTCGAGCTCAGGCAACCGGAGACATGAACCCACTTTCTAGCATAAATACCCTCTCTTGAAGACACTAGCAACTACTTGGCCAAAACAACCACTAGCATCGGAGAGCATGCAAGATCATAAATAAAACATATAGATAGATATATGAACAAACTTGATCATAACTTCACAATTCATCGGATCCCAGCAAACATAATAATAGCGCAAGTAGGAAAGACAACCATCCAGCTACTGTTATGCACCCATAGTTCAATAGAGAACTACTCACACATCAGTCCGGAGATAGGCATCTTCATCAAAAAATAACACTGTCAACAAAAAGAAAAGTCAAAACCAATATGCATGATGTAAATAAACTAACTAAATAAAGTATGTTGGACCTGACATCACAAATTGTATAATTGTGACCCGAATAAATTCAATAAATAAAGTATGTTTCTATATCGTGAGCGGCCGCTCTTCCACGTAAGAGAGGACGTTCATCCTGCAATAAAAGAACGGGATGTCAGAGTCACTGTCTAGCCATTGACCCTTGGAATGTTCACGGCAAGTTCCTAATCAGGGATTTAAATTTAGGTTTGACTAAAATTTGCGACTGTGAGAACCAACCAGTGATTGGATGGTTGGATAGTAGAAAGGTTATTATATCTCTCGTATATCTCATCAAGTTAGATGATTTTTCAGTAGAAAACGACGTTCCTCTTGACGATTTTTCAGTAGAAAACGACGTTCCTCTTGACAGTGAGGGGTTTATGGTGATTTAGTCAATCTTAACACCCGAACCGTCTAATTTCACAGTGGTAGTTTCATAGGGTGAGTTTATGGGCAAAAAGTTTGCGACAGTTCTAGAGAAATCAAGCAAACTTGAGGACTAGATTCTATTGGCCGATGGTGGTATTTGGGTACGATATTATGGAGTGTTCTGTTCGCATTGCTCCCGTGTCCAGTCAAGCACGCTAACCAACAAACCATGCCCATGTACCTCCTTCTCCTCCTCCTTATTTCCTTGTGGCCACCGGCGGCGAGCGTCAACACTGCGTCCGGCACGGTGAGCCCTCTGTTCACACAGTGCAACCAGAGCGCTGGCACGTACACGGCAAACAGCAGCTACGCGTCCAACCTGCGAACCTCGGAGAAATCCTCGCCACCGGTGCCGGTGCGTCAGGCTTCGCCGAGGGTAGTTCCGGCGCAGCGCCCGAGAAAGTCTACGGCCTCGTGCTCTGCCGAGGTGACTACACCGGCGCCAACTGCACCGAAGGTCTCAAGGCCGCCTTCCGGTACGTTAACGACAGCGTCTTCTGCAGGAAGGCCGTCGTGTACTACGACCAGTACATGCTCAGCTTCACCGACGAGCAGAAATCCCTTTTGAGCATTAGCAACGAGCCGGAATGGTTCGCGAATAACATGAACTCCGTCAAGGGTGCCGACGCGGCGGCGCGGCTGATGGAGAGGGTGGTCGAGCTGATGAACAACATGGCCGACTTGGCCACGTCCAGCTCGAGCCTGTACGCGACCGGCGAGGCGGGGTTCGGTGAGCAGGGTGTGAGCACCGTGTACGGGATGGTGCAGTGCAGGCTGGACCTCACCGGGCCGCAGTGCAGGAGCTGCCTTGACGGTATCATCACGCAGATGCCCAAGCTGTTAAGCAATATCAGCAGCCAGGCCTCTTCAACCCGGTACGGGGGTAGGATTATTGGAGTTCGGTGTAATGTGCGGTACGAGAAGGAACTATTTTTCGAGGAGACAAGTGACACCATCAAGATCCACATGCCTAAAGGTAAGTACTAGCTACTTCATTGTTCAAATTTCCAGGCACTAAACTGAAATAGTTTAAAGATAGGGCCGGGCCGGCAAAATCCGGAGCCCTGTGCGAAAATCTAAAACGGGGCCCTATCTTACACGAAAATTTGAACTAATACAAGAAAGTTTGAATTTCAGAACCGATGATGCAAAAACACAAGGATATGGTATAGTAAATTCTCCTAGCTACTTGATTTACTACTCAACATTCAAAAAAACGATGTGTGGTAAGTAACCTAGTTCTCAACATAATTAACCAAAAAAAAAAGATTAGGCAGGCGGCAAGAAACAGCAGTTCAGCAACACAAGGAATCTGGTTACTAAACTATAAATTATTAGCTTAAATTCAGGAAACTAACTATGTGAATCGTATGCTTCCAATTATAGATACTGTAATCTTTTAGACAATTAAATAAGAATCGGAAGTATGTCAAAAGTACAGCTCTGCAAAGCACTACATCATCCGGATGCGAAATTCCATTAACTAATTAATTGTCATTGTTGCATAGGACGATGATTCAGTAATCTTAAATACCTGGCCTTGATAAAATATTTGGCGATGCTGGCATGGGTTGATTGGGCTCCTAGGCTAAGGCTGAACCATCACGAGTCGCCAAGATTTCAGCGTTGACCTGCCCCAAGCCAGTAAAGCCCAAATCACACATTCACACTATACAATCCATCCCTATGGCAACATCCTACTAACCTGGGATTTCCAGACCGAAGTTTCTGTATACAGCACGACAGAAGAAATACAAAAGATCCAAGATCCAAGTATGGAGAGTAAATAATTTTCTGTTGTGAGCGGGTCAGGCGATGAGGGAAACAAACCTGGGCGGCTGTAGTGTAGAGGGCACGAGGGGCACTGCGGGCTGCCGTGTAGTTGCTGCACCTGCACCTGCACGCATGGAGTCCTCCGCTCTAGCCGAACCCTCGCCGGCGCAGCGGCGCTGTGTATGCGATGCATCGGTTCGTGTTCGTTGCTTCCTGCGTGCGTCGGCGGGGCCTGGGAATCGTAGGAGTTTTGTCGTTTTGAGCAGATCGATCGATCGATCATCGATATCCATGGTTTCGTACTCGTCTGCGAGAGAGACGGCCCACGCGCCCACGCGAGAGAGACGGACGCGCCAGCGAGGCTGCTTCCTATTTCACGCGGAGACGGCCCAACAGCGCAGGACAAAGCCCAATTTTCTTCAGATCCTATCCCAAATATATATAGGCATATATAAAAATTTGGGGCCCCTCAAATTCGTGGGCCCTGTGCCGGTGGCACAGTTGGCACCACAGTGGGCCCGGCCCTGTTTAAAGAGAGACACAACACCGCCCTAGCGTCTCGTTCCACCACCCTCCCTGCTGCCGTGGGAAAATGCCGGCGGACGAGCCTCTCCGTTGGCATGTTGGCCCTACATGGCCCGGTGGTGCTGGCAGAGCTCGGGCGGCGGCTTCAGGAGCTCTTGGCCGTGCTCGATCTGCTTGCTTCGTTGGCAATATCGCGGCTAACGGTGATGATCCAAACGGCGACGGTCATCTTCGCTGCGACCGAGAGCCTAGACATGGCGGGTGCGGGGTGCTGGCCTGGTTGCCCAGTTTCCATGGGCCGTCGAACTGAATCATGGATGGTTCTTGACAGGTTGCAGCTTCGCGTGGAGCCCGGAAGGCGGGGAGGCGGCCCCGAATGGCGGTTTCTGATGCTGCGGTGTGGTAGAAGGTGGCTCAGCGCGAGACATCCTTGGGCCAAGGCGCCTTGTTCCGATCGTGAATGCATAGACCGTACGTCGGGCACATGGGGTTGGCGGTCTACGAGCGGTGCGTTGCGTTGGTGGTTTGGCCGGTCCTCGAGGGACGAGTATGTGGTTCACGTCTAATCGTCGGGTGAAAACCTTGCCTGCTCACTGGCCGGGACAAAGAGGGGTGACGCCATTAGTCGTTGCTTCCTTCTTGAAGGCGTCATTGAGGTGGTTATCTCGCTCCTCTGCCCAGGATCCAACGGGGGAACCATAGATTCCACGCGGGATAGGGCGAGTGTTGGGGGAATACTTTCCAGGTAGACCCACGGAGCCTAAAGCTCAACCCGCCGGAGGGTCCAAGCCGGGTTAGAACACAGGTTACCTGGGCCGGGTTGCACTTGGGGCCGGCGAGCCTGTCGAGGACCCGACCAGAGAAGGAAGGACCCGGCCAGGCTCGGTGTCCTTGTACAAGACGGAGTCCCAAACTTGGGAGGCACGAAGAACCTAGAAGGACCTAGAGTAGGACAACGACCGCGGGACGACCCGGTGGTAACTTGTACTCCCATTGACCCGGCCACCTATATAAGGGGGTTGCTGGGTCGCAGATCAATAAGCTCTAAGCAACCTAGTTCTCTATACCCGAGTAGCAAAATCACACCTTGTAACGAGACTATCAACATCAATATCAACAAAGCAGGAGTAGGTCTTTACCTCCATTGCGAGTGGCCAAACCTGGGTAAATCTTTTGTCCCCGAGAGCTAGACAATCTCTTGAACACCAGATCGCTATGTCCTAACAATCAAATCCCCGAGGGTGGCGCTTTTGTGTCAGCATGTTGGAACCTCGCCTTGGATGTTATGCCGATCCATGGGAGTGTGTTCGTGATGGTCGGCAGAGAGTTGCTTCATCCTTCAGTGAACAAACAGATACAACTTCGGTCTTGGTGAGCTCCCGGTGAAAAATCCTGCATCGACCGTGGTTAATGCCGACGATGAAGGCCTTCTCCGACATCATTCCCCCTCCTAGGAGGCATCGTATGTGGACCCACTTCGCCACCCAATTCAATTTTTGTTGGTTAGTGTTGCCTTGCAACTTCATGTTTTGTTAGGTGGATGCATGACCCTGGGACGACGTGGAAATCGAAGCGACAACTCCAGAAGATCGCGTCATATATGTTGAGGTGTAAGGTGTCGGATTTATTCGTTTGGGCGGCAGAGTCATTGGCTCATTTGTAGCGCGACCTTAGGTCTGCGTTTGGAGTTTTTTGTATATCGGTTTTCGACCAGTTTTACTCATCAACTGGTCAACTCTTTACTTCTTTATAATCGTAATGGCAAATCTTCTGTCTTGTGTTTAAATTATAATAATTTATAGATCTCCGCAAAATACCTATTAAACCATAGTGTTTGATCAAAATCATTTTAAATCGAAGCAAAGGCAAATAAACTTAATTAGGTACAAAGGCACTAAAGTGTACTGATTGTTGCATCTTTTCCATACATATATCCAAGATGGAATGAGCGCGGTGCTTAAGATCATCATATTTGGTGTGCCTCTTCTAGTTTTGCTCATCGCTGGCTTGCTCCTAAGACCATACCTCGTGAGGATAGTCCGAGGTAAGAAGTTTTGGTTCAACGCTTCTCTATTATGAGTACTACTATTATTATAAAGAATCCATCTTACTCTTAGGTGTGGGTAATATAAATACAACTTTATCAGTTTGAGTATGATCTTGCATATTAAGTAAAATATTTGGTATACCTTCATATTTGTAAATAAAAAGGTGTGTGTGAAAAACAGTACATACTGCATAAAAATTAGTATATTACTACCAAAATATCTTAATATACTCCATACTAACAAGGCATACTCTTCGGTATGACAGATACTATATATATTGCATGAAACACTATGGGTGTAACTACACCTAGGAGTAATATAAACCTGTCCTTATTAATATTATTATTATCATTATTATTACTATTATTATTATATTGTGCTATTCTAAGCTGGAGTGCAGGAATCGTATATACATCTGTAGCAAAATGATGTATAAAATGTTACAAAATTACAACATTCCGTGCAGTACCATACTATACTTCGTACATGTTTTTACTAGAATAAGCTACTACATTGACAATTAGAATAGCATTCCTATTATTTGATTATATTATGGTAACATAGTGAAAAATTATTACTATAATAATAATAATGATAAGAATAATAATAATGATAATAATAATACATGGATCGCGCTGACAATTTACCTTGCTCCTAATTTGTGTGTCATTTTGCGAGCAGAATCATTTTTGCAGAGGGATCTAGTCATCCTGGAAAAGGAAATTGTAAGTGAGAGTGATTCAAGGTTTTCACTGTATAGATATTCAATGATAAGACGTGCTACGCATAACTTCTCGACACAAAATAAACTTGGGGAAGGTGGGTTTGGTCCTGTTTACAAGGTAATTCCCTCTACTTGAATCTAAAGGTAGGTTTTAATCGTTGCATTTGTAGATAATAGAGATATAATAAAACCCTTTCATTTTTTTTGTAACTCTACATTTCATCTGTTTTGTGTTGTTCTAAAATATCCATCTAAAAAAAATCGATATATATAAGATAATAAAATTCTAACCTGGCATCATTTCCTTAAATTCAGTAGAGCTTTGTTTTTTTCAAACGAAGCATCGATCGAGCATTTACATGAAAGATCATTATTTGTTATCAAAATCCTGAATCTATCAACGTGAACAAGCATTCTATGAATGGCCAAAACATGATCTTTACATAAACAAGAGCATTTACATACTCAAGCTGGTATCATTCCTCTATTCCTCTGACATGCAAAAATACATGTACATTTCATTAGGGCCAGTTGCTTAATGATCAGGATATAGCAGTCAAATGTCTTTCTCCAAACTCAGCTCAAGGATTCCACGAGTTCATGAATGAAATCAAACTCATAGCCAGCCTCCAGCATAAGAATCTAGTCAGACTTCTTGGATGTTGCATCAAAGGGAAAGAGAGGATACTTGTATATGAATATATGCAAAATGGCAACTTGGAAGAGTTCATCTTTGGTATGTCCTTATACTTTCATGCAGATAATCACAAAAAAAGATGAAACAACTTTATATTTTCCCGAGAGAATAACAAAAGCACCTTATATTTCTTTAGTCTAAAGTTTGTCGAGGTAGTAACATGTATGTATCTCTATTATTTACATTCCTAATTGTGATTGTATAGGGGCAGGGGAAAAGGGGAGCTGGCCCGTTCGGCGTCACATAATCGAAGGGATAGCAGAAGGCCTTCTCTATATGCATGAGTACGCACATGCGTGTGTAGTGCACAGAGACATGAAACCAAGTAACATCCTGCTAGATCATGACATGAATCCAAAAATATCTGACTTTGGGATCGCAAGGACATGCCTCTCCAACGTGACAGAATCAACTACGACGAAAGCTATGGGAACATTGTAAGGTTTTAATTTTACAAGCTTCACGTTTTAGGCCAGACTTATATAATGTTAGTTACTTATAATCTTAAGAGAAGATAGAAATATATTTTTCAACTTGTTATCTGCCTTTTTAATTGAATTGACTTGTTAGTTAAGACTTGAACTAGGTTGAGTTGCATGATAGATCGATGTTACATGATGTATATATTAATGTAGACATTGCTAACAATTATAAGTATGTGTATACAAATACATACATGGTACTATCACAACCATGTAAGTTTTTTAATGAGGATATAACCCTGGCCTCTGCATCAAGTTATGCATACACCAGTATTTAGTAGTATCAAATTTACACAAATCACATAATGATGAAGTATGAATCAACCAACAAAAAATGACAACATAAGCCAAATAGGCATCCCGAGGTCGACTTATATGCTGCTACCCAGCCCGGCTAAATATAGCCCAAGTGACCGCCGAGAGCCGATTACACCCACTAGCCATAAGACCCCGCTTCTCCGGCGGGAGAAGAAACGCCCATAGCTGAACCCAACGGGCAGCCATATTGATAACCTCCAAAACATGAAAGTTTCTTGTGCTAACAAAAACAAGGTTATTTCAACGAATTCCAGCCTTAGTTTTTCTGTAAATCCCTTTCAGCCAAAATTTGTTTTTAAAAGAATGCGGTAGCGGAAACCCCTAGTGGGTCTTTTTTTTAATAATAAGAAACCAAATCTGCGTCCGGAAGGGCTTGATCCTAGGTAGCTAGGTTGTACATCCATTTCCCTATACATATTATACTTTAGACAATACGCCAAGCAATTTGCACAAAACGTCAAGAGATGAACAAATGTTCCATAGTCTCCTTGAGCCACAAAAAGAATATTCCGTACATCCTCGCAACTTTCTTTCAACGAGGTTATCTTTCGTGTGCAAGACGTTAAGGAACCACATAAAAACTTCCATCCTAAGCGGGATTTTAAGCTTCCAAAGGTATTTGTGAAGATAACTAGTGTGGCCACTCATCAATCTTCGTACATAGATTTAACTTAGAATACCTTGTGAGCTTCCAAACAAAAGTGGCAGGCGTATCCGATAACTGTACCACCAGCATTCATCGGCATAAATGCCATCATAAATTCCATTTCTCACCGATTAGTGCCCTTCTGAAACTCATATTCACCGGGGTGCTAGATAACACATCATGCACATAAACGTTTTGTGCAATGTTATATAACGACAGGTATTTGAATTGTAATGCTGTATCGCCTAACCAGGTATCCTCTCAAAACATAGTAATTGTACCATCTCCAGGTTTCAAAAACCCCTGATTTAAAGAACTCGTCTTTAGCTATCTCCAATGTCTTATAATAAAGGTATTTGTTGTGCAGCAATTCTTGCCACACCCCTTCCTCATTTAGCAATTTAAACATCCATTTGTTGAATAAACATTTGTTATTCAAATTGAGTACCTCATTCCTACGCAATCCTCGATCTACAAATAATATTCCATTTTGTTAACCAATATTTTCATTTCTTGTCACTTTGCCAAAAGAAATGAAAATCTATAAAAGTTGAGTCTTTTTTGTACCCCTTTGGGTATTTCGAGAAACGACAACATAAACATGGGTAGTCTTGTTAAAACGATTTAATTAGGACAAGTCGATATCCGTATGAGAGCATATTACCATTCCAACAACCAAGTTTTCCTTCGAAATGACTTTATACAGGATACCACTTAGAGTTAAGAAGTTTTCTGTAATGGACAGACACACATAAGTATTTAAAAGTATAGGACCAGATTGACAACGAAATATTTGCTTATAATGATTCTCCTCCTCGTTGCCTTCCCAATACAGAAAATTTCACTCTTATGAAAAATAATTTTGAGTCCTGAAAGTTGTTCAAAAATACATAGAACTAATTTCATATTAACCGCTTTCATCATATCATGTTATATATATATATATATATATGTATGCAATTCTTTACTAAATGAGACATGAGACCCCCCCCCCCCCCCCCCGCGCCGCGGACATGAGACATCCTCCTTTGTCTTTGCAATCAGTATAGCCAAAATATTAATATCGGGGATAACAAATCTCCTTGCTAAAGCCCTTTTCTGGTCTGGAAATAATGGTCAATATCATCATTTACCCTTATTCTGACACTACCTTCTTGAACAAAATGCATAATCTATTTGCACCACTTTTGTGCAAAACCTTTCATACGAATTACTTGTTGGAAGAACGACCATTTTACCTTATCATAAGGCTTCTCAAAATCAATTTCAAAACTAATCCCATCCATTTTCTTCATATAAAGCTCATGGATGGTCTCATGAAGTACTTTAACCCCTTCTAAAATATGACAGCCAGGCATGGAAACAGTTTGAGTAGGTCTCACGCTATGGACGATTCTCGTAACTCGATTAGTGGCTACTTTACTAAATATCTTAAAACTCACTTTGAGAAGGAATTTGGTCTGTATTGTTGTACTTGTACCACATTGCATAGAACTCATGGAGAGGACAAATCAGTATAACTATGTATATGCATCTAGATAGTATATTAGACAAGCCAATAGAGAGTTCTCTCTACAGTTATGAATCTTTGTATCTTACTGCTACCTATTTCAATGTCAACTTATTCAAGGCATTGTCATACTCATACTTCAGTCTACTAGTGTACAACTTCTCTTGATTTCCGTTATCTTTCTTGCTAATCTGGAATGCAAGAAGATGCAGTTTATCTATAAAAAATGTCAACTCAACCTTGACAATGATTGGGTAAATTATTGTCCGGACTTCAGCTGTCATTTTCCCATGATAATTTACAATGACCGTGATGACATATATTGTTTCATTACAGTGGATATATCGCGCCGGAATATTACTCCCAGAGTGTTTACTCAACGAGGTCTGATGTTTTCAGCTTTGGAATCTAGTTCTCGAGATTATAAGTGGGAAGAGGGCAATCGGCTCCTACCTATTATCTGGAAGATCATACGAGCTCAGGAGATACGTGAGTAAAATAACTATTTCACCATCGTAGCAGTTGCACAAACACTTTTCTTCAAGCTCTCAATATATAAGTCGTAATATTGTTGTGTTAATTTGTTTCGTCTTCTCTCTCCGTATATAACTTCCCCACAAAGATAATCTATATACATATATAGATAACTAATAATCTACTTAACATTTTTAAACAATGATCGCCGATGACATGCTGTTTGTCACGCATAATTTGTTTGGCTAATAGGCTTGGCAACTATGGAGAGACCAGAGGTGCGATGAGCTGGTCGATCACTCGCTGGGTGAGGAGTACCAAGAGATGGACGTCATGAGGTGTATCCAGGTGGCGCTCCTATGCGTCCAGGATAGCGCGGAGGATAGGCCTACCATGCGCGACGTCACGACGATGCTGAGCAATGGAAACAATATGCTACTCCTGCCGGCACAGCCCGGTTCCTGCAATATACACATCGGCGCCAGTGCTGAAATAGAGCTGTGAGCCTGAAACAGAACGAGTTGTACATAGAACACTACTTGTTTGCTATCAGTGCTGAAATGTGCAGAATGCATGGGACATAATTAGGTAACCCAATGTGTATTTATTTGTATTGATGTAGCATGCTGATGTTTGTGTTAATGAGGGTTCATCTAAACCAACAGAATATCAGTGTGAATAAACGGTCAGATGTCTTTTGTTACTCGCAAACCATTCTTTGGTCTTAAATCAACGACAACGTCTATTGGATAACTTTTGTCGATATTCTCTGCTGCGATTAAGGGTTGTAGAAAAAAAGTCACGTTCATATATGCCCTTAATTAAGGATCATGTTCATATATTTATAGTCTACTTACCTTGCAATCTTACTTGGTTGGTTGATCACCAACCTCATCTTTCGACTTCTTGACCGGTAGAATTTGGAAATATATCAATGGCTGGCTAGATCAAGCACTACCTATGGCTGGATATTAAGGAGGTCATGATAAATAAGTTGTGCGGGCAATACCCACATAAGTAATTAGATGTTTTCATATCCCAGTGGCAATTTTTGAAAATATGATATGCCCCATAACAAATTTGAAATGGCTCGGTCAAAGGAGATGACTATATAAAAGTCCACGCCGCATTGTCTAATTGATAAATTCATTGGATGCCCAAACTTTCTCTTAACACCAATAGTACATAATCTCTGACGGTTTTGGGCCCTCAGAAAGCGTTGGTCCGAGACGACTCGTTTAATCTTTGACGGGCTGGAGCCGGTCAGCGGTGTTGTGTGTGGCTTGTTGATGTCTACTACACACTTTTATTCTTGTAGACTTATGTTGGGTCTCCAAACACAGAGAGTTGTAGGACAGCAGCAAATTTCCATTAGGTGAATGAGCAAAGGTTTATCGAACATAGGGAGGTGTAGATTGAATTTATCACTCGAACAACCCTGCAATCAAGATACAAGAAGTTTCTTGTGTACCCAACACACTTAATACAATTGTCAGTTGTATAGCTGCACTAGTTCGGCGAAGAAATGATAAAAGAGAAGTAATAACGGTGCCAGAAAAGAGATTCATTGTCAGGGTGTAAGTGTTGCTTACCTAACCCAAACAACGATGATAAAATATTTTTTCTAATCAGAAATAAAAATGGAAGCAACGTAACAAGTAACAAAAGTAATTAAAAATGGTGTTTCAATGCTTGGAAACAAGGCTTAGGGATCATACTTTCACTAGACTACTCTCAACATCATTAACGTAATTAAATACATGATAAACCTTCCGAAAGCATGCATGGTAATGACTACTCAGAATGTCAAGTTTACCAATCATACCTAGGCATGTATTCCAAATATATTGTAAATACTTGCAATAAGAATTCGTACAAACTATTTTGTCTTACCCTCCCGTTTCAATGGGGCCAATTAAGAAACTTATGGTAATTAAGGTCTAATTTTACAAAGCACCGAGCAAAGCATTAGCACTTAATGAAAACATGTAATTATCAAGTTACAACATTCCCTTTGATACCCCAATCATGTCACCTAAAGGTCTCCGGCTCCGAATAAATAACGGGTGCATACAACTTGCAGATATGATCTAAAATATCAATTATATTCATGAAAGCATAAATTGTCAGATATGAAATCATGGCACTCGTGCACTAGTGGCACGCATAGAGCATAGCAATGTCATGAAACAATAATTAACAATCATAGTGGATACTAGGAATTAATAAATCATATCCAGTACATAAAGAAAAATAGGGGAATATTATATAATCATTAATCAACTATATTAACAAAGTTTATGATCACAATCAAGATCACATCATCAGAGAGAGGGATAACCACATAGCTACTAGTACAACCCCTCAGCCCCGAAGAGGGACTATTGCCATGTCGCCATTAGCAGCAGCAATGTCGATGAAGATGTGGCTCCGGAGGTGGATCCATGTCCCTGCAGGGTGCCGTAACAGGACCCTGAAACCCCGAACTAGGGTTTCGAAGATGAGGGGGCTCTATTTCTGTTTGGGAAAAATCCTCCGCGGCTCGTCTAATTAGGTTAGGGGGAAATTTATAGGTGAATACTTGTTGTAAAGCGGTGGACGAGGCGGCCACACAGGTGGGTCCCTCGGCCGGGTTAGTAAGCCACGGCCTTGGCCGTATGGGACCTGTGGAGCGCTCCCAAGGCTCATCTTTGTCGTCAGTTTTCTATCGTGCAATAAAAAATCTCGGTATTTTATCAGTCTTTTCCGACGATATATCTTTAACAACTTTTCTGAAATACAAAAACAACAGAAAACAAAAACTAACACTTGGCATCTTGTTAATAGGTTAGTCCGAAGAAAATGCCCCAAAATGATATTAAATCATAGTAGAAATATGTAGCAATGATAAAAGTAGCATGAAACAATAAAAAAATATAAGTTTGTTTTGGCGTATCACTGGTCATCGGTGAGCGTATAGCACTAACTGGCAGAGGCATTTTCCTGGTAGGTTCATAACCTAGTTCTGGACCAATTTTTTGGGTGTTGCCAGTACTACCCCAGGTGAAAAGTCATGCTTGTAATGCAGACCTAGGTGCACTGCCGTTGAGCAAACACATTGAACAACATAGTGCATCCCTAGAGTGAATCCTTCGACCGCCCGATTGCTTTTGGACGGATGAGATCTTATATTTGGAGGTCGCGCCTCTAGCTCTTGTTAATATAGGTTTGAAGGGAGCCAGAGTCCTTTCGTCCCTCTGCCCTTTCCATCCTCCTTTGTCTTTTATCGATTTCTGACTTGATCGGTCAAATTGGGTGGCAACAATGGCCGAAAAGGGGCCTACTTCCAGGCAAATCTACGGTAATATCCGTGGCAAGAGTAGTAAGCACCAGGAATCGGCATGGTCGGATACCACACGGCGGTGCCATCAGTCGACACACGATCTAAATGGGAAGGCATGGGTCCTCTCCCTAGTGCAAAAACTCTAACTTCATCGAAAGAATCCTTCCGGCGTTGCTGTCACTGGTCTGCCTTGGTCGGAGAGTTCCATTCCAGGTATCTTCTTTATTTTGCAGGCCATCCTCCAGATCATCATGCCTATCGTCTCACTTATTCTCCTTCGTAATGTTACAGACATAACTCTCCCGAGTAGGGATGAAAACGGAGCGGATACGGACGGAACTGGGTGGTGTCACATTTGTTTTCATATTTTTTTGGGGAAGCGGAAACGAATACAGAAACCCGGAAACAAATACAGAAACAAATATTGTCGGAAACAGATACAATCGAATACGGTGCAGACACGGAACAGAAAGCAGATGTTTGCCGGACCAAGCGACCCCTTGAATAATGTAGGAAAACTCAAGCAAACAACAAACTAATATATTTAAATAAATTAAAGTATAATATAGTGTTTCTAAGTTATTAACTTTGGCAAAAAAAAACTACTATCGTCCCTAAACCTAGTGCAACACTGAAATGCCGAACCGGGAATGCCTCTTGAGAGGAGATAATATGCAAGTACGTAGTGCCTAAACATGGTCACTTCATATATTTTACTTTTTTTGTGTAGATCTTTGGTTCTGTCTCGGTGTTCTCACTAAAAATTTAGGTCTGCTGCATTCAGATAGCACCACGCAGCAAAAAAAACGGAAAGTTCCGTATTGCCGGAAACGGAATTTCCGTTTCCGTGGTCGTTCCGCCGGAATACGATGTTCCGTTTCCGTTTCCGCATAAAGTTTCCGTTTCCGTTTTGCAAAATTATGTTTCCACTTCCGTATTTTCGTTCCGTTTCCGTTTTTCCACGGAAAAGTCGGAAAGTTTCCGCTCCGTTTTCATCCCTACTCCGAGGTCATTGCTACTCTTCTGCCAGCTGAGATCACTCCACCTGCCAAAAAGTCACCTCGGGCTGCTGACGCGGCTCCTGCGACCAGAAGGTATCGCGAAAAGGGTTGAAGTCTTCTTATTATCTCCCTTTCCTCTTCCATATCTACTAAACGTTCAATCTTCTTACCACAGGATTATAGTCGTCGATCCGTCGCATGGGTGATTCCATATTAGATGACTTCTGTGTCCCTCCGCTGACCATAAATCCCTTATAACGGAGCGCACGCAACTGCGGAGCAAACTGACGGCGGAGAACGAAAACTTCCAAATCCCCAGATCCTCTTTGATGAGCTGGCCTATGACAGCGGGGAGATGTCCTACAGCTCCAACCGGTATGTTCCTATTCTGGATCAAAGAATCTTCGAACTCCACGACCTTGCAGCCCAGACGGACGCGCTCCGGAGGAGGTCGCTCGGGAGAGACTCATTAGAATATGACTGAAATGGGAGAAATTGGTTGTCGTGGCCGATCTACGACGGGCGAGGCTAAGACTTTCATCCGCATCCGTCTGCCGTGCCATAGGTGAACCGCGACAAGAGTCCTTGAGGGGATCCCCTGAGTTTCGAGTCGACTGCTAGGAGTCAGCTTGAGACACTTGTCTACATTTCTTTCTCATTTTCTATTTGGCTCGCTAGGGGCGCCTTCAGCGCAAACACCGGGTATAACCCCTCGAGTTTCTAGTCAAGTGCTTGGAGTCAGCATGAAACTATCTTGTTCCAACCATATTTCTCCTTTTTTTGCGAAAAGGCCAACCAATCTCAACAAAGGTACAAAGAATCCTACAACTGATTAAAATTACAAATAGATTTTCAACCACCTAGCGACGACTACAAACACTGAAGCGAGGCGAAGGCGCGCCGCGTCCTCACCCCTCACCGGAGTCGGTAAAGCTTGTCGTAGTAGAGCTTGTTGTAGTAGGCAAACGGGAAATCGTCGTGTAAGGCCCCGAAGGACCAGCGCCTCGCCAATTATGACAATCGTAGATCGAAAGAGCCAGACCTACAACCACACGGACGAACACGGAAACGAACTGGATCCTAGGAGATCCATCGGACACACGCCTCCATGTGCCCTACGTGGCGCTAAGTGCACCACTGGAGCGAGGATAGGACGGGGATGACCTTATTCTGACTTCAAGATGTAGCCTCCGCCTCACCATCTCGAAGAAGACACCGAGAAAACCTAAACAAAGGACGGAAACCCTCTCGCCGGCGAGAGGCCGTGATCTGCCACGCATCCAAGGCCCTAAGGCCACCGGAGACGGAGCGGACCGGCGGCATCGCCGCGAGGGGGATGGAACCCTAGATGGGTTTTAGCTTCCCTTCACGATCGCCTCCTCTTGCCTCACAAGTACGTACCGTTTCGTTATAATTTGTTCTTGTGATCGAGCGGCTGTTACTAACCATATAAATCCTTTGGTAGCATGGTACGAGAAAACCATGCAAAAGGCCAAAGATCTTGCATTGAAGTATGCCGGCCTAGAGAAGGTGTGAGTTACAAAGAAGACTCAGTTTGTGATGTATTATTGGTCATCACTGACTTGATCTTTTTTAATCGAGCGAAGCTGCCTCTGAAATCCCCAACATGAAGAAGAAGTTGAACAAATCGACGCTTCTAATGGTGAAGGAACTCGACGAAAAGAATGACGAGTATGAAACTAGGATGAAAGAAGCCTACAAAAGCATCGTGTTGGCTACTCACTTGAAGGAGGAGAACAAGGAGCTCAACCAATCTCAAGCGGCTTGAAAACATCTGCCTAGACAAGCAGAAATGTTTGATGCCCTGGTCAAATTGAGTGATACCGAGAAGATACGATATCGTGAGACGGTTAAGGCCTTTGAGAAGGTGGAGGCAGACATGGAGTCCAAGCTGCAAGAGCCAATGAGTTGTACTTTGTAAGTATCCGACTCGTTTTTTTGGATATTCCGTATGTTCAATTGATTATGTCAGTTTCCTTTGACGGATTTCTTCTAGCCAGGATGAAAGAAGCTTTCGCATATGCCGATCCCTTTTAGGGTGTTCTGTAAAAGGTAAGGACCGCGTTGTATTTTCTTATATTCTTATCTTTTGAGATCTTTTTGTAAATGTATGCCCACCGCCCAACTAATGCAGATTAGTGGCGTGTTTGGTAGCCCACGACAACCCCAACCAGACCCTGAGATGCAAATTTCATGTGTTTGGTTGCCTGTGTTGGCCTGTGTATCTGCATCGCACAATGTTTAAAGCAGGTTTGGACCAGGCTGAGTAGGAATGGCCTAATCGGCCGTTTTTTCAGAGCCACCCTCCTCCTACGAGAAAAGCCCACATGGGGGTGACATGGTGTGGCTGCCCTTCTACGTGAACTTCTCACCTTGCTTAAACTATCCACTTAGTGACTCACTAATCTACACAAATATAGTTCAATTCAAAATAAAGTGTGCATGCAAAATATGCGCGTCGATGAGTAGGTTCTATTCCCGTGCTCGGTTTCGATTTCGTAGACGGTAACTTGACAAATCTAAACCGGAGTTTGTCAAATTCGTCGCATACGGTCGACCGTTTGAAATATACTTTTTCGTGTAGCTTTATCTTAACGTTCCGCACAACTTTCGTGTTGTAAGTTTTCTATTTCGACGGTCGTATGCGAGTAGATCTTGTACTATATGTTGTACGTATTTACCCTGCGCCCAACGTGTGTCTTCTTCAACATCTGCCGCCGTTGGTCGCCGCCGGCACAACAGCAGCTACTAGGCTATGCTTGTTGTACGTGTGTTTTTAAACCTCGACATCGTTTTCGATCAGCCGCCCTCGCTAGTAGCCGTGAAATCCGTCGTCGCCGCAGCGGTTATTAGACCGCGCTTGGTGTACGTGCGTTAACTTACTGTGCACCGTCGCCGCCGGCACCGCCGCGCGGCGCTGTTGTCCTGCTCGCCGCATGGTGCTGTAATGGTGTGATGTAAGTTTACCACGTAGACACAAGGTAAGAGTACACGAAACATAGATAACACCAAACGCCGGGTTGAAACTCGGTTCCTCGGATACGGTCTAGCTAGAAACTTCTGGCAAGCAAAACAAATGCATCACTTTTTTTCAGGGCCAGGGCTAGTGAGTGACGGATGCAAAGTGGTAAAAAATGGTGTTAGCAACCAAACAGTCCCCTGGAATCCGCTTTTCCTCAAGGGTCTCCTTGGAACATAGGGTTGAAAAACAGAGGAATAGAAAAAACATAGTAATTTCACCGGTTTATCAGTCCAAAACAGAGGATTGTAAAACGCAGGAAAGCTGCAGGAATAGTCGTTTGGATGAAACACGGGAAAATCACACGAAAAGTGCCTCGATCCTACGCACTCGAGTCTAAAAAAAAGGTTGGGGTGAATGTTCAAATTCCTATAGAATTGAGTCATAGGAATCCAATCCATACAAATTTG
The DNA here is from genome assembly GCA_947311845.1 of Poa pratensis. NCBI lineage: Eukaryota > Viridiplantae > Streptophyta > Magnoliopsida > Poales > Poaceae > Poa > Poa pratensis. The sequence continues at coordinate 1,451,876 of CAMZMU010000109.1, read as the reverse complement.
GGTAGTACTATTCCTTTAATCCAAAGGCAATCCAAAGACAATCCATAGAAAGAAATCCTAAGGATTGAAATCCTACAAAAATCGTATGAAATTTATACAATCCATAAAGGCCCTGAACACTTACAATTGGAAGGAAGTGAGCAGAAGAAGATGTACGATTGCAACTTTGCAAGGACCATAGTTTCGGGGGTTAAACGCAAAGGTTGGACGGAGCTAAGCATCTTACACCATCCCATCCGTCGGTTTGGATCCATCGTTGTTTTTATTTTGAATGTTAGCAGGATCACTGCTAAATTCAATGAATAGATAGAAGGTTGGTCCAGTTTATGAGGGAAACCGGACCCAAAAAACATACAAGTAATGCCAGTCGGCTTACAACGCACAACCACACACACAACAACAAGGCACGCCTTGCCAACCCCCACCAAGAAAGGCGAGAGGTCAGGACACAGAGCCACAAGACCGCTTCACAACCGAAGAAAGACAGCTCGAGGAACAACCCAAACTTCAGGACAGCACGTGTCAACGAACAGCCCACCCTTGACGCCGAGAAGAAGAGAATGGCGAGTGGACAGCAGGACCCGTCTGGACATGAGGAGAGCGTCGTCCAAGTGGAGGCCAACCATAGCACCAAGCACTATCGTAGGACTCCTCGAGCAACCCGAACAACGCCTCCAAGGAAGTAACGCCGTAGCGCCGCCGCTGCCTGAACCAGCAATCTAGGTCTGGGGTTTCCCCGTTGCTCAGGAGGGGGGGGGGGTGAAGAAAGGCCAAGACGATGCCTTCAAGAAGGCGACGGCGCCCGTAAGCATCACCGTCGTCCGCAAACAGCACGGGATTTCTCCCAGCCCAACCTCATCCCCACAATCCACACACACAGGCCAAAGAGGGCCAGCAACGAACACACCACAGACGAGAGGCCATCTCATGCTGCTGGAAGGGGCGATGGCCACCTCAAGCATCACCCAGGACAGACCGACTGTTATTTTGTGGTGATCCAAATTCGTATATACTGATAAAGGCCGACTTGTGACGAGGAGAGCGGAGTGAGTTGTTTCCGGGTCGGACTGCAGTTGACCTAGGGTTTTATCACTACATATACATCTTGTAAGCCGCCGGCTGGGATAAGTCGCATTGTGTAAATCCCCGGCGTTTGTAACCTCACCCCGATATAGTGAAGTGTTGCTGGCTGGCGCCCGTGGTTTTTTCCTCTCCTTTGTTTGGAGAGGTTTTCCACGTTAAAATCTCGTGTCCCCTTTGGTTTGATCGTTCCGCTCTTCGTCGTTTATTTGCTATCATTTATAACACCGACGTGCTGCCAAACCTTCTTCCGCTTCCCCGCCTTGGACGAGAGGATGCAACCCCCATCGCCGGCGCCATTCATCTCCCGTCTCCCATCGGCCATCGTCCCCTCGAGCCACCACCTGCCACAGCACGCCGTGCCGACCCTACAACAGGAGGATGCAACGACCACCCAACTGTGGCGCCATTCATCTCCTCTCCGACCCCCACCTCGAACCTCCACTCCCGCGAGGTAGGAGCACCACCACCTACGCCGCCGAGCAAGCGCCGGTCTGGCCCTGCCGAGAAGCGGCAGAGCCTGAACCGTATCCTGGCCGAGCGGGCCCGCTGAGCCCAGATTGGGCCCAAACAGGCCCAGATGCGCTGCTCGCGCCCAGCTCCAGGGCGCCGCCGCCGGTGTGTCTGGTGTCGCCGCCCCTCCGCCTCACCATGTTGTCCTCGCCGTCGTCACCCTGTCGCTCCTGGGGCTCCGCCGAGCGTAGCCCGCTCCGCGCGACCGGCGACCGAGACAGGCGTCTCAGCTTCGCAGATCCGCCCACAGCCCTCCGCCACACTTGACGGGCAGGGCGCCGCCACCGCCGCCGACCTCCGGAGCCGCCCGAGCGGGGGCGACCTGGGAGGAAGGGGAGGATGGGAGGGGAGTTGTGGGGAGGAGGAGGTGGACGGCGGCGGCTCGAGGTAGAGGAGAGGAGAACCTGTGCTCGCTTAGAGCATCTCCACTTGCGGCGCCCAAACGGCCGCCCAAACGCCTTTCGGACAGGCCGTTTGGGCACCGTCCGGACTACTTGGCGCATTTGGGCGCCCTCGCTCCCCACTCGCGGCGCCCAAATCGCCCGGCCCAAAGGGTTTTTTAGCCAAAATACACTACGCCAAAATATGTCGCGAAAATACGCCGGGAGATGTCGTTGCCCGGCGTCTGCTTGTCACCGCCGCCGTCGTCGTCGCCGATCTAGATGTTCTCACCGGGCTGGGGCACGTAGCCATAGCCGGGCTGGGTCATGTCAGGGTCATCGTCGGTCATGTCGGGGTCATCGTCGACCTGGCCGTCCGCGCCGTGGCCGGTCTCGGCGCCGTGGCCCTAGTTGCCGCCGTTCTCGGCGCCGTTCTCGGGCGGAACGAGCCCAAACTCTTGCAGGATCGCGGCGCGATACATGTTGTGCGCCGCCCTCGCCAGCGGGTCCAAGTTGGAGACGTCGGTCGTCAAGATCATGAAGTCCTGACTCCTCTTCTTGACGGCGGCTTTCTTCTGCTCGAGGTGGATCTTGACGTCGGCCTTCTGCATCAAGGTCGCCCACCTTGCGTTGTTCTCCTCGCGCCTCAAGCTCGAGTTGGAGCAAACATCGGCGAGGACCTTGTCGATGGACGACTGCACTCTGTCCGTCTTTGCCGCCGCTGCCAATGCCGCTTTCGCCTTCTTGTTCCCGATTGGCCGCCCCTCCGAGTTTTGGTGATCGGCATTGAGGTCGGCATGGCCGTTCTTGTTCAAAGTCCGCCGGTGCACCTTCCATTCTCACAATTTTGGAGAAGCTTGTAGCAATGCATCAACTTGAAGTCTTTCTCCTTGTTGATGGATTTGTACAACACAAGGGCGTCCATGACCTACAACAAAGCAAGCCGACGACGATCACAATTGTACTTAAGCAACAAAACAACAAGGGGATCGCAAGCCGGCGGTCACTGATCCGCCGGGCCCTTCCCGCTCTCCTTCCGGTCGACGATGTTCGCATGGCAGCCGTGGAACTTGTTGACGAGGCGTTGGACGATGCGCCACCTATGCTCGATGGCGCCTTGGCCACGCACCATGCTCACCTTGTAGAAGTCCTTGGTGAACCGGCGCTCGTCGAACTCGTCCTTGATCCGGGACCAGTAGGCGGTGCTCGACTGGTTTGTGCCGGTGATCTCGCCGGTAGTAATGGCCTTCCATGATTCGACCATGCACTCGTCTTCCTTGATCGTCCAGATTATGCCGCGGCTGCCCTTCTTCTTCTTCGCCGCCTTCTCGCCGACCACAGCGTCGGTCACCACCCCCTCCTCCTCGACCTCCTCGTCGTCGTCCTCGTAGTACTCCTCATCCTCGTCGAACCCGTCGTCATCATCCTCCGCCCGGGCGTTGTCGTTGATGATGTCGTCCATGATATGGGCAGTCTCCTACACACAAGGAGCAAGGCCGGTAGCCACGACTCGCCTATGCACACGTCTATTGTACATGCCATGGCTACAAAACGCGGGTTCATACTTGCATGAGCTCCGGGGCGTCGGGAGTCATTCCGTCGATCACATGGGAGGCGCCCGCGTCGAATGAAAGGCTCCGACCGGCGACCGTTTGGACGGCGGGATCTCTCCGCATCGCCGGCGAATTCAGATCGACGGGGTGGTTTAGATCCAGGCCACAAGAAGGGAAGATGACGTTGGGGTCGAAGCCGCCGTGATGCTGGCTGTCGCCGTACTAGGGGAAGAACCTAGTGCGAGGCGTGGCGGCGGCGCTGTTGGCGAAGAAGGAGGAATTCGACGGCGAGCCGCCGACCTTGCATCGTAGAGTGGCGTTGCTCTCTTGGCTCCCTCCCAAGGCGAATGCTTGGTTTAAGGCGGTGACGGTCTTGTTCATGGCGGCGATCTTCCTTGCCGTCAATGCTCGGCCGTCCCGAGCCGTTTCCTCTCATTCTGCTTCACGCGGCGCCCGGTACGGCTCTGCGTGTCCAATCGGCGCCGGAGTACGTCGAGGTCCCAATCCTCCTGCCTCATCGCCTCCGGCTTCTCCCTGGGCGGGGGGGCCTTGCGCTTGACGCCCAGCGTCTTCCCCGCCACCTTCGTCTTCGCTGCCTTCCCCTTGGGTGCCGGCGGCGCCATGGAGCCGGCGCGGCGCGAGGGTTTTTCTTTTGGCGGGAGAGATGGCGGGGGAAATACGATTTTTGTGGACGAATTGGGGGAAGCCGGCACTTATTGTGATCGCCGTCTCACTGCCAGGCGTGGCCCGCGCGTCGGAGGCCGGCGTGGCGTCGCGTTTTCTTCCGTCCAGGGCCGCCCCAAGCCTCCTCAAGTTGAGGGCGTGGGCTGGGCGTGCCGGACACAAAACTGGGCCGCGCCGGACCCAATTCGCGTTTGGGCGCCGCGAGTGGGAGCGATTTTATGTCCGGCACGTCCCAAAGACGTTTGGACGGCCGTTTGGGCGCCGCGAGTGGAGATGCTTTTAGACCCTCGTTTTCTCGCTCACTGACGCTGATCGCTGATAGCTCCCTATCGGAGAGCGCTGCTGTACGGAGTACAATGTATCGTTTTGATCCATCGGTGTTGGTTGAGCAGGAAAACAGTAGCACTAGATGACCCCGTAGCTCAAGATTCTCTCTCCATCTCTCGTCCCATTCCCACCCACCTTCTCTCCCCGATGGCGACGACGAGCTCCCCTCCTCTTCCACCACTCCCCTCCCCGACCTGCACCTGCTCTGCCCTCCCACCAGTCCGTCCTTCCCGCCTCCGCTTCAAGTCAACACCGCCACCATCAGCCGCGGTTTCTCTTCTTCGCTTGGGCCGTGGCTGCCGTTCTTGGCCCAGCTTCCGGTGCCCGAGCGCTGCCAGACCCTTGCCGCCCTCCTCCGAGCCACCGCCTCCGTCTCCTCAAGGTAAAGCCACTGCCTCGCCCCCTCACCGGTCGCTCACTGTAGGTTTTACACTGCTCTCCGATCAGTTTCAGTTAGGGATTCGTCATATGAAGCTCTAGAGGATTACTCAGGTGTATGTTCCCGATTTCGAATCATTTCTGGGGTTCTCTTTCGAGCGCGCTATGTATGTTCCCGCATGAAGGGAGAATTTAATTGAATCGGGTGCTTAGCAAGGTGAAGAATTTGCGGGGGAATATTTGTTCTCATAGTGCGTAGAGAGCATTTAGATGACCAAATAATTCCATTTTAACTTCTCTTTATAAGTTTAGAGCTCCCCTCTTCTGCACGGAGCTCCCTCTTCTGCACGGGCTCTTGAACTTCAGTGCATTGAGGTCCTAAATCGGTTGTTTTGTTTGTTCGAGAACTTGTTGACTACTTCCTCACACGAGTGACCGTAGGTCTTGTAAAATGTCACCTACCGGATCTTTTTCCAATGATTTTCTTAAGGAAAAAGCTCATATGCTTTGGTTTTTTATTTGTCAAATCACTGATGATAGGTGTTCCCTCTCTTTGCTCTCTTCTATCTGTTCTCTCTCTAGTAACTGAGGAAAACAGGGGACTAGTAATATAGAGGAGCACACCAGTTTTCAGGCAACAAATGCCTTCCTTTTCTATTAGATTTTGCAGCAACGAATGCTACACCACACAGGCAACGAATGCCTACAATCTTGGCAACCTATGCCTACTGAAGCTTCACTACAGCAACAAATGCTGGCAGACCTTAGCAACCTATGCTTGCCCCTCAGCAACCTATGCTAGGACTCTCCTTGCAACTTGCTTCCCTCCATGTAGGGTGCCTCTCCTTATATAGAGGGTTCAAGGTCGGTGCTACCGCATTCTAGAGGCTTTACTGCTTTCTACTGCTACCCTATCTTACAGCCTAAGAATTACATATAAATAGTACTCTAGAACATACTATACTAGCTCCTATACTACTTAACTCCTGCAAACATATTGCAGCATGCCTATCTACTCAGGACAACTCATGTGCCCAACCAGCATACAACCTATGTGTGTTCACACTATAGCCTGCACACTACCTATGTGTGCAGTTTACACTATGACAAGATTACGTCAGGCCAACAACTGAGTGAGTGAGTAATGTTGATTTATCGGGCAGACCCAAATGCACATGGTATCGCTTATCATATATCCTTTCCCTAGTACTAAATTATATGCCCATGGGGCCGTTTCTAGTTAGTTTTCTGAAGTTCCACTACAGGAAGTGAAACTGCAGAGATCTTTTTTAGCCCAAGAATATGTATGTAGTTTTGTCAAACATGAGAAGTTTCGGCGTGGGAATAAATTCATTAGTACTATAATTTTTCTGGAACTATTCAAGGGGCCGAAAAGCACCTACCAATTTTTTCGCTAAGATAATGCCTGTGGGAACCGAACGAGGGGCGGAGCTCGACCTTGTCTTACCTAAATTGGTTTGTTGAGTCAATGTTTTCATGTTGAGGCGTTATTTTTTCTAGGTGTGCGAATTTGCATTTTATGCAATTCATCTTTGTTCAATCCAAAAAATATACTAGTTTGTTTCATTAAGATGGTGTATAACCTACGTGTTCTTTTTGGGTACCATTAAAGGATACTCAAACCAACTGTCATTGGGTACTAACGTTAAAAACTAACGAATATCCTAATCCGAAGGGCAAAATCATAATCTTGACATTTAAGGTTTTACTATTACTTAGGTACATTTGATCTAATTTGCCGTGTTTGATATATAAGCAGTTCAGTATTCCTTCTGGTCAATCCCCGGCTGGAAACCCTCATTTCACGATCGATGCGGCATGGTGATTGGTGTGGGGCTGGACTGGTTGCTCCTCCTTATAGGTCATGTAACTGGGATGAAACAGCAGCTTAGTCAAGTTTTACCTCAGATAATACGTATGTCTAGTTCCTAAAATCACCCAGCACAATTGAGCTGGCTGCGTTTGGACAGTCTTCCAGGAAACCTTGCGCCACCATACAGGCCCAATTCTTTTGGGGGCTTCTCCAGGAACCTGCCCTTCCCCATCCTTGGGGGCAGCTTCTCGGGGAAGTCATCCTTGAACCGAAAAGAATTGGGCCACAGATGAGCCAGGGAGGGGTAGCAGTGTGTGGCGATAGAGAGGAGAGTGGCATGCCGCTGGAGGTGGTCATGCAAGGACGTGAGGGAGGTCGCAGAGGAGACAGTGGCATGCATGTCGTAGCGCTCGTGCAAAAGGTCGCTGTCTCTTAGATAAAAGTCATTGTTGCCCTAGAATCAAGGGTCGAATTTTACTGCTACTCCCACCCTCCTGGAGGAGTAGCACCCTAAAGAAAACTCTACCTACCATATGCCATTCTTTCATTGGAATTTGGAATAGGATCAACTAGTGCATAGTTGTGCAAGCATTTGATTTTGAACTAAATTCGAACCTAAGTATACCATCAGAAATTGTGTTCAATTGATTAAAAAGAGACTAAACCAAGTTAAAAAACAATCACAAAAACTATCAACTGCTCACTAAATAAACTAGCATTGTACTCGGTAGTCAGTGAATTTGGTAATGTAATTAATGTCCTAAGGCTTTATTCATCACAACTGTAGAAGTTGTTTGTAGTAAGGGTGTAATCCACTTTGGCACCTGGGTGCATATGCACCCGGTATTTAAAATATTTCGCAACCTTTGAGCTAATCTATGTGTCACTCTTGCATTGTTGCTGCATGTTTGAGACCAAGTTACCCTAGCAACATGCAGATTGTTTGCACCCACCACAGACTTCCCTGATTACTCCTTAGTTCTTATTTTTCACATGAACGATAATCGTTCCTATATTCTCCTGATTGGTTGATCTATCCAGTCGAAATAGACTAGTATTCTTCGAGGGCTATCATATCCTCAGAGTCTAGTTGGTCAATAAAAATAGTCTAAACAATAAACTAAGTTCACATAAATGATTGCAACAGAGAACTGCCAGTAGAACTTTTTGCTAGTAGTTTTCGGATATACAATAAACTAAGTTCACATAAATGATTGCAACAGAGAACTGCCAGTAGAACTTTTTGCTAGTTTTTGGATATACGTTAAAAAATCTGAATATGCATTGCTATGTGAAAACAAAAAGATGCCATTACACCCTAGAGGAAACATAATTACTTTCAAAATATTTTCCTTTCTACGGTGGTTAAGGAAGGTGTATACTCATAAATCACTTCGACAGAGTGATGTCATTTAAACCTAAGTTGCAACTTTCAGGGCATATTGGTTTTTTCCTTTCAGTGTTGGTAAATCGTTTGAGAAAAAAATAAATCCAGTCAGAGATCAATTACCTTAGTTAGTTAGTGAGGTGCATCAAAACTTATTAGAAGTTCCCAGGAAACTTCAGTGGCTCTGAGCTGGAATAGTCCATAAGTTAGAGCCTTACCAGCAGAGTACAGGAATGGTTTCTGTACATATGTTCTTATCAAGTGGCAATCCATCAGTTTTCTACATTTTATCATATGGCTTTCTATTCTATGTACTACACGCAGTTGATCTTGTTTTTCTGTTGTGCAGATTGGCAAGATAAGTTGTCAAGATTACAGGATACAGCGCGGATATTCTTTGCAGTTCTATTCTGGATGTCATTGTTTTTCTGGGGCAGTGCTTGGGGTGGAAGTAATAATTCAGGGGGCAAGAAGCGCCAGCGATTTCGAAATAAATCCAAGTGAAGATGCCCAAGAATGGGTTGCAATGTCAGTATATATGTCTTTTCTATGTTGTATGAATAAACAAGTAGTATTATCCTGCTCAGGTACACAGTAGATTCGTATGTATATAATTGTAACTTTGATATATGTACGGATGCAAACCCTCTCTTTGAAATAGACCCCGTTAGGTGGGTTAAAGTTATATGCTACTATAGCGGAGGTTGTCCATTTTTCTTCTTCATTGGATTATGTATGCAGGTGCCGTGTAGCTGCACACCAATATATTAGTTGGGCATTTTGAAGCTTCCAAAAATCATGAAAAAACGTATGTGGGTGTACAGTACTAAAAACGAGAGTTAATACCCTCTCACTACTAATTCTTATCTTGTGTAAGCCACAACTGGCTATCTATCTCGATGAAATATTGTAGAATAATCACTTGTCATACCATGCAGCATATTCACAGTTATTTTCATAGTTCTGCTCATAAGCACTCTGAACATTTTGTTCTTTTCTGCTTCAATGCATATTTTCTACTGCAGACATGCAATTGGAATGCTTTCGCAACAGCCATCGTCACTCGTTTTCATCACAGAATACGGTAGCTTATCTCATTCCACGGCATGAAACAGCTAACCACTATGCAAAACAGAAACAAAAGACGACGCAGTAAACGAACATGGTCATTCTTCCGTTCACAGAGGTAACTAACCAAGTAGTAGCACTACATTACTCCTAACAGATTATATGGTGCTCGACGTTGAGAAGATTGCTAGAGAAAGATTTACACATAGACATACTTTCATGACAAACACATGACTAGGGCACTATCATCAGTGATTCAGCGATGTTAACCACAAAATGGGAGGGTGTCATATGCCATTACAAGACTCACTCTTTGTGCATTCCACCAACATAACCAGAAACTGATCACCATCATGCCAGCCATAACATTTTATCCAGTCTGGCAATTACGCATTTGCTGATTAGTTTGCCTTTCTCAAAAGCATCCAAAATACACGGAAGGTAACTCACAAAGCAAAGTAAGACACTCGACTAGACTGGTGCAATGTACTGGAGCAGCATAATAACCTGAAAAGGGTACAATTGCAGTACTATTAGTGATGGCACTGTCCGTGCCATAATAAATCAATAAGTAGTGAAAAGTTTATGTGTAGCCAATCATACATTATGAAGAATGCTAAAAGAATATATACTGGACAAATCTAGTAGTACATGGTTGCTAAGCATGAACCCAGAACCTAAGAGGAGCTCCATGCCCTGTACAGATGAGATTGTTTTTACCTTGTTTAGTAGATCAGTTCATACATGCCAAGCAAATCATATAATCAGAAATAGCCTCGGCAGTTTGTAGATCCACAGAGGCATGGCTTGAGCTTGCAAGCTTTAGGAAATTTGCCCTCAAAGCCAGGAGGAGCCCCTCTTGTACCGTAATCATAGGTCAGTTCGGTCATCGGAGGAATATGTTTTAGTGCAAAGAACATGATATGTGGGTACCTATCATCGCTATGGTCATACTGTACGGCCTGCCAAAGGAGATTTGGGGAACAACTATGGTTCAGGAAACGAGCCACATTGCCTGAATCTTTCGCACTTATGATGATAGGTAATTTCTTAGAGCTGTCAGTTGTGGCACTTCTACCTGTTTTTTCAAGTAATTCTGCACCTTGATTCCATCTTGAAACCTTATCACTGGGACATGATGTATGAAATAAATAATCATCTTCCTTAACATCCATGTTCATCTGGGTTTCGTCGAGGACTTCACCAGCATACTCACAGATGAATGCACCAGCATGGACAGGATCCCAAGTACGGAGACCCCATCCACGGTCCCCAGTCCAGAAAACCTCAAAATTCAGTCTGACGCCCTTCTGTGTGACCCTGTTTCGACAGTTTTCAGAACACTGACAACTGGAAGAGCACTCGTAAATCATTGGAGTGTGCTTCACAAGCAGTCCTGATGAGGTGTATGGAAGATCGCCGCCATTTTGTTGTGCACATGAACAATCAGTGTCACCAGGCAAGCACACACTATGACACTTGCAGTTTTGTAATTGCTTCTCCTTACTAAGCGGTCTTAAGTATGTCACCCCAGTAACATAATTGAAGTGGTTTGGTACTTTCACATTGCCGACATCATTAACTAGGGGCACAGGGAGGTTCTCAGTATTTGATGATAAATCTAGCTGTATAGTGTTGTCTCTTGTGGCAGGATTTTCTTTCCATTTCTGAGCCATCTTCCAAACTGAAATTCCATCTGGTTGCCCTGGCTCCCTTCTCAGCTTGTACTTGAAAACGTTAAAACCATTCTTTGCCTTCTCCATCCAGGATTCTTCGATGCGATAAAGCCCATCGTATATATAAATCTTCTCCGAGTGACGGAAAGGATCACGTGAGCTGCGCACGACCCTTATCTGCGTCTTCTTGTTCTTGCTGTTCATGAGAGCAAGGTTACCTCTCTCAAGCTTCTGGTCATGCTTCTCTTTCTGCCGACTGTTGCCTCCCTGTCCCGTGTACACCAAAATGTCGGTGTCATCTTCTTCATTCTCGTAGCCACCAGAAGAAAGGATGCAGACAGCCAGACTGTCATCTTTTCCGACACTCTTAACAGGCATGTAATCGATGCCGCCCATGGCTGGTGCATGTAAACCAACAATGCACATTTCGATCCTGTAAAAGAATATATCGCCAACTTCGACACCAGGCACATGTCCTACCGTCTTGACAGCATTGATTCTCATGTTATTCTGCATCATGAGCCCACCAGCCTTCAAGTCAGCCCGTTTGATAGAATCTTCCTTCTCATCCAACTGCAGGGTGCGACGCCGGAGAGAATCGAACATGATTATGATTTCTTCTGCAGACGCCCTTGGAGTATCCGACAAGGAGGGCCAAGCAGAGAGCTCTTTCTCTTTGTTAGGGATGCTTCTTATCGATTTCAGCAGCTTGACATTAGATGTGTCGGAGCCTTTAGCCGGTCGGGCTCTCTGGTGGCCCTCCTCACTGATGCTAATTTTTTCAGCTCACGGGAACGTTTGTAATCTTTACGCGATGATTCATCTTCATGTTGCGGTGTGGAAAATGCCCCCGAGATTAATGTACCCTTTGAACGAATTGGTGCCTCCAATGAAGCTGGTGGTGAAGGTGGTGCAGACGAGGAGCTGGTCCTGAATGGCGTGCTGTTAAGTAATAGTGGATCAACTGATTTAGTCGCCACAACAGGTCCACTAGGAGTAGAGAACATCGGCGCTAGTAATAGCGATGGCTTCGGTTTCAGGGGTTGCTCCTCGTCAGATACTGCTTCATCTTTCACCCTCTTCATGGTGAATGAACACAACTCCTAGCAGTAACAAACACGTGTCATTGAACAGCCCGGGGCTGAATGTATACTGTGATATATAGACCATAGATATATAAAGGATAACAAATAAATGTGTAGTATCATAAACGGAAATAAACTTCTAAATTCGAGAACATGACCTCAACACAATGGGTTGTCAAATGCAGCAGTCGAACACAAAAAACATGTAGACCTTTTTACAACTATTGTACTGGTTGACTGGGTACTACTATAATTTGCACTTGTGTTGAGATGATATATGGGCATATGGGAGTGCACTGATAGTTCAGCATGCCATCTCCTCGCATACATTCTAACCAAAAAGAGCAGCCACCGTTCAACAGAAAATAACTATAGAAATACTACAATGGATCACAAAAGGTGAGGATCTCTTTGCCCTCAACCAGAAATTACAAGAATGGCCGCAACTACAATCTCAATCTGAAGGTTTTCAAGGCATGATGGACAAGAGAAAGTAACATAATCAAAAGTGTAATATGGCCATGCACCTGAAGAAGATTAACTAGGAAGACAGCGAGGGAGAAAAGCATCAATCAGAACAGGAGAAACCTTGAGAAATCGATCGATGCCGTCGAAGCAAGCTCCCGGCCCAATGAAGCACGCTGTGCGCCTCTCTAGAGTGCTATCAAAAGCTGGAGAGATGGAAAGGCATTTTAACTGTTGGATCTCTCGTCGGTGACGACGAAGCCGTCTGAACGCACTATACACGTGTACGGGCTCGGAAGGGAACTAGTGTCACTTCACGTACTTGATATCTTGACATCTGCGCCACCAGAATTTACTAGAACGCTGCTCTGAACAGCGGTGCGGCGGTTCTGTGACTCTCTGCGTAACAAGAGATGAGCTTAGATCCTCTCCAATCAGGCCTTGTATTAATAAATTCGGAAAGTTTTTTTTTTTTTTGCTCTCGAGCTCTCCAGTGCTCACTTCACTTAAAAAATAAAAGTTATATTTGTGTGTTTTCAAAAAAATTGGAAAAATCACGGGTGTAGCCAATAAGGTATCCCATAAACGTGCAAAATATCAACTTAAAAAATAAATTAAGGTATCCCATCGGTGCAAAATAAATTGAGCAAAAATTTCCACACGATGTCGTCGTCCAGGTCAACACATGTCGAGGGAATTCGTCTATTGTGCTTCCAACGGAATGCTTCACGAGTCGTGTGGAGATTCGTCTATTGTGCTTCCAACGGAATTGAGTTCGGTTGAGGATTTGGCGATGCCCTGACGCCCTATGTTGGTAGTGGAGGCGTGTTGGCTCCTAACTCTGAGGCTCTTTTCGCTAAAGAGATTTGCGGTTTGCTCGCCTGTTTAAAGGCGACTAGTTCTGGATATGGCAAGACTATTGCTTGCGTCTTGGCAGGGAATGCTTCAGAGGACCTAATCAGAAAGGTGGAGAAATCTCTCAAGACGATTACTATCATATCAGGGACAAGAGAAGAAAGAGGGGAATAGCAAAGAAATGCGTAGCCCTAGAGTTGTCTTTAGTTCGTGGTTGTTACAGGTAGAGGGTGGTTGTTGGTTTGAATGTTGCTGGTCTTAGATGTTGCTCTTTGTGGTTGTGAGCTCGTGTTGGTGTATGTTGTATGGTTTTCGCCCGGTTTCTTTCGCTAATAAATTGGGTAACTTCTTCTTAATTAATGAATAAGGCAAACCTTTTGCCTTTGTTTCAAAAAAATACTTTATATTATAAGCTACAAAAAATAACAAAAACTGGTAAAACTTAGAGATTTGAAAATAGGCATATTTAGATTCATAATTTGTTATTTCTTAGCTCAAAATACAAAGTATTCGGAGTTGCTATTTTACACATTTGTGGGATATACTATTGGCTACACCCGGGATTTATTTTCAGAATTTTTTGAAACTTATAAATATAATTTTTGAATTTTTTAAATTGGAGAGAGCACTGGAAAAATTGCCATAGTTTTTTATCTGTATTGCTAATAAACTTTGTGCAGGCTGATGCTTCGTTCATTTGTTTTGCAGGCAATGATGGGACTAATGGCTAGTCTCGATATATACCCAGTAATCACACTTCTCATTGTTTTGCCCCTTTTTTCTTGGAATTGAAATTGGTAGTCTTGAAGAATTTGTTCTTTCCATTGAACCGGTCGGTATTTTTTCTACACCATGTTGGCCACAGAATGTCTCTTAGCTCAAGTAGTGTGTTTATCTTTTGCCATCGCCATTTATTTAACATCCAAATGTCAATGAGATTCTCAAGTAAAACCCATGCCTCTAACATCAGAGAAGTGGCAAAGTTTCTCCATAAAGAGGGGAGTTTAGTGACAATACATCCCGCCAGCTAGATCCAGTGCCACCTCGCAATTCTTTCAAGAAATGGGGACTTGTTATAATAGTTTTTCTTTCGAGACCCCTTCCGTAAAATGTACCTGCACCGCTGGTATTTAAAGAGGCATCCAGACCCATCGGTGCCGCTCCAATGTTCAAAAAATGATTATAACAAGGAAAACCACTATCATGTCCAAGATAACTCCACTCCTCCCGGTCAGGTTCGGGTCCCAACGGGACCGAATTTCCTTGGACGTCTCACCGGGGCTATTGCCCCTAAATAAATCCCCTTCCATGCATGTACGTCGCAACTAATAGCTCCTTTGGGACACAGGGTAAACTACTAAAATTGTGTGTTATGTGTATAGTTCTAGCGTCTAGCTTGTGCTCTTGGGGTGTGTGTGAGTGTGGTGTCGAATTGGTGCATAAGTTGAGATACTCTCTAACGCAGATCGAGGGGTCTAAGAAAGCAGGTAAAATAGGCTTCCAAATGTCACGCACAGCAAATACATTTAGGTTTCGTTTGGTACCCATCATTTCAAATTAGAATCATGAAATTCATTTGTGATTCTATACTCAACTTGTTTGGTTGTATGTAACTGGACATGTTATTTCTTATCCCTAACCTTATAATTTCACTTTCTAAAATATCATTTCATTTCTGCCAAATAAAATAAATATGGGCGTCAAATCCTTAGACGTTCGATGTTGCCTTGTAAAAACCAAAGCCAATCTGAAACGCCACGTCGCCGTCTCCCCTATCAGTCGGATACGTAGGCTGGCTTCTTTGCTTCCACGCTCCAACTCCGACCGCCTTAGCCTCTTCTCTTCTCCCCCTTCCCACCAAAAACTACTCTTCACTCCACGCTTCAAGAACAAACTGAGCAAGAAGGAAAGAAGAAAAAATTTCCTCCAACCAATCCTGCCACCGATCTACGTACGCCGTGCCGTCTCGATGGGTTCCTCCGATCGGAAGGTACATCCTTCCCTTCCGCTGCTGTGCCGTTCCCCCCGTGTTCTATGTGGTGGTTGATCTTTGTCTCGAGTTTATAGGAATCGATTTTGATTCCTTCTGGTTCTCTCACCTTGCAGGTGGATGGGATCGGGGTGGTGGACGAAGGAAGGAGGAGCTGTGTCGAATGCCGCACCACCTCCACGCCCATGTGGCGCGGCGGGCCGACCGGCCGCAGGGTGAGTGCTTGATCGATCGCCTCCATGTCTACTCTGTATTTCAGTACGGTTTGTTAAGATCAGGGTAGAGCAGATAGGGGAGTCATGGACACAGAGTTGATCTGATCATTTTAAGTAACGTGGTTAGCCGATACAAAGATGCTCTGCTTGCGATGCAAACTGTTTTTGCTGCTTGTTCTTATACAAGTTCTTCTTTTAGATATGACTCTTCCTAATTTAATTCCTGGTGTTCATATTCACCTGATCAGAAGATACTAGAGCTTCCACTGTAAGTTAGGATTTGGAAATACATACACATGTCTTCCTAATACTGATCTAATTCATACAGAAGGTCTAGTTCATACAGGCATGTAGGTGTAAGTTTGGGGTGATCTTGATGTGAGGTTCCATGTTAAATAGCTCTATAATCTTAATAATGGAGTTAAATAAAACCAGTTACGATAAAATCGAAAAAGAGCTACATGACCGAGCAAAATTGCTGCCCATATAGTATCAAGTTTGATCGTAGCCAGCTGAAGGTTGAGGCATAGCTAATCTGTGCCCTCCAGTTCTTGGGTTATTGATTGCTTAGGCAGTTGGTCGTCAATACAATCATTGTAACTGACATGCTTTCCGAATATTCCTGAAGTTTCGTTTATTGTTAGACTGATTGGCCTGAGAAAGATGGAAATTTCCCTTTGACAGGTTGTAGTTAGGTTTTGGTCGAATCCTAATATGACTTGTCTTGATGACCTTTTCTGTGTATTCAAATTGATCGGAACCTTGTGGTTAGGTGAGACGTTCCGTCCAACAGTGCTAACTACCAAGCAAAACTGTGTACAAAAGGGGGAGAGATACTTTATCCGTTACGCTTCTGCTAGTTGACTATTATCCTTCATCCTTTTCCTTGATGTGTTTCTGATAGCACCATTAGCACTGTACCTTTTGTTCTACTTAAGAATACCAATCAGAAATAAAATTTCACTGTAATAGTCATAAACTGAATATTGTTTTCTAACTCTGATGCAATCTCAGTCTTTGTGCAACGCTTGTGGCATCCGGTACCGGAAGAAGAGGAGGCAAGATCTTGGCCTAGATCAGAAGGAGCCACAGCAGCTTCAGCTTCGGCATAACAGCGAGGAGGCGACAACAACTGATGCAAAAGACAGCAATAGCAATAGCAACAGCAGTAGCACTAGCAGCAACTTGCAGGTGGTCCAGAAAAGGAGGCTTCTAATGGGGTGGAGGAGGCTGCCTTGTTGCTCATGACATTGTCTTCCCCACCTGCATCCACGTTGCTGCATGGCTGACAATTAAACACAGATTCCCACACCCAAATCACCAATGTACATACATTCATACATACATACAAAACGCACGTGCGAACACGCATGTGCGCGCTCACCAGCCGATGATTCCGGTCCAATCAGATAGCTTCATTCTTTGTCAGGAGGAGATAAGGGGGGATCTCATATCTCCAGATGATGTGATATTGTGAGGGGCAGAGTTCATTGGTGCCCATCTGACCATCTCATCTGATCTGGATCTGCCTCATGCTAATGTGTGGCGTCATACCGTGGGTTTTCATGCTGTAAACCTTATCTGTTTGTGATTGTGGTAGGCTCCATCTCACTCCTGACACTTCTTTTTTATTTCTGTCTTCTTTTTTCCTTCATTCATTATTTGTAAGTACATCGATGTATAAGAGGGATTGATGGATGAAAAGAAAACATCATCCCTCCTTTCTATAATAAAGCTGAAAGAATGTGTTTATTTAATTTCATTTAGTCTGAGTAATTCACTGACCTACTTGGGTGGTATTGCAAAACAGCAAGACCAACGCATATGGATCCGTTGTTAAATACTCCTACCAAAGTAGCATGACTATTGAGAGGTTTTTTGGTTGCAATTGCATAGCAGAAGGGAACAGTGCGAGGTTATATATCGTCTCTTTTTCTTTGACAGTGCAGAGCGTGAGAAACTAGCACAAATAGAACAGAAAATGACAATAAAGAAAAAGTGTCTCTCTTGCTATGCGACAGTCCTTAAAAAACACATGAAGTAGACGGTTAGGTATCACCTCTGCCAGTCTGTTAGTGATTGGATAATATCAACCTACACATAATGTCCAACTAATTCAATTGATGTAGTTGGTTTGGCATGTTGCAACCATTTTGTTTGTTATCCTAGTACCAGCTGGCGTGTTTCGATTAATCTTCAGAAGGATGTTAATTGTCGTAATTAGTTCCAGAGAACGTAAATAAATTTCCTCCCTCCCCGATTTTCAAAATCAGTAGTAGCAATCAATGGGGGTGAGACGATGTGCCTAGATTTATTTTTTGTGTGTGGATTTATTTATTTGTAACAAGAAACCACTGTCATTAGATATTACATATTACAGTAGATTACAAAACAGTGATTACAACTTTCACCTCAGGAGAAAATCTTATGCGGAAGAGTACAATCGCAGCTAGCCAGGGAGTCTGTTCAGAACTCAGACTCAATATAGCCAATCGTACTCTTCCAGGGTCTCTCGCAATCTAGCCAACCGTAGAGACTCAACCGGCAATCATGTTGGCAGATGCCTATGAGTAGGGGATTGAGCTGAAGATCTAAATGGGCTATCAATGAGCTCAAATCAGGAGGTGTTTGTCCGTTAAATCTTCGAATCCGCAGCACATACGCTCTCCCGTCTCGGCATGTCCCGAACAGTAAGAATGCACACATATCATGCACAACAGCTTGCACCAGATACAATGTGCGACAACCAAACGAATAGCAATGAAGCTCATAGGATGACTGGTGCTCACCGATTGGCGAACACGAGGACGCCACCACCAATGACATTGGAGAAGCACAAGGGTCCACATATAACATTCGGTGATGATCTTCTTGCTTCTAGAGACGGTTCCCAGAGTTTGATTTGAAGCATAAAGCAGAACCCACATAGCATCATCCAGCATGATATTCAATAAATGGCCATCACCTAAGACAAGCTCGCGACCTCGACCCCTTGACAGCCCTACTTCGAGGCATGGACTACTGATTACTCGCATATGAAAGACAACCAAAAAGATATCTGCTTTCATAACTTGGATAGCCTTTGGTATAAGAAAGGACGTGTAATTACTCACATATGAAAAACCACACAGAAAATCTTTTGTTGTAATTTATATAGACCTTTCGTATAAGAAAGGACACGCAATTACCTGCATGTGAAGAAACACACAACAATCCCTTGTCGTATAATAGGTAGCCTTTCATATAAGAAAGGATGTGCACAACTGACATATTAGATCCTATCAATGATAACAAAGAAATTGTTGAAAACTGATACAATAGTGTTACGCCATGCAATAAAACATTAGCCCTGGTCCCTTTCCAGCAGTAAACAATTTTGTATCTTCTCATGTTTTTTCTTCAAGCAAGCAATAGTGTCAGTACTTGATACAGCCCTATCAAATTTATTCTGTCAGCTGCCATCAATTGCAAATGACAAATCCATCAACAATTGATTAATGTTAGAAAGTACAGGTGAATTAAGACAGTATATTACCTGGCAAGTCTTTAATGAATAAGAATCATAACTCGAATACCATATATCTACATTTTCTGTGCCATGGAATAATGTACCTAAGGTGATGTCTATTTGCTGAAGCCATCCAGTGACAATTATTAGTTCATACTTATGACTATGCCAAGATTTCTATCCCTCAAGAGTCCAGTTGCGGCACTGACAATGAACGGATGCAAGGAAAGCCATGTAATCACCAGACCTATACCAAAAAGTATACTGTCAGTTAAGCGTGGCTGAGCTGTTACTTAGTGTATCTGTACTATGAAGCAGGTGTAAGTGGAAGGAAAGCAGGACCTTGATCCATAAGATGACTTGCATGCAGTAACAATATGCGATTTTGCCAAATCTGCATCCTTCTGTTCCGTACACAGTGAAAACAGTATATTTTGTTATTATAAAATTCAAGAAATAAGGAGTTCAGAAGATTATGTAAACCCATGACCATGGATAAAATATTACGGAATTTTGTAAGAAAGTACATTAGCCTTGTTGCAAGTTCCAGTTCTAACACAAATTAGAAGCTGCAAAACCTAATCTGATGAAGTACATTTTCACACAGATGTTTGGTTTCTGCGATGTGTTAATAGGAATTTATTTACACCTGTAATCTACGGACAAGGGGGTGTAAGAAGACAGGTGATTCTGCAAACTAAAGGTGTCTAGATGTCACTATTAAGAAAGAAAAAACACGGTTTTGAAATCCAGCTGCAGCAGATTAGTTCAGCTACAACTATTACGAGAGCTGCAAAATAGCATAAAAGAATATAAATGTACAGAGAGATTGCTCGATTAATACCTGAGATTCATAGTAAAGTCCAGCATATAATGATGCATAGAAGAGTTCGCCATCAGAACTACTAGAAAAGTTTGAAGCTAACTGGAGACATGGAAATCATGAGAAGGAAATGTCACACAAATTTATAAGGACATAGATCAGACATAATAAATTCTAATTCAAATAAAATCACCTTTTCAGGGTCCCCACCATCTTTGAACAAGGCGTAAGCCTCGCGCATTACAGGTCTTCGATCTAAACCAACCTGAAAAGTGAAATTTGCATCAAGTGAAAATTGTTGCAAAGAGTACCGGAATGTTCTACATGTGGACATGTTATGTCCAGTGTCCCTACTAAGTTTGATTCGAATTGAAATTTACAAATTTCACCCAAATGTGTTATTCGGTGTGTCTGCACTCTGGACCTTGCAAGTTGTACTTTATTTGCTGGTAAACCTGTATGTTTCAGCTGAATATCTACTGTGGTTATATTTGAAGGTTGGTTGTCAGGTCTCCTGTGTAGCTATGTTGACATCAAAGTTCTCTAATTCTGCACTAACGACAATATTTCATTATGCCTGAAGACATTAGCTATAGTCGCGGTATCACTAAATTACACTGCAAAGGAAACAAAACTTGCCTCCAAGAAGCGCTTCCTTGCTTCCTCGACCCCATACAGCTGAGCTTCACACAGAAAGCACCATATGGACTCCTCAGTGTCATTGGGGTTGGCAGCAACATCCAGCCTGAACTGCTCTGCAGCTTCTTCGAACCTATTCCAAGTAGTATTATACAACCAATGAAACGATGGACATACCAATTAAGCGATGTATTACTGACTGGATTATGTTTATGCACCTGTCTAGGTAATACAACGAAAGCCCCCTTTGCCAGAGATCTGAAAACACACACAGAGACACATAGTTGCAGCTAGTTGATCTTCTTCAACCGAATTGATAACAAGTGTAGGCGTCCAAGGGTAAATTAGCAGCACGTACATGCTTTCTGACGCGGATCCAACTCAATCGCTCGATCGAACTCCGCCACTGAACCAGCCACATCTCCCTGCGAAAGATAGGCCGAGGGCCTCCTCTGTCATTACGGAACAGAGTGGGGAAGGAGCGCAAAGAGGAGGTTATGTCATCATCTGACCTGTTTGAAGAGCTGCATGCCTTGCCGGACGGCGAGAGTCGCCGCGGCTGCGCCACCAGCTCCGGCAGCTCCGCCAGAGAGGAAGTCCCAAATGCCAGCAGCTGCCGGTAGGAGGAGCCTGCGCGGTACTGCGGGCGTGGCCGCCGGCGGAAGTGGTGAGCGGAAGGATTTGCGGGCCAATGGTTGGGACCAGCGGACGTGGCAGCAGGCTCCGGTGGCCGGCGGGAAGGGGAAGGAGGCCGGAGAACGGAGAGAGAAATAAGTGGATGTCATTTTGGAATTTGGAAGCGAGGCAGCCAGGCAGGGCACAGCCAAGGAGAGAAGAAACGCGTTTCCGGCTGGAGAGAACGAGACGATAGCAGCCCTCGCCTCTGCGATTAGGTTACGAATCCCTGCCACTCATGATTTAATTTGCGAAGCAACTTTTTGGAAGGTCTTTGAGCAGCAACTTTGCGTTCGGAATCCGGTTTTTTTTTATTCTGAATTTCTGATAGACGTGGAGTAGGAGTACCTTTTTTTATCAAACAGATTTACCCCCAGCTTCTTAATGGAGGGCTACAAATGACGAAGCAAGTGGCGAAAAAGAAAAAGATACAGAAAAGCATGCCAACAACATGACAGAAATAACTAATAAGCGACTACAGAACTTGACAGTCACCAGTTTCACTAGAGCCCAACAAAATCGGCATGCTTCAAATATGATTTCTGATTTTTTTTTTTTAAATAAAAGGCTCCATGTAACTCGGCCTCCATTTCTCCACCCTCTATCCACTATCTATTCTTCGACATGTCAGCACCCATCTGAAAGATTAATTAGATCGACTATGGAGGGTGAAGGCAACGAAACAAAATTGACAAAATTTGATTCTCTTTATAAGGTTGTTTGTAACTTGTTAGGATGGCGTAGGAGTGACACATTTGGCCTTTGGCCTGCGTCTACGTTCATCTGGTCACTTGGTATAAATTTTGTTGATAATCCGTCAGCTTGGAGATCATGTCCTCATTTGCTCATCATGCGAAAATAGCAAGGACAGTTTGGCTGTGATCGCACGCGGAGAATATATCAATCAGGTAAATTTAGCGCCTGTTAGGTATACTAGTCAGGCCTCCCTGCATCGTGTATCGTCATTCACTTTGATCCTCATAAAAGAACATAACGAATCGATGTTGACATTCAAGAAGGCTACAATCAAATGTATGTGCAGTGGATATTGCTGCCAGATATCTTCCAGTTTCACATACATGTAGAAGATATAGACGGATAGATGGAGTTGCGGCATGTTTTATGAAGCTGCAGCAGAATATAGACGGATATATAAAAATACCTAAGCAACACATTTTAGTGTTCGGTCATACAGCAATAAGTGTGCACTATGAAGTGTATGAACTACCAATAAATAATTGATTGGCAAAAACATGGTTTTTCAAATAATATATATCCACAAGAATATTTAGATCATATGCACCACAAAATTTAAACCAAAGTAAGAATATATATGTATTTCAATGTTTTCTGCGATATTTTTTTCCAGTCAGAAATATTTAAGACAAATGAGAATGTCCCTACTCAACTACAAAGTTAAGATCATGTGCACTACAAAGTTAAGATCCTTAAAACGCAGCCTAAGTTTGCAGATATCCCAACAAATGGCATTAACACGGCAGAGAGTGTGATTAAACCTGACGTTAACTCATAATTGACAACAGGATCAACAGCCAACACAGAAGTCATACATGCACTCAATTAGAAGGTCTGGTATTCAAGCAAGATAAATATCTAGTAGCACCTCCGCTTTGCGGACTCTACCCACGCACAATGTCGTACCTTAATGGTATGGATCTTAAGTCACTATCTGCATAACGCTGTTGGCAAGGAAATCACAAATACGGAGTAGTTCACATGCAGGAAAACAAAGGATCTTATTCTTACCTTATCCTTGCAAACAAGTATCTCCCAAATTAAAACTTGTCATTTCAAGACAAAAAACAGTATCACTGCATACACATTGCTCATTGCCAGGGCAGAGCTAGGATACGGGCATGAATATCAGGCTAGAACAATATGTCATGCAATTCCAAAGGAAGCTACGGAGTACATTTCTACTAGCTTGAATGTAGCTGTACGACCAACATGCACATCAAACAAGTTAATTATCCCTCATCACATTAAATTTTTCCTTCCCAGCATAGATAGTCATGTAAAGTTCATGTACTGGAAGTAACAGAAGTAGTGCATTTAGCAATAGGTCATTAACTGTGCCACCAGGAAAAGACACGACAATTTACAGAGTCCAGAACAAACACTCCAGCAAACTAATCTTTACAGGTATAAATTGCTTCCACCCACTTCTAGTTAGTACTATAATTTGCATTAAGCAATCAATATTAGTCCAAGAAAAGCAAAGGTCTTGAGTTTATATTATGTTCATCCATTTCAATTCGACGAATTTGTTGTTTTGTTTCCACGGATCGCCAGAAGCAATCACAAGGAACAAAGATCCCTCCCCCCAACCCCTAAAATCCCAGGTACGCACATATATACACAAGCGGAATTCAGGTGTAGGAAGCAGATCCGACATCAGGAGAGACGGGGGGCGGCAGGAGACCGAACCGTCCGCCCGATATCCACCAGCTCAGGCTCAGCAGACGGTGGGGACGAAGCGCAACGCCGCGACGCGGGCTGCGAGGAGCCCCGCGAGCCTCCGCACGGCGAACTGCGTGCAGTTGGAGAAGGCGATGAGGCACATGAGCTCGTAGACCACCCCCAGCGCCACCTCCGCCGCCGATCGGCGTTCCGCGGGGACGTCGGGCTCCGACGAGTCCCAGCCCTGTCCAGATCCGGATCCGAAACCGTAGTTCCACCCGCCGCCGCCGTTGCCGGCGCCGCCACCGGGCCCGAAAGGGCCGTCCCCGTCGTCGCCAGAGAAGGTGTTGGAGCGGCGGGTGCGGGGGCGGGTGCGCGCTCGGCGGCGGACGGTGGCGGAGGCGGAGGGGGAGGCGCGGCGGCGGATGGTGGTGGTGGATGAGGTGGCTGGGGTGGTGGAGGCAAGGGGGCGGAGGAGGACCGGCTTGGCTGGCGGGGAGGAGCCGGCGGTGGCCGTGGGGGCAGAGATCTCCATGACGACTGGAGGCCGGCGGGCGGGCTAGGGTTGTGTGCGGAGGAAGGCAAGGCAAGCGATCGAAGGTGGGGAGACGTGCGAATGTGCGATGGTGGTCGCCGGTCGGGGTCGGGGTTTACGTGTGGCGACTGGCGAGGTGAAGCGTGGACGCGAGGAGGAGGGGCAAGGCTAGCTTGCGCGCGCGCGAGCGCTCGCGCGCTTTCCGACCAGGCCATGTGCGTGTTCCGACCAGTCCACGTCAGCTCGCATGGAGGAGGAAGAAGATGCGGCCGCGGCACCCTCCTTCGATTTCCCCCCTCCCGACCTGCACCCTCCTTCGATAAGGATACTGCTCACCGTCGTCGCCTCCGCCACGGCCAGCCGCGGCTCCGGCGACTCCGGCTCGGCCTGGCCGCCGCCGCCGCCGAAGACGAGGAAGAAGAGAAGCTCGTCGCCGCCACACCCACCCCCACCGTTAAGTGGCGAACCGCCCCACCCCCACCCCCACCGTTCGCTCGGCTCCGCCTCGCTCCATCCTCGACGGCGCCTCCTCCGCCGCAGCTCCCTCCGGTCGCAGCGGCGTCGTCGGTCGCCGTCTCGACGCCGGTAGTCGCCGGAGATGTTCATGCGATTTCCCCCCCGACCCTGCACCCCCAGCCCTAAGGTTCGTCCTCGCCTCCGCCGCGGCCAGCCGCGTCTCCGGCGGCTCCGGCTCGGCCTGGCCGTCGACTCGCCGGAATCGAAGACGGCGGCGGCGCATCCTTCGATTTCCCCCCCGACCTGCACCCTCCCACCGAAGATTTCTCCTCGCCGTCGCCGCCTCCGCCGCGGCCAGCCGCGTCTCCGGCGGCTCCGGCTCGGCCTGGCTTGGCCTGGCTCATCGGAATCCACGTGGATTGGGCACGGGAGGAAGAAAGGAACGAGGAAAAGGAAAGGAAGGAGGAGGAAGATGAGCGCGTGGGTGGGACCCACCCACGTCCGTCCACGCGCACGAGGCCGACCAACGCGTCAACGCGTCTCCGCGGAGCGAGCGAGCGCTCGCTCGCGCAACAGGTAGCAATCCTCGAGGAGGAGCGTGCACGGCCGGTCGGTGTTTGAGGGTTCCCGCTGTTCTCACTTTGAGGTTCAAGGATCTTTGCACTGGAGTTCGTTCGTTGTGGTCCACGGAGGGTCGAATGGACAAAGAGTTGCAAATGACTTGCAATGTGAAGAAAAATTCCCCCTCTTATCACGAGGAATCGCAATCGGAATCGTTATCTGATCACAGCTAGGAGGCCTGGATAACGAGCCGGCTTGGAGCTAAACTCTGAACTCGATAAACTCGTTAATTTGAACGAGCAAAAATGTTACAGGCCCCGGTTTGCTCGCTAAACTTGGCAAAACTCATTAAGATTTTGGCGGCAACTATTTGCGAAATAGCAATATGTCATACTAATAAACAATCTAATTTTAAAGAGCTACCAGGCATGTGGCTTATTCTAACATACGGACTGGGCGGTTATGTCTTGTCTCCCTTAGTGCCGAGAGTTTTACAAGTTTGTCGAGTCTCGCGAACAACTTGTTACCTTATTTGTTCGGCTCGTTATTCTGAAAAAATGTGTGGCTCGACTCAACTTGTTAAGCTCACGATTTCAGGCTAAATGAGCCAAACTTTTTACAAGTGAAGTAGCGCGTGTCTTGAGTTTTATTTCCAACCCTAATAACAGCCAACACAGCCGCTGCCCAAATGCTCTGGAATATAATGCCTCGGTTCCACTGCGGGAGAGTGGACCAACCCCCTACGGTGATGCTCCCCTTAGAGCAAGACAGGGCGGCGCCCTAGCTTGATTATTGGCAAAAACATTCTTATACGTCAAAAGCGAACCCTCTGTAAGTAATTTATATGTGTTTTAGTAAACACTACGCAAAATCGATTTCCAATCGTAAATAAGGACTAGATCTATCCTAGTCAGAAACCAAGTCTTTTTCTTTACAATGGCGCTAATTCTGAATCTAACAAAACCCGACTCTAAAAATGTCCTAAGTGTGGTATTTTAAGAAGGGTATGAGAGTATTTCGGTCAGCTTATGGGGGAGTTGCCGAAACCAACTCTAGTTATGTAATAGATTACATTTTATGATTATTTTTTTGCTTTGCATATTTTGTTGGCTCAAATTTAATTGTATCATCTCTCTGTCAATATCTTTGTTTAATGATGTCAAGACATGTTTGTTGAATTGGAGAAATGATAATTCATGAGCCCCTCTTGAAAGGTGTTAATATGCGCAGAAAATGACGTCAGAATCGTAAGTATGGATGAAGTGGTAACAAAATACGGAAAATAAAAAACATGAAGACACCAGATCACTGTTTAATTAGTTTTACTGTGTGGAAACCTTCTATATTGTTATAGACCCTACATCACCGATTTTGATCATTACTTAAATGAGCTATTTTTAGAGTTGTTTGCAATTCTTTTGCCTTGCCTCCATCGACTCATTATCTACATTCAGTGTGAATAAATTTGCTCATCTTATAAATACTTATACTTATCATCGGGATTTCTCTAATTACGAGCATAAGTATATACAACATAATCTTAATCTATTCATTATTCAGATAATTCAAAATGTTAGAGGTTGTCTTAATAGTTGAAAGGCATACCATGTTTCTTGCGCAAAAAGATGTATGTGATGACTTGATGATCTGCTAAATCGAGCGAGGGATGTTCAGAAGGCTTGATCGACAAAATTATGGAATATTTAAAAAAACAGTAGAGATATGCAATTGGTTTTTTTTTAGGTTTTACTTATATTTAAATATGTTTATATTTCTATTGTACTAATTGATTATGAATCATATATAATGTTAATGTATTGGTGCTATTTCAGCCTTTGCATCAGTTTCTTTTAGTTTGCCCACCTAAAAAAAATTGTACTTCGCCACTGCCTATATGCAGATGAAAAAATCAGGGTAGCCAGAGTGTTTGGTTTGGGTCATCGAGTGGGATGGAAGGGGTCCAATCCCTTCCCAAATATGTTTGGCCCAACGTTCACAGCGTTTAATGAAGTGTGCAATATATAGCATCGTTGCAGAAAATGCTATGAAATGAACAACAACATCAGGGCCCATGGTGTCCTGTGTACAAATATAATAACACAAACTTCATGTGTACCTTTTTGGGGATATGGTGAGTTTCTATCTACGAGTGAAGTGTAGAAAATAAAAATATGAGTAAAATGCATCTACAATCGTTATACTTGCGTGATTGACTCGATGTAGTGCTTGTACTAAAAAATTGCAGAACCATTGTCCTGAATTTTTGCAGTGACTCAATTTGGTGCTAAAGCCGCCCAAAACTTGTGCTCGCAATTGAGGACAAGTGGACACGGACCACAAACAGGACGGGTACTCTGATTTTTTGCAAATTGGCTCTCACTGATAGGTGGGCTATCCCGTCAAGTTCGTCCCCTAGCTAGCAATGAGTGTGTCGATGTTGTCATCGTTGATCCGATGAAGAGGTTCACGCCGCCAACGATGGCGCCTCGCCATGATAAGGAATCTAGAGATACGCCTCCTCCCCTCGATCCTTTCCCCACCCCTAGGAGCTGCTCTCCCTCGCTCTCCGCATGCTTCGCACAACTAGCTTCATGTGTCTTGCTGGTCACGCCATTGTCACTATCGCGCCTTCTTCCTCATCTAAGTCCACATAATCGAGCTCGAATGCTCGCCATTGTCGCCTTCAACTCCGTCTTCCCAAGCTCTGGTCCCCATCGATTTGCCGTCATCGAACTCTCCGACCCTCTCCGACCACAAAGCCAGCTCTAGGGTGAGTTAGAATACTACTTTTACAGTACCATAAGGTTGTCTGTTAGTACCATTTAAAGTTTTAAACATGGCGACTCACTTGTCACGTAATGATTCTCTTAGTTTTTCTCGCAGTGGACGCTATGATAACACCACCGATTTTCTCTCTATATGAAGATAAAAAAAAAATCAGGGCCAAACTAATATGAAAATACTACTAGCAGTATCATAGTTCATGATATTGCTAGTGGTCAAACATTGACAGCCATACATTTATACGTATGCACGATCGAGAAATAGCGCCAAAACAATTCTAAAAAATAAAACGTTAGTCTCCTTCAGAACGGGCAAACGGACGCCACCTTTCCGCCTCTCCCCTTCCCTTCGTTGGTCACAAACTTCACCGATCCACGATCCGACCAAACTTGACGAGATTTCTCCAACAACCCGATTCTCAGGGACCCATTTGGGCAGATTTTCCTACACCAGAAGAATTGGAATGGAAGAGGGAAGCACAGAACCGGGATCCTTCTCACGCTCTTCCTCCTCCGTAAGTGCGTCGAAATTAGAATCTCCAACCCGAAAATGTTTCTTTGGTTCCCGTCCATGTTCTTGGGGAAAAAGAGGTACCAGCTCGATCTCGATTCTCGCAGGGTGGGTTCGAGGAATGGGTAGCGTCGATGAGGAAGCGCACCGGGAAGCTCTCCTCATTATCCCGGGCGCCGCAACCAAAGCCTGGCATTTTGGCTATCGAATCCACCATCAGGTATCGCTCTTGGGATCCATTACTGATGAAAGGATTTGCTGCATTGTATGTACCATGTCCAAGTACTTGATCAAACAGCTTTCGAAATGTTCTCTCTAGAAAACAGCCTCTTCGCCACCCCAAATGTTCATGCTTTATGTTCCATCTTCTATTCCTGTGTAATCTTGACCAGAAAAAGTAATGCAGTTTAGGTTTGTTGGCTACACATAACCTGACCAAATAACTCATACTTTCACTAAATTATCAGTCTAAGTATATTCAGATGTTTTCGATAATAGAGAACAATGGCATGATTTGGTTCCATTGCTATATAAGTTTCTCATCCAAGGTACTACTATTGCACTTTCTATATTGCAGCTCAGACGGGATAGAAATTGTAGACGCTGATAGCGATGTGATATATCCCATCGACCCATGTGATCAGCTGCCAAAAACAAGCCTGTGGGATAGGCTTGGAGGGTTTCCATGATGGACATCGAGTCGAGTAGCTTCAGCTGGAGCTCTCTTTCTTCTTTGCACCACACAAAACATACCACTACAAGTACAGAGCCCACCGAGGATGATACAGGCAGAAGCTTTGAGGTTTCTATTTGTTTTACTAATGAATATCTTTCCGTAAACTATCTTCCCTGTTATTGATCAAATTTTGGCAATAACTACTAGTAGTAGTAGTAGTTTTGATTTGTTCTCCTAGATAGTGCACTTCTCTAGTCTTCTCTCTGCTCGAATCTCATTCCAGGAGTCGAGATTGGTTGCATGATCTCCGTATCATTCTTCATAGGTGACTGTAAATTCTGGAGGAGTTGTATTCATTGCGTTATTCAGTACATCTGAAAATGATGAAGTTCCTTCCAAGGAAGCTGCTGCTGTCATTAAGATAGCACCATCAAGGATGGCCACACAGTCAGAACGGTTTGGGTATGAACTTGCTAAATGGCTTGGCGTGAGGACCCCTCAAGTAAGTACTCGCTTTGTTGTGGCGAGGAATTCTGGCTAACTATGTAAATATTTAACATTGTCAACTCTCTTGGCCAATGCAGGGCAGAGTGATTCATAGCTCCTCATGTGAATGGCCGCAAATCAAGGATGCTGTTGAGAATGCTCGAAATGCAGCAATATCTGTTGGTGATGAACTTCAGGAGATGATTTGCACTGAGATGCTAGAAGCTCTCGAACTGAGCCGATGCCTATTCCTGATGAAGTATTAATTCCAAGTTACCAGTAATGTACCTGACAATATGGTACCTAGTTAACATGAAAGATATTTCAATGCTGTTTTGCAGTTATGTCCATGGCTCCCCTCTACTAGAGAGCATAACACCATTTGATTCACGGGAGTTTGCTGAAAAAACTGCTGAAGCCTTAGGGAGGATCCTGATTCTGGACCTCATTCTGAGAAATGAGGATAGGCTGCGGTGTCGACCCCTTGGTTGGCGTGGAAACTACGCAAATCTACTTGTTGCCAACAAAGAAGCGTATGCAAATCTTGACTCACTGGATGATGTTCATGATTCTGCCATCATCCGTTACAAGCCAGAGATCATCAAAAGCCCTAAGAAGCAGAAGCAGAGAAGAGCCGTTTCAATAAGTGGCAGTATCGGCTCAGATATCTCAGAGCTCGTGTTGGAGGACACTTATGATCCCGTTGAGTCTGAGATCTCCAGCTTTCATATTGTAGCCATTGATTCGGGTGTACCACGCAGACCACCCGCCGGCAAACGGGCGAAAGATCAAGAGAACTACCCAAGGTTGGTAGAACTGACACTAAACAACTGGGACTATTCTTCCAACCTCTTGTTTGAGGTGTCCATTGGAAAACTTGGTACCCCTGGACCCGAGGAATTTGACATGTCATCTGATTATAGCTATCATTCTCCTCTGTCCGAGAGTGATATGGTAGTAATAGTTAATTCCTTCCGAGGAGGGTTTCGTAGTGCTCTGAGAGACCTTCAACGGTTCCACATTTTCCTGCTCACACTTTATCAGAAGCTGGATGCTCTAATGAAAATTTCTTCAATCTTATGTATAAAGGTTCGAATGAATCTGACAAGGAAGAAGCAGGTCCTTATGATTCACCATTGTGTTCAGTAGAGGCACATACTGATCTAAGTGATGCTGAAATTCCACGGCATATGCGTAGGCCTTCACGTACTTTATCCCGTGATGGTTTTGACCTGTCATCTCCTGCCTGCCGAGAGAGCTTTATGATGAAGAATTTCAAAGCAAATGGTGATGCACCCCGTGGTCTGCGGTTGACGATGAAACTCAGGGAATTTAATAAGTATGCCAAGGTTAATATCTTTGAAGAAAATTCATCATATTTAGCAGAGTATACAAGTCGCCTAATTCCTATTTATCTGTTTTGCTCTCTGTGAATGCTCGGCTAATTTATTTATCAAAGTATTTTTACAGTTACGCTAATGGCTGAAATGATATAAATAGATTTCAAAAGGTTAACCTTGAAAATATCATAACATTAGCCAAAATAGTTGTAGGAAACCAAACAACAATATATAAATGATTTCACATACTAAGTCAATACAAAATTAGCAACTACGTGTATCTCGATAACTGTTTGCTCTGTGTAACTGCTATAATGGTGGAGTATCTCCATCATTCATAAAATGTATCACCTGGTTGTATTCATTATGCAATGCTATGTTTGCAGGTAGACAGTGAATTAAGCAAAGAAATAGAACAGTGGAATGACATGCTCAGGACTGATGTTGTAAAATTGTGTCAAGACAACAATTTTAACACAGGCTTCTTTGAAGGAATAGATAATAGCGTTGCTGTTGATGCTTATGAGTTGAAGGTAAATCAAAAATTACCCAGCATGTCTGGCAACTATCTATTGCAGCAACTGAGCATATGGATATATCTGTCTTCAGGTTCGTCTTGAACACCTTCTTGAGAGGATTTCACTGATTTCTGAGGCTGCAAGTACTGAACGTCCTTCTCAGATCACAGACTGCATGTATATTGGCGGTGCTCTAGCCGCTCGGTCAACGTACACCCTTCAGCACCTTGGTATCACCCATGTATTGTGCTTATGTGCAAATGAAATTGGACAGTCAGAATCTCAGAAGCCTTGCCTTTTCGACTACCGAAACTTCTCTGTAAGTACATCTGAAAATTTGCGAGAAAAACTTCACGTGAAGATCATTTTCAAGCAGCAAAACGCTGAAGCTCCATTTTGGAGTCCTTTTAGATCATAATAGGGAACTGGTCTATTGATTTCCTTGTGACGCTTGGTGTTTCTTTTCTGTAGATAAACGATGATGAAAATGCAGACATCAGTGATGTCTTCGAAGATGCCTCCGATTTCATTGATTTCGTTGAGCACCTGCGCGGCAAAGTCCTAGTGCACTGTTTTGAAGGAAAAAGCAGGAGCGCAACTGTTGTTCTTGCTTACCTGATGCTGAGAAAGTAAAGCTGAAAGCCTCAGATTTCATTTTACCACTCTGCCGGGCTCATCGACTTAATCCGTTTCAATGTTCGTTTCAGAAACTATACTCTTGTAGAAGCTTGGAACATGCTGAAGAAGGTGCACCGACGCGCGCACCCGAATGACGGCTTTGCCAAGGTCTTACTGGACCTTGACAAGAAGCTGCACGGGAGAATCACCATGGAGTGGCAGCACAAGAGGCCAGCAATGAAGGTGTGCCCCATCTGTGGCAAGAGCGCTGGGCTCAGTAGTGGCTCACTCAAGCTCCACCTGCAGAAGTCCCACCGGAAGATATCGTCGGGAAGTGTAGACTCCGCAATGTCCCTGGAGATACAGAAGGCGATAGAGGCAATGGTGAAGGTGGGGTGAAGCCAAATCGCAGTCACTCATAGGGCTTCTGTTGGAATGGTCTTTCAGAGCAAACTGCAGCATGCATCTATACCCAACTCTTTTACTTATGCACCACACATCTAGAAACTCGTGTTGTGCATTAGCATGATACAAAAGATCTGGCTGTCAATGTATATGAGTTTTTGCTGCCCTGAATCTGAGATTTGCAGCGAACTCGATGTGAAAAACAAGAGCTTAAGTGTTACTCTGAACATCATACTGTATTGTACACTTGTTCCAAAAAGCATGAAGTTCTCCCCAGAGGAATTGCAATAGACGGGAGACATATATTTTCCGACACAATTTCGAAACATCTTTTGGGATTCTTTCAAACGCAACATGTATCCTGTGTATTCTTTACAATTACAATGTACTCACATGAATAGAAGATTTTGACATATCGACAAACCATACGGAGCAACAAATCAGGCCATTTTGAGATGACATGTAATTTTTCCTTTTTTATAAACCATAATCAGACCGGTGCAAGATCATTATTTGTCTGTACATTTCTTCACAAAAATTATCTCCATCAGGGTTTCAAGACATAAGAGCTTGCCTGTACAGCTCATCCTTGCCATCAGTAGGTGAGTACTTAGTGGGCATCACTCCATTAGGCATCGTCTCTGCAGAGCTCAAAACACGCACTGCATTCCGATACCACGGCTGCAAATGAGGGTCAAGGGAAGGCGAGTTCGGAAGCATCACAGAACCCCAGTCTCTCTGCCCTACCTGTGGTTCACGTATTCTTCGTCGCACCAGAAGCCCAGCCACATCTTCCCTTCTGATCTCCGTCATTGTCCGTGTGATTGCCATGCATAAGAGAAGCACAAAAACTGCATCCTCTTGGGGTAAGAACTCTACTGCAAGGAATTTCCAATTCAGGAGCACGGTTGCTCTACCATCAGGATGATCTGGTGATGTACGGAGTAGGGTGATGTATTGCTCCTCCTCTTTGTGGTTATTTGATGCACTATCCTTGTTTATGTTGTAACTCAGTCTCCTCCCTACAAGCAGCCTTGCCTGCTAAAATGAAAGGAATATTTTAAGGAACGAAAATAGCAGCACATCCGTGTTAGGTACAAAAGTCTACAAATACGGTTGATCAGTCAAATGAAATGAATTTACTCAAAAAAAAGAAAAGTTATATGGCATGTGTTTTACATACAGACAACTCACATGATCTTGCATTTCTGAAGCAATAAAGATAACATATGTAATCTTTTGTCTGGTATTGAATTACTAAATCAACTACCATATAATCTTCATACCATAGCTTCAGCAGTGAACACCAGATGAATGGAAGCTATGTTACTTCAGGATTATCTATACTAACTCCAATTCCAGACAAAATACATCAAACAATCATGCGAAAGAAACTTATGAGTGTGGGACCATACCTCTTCTTCTGAGCTCTCATTTTCCAGTTGAAAGTTCAGGTCATTTTCCAGCCACACTGTCAGTACATCTCCAGTGGAAAATTTCCAAACCACCTTATTCTCCTGTTGATCTTTAGTTGGCGTTGCTGTGCCAACCACCTTTTCTACACCACATAGAAACAACTAGGCACCTCTCAAGACAAGGTATAATACTGACATCAAGCAATTATTCAGCGTATAAAATTACCTGGAGCATGACCAACGGATGTTGCACTTGCAATGTAGGACCATGAGCCTTCTCGGACCTCAATGCTCCTGTCTTCCCATTTCACTGCCATGGGAGTTTCAGGTCCTCTCCGCCAAATCCCTCTGCCTATTCTACAAATGTTGCAATAGAATTAAACAAAATTATATTGAGATATAACAGTAAATATGGTTCCCCACAGCATAAGCTTAGTAAGCAACCATTCAATACAAGAGTGCAACTTCTTATAAGAAAAAGGTTAACTTTGGACTGCATGGTGTAGTTGGTTACAAAATTCACCAATAAATTTTGAAGGGATGAGGTATGTGCCAACAATCACATAATAATGCTAAGCTTTAGAATTTTGAAACCCAACTACACAGATATTCTGAACAATACCTCATCCGAATGACGAAACATTCTTTCCCACCGTAATCAAGCACCGTACGAGTCAGCCACCGTCCTTCTTGCGGACGATAACTTCTCATGCGCAGTATGACATCAGAAATCATGGCCCCACCGTCATCAGTGACTCTGTCAGGTACGGACTTCAACAGGTAAGGTGCTTGAATTGGAGGGGTAATTGATGCCATCACCCTCATCCTGGCATCGAGTTCTTCTGTAAGAATGAGTGATTTTTCATGCAGCATATCGTTCCATGAGATTGATATGTTCTTGAGGATCTTGCTCTTCCTGAAGCACCCACTCGTGCTGCGCCTGACCTCAATGGTGAGACCTCGGGTTGCAAAGTCACAATACAGATGCCATGTTTTCTGCCAGTTTTTGCAGGATAAACTGGACATTGGTTTGTCGAGCTTTAATGATCTGTGACACCTCTGTGCTCGCAAACGTAGAAATTCTTTGCTAATGTGCTCACTGTCAAATTCTCCTTTCAGGAACACGTATACCTGCTATCAAGAATCAATGATATCACATTTCCAACATAGAAACTAGGTACATACTCCCTCTGTTCCATTATATAAGATGTTTTAGACATTCCAATACGGACCAAATACAGAGCAAAATGAGTGAACTACCCACTAAAATACGTCGGGAAAAAGATAAAAAGGCTTATATTTAGGAACGAAGGGAGTACTTAACATAAAAAGAAAGGGACGTAGTTGTAGATAATACTCCCTCCGATCCATATTAATTGTCGTTTAATCGGATGTATCTAGCACTAAAACATGTTAGGTACATCCGATTCACCGACAATTAATATTGATCGGGGAGTAACACACAACGACTTTAGATAATAGCTTAATTTACATTTATTTGAAGTGCATCATGGGCCAATTCTCTACTTTCCAATATTCAGTGGGAGCACGAACTCAAGTTGGCAACAACTGTTCCTGTATCAAGTTCATGACTTCTAGGTACGATATTATTTCTAAGAAGAAATTTCAGTGAAGTTGTTTGAGCCTAATCTTTCCCAAGACTATAATCGGATGCAAAAAAAATCACGAAAAACACTAAGACGATAGAGAGTTTATGTAAAAGACTGAAAGGCAACACCCAAGGTACAACGCAGCACACCTAGGAACTAGGGAGTAGCGTTGCTAGCTCAGTTGCCCCCGCCTGTACCTTGATCTTGGGTTCGCTTTGATCATGTTGACGAGGCTGGCAACTTCGGCGAGGCTTTGTCAAAGAAGCCAGCATTTCGCTGCTTCCAAATCCACCAAGCCGTGAGTATGATCACCGAAGCAGTTCCCTTGCAAGGTAGATGGTGTGGAACGGAGGGCAGGTGCCACCAATCCACAAAGGCATCTTCGGCAACGGGAGGTCTAGTGGTAGAACGGATCCACGAGAGCACCACATGCCACAGGGAGCAGGACTGAACGGGCACCTGGTGAGAAGGTGGCCCATAGTCTCCTCAGACTGGTCACAGAGCATACGCATTGGTGGGTGTTGCAACCCACCGTCATGCCAGCCTCTCTGCCGTCCAACAACAATCCTGGCAGGCGAGCCAAATAAAGAACTTCACCACGGCAAAGCCCACGACTTCTAATTTAGCTTCCAAGAGCTTGAGACAATCGCTCCTTCAAAAAGGATGTTGTAACAAGACTTGAAGGAGTACCGAGAGTCAGTCTTCCATCTCCAGGTGAGCATGTCTAGGGCAACCAAGAGCTGCACGGTACGGAGTCTCGACCATGTTTGGGGACTAGGGAGAGGCGAGGAGTGAGGGGGGAGGAGGAAGTGTCCACCGTCTCTGGAGCGGAAGACGGCGAGGTGGCTGTAGATGCCGAAACCGGGGTGTTTCAACAGTGGGGTAGGGAGGGAGGCTGAGTGTGACCTCTCGCTCATTAGTTCTAATTGTACCCTGACTTGTTTAAATAACGTTGTGACAAATCATATGTAATCTCCAATCAGTTACAATTACTAATGAATAGGTACAAGTAAGCTCACTAACTCCTCTATTGTGCGAACACTAGAGCAGAAGCACATACAAATTAATTTTTTACTAGCAAGTTATATTAGTGGACCCGTGAGAATGTGTGATCGGATAATTTAATATACCTGAACTAATCGATGTATAGAAATTCACCATATGTTTTACGACATATACAACTGAACTCACTACTTGACGCGTATGTAGGTAATCTTCATCTTGGCTTGAAGTGCCCACAGTGTGGAATATACTATATTACTATTTATTTATTTTTACTTTTGTTGTTGATATTATGCTACAGTATGATGGCTTGTGGACATTATGCCTAGCAGATCCCTAAGTTTTCAGTTCTTTGCAATGCAAGATTGTAACAGCCCCAAAATTTGAGTACCAAATTTTCACTTTTGTGTCCTCATTTGCATCATGGCATGCATGCATCATTGCATCCATTTAAATTGCTAAGCCACACACAATTTATTCTTGGCAATGTTGAAAACCAATAATGCAAAACTTGTCCCAACAAATTTCACAAAAAGGAAGACAATCAAACTTGCAAACAAAATTACTTGGACATCCATATTTGTCAAGGAAGTTCCAAGAGTCCACAATATTGTTTTTGCCTTTGCCCCAAAATATTTAAATAGCAATATTTGGAAAATGAGCAAAATGATATAATTCAACACTATGAACAAAAGTGGTTCAAAACATTTTATTTTGCCAAACCAATTTTGGTGGAGTTTCCACATGTTGTGGGGAGGCTACTGGAATTTTCTCACATCTTTGCAAAATGTTTAAATGCCCCAGTTAATTCAAAACATGTGCTGGGTTTTATTTTAAAACAGGAAAAGGACCTCTTTGTAATTCCAGGAGGACCTGTCCGTGTTGAGAACATTTTATGCAGGGGGTTTTTCAGAAAGACGCCGTCCTCCTCGTCCTGTAGCGACCGAGGCCGCGCGCTCGCGCCGGACCGCCTCGCCGCCGTGCTCCCGCCGGCCCCCCCCCCCCCCCCCCTTGCTCTGCCTCCCCTGGAAGAGGAGCTCCTCGAGGCCCCACCCCGTGCTGCCCCTGTTCCCCCCGCTCCTCTGCTCCCCATCTCTTCCCTCCCGAGCCGCCATGGCCGCCGGACTCGCCGAGCTCGTCGCCGCCGTGTGAGAGCCTCCCGAGCAAATCGAAGCAAGCCAAAAGCTCCGCCGTGCCGTGCTCGTCGTCCCCGCCAGAGGAATCGAACCACGCCTCCCGGAATCGTCCGCATCGTCCTCATCTTCGCCGCGGCCGTCCGCAGCTCCGCCGCTCGCCTACGCCGCCGTCGACATCCCTCCGCCGTTCCCGACCCCTTCCCCGCGCCCGTGGTGAGCCATCGGCCCTTGCTGGCCTCCTCCCATCTCCCTGCTCTCGCGTAGCCTCGCCGTGCTCGTGCGAGCGCAGCACTACGTCGCCGGCCGCCGCACCGTGCGTTCTCTTCTTTTTCCTCGTTCTGTTTCGTCGGTTGGAGCCCGGAGACTCCGGCCCAACTCCGGCCCAACTCCGGACTGGGTCCAGTGGCTGCCGTTTTTGGGCTGAAATTAGCTGGACCGGAAACTCCGGCCCATGAGCATTTCTGGACCGGAAATTCCGGCCTGGACAGAAAGTTTGCAATATTTCTTTTCCTTTTTCCCTCTCGGTAGCACATGTCCCCGCTCCCCCTCTCGCTTGTAGAGTTATCGAACCCCCGTTGATTCCTTCAGGTTCCATCGCTCTCTCGCGGAGTCGAGTAAATAAAACTTTATCGTTGGAATTAAAATAATAGAAGGTAAATAATTTTAAAAAGAGGAATTTCCAAAATTAATAACTCTTTATCGGGACCTCAGAAAAAGGTGTTCGATATACCGAAATGTTCAGAAAAACATGAGTAATCCAGAATCATCGTCATCATGCACAATTGTTCACAATTACAATAATGTGCTCTAGTAGTAATTATAATCACTAAGTTAAAATATGGGGTTTATTCCAATTAATGCAATAAATATAACGGGGACCCCATTTAACTTGTTGTTCATGTTTAAATCTTCTAGGGTGCACTTAAAATGTCATATCATCATCCTTGTATGCTTTGCACAATTGCCATGTGTTGATTGTTTTTCCGGTGTTGTTTGTGCATCGGTAGATCAAGGAGGTGAAGTGCCACCCCCGTCTTGTGACGATCCGTACTACCAGCCGTATCAACAAGGCAAGCGTAATCCCCCCTCTGAGCATATCTTATCCTATGTTTCCGCAAATATTTTCTCCACTATAATATTGCATGCGGTTCTAAATGTCAACTTTTGTCGGATTAGAGTATCCTATAGTTGCATTAATTCCCTATGCCATTATCTGTTTCCCCTCCTATTATCCAAGGGTTTGTGTTGTTGGCCGAGCTACTTATAAATGCTATGTGATGCTTAGCCATGCCTAGTTCTATGCATAGCTATACTATGGAGTTATGTGTTGTTGGAAACAGGTGTGAAATGTTGAGATGTTGGTGGAGAATTGTGGTGACGGTTAATAAAATGCTTAAAGGTGGGGATGAGAGGCCACTGTGGTTGTGGTGTTTTGTCTCGTTCTCGCCGCCTAGGTGCGAGTTCCTTACCTCTTGAACCAAGACTGAGCGTGCAACCATGCGTGAGGCCTATGCTTTTGCAGGAACCCTCGTAGACTAAATAACTCGGGCGGGGCTAGCCAGGGTCCTCTAGTTTGAGCTTCCATTTGCGCGTGCGTGATGATGGTGGGTTGAACTGAGCTGAGGATGGTTGTGTTAGGAAAATGAGTGGCCACGGGACAGGGGGTTGGAGGAGACACCAAACCTGTTCCGTCCTCACTGATGATCCTGGAAAGTCCTTAACGAGGGAGAAGTCGACACCGCTCCCACCCAGCCGGCTTTCCAAGGAAGAGAGCTAATGATCAGGTAATGGGCCGGACGGTACGCGTGGCAAACATTTGTACACCCCTGCAGGGTTAAATCTTTTCGAAAAGCCGTGTCCGCGGTTATGGACGAACTTGGGAAGTGAAGGTAGGATCATAGAATAAGTTCAACGGAATGATTAAAAACTGGGTACTAGAGGTACCACTCACAAATGCAAGGTGAGCTTCCTCGAGGGTGATTCGGGGAGGTGCCTTTGATGAACAGGTACAATGGTTGGTGGTAGTTGTTGTTGAGAAAGGTGATGAAAGAAAGAGTACTCCTTACCTCCTTTTTAAAATATTCTGAATAGTCGATGCCTTTGAGTTATGTTTTTCATAAATAAAGTCAGCTTTATGCAAAACAACCATATAACTTTGAAAGCCTCATCGAGCATATATTAGCTCTTAATCTTGCGAGTTCGTCGAACTCAACGTCGTTTGTTTTGTTTCAGAGGAGGACTTCACCGACCTCGAAGGTGGGTTCTTTGTGGACGTCGACGAGTAGTCTGGGGTTCCCAGGTGGCAGCTTGGGACATCCTGGAACAGCTGGCGTTGTGATGTTTATCTGTAGGCCTCTTAGGCCATATGTTGGTTCTTGTTGTTTAGAACAACCTAATTCGCTTCCGCTTGTTGTAATGTTGGGTCTGTGACCTCTGGTTGTCTTTTGCTATCTTTCTCTATTATAAGAGTTGAGCTATATGATTTTTGTATCGTAGAGTCTGTGATGTGCCAGTTGTTCCACAAGTCTTGATCTCTCTATTATACATTGAGGGTTGTGCCTGTGTTAAGGCATCAATCGGGGTGTTGTGTTGCCGATGATCCATTCCGAGCAACACCTGCCAAAGGTTTTGGCCGGGGATTGGTAAACCCGTAACCTCCGGTTGTATCGCTTAACCGGTGACACACAGCATCACTGTATAACAGTCGGGTCAGGGCGCCACAAAGATGTAAGAAAATGCCAAAGCAGATGATTTTTGTGAAGAAGAATAGTCGAATGGAATGAAACTCTCGCCAAGTACAAATTGTTTTCTAGTGACCAACCATTAAGGACATTATAATGCTAGATAGTACAAAGTTGTGTGACAAGTTCCTCATTAAGTTAAAGTATGATTGAAACAGCCTCAGAAATACCTCCATAAGAAATCTAGGTTGCAACCCCTTGTACAGCCGATTGGTGTCCTCTTCTGATGCTGCAGCCTCCCAACGGAATGCTTCCCTTGCTGTGCCAACTGCTGCCGCATCAACCTCTGAACCAGACAGATCGTATGGCTCATCATATGCCTCCTCCCACAACACCCTTGTCCTCTCAATCACCTCCTTACTCACCACCTCCCCGTAACTCACCACCATGTTAATAACATTGTCCCTGATAGCCATCGCCGTCATGTCTGTTGCATAGCTCACCGGAAAACTCTGCCAAGAATACATAACAATCATATAAACTGTATACATGCAGAAAAAACTATGGTGTTGGGTCGCTACATTGCTTAATAGCTTAATATGACTGAGATGTCATCACTAAACATACCTGGTGAGCAAGCCACATCAGTAATATGTCCAGGCTAGGCACCAGCCGTGTGTCTTCTCTGGTTGCGCACACGCCCTTTCTGACAAGGTCAAGGAAACGCATGTACCTCCGTTTCGCAGCAACATGGTAGACTCCTTGCAAGACAAAGGGCGAGGCAAAGCGGGCTGCTAGGCTCCCATAAGTTTGAACCATTTTGACAATTTCGCTATTAGCATTGTCATTCTGAGCAACATTCAGATTGTTTCCATCAAGTTCATTATTGTCAAGGTCAAACGGCTCCAACGGGTAGCGTGCAGCCCAGAGGTCCCGACAACAGTCAGCAGCATACTCCTCATTCTCAGCATCAAGTATTGAAGGCCGATTGATGAGGCGTCCGAACCTCGATGTGCAGTATGAGGCATAGCTCTCCTGGAAACAGAAGAAACAACTTGAAATCTTTCAGTTCGTCGGAAATTTTTGAAGGCTGTGACTTAGCTAAATCCTAAAGCTCGGTGATTTTGTGGGAAAATTAAGTCCAGCCAAGGGATCTATTTCAAAATATATATTTCGTTAAGAACAAGCGAGGTATTTTGTAAAGTGAGCGGAATATTGTAAAAAAATATTGAATAGTTTGTTCTCTGTATATAATAAGCTGACCAATTTTGCCAATGGCACAATTATCAACAGACATTCAGTGACGAATCACGAGAACTTCTCCAAGGCCTAGAACCAACTAACTGATTAAGATAAGTTCAACTAGCCGTGAGTAAAACAACCTATAAGAAACCCGAGTAATTCTCAAGACGTGACTTGAAGTAAAAGAGGACATGGCGGTGACAAGGCTCACATGGTGGAAGC
This sequence comes from Poa pratensis, assembly GCA_947311845.1. Taxonomy (NCBI): domain Eukaryota; kingdom Viridiplantae; phylum Streptophyta; class Magnoliopsida; order Poales; family Poaceae; genus Poa; species Poa pratensis. The sequence continues at coordinate 1,410,123 of CAMZMU010000109.1, read as the reverse complement.
AGTGGCAGAGCCAGACGAGCTGCACGTCGGGCGGGGGCACCAACATCGCCGCCTCCTCTCCTCCTGCACCCGCCGTCTCCGCTGCGAGCGGCAGCCATAGATCCTCGTATCTCCGCACGGACCGTGGGCCCACGGCTCCGCCGGCCGGCGCAGAGCGGAGGAACGCGAGGAGGCGTCGCGCGGCGGCGACGAGGTCGAGCGAGAAGAACGCGGGAGAACCCTCCTGCCCGCGGGACGAGGAGGGCATGGATGCGGTGGCGGTGGCGGTGGGCTCTGGCGGCGCCTCTGCTGCGGAGGGCATTCCTTCGGCTTGTTGGCGTGCGTGAAAGTGATGGTGGGCGTCAGTGCAGAGTGGTTGGTCAGAGAGATGTGCATTGCCGACTGATGATGATTCATCGTGCATGATTAGGATGGGGCGGACCGAACAATAAAAGATTCTGGTTTTTTTTTTTTTTTTTGAACAAGGAAACCACTGTCATTATATTCATCAAGGAATTACAGCACAGTGATTACACATATCATCCTTCAACAGGATTAAGCCTAGCTGGGCACAAATAGCAGAAGCAACAAGGTGGCAAAGCTGAAGAATACAACCGGAACCTGCCAGGGGGTCCGGGGAGAAACCGGACGCGCGAAACCTGCAGCCATATTCTTCCGGGGCCTCTCTCGGCGTATCCAACCGTAGAGCCAGCGGCTCAACCAGCAATCGCGTTGGAAGACTCACATGAGGTAAAGGATTGAGCTGAAGATCTTGAATGTCCATCACCGAGCTCAAATCGGGGGGTTCTCGACCGCCAAACCTGAGAAACCGCAGCAGAGACGCTCTCACCCGTCTCCGGCATGTCCCGAGCAGCGAGAAAGCTTCGCCAACATTAGCATCAGCAGAATCATGAAGAAGTGCACAACAACTAGAGCAATTGTCATGAAGCTTATAGGATGAATTGGCACCAACAAACCGAAGAGACGTATGGTCGAACAGGTTGCGGGCGTTGTGCGAGGACGAAAGAAAGTAATTGAACAAAGCCACAAATGAACAATCAACCAAATGAGCCTACGGACGAATGGTCGAACAGGTTGCGGGCGTTGTGCGAGGAAAGAAGAGGCGTACCCGGCTTAGAAACTAGCTACGCCGGCGCTGGACTGGTTGCAGACAGGCGGGGAACGACGGCACGTGGGTCTGCGTTGCCGCTCCGGCTAGGTTCCCGAGGTGCGAATCAAGCAGGCGGCGACGAGAGTGGCGGCGATGGTGCGAATCGCCGGCGAGAGGAAAAGAGAAGGAGGGTGTGGGGAGCGAATGATTCAGGTCACGCCGCGTTGTCTCTATGACGGGCGGGCCTCCCCTGTCAGACGCATGTCCGCCCCCATGTCCGGCACCCCCCAAGAGGCCTCCAAATTTAGAGGCCTCTTCGGGGGTGCCGAACATGTTTTTGCTCGGGATGACCCTTTGGGGGGTGCCGCGGGTGGCATTTTTGGCCGTCCGAACCCCAATGGGCCATTGGGGGGTCACTTGGAGGCCCCCGGTGGAGATGCTCTAAGGGCATCTCCAACGGGCTGGCGCAAACGGATCAGCCCAGTCCCTTCTGTCCGAACGGACATGGGAGGTGCTCCAACGGGCTGGCGCATAGAGACGCATGTCCGTGCGGACACGTGATTTTGCCCCAAACACGGTGCAACTTTGCTCCAACTTTGGGGCTGGACGGACAGCCTCCCGGTCCGCCCTTTGTCCTCCCTTGTTCGCGTCGGGCCCAATGGCCAGTCACACAACCCCCTCTCCACCCTACCCAATTCTTTCCCGTCGCCATTGCCGCAGTCGCCCTCGCCACAGTCGCCGCCATTCAGTCTCTCCTCCGCCGCAGCCGCACCTAGCCTCCCCGGCGTGGTCAGATCTATTCGTCGGCCCGACCATCTTCCCAGGGGAGCTCTCGACAGGCCCCGACGTCCGTCCCGGAGGGGCCGCCCTCGCCCTCTTCTCCAGCCCCGGTAGTAGCTAGCCATCATCGTCCCGACGCTCTGAAGGTGTTCCGAAGTAGCTCTCGACGGGCTGCCTTCCTCCTTTGTCTCTGACTCGACCGCGTAGTCCACCGCCCCGAAGGTGTTCGACGGATTGACCGGCGCAAGGTATGGACAATTTATGTCCCTTCTTTGCATTTGGCCGGTGCAAATGGTGGTCGCATATATTTATTGTTCATTTTATGTAGATGGATAGCGATGACGAGTTCTTCTACCACACTTTCATCGATACTTCGGATGAATCATCGGACGATGATAGCGATATCATGATGGCCGCGGCCACTCTCATCCACAACTTCAACGAGAGTGCACTGCCACGACATGTCGGGTCTGTCATTGGGCCAATTCCTGGGCCGGCGACGTTCCAGCAGTATCTCCACGTGCTTGATGAGATGCGTGATAAGCCTATGCACATCCAGCTTCAGAATGATTTGGTGGAGCATCTATGGACTCATCTTGGAAACCAGTAGTCGTGCCCTCCTTTATTTTATTTCATTGAACAAATAATGCTATTTATTTCATTGTGTGCACTTTATTGTAATAAACCCTATTATTTATCTACTTGTGGACTATTCATAATTTATTGCTACTTTTCTATTATAATTTGTTGCTATTTTGCAAACTTGTGTCAAAAGAAGGTAAAAAACATAGTCAAAATCTGGACCATGGGAGAACATGCGCCGGGCCGTGGGCACCCCTACCCCAAACGGACAGAGGCCCAAAATGTGTCCCCGGTCCGCCCCAAACGGACCAAATCGGACACATTTTGGTGTCCGTTTACGCCAGCCCGTTGGAGATGCCCTAAGAGCCAAAGTGCTGGATTTATTGAGAAAACCGGGTGAAAACCTGACAAAAATGTATTTTATTTTCCTTTTTCCCTCCTCTCTCATTCCCGTGTCGGCGTATTGGAGTGTGAGGTCGGCGGCGACACGTGTCGCGAGTGGTTGGCGCCAGGTGTAGGAGGTAGACCTTGTTTGGCACCCATCATTTTCATGGAATTCATTTCTGATTCCATACCCAAACGTGTTTGGTTGTCATGGAATTGGAATGTCATTTCAATTTGAATTCCAAAGAATGCCTAAGCTATGTTAAGTCAATTCAGGTCCCTAATGCTGTCATTTCTCTGGAATTCATTTCATTTCATTTTATTTTTGCCAAATGAAATGAAATGAAATGATGGTTGTAAAACGAGCCCTGGTTATTTATGACGGAGTAGTTCGATGCTGAGTATTGATTTTTGCTTCGAGAGAGCAATGCCAATTTTGATGGCTTTGATTTCCCTTGCGATAACTTTCGGCGTTTGTGAGGTATCGAGACTATCACGACATGTACAACCTTACTAGTGCGTACCACACCACTTTCTCCCCGTACTATCATCAAACTCCCTGGCTTGACCGTCCATGGTATTGTGCTGGCATTTGTCAAATCTCTGTGCGATTAGCACCCGGAGGGGCGTGAGAGGGAGAGGGAGATAGAGCAAGATTTGTTTTAGACGTGGGGTATAGAGAAATACCTGTACTGGTTGTCACTTTTTCTTATTTAGATATTCTCTTTTTTTTTTAAAGGGAGTTCGTGTACAAGATCAAACAAAGCAAGAACACACACGCACGAACAGAGGCAAAGGCCACACCAAACACGGCGAACACGGCACCACCAAGCAGCAGGCCACCTTCGACCACCAGCAGCACGCCGCCGGGAGAGAAGGAGGCGGCCTCACCTCGCACCGAAGCAGCCAGCTCAACCAACCTTGTTGAGATGCCGCAGAAGCCATCCGACGCAGGCGCCGGAATCTTGACGCTGAACGAGCATCGGCTCCGCCAGACCGCCGTCGTCGCCTCACGCCGGAGACGAAGACGAAGGCTCCACCCGTCTTCCACAGGGCCCACCGAGTCCGCCGACGAAGGAGAGCACCCCGCCTGCAAACTTCCAGCAGATTTAAGCAAAAGCACCACCCCGCACGTCGGCGAGGGAAGAAGGACCCCAAGGACAAGAGCCGCCATCGCCACCACGGCCGCCGGCTCGAGGGGAAGCACGCCGCGGCTCCGGAGAGCAGCGGACGCGCCAGAGACGGCAGATCTGCCCAAGGCCTCCACCGGAGCACCGAGGATAGAGGAGAGGACCGCCGCCTCCAAAAGTTTCTCCGGCCACGCCTCCACCTCCACCGCGCCGCCGGCAAGCAACCCACGCACACCTAAACTATGTACACGCCGGGATCCGTCGATTCCCCGTCCTCCCGCCGCCGGAGCGGCCGCGGAGGGCGAGGGATCGAGCGGATCGCCGGCGGCGAGCTGGTCCGCACGGGTTTCGCCCAAAAATCGCCCTGTTCACTGTAGGTGGGGAACGAGGGAGGTCCACGGGTCGAGCTGTTATTTAGATATTCTCTTCAAGAAACAAAAAATAATGTGTTTCCTCATTGTTTAGATCTGTAACTCTGAGACATGACAGTTTGATACGGTATCAGTTGTTGTCGACTTTTGGGTCCTATAGTAGGGTATGAATGAATTACATTAGGCCGCTGGATCTTAGCTAATTAATATGATCCGATCCTGATCTTGGCAGCGGGCCGGATGCACCTACCTACCAAGTAGTTTAACAAGGTACGCAGGCAGGAATAGCTTGTCGGAGGAAGACCCGTTCCCCACCCCGTGCTACAGTAAGGAGAGGAGAAACAGAGGCGAAAAGCGAGCAGAGTTCCGCCGGTGCGGATCCGATGGATCTCCCCGTCTCCGGCGCCGTCGCGGCGTCGTGAGGCGGGGGATCCGGAGGATCTCGCCGTGCGGCAGTAGTATAGGTTAGTATTTATGTGTTTTGGAGTTGTTCCCGGCGGCGGTGGTGGGGTGGAGCCGGCGCCGTGCCTGCGGAATAAGGATGCTGCAGTTCGTCTTCCACCTTGGCTTCGTCCTCCGGGGCGGCGTCTTCGTGCTGCAGCCGTCTGGTGGTCGCCGATCTGCGGATTGGGCGGCTTGTGGGCTCTGTTTTGGTGCTTCGTTGTCGTCGGTGGATTGGAGCTGATGGCGGCAGTGAAGATCTTCTTCTCCACCTTCTCCTTCCAATCTGGCGTCTTCGTCGTCGAGGAGGTGGTGTTGATGTACTCTGTGCAGGCGATTGGCAAGGCGACGACGCCGGCCGCCTGCGGTGGAGTTCCAGTCCTCCGAGCTGGTCGTCCCTGCGCCGTCTTCCTCCCCAGGGACGGTGGCGGGCTCGTGAGGTGCAGTGATGGGGGTGCGGCTCCACGGCGGCTTCGGCGGTGGCGGATCCGGTGTGGGAAAATCTTGAAAATGAAGAAGATGGTGACCTTTGTGTGCTCTTCGCTGTCGGCGGCGTCTTCGGTGGTTACACTCGGCGACTTCCCGCTTGCCAGGAGGCTGACTCCGATCCAACTTGTGTCAAGGAGCAGCGGCAGTGGCGCGCCACCGATGGCTTCTGAGTGTCAACGGCGGCCAGTTCCAGAGGAAGAAGATAGAGGACCTCGTTGTAATTTCCTTTTCTTTCTGGACCTGTTTGTAAGGGCTCTGGTTTAATATATCACCCTTTTCTCCGCAAAAAAAAAAGTAATTTAACAAGGTTAGGGTGTCCGCCGTCCTAGCTAGGCCGTGTGAATGGATCATCCAACTCCAACGAATTCCATTTTCTGGTTTACTCCGGTGTGGTCATGTGGATCACGAACATTTGGAAAACTGAACACACAGTTTCCCACGTCAGGGAATTCAACAGAACAGAAATCGGTCCACCTCTGACAGGGAAAAGAAAGGAGTTCACAATCCCATCCAGTAGAAGCTGGTCTGACGTGGACCCTCAATGATGGAAGATCGGACGGTATTGTAGAACGTCACGTAACGTGCCGGTACCCCTCAATTATTTTCGGTCGTACGCATAAGGTAGAGCGTAGGATAAGATCGTCTCTAGAGTAGGGTACTTATCTAGAGTAGGGTACTTCCTATACAAAAACCATTAGAGCATCCACACCGCATAGCCGCTAAAAATCTTTTCAATTTTGTCTGTTACCATATGGAGTAACGCTTAGGAGTGATAATTCACACTGATTTTGCAAGCATCAGGCTCCCAATTAATCATCCATATGTAAAAAAAATGACCGGGAGTCAAGATAAAACCGTCAAAAAGGCTGGGATTTATTTCCTAGCGCCTATCAATAAATCTCCCATTGTTGTTGCTCTTAGGCACGAAGTGAATGCTAGACATGGGAAAAAATATCCAACACCAACACTACAAGGATATGTGATAAGACCAAAATGCTTAGTGCTGGCCCAAATAAAATTAACTGTACTTAGTTTATGAATGCAAATTAATCATTTTATAATAGTTTATGGCTCTTAAAGCAACTCTAACATATTCTCCAAAACTGCACACCCCTCAAAAATGTTGTGAATACAGGAAACATACCCACTCTAGCCTTGTAATTCTCTAAAGGGTCATCTATCCTGATAATTTTCATAGTCACTCATCACCGCGCGCCATCTATCTTTAGTCACTCCTCACTCCCAACCCCTACTCGCCTCACTCTCGTCCCTTTCAATCTCCATATGGACTTCCTGACGAGGTATACCCTCATCAAATCCCATGGTTAAGGACCTAGGGTTGAGATTATGGGGAGAGAACGTGGTAGTACTGGTAGTTTCGTCGGCTGACAAGCAGAGGCAAAGATTTACCCAGGTTCAGGCCCCTCGGGTGGAGGTAAAGACCCTACTTCCTGCTTGTCTGTTATTGATCGCTGGAGATTATGTGGTTACAAGGTGACTCCGGCGAGATGACGATCTCGCAAGAGCTTTGGTGGTTCGAGTATGGCTTGGTCCTAGATCGGCACCCCTCCCAGCCCTTAAATAGGCTGGGTCTCGGTAGATTGTAACCGACCTAGTTTACACATAAGGAAAGTATAAACCGACTATGTCTATGCCTAAATTCGGAAGTTACTCCATCTTGTTGGGCCTCTCGTCTTGGGCTTCGAGTCGTATCTTCGCTAGTTGGGCTTCTAGTCATCACGTGCACCAGGTACCCTTATGGTAGGGTACCCGAGATGTATATCCTTGTCAGTAGCCCCCGAGTACTTGTCTGACTCAAAGAATCGGGCATGGACTCATTCGTAAGTGCAGGTCATATCCTTATTATTATTATTGGAATTCCTGTATGAATAGCACATGTTGGCTATGTCGAGTATTTCATCGACTGTGGTTTTTGCTTATGATAATCAAGGGATAATAGTTTAGCAGGCCCAGTTCACTCGACGGATCGGGACTGGTTAACTACACATTTGGGTAACACCTTGCTAACTTTCAATCAAACTCGAGTCCACGGACTCGAATCTGGAACAAACTGGTCAGATTCGACTAGGCCGCTGAGGTCTTACTGAGTCGATTTGCAGTATAACTTTGAATTTTACCCATCGCGTCCGTCGGGATTTTTCATCATGTCTGCTGACACGGAAAGTATAAGGATTGACGTTGCCGGAACGGTCCTTAGCCCAGCCCGAAAGTTCGGCGGGTCTTACCTTTGCACTATGCGTGCAGCATCCGAGGTATTTGCGACGGACGCAACTCGGGAATTTTTTGAGTATGATTTTACATATGATCACAGTCGATATATTCATCGACTGACACTTTGACACTATTTTATCGGGTGCGCAACAGCGCTCCCGATGGGAGTAGCCCCCGAGATTGTGCTTTATTGATTGCAATGAAGGATAATCTCAAAACCATCCTTCTCTACATTTGTTAGTCGAAGAAAACTTTTTGCCATAATTCTATCGGGTGCGCGTCAGGGCTCCCGATGGGAGTAGCCCCCGAGATTGTGCTTTATTACTTGTAATGGAGGATAATCTCAGAATCACCCAGTCATGATCATCTTTAGTCGAAAAAATTTTTGATACACTCCCGATGGGAGTAATATGCATTTGATCGTAGAGACAGTCGAGTGAACATACACTCGACAACCAATCGAGTGATTAATATGCTTTGGGCGAACCCGACATCTTTTCTGAACAAATTTGCTGCAATGACGTCAGGGATGACGTTTTATGGCGACTGCGCCACCTGACACGCGGTGGCGTGCGCTGTGCTGCGAGAGATGGGACGTGACACGTCTTGTGGGCCCATTGTACAGCCGTTTGGACTGGATTTGACCGTTCAGGCATGATTTCTCCGGAGCCATGATGGTAGTTCCTAGATTCCCGTGCGTAGTGGGCGGAGTGGCCGGCGACTGTTGCCCTCTGTGGCTGCCACGTGTACGGTTAGATTTGCTTATGTGCCCACGATCTCGCATCGACGATGCGGATTCTTTTGCTTTTGAGGTTAAAAAGGGGACGGCGGCGTAAATAGCGTTTTTACTTTGCCATTTGCTCTCCGCCGCCGCTACTTCTTCTTCCTCCTCTCGCATCGCCATTGCCTCAGAGTAAAGCTTGTGCAACCACCACCGCGATGACGAAGCCTACCACCCGAAGGGGCAGGAGTGCTGCATCGGCGGACAGCGCCACGGGAGCCGCTGCCACTGGCTTGAAGAGGGAGAAGGGCGCGTGGACCAAATCCACCTGCAGCAAGAGGATGCTCGCCGGCCTGCGGAACGACGGGCTGATCCCTGAGGACACTTCTCAAGTTCGCCTCCCCGGTGCCGAGGTAATCCCGCGCCCAGGCCCCAATGAGAGGGTCTGCTTTGTTGATTTTGTGAACAGGGGATTCTCCTTCCCTGTTCACAACTTTCTTCGTGCACTGATGCACGTGTATGGAGTGCAATTGCACGATTTTACGCCCATTGGGCTTTTGCACATTGCGTGTTACTTCGTCCTTTGCGAGTGCTTCTTGGGCGTGGCACCCCACTTTGGTCTGTTCCGCCGCATCTTCAACATCAAGCGCCAGCACAGCCCCAAGGGGCCTGGTGGTTTTGGAGTACAGGCTCGACCTGATGTCGAGTACTTCAAGATCAACTTCCTGGAGTCTGTGCAAGGATGGTGCCAGAAGTGGTTCTACATCAAGGATGTGACCATTGGCGACCAAACCTTCGGGTTGCCCTCCTTTGACGCAGACGCCCTGGTGAAGAAGAGGCCATCATGGATTGCCCAGCCGACCGGAGTCGAAGCCGAAGAGGCTGACATTCTGATGGAGAAGGTGCTGAAGCTTCAGACCACTGCAGGTCGAGAGGTCACAGGGATCCATCTGCTAGCCATTATGGCCAAGAGGCGAGTGCAGCCTCTCCGAGCCCGAGTGCATGCTTTGTGGGCATATGGTGGGCTTCTGATCCAACCCGCTCACGCGCAGTGGAGCTATCTGATGCGGAAGCGGAGAAGTTGGTAAGGAGCCTTACCAAGTTTACTGATGAAGATCCCTGCGAGATGAAATCGCATGTGCCTCCTTATGAGACCAGCAACCTCGCCGCGGAGTATGTATGCGAGGAAGGGTTGAGTCCAAGTTGGCTCGATGAGGAGTATCTCGACTGGTGGGTCCTCTGTGCTAGGTGTTTTGCTCTTGGCTGGTGCGGCTGGTGCAGGAGTTGCCCATTTCTTTTTGATTGATCTGTGCTCTATGCGCTCGAAGAAGACACCAGGTGGCACTGGTGCTTTGGTCGCACCAATATTGGCTAACTGATCTGCTTCTTCATTGCTCTCGCGCCCTATGTGCCGCAACTCGCAGCCTTCGAAGCTGCCTTCCATGATGTTATACAGGTCACGGTAAGCAATCATGTTGTCTGCGATCGCGTCGCGGGCCTTCATTGTTTGCTGCACCACCAGATTCGAGTCGCCGTAGATCATCAGTCGAGTGCACCCGAGGGCTTTGGCCATCCTCATGCCATGGATCAGAGCCTCATATTCTGCTTCGTTATTGGATGGGAACTCGAATCCCATTTGCAGTATGTAGCGGAGCTTGTCGCCTTTTGGTGATATGAGGATGACACCTGCGCCTGCACCTTCGTTTTTCTTCGAGCCATCAAAGTACATAGTCCAGGAATTGGACACATCTGGTGCTCCTGGAAGCTGAGCTTCAATCCACTCGGTGTGGTAGTCGGGTAAAACTTGTGCTTTGATGGCCTTCGGGTAATCATACCTGATGTCTCTTGGTGCTAGCTCGATGAGCCATTTTGCTACTCGCCCAGTCGCATTGGGGTTTGTGAGGATGTCCCCAATCCCTGAAGTGCTGATTACGGTGATCGGGTGCTCGGAGAAGTAATGTGTCAGCTTCCTTGAGGACATGAACACGGCGTATGCTAGCTTCTGATAGTGCGGGTACCGCTGCTTTGATGTGGAGAGCACTTCACTCAAGTAATAGACTGGACGTTGTATGCTTTGGGCGTGTCCCTCCTCCCTGCGTTCGACCACTAGAACAGTGCTTACCACCCTGTTAGTTGCAGAGACATATAGGTATAGTGGCTCGCGTTCCTTTGGTGCTACGAGGATTGGAGGGCTTGTGAGGACTCGCTTGAGGTCCGTGAAGGCTGCTTCGGCTTCTGGCGTCCACTCGAACTTATCTGCTTTCTTCATCAGTCGATAGAACGGGAGTGCTTTTTCGCCTAGCTTGCTGATGAATCGACTGAGCGCTGCTACTCGACCCGCTAATTTTTGCACGTCATGGAGTTTTGAAGGCCTTTGCATCGTCAAGATGGCCTGTATTTTCTCCGGGTCCGCCTCGATTCCTCGAGCTGAGACTAGATACCCGAGGAGTTGCCCGGCTGGCACGCCGAACGTGCACTTCTTCGGGTTGAGCTTGATGTGGAAGCGTTTGAGGTTTGCGAATGTCTCTCGCAGGTCATCGAGTAGTGTGTTTTCCTCTCTTGTGGTGATGACGATATCATCTACATAGACCTGGACGTTTCGCCCAATTTGCTTCTTGAGGCAATCTTGCATCATGCGCTGGTATGTTGCGCCTGCGTTTTTGAGCCCGAAAGGCATTGTGGTATAGCAGTAGACCCCGAGTGGGGTTATGAACGCCGTTTTCTCTTTGTCTTCTTCCTTCATCCTTATCTGGTGGTAACCCGAGTAGGCATCCAGGAAGGACAAGCGAGCGCACCCGGCGGTGGAGTCGACGATCTGGTCGATTCGAGGTAGTGGAAAGTGATCCTTTGGACAACACTTGTTGAGTGCTGTAAAATCTACACACATCCGAAGGATGTCTGTGTGCTTCTTCTCTACGAGTACGGGGTTGGCCACCCATTGTGATTTCTTGATCTCTCTGATGAATCCTGCTGCGAGTAGCCTGTCGACTTCGGCTTCGACTGCAGTTCTTTTTGGGCCGGATATGCGGCGCATTGTTTGCTTGACCGGTTTAGCGTCTGGAAGTAGCTGGAGAGAGTGCTCGGCGAATTCCCTGGGAATACCTGGCATGTCTGCTGGACACCATGCAAATATATCCCAGTTCTCACGGAGGAATTCGACGAGCGCGCTTTCCTATGCGATAGGCAGACTCGACGAGACATTGACTGTCTTGGTCGGGTCAGTCGGGTGCACCTGATGCGATCTTGTGTCATTGGTGTTATTGAATGCTCTGTCGACTGCCACCTTTTTGTGCTCTGGCATAAGTGTTCGATCGTTGGAGACCGCTAAATCGGCGAGTGTTGCTTCCATGCCAAACATCTCAGAGATTTTGCTAAATTCTCGGTCACAAGAGTCAGACTTTTGGAAGTTCCCCTTGACTGTGATTACTCCTTTTGGTCCAGGCATCTTCAGCTGGAGGTATGCGTAATGTGGCACCGCCATGAATCGAGCGAACGTCGGGCGCCCAAGTATAGCATGGTATTGTGACTTCCAGTCGACCACTTCGAACTCAATCGACTCTGTCCTGAAGTGGTGCTTGTCCCCGAACGTTACGTCGAGTTGTATGGTGCCCTCTGGGCTTATTGCTTTCCCTGGAACGATACCGTGGAAGGTATTTTAGGATCTTGGCAGGTTTTCGACTGACCTGTTCATTTTGCGGAGCGTATCTGCGAAGATGATGTTTATGCCGCTTCCACCATCCATGAAGACCTTGGACATGGCGTAGCCTCCAATTTGAGCGTCGAGTACCAGAGCAGAGTGCCCTGGTCGAACAACCGATGGAGGGTGGTCCTCTTTGCTGAAGCTTATTGTAGTTTCGGCTCCCTTCAAGTATTCTGTTACCGCAGGAGGTGACATGACCGCCATGTTTACTTGTCGAGTGCGAAGTTTTTGCTCCCTGTTGGAAGGTCGACCTTTTTGTATCATGTACATCTGCCCTTGGGGTGGAGGGTACTGCGGCTCGTCCACCCGAGGCACGGGCTGTATGGCACCCGCGAGATTTCCGCCTGGGGCAGGCTGTGGTGGTGGAGGTGGTGCCATTAGAACAGGCACGTTGTTTGGCTGAGGCACGGGTGCAGGTGCTTGTGCGGCTGCTGCCTTTCTGTAATTTACGTAATCAGTCGTCATTTGGTCGAACTCCCTGCAGTTTCTCATCGAGTGGTTGGATCGCAGTTTTCCATCGTCCCCTTGTACAGGTGGAATCTGCAATCAGCGTCCATCTTTTCTTCGAATGATCGCTCAGATTGTGCCCGTGACTTGCGCCAATCCTTCCTCTTGTAGCTATCACTGCGTTGGCTGTCTCGACGATCATCTCGACCGTCTCGCCGATCATCTCGACTGTCTCGCCGATCTTCCGACCGTCGGTCGATTTTGTCCTGATCATTGTGGGGTGTAGAGAACCCAGCCGCCATGAATTCGGGTTTGTCATCGTCGTAATGACGTTTTGAACGTTTGCGCCTTCGGTCGTCTCTGCACGAGTCTCTATGGCTTCGACTGCTATTCTCATGTTTGTCACGGGGTGAGGACCCGCGTGTGGTGCGTGCCATATCCTCTCCATCTGCCCACTCAGTCGCGATCTGCAAGAGGTGGGCTACAGATTTTGGCTTTTGGCGGCCAAGTGCTTCTTTGAAGTCTCGCCTGGCGAGGCCCATGACGAAAGCATCCATGGCCATATCTTCTGAAACCACTCCAACTGAGTTACGTATCTCAGTCCATCGTCTGATGTATGACCTCAACGTTTCGTCTGAACGCTGAACGCAGGCCCGCAACTCCTCGAATGTTTTCGGGCGCGGCTCGAAGTTTTGACGAAATCCCTGCGAAAGTGATCCACGAGTCGTATGTTGATGGAGGTAGGGCCTTGAGCCAGTCGCGAGCTGTGTGATACGTCTCAAACGTATCTATAATTTTTGATGTTCCATGCTTGTTTTATACCAATTGCTACATGTTTTGCATCTACTTTATATCACTTTTATACATTTTTTGGGACTAACCTATTAACAAGATGCCGAAGTGCCAGTTCCTGTTTTCTGCTGTTTTTGTATTCCAGAAAAGCTAGTCTGGAAATATTCTCGGAATTGGACGAAACTACACGGGGGTGCCTATTTTTCCAGAACACGCCTGACGGAGCGAAGGAGCAGCAGAGGAGGGCCACCAGGAGGCCACACGCACCAGGGCGCGGGCCCCCCTTCTGCCGCGCCCTGGGGTGGTGTGGGCCCCTCGGGGGTCCGCAGCCGCCGCCCTTTCGCCTACTTATTCCCCCCGACGCGAAAACCCTAAGTACCTGAGCAAATATCCACGAAAAGTTCCAGAGACGCCGCCGTCGTCAACCCTAGCTCGGGAGGGTTCAGAACCTCTTCCCGGCACCCTGCCGGAGAGGGGAATCGTCACCGGAGGCTTCTACATCGCCATGCCTGCCTCCGGAGTGATGCGTGAGTAGTTCATCCTTGGACTACGGGTCCATAGCAGTAGCTAGATGGTTGTCTCTCCACTTTGTGCCATCATGTTTAGATCTTGTGAGCTGCCCTACATGATCAAGATCATATTATTGTAATGCTACATGTTGTGTTTGCTGGGATCCGATGAATATTGAATATTATGTCAAGTTGATTATCAATCTATCTTATATGTTATTTAAGATCTTGCATGCTTTCCGTTACTCGTAGATGCTTTGGCCAAGTAGATGCTTGTAACTCCAAGAGAGAGTATTTATGCTAGATAGTGGGTTCATGTCTCCGTTTAACCTGGGACAGTGACAGAAAGTTCTAAGGTTGTGGATGTGCTGTTGCCACTAGGGATAACCTAACGATGCTATGTCCACGGGCATATGTGTTTGTTTACATTACGCACTTTACTTAATGCAATTATCCGTTGCTTGCAACTTAATACCAACGGGGGACTCGGATGACAACCCGGCGGTGGATTATTAGTCATAGATGCTGTTGGATAACGGTCTATGTATTATGTCGTAATGCCCAATTAAATATCATAGTAGTCAACATGTCATGTATATGCATTGTCATGCGCTCACTATTCGTCAATTGCCCAGCTGTAATTTGTTCACCCAACATGTTAGTTATCTTTTATGGAGAGACACCACTAGTGAACTGTGGACCCCGGTCCATTCTTTTACACTGATTAAACAACCACAAACTGCAAACTGTTCCTTTTTCATTCTCTGCAATTTAATACTCATTTTCCACACCATACGTTTAATCCTTTGTTTTCAGCAAGCCAGTGAGATTGACAACCTCACTGTTTCGTTGGGGCAAAGTAGTTTGATTGTGTTGTGTGCAGATTCCACGTCAACAGTCCAGACTCCCTGCGACAGCTATTTTTCTGGCGCCGTTGACAACCTTCTGAAGAGTTGCTGCTCCTACTGGTTCGATAACCTTGGTTTCTTTCTGAGGGAAAACTTGCTGCTGACTACATCATACCTTCCTCTTGGGGTCTCCCAACGAACGTGTGTTTCACGTCATCAAGCTATTTTTCTGGCGCCGTTGCCGGGGAGACAGCAGTCTTCTGCAAGGGGAGTTTCACGCTTCCAATCTCTTTACTTTGTTTTTGTCTTGCTTAGTTTATTTTATTTTATCTTGTTTGCTTTCAATTATCAAAAACAAAAAAAATTAGTTACTTGCATCTAGTTTACTTTCAAGTTATTTTCTGTACTGTTTTTATTTCTGCTAAAATGAGTACTCCTGAGAACACTAAGTTGTGTGATTTCACTAGCACGAACAACAATGATTTCATATGCACACCTATTGCTCCACCTGCTGCTTCAGCAGAATTTTATGAAATTAAACCTGCACTTTTAAATCTTGTTATGAAAGAGCAATTTTCTGGTGTTAGTACTGATGATGCTGCTGTTCACCTTAATAACTTTGTTGAACTTTGTGAAATGCAAAAGCTCAAGGAAGTAGATGGTGATATTATTAAACTGAAACTTTTTCCTTTCTCCTTGAGAGGACGTGCTAAAGAATGGTTGCTATCTTTGCCTAGAAATAGTATTGATTCATGGACTAAATGCAAAGATGCTTTTATTGGAAAATATTATCCTCCTGCTAAGATTATTTCTTTGAGAAGTAGCATAATGAATTTTAAGCAATTTGATAATGAACATGTTGCTCAAGCATGGGAGAGAATGAAATCATTGGTTAAAAATTGTCCCACTCATGGACTGACTACTTGGATGATCATCCAAACCTTCTATGCAGGATTAAATTTTTCTTCGAGGAATTTATTGGATTCGGCCGCTGGAGGTACCTTTATGTCCATCACTTTGGGTGCTGCAACAAAGCTTCTTGATGATATGATGATTAATTATTCTGAGTGGCACACCTCCAACAGGTAAAAGTGTTAAAAATTGATACTATTATGTCTATGCTTGCAAATGGTCAAACACATGTTGATCCAAATAATGTTCCTTTAGCTTCTTTGGTTGCTCAAGAAGAGCATGTTGATGTGAACTTCATTAAAAATAATAATTTCAACAACAATGCTTATAGGAATAATTTTGGTAATAGCAATTATAGGCCCTATCCTTCTAATAGTGGCAATGGTTATGGAAATTCCTATAGTAACTCCTACAATAATAATAAGAGTGTACCCTCTGATCTTGAAGTTATGCTTAAGGATTTTATTAGTACACAAACTGCTTTCAATAAAACTGTTGAGGAGAAATTTGGGAAAATTGATGTGCTTTCCTCTAAAGTTGATAGTCTTGCTCTTGATGTTGACTTATTGAAACTAAAGAACATGCCTCATGATGTTAAAGAGAGCAAAACTCTCAATGCTATACAAGTTAAAATTGATAACAATGTGAGGATGTTAGCTGAATTGCATGCTAGATGGGAAAGAGAGGATGAAATTGCTAGAAAGAATAATATTGCTAGAGTTTATACTATTACTACTTCTGAAAATGCTTCAAACTCAAGTGTTAACAAACCTCCTACCATTAATGGCAAGATAGTTGGTGTTGGTAATGTTTCCACTTCTATTGCAAAATGTCCTAAATTGCCTGATAACTCTGAAACTGTCCTTGATAAAGATGCTGAAATTTCTAGCAATAAGGAAGAGAATAATTCCATTACTTTTGATGATAATGACTTTGATTTTGATGGTTGCAATATTTCTGAAGTAATTAAGTTCTTGCAAAAGCTAGCTAGAAGTCCTAATGCTAGTGCTATAAACATGGCTTTTACTAAACATATTACTAATGCTCTCATGCAAGTTAGGGAAGAGAAATTAAACATGAAGCTTCTATCCCTAGGAAGTTAGAAGATGGTTGGGAGCCCATCATTAAATTGAAATTGAATGACTTTGATTGCAATGCTTTGTGTGACCTTGGTGCTAGTATTTCTGTTATGCCTAAAAGATTATATGATATGCTTGATTTAGCACCTTTGGAAAATTGTTACTTGGATGTTCACCTTGTTGATTCTACTATTAAAAAACCTTTGGGAAGAATTGATGATGTTCTTATCATGGTTAACAACAATTATGTCCCCGTTGATTTTATTGTCTTGGATATTGAGTGCAATCCATCATGCCCTATTGTGCTGGGAAGACCTTTTCTTAGGACTGTAGGTGCTATTATTGATATGAAAGAAGGGAATATAAAATATCAATTTCCTCTCAAGAAAGGTATGGAACACTTTCCTAGGAAGAAGATTAAGCCACCTTATGATTCTATTGTTCGAACAAATTACAATGTTGATGCTTCTTCACTTGGTAATACTTGATGCATGCTTTGTGCCTAGCTAAAAGGCGTTAAAGAAAAGCGCTTATGGGAGGCAACCCATTTTATTTTTCTGCAATTTTTCTTTTATTGAGTCAAGGAGTTTGTTTACTTCTGTAGCAACTCCTTTGTATCTTTATTTTCTCGCATTGTTGTGCCAAGAGTAGCCTCTAATGATAAGATGATGCTTAATTTTGATTGCTGCGCAGAAACAGATTTTTGCTGTTCACTGTACGAAATTCCTAAAATCACCAGATTGTTAAAAATCTGAAATTTTTGTGCGTAATCTTTATGAATGTCTGAAACTTTCATTAGTTCAGAGTTTCTCGATCTGAGCGTCGTAAGTGCCTCGAAAAAATTCGTCTTTGCGGACTGTTCTGTTTTAGACAGATTATGCCTTTTTATTTTTGCATTCTCTCTTTTACTAGTGTTGAGTGAAATTCTTTTTTGGGTGGAAGAGCTTCACATAACATCAGTGGCTGTAGCTAATGTTTAAAGTAACAAATCATATTGCGTCTTTATGAACATGTGAATTTTTGATTATGCACTAACCCTCTAATGAGATCTACTTTGAGTTTGGTGTGACGGAAGTTTTCAAGGGTCAAGAGAGAAGGATGATATAATAGGATCAAGAAGAGTGAAGAGCTTAAGCTTGGGGAGGCTCCCATGGATCTCCCCAGCATATTTCAAGAAGACTCAAGCGTCTAAGCTTGGGGATGCCCATCCCCTTCTTCATCGTCAAAATTATCAGGTCATCTCTAGTGAAACTATATTTTAATTCTTTCACATCATATGTGCTTTTCTTGGAGCGTCTGTGTGCTTTTATTTTCAGTATTGCATTTTTATTTTCAATAAAGCTTGACTGGACCCTAGCATTCTTGATTGGGAGAGAGACACGCTCCGCTTTTTCATGAGAATACTCCTATTCTTCACTTATATTTGTTGAGTATTCATATCTAGCGCTGTTCAGCTTTTAGCTCTTGTTTTCATGTATCTCTTGTCAGAGCTATTAGCTTTCTTTTGTAGAAAGTACTCTCTTGCTTCACTTATATTTGTTTGGAGAGTTGATGAAATAAATTGATTGGTGTTTGGTTGGTTCAGAAAATGTTGCATGTGGTAATTGGTATAAGGAAAAACTTGCTTAATCTTGTAGATCACTAAAATGGATAACTTGATGCTTGTCAATTGTTTTGAGTTAACAAGTAGATCATGATTAAATTGTGCATCACATGAGTTAAGCCTATTAGTGAAGAACTACCGTAAAGCTTGTTGAAAATTTGGTTTGCATCGGTGGTACCTCTAAGGTCTAGATATTTTCTAATAACAGGGTTTGGTTAACAAGGAAGACGGTATGAAGTCTTATAACGTTTGCAATATGTTTGTCATATAAAACTTGGTGTACGGGTTGATATTCTTGTTTGCTTACATAACCTTGCTAGCCTAAACTCTGTACTGAGAGGGAATGCTTCTCGTGCATCCAAATCCTTGAGCCAAAATCCATGCCATTTATGTCCATGCCATTCAAAATGTTATTATTCCCTTTTTGTGTCAATGTTTACTAGCTCATGAGGAATTAGTGTGGTTATTCTTTATTCTATTTGTCGAGTGGACTTTTACACCTGGACTAGTGGCATATACATCCGCTTATCCAATAACTTGCAAAAAGAGCTGGCAACGGGGTGCCCAGTCCCAATTAATTACAATTTTAACCAATTAATTCTCTTCACACTTTTGCCCTGATTCATCAGTAAGCAATGACAAACAGTGAAATACCTGAATGTGTGTAAACCAAAGAGAAAGAGGGATGATCTGCCTTGCTGGTAGAAATAACGTCCTTCATGGGAGCCGCTCTTAAAAGTCCGTTTGACAGGTAGAATACTGTTCTCACCCGCTACCATTCGTTGACAATTAACAAACACCTCTCAAAAATAGATACTCCTCCATGGTATGTGATTGATGGAAGGCACCCGGGGATTCGGTTAGCCATGGCTTGTGTTAGCAAGGTTGGGAGGAGTATCAAATATTTTATGCAATCTCTATATGCTTTCAAAAACTTAAAAGCTCTAGCACATGATTTAATCCCTGCTTTCCTCTGCGAAGGGCCTTTCTTTTACTTTTATGTTGAGTCAGTTTTCCTATTCTTTCTGTCTTCCACAAGCAAACACTAGTGTCAACTTTGTTACAACATGCGTGATATGCAATGTATTGGACTTGTTATACTACTTTGTGTTGACAATATCCATGAGATAAATATGTTGAAAGTTGAAGCAAATGCTGAAACTAAATTCTTCCTTTGTGTTGATTAAATACCTTTTGTAAGAAACTATTGCTTTATGAGTTAACACTTATGCATAACTGTTTGATGCTTGTCTCGAAAGTACTATTCATGAAAACGTTTAGCTTGTGTGATTCATTGTTTACTCATTATCTATTTGGTAGCAAATTATAGACCATTGACTTGGATCACTTCATTCATTTACATGTGCCTTGCAATATTATATGATCAAGATTTTAATAGTAGCATGTCACCTCAAAAATTATTTTGTTTTTATCGTTTACCTACTCGAGGACAAGTAGGAACTAAGCTTGGGGATGCTGATACGTCTCAAACGTATCTATAATTTTTGATGTTCCATGCTTGTTTTATACCAATTGCTACATGTTTTGCATCTACTTCATATCTCTTTTATACATTTTTTGGGACTAACCTATTAACAAGATGCCGAAGTGCCAGTTCCTGTTTTCTGCTGTTTTTGTATTCCAGAAAACTAGTCTGGAAATATTCTCGGAATTGGACAAAACTACACGGGGGTGCCTATTTTTCCAGAACACGCCTGACGGAGCGAAGGAGCAGCAGAGGAGGGCCACCAGGAGGCCACACGCACCAGGGCGCGGGCCCCCCTTCTGCAGCGCCCTGGGGTGGTGTGGGCCCCTCGGGGGTCCGCAGCCGCCGCCCTTTCGCCTACTTATTCCCCCCGACGCGAAAACCCTAAATACCTGAGCAAATATCCACGAAAAGATCCAGAGACGCCGCCGTCGTCAACCCTAGCTCGGGAGGGTTCAGAACCTCTTCCCGGCACCCTGCCGGAGAGGGGAATCGTCACCGAAGGCTTCTACATCGCCATGCCTGCCTCCGGAGTGATGCGTGAGTAGTTCATCCTTGGACTACGGGTCCATAGCAGTAGCTAGATGGTTGTCTCTCCACTTTGTGCCATCATGTTTAGATCTTGTGAGCTGCCCTACATGATCAAGATCATATTATTGTAATGCTACATGTTGTGTTTGCTGGGATCCGATGAATATTGAATATTATGTCAAGTTGATTATCAATCTATCTTATATGTTATTTAAGATCTTGCATGCTTTCCGTTACTCGTAGATGCTTTGGCCAAGTAGATGCTTGTAACTCCAAGAGAGAATATTTATGCTAGATAGTGGGTTCATGTCTCCGTTTAACCTGGGACAGTGACAGAAAGTTCTAAGGTTGTGGATGTGCTGTTGCCACTAGGGATAACCTAACGATGCTATGTCCACGGACATATGTGTTTGTTTACATTACACACTTTACTTAATGCAATTATCCGTTGCTTGCAACTTAATACCAACGGGGGACTCGGATGACAACCCGGCGGTGGATTATTAGTCATAGATGCTGTTGGATAACGGTCTATGTATTATGTCGTAATGCCCAATTAAACATCATAGTAGTCAACATGTCATGTATATGCATTGTCATGCGCTCACTATTCGTCAATTGCCCAGCTGTAATTTGTTCACCCAACATGTTAGTTATCTTTTATGGAGAGACACCACTAGTGAACTGTGGACCCCGGTCCATTCCTTTACACTGATTAAACAACCACAAACTGCAAACTGTTCCTTTTTCATTCTCTGCAATTTAATACTCATTTTCCACACCATACGTTTAATCCTTTGTTTTCAGCAAGCCAGTGAGATTGACAACCTCACTGTTTCGTTGGGGCAAAGTAGTTTGATTGTGTTGTGTGCAGATTCCACGTCAACAGTCCAGACTCCTTGCGACAGCTATTTTTCTGGCGCCGTTGACAACCTTCTGAAGAGTTGCTGCTCCTACTGGTTCGATAACCTTGGTTTCTTTCTGAGGGAAAACTTGCTGCTGACTACATCATACCTTCCTCTTGGGGTCTCCCAACGAACGTGTGTTTCACGTCATCACTGTGCCTTCGAGCATGAGTCGTATGTACTGCATGGCTGTAGTGTTGGTGCCCCGCTGGCACGCAACTGCCAGCCTGTAATCTTTCAGCCACCGGAAGGTTCCTGTCGACCCGTGTACTTGGGCTGTTCAGATGTGAGTTTGAACACTTTGGGCATCCGTGTCTCGCGGACGCGTCGAGTGAAGCACAGAGCTCCATGTGGCTCAGGCTCTCGGTCGGAGTATGAGTCGCTACTATATGATCTGCGTGACCTGCTCCTGGACCTGCGCCTTCGCGAGCCGCTTCTTTCCTTCGAGTGGTGGCGACGACCACTGTGATTATGCTCTTCCCGAGGCGCGTCGACTAGGGCACGGTCTCGACTCCCACCTGGACTTCTTGCTACCTGGCGTATGGCCTTTGCAGCTAAGGCGAGTGATTTGATCTGTTGGCGGTGTAGTTTTGCATTGGGGTCATCCGCTGGGGGCTTGATTGCCTCCAGGTATGCTGCAGCGGTGTAGAGAGCACCTGCTGCTGTTTTGGGCACCGGCAGTCCCTCCTCGTCGTATGTCATGAAGGAGTTGCCTAAGTTGCGGGTGAGTGCCGCCTTCCGCCTGGCGAGAGGTGTGACAACCTTGATCTGGGTCTTGTGTCTGCTCGCCCGGTGGAGCTCTGGGAGAGCTGTCTTCTGCGCGCACTCGACAAGCTAGCTTGCTTTTTGCGTTCTTCGAGTGTTGCTCTTATCTGCTTCAGTCGAAGTGACTCCTGCCAGTTGAAGTACTGGAAGGTCAACATCTCTTCTTGTGTTGCGTCTGCTGGCATCATTGTGCACACCTTGATAACTTTTTCTGCTTTTGCTGCCATCTCAGCAGTGATTGTGAGGGTTGTGGCTCCGTCCGGCATAGTGACTGTGCACGGGAATTCTGTAGGCCTGCGGCTGGCCGCAGTTTCTGATGTTTCTGCGGCGATGGCCACATAGACCTGTTGGGGTATGACCCGAGGGTATGTGTATGTGCTTTCGAGTCCAGTCATGGACTCGACATCTTCATCGAGGCTCATGTCTGAGTTCGTATGTTCGTCGAGTGGTCCGTCTGGACGGATCTCGCAGTCGACGTCTTCGTCTATGCCCATCTCGGCGTCGGCGAGGTTGTTATGAATCTCGAAGTCGAGGTTGTTGTCGGCGCAGATTTCGGAGTCGACGTGGTTGTCGAGATGAGTTTCGAGGTCGTCGAAGTCGCTGAGGGAGATCCCGCAGTCGAAACTATCCTCGAGTGGGAGGTCCAGCTCGGGATCGTTTGTGCGGTACGCTGATTCGGCCTCCACACCTTGGATCTCTTCAATGAGCTCGCGCATCTCTTGTGTGGACATGGTTGTTGCAGACGAACAAGCTTGGAGGGTCGACGATGGTATGGACACAGTTGAGGGATCCGCAGTCGAAGGAGCCGCAACCGATGGAGCCTCGGGTGCGGAAGTCGCGAGTTGGCGTGGATCCGTCAAGTCCTGCACACCAAGCTTGTTGACGAAAAAATTGAACGAACTAACGGTTAAACCCAAACCTGACTCGAGATCGGAGAAGGCCTCTTGGAATCCTGGCGAGTGTGGCTCGAAATCCATCAGAGGATCCGATGCGCTTTTTGCAGGTGAAGCTGACGTGTTGCCGCTTGTCGAGTGAGCCGGCGAGTTGCTGTGTGCCGCCTGAGTCGGCGACTTCTGGTTTGTCGATGCAGCCGGCGAGTTGCCGTTTGTAGATCCGATTGGCGAGTCGCCGTTTTCCGATGGAACCGAAGAAACCGTGAGTCCAACACTATTCTTTCCCACAGACGGCGCCAATTGACGAGGTGTACCCTCATCAAATCCCATGGTTAAGGACCTAGGGTTGAGATTATGGGGAGAGAACGTGGTAGTACTGATAGTTTCGTCGGCTGACAAGCAGAGGCAAGGATTTACCCAGGTTCAGGCCCCTCGGGTGGAGGTAAAGACCCTACTTCCTGCTTGTCTGTTATTGATCGCTGGAGATTATGTGGTTACAAGGTGACTCCGGCGAGATGACGATCTCGCAAGAGCTTTGGTGGTTCGAGTATGGCTTGGTCCTAGATCGGCACCCCTCCCAGCCCTTAAATAGGCTGGGTCTCGGTAGTTTGTAACCGACCTAGTTTACACATAAGGAAAGTATAAACCGACTATGTCTATGCCTAAATTCGGAAGTTACTCCATCTTGTTGGGCCTCTCGTCTTGGGCTTTGAGTCGTATCTTCGCTAGTTGGGCTTCTAGTCATCACGTGCACCAGGTACCCTTACGGTAGGGTACCCGAGATGTATATCCTTGTCACTTCCCATATGGCTTGACTTGCGGCGGCTCTCGCGACTATGTCGCACAGAGGCATCTCCTGGAGGAGATTGCAATGGCGCTCACCTCCGGCGCCAACTAGGGCTCACGTCCTCTTCCGTCGGCCCGAGCCACGTCCCTGCAGCCCCAGGCATGGCTCGTGGCAGCGCCCAACGCACTGGCCCCCTTCGCAGCATTTGCGGTCCCGCCGGACCACGCACGAATAGTTGTTGTCGGCCGAGCTAGCTGAGATGGAGGAGGATCTGGAGGTCGGTTGACACCTCTCCCGCGTCGCTTTCAAGTGCGAGAACATCAAGTGTTGTCGCCGTCGGGTAGAGGAGGGCACGACCATCCTCCTCGTTGCCAAGTACAAGATGGAACGCGCCGATGATGAGCCGCTATTTCAGGAAGAACTCTAGACCACCACCGCAGATTTTAACATTGCGAAAAGTTCAGGGAGTGACTTCTTCATCCCTTGCATGTTATAGTTGAGCACAAACGATTTGTAACTCGTTGGGAGTGACTGCAGCACTCTGTCAGCGGTTAACTCCTCCGGGATCACGCATCCCAGCTGAGTCAGGCGTTGGATATAGCCACCCATGGTAACAACATGTTCACCGACAGAGTTGTGCTCCTCCATCTTACACGTAAAGAATTTCTCAGATATCTCATATCTCTCAGCACGGGCTTGAGTCTGAAACATAGTTTTCAGCTCTTGAACCATTTCATAAGCCCCGTGGTGTTCAAAACATTTCTGGAGATCAGGCTCGAGAGATGTAAGAATGGCACATGCAACAATTGTGTGGTCATCACTACGTGTCTCATAGACATCCGCCTCTTCCTAAGAGGCCGTAGCTGTAGGTGGTTCACCTAGCGCTGCATCAAGCACATAAGCCTTCTTGCACCCAGTGAGGATAATCCTCAAGTTACGGTGCCAGGTGGTGAAATTGGACCGAGATGTTTTAAGTTTCTCTTTCTCAAGGAATGCACTAAAGTTGAAAGCAGCAACGTTATGGGCCATGATCTACACCAAATATTTGCAAAGACATTATTTAGACTAGGTTCATGATAAGTGGTTCAGGTAATCAAATTACTAATGAACTCCCACTAAAATCAACATCCCTCATGGTTGTTCTAGTGACACGATCCAAATCCACTACACCAGGTCCGATCATCACGTGAGATGATGTAGCTTCAATGGTGAACATCAACATGTTGATCATATCTCCATATGATTCGTGTTTAACCTTTCGGTTCTTGTGTTCCGAGGCCATGTCTGTACATGCTAGGCTCGTCAAGTTAACCCAAGTATTTTCCGCATGTGTGACGAGGCCATGTCTATACATGCTAGGCTCGAGCAACACCCACCGTATGTGAATGTAGAGTCTATCACACCCGATCATCACGTGGTGTCTCGAAACGAAGAACTATAGCGGTGGTGCATACTTGGGGAGAACACGATCTTGATATTTAAGTGTGAGGTGTCATCGTAAAGTTAAATGTCTACCACGCAACTAGTAAGATAGGATGCATATAAAGGGATTAACATCACATGCAAATCAAAATGTGTGATATGGTATAGCCCTTGTAGTCAAAGAAGACCGGATCTTCGTCTCCACGAAAACCTCTTCTCCAACGTCTTCCTTTAATTCGATGAACTCCTTCACCGCGAACGGACTTGTAACGAAGGTCCATCGTCGCATGATTGTCTCCATGTCTAACGCAACTCCTTGTTTACAACATGGACTAACTTATTTGACATGCAGGTCATACAGTAAAATTAAGACAATCATATGGCTCGAGCCGATTGCCATTCTCATGACACGCAGGTCATGATAAAAGAATATTACAATCAATGTGCATATCATACAACATGTATTGCAAAATTGGGCTATACCAAATCATCACACCCTGCAAAAACAAGTTAGACGCCTCTAACGTATTATTTGCAAGTTTTTACGTGGCTTCTATGGGCAGCGTAAGAACCGTTCTTACCTCCGCAACAAACACAACGCTGATAATACAAGTTGCTTATTAACTTCTATAAGCCCTCATTTGTAAATTCGGTTTCACTATGATAAGAGCGACGGACACCCGCCAGCTGCATATGCAATACAAATTGCATGTCAAGTGCAGAACCGGTCTCAGTCCGAAGACTGTAAAGTTGGTCCGGGCCGCTGCATCTTACCATGCCACAAAACCAAAAAGTACACGTGGGAGGGTAGAAACAAGAAGATCAAACGCCCACATCCAATGTGTTCTACACATACAAAGCATCTACGCATAGATCCGGCTCTGATACCACTGATGGGATTCGCGGCATGGAAAACAAAAAAATTCCTATGAGATGCAAATGCCCAGCCAATATCTAATCTAGGAGAATGCTTGTAACGAGAGAGAGAGAGAGAGAGAGAGAGAGAGAGAGAGAGAGTAGTTCGTCATATCCTCGAAGAACACGAGCGTTGGACATTAATCACAACACAGCTTGGTGAAGTCGTCGCAGATTCCTGCAGCTAGGCAATACCTCCCAGCCGCAAGAGTATCTCCTCGCTGTCGAAGGCGACTCCCGCCCGAGACCGCGCCTGGTCCCGAGTCGGAGCATGGCTCCCGTTGATGTCGACTTCCCGCCGACTTCCACGCCGACTCCCACTCACAACAGCTCCCACGATCTAGTGTCGAAACTACAACACCTCTAAGGTATCCACGCGTGCTAGAGGTAGTGTTTCCATGCGCGTCCCGATGCTCCAGTCCATCGACGGCACGGGAACGAGACTGGACTAGATGAGGTCTCTAGGACGTTCTCTAGATCTGAATCTGAGAAAGGTAGAGTCCCGGCAGCACCTCCACGAGAGTATGGATGTTGTGGCTATCTAAAGTGAACTCTTCACATGTGAGAGTGGATAAGCAACCAGCTTGCTAATTGTGTATCATATACATCTGATGTCATATCTCACTTGGCTACACAAAGGGGTATATATAGTGCCTTGGTCTCTTCCCTTGGAAGCAACAGTTTCTTCCCTTGGAAGGAACCTACGGCGCCACCTATCATGTGCCTGGACACATGTTGGGTGCGGAGCGCAACACATGTCCATCCTCATGACACCTCATGAGTGCATTGTCTCACAATGCGACACATGTTATGGGGAGTACCACATAACCCCCGTGGCATGCCACCTATGGCTGCCAGCTCACTATCCAGAGCCTTCCACAAGGTTCTAGATATATCCACAATTTCTAGAACATTCCATATTACACTGGGTTATTCCGGACACTCCGGAGTCGTCTGTGTCACCCCAGAACTATTCCAAGGTCTCCCAAAACACTTTTGGGAGTCGTCTCTCATTTAATCTAATCATAAACACATTCTATAAGAACACTACCCCATTAAGCGTGTGACCCTACGGGTTTGATATAATGCAGACATGCACCGGAACCATTCCGGCCAATAACGAACAGCGGGATCTGGAGACCCATGAGCGCTCCCACATTATACAGGAAGAACTTTATCGTGTCAACCACAATGTCATGGATTGAATCAATCCGCATTCCATTTCCTTTGTCTCGCGATATTTTACTTGCCCGAGACTTGATCGCCGGTATCTCCATACCTCGATCAATCTCGTTTTTGGTAAGTACTCTTTACTCGTTGCGTAATACAACATCCTTTGCGACTAACTCTTTAGCCGCGTGCTTGCAAGCGATATTGAATGTGTGTTACCGAGTGGGCCCAGAGTATATCTCTCCATTACATGGAGGGACAAATCCCAGTCTTGAAATACATAACCCAACAAGTACTTTCCGATGAACCTGTAAGACACCTTTATAATCACCCAGTTACGGAGTGACGTTTGATGTACCCAAGGTTACTTCCGGTACCAGGGAGTTACATAATTTCATGGTCTAAGAAACAGAACACTTGACAATATAATTTAGGTCTCTCCATCACATCATTCTCCAATGACATGACCTCATTGTTAATTTGACAACTCCTTGTCCATGGTTAGGAAACCGTAACCATCAATTGATCAACGAGCTAATCTTGTAGAGGCTTACTAGGGACACTGGGTTGTTTATGAAACCACACGTGTATTATGTTTCCAGTTAATATAGTTATAGCATGGAGTATAAACATTTATTATGAACATGGGAGATATGATAATAACAACTTTATTATTGCCTCTAGGGCATGCATATCTCCAACATGACAAACCCATTCTCCGTTGGCAATGCACTATTTAACCAGTGGACATAGCGTTTATTTATACTAGTCAAAGCATCAACATTGGTTTGCATCTATCATCATACTTCTTACTATGTTATTAAGAAGTGCTAAGTCAATTAGCACTTTCTTTATGCATAGTACTAGCAAAAGTGCCCGTGCGTTGCAACGGAAGGAAATGTATTCCTGCACTCTCATACTAAAAGAACATGACAAACGCAAGAAGTGGGCTCTTTTTTCTCAGTGGAGACTCGTTTGATGGTCATGCTAATTGGTGTTTCGAGGCAGATGCACGATGTTCAGACTATAACATGTTTAATAACATAAAATTCAAGTGAAAAAACAATGCATCCTCCATTTGGTCCCAAATCATGTTACCCCATATAAAAGGATTTCTTGAAGTTCCTCGATCGAGATATCTCAAGCGGTAGGTTTTGTCCCAGCCTTGTGGAAATACCTGAGTATAGTGATGGAGTAGTAAGTACCGAACTGAATATTTCTACCAGATACTTATGAGCTTAGGACACCTACATCAAAACTAATCTGCCCCTCCTATAGAAAATGTGAGGTTCAAGTGGTCAAACTTCACGAAGCATTGTCACCATTTTAGGCTGAACCTTGTGTATCTAAACAAAATGAGCCGGATCAGTTCCATGCTTTTTCAACGGCATCGTTACACTTTCTGATTCGAAATAAGTTACTTGGTTTCGAGAAAAAAAAATGATTTGTACCTTATCATACTTTAAAAATCATCACGTTCTTCCTCCCAATTGATCATTCCACTCCTGAACTAATGAACAAATGTTTACTTGGTCAGTAAAGAGGTAGCACCGGTATGGTGAGAAC
The DNA here is from genome assembly GCA_947311845.1 of Poa pratensis. Taxonomy (NCBI): domain Eukaryota; kingdom Viridiplantae; phylum Streptophyta; class Magnoliopsida; order Poales; family Poaceae; genus Poa; species Poa pratensis. Next base: position 1,381,573 of record CAMZMU010000109.1, on the reverse strand, counting down.
TCTCGGACATGATTCTGCACTGACGCACACCACTTCTCCCCTTTCCTTTCTCTCTCCTCCCCCCGTTGCTCTCCACCGCGTTCCTCCTCTGCCTCCGTCCGGCGCCCCTCTCCTTCTCCTCCGGCGGCTCTGCCGCTGCGAGTGAGGATGGGAGGGGTGGCCTGGGCTGCTTTGTAGATAGTAGGGGTAGTTTTAGGTCTAGTCTAGGGTTTGGAGCTTGGTCCTCCATGGCGTCTGCGGGTAGGGTACTGGATCTTGCCGGCCAGATCCTGTGCATGCCGGTGGTCTTCTTCCTCGCTGTTCTGCTGCGGGAGGGTGTGAAGACCTCGGAGATCTCCGCTATTAAGGCCGTTTCTCGGGGGTTTGCTGATTTGGCGTTCTGGCGCGGCGTCGATCCAGCCGTGGGGAAGCTCTCCGTCTTGCCTCCATGGTGGGGGACGGACGGTTGGAGAGGATCTGCGGCGACTCTCCTTTCCAATAAGCGCCCCTGCCTCCATCCCTGCAGCTCGCAGGTTGCTTTTTTCCTCCTGGCCGGCCTCGGTGGCGAGGGGGAGGAAGAAGGCGGCGTCTGGTTGCTAGGCTTGAAGGTGGGTTTCGTTCTGCTACGGGTTCTTGGTGTGCTTTCTGCTTTCAAAGCCTGCAGCCACAGCTCGGTCGATGCGACGAGTGGTGGTTGGCTTGCTGCTTTGGATGGCAGGTGGCTTTCTTCTCTGGCCGGCCGTGGAGGCGAGGGGAGAGGGAAGCCCGACGCTGTTCGAGTTACTTCAGATCCATACCCGTGGTGCGGTTTGTCCGGTGAACTTCGCCACTTCTGTTTCTTTGGCCGGCCGTGGCGGCGAGGGAGGAGGCTGGTGGTCGGGGTGATCCGTTTTTGGTGCTTCGGTTGGTTCTGGGCTTCTTCTCCGTCGGCGAGTCGACTCCGGCCGACCATGGTGGTGCGAGGAGTGGCGCATGGAGAGGATGGCTCGCGGTGGCTGGCCTGGGAGATGCTTCCGTCGGCTGGAAGAGGGGTGGTGCTGTGGAGGTGGTGCTGGGATCGTGTTCGTTCATCGAGTCAAGTTGTCGTCGCGCAGCGGCGGCCGGCCTTTGCGATCATCTTCTACATGGGACGGCGCTTCCTCCTCGGTGGATCGCGGTACGGCGACGGCGGCGTCGGCTAGGCGTCTTGGGCTTGTGGAGGATCTGATTGTGTTCTTTCCTGGGTGCTCAGGGTCCTTTGTGCATTTTGCAGGGTCCGTTTGTAATTTCTCTTTCTTTTTGGACTTGCTTGTAATCTGTACTGAGTACTCTGTTTATGAATCAGATCCTTTTAAAAATGATTCTGCACTGACATTTTAACCGGGATATCCAAGTCCATGATGTAATTATGCACTGACATTGTAACCTTGATATCCAAGTCCGTGATGTAATTCTGCATAGACATTTTAACCGGGATATCCAAGTCCATGATGTAATGGAGAGTGAAGTCAATAAATTCCTGCAAAGAGAACATATCATCGTCCGTTCGTTACCAAGGCCTATCAAAACTCGTCAGCGACAACAGAGCAAGAAAGAATGCCAGACGGCATAGGCCTCTCGCTGACCTTTAGCTGGTCAATGTTCTCAGAGATTGCAGATTGAAAAAAACACCAGGCAGAGTTCAGCTGTAGACCTTTTGTATGTATCATCTTCAGTAAACCCGGCATGCTCACGCTGAAAACAAACAGTGGATCGAGTGATTCCTTGTTGTACGTCGCTGCCGGAAAGAGAGTCCATACGCCCTGTGTCTTAGACCCTCACGAACTCCTACAGTGAGCGATAACAAGCTGACGGCGGCGCAATTCAGAGGTTGGCGGCTGCCAAATCGGGAGGCGTCGGATAAGGGGAATCCGCGGCGGGAGTCGCGTCGGTGGCTGGTTGTTCCGTTTCTCTCGTCGGAGGAGGGCGACGATTTTCCTTATGCCACACTGCATCGGAAATAAAATGGCCCCATCACCGCTCCTCGAGGTCGCACAATCTTGGGGCGGAACCACGGTTGCGGGAGGACGGTGACGCGCTGTTCAGAACACCTCCACGTCCGACTCCTTTGACGTGAGTGCCGGCGCGCCGCCGCTCTTCGTTGGGCTCGCCGCGGCCGCGTGCGCCTGGAGCTGGGACTTCCACTGCAACCGGAAACCTCGGTTTATGCGTCACAGCCTTTGTAGACATGATCCGTCGACACGGGACTTCCACTGCCGTCGGAATCCTCGGTTTTGTGAATTTCTCGGCGAGTTCGTGCGATCAAATTTGATGAGAAATCACGCGAGGAAAAGAGGGGCTATATACGGTTAGATTTTCGTGGATGAGTAGGCAAGAAATTGATTCGGCATAGGAGTTCGTACCGAACTCTACGTTTTATTTTGGGAGACAAACCCAACTCTATGTTGTTGTTGCTTCACTAGCGAGGAGTTGACGGTCAGAGGCGGACGTGATTTTTTGTTTTTGAGCAGACACGCGGACGTGGGCTTTTGTTGTTCTTGAACGAGCAAGGTTGATGGGCTGGGCCAACCAGATATCGAGGTTGTGTTGACCGAGTTAGGGATGGCAACGGGTCTGCTCCTCGCCGGGGAGTGCCTTCTCATCCCCATCCCCATTTAACAATCGGGGAGCATTTTCTCCCATCCCATCCCCGCTGGGTTCGGGGCGGGGATCGGGTTCCTCGTTAAGAAGCTAAATTCAAATGATATTGTCATAATCTCATGATTTTACACTCTCAAAACACAAATATACGCAACTTGTGTATGACATATGTGGTAAAATGACGAAAACAATAGTATCATATGTTGAATACTATTAAAACAGACCACACTCAATACAATATTGCAACAAATTAAATATAAAGTATACTAATTTATATGTATATGTGTATATTACGGGGAATGGCGGGGAGCGGGGATGGGGAGACCTTTTAATCCCCATCCCCGTTTAACATGGCGGGGATCGTAGTTCCCCATACCCATCCCCTAATAGGTGAATTCCCCACGGGTATACGGAGAACGGGGCCCCATTGCCATCCCTAGACCGAGTACACAAGGAGTCGAGGACGGACAACTCTCAAAAAAAAAGGTGTCGAGGACGGACGTGTTGTGTTAGCGATGGAGACGGGAGACGGGAAAAGAATAAAAACAAACCGGTACCTAAACCTAAAACTTATGGGTGGCAGTGGTGGGTAATTATTGTGAACTTTATGGGTATTTTCAACGACGTACGACAAGAAACCTTAATGCTTTTATTATTAGGTATAGATATGTTAAAAGATAAAGCTACTAATTTATATTTTATATATCTGTGAAACATTTATTGAGCTTTACAAGTCCAAAATGAAGATCAAATGTGGTTATGCTTGGGAGGAGAGTATGCATGATTTTAAAGTTTATCGATTATTTCGTCTAACATATCAAACCAACTATAATTCAGATCTCTCTAAATAAAGTAATGGTTTTGAAGGTGAAGGTTGCGCAAGCGGCTTTGATCAACAAATGAGAGAATATAGTTGATAATTTCATATCGTATTGTAGGTATCGATGGATTCTTACTTCCCAAGGCCATCTGAAGGTTACCAATATAACGTTAGTCATAAGAAGTAAACCAATTAGTGGTTGTTCGTTTTTACCAATGTTGTTCTGAGAAAAACTAAGAAAGGTCCGATGAGTGGTCCTTCTACAATTCAAGGTCAAGCCACCATTTTGCTGACAATTAGGGCATTATATTACCTATATCATCCAATGATCATATCTAGTGTGCGTTAGGCGTTTTCGAAGAGCTGAGAGTTCATGCACTGTATTCAGTTAGCAATAGTGTGTGCTCCGCATCACTGATCCACAATTCCTTGCCCAAAATATCGGGTAACATCATATCACCGTGGTATGATATTCCACTCAATGAGAGCTATTTACCGTGATTTTATTTTCTTTGTCCTATAAATTGAATAATCCTAGAGTCATTTTATTGTCTTCTATCTCAGTTTTAATTATGCAAGTCTAGCACAAGATTTGGTCTAATTCGCAATATGTTATCATATTTGAGCTGCTAGTTATGTTCGTTTTGAGCCAGCTTAATCATGTTTATATCTGTGTTCATTTCTTTATTTGGTCTATATTCTATTTTCATAATCAAGTGTTAATGATTTGTTGGAAACATTATGTCATCTATTGTTTACTGTGCCATTCAGTGTAAAAAAAGTACTACCAAAAATAGTTCCACGAAACTGTGTTGCACCCTCTAAAATTTGTGACCATCATCTTGCTTATTTGTGTGAACTATCTAGTTATTGATGTTTGTGCACCAAAATATCATCTATATCGTGTGAACTGCACATATTTGTTTGTAAACCAATCTATTCTCTATGAAACTTTGATCTTATACGAGGCTATTTCCTAGAACTTGCTCGAGGAACTGCTCACTATTAGGTGATACGTAATAAAAAAATCATCAACACGTTTTAGTGCTTCTTGCTTTTTGCTAAGTTTATATTTGTCTAAAAATGAGAAAAGAAAGAAGACAAAACAAACTAACATTGGATATTTTAATGTGGACTACCTAGGGAGCAAAATGAGTAAACCTACACACTGAAACACGACTAGATACATTGTTCAGAAAAAGTTAAAATTCTTATAATTTGGAACAAAGGGGATAGTAACTAGGAATCTCAAATGGCTTCGGGGCTCTAGTGAGGCTGGTACTTTAGACATCCGCAAACATCAATTTAGAGTTTTAAAAAAAGAGCTAAAAGGTGCCATGATGTTTAAAAACAAGTTTTGGTACTGGTATAGTTAATTTCTACCCTAGGTCTATGTAGTCCTCTGTGGCATATTCAACCCAATCCAAACAAATCAACTCAAGTCCAGGTCTCAAGCCATGGACAACAATTTTAAAACAAATAAGATGTCAAATATAAGGACCAAAAGATACAATCCCAGGAGGATGGAGGTATATTTTGGCTGATCCACCATGAACCAGTAGAGTACAAAGAACGGTGCTCTGTATCCGACATTTTGCGTTCGACGCTTGTCCGACGTACTCCTAACGGTCTTCCGATTGAGGCGCTGCACTAGCCACAAATCAATTCCAAAGCACAAATTACCTCAACTATCCTCCATATAGGAGGTGAAAGGGCATCCCTCATCATTTGTCAAAACTGTCAAGTCTATAAATAGTAGCTCCGAGAGTGTTTAACCATTCACTCTCACTTAAATACAATTTGGGGAAAATGGTTAGAACTCTAAGTCCATCACGCGGAGCTCTAGTGTCGAATTTGTGGAGTTTAGAGTGATTTGGACGAATATCAAAGAGGAGAGTGTCTAGAGGTGACACTTGGAAAGTTCATAACACCGTCTCCCTTTGGTCCCTTATTAGAACGTCTCTCAACATAGAACTATGTCACGCTTCGATGAGACGGCCAAGCCATTTGAAAATATCGTTCTCCCAAGTCTCGCTAGTGTACGGAGATGTTCTTCTTTTTCTTTTCTTGATACATACTCCTTCGTTAGTAGTATCATGCATATGATAGATACATACTCCTTCATTAGTAGTATCATGCATATGATACTAGTGTATCTACTAACTGCATATGTATAATATCATATAATATTATATTTATTAGGTTTGTATACTCATTTTATATTAGAATGTGTGTTACCGTACCTACTTATGATAACACTATCTTCTCCCTTATCATTAATTACACTGACACGTCAGTTTTTTTATATTTATGGAATTCATGATACTATCTACGATTTCCCCATAGTGGGTAGTCTAGTAAATACTACATTGTCGACAAGTACATTGCTTGACACACTCTTAATCTCTCGGCGTTGGATTCAAACAAGTTTCATATTGCCATTTTTAAAATTTTAAAATCGAATTAACTATTTTCTTGATAATTACGTTGCTTGAGAGGTATTGCTTGAGAGGTATTAATATGGGTCATTTAATGGATTGCCCCTACCAGCCTTGTTGGACTCATTTTTGCCCCTTGTTGCGAATCGTCCTCAGTTTTGCCCCTAGTTCATTCGCAGCTACAATGGTTTGCCCTAAACGGCAAGTTTCTAGTCTATTCCGTGTGATGGCGTTACTGACAGTGGGTCCGCAACTTACAGGTGGACCGCCTGGGTGCAGGGCTTAGAGGTGGGACCGCCCAACGGCCTGATGCCCCAATCTGTCCATGCGCGCCTGCTCCCGACCGGCCGTTGTGCGCCGCCGCCACCACCACCTGCGCCGCCACGGCCGTCCCGCGTCACCACCAGATCCACCACCACCAGCAGATCCGCCGCCACCGTCCTGCGACGACACGGGTGGGGCGCTCGTTCCGCCACTGCGGCCGCCACCTGCTCGACCCGCGGCGGGGCTCCTTCCGTGCGCCCGGCCGGAGCGCTGATAGGTGAGGGGCTGGTGCACCCCACCAGGACGTTGGCGGCGAAATGGCGAGCGGCAGCGACCCCGGAGTAGCTGGCGAGGCAGGCGTCGGGCCGGAGACCCGCCGCGTCCACGACTGGGTTCCCCAGGGGTAGGGCTTCCTCCAATTTAGCTTGTTTGTGCATTTCAACAGTCGATCGACATAGGACGCTATTTATTTCTGCAATTGGACATAGCTTGGTTGTGCATTTGAGGTTAATTCTGCAATTGCGTCTCTGTTTTTCTGCAATTGGAAAATGGGTTCCCGAGCTTGCTTGTGCTGATTGCGTCTCTGTTTTTCGTGGGTTAGGATGGAGTTGCGGTTTGCTTTCTTGGTGAGCATTAGAAGGGAACGGTACATCCTGGATGAAGACACCCAGAAGAAGAAATTCCAGGGAGGTTTCGATTATTCAGTGCCAATGGATTGCAATTGGAGTTTCAGGCAATTTGGGGAGGTCCTTTGCAGCCCATATCCTTGGGGTTTGCATGACGAAGTGGAATTCAAATACTACGATGGGGGGAAAAATTGGGTGAAAGTTAGCAATGATGCAGAACTCGCTACCATGTTTGCTAAGCAGAAGGAGAAAGATAAATTCAATGTGAGGCTGCAAATTGATGTGGTTGTGCCGGAAGTTGGACCTAGGGTGACGGGTTCATCTTCTCGGACAGAACCATCTCGTCGTAAAGCCAATTCTAGCCAGAATAGTTCAGTTCATCCAAAGCGACGTGGTGGCTCGACAAGCGTGGGCACCGGCAGAAGGGTACCTGTTGAAGTGGAGTCTGATGCTGACATATCTGGGGATGATGAAGAGAGGCTATATTCTGATGTTGTTCAGAATTTACGACGGACATCTCGTGCTGCTGAATCTCGTGCTGCTGAAATCCCAGATGAGGCTGACAGTGAGCAAGAAGATGAGGAGGAAGACCTTCCAGCTGTTGAATGGGACCCTGAGAACCCTCATATGGCAGAAGGTACCATTTTTTCATCCATGAGTGAGTGTAGAAATGCACTTGTGACGTACTGCATCAAGGCAGAACGTGCATTCGTTGTTGACAAGAGCGATAAACAACGTTACACAGTGCATTGTGTGACTGAGGGTTGTCCATGGAGGATGCACGCATCTAAAATGCGAAAAAGCACGAATATTCAGGTCAAAGTGAACCCTTTTAGCCACACATGCCAAGAATCAACTCTCAGGAAGGAAACAATCAGTAGAGCCAAGTCAAAATGGGTGGCAGATGAAGTAAAGAAGTGGGTGGCAGAAAACCATCAAGTGGGTACAAAGGAATTGCAGAAAAACATCAAAGACAAGTTCAAGATAGATTTACCATACATGAGGGTCTTCAATGGTAAACAAAAAGCTATGGAATCTATCTATGGTAACTGGCATGAAAGTTTTGAATTGTTGTATTCATTCAAAGCTGAAGTGGAGAGGACAAGCCCAGGTAGTATTGTTGAAATTGATCACCACTCAGTGGAGTACAGACTGAAGGGAGTGACAAGGACCAAGGAATGCTTTAGAAGGGTTTTTGTGTGCTTTGAGGCTTGTCGCCTGGGTTTTTTGGCAGGCTGCAGGCCATATTTGGCTATTGATGCTACTTTTCTCACAGGCAGGTTTAAAGGACAGTTAGTAGCAGCTTGTGCAGTAGATGCACACAATTTTGTATTTCCAGTTGCATACGGTGTGCTGGAGACAGAGTCTGAGGAGAGCTGGACTTGGTTTTTGCAGAATCTGCGCCGGGCTATTGAACATCCCAATGGGTTGGTAATTCATACAGATGCCTGCAAGGGTTTAGAAGTGGCTGTGGACAATGTGTTCCCTGGAGTAGAGCATAGAGAATGCATGCGTCACCTTGCTGCAAATTTTGTGAAGAAATTCAAAGGAAAGATATATACTGACAATTTATGGCCAGCATCTTTGACTTGCAGTGTGAGGAAGCATAACTACCACATGAGGCAGTTATACATGAATGCCAAAGTGAAGGAATACTTGGAAACACACCACTCCAAGTTATGGGCCAGAAGCCAATTCAGTGAACTGAGCAAAGTTGAGTATGTGCACAATAATCTTGCAGAGTCTTTCAACTCAACGATCCGGAAACTAAAGGATCTTTATTTGGTGGATTTGCTTGACAAGATAAGGATAGAATACGCGCAGAAGTTTCATTTTCGTGATGGAATAGCTGAGGCAAAATTCATGGGCCACATTATCATCCCTTCCGTGATGACTGAACTGAAGAAGAAAACAGAAGGCTTGGAAATGAACATGATTTTATTGTCGGATACCACTGCAGAGGTATCAGTATTGGATAAAGAGCAGAGAGCCTGGAGATATCCAGTGGATTTAGAAGCTAGAACTTGCAGTTGTAGGAAATGGCAGATAACTGGGTTGCCATGCATTCATGCTTTGTTTTTCATCACTTCTCTCTCAGGTCCAGCAGGGAACATACAACAGTATGTTCATGAGTACTACTCTGTTGCAAAGTTCAAAGCCACATATGCACATGCCTTGCCTGCTTTGGAGGGAAAACAACAATGGGACAGAGTGGACCCTGGATTCAAGCTTTGCGCTCCAGTTCTGAAGAGAGCAGCAGGTAGACCGAGGAAGAGTCGGTTCAGGCGTCGCAGCGAAGGAGCTGGACTTGGAGCAAGGAAGCGTAAGTGCACAAGGTGTGGTGGGTCTGGTCATTTCGGTAAGTATTGTGATAATGCAGTAGATCCAGCGTTCGGAGAGAGTTCCGATGAAAATCCTGGTCAGCAGCCGGATGCAACAGATGATGATGCTCAAATGATGATTCAGATGATGATGCTCCAAATGATGATTCAGATGATGATGCTCCAAATGATGAGTTTGATGATCATGCTGCAAATAATTATTTTGATGATGATGCTCCAAATAATTATTTTGACGATCATGATGCAAATGTTGAGCCAAAAGATGCTCCAGATGTTGAACCAAAATATGCTGAAAATGATTTCACTCCCCTTGCTGTGGTTCTGCCTTCTGCTAGGTATGTAAATCTTGCCAATATTGGTGTTTTCGAATTTGTTGTACATTTATCACTTTATGTTCTGCTCCAAATGATGCTTCGAATTTATCACTTTGTACAGCTCTGTGGTCTGTTCGAAGAAGACAGTTAAGGTACCGACACCCAAGAGGAGAAGAGAAGAAGCAATGAGCACAGTGATCACAAGGAGCACAAGGAGCAAAATGATGGCAAGTAGCACAAGGATCACAAGGAGCAAAGTGGTGCCAAAAAGCACCAAGATTCTATGAAACATTATGAATGATGTTGTATTTCTATGAAACAACCCTTATGAATGCTGTTGTATTTCTGTTGAATGATGTGGGATGTATGTTAGAACTATTTTTGTTGTATTTCTGTTGAGTAATGTCAAAATCCGAGACCTTTTGGGAAGTAAACTCACATTCATGAAAAATGTGCTAGAAAAGAGCTCCGAAGGTAGGGTAAACGGCCTCATTTGTAAGCAAGATTTTTTTCGACCTTGTCTAAATCAGCCAAATAACTTACCTAGACATCTATTCTATATATGAAGACTATGTGCGCAGGTTTTTCTGTTTTTTGATTTTTTTTGAATTTATTATGATTATTTTAAAATTGGTCAAACCTAAGGTTTGACCAACATTTAAACAAGTTCAAAACATGAAAATGAAAAATTAAGCCTGCATTCTTCTTATTCACTCCAAAATGAGCTTTGGTGAGTTTAAAAAAAAATGTTGCAAATGCAAAGCCACTTCTCTTCAACTTTAGATTTCGTAGTTTGAGATTTGAGATATGACACCACATCCATGCATGGATCGTTTGAATGTACCTACACCTTGTTTATCAACTAGAGTCGTCAGTATATGACATATGAAGACTATGTGCGCAGGTTTTTCTATTTTTTGATTTTTTTTGAATTTATTATGAATATTTTAAAATTGGTCAAACCTAAGTTTGACCAACATTTAAACAAGTTTAAAACATGAAAATGAAAAAATAAGCCCGGATCCTTCTTAGTTACTCTAAAATGAAGCTTTGGTGAGTTTTTTCAAAATTTCATGTTACACATCCAAAACCACTTCTACTCAACATTGGACTTCATAGTTTGAGTTTCGATATATCATGCATTCATTTCGTTGAAATGTATGTACACAATGTTTATTGATTTGAGACGTTAGTATATGTCATAAGGAGACAATGTGCGCGAGTTTTTTCATTTTTTGGATTTTTTTGTATTTTTTATGCTCAAGTCAAATCTTGGTCAAACCTTCTAGAAGGCACCGTCGATCCAACCCAAGCCTACTGCACCCGTCCGATCCAACCGCGATCCGCGAGATGCCTCCTTCTGCAACCTGATTGGCTGGAGGAATGTTTTTTTAAAACGGAGAGGGCACGCACGATGAACCGTTGGGCCGGGCCGTGCTGCACCGCGCTCGTCTCAGCCTTTCCAAGGCGGCGCTCGTCTCAGCGTTTGCAGGCCTCGTTCGTCTCAGCAGTGCAGGCCGTCGGTCGTCTCAGCAGTGCATGCCGTCGGTCGTCTCAGCAGTGCATGCGCCGTCGGTCGTCTCAGCGTCTGCATGCACGCGCGGGAGACCACGCCATTTGCATGCATGCGCGCCGCGCCTCGTTCACTCGCCACGCAGAAGCTGATGCACCGCTTGATACAGAGCCATTAAACACCACGCGTGATACAGATGCGGCAGTGTTTCAGTTACGACGCATATGGATCGACACGCCTCGTTTGAACGCATACAGATGCGGTGCTCTATCCCTACTTAAACCACCCAACCCTCCGTCTATTCTCCACACCTTCCATCTGCGCCGCCCTTCTCTCTTCTTCACCCAACTCCAAAGCACTCTCGAAGCGAAGCGAGGATGCAGTTCAACGCCCCCACCTTCCGCTTGCCAACCACCGTGCCGGAGGGGCGGTACCCACCCGGAGTCATCGTCGAGAACGAACTCCGCGTGTGGGCGATCTCACCCTGGAGGGGTGCTCGTGACCTTGCCGAGGGGTTCCTCCGTGCGGGCTTTCACCACCTCCCGGCGGGCTCTCCGAGGATGTTCCGCCTCGAGGAACTGCGTCCCCACGCCGGCGCGACGACAGGCTACCGCGCCATCTTCACCAACCGCTTCGATGCCTACTACCTGCTCGGCCAGGTGTTTTTTGGTGGGCAGGAGTTCATCGCTTTCACCACGTACAACTTCTTCACCGACGTGGCGAGCATCTTCCCCAACTGCAACATCCACAGCCTCCCGTACTATCTCGGAGAGAACGGCCAGGAGGAGGAGCAGGAGTGAAGACGGTGCTAAAGGCATGCATCAAGCCGGTTGTCGTGAAGATGGAGTTGCCCTAGTGTGTTAGGGCTTTTAATTTCTACTACTATGTTGATGTTGTGTCGTTTGTTAACTTTTTATCTATCTAGGGCTTTTATGTTTGTCGTGTTATATGTAAGAGCTTTTATTTATATATCTATGTTATGGTCGTGTATATGTGTTTTCCTATGTACTCGTTTGCATCTATCAAGTCATTATATGTGTCAAAAAAGTTCGTGCCCTAAGGTTTTCATAGAGCAAGTGGTTACGCAAAAAAAAAGAGTTGTTTCAAAAAACACATGCCCAAATATCAAACTAAACGTGCCCAAATATCAAATTAATAAAGAAAGACTTGTTTCAAAAAACTATGTGTGTTCAAAGATTGAAGTACACATGTGGTCAACCAACCTGCCCAAATATCAAACTAAACATACCCAAATATCAAACTAAACGTGCCCAAATATCAAATTAATAAAGAAAGAGTTGTTTCAAAAAACAATGTGTGTTGAAAGATTAAACTACACATGTGGTCAAGCAACCTGCCCAAATATCAAACTAAACGTGCCCAAATCTCAAATTTATGTGTGCCCAAAGATAGAACTACACAAGTGGTTAAGCAACGTGACAAAAAAATCAGTACAAAAATGCGTAGTCAAATCCAAAACCAAGTCATATACTAACTATACATAGCTTCGTTCCCTCTACTTTTCAATATCTCTTCATCTCTCCCACCGGTTACCAGCGCAGCCCTTCAGGCAACCAACCCAAGCGGTCGTGGGTTCGAGTCCCAGCCACACCATTTTTGTTCATTTTCTACCCTTCTCACCTTTTTTTTCCAGAGAATCCCATTTGCCCACTACGAATGGGCCTAATTGGATGCAGTTGGCCCATTAGTCTGTTCTCACTTTTTTTTGACAGAATCCTATTTTGTCTTTTAAGGATTATCAGTATTCAGAGCTGCATTTCATTGATAAATGTTCTGAATTTCAAACATTTCATACAATTTCAAACTTACAAATTGCTCCCAACATCATGTCGTGGGTTCGAGTCCCAGCCACACCATTTTTGTTCATTTTCTACCCTTCTCACCTTTTTTTTTCCAGAGAATCCCATTTGCCCACTACGAATGGGCCTAATTGGATGCAGTTGGCCCATTAGTCTGTTCTCACTTTTTTTTGACAGAATCCTATTTTGTCTTTTAAGGATTATCAGTATTCAGAGCTGCATTTCATTGATAAATGTTCTGAATTTCAAACATTTCATACAATTTCAAACTTACAAATTGCTCCCAACATCATGCCTTTCCATACAATTTCAACATTTCACCTAGTGCGATTACCACACCTACAAATGCCCAAATGTAATTGCAAAGGGGAATTTGTGCTTGATCTTCGAGCTTCTTAATCTTCTGGTTCAACCTCCTAAGCTCAACAGCATCAATCCGTGCTCCACCCTCCGTCTCTTCTTCCGGAGCTCGCGCTACGGCCGCTGCCTTTTGTGGCACGATGGGCAACCATTCTTCGTGCTCGTCTAGCAGTTCAATCATCAGCGTCTTGGCCAGAACATCGACCCAGAGAAAGAAACATTTTATCTGCAATAACGCCAAACACATCAATTTAGTGAAATTGCTCCGATTCTTACCCCATTCTCGCAGCACTAAAATAGTGAAATTGCTCCGATTCTTACCCCATTCTGCCCGCACACATAGAACGGACGATTAGTGTTGTTCGCTGTGCGCGAAATCCTCCGAACAACGTCCGCCCGGCACCGTGGACAGAGGAAGATCGGCATCTCCATGCGCGCCGGAATCTCGATCCGCGAGGTGGCGCGGGAGCTAGAAGAAGACATCGAGCTCGATTCGCGACCGCCCGGAGCCGAAGGGGATCTCAAAGCCTACGCGCACGGCCCCTGTAGCTGTACCAGACGGCCGCGCCCTCCACGGCAATCTTCGCACCGTCGGCGGCGCTACCCGTGGACGCCGCCTTCTCCGTCGCCCGCGCCCGGCTCCTTCCTACCAACAAGGGTCGCCGCCCACCTCTGCGCGTGGCCGCTCTCCCGCTCGGCTGATTTTTGTGCTCACCGCTGCGAGCTCCGGGGTCGCGCTCCGCCGCTTTTACAGCACACGCCGCCGCCAGTAAACGGTCAACAACTGGGTCCCACAAGCCACGCCAACGGTTCTATTCTGGGTCCCACAAACCGCGGCCAACGGTTGTCTTCTGGGTCCCACATGTCAGCAAGCCTAACGGAGATGGCAAGAGTCACGGAATGAGTCCTTGTGCACAGACTAGGGGCAAAACTGAGCACGATTTGAGACTGAGGGCAAAACTGAAGTCATAGACACAACTGAGGACAGCCTGATAATTAACCCTATTAATATCCTGTTGTTCGAGTACACAAAGTTTGATGTTACCCGTCTTAGAGCATCTCCAACAGCCGCTGCAAAATAGCGCGGCGCGTCAAATAACGACCTTTTACCGCGCGGGGGCAAAAAGCAGCGCTCCAACAGCCGCTGCATAATTCAGCACGCGGTAAAAGTCGTCCAGCGCGCGGGCAAAAGCTGAACCAAAAGCTGGATATCTAGCGCGTGGGCAACATCGCGCTGTGCAAAACAGAAACGAGGCGCGAAGGAAAACTGCCACGGAAACTTCCACCGGCCGCAGCTCGCGCGTCCGGGACGAGACCACCGCCGCCCCTGCTCTCTCCTCCGCCGCCGGCCGAGCTCGCCGCCGCCACCTTGCAGGTCGCCGCCGCCGCCGGCCGCCGGAACTTGGGGGCGACCAAGCGCCGGCCAAGCTCGAGCCCGCCGCCCCGAGCTCGCCGCCGCTCCGAGTTCGAGCCCGCCGCTGCAGCAGCGCGAAGGTAGCGAATGGAGTTCGGACCTCCGCGGCGCCCGCCCGCCTTCCCGCCGCCCGTCGGAATCGACTGCCTCGGAACAGCCGCGTCCACCCGCGGCTCACACGAGTCACCATGCGCCGCCCCTCTGACGACCAGACGCCCGGCCCTCCTTCTGGCCCCAATTTCGGCGCCCTCCTGCAGCCGGGGAGGAGGACCGGCGAACGGCGCACACCGGCACAACGGCGGCCGGGCGGACGCGTAGGCGCGGCCACAACGGCGGCCAGCGGCCGGCCTCGCGCACTGCCCTCTCCGGCCTGCTACGCAGATGGAGATCGAGCTAGCTAGCTCGCTAGCTCGAATGATTGGGGATGTGATTGCTTTCTTCATTTTTTGTTAGGGACCTGATTGCGTGTTAATTGGATTTGTTTGTAAAAGTTAGGGACCTGTTTGTTGCAGATATATTTGTGGCGCTCTATTTTTTAGTGCGTCTGCTGGAGTGCTGCACGCTACGCGCTATATTTTAGCGCGTCTGGTGAAGCATAACACCCGACCGGCGCGCTAAAAAGCTATTTTGCTGCAGTAAATTTTTTTTAGGGCGCCCACGCGTAGTGCGTAGATGCTCTTAAAAATTTGGAGAATCTAGGTAGCTGTAGCCAGAGCGCATGGAGTTCGCACTCCACAGTTAGGGCACCTCCAACGGGGTGGAGCAAACGGACACCGAAATTGGTCCGGTTTTGTCCCTTTGGGGGCGGACCGTGGACACATTTTGGGCATTTGTCCGTTTGGGGTGGAGGTGCCCCAACGGCCTGGCGCAAAATGGCCCCCCCCCCCCCCCCGGCCCCGAGTGAGCCCATTTTTTACAATTCACAAATCAATAGCAAACAAACATAGTTGGATAGCAAATATAGTATCAAATTTATTACAATAAAAAGTTCATGGACTGAAATAAATAGTTCATGCAATGAAATTATTCTGGAGCTGGAGCTGGAGCTGGATGGTTTCCGAAGTGAGCCCACACATGCTCCACCATATCATTCTGGAGCTGGATGTGTGTTTCCTTGTCCTGCATCTCGTCAAGCACATGAAGGTACTGCTGGAACGACGCTACCCCTGGGATCGGCTCAATCAACTCACCCTGAAATTCCCATCCTTGATCGAATAGCCTCGCGTCATCCCGCTCATCCTCCATTATCATGTTGTGCATGATTACACAAGCTGTCATGACCTCCCACATCAGCTCCTTGCTCCATGTTCTAGCAGGATGCCGCACAATGGCAAAACGAGATTGGAGCACACCAAATGCTCGCTCCACATCCTTCCGGCAGGCTTCTTGGTGTTGAGCAAACTTCTTGGTCTTCTCGGAGTTAGACTTCCGAATGGTCTTCACAAAAACTGGCCACGAAGGGTAGATGCCATCAGCTAGGTAATAGGGCTTGTTGTATTCATGCCCATTCACCTCATAGTGGACAATTGGAGCCTCTCCCTCGACAACCCGGTCGAATACCGTGGACCGATGTAGCACATTGATATCATTGTTGGAGCCGGCCATACCAAAGAATGAGTGCCAAATCCACAGATCCTGAGATGCCACTGCCTCGAGTATGACCGTGCACTCGCCGACATGACCCTGGTATTGTCCCTGCCAAGCAAAGGGACAATTCTTCCACTCCCAGTGCATACAATCTATGCATCCAAGCATCCCAGGAAAGCCCCTGCTCTCATTCATCTTCAGAAGACGGGCAGTGTCTGCAAGGTTGGGTTCCCTCAAGTAATCCGTGCCAAACACCTGAACCACAGCTCGGCAGAAACGATACATCGATTCCAGGCAAGTGCTCTCGCTCATGCGCAGATACTCATCAACAAGATCGCCAGCCACTCCATATGCAAGCATCCGGACAACTGCAGTGCACTTCTGATATGAAGAGAAGCCATACTGACCTGTGGCATCTGGCTTGGCCTCAAAGTAGTCATCATATGCCCTCATCCCTTCCAGCAGACGTATGAACAAGTGTCGGGCCATACGAAAACGGCGACGAAAGACCGAAGCCGGATATGTTGTCTTCACCGGGTTGAAGTAGTCCTTCCAAAGCTGGAGGTGACCATTCTCTCGTTCACGGTCCAACGCGGGTGCTCGCCCAACGACTGACCCAACATGCCGGGGCACTGCATTCTGGTTGAAGTTGTGGATGAGAGTGGCCGCGGCCACCATGATATCGCTGTCATCGTCGGAAGATTCATCCGATGTATCGATGAAGGTGTGGTAGAAGAACTCATCATCGCTATCCATCTACATGAATAAATTTGTAAGAAAATGCTACATCATTTGCATTCCTTCAAATGCAAAGAACGAGGGCGGCCGGTGTTCATACCTTTCGTCGAACACCTTCGGGGCAGTGGAGTTCGCGGTCGAGTCCGGGGTAGAGGACGAGGGCGGCCGGTGTTGGAGACGAGGGCGAGGACGGCCGCGGCTTCAGCACGGCTCGAGGGCGGCCGGGGCGGAAAAAGATGGAGAATGCGGCCGGTGTTGGAGACGAGGGCGAGGACGGTCGCGGCTACAGCACGGCTCGAGGGCGGCCGGGGCGGAAGAAGATGGAGAATGCGGCCGGCGACGAGATCCGGCCACGGGGAAGGCTTGACGACGTCGTGGCCGAGGATAGCTCGGTCGCCGAAGGGAAGGTCCAGGGCGGCGGCGGCGGTCGCGGGGCCAAAAGGAGATGGGGAGGTGGGAGGGGAGGGATTGTGTGGCTGGCCCTTGGGCCCGACGCGGACAGGGAGGACAAAGAGGGAGGAGGACCGAGAGGCTGTCCGTTCCGCCCCAAAGCCGCCCCAAAGTTGGGCCGCGTTTGGGTCCAAAACTGGTGTCCGGGCGGACACCAGTCCGGATGCGCCAGCCCGTTGGAGCTCCTCTTTTATCCGTTGGGACAAAATCGGACTGGGCTGGTCCGTATGCGCCATCCCGTTGGAGGTGCCCTTACCCCGTCACAAGGTAGCCGCAAACCAAGCAGGTCGATGGCGTCAGCACAACAACCAAAACAGTACTCGCTATAAATTTCGGAGGGTTGTAGATAGAGAAATCTAGCAAGCTCCCAACTCCAAGCAACCTGAGAGAGACCTGCAAGGAAGCAATATCAACAGCAGGCGGGCAGAGATCTTGGGAACTAGAGGAGCGATGGCGGCGAAGGGGAGAACTGAGATGGAGGTGGGTGCCGACGGCGTTGCCGTCATCACCATCTGCAACCCGCCCGTCAACTCCCTCTCCATTGATGGTACCAGCATCGCCGTCTTCGATCCCAATCTAGTTTTGCTTATTTTCTTTTCTATCTTGTGTTCAATTCTTGTGGGGCGGTTGATGCAAGTGTGGGGTTTGACATGAGGAGAGCTCTACTCAAGTCTTCTTCCTGTGATTGCTACTAGGAAAGGCCTAATTTTGCTTCCGTGAGGTGTCTGTTTCGAGATTGGGGTCTGGAGGCACCGATTGATGCGGAGCTGTGGCATTATTTATGGTTTAACTGCTTCTTTGTAGAATTTTGGCCGGGATCTCGTCTGGTAGAATTTTTCTTGATTTAACAGTTTGTTTGTATAAAATTTTGGTATCTTGTTGCAAATGTTTGGGGTTCATGTGGTAGAATTTGACGCTGGGAAATATCTTCCACAGAATTCAGAATGATCTGTCCTTTGCTTGTGCGTTGCTGTTGGCGTGATCTAACTGCATCTAGCTAAAACTGTTGTTGCCATCTGTTACAGCAACAACTCGAGGAGTACAACATTGAAACTCAGCTTGTTCCGCCAAGTTCTTGTTTTAACTGCCTAAGAAAGATCTTTTTTTTGCGGGGACCTAGCTCGATCTACCTTAAAGTATGGTAACCACAACAGCTTGCTACATCGACCCACCTAACTATTTTGAGCGTTTGTTGGAATATAAAAGTATTATTGCCTCCCCTTTCCCTAACAATTATATTCAATGCTAATTTTGTGTGGAGGAAGGGCAGAATTGAGAGAAGGACAGCATGAATATTAGTATGGCTCTTGATTTCACTGTAGCACCTAAACTTGAAGGCTACTCTGGAGAAATATCACTAGTTATTTAACACTTGCCAACATTAACGAAGTTGTTGTCCTCCTAACATCACTTGATGCGGAGGCCGGGGTCATATCCCCATTTCGAAAAAAAACGAAGTTGTTTCCTAACATAAGCATGTGTAGAATAATTAGATGAAATGTAATTCGAAACTATTAATTATATGCTTCTAAATATATAGTTATTGATATATCTCTTGCCCATAGTTGTTTTCACCACGACCTTTTTTTTCAGTACTGCTAAGCCTAAAGGAAAGCTATGAAGAAGCTCTTCAGAGGAAAGATGTCAAAGCTATTGTTGTTACAGGTATTTGTCAGTTCATTTTATAGGAAATATACATGACGCTATTGGAGGAACTGGCCCTACCCACCTTCTCTATGTCCAGACACGCTGTTCCCAAGCATGTGTATTTGAATAAAAAACCACTATTTGTTCCTGTAAGAAAAATGTTTCTTATTTCAAGCCTTTTGACAGGGAAAGGAGGAAAATTTTCTGGAGGATTTGATATTAGTTCCTTTGGTGATCTTCACAGTGGAAAAAGTATGTTATACTCATCGCATTGTGTTTTTCTTGTTGTTTGATTATTGTTTTATCAATTCCACAAATCTCATCATTATTTATATACGTTCCTTAACAGTTGAGCAGCCAAAGGTTGGTTACATATCAATAGATATTCTTACTGAAACTCTGGAAGGTATATGATTTGTCTGCTTTCTCTCTTCATTCATTATTGCTATTCTGTTAAATAATTGTTTTTGCGTGTTTCCCATACCTATTGTGTTGAACAGGAGCAACAAAACCATCGGTAGCTGCAATTGATGGTCTTACTCTTGGTGGAGGATTAGAAGTTGCCATGGTACTTTTCTTCTTTATCCCTGCCCAAAAACATTTAAATTAAGAGGTGTTAACTTGTATGAAAATTCTTGAATGTTATATTAGGCATGTCATGCACGCATTTCGACTCCCACTGCTCAATTAGGTCTTCCAGAACTTCAACTTGGAATAATTCCAGGATTTGGAGGTAAATTTATATATTCTGTCTCTCATTTGTGTTACATTTAATTTGAATTGGCCCTTGAATCATGCACTTTCCTGTTAGTTTTGTAGCACTGAAACTACGTAATGTCACGTTTGTGTGTGTTCTATTAACACCCAGAAATATAAATAAGAAATAAATCTACATTCATCCAATTCGTTAACGACCAATTCCGGCACACAGTAAGGAACTGCGCCTTGGAACACACCTCCAACTCTTCGTTCTACAAAATTTGGCAATAACATGAGCATCCCGCTTAATCTTCACATTTTTTAATCTTACGAGGAACATTTGATAGACAGATTGTTTTCCAAATTTTTCTTTCTCCACTGGCTGCTAAATGCTTTAGCCCAGGGTCATGAGGTCATCACTTGACATCTTGTTGTGTAAAAAGTAGCTTTATGGGCTACACACAGTAAAACGACGAGACTTCTCATAATACCAAGCGCAAATCATCCTCCATAAAAGATGGAGACGGGACTGAGAACAGCATCCACATCATCACTGTTTTGTTTTTCATCACTGTTAAAGGATATAAATTCCACTGTTCCTCTGTACTCTTTCTGTCATATGCTTACCTTCAATATTAAGTGGATAATATTCAGCGTTTCTTTTATATTTTTGTGTCATAATTTATAGGAACACAGCGACTCCCACGTCTTGTTGGACTGACAAAGTCACTTGAAATGATGTTGGTAAGTACTGCTCTGGAGCCTATTGTTTTCTTTTCTGTCACTTTCCTGGTTTCAGCCCACTACTTCAGTTAATAACATAACCCATTTTCATCAGCTATCCAAGCCGATTAAGGGTGAAGAGGCACACCAACTGGGTCTTGTTGATTCCTTAGCTTGTCCTAATGATTTGGTGAATGCTGCTCGTCGTTGGGCTTTGGATATCTGTGAACTTAAAAGGCCGTGGGTCAAAAGCCTTTACAAGACTGAAAAACTAGAACCCCTTGGTGAGGCTAGGGAGATTCTGAAGTTTGCAAGGGCTCAGGCTCGAAAGCAGGCTGCAAATCTTGAGCACCCACTTGTATGTATTGATGTCATTGAAGAAGGTATAGTTTCAGGACCTCGAGCTGGGCTCTGGAAGGTACTTGATGCCACTTATGTTCTTACTGCTACTTTTACTTGCTTTCTGTCGATTTTAGATTCACTTCCTTAATGTAAATGCAGGAAGCAACTGCATTCCAGGCCCTTCTTTTCTCAGATACATGTAAAAGCTTACTTCATGTATTTTTCTCTCAGCGTGCAACATCAAAGGTATGCCAGACATTTTTCTTAGTTGTTACCATGGAATCACACCATGTTTTAATCCTCTAAAAATATGTAACAGATTCCTGGTGCTACAGACTTGGGGTTGATGCCTAGGAAAATAACAAAAGTTGCCATTCTAGGTGGTGGACTTATGGGTTCTGGAATTGCTACCGCGATGATACTGAGTAGCTATCCTGTGCTACTTAAGGAAGTAAACGAGAAATTTCTGAATGCTGGAATTGACAGGATTAAAGGTAGAAACAGAATTAAGCCTCATATACCCTTTTTATTTTTCCTGAGAATCTCTTACATTGTATCTGTGCAATAAAAATACAAATGATCCCACTAGTTCGCTCCACCAGCCAATTTGCAGAGTCGCGTGAGGAAAGGAAAAATGACAGAGGAGAGATATGAGAAGACTCTATCTCTTGTCACTGGTACCCTTGGTTATGAGAAGTTCAAAGAAGTGGACTTAGTTATCGAGGTAAGTCATAACTCTTACTGATGGACCAGAATTTCAGTTGTTTGTTTGGTCAGCCCATTTATGCTTTAATTCTGTCATTTCTCATAATTTTCAGGCTGTTATTGAGAATGTGAAGTTAAAGCAGCAAATATTTGCAGACTTGGAGAAGTACTGTCCTTCCCATTGCATCCTTGCTACAAACACATCTACAATTGATCTTAATCTAATTGGAGAGAAAACGAAGTCCCAAGATCGTATAGTTGGTGCACACTTCTTTAGGTAAAGTAGTGTATTTTGATGCACAACAATTCTGGATGTACGTCCATTAACTGATTGCACTATGCAGTCCTGCACATGTAATGCCGCTTCTGGAAATAGTACGTACCCAGCACACCTCAGCACAGGTTGTTGTTGACTTGCTGGATGTCGGGAAGAGGATCAAGAAGACACCAATAGTGGTTGGGAACTGTACTGGTTTCGCAGTCAACAGGATGTTCTTTCCTTACACCCAGTCAGCACTCCTGTTTGTTGATTATGGTATGGATGTTTACAAAATCGACCGTGCATGTACCAAATTTGGAATGCCCATGGGTCCATTCAGGTGAGATATATGGTTATGTATTGTTTTTCTGAATATATATAAGCTCCTACATCATTCTTTGAGCGATGTCAGTGGACTCAGTCTAGCTGCCAATTATTGTGTGTATATGCAGACTTGCAGATCTTGTTGGTTTTGGTGTTGCTGTGGCGACTGGTATGCAGTATCTTGAAAATTTCCCAGAGAGAGTCTATAAGTCGATGCTAATTCCTCTTATGATGGAGGACAAACGGGCAGGTAAAATTAATCAAGCAGCACTAGTATATCATGCCTATTTGTTCTTTTGCAGTTAATATTTGTACTAATCTTTGAAATGTGTTACCACAATTGATCAATCATCCTTCATGCAGGTGAAGCCACTCGCAAGGGGTTTTACAAGTATGAGGACAAGAGGAAGGCAACTCCTGATCCTGAAATTATGACATATATTCAGAAATCTAGGAGCATGGCAGGAGTCATGCCAGACCCTGAGGTTTGGTTCCTCCTTTTATTTCTGCTGTATTTTCCTAGAGCGTTCTGTTGCTTTTCCATGAAAGCATGTGCATTAATACAGTGACTGTAGTGGTTCATGCTTGGTACATTTATTTTTCTAGTCTGCTCCTATGATTCTAACAGTTGAAGAGGGAATATCAGAATATTTTGTTACATTTGTATAACTATGTTGCTGTTTATGTTTGAATTATGGATGGCAAAACAAAAGTTTCAAATGAATTTGTGGTATCTCCTGGACTAGATGAGCGGATATAGTAGCGCTTGTTGTACATTGAATGGATGGTTATAGTTGTAAAAGTATCCAGACTAAATTGACAAGATCTTGGTAGTGTTGTTAATGTTGCATTTCTTGTGAAAGAAATAATTGGCCTCTAGTGCTAAAACCTTTTGTACAAATATGTCAGCTTATGAAGCTAACTGACAAGGACATAGTTGAGATGGTGTTCTTCCCGGTCATAAACGAAGCCTGCCGTGTCCTTGACGAGGGCATCGCAGTCAAGGCTTCCGACCTTGACATTGCCTCAATCTTCGGCATGGGATTCCCACCTTACAGGTCCGTTTTAAGATGCTTGGTTGAATTTGCCTCTCATTGAAGGTCTGTTTTTAGGAGAGTTACTAACAACTAGTCGTCTGTTCATTCGTGCAACCAACCAGGGGAGGTGTCATGTTATGGGGAGACTCCATCGGTGCAAAGTACATCCATGGCAAGTTACAGGAGTGGGCCAAGCGGTATGGCAGCTTCTTCGAGCCTTGCTCCTACCTTGCCGACAGAGCAGCAAAAGGGATTCCGCTGGTGAGGATGCCTATTTTGTTTCAGCTGAAACCTTACTGCCTATTACCTCTGTTCCAAAATATAAAACGTTTTGGTAGGCTAAAATGGTCTGCCAAAACATCTTATTATGTTTTAAAAGTAGTACTCTATATTCGATAACTGATTCTTCTTGTTTTGACACCGTGTAATGTAACATAATTATCCATTTGCAGAGTGCGCCATCAAATCAAGTCAAGGCTCGGCTATAGATGATACACCTGATATTTCTGTCAGCTGAAGGAATTATATTACCAAGTAATAATGCGCAGTTGAATGCGGTGTTTAATGGGAGAAGCTGAATAAGAACACACGAGCTGTATATTAGCACAGAAAATCGTAATTATGGTTGGACCCTTGAAGAAGTTTTATGTTATCTGTACAATAATTCCTAGAGGTCTGGAGCTCAGTGTAATGGTATTCAAGTTCTGACAATTTCAGCGTTCCATTGTAGAAACAATGTGGAGAAGAGTATACGCTATATGAAAACTGCAACGACAAAAAATACACAAATAGAGGCAAAATTGGAAAACCACAACTATTGTGGCAGATATATAATTTTTGGGGTGACATGTTGGCAGATATAGATGCTACAGTAAATATTGGGAAAGCCAACTTTTGGGTATTTTCTTCAAAGAACCACCATTTTTGGGCAAGGCACGTCAACAAACCAAAATCTCACCGTCTGGTGCTCTTAACATGATTTTTGATTGTCCAATCCCTACTACCTTTAATTAATGTTAGTCTATCTCAACATGCAAGTACTCACATCACATACTTTTTAGCCAACCAATTGTCTACATCATTCCACTAATGTTTATTACTTATTGTCTATATCTAGTACATGCAATCATCCACATCATCTTTTTTTAGCCATCAAATTGTTGGCGTCTGCCGTTCCATTGATAAGATCATGTCATCCCGCTATGTAATTGCTCAGCTAAATCGTGTTCCAGCAGTATACCAATTTAGTTTCGTTGAACCAAGTGATTTTTTTCCAAAAAAATTTATGAGGAAAATCATATTAATCTTACTCGGTTGTCTATACGTAACCATCTCAAAAAGTTTCTAACAACATTATGTGGCAACATGCATGGCATGTTGATGCAAGCTATCCACACCATAGGTTTTCTTCAATCCGTTGATTTCAACTTATCTATGTACATCAGGTACACCTTGAAACATAAGGATTTTTAAATTGTAAAATACACATACATTTCATGTCTATTAATTTAGCTTGTAGACTGTTATGATCAACTAAATCTTGCATATTCCTATAGATAACTTCAAGTTTCAACCATTTTATTAGATTTCTTAAAGAGATACCCCCTGCAACGCAAGGTATCACTACTAGAAAATAGAACGCCGCCGGGTGGTCAAAATACTCGACGAAGGCTCAAATCCACCTCGGTGAAGGCTTCGCCGAGTGGGGCACTCGGCGAACGACACTCGACGACATTCGCCTCGGCGAAGACTCTTCGCCGAGTGCTTTTTCTCGGATACTCGGCAAAGAGTTCGCCGAGTGTTGTTTACCTATACCCGGCAAAGAAAAGCAGATGACGGCCGTCCCGTCCGCTAGACTGCTGTTACATCTTTGCCGAGTGTTGCCCGACCACTCGGCAAACAGCTTAAAATGGAATTAAAAAAAATTGACGCCGACCGCCGGAGAACGGCGACGGCGAAGTATCACTCGTTCTGCTGGCTACGGTCGCCGGCGTCACCTGCGTCCTTGACGCGTGGTGCGCCGCCGCCCGACGCCGTAGCCGCGGTGGCCCGCCGTCACCTCGCCGCGCCGCCGTAGCCGTGGTGGCCGTCGTCGCATGCGTCCCCGACACGTGGTGCGCCGCCGCCGTCCCGACGCCGGAGCCGCGGTGGCCCGCCGTCGCCCCGCAGCATCGCTGCGCCAGCCGCGGTGGCCGTCGTCGCCTGCGTCCCGACACGTGGTGCGCCGCCGCCGCCCCGGCGCCGGAGCCGCGGTGATCTGCCGTCGCAGCCTCGCCGCGCTAGCCGCGGTGGCCGTCATCGCCTGCGTCCCAACGCGTGGTGCGCCGCTGTCGCCCCGACGCCTGAGCCTCAGTGGCCAGCCGTCGCTGTGTCCCCGCAGCCTCGCCGCCCGGCCGGTCGCCTCTGGCCGCACCGCACCGAGACGAGCTGCTCCGTCGGTGGAAGAACGAGCCGTCGGAAGAGCTGCTCCGGTCGCCGGAGGAGCTGCCACGCCCGGTCGACCATGGGGCTGCGCCGTTCGAGTTGCTGCTGCTCGACGTTGTGCTGCTACTACTGCTCAAGTCCTCATGTGCATGTGGCGTGTGTGTGAGAGAGAGGATAGAGGAGATGAGGTGTGTGTGGCCGTGCGTGAGTGCTGTGAATGAGTGGCCACGATGGTGTACTCGTGAGCGTGTGCTTTGTGTGACAGGACGTGTGTGGTTGTGATGTGAGGCTGATTGCCTGCCACATCATCGATCCATGAGTTTGGTAGTTGGACCAATCAGGACGCAGTGGTTTGGCTAGTGTCTTATAAATACCTTTTGTGAAGGTTTTTTTTTTGCAAAAGTTTGTAAAAACTTAAGTTTATCATTTTTGGTGTCACCTAGTACACATAAAAGAATTTCATGCCGAAGGATTTCTTTTTTTTTTAGTATTTTTTCACTTTCTTTGACTTTTTTGAAAAAATGGTCAAAATGGCCACAATGACTTTTCATTGAAAGTTGTCGAATTTTTCAAAACTATCAACGGTTCTGTGATACAATCACTACTTGTGTACCTTAAAATGATTTTTATAAAAAAATCAGAACAAACTATCACACACTTGTAGGTCAAATTTGAATTACTTTCGAAAAATAGGCATAAAGTCATTTAAATAGGCGAAATTAGGTAGAAAGCGAGAAAATTGTTAATGTTTTTGGATTGTCCATCAAATATGGACTACTTTGTGTGGAAACTGTGTGAGTACCATTTTGCACCATATTTGTTGTACTTGCTTCACAAAAAAAGTCATTTTAGTACTTAGAAAATAGAAAATGATATTATTTTTAAAATATTTTTGAAAACTAGTTTGGTAACATTGTTTCCCATAACAAGATACACCTATGTTTTGAATAAGGGCACTTTATCACAAACTATGGCACGGGAATAACCATATCATTGTCATTTGGGTTGAATCCTATACATGTTTATAGACGATACACCTTTTTGTGAAGTAATTTTTTGGAAAAGATGTCAAAACTCAAGTTTATTATTTTTGCTATCAACTAGTACACATAAATGGACTCCATGCCAAAAGATTTCTTTTTAAGTATTTTTTTCACTTTCTTGGATTTTTTTACAAGAATGGTCAAAATAGCCACCATGGCTATTCATTGAAAGTTGTCCAGTTTTTCAAAACTATCAACGGTTCTGTGATACAATCGCTACTTGTGTAGCTTAAAATGATTTTTATAAAAAAATCAGAGCAAACTATCACACACTTGTAGTTCAAATTTGAATTACTTTCGGAAAATTGGCATAAAGTCATTTAAATAGGCGAAATTAGGTAGAAAGCGAGAAAATTCCTAATATTTATGGGTTATCCATCAAATATGGACTACTTTGTGTGAAAATTGGATTGGTGCATTTTTCACCATATTTTTTATATTTGCTTCACAAAAAAGTCATTTTTAACACTTAGACATCTTTGCCGAGAGGGGCACTCGGTGAAGATATCTTTGCCGAATGGGGCACTCGGCAAAGATTTTCCACCGTCACGACGCCGTCGGTCAGGTCGTCAGGTTCCACGTGGCGAGTCCTTTTGCCGAGACAGGAGATTCGCCGAGTGCATTTTCTTGCGTTTGCCTACAAAATGCTCTTTGCCGTGTGCCTAATCAGGGGACACCCGGCAATGAGGCTCTTTGCCGAGTGGTCGTCGCTTTGCCGAGAGCTTTTTTTCCCGCGCACGGCAATGAGGCTCTTTGCCGAGAGGCCCCGCGTTTTTGCACTCGGTGAAGCCGAGATCACTCGGCGGCGATGGATTTTCCCGTAGTGTATAGTTATAGCTACAATAATGGTGATTGACGGCCTTGCCCCAAAAATGGTGGTTCTTACAAACCCTATGAGAAAACCACGAAAGCCTAATAAATCAATATATCCTCGGATTCATCATCAGTGTCGTTGCCCTCGCATTTGGTGTAGAGTTTGGGAAACAATGCTCAACATAAAAGGGGAAGTTCTCAAGCTCACTCTCCTCCTCGGAGTACGTAGAGCCCAGAGCATTCTCAACCTTTTTTCTCTCTCCTCTATCCTCTCCCGTCTTCTTTTCCTTGAGACGCCTCCGGCCACCATCGGCTCCTCCCTCCCTCCTCTCCGGCGGCTTTATCGTCCTACATCGATGGAGGGGGAGGCCGGCCCCCTCTGTATATTACTACCTATAGTAGAGTGTTTGCCCATGTGCAGTCTGGCTATATATGTCGTCGGGGAGTACACTATTGGAGCTTGCCAACGGCCTCGAATGGTGGATGGTGGTGTTGCTGCAGGCCGTTGTGCTCCACAGGATGGAGATGGCGGGTCACGATCATGCTTCTGCCTTCTCCCAGAATAAGCTCGATGGAGAATCTGCCCGACCCTGTCGCGCCGTGAGAAGGTGGTGGGTGCTCTCCACCAGCGTGCCCCTGAGATGGGGGTGCTAGTTTGGGAGCATATGTGCAATTTCTTCTACTAATAAGTGTGACGTAGCTGCGATTCCTTGCGATCTGGAGGTGGTTCCTTTTGTTTTTCCGCATCGATGTGATGTGGAGGAAAGGGCGGCTGTTTCCATGGTGGCCGGTGTTGTTGCGTCATGGGATCTTGGAGCGCTCGTCGTTGCTGAATCTGTGTTCTTAGGTGGAGATCATCAACAAAGGACCCGTTTTGCCGACGTTATCCATGGCTGGAGGAGCCACTCAGTGCTCAGACGCTGGATGCTGAGCTTGTTCTTCCTCTTTTCTAGAGGATCTTCTTCGATCTCGACCTAGGAGGCTCGCTGGTTTCGCCCCAAGTGGTTCGTCCCCGGTGGCGTTGTAGGCGCCCAGGTCTTGAGGTCACTGTGGCACTGCGGTGAAGACCAGGGACCCAATTACGTCTTAGGTTTACTTTCTGAGGTCATGTTTGCAATGTTAGAGGACTGCATTATATTTTGTTTTTCTTCTGAGGTCCTCTCTGTAATTTGTACACCACTTTAATGCAGTTTCGAGGCCCTTCTAGACCTTACTCGTTCAAAAAAAAAACCAAACTCTCCTCCTCGAAACCGATGTTATGTTTTCTCTCGTGGGCCAAAAACTTGTCGCACAAGTATGAACGAATGCCTACTAGGCCCACAGAACAGAGCCCCTATAGGCGCTGGTCAATCTGAGCCGTCCACCAGTGATCAGTCCAGCCCACTTAGGGTTTTTGCCATATAAGTACCAGGCGCCGCCACCCTTTCATCCAGATCATCGTCTCCTTCCCGCCGCCGCAGCAAGCCGTGCTACGACGCCGACGCCGACGCGATGAAGGCCAAGGTCTGCTCCCCGTACTCACCTCTGGCTTAAGATCCCATCACAATAGCATCATGCTGGTATTGTGTAGAGAGAATGTTGCTTCTTTCGATTCGGTAGGAGCGGTAGATTTGCTTGCGTTGTTGATGTATTTATCTCATTGATTTTTGCTTGATGTGGTTCTCTGTGATGATCAAACACAGATGACGAGTCCGACATAATCCATTCTTAAAACCATGGGGACAAACGAGGCATTTGTCTGAGAGAACACTGATTAGTTTTAGTTCGCCTTTTTCTTGCTTCTCTACTCTCTTATTTTCGTATCTGTAGGCGGTGTTAGGCATGATGAGGAAAACCGATAATTTCTGATCTATTTGATGATCAAATCCTCCTACTCATTCTGAATGCCATATTCACTGTTATTTATTTCTTTCTGTTGCATTATATATATTCTGACAGTATTGTTATGCTTGTCACATCTTGTGTTCATGGCCTGCAGTGTAGGTATCATATAGTGTATTAGCTACTAGCATGTCATGATTTAGCTTTTCGGGACATGATGAAGATCTATTGGTCCGTGTTTCTGATCATCACGTGACGAATGAAACTAACCATTTCTGATCCCAGAACGAAAACCATTGCTCTTTTGTTTGTTTGGGAACGCGGCTTAGAACCATGCATCTAATTGAAGACATCGTAGCATGTGTTATGTACATTGCAAAGAGAATATCAGGATGCATGTGCTTAAATATCCTCACGACTACTGTTCTGTATCTTATTTTGGTAGGTCCCTGCCAAGAAGTCTGATGGAAAGGCTCAAGCCTTGAAGGTCACCAAGGCAGTGAAGGCCGGAAGTTTGAAGAGGAAGTCAAAGAAGATACGCACCTCGGTGACGTTCCACCGACCGCGAACACTCAAGAAGCCAAGAGACCCCAAGTACCCACGAAAGAGTGCGCCTGGCAGGAACAAGCTTGACCAGTACCAGATCCTCAAGTATCCCCTTACAACTGAATCTGCAATGAAGAAGATTGAAGACAACAACACCCTTGTCTTCATCGTTGACCTCAAGTCAGACAAGAAGATGATCAAGGCAGCTGTCAAGAAGATGTATGACATCCAAGCTAAGAAAGTCAATACCCTGATCAGGTCATAACCTTTGTCGATTCTCCTTTGGTATTCATTGTTAAGCTGCATCTTTTTCGGTGAACTGAACAGTTATCTCCTTCTGCAGGCCTGACGGGAAGAAGAAGGCCTATGTGAAGCTCACGCCAGACTACGATGCTCTTGATGTAGCCAACAAAATTGGCATCATCTAAATGTTGTTTGTTTTTGAGTCAGCGTTTTTGGTCGGCCAGTGTTTTGAATATTGAACAGAACTATTTAGAGTAAACTATCGAGTATTATGCATGGAGTAGCTCTTATCCTTTGTTGAGATCGAATACTCTGTGCACATTTCGTTGCATGCATGGTTCTGAAGAATGGACCTCGTGAATCAAAGGTTTTATCTGTTGCCAACATTTCATCACCGTTGATCAGACTGGTAAACAAACCCAGGTCTGCAATTGTATTTCCGTCCTTCAGTGTTGGCTAGCGTACATTGTCTACTCGCTGTAGTGTAGTGAATACTTGTGTGTATACCTGTTAAGTTGGTCGAACCCCTCGATCAGTTCGAAATTTAACTACTGTGGCTTTGCTCTGGACTTGGTGGAGTGAAAGGAATAAAGAAAATCATAGTGAACCACGTCTATCTGTTGATCAAATGCAGTTTCAAATCAATCGCCATGTTAATGAATGGGCTCAATTTTATAAGCCCACACCAATCCAAAAAACAGCAACTGTTCCTGTTTGGCAGCCTCCTCCCGATGGGTTTATCAAAATTAATACTGACGGGCCTTCCTTGAAGCTGACAGAAAAGGGGTTGGGGTGCTGTTGCACGGGATAGCCAGGGCAATCTGGTTTTTGCTTCGGCTGGTAGGATTGATCATGTATGTGATGCCCTGCATGCGGAAGCTCTAGCTGTGGAGAATGGCATTCTGCAAGCTGATCAGATGGGCATTGGTCGTATAATTGTCGCAACTCGCTGATGCTGAAAGCTCTTTCCTCGAACTCATATGATCAATCAAAGCTGGGACATCTCTTCCTGGACATCAAGTATCATCTGATGATGGAGTTTAATGATTCCGTAGTAGAATTTTGCCCTCGGGCATGTAAGAGCATCTCCACGGGGGTCTCCAAATTCGTGTCTGGCACCCCAATGAGGCCTCCATTGGGGGGGTGCCGGACATGTGTCCGCCCATGTTTTCGACCGCGTCCACAGCGGCGCACCCCAAACGTCCGCCCCTCAAACGCGAGCAAATCATCGAACACCTTGCGGATGGAAACTTGTGTCGGTCGCGACATTCGAAACTATTTTTAAAACATACAAATTTAAATTAAACCGATACAAGTTGCAAACTTAGGCTAACACGTTTGCAAACTTAGACTAACACGTTTGCAAAGTAAAACTAAAACGATAACTAAAGCCTAATCTAAACGCTGCCGCTTGGGCCAGCCTCGTCGTCGTGCGCGGCCTTGGCTAAGCGGGAGCGCACACGTCTCTCCTGCCGGAGCTGACTCGCCGCCCGGCGCATGGCATCCCTCTCGGCCGCGTCTGGTTCAGCTCGTCGTGCGCGACCCGCTCGGCGCATCTGGTTCAGCTCCTCGTGCGCCTCCCGCTCGGCGCGCAGCGGGAGGCCGCATCCGCTAGCTCCTCCGCCTGGGCGATGAGCTGTTGCTGCGTGGGCTCCTCCGCCTGGGCGTTGAGCTGCTCGTACGCCGCCCGCTCGGCGGCCATGAAGGCGCGGCAACGCTCGTCGCGCTCCGCGGTCAGGATGGAGGCCTGGATGATTGCGGCCTCCACGGCGTCCCCAGCCGCCTCGTAGCCAAGCCTGACCTGGCGGCTTGCCTGCTCGTTGCGCCAGCTCTCAAACGAGTTGGCGGCAACCACCTGGTCAGGCCACAGCGGCGGCGGGAGCGGCTGCTGCGGTGCCTGCTGCGGCGGCGGCGGTGCCTCGTCGAGCTCCGGCGGAGGCTCCTGGCCGGGGTACGGGTCTTGCACCGGCTCCTGCTCCTCTTGCTCGTCGACGTCGACGTCGTCCACATCCGCCCAGTCGAACGGCTGTTCGTCGGCGGCGACGGCGTCCTCCTGCGCCATGCCGTGAGCGCGGCGCGCTGCCTGGGTGAGCGTGGCCCATGAGGTGGCGAGGCGGCGAGGCATGGCTATGTGCTCAACTGGCTACGGCGGGACTATGTGCTCAAATGGCTACCGGCGAGCGTCGGTGCTGGTGTGGCGAAATGGCTGCACAGCGGGGGTCTCTTTTTATAGCCAGCCCAATGTCTCGGAGGGAAGCGGTGGCTCAGGACGGGAAGCGCCGGGTGGGTGAGCACGCGTCGCGTCGGAGTTAATGGCGGCGACACGTCTCCGCCACTGCGCCGCTTGGGAAGCCGGGAAAGGCTGGGCGCTCAGCAGGCGCCGCCGTAAATGCGAGGCGTGCGGGAGACGCATCGCCGTCCCGTCCCTTCGTCGCCTGCGGAAACGCGTCGCCATAACGCGGGCGGAACGGCCTCTTGCACGACGCCTTAAACCCATGGCGAGGTGGGCGCTGTCTCTATGACGGGCGGGCCACCCATGTCAGAGCCCATGTCCGGCACCCCCAAGAGGCCTCCAAATTTGGAGGCCTCTTCGAGGGTGCCGGACATGTTTTTGCTCGGGTGACCCTTTGGGGGGTGCCGCTGGTGGCGTTTTTGGCCGTCCGGACCCCCAATGGGCCTTTGGGGGGTCACTTGGAGGCCCCGGTGGAGATGCTCTAATAAGCCTGCTGATTGTTTAGCAGCTATGGGTATGAGGGAGTCGGGAACAGACCAACTTCTGTGGTTGTCGGACTACCAGAACGATGTTTCCCGTCTGGTGACCGACGATCTCGTCGTGTCTTAAATGGAATGCTTGCGTTCCCTTCAAAAACAAAATTAACCCTGTTGTCCAATAGTGGTGGCGAGTTCATCGTGAGGTTTTAGCCCAACCTCTATATAAACCGGCAGAATAATTTGTAGTTTCAGACTTCCGTCCAAATTCTTGTGCTGTCTTTGTTTTCCATGATTCATCTTTATCCTTACTTATTTAGACAAACTAGTTAGCGTGCATGGGCAACGCCCGTCTCTTTTAATGATAAGCCGATGAAGTCAGAAAACATATAGCCCACAAGCTTCCTATTGCGATCCACATATCACAATCCTTCCGTCGTATCTTTATCCATTTCCAAATCACAATTTTCCTCCTGCCTCAACCTACGCTTTGACTAAATGATCACATTTTTTCATTCTCTCGCTTAAAATCGCCTCTATTCAAAACTATAAATATCATGCAATTTTACTAAATTTAAAGGATAATTCAAGTTACAACCAAATGTACAATTCATACTTCTTAGTATCCTCACATGGTAATAACAACAACCTACTATAAATATCACGGCGAGTATGAGAGGTGCCCTAACAAAAATGATGAAATAAATTGGTCAACGATAACAGGGAGTTCTCTTCTGACCTTGGAGATATATGGCAAACTTATTGTACATAGTAAACATGCACGTGCACGCACGTCTCTAAAATATATATCCTATCTATAGTTTAGTGAATTTGTTTGTTACCAAAGCAATATATGTCATGACTAAACATTATAAGAACATATAATGCACACATGTTACATCACTTAAAATTCAGAAAGCACAAAATAATAGTTATTGTTTCTATAAATCATACATCGTTCAAATAAAATCCTCGAGGTCCGTGTTGGTTTCGTCATCTTTGACAGGTCTATTTCTTAGATCACCATCGTTCAATTCTGAGTCAAATAAAATGACAACTATTTTTTTTTCAATTTCTAAGGTGCTCATCCGTATCAGCTCCGGCGACGTCGTACACACAGGTCTCAACTAAATTTTATGAGCACATCATTCTTTCTATATTCCGAAAGGGATACATTTGCATTTGATTAACACTTTGAAATGACCATGTTTGACCAACTTTGCCTCTGTGGCGACTGGCGATATGCCGGCGATTGGCGTGATCCTTCTCAATCTGCCTTTGTTCTTGCATCTTCTCCTTCCCGGTGTGTTTGCACTTTCTGGGGTGTTTGTTTGGGATTTTTGGCTTGTGTTTTGAGAACCTCTGGTCAGATATCCATAACTGAAAAGTTGGCCAACGCCTTTTTCTTACAGCTGGTTGCAGCCTACACACAAAACAGAAATATGAATAAGTACAAATACTGACTTGATCACTTAGAAACAGAAGAGTTAACATTTTTCGATGAATTGCCTATGTTTGCTGATGAACATCAGTTCTTACATGTGAATTGCAAAAAATCTCCTCTCTTACAAGAAACATGCTCCTCATGGATTCTTAGTACAGTCCACCAATGTGGGCATGTTAATTGTCTGAAATGAAGATTTGGCATACATTTCTAGTACTGGCAAAAAAAAGTGAACTTCTAGGTAGTAGCACTGGCTGTATAAAATGCACAAGGCTTGCTGGGGGCAATCTGAAGTATAAAGTGTGTTTCTAGCAGGTAAGGAATAGCTTGCTGATAACGTACATATCTAGTACATCTGCAGACTCACATTTCTCCACGAAATGTTTGCTTTCAGACATCAAATATGGAGAATTTATGAGAAGATTCTCTACCTGTTAGCATCTTACAATATAAGGCTTACACTGAATTCTATGAAAATGATTATGATGGGGTTCCAGTAAAATCAAGTGCCTAGAAACTAAAGAAGTAGCCATAACAAAGATAGGATGTGCCCATCTGTGAGAAAATTACATTACCTTTGGATACAAGGCCATCATTCGAAGCACCAAATCCTGAAGCAGCCAATCTGGACACATCATATGTGAGTTATCAGAAGACTTCACATTAAACAAATAGAAGTTGTTTACAATAAATAAATAAAACAAAGTCGTATTCAAGGACTGATCCTATATACCTGGTCGAGACTAAATCAAATTGGAAACAAGAGAACCCCAAGATTGAATAGGCAAATAATGTTGATACCAAAGTATCCAAGTATTGAAATCATGGAATACATATTGTAGCAAGTGTTATTAAATTTTACAAGCACACCACACCATGCATCCTACCTCGGTGCCCTGCTTCTCCCCACCCTTTTCTGTTATAGATTTGTTATTAGTAGAATTGAGTTTCGCAAAATATGGGATCACCTTACCTATAAACCAATTGATAAATCCCTTATTAAACAATTTATCAAGAACTGGTTTAAGCATTTGATAAATCCCTTCAAAGAATTGACCTACCAGGTGAAGAAAGATCGGCTTGCTGACTGCAACAATGCTAAATGGGTCAACTCTCTTCACAATTACACTGAGAATACAGAGATAGCCGTAGACTAATTAGCATCAGGCAACAATTACGCTGAGAATAGATATTTGCATTTTTTTTCTAGGTGCACCGCAATATCTAGTGAAAACAGACACAAAACCAATGCTCCTTGGTACTGCACACAATGAACCAACAAGAAACTCCAGGCTCACCTTTGTGTTGAGCATTAGAAGCCATATCGTCCCCAAAAGATTTCCCGTACTCTCAAACACCTCACCCTGCACAATAACACATCCAGATCAACTCAAACATAAGAACACTGACAAAAATATGAACACAGATTCATTCACAAGACATACACTTGCTCATCCAGTCCATCGCTCGTTACCACGCATTCTCCTTCAACTACAAGACGGGACAGGCAGCGAGCCGAGTGAATAGGGGTGAGGAGCGGCCGGAGACCATCAAGGTCGACCAGTCCGCTCTCACCTGTTGACCCCTCCCGATGGCCAGGGGCCCGGGAAAATGCGACATGTAGGTGTACGACGGCTCTTCCCTTGTCGCAGCCGGCGGCCGCCGCTCGTACCTCGCCGACGCCGTGCACCTTGCTGACGCCATGGATGTCAGCAATCATCCACCTAGCGAAGCTCTTGATCCCATCTTGAATCCCGCGGTTGAGGTGGGGCGCGCAGCAGGATGCGGGCAGCGGCGCTGGAATCTATGCGGCTAGGGTTCATGGAGGGGCGGCGGTCCGGCGATTCCAAACCATGGAATCGAAAGAGGGGGAGGAGGTGGTGTCGGGGCAATGGTCAGCGCTGCGGGTAGTAGCCGGAACTGACCGGTGACGGAGACAGCCGCAAAGGGGATCGGGAGGCGACGCTGCTGCGGATGGGCAACGGAGGAGACGGCTTGTTTGAGGAAGGAATAGAGAACGTGGGTAAGGGCATCTCCAGCCGTTTGGCCCCCCCGGTTTTGGTGCGGCGCTTTTTAGGGTTAGCGCCGCCCCGCACCAAAACCTGGGGGGGGGGGGGGGGGGGGGCGATTTCACCAGCCGTTCGGCGGCCCAGGAAAAACACATAGCTCAGAAATTCGAAAGTTCTTCTTCCCACCCCCAAAAAATAGCCCGAGTTCGGCGATCCCAGCAGCCATAGTTGGGCAATCATTACAAAAACGCCACAGTTGGGCGATCAAATAGTCTTGATAAAGCCACAGTCGGGCGATCACGGCCACATTTGGCATTCTGCTGATGCACAGATCAGATAGAGGCCGGCGACGCCGCGGCGTCAGAGTCGACGTCGACGATGGGCGTGGTGGTCGGAGCTGGCGCCGAGCTCGGAGTGGCCTCGAGGTCGACGACGGGCGTGGCAGCCTCCAGGTCGATGGCCGTGGCAGCTGTCTCGGCGTTCTCCAGGTCGATCGGCGCGGTCGGCGCAGCGGACGTAGGCTGGGCGGGCGGCTTCTCGGCTGGACTGGCCGAGCTCGTCGGACTGTCGCAGGTCGTGTCCGCCGGGGTGGCGTAGCTCGTGTCCGTCGGGGTCGGGGCCAGAGCCGGGACGATGTCACTGAGGATCAGACGGCGCTGCGCCATGAACCATGTCCTCACCTCGGGGTCCATCGCGGCCGGATCGCCCCCCGTGAGGAATGCGAGGTCGTGGTTCCTCTTCTTCGCCACGGTGCCGGTCCTGAGGAGGTCGATCTTGACCTGGGAGTTAGCCATGAGCGCCGCCCACCTCTTGTTGGCGGTGTCCTCCCTCTTGGCGGCATGGGTCTGGGCGTCGGCGATGCAGGTCTGGATGGACGCCTCGAGCTTTGCCGCTGCCAGCGCGGCGTCCCTCGCCGCCTTGGCTTTCTTGTGGCCCATCGGTGGTCGGCACGGCGGAGCGACGGCGAAGATGCGTAGCCCGGTGAGCCGACGTACATCATCGGCGGATGGTGGGGGAAGGTGAGGTTGGGGTTGAAACCACCATGGGGGTCGGCGTCGGCGTACCCAGGGGAGTAGTGTGGGGACGCGTTCCAGCGCGGCGATGGCGATGGCGAGGCGACTGCGGTTTGGCTCCATCCGGCGAACGGATGAGGATGAGGAGACAAGCCGCCCCTCCGCTTGACCGGCGGCGCCGCAGACGCAGCCGGAGTTGGCGGCTCATCCAGCTCCTCTTCTTCTTCCTCGCCGACGGCCTGGGCCTCGGCCTCCGCCAGGTGCGCGGCCAACTTCCTCTGCCGCTGCGCCTTCTCCCTCGTCCATCGCTGGAGGTTCTCCGCCTCCAGGCGCGCTTTCTCGGCGACTCACTTGGCGTTGCTCATGCCCGGCGGCTTCTCCTTCGGCGCTCTCGGCTTCCGCGGCTTCTTGCCGATCATGGAGGTGGCGGAGGACGCGGGGACGGCGACGGCGCGGGGTCCTGTAAATCGGGCGGGAGTCATGGCGGCCAAATGTGTGGGGAAATGGCGGGAACGGGGCGGGGTGAGGGGTATATGTGGGGAAGAAATGGAGGGAAAGATCAAAATTATGGAGGGAAGAGGGCAAATTATGTAGGGAAATCGCCTTCCCTCACCGACAAGGCTGGCCCGCGGACGCCTTTTCCCCCCCAAGCGGAACCCAGCGCGCTGGGTATGGGCTAGGTTCGCCGGCGCGAAACGGCGCTTAAAACGGCGGAAACCGGCGCTAAATCGACTTCTGGGGGGGCGACTGGTGGATTTTTGTTAGCGTCGGCGCTAAAAAGGCCTCCTGGGGGGGCGCTGGGGGGACGGCTGGAGATGCCCTAACCCGGCAGGAAATGTTCTGCTTCGAGCGGGTTTTGATAAAACGGACCTGTGTCGTTCGATCCGTTTTAGTGAGGATGATCAGACGGTTCTGGATGACCTGTGTACGCTTTGGTTTGGTGGCTGTAGCGAAACTAAAGTTCGCCCTTTTATTAATAGTGGAGATACATACGTGGTATCATCATATTATCCTCAGTTTCGTGTGGACATTCATTTTGGCTTGTTGGATTGGATACTCCTATTATGAAAAACAAATTTTGCAATGTTAAAAAATTCAGAAAATGAAAAACAAATTTCGCAATGTTAAAAAATTCAGAATTTTTTTGGTGTACACACATTTTATGTAGGCACATAATTTTTTGTAAATAAAACATTTTTTGTGCCCTGTGTAAAAAAGACAAATAAAATGTCTAGTATTATTTCTTAGCTCAAAAATTGTCTTTTTATACATAAAACAAAAAGTAATATTTTTTCGTGAAACTTTTTTTAAACTAAAACCCCAATATATTAAGTCAGCAAGCTGACTCATTAAAAACCTTCCAGTCCCCTTAGATATCCTGGTAAGGAAAAAGAGTGCGTCTGAACTTGCCTTTTTAAGCCCCACAATCGTTACATCGTTTATGAGTTTGCCAATAATAAAGCTAGGGGGTTCATCGACCCAATTACAAGATTTTCTATCAATAAAGCAGGACCTAGCTAGTTCATGGGCAACTTCATTTGCTTCCCTCGGGCAATACTTATAGGTCACTCTACCAATTTGAGACGCAAGATCGACACAATCAGCAAAAGTTGTCACACCCACCACGCTTCTTCACCCGAGCAAGCTTCAATTACTTCTATCGAATCAGATTCTGCTACAACATCATTGCATCCGAAGCGATTAGCAAGGGCTAACCCTTCCTTCATAGCTACTGCCTCTGCCGCAGAAGCTGAGGCAATATTTGGAAGATATATAGTAGTAGCTGTAACAAATCGTCCTTCAAATCTCGAAGCACCACTCCCGCAGAACCTACAGAAACTTCAGCGTGGACCGAGCCATCAACATTTACCTTTAGTTGTCTAGGGTTTGGTCGGGCCCATTTTTGTTTTGATGGGTTCGGTTTCATTGAAACATAGGCGGTAATGTCTCATCATGCGTACATCTTCGTCGGATCCAACAAGATACCAACATGCCACAAAAATTGTCTCTTTCGAAGACCGCAGAGCCAGCCTCCACCCCGGTAGCTTCCTCAATTACTGTACCCAAACCTAGTAGTTTCCACATCTCTTGCACCATAGGACAAAGGAACAGAAGGTGAGAAATATCTTCAGCTGCTAGGTGACAGATAGGGCATTCTCCGCTTGTTCCAACAGGCCTATTCACCATAATAGATTTTAGTGGTATGATTCCATGCAAAGCTCTCCTCATAAACACCTTGATTTTGCTTGGAATTTTGAGTTTCCAATTCCCGACAGGGTTATTAGCAGCAGAACCAGGAAGGGCCAGCTGCGCAGCTCTTGGACCGAATTGGTGCCTCCACTGAAGAATATCCAGATCTTACCGTATATCTACCGTGCCTAGTAAAGTTCCAAGCAACAAAGTCATCAAAACCATTAGTATTCAGGGGAATCTGTAGGATCCAATTCACATCGACAGAGAGGAACACCTCTCGAAGTAGCTCATCAACCCACTGTCCCGTAATTGGGCTAATAAGCTGGGAAACTTTTGTATAGAGATTTTGACCTCTCGGTGAGACGACCTTCCTATCAGGACTAGAAGGAATCCACGGATCAGTGTAAATATTTATGTTTTCTCCATTACCAACTCTCCAAATGTACCCCCTTTTGAAGGTTGTCAAACCTGCTAGCAGACTCTGCCATGTCAAAGAAGAACCAGCCTTCGGTCCAGCCTTCAAGATATCTCCGTGCGGAAAGTATTTAGCCCGTACCACTTTAAACTTTAGCACAAAGCGATTCAGGTTCATTAATCAGCCGCCACACTTGTTTGGCAAGCATAGCTAAATTGAATGAATGGAAATCTCTAAAGCCCAAACCACCTTCACTTTTGGGATAGCATAACTTCCACCATGCAAACCAGTGCATCCTCTACTGTTTTCATCATCACCCCACCAAAATTGAGATATAGCATCAGTCATCTTCTTACATACTCCAATTGGGATATGAAATACAGACATTGCATAAGCCAGAATTGCTTGGGCAACAACTTTCAGAAGAATCTCCTTACCCCCTATAGATAATTGTTTTTCTTTCCAGCCATTAATACGCTGAATAATTTTTCCACAAAATGCAGGAAGCAATCACTTCTATCCGCCCCCACAAGAGCCGGGAGACCCAGATATTTATCAGAAATGGCTTCAGTGTCAATATGGAGAGCTTCACAAATTTCTGCTCGAATAATGACATGAGTATTGGGGGAAAAGAAAATACTAGATTTAGCCAAACTCACCAATTGACCCGAATTAGCACAATAGGTATCCACAACTTGGTGTAGGGAAGTTGCATTAGTCAAATCTGCCTTCATGAGAATAAGAGAATCATCAGCAAATAAAAGGTGTGAAACCGATGGTGACCCATCAATGCCACCAACTTCCTCTTCATGCATCAATAAACTGGATAAACCTTCCGCACATATAAGGAACAGATATGGAGAGAGAGATCCCCCTGTCTCAAACCTCTTGTTGGAACAAACATCCATGTATCTTCAGAACTGAATCTAACTTGATATCTTACTGATCTTACACACACCATCATTAGAGAAATCCATCTCTCATGGAATCCTAGTTTCCTCATCATGTTCTCTAGGAAAATCCATTCAACGCGATCATAAGCTTTATGCATGTCCAATTTAACTGCAGAGGCACCTGTCATCCCAGATCTTTTATTCTTGATGGTATGAACACATTAGTATGCCACAAGGACATTATCAGTGATAAGACGACCGGGGACAAAAGCAATCTGCATGGATGAGATAATATCCGGGAGAATAATTTTCAACCGATGCCCAACATCTTGGAAATAATCTTGTAAATGACATTGCATAAGCTAATCAGACGGAACTGGGTAACAAGTTATGGGTTATCTACCTTTGGAATTATAACAATGGTGGTGTCATTCCATCCCTCGGGTATGATCCCGTATTCAGTGCCTGTAAGATTTCATGTGTAATTTCTCCTCCACACATATCCGAGAATCGTTTATAGAACACTGATGAAGACCGTCGGGGCCTGGAGCTTTGGAGTCTCCAATGCTGAAGCTGCTTTCTTAACATCAT
This sequence comes from Poa pratensis, assembly GCA_947311845.1. Taxonomy (NCBI): domain Eukaryota; kingdom Viridiplantae; phylum Streptophyta; class Magnoliopsida; order Poales; family Poaceae; genus Poa; species Poa pratensis. The sequence continues at coordinate 1,340,396 of CAMZMU010000109.1, read as the reverse complement.
CAGCCAATGCGGAGCAGTTAATTTTTCATTCATCTCAATAGATACTTGATGAACATCATTTATATACCCATTTTCCCACCTTTTCATCCTTTTATCACCATTTTTTACCTTGGTTTATTACCATATATAGAAGTGAATTCAACTTTATAAAATTGGACAGCTTTACTGGTTTAGTATCTTTACTTGCAGATATGGGCGCAAAGGCTCTAAAATCTTCAAATACCATTCAAACATCATACTAAAGACCAATTGGAGTGAAGCAGCAAATAGGGAAGGATCAACTTGTGCAACTAAGAGAAAAGTTGAAGGGAATAAAGCAAAAGCAGAACATAGGGGACAGTGCACGTGAGAGGAGGAGGAGCAGGTGAAAAGCAACCGGGACAGCTCTCTCCAACCACCAACCTTTACACACACGAAAAAGCAAGGAAGAAACAAGATCGAGATGGAGAAGAGAAGAAGAAGAACACCAAGGCTGACGTGAAGAACATTCTCCCCTTCCTCTTCCAGATCTTGCTGAGGAGTTTGTGAGCTGTAGAATTCTGTTCCCAACCTTTTCTTCCTCTGTCTTTACTGCTTGCTGCTGTGAACTGTCGAAATTCAGAAGATAACCTGAAGATTCAGAGTACTGTTGTTGAACCTACAACGTGTTTGTGATAATTCCTGCGAGAAGTTTGTTATTGTTGATGCTTGTTTCTGCATGTTCTTCCTTTTTCCTTGACCTGCTGCTTGATCTGGTGTAGGTTTAGTTCTGAATCAAACCTATTATTCCTGTTCTAGCTGTAAATTGGCTTGTTTGCTCTAGTACTTCAATCCCTATGGAGAACACGATAGTCTACCCATACTATTGCTTCATCATTTTGGCGCCATTGCCGGGGATTGAATATTAGAATTGGAGAGGTGTAATTTGCAATCTGGAATGTGTTGCTACTGAAGTTTGCTTCGGATTATTAGGACACTGACGGGTCTCATGTCTGTTGATGTTTTGATGAGTTTCAGGCAAAATTTTCAGGTAGTTGTTGCATGCCCGACAGCTTGAACGAGTTGTTGCCTTTAGATCTAGATATAGAAAGAACTTTGAGAAATAATCGTCGAGAGAGAAGAATTGAGAAAGAAATCATGGGAGATCATACGGTTTTGCTTCGTGATCTGTGGATCCCAACCAACCAAGGTAATGCAACAGAAGTTGTTCAGCCAACAATTCAGGCTAACAACTTTGAGTTGAAACCTGCTCTGATAAACATGGTTCAACAGTCAAGATTCAGTGGTTCTGCAGTTGAAGATCCTCATGAGCACATAACCACTTTTTGGAGTACTGCAACACTTTTAAGTGTAATGGTATAACCCCTGATGCAATTAGATTGTCTTTGTTCCCTTTTTCTGTCAGAGATTCAGCTAAGGCACGGTTTCATGCTCTGCCTGTACATATGAAGGACACTTGGGATCATCTACTGCAGGCATTTTTGGAAAGATATTTTCCACCAACTAAAGTGTAGAGTACTGAGACAAGATAAATAGGTTTGCTCAGTATGATGGAGAAAGTTTATATGATGCTTGGCAGAGGTATCAAACCTTGTTGAGAATGTGTCCTCATCATGGTCTTGAGAAGTGGTTAATCCTGCAGACCTTTTATAAAGGGCTATCCCATCAGACAAGAGCTTTTGTTGATGCAGCTGCAGGAGGAGAGATCATGAACAAAACACTGGATGAAGCATTTGAACTTATTGGAAGCATGGCTTCACATCACTTTCAGTGGTCAAAAGAGAGGGCAGTTCAACCTCAGAATCCTGGAAGATATCAACTCAGTGCTACTGATGCAATTGCTGCGCAAGTGATACCCGATGATGTGATAGCCCTTCACGTAGTTACCTGCGTGAAAAGTAAACGGGTTAGGTTGAGACTCCAAGTGCAGAGTGTGTAGTAAGTGGAAGACGTGTTTTCCCCACGAGGGGTGACTCGAGGGTTTAATATCGAACTCACGGGGAATCAGTAGTGAAGATTTATCTTTCCTATCCTTCTTTTGGTTACCTACAAAACAAAGTAAATGTTTTGGTCCTCAACCTCACCTAGTGGTTGTCAAGCACAAGGTGTGAGAATGATATCAAGATAATATGCAATGCAAACAAGAAATAAATATGCAATGGTGGTAAATAAATATGCAAGGATGGTGGTAGCAATGATAAATGATATTTTTGGGTTTTATATGATGAATGCAAGATGTAAAAGTGTTATATAAGTTATTACAAGTAAATAAGAACAGGGTACATAATATGCATCTACTTTCATAACTGAAACAAAACCATTGCAATCTCAAACATATATTAACTCATAAAAAGATCCACCACAAAGGTATTACATAGATGACCGTAATCATGTTCAGCAGCTCATACGGTACTAATTAGTGAAGCTCAAAAGAGAGAGATACATAAGTTACTTCCACAAACCCATAGTCCAGAGGTGGACTACTCCCTCTTCATCATGGAGACGATGGAGAAGTCGTTGGAGAAGATGGAGACCACGCCGACAGCGCCCCGCCGGAGTTTTCCCCCTCCAATCTGCAACTCCAGGTCTCTGTTTCGGTGTTTCTGTGTTTCTGCGGCTCTCCTTCCAAAGAACATCTGGGGACTATTTTTATAGGCGGTTTTAGGTCAAAACCGAGTCGGTGGAGGAAAGATCGACGACAACGGAGCTCCGAGGGCCAAAAGGGGGGGTCCCACACGGCCAGGTACATGGGCCGCGTGGGCCCACTCATCTGGGCCCTCGGGCCTCCGCTTGTTTGCTTCCTTCGCTCCCACGCTTTGTTCCTTCCAAAAACTGATGCTCGTAAATTTCCAAGTCATTTGGACGTCGTTTGGGTCCCTGAAACATTAAAATATAGAAATAGGGTTTTCTGCCTACGCAGGGTTAATTCCATAAAAAATAGGAAACATATCAAATATTCCCAAAATCATTATAAAACAGTGATATAACCCTTATATGATGCAAATATGACTGGAATATAAGTAAAATAATGCAAAGTTCATGTATGCATTTTACATGCATCAGCAAGTTGATATGTTGAACAAGCAAATGGCTCAGATATTAGCTCAAGGAGGCAATTCTCAAGTCTCTGCTATCCAGTTATCTCCAACTTGTCAGATTTGTGGTCAATTTGGACATCAGACAGAGGAATGTGCAATTTGCAATGGTGGGCAAAGTTCAGCAAAGGTGAATTATGCTCAAGGTCAAGGAGCATTGTCTTCAAGTTATAATCCAGCTTGGAAGAATCACCCAAACCTGTCTTACAAAAATAATCAGCCTCAGTCTCAGTTTCAAGGGAACAACAATAACCAAGGCTTTAGGTAGCAGAATCAGTCCTATCGGTACAATAACAACAAACCTCAGAACAGTCAACCAAGCACATCTCAGAGAATGGAAGAGATAATGAAAATGCAGATGGAATTAATGAACAAAATGAACAATGAGATGGGAAGCATGAAGGACTCAGTGAAGCAATTATCATCATCTATGGAAGCTCTGGTGGCTTATCAGGCAAACCAGAAGCAAGAAGGGAAGTTGCCTTCGAAAACAGAAATAAACCCAAAACAGTGTGGAGCAATTTCAGTGAAAGAAAGTGAAGAGCTATAGGGAGTAGTGACAAGGTCTGGGAAGGAAGTGAATACAGCAGTAGAGAAACCTGCAGGTAGTGGCATACTGCCCAAGCCTATAACTTATGTTGCTCCACCATTCAGACAAGCTCCAGCAGAGAAAAGTAAACATCCTGATCCAATTGTTAATCCCCCAATGAATAATGTGGATCATGTACAGAAAGCAAAGGTTCCTTTTCCTGAAAGGCTGGAGAAGAATAAAAAAGATAAGCAGTTCAATAAGTTCCTGGAAATCATGAAGGAAGTTCAAGTAACAATCCCAGTGCTTGATGTTGTTTTACATGTACCCATGTATGCCATTTTTTTTAAAGATTTGATTTCGAAGAAGAGAAGCATAGAAGACACTGAAGTTGTGACAATGACTAAGGAGTGCAGTGTTGTTATTCAGAACAAGTTACCTGAAAAGCTTGATGATCCAGGGAGCTTTTCCATACCCTGCTTGATTGGAAACAAAGTGTTCACTGCTTTATGTGATTTGGGATCAAGTGTCAGTGTGCTACCTAAAGCAGTTTGTGATCAAATGCCCCTTGGTGATCTGTCAGCAACATCTATGACATTGCAGTTAGCAAACAGAACTTTCAGAAACCCTGAAGGAGTTCTTGCAGACATACCAGTGGTTGTTGGGAAGTTTGCTTACCCTGTGGATTTTGTGGTGCTTGAAATTAAAGATAATGCTGAAGCAGTAATTCTTGGCAGACCTTTCTTAGGAACTGCAGGTGCTCAATGTTCAGGGAGCATCACTTACATTGAGGTTTGGCAGTGAAAAGGTAGTCTTTGATATGAACCACTCAACACATATTCCTCAAGAAAAGCAGTTGTGCAACAGAATTGATACATTGATGAAGTGTGTGTCAGAAGAGTATCATGGGTTTAGTGAAGACAGTAGTAAGAAGCTGGCAGATCAACAACTTGCAGAGGAAGACAGCATTGCACCAATTTATGAAATCTGTCAAATTACAGATGATAAAGGAAAGGAAGTTGTTGCAGAGAACAACAGTGAAGCAGGGGGAGTAGAGCTGAAACCTGGCCGGCTCATTTGAGATATGAGTTCTTAGATGAAGAGAAGAAATATCCAGTGATTGTCAGTGCTGAATTAAATGAAGAACAAACGCTTGAGTTACTTGAAATGCTTCGGAAATACAGGAAAGTGATTGGATACTCAATTGTTGATATGATTGGGATTAGTTCTTCAGTATGCACTCACATAATATATCTTGAAGATGGTAGCAAACCTTCAAGAGAAGCACAAAGAAGACTAAATCCTACTCTGCAAGAGGTAGTGAAAAAGGAAATCCTCAAGCTCCTGTCAGCTAGCATTATCTATCCTATTTCAGACAGTGAGTGGGTGAGCCCTATTCATGTGGTGCCCAAGAAAGGAGGGATAACAGTTGTCGAAAATGAAAAGCAACAATTGACTCCTACAAGAAATGCTACAGGATGGAGAATTTGCACTGACTTCAGAAAGCTAAACAAAGCTACCAGAAAAGATCATTTCCCTATTGCCCTTCATGATCAAACGCTAGAGAGACTTGCAGGAAAGGAATACTTCAGTTGTCTAGATGGATATTCAGGTTTCTTGCAAATACCAATTCATCCAGATGATCAGGAAAAGACAACATTCACTTGTCCATATGGAACTTTTGCTTACAGGCGACTTCCATTTGGTTTGTGTAATGCACCTGCAACTTTTCAGAGATGTATGATTGCAATTTTTTTTGACATGACAGAAAAGATAATGGAGGTATTCATGGATGATTTCACTGTCTATGGAGAAAGTTTTGATGCTTGCTTGAAAAATCTGGAAAGAGTTTTACAGAGATGCTTGGAAAATAATGTGGTACTTAATTGGGAAAAATGTCATTTCCTGGTGAAGGAGGGAATTGTTCTTGGACATCTTGTTTCGAACAGAGGCATTGAAGTTGATCAAGCAAAAGTTGAAGTGATTGCCAAGTTGCCTTATCCAATAAATGTCAGAGGAGTGAAAAGTTTCCTTGGACATGCAGGGTTTTACACAAGATTTATCAAAGATTTCTCCCTTATTGCAAAGCCACTGACAAACCTCCTGCATCATGATACTGAATTTGTATTCGATGAAGAATGCCAGGCCTCTTTCAATGAAATCAAGAAAGCATTAATCTCTGCACCAAAAGTTCAACCTCCTGAATGGGATATTCTATTTGAACTGATGTGCGATGCTAGTGACTATGCAGTTGGAGCAGTTCTAGGATAGAGAAAGAGCAAGGCAGTGAATGTGATCTGTTATGCAAGCAAAACTCTAGATGAAGCTCAAGTTAACTACACAGCAATTGAAAAGGAACTTTTGGCTGTGGTTTTTTGCTTTTGACAAGTTCAAACCATACTTGGTTGGACACAAATGCACAGTGTACACAGACCATGCAGCAATAAGGTACCTTCTCAGCAAAAGGATGCAAAGCCTAGATTGATTAGGTGGATATTGCTGTTACAAGAGTTTGACATCGAGATAATGGACAAGAAAGGTTTTGAAAATTCAGTAGCTGATCATCTGTCAAGAATCACTGTAGATAAGCAAATGGGAACTGACATAAATAATTCTTTGCCTGGAGAACATTTGATGGAAATAGCACAAGTGAAAACTAATACCCCTTGGTATGCTGATTTGGTGAATTATTTGGTCAGTGACATAATTCCTTCGAACTACTCAAAGTAGCAGAAGAAGAAATTCAGAAGTGAAGCCAAGCATTACTATTGGGATGAACCCTATTTGTACAAGCATTGTGCTGATGGGATAATGAGACGGTGTTTACCAGAAGAAGAAGTGAACAATGTGATTTAATACTGCCATTCATCTCCTTATGGAGGACATGCTAGCACCAGAAAAACACAAGCTAAAGTGCTTCAAGCAGGTTTCTTCTGGCCTACAATGTTTCGGGATACCCATGCATATGTGAAAAAATGTGATCCTTGTCAGAGAACAGGAAAGATGACCCAAAGGCAGGAGATGCCACAACAAAGCATTCTTGAAGTGGAACTATTTGATGTTTGGGGAGTGGACTTCGTGGGTCCTTTACCTTCATCTCACAGATACAAGCATATTCTGGTGGCAGTGGATTATGTATCAAAATGGATTGAAGCAATTCCAACTGTCCATGCTGATGCAAGTGATGTATGCAAGTTCTTCAAGCAAGTGATATTCCCTAGGTTTGGAATACCTAGAGTTGTAATCAGTGATGGGGGACCCATGTCAATAATGCTCAGCTTGAGAACTTAATGAAGAAGTATGGAGTACATAATCACAGAGTTACAACTCCATATCACCCTCAAGCAAATGGGCAAGTGGAACTTTCCAACAGAGAAATAAAACAGATTGGTCAGTCAAGCTACCAGACACCCTTTGGGCATTCAGAACATCATATAAAACACCAATTGGTATGTCTCCATTTCGTTTGGTGTATGGTAAAGCATGCCATCTGCCTGTAGAGTTGGAATACAGAGCCCATTGGGCTATCAAAACTCTGAACCTTGAAATGGATGCAGCTGGAAAACAGAGGAAACTGCAGTTGTGTGAATTAGACGAAATCAGACAAGAAGCTTATGAAAGTGCTAAAATATACAAGGAAAAGAAGAAGAGAATCCATGACAAGCACATCTTGAGAATTCTTTCCAGGAGACTTAGTACTGGTCTATGATTCAAGATTCCATCTCTTTCCTGGAAAGTTCAAATCCAGATGGTATGGTCCTTGCACTGTCAGAAAAGTTCTAAATAACAGAGTTGTTGAGGTTCAGAGTGCATTAGAAGGTGTATTCCTGGTGAATGGTCAGAGATTGAAAAGATATCTGGCTGGTGACTTAATACCTGATGCAGAAGATGAAGAATTGGCAATTGACTCTGAAGGCAAGGAAAGTGAAGGTAATCAAGCTCCTGAGCTTGGTGGAAGCATAATCTGGTTTGGTCAAGCTAATGACCTAAAACAAGCGCTCCTTGGGAGGCAGCCCGAGATATCCTTTTTACTTTTAGCTTATTTTCTTTCCTTTTTGTTTATTTTATCTCCTGTTCTAGCTGATATAAGTTATTTTCAGGCTGAGTAGCAGTTTTGGAAAAGGGAAGGCATGATTTTCGTCAGTAATTCATTGGATGCAGCTTGGTTCTGAAATCATCAATGCCTGGTGAGCTATCTTTTATCCAAAATATTCCTGCATGTGACCATCTGTAATTATATGTTGGTTTTGTGAAATCTTCATAGCTTATTTTTGTGAGAAACTCATCCTCATAGCTAAAGCTGGAAATTTTGAAATTTGACGGCTCTCTTAGCAAGAAGTCAGCAAAATTATTTTGAGTTAATGATTGGTTTCAACAATTGCATAAATGAAAACATTCAGTCTTATTCATGTTATTTTCCTACTTCAAGCTGGATTTACTCAGAACCTTGCACATTAAAAATTTGTCTGAATATTTGTATCCTCTGTTGAGCTAGTAGTCGTTGAAGCATATTGGGTATTGTGGTCTCGGGATCGTTGATACTTAACTATGTTGGATTCGACTATGATTTATATCCTGCCATTCGAATCATAAAAATTCAGTTTAACAACTTCCTTTCGCATATTGGGTACCATGGTCTCGGGATCGGTGATACCTGATTATGTTGGATAGCTGAAAATTTCAGTTTTGGGAACCATTCAGTGCATATTTAAAATGACTTCTCAACATGCTGGGCTTCATGATCTCGGGATCGGTGTTGCATAGCCCTCTATTGAGAAGGTAGTTGTAAAATTTCCCAGTTTGTTTTCTGTCAGAAGTTTCAATGTCATTAAAAATTCTCATTTTGACAGTGATCAAATCAAGCTCAACTCTGGATGCTCTATTCAGTAAAATCTTTGATTGCTTTTGTTCTAATTAGCATCAGCTTTGAATTCCTAAAATGCCTTGAATTATTCTAAAAGTTCTTATTTGTGCAAGTTTTGAATGCAAGCATTTGTGCTTAAGTAATTTAGCTGACTCCTTCTTGCTCTAAGAATTGTTAAATTCACTCTTTGTCATTTTTATCTGAGAGGATGTTTTATTTCACTTGAGGACAAGCAAAAATTCAAGTGTGGGGGTATGACGAACATCATTTATATACCCATTTTCCCACCTTTTCATCCTTTTATCACCATTTTTTACCTTGGTTTATTACCATATAGAAGTGAATTCAGAACTTTATAGAATATTTGGACAGCTTTACTGGTTTAGTATCTTTACTTGCAGATATGGGCGCAAAGGCTCTAAAATCTTCAAATACCATTCAAACATCATACTAAAGGACCAATTGGAGTGAAGCAGCAAAGAGGGAAGGATCAACTTGTGCAACTAAGAGAAAAGTTGAACGGAATAGAAGCAAAAGCAGAAAAGAGGGGACAGTGCACGTGAGAGGAGGAGGAGCAGGTGAAAAGCAACCGGGACAGCTCTCTCCAACCACCAACCTTTACACACATGAAAAAGCAAGGAAGAAACAAGATCGAGATGGAGAACAGAAGAAGAACACCAAGGCTGGCGTGAAGAACATTCTCCCCTTCTTCTTCCAGATCTTCCTGAGGAGTTTGTGAGCTGTAGAATTCTTTTCCCAACCTTTTCTTCCTCTGTCTTTACTGCTTGTTGCTGTGAACTGTCGAAATTCAGAAGATAACCTGAAGATTCAGAGTACTGTTGTTGAACCTACAATGTGTTTGTGTTAATTCCTACGAGAAGTTTGTTCTTGTTGATGCTTGTTTCTGCCCGTTCTCCCTTTTTCCTTGACCTGCTGCTTGATCTGGTGTAGGTTTAGTTCTGAATCAAACTTGTTATTCCTATTCTAGCTGTAAATTGGCTTGTCTGCTCTAGTACTTCAATCCCTGTGGAGAACACGATACTCTACCCATACTATTGCTTCATCAATACTTTCAGATGGATTTTGTCAAGTAACGCCGGATCGGTCTCCTGCACCTCAGACATAAACAGGTTTGAAAAGTGCTGAAAGATAAAGGGTTTTAGCTGATCCGTACGTTCCAACCAATCGTTGTTATCTCCTCTCAACATCTTATCATATTTTTCTTCCTTCTTGCCGAAGCAAATTGATGGAAAAATGCAGTATTTATGTCGCCTTGACGAAGCCAATTAGCCCGAGACCGTTGGACCCAGTGAATCTCCTCTTGTTCAAGAAGTAACTCAATCAAAGCTGCCATCTCCTTGGCCACTGTTTGATTTTCGTCGTTCATTGGGCCACTCATAGCCTTCTCTAGCTCATGTTGGGCATCACGAATACATTTTTTTGGATTTTTAGGCACTCGTTTATCCCAGGCATGCAGGTTTCCATGCAAATGACCTAACTTGGCCAACACGCCTCCATCAAGGCCAGCATCCCTTGCACTTTCCCACGCTTGCATCACTACCTCGCGAAAAGACTCCTCATGTAGCCACTTTGCTTCAAAACGCCTAGGAGAAGAGTGGTTATTTGGAATGGCAACTTGGCTCTCTGTATTTAATAACAACGGTCGATGTTTGGATCGAGAGTACTCCATATGAACAACTGAAGCACCATGGAACATATTCATCCATGCACCATTGGCCACAACCCGGTCTAGCGTCTCCCGAATCCGGTGTCGGCGTTCGGGAAAGGGGGGTTCCCCGTACTCTTGGCGCGCAAACCTGGACCGCGACCCCGGAAACAAACAACCGGGTGATGGAGGAACTACGTCAACTACAGAAGCCCCTCCCCGGAGAGAAGACTACGGGAACACATTGGATCCCTCACCGCGAGACCCACCACTGGCCCCCCGGCAAGGGCGAAATCTCCCCGAGGAAGGCGGGGACCAGCAACGTGGCAGGCGCAACCTGCACCTCTACCACGGCAGAGATCGCTTCATAGGCACGACAAGCCAGGCCAGCGTCATCGACAAGACCGCACATGCCGACTATCCGGCGCAGGCGAGACATCGACAGGACCTCATGCGCCATCCACATGGTGCAGACGAGGAGCTCGGCGCGATGCACGGATTCGTGACAAGACAAGACTCGCCGTCCCTTCCACTCCGGCGGGGCAGACGACATGGAAGACAGCGCTGCACTACCATGCTGGTAGCCAACGGATGCCACCTAAACTCGGGCGCGACGCGTGCCACGCTTCGGTGGCACGCATGCAGAAAGGCCACCTGTGGAAACCCCTTGAACTATACAAGGAGGTCCTTGGCCATTACGGAAGGCAAGTCAGAGACAGAAGGCAAAACCCTAGCACATTTCCATCTACCATCCATCTAAGCTCGGGGGCTTGGAGGACGAGCACCCGGGAACCTCTCGGCTCACTCCTTCACCACTGGCGAGAGTAGACTAGGCCTTTTCATCTCCACATTGTAATCCACCACCACCACAATACAACCAGACAAGCAGGATGTAGGGTGTTACGCGGCAACGTGGCCTGAACCTGGGTAAATCATTGTATGCTTGTGCCCAGCATCCCCGGTGTCCGTGTTCCAATATGCGACATCTGACGTGCCAGGTAGGGGGCGCCAGTGTTCTGCTCTCGGGATCCGAAGCCAGCATGGCACCGTACCACGCTACGCTGGGGCCTGGGGGACGCATGACCACGTCCGGACCCTCTACGCGAACTCCTGCGCATAGGGCCAGCGGGTCCGACGGACCCTTCGTTGCCCCGCCAGCCGGAACCCGTCTGGTATTCATGCCGGATGGGGCGGTAGCGTCGTGGCAGGACCTGTGCGAGCGGGTCGCCCAGTCGATAAGGGAAATACTTGCACATTGGATCGATTAGTGAGCTCAGCTCCGTGGTTCAGAGGCCCGGCAAAACCCTCCGGAGATTCACGCAACGGTTTCACCATGTCTTGAGCCACATCCCTGATGCTCCGGACGTGGCAGTGATCCGAGCGTTCCGGCGGAACTTTTGTGACGTCCGAATGCTGGAGAAGCTCGGGAGCCGCGACGTCTAGACTACCTCTGAGTTGTACGCACTGGCGGACAAGTGCGCCCGCATGGAGGAGGGGCGGCTCGCACCCCTGTTTGCGGGAGTGACCAAAGCGGGAGCAGGCGAGCAAGACCAGGAGGAGGCCGCGTGGAGGCGCGGATTCCCGCAGGACCCTAGCAGAAGAACTACACCTTCGATTAGGCCGGCAGGGATACACGTGGGCGAAGGAAGGAGGCGTGCAAGGGAGGCGCCCGTCCCATGGTGCCCCGTGCATGACACCGGGATCCATGACGCCCATGAGTGCCGCCTCATACGCGACTTCGCCAACGTCAGAAGGAAGCAGCGGGCAGAGGTGGGAGCTTCCGGCCAGGCTGGGTTGTGTTACGCATGTGACCAGCCCGGGCATCACGTCAGGAGTTACCCCGTCCACGCGGACACCGGGCAACGTGCCGCAGGCGGCGGCGCGGGCAGACTCCAGGGGCTAGGAGAAGACCCCGTGAAGAAGCGGAGGGGCTGCTGAGCCCGGGGACAAGGAGCGTTCTCGGAGACTCGGACGCCCCTCGCACAAGCCAAGGCCGAGCAAGTAGGCGCACGGCCCCCGTCAAGCCTCATAGAAGCCACCCAAGGAGGCCGGAGAAGGGCATACCGGAGTGTAGCCCATTGTATCCTTTGAAAAGTTACTCCTTCTTGGCGTTGAATAAACTCTGCTTGCATGTACCTGTGTGTTACCCCTCCCCTCCGAAAGCCTCGCTCATCCGGAAGAGGGACATGATTCTGAACCTTGGCCGAAGCAAAGGGGCTTTATCGCCAAAGTAAAAACTAAGGTGTACCCATAACACCACTTGGGCATCAAAGTACGAACGGGAAAACTCGCGCCTAGGTTCAGGATGCATGGGCACCTCGTGGAAGCTGAGGTGGAGGAAGGGAGGAAAATCTCGTGCATTTAGCAGCTTGGGGACTGGGTCGCGCCCGTCGAGGTACTCGGGAACCAAGGCAGTTCCCGGAGGCTACGAAGCAAGAATAAAACTGCAAAGGACAGCTAAGTTCTCTCGCTAGTTTACAACTCCATCTAATATTGAGAAACAGAAATTTGTGTTGCGTCTCGCGAGAAAGGGTTGGGCTTCAGAGGCGAGGCCTGGGTGTGGAAGGGGCGTTCTGCGGAGGGGGAGGTCCTTAGAGACTCGCTCGGGATGACCCCGGGGATCCTCCGCGGGACACATATCCATTGAGCGGAGTAATTCTTGAGCGGTGACGCACCCTGGGAGAGGGCAGTTGGACCGGATACAACGCTTTCCCGGGTTATGCGCACGCGCCCAAGGGATCCCCCCTAACACAAGGAAAAACTGCGCCAATGAAGACCAGCCCCCATCCGGGAAGGATAAAATGAACAAGAAAAAGCAAAGGAACCAATTTAGACTATGACATTACTGGCCCGAGTGCGGCATGTTTATTATACAGGATACATATGAAGGGAAAATAAAGCAGGAGGCGGCCGCATGCGGGAACTCAGTTCCTTCGCAGCCTCTCCTTCAATTGGTCGACGATGGGAGCGACGGCGCGCTACGATGCCACGCGATCCTCTTCCTGCTCGAACTACTCAAAGAGAAGATTGAACGGAAGAGGGGCGCCAAGTGGTGCACCCGGGGAAGGATCACGCTGGCCACCTAGGCGCCGGCCTCACGCCCTCCACGCGAAGCCGGTGGGACACCACCTCCTTCAGGAGCTCGAGCTTCCCCACCATATCGGCGAAAAACAGGGACATGCTGGCAATGTCGGTGCCGTCGATCTGTCCCGGAGGAAGGTCGACGGCGGCCATCGCACTCTGAGCCCGGCTGGCAAGGCGGAAGAGACTGACGGCGTCGACCCCGGTTCGTTGATCGTCCTTGCTGAGCTGTTCGACGGCGGTGTGGGCGCTAAGCTTGTTCTCCTCGTTGATCTTCCGCTGGCGCTCGAGGCGGAGGTCACGGTCACTCAGCCCTATCAGGGAATCATCCAGCTGCCGCTGGAGCCCGACAAGCTGGGACCGGGCATCTCAAAGCTGGCGTTGCAGTCCCTCCTCGCAGACCACCGCTGCTCGGGAAGCCTCACGCTCCCTCGAGCCGGCAGCATCAACGTCATTGCAGAGCCCGACGATCGTCAACTAAAACTCATTAAGGGAGTCAGCTTGCTCACGGATCCACGCCTCCGCGCTTGCGAGGGCTAGGTGGTGGGCATCCAGTATGGCGACCCTCTCGCGCTTAAGGTCGGCGAGCTCTTGGGCATGGGCCTCCTGTTGGGCGGCCACCAGCTGCTGCACAGACCCCGAGCTCCCGGGCTGGCCATCCTCGGCGTGCCTTGCCGCGTCAAGGCGGCCACCAGGTCCCTTTGCAAGTTGGCCCAGATGGCCAAAGCCTCTTCTGCAGCGAGCACTGTCGTCGCCAGAGTGGCCTCAGCCTTGGCCTGGGACACGGCAAGCTGCTGTTCCCACGCCTGGACTGACGCCGCGCACTCCTCAAGGGCGCGGCGACTCTCCTCGAGCTCTGCGCGTTGCAGAATGAGGAACTCCCGGGTGCTCGTTCTCCTCCTTGGCTCTGACGTCGTGGAGAACGTGGGAACTCACCGGAGGCCCCAAGTGAAAGGTCGACTAGAGGGGGGGGGTGATTAGGCGACTACCAAATTTTAACCTTTTTCTTTTTAATTAGGGCTAGAGAAAGTATAACAAAGGTTGACTAGATGTGCACTAGATGAATACAACCTATGTGATACAAGCAAGATATAAAACGTAGCGGAAGCAACAAGTAAAGGATAGAAGTAACCGCAAAGTAGAGACACGGAGATGATTCCCGTAGTTCCTTCCCAAGGATGTACGTCTACGTTGGAGGAGTGTGGAGCCACCTAGGCACTCCAATAGCACGGATGTGCTCACTCTATTCTCCGTGAGCTTTGCCGGTGAAGGCGTAGCTCTTCCACTATGAGGTCACCTTCGAGGTGTTGACCAAGCCGTGCACAAAGGTCGAGGAACTCCACAATGAGTTGGAGCCTCCCAACAATATCCCGGAGCACCTCGCAAACAAGTTGAGGTATCCGGAACCCACAAAGGCCTCCTAGGGTTACAAGCAACCCAAGGAGGAACAAGAATCACAAAGGGGATGGATGGATTCGAAATTCCTTCGGTGGAGATGTAGATCTGGACCTCCTCCTTCACTCCACAAAGTATCAATGAATTTGGTTGGTGGGAGTGGGAGATCTCATAAATAAAGCTCTCAATAATGCTGGCAAGATATTTTCGTGAAGCTCAAAATGTCCAAAGGTAGGTGAAGGGCAATAAATACCCTCCTTCAATTCTGTCCGTTGGGGGCATCTTTCCCGCGCCAGCGGTAGTACCGCTAGGATAGGCGGTGGTACCGCTACGGTCTTCAGCGCTGCATCCTGGCCAGTTAACGGACGGTCTTTAGTCTTCGCGATCCCACGTCCCCGGTACCAGTTGGTACCGCCCGAGGTACCGCTGGCGGTACTGCATAAGGTCTCCGAACGCTGAAACGGCGGTACCCGCAGCGGCACCAAAAATGCATCAGCGGTACCAGCCGGTACCGCTGGCGGTACCGCATAAGCGGCCAGAACTCCAAATCGGCGATACCCGCGGCGGTACCCGCAGCGGTACTGCCTTTGCATAATGTTTGCCAGGGAGCTAGCGGTACTACCGCCTATCCCAGCAGTACTACCGCTCCCTGGCAACTTTCATCGAAATGTAGAGTTTCACTGCGCGAATGCAATGAATACAATTGTACAACCTGTTCAAACTTATATAAAACTGTTAGAAGCAATCTTTGTATTATCATCAACACCAAAATATTATTAAGAGCGACAATGCTCTTTCAATCTCCCTTTTTTTGATGATTGATGACAATACAATGATTTGCTACAAAATGGTTCGAAAAATTTAGACGGAGCTCCACCTAGATGTGCACTACTCAAGAGTAGTCTTTGAAGATCAAAAATGCACATCAACTAGGATCAACACTCCCCCTAGATTTTCAAGCCATGCAAGATAAAGTATATAGCATAAAAGCACAAATCTTGCAACTAACATAGGAAGTTTAATACCAACAAACGAAGTTTAAACATGTCTTACACCATGCATAACAAGGTACTTGAAGCGATAATAAACATAGTTCACAAGCTTATAAGAAACAAAGAGAATGCCAAAGCTTGTAACTTAACCCATACAAATCCCCGAGAGTCCTAATAGATATCTCTCCCCCTTTGGCATCAAGATACCAAAAAGGGAGAAATCGATGCTAACGTCCCAAAGTTTAGTCGGAGAGGTTCTCATTGCTTCCGGGGCGAGGACGGCGGCGAGAGGAGACTTCTTCTTCACCCTCATAATCTGACCAAGTGATGATGTTGCCCTCTTCATCCTTTGCTTGCCACTTTCTCAAGGTAGTGATGTTCTTCTCCGAACCCGAAAGCACATCTTCGCCTTGATCACGGCGACGTTGAATGTCGCGTTGACGTGCCAACTTGTCTTCCTTATGATTTTGCTAAGTGCGAGTCTCCACAGCCTTGGACAAACAGAAAATCTTCTTCATTTGCTTGGCCATCCAGTCAAAACCACTCTCCTTCATAGGATCCCGTGAGGGGCCAACAACAGTTTCAGCAGTCTTACCCTTAGCTTTGTCATCTTTATGCTTCTCGGTATGATCCTTGATAAGGAGGCGCTTGGCGTTGTGTTCAATCCAAGTTTTGGGGTCACTAACACCTTGAGCCAGAAAACGAAGGTCACAAGCCCACAAGATGATCTTCATAATGATCGGACCATGACAAGCATTCTTCTTGTTGAGGACAACACCAAAAAGCTCATTCCAAATGAAATCCGCAATGTCAAGCTTCTTCCCTTTAGTCTTGAATTGATGAGTCATAACCAACAAGGTGCGAAGATATCCATGAACTTCATCCAAGTTGCCAACCTTGGGGTTGAGGACCATGCGGTAGATGCGATGCATGATCTCATAGGCAGGATAGAGCCCCTCCGAGTTCCCAACGGTGAACCTTTTCCAAAAATATAGAGGACGAAGCGAATCTTTCTCCAAGGGTCTTGGGGCTTCATGAACACGGAACCAAGTGCTTGCCAAGTGAGAGGGAAGTATGGTTTGAGTTCCATCATTTTCAAACCCAAGCATAGCGGTGATGGCCGCCCAATTTTCAGAAATTTGTTGGTCCTTTGTCACCCAAGTGAGGTATGGTTCCTCCGCTTTGGTCCCAAAATGAACGATGGCAAGGAATTGGCAAACAAGCGCTTCATCATAATTTTGTTGGAGTTGCATAAGGGGAATAAGCCCAAACTCTTCACAAATAGCCATGGCTTCTCCAAAATAGTCCGGGTGCCTTGTCATGTGATCAATGCCAATCCAACGTTGAGGCACCACATTTTTTTCTGCCTTCCGATGAAGGATCTCTGAGTAGCATTGTGCTTGAAATACATTGCGAAAATAGGGATCATTGCCTCGGTATTTGGGAAGCAAGTTTCCCCGGTCAGTGGAGTAGGCATCCCGCTTCCTCATGTCAAGGAATTGCGGTTCAGGCATCTTGCTTGCGGTAAGGTCCTTGGTGGTTGGTTTCTTGGAAATTTTCTTCTTTGATTTGCTTGGCCCCGACGGATGGAGTTCTTGTTCGATCTCATCCACTGGCTCATCTCCTCTAGCTTTCTTGTATGCCCGACTACGAGAACATCCCGGACCAACATCGCCTGTGAATAGCAATGGGTAGCAAAGCATGGGGATGAGTAATGCAAATCAATTTCATGATTAGGAAACCAAGAGCATGGGTGTACAAAAGTTGGAGAAATCAATGTCTAGAGGTGAGTACAACAACTAGGAGGTGTGGAATCACCAAGTATGATGAGACAATTCGGTGAAGAACGAGGACAACATCCCGAGGTGATTCCAACAATTCTAGATGGAAAACTACAAATCTAGCCAATGATTCGTCACAAAACTTCTACACAAGGTTCTAGATTACCTAAATTGCATCTCTACCAATCCAATTCATCAAGAACCCACAAGGATGCACCATCTAATCATCTTCATCCATCAACTAGAAGAGAGAGAGGGAGAGAGCATACGATGTTCATGGCGAAGGGTCAAGGGAGAGGAGAGATGCCGGAGCGTCCCCGGAGCAAGGGAGGGAGGTCCCGAGGCCGGAGGGCTCCGTCCCGGTGGCGGAGATGGTCGGTGGCGGCGGATCTGAGGAGATTCAGTGGGAGGGTGTGGGGAAAAGGAAGCAGTTGACTTCACCCCGTGCCCTCCCGAGCCTTAATCTTGCCAGATCCGTGCCAGCGGTACTACCGCTTAACCCAGCGGTAGTACCACCAGCCGGTTTCTACGCAGCCTAGGCTTAGGTTATTTTCCCGATCAAAGGGCTCTCGCACCATGGTAAGGGAAATAACAAAAGAGTGGGATGCCAGTACCGGCCCCTGGGGCACCGCGCTGTGTAAGCCCAAGAGGGCGAACACAATGTCATGTCGCCGGGTCCGACCTTCTACGCACCGAGAGCATGAAACCAAAAGCATGTTTTGAAAGAAGTGTCTTTTGAGATGCGAATTGTGGTTTAGGATAGATCACGAACTGAAAGGGGTGGGAAGTATTTAACTTGTGCAAGATGCAAAAAGAAAGGCCAAAAATTGAACATTTCCCACAAGAAAGAGACGAGAGTCTAAAACACCCAAATAAAATCAAATAAGATCCAACTCCTCATAAGGAGGAAGGCGGTGGCCTAGGCCACCATGTATGAGCAATTATCAACCCAGAACCGCGAATATATATCTTGGGTTCAAGGCCAATACTCATCATTTAAGCACAATTTGTTATCGGAGTGACCAAATGAAGCACGAATTGTCTATGTGCGCATAATAGAAGTAGTGTTGACTCATGAGTTGAGTCACACTCCCCCTAAAACCATGCATGCATCCAAACTAGTTACCATGTCTACTATGGGTAGTTGTGCAAGGCGGTCAACCAAAGTTACTCGCATCAATGACATTTAGCTCATTCCTCAACTCTCGAAATCTTGTTTCATCAAGGGCCTTCGTGAAGATATCCGCGAGTTGATCCTTGGTACCTACATAAGACAAGTCAATGTTGCCCCTTTCCACGTGCTGCCGGATGAAGTGGTGACGCACTTCAATATGCTTCGTCTTAGAATGTAGCACGGGGTTGGGGGCGATCTTGATGGCACTCTCATTGTCACAAAAGAGAGGAACCTTGTCGAAGTTGACTCCATAGTCCTTCAAGGTTTGCCTCATCCAAAGCAATTGAGCATAACAACTCGCGGCGGAGATGTACTCGGCTTCGGTGGTGGAGAGAGCAACACAATTTTGCTTCTTGGAAGACCAACATACCAAGGGGCGACCAAGAAATTGGCAACCCCCAGAAGTGGACTTCCTATCCTTGTCCTCTCCGGCATAGTCCGAGTCCGAATACCCTATGAGATGAAAGCTTGAACCCTTGGGATACCAAAGACCAAAGTTCGGGGTATGAATCAAATATCAAAGGATGCGCTTAACCGCCATCATATGGCTTTCCTTAGGAGCCGCTTGATACCTTGCACACTTACCCACACTAAACATGATATCCGGTCTAGATGCACAAAGATAGAGCAAAGAACCAATCATAGAACGATAAAGCTTTTGATCAACATCTTTACCCTCGGTGTTGGTGTGGAGATCATGTTTTGTGGACACCGGGGTCTTGCTAATCTTGGCACCCGCCAAGTTGAATCGCTTGAGCATGTCTTGGGTATATTTGGCTTGCTTGATGAAGGTGCCTTCCCTATATTGCTTCACTTCAAAACCTAGGAAGAACTCCAACTCCCCCATCATAGACATCTCAAACTTGCTAGTCATAAGCTTGGCAAACTCATCATTGAAAGCATTGTTAGTAGAACCAAATATGATATCATCAACATAGAGTTGGCATATGAAAAGGTTCCCTCCAACCTTCTTGGTGAAAAGGGTTGGATCTATGACACCCACTTGAAATCCACGATCGAGGCCATAGAGTGCCTTCTCGAGCTTATAGACATGATCGGGATACTTGGGGTCTTCAAACCCGGGAGGTTGCTTCACATATACCAACTCATTAATTGGACCGTTAAGAAAGGCACTTTTAACATCCATTTGTTGTAGTTCAAAGTTATGATGAGATTCATATGCAAGCAAGATGCGAATAGACTCAAGGCGAGCAACGGGAGCAAAGGTTTCACCGAAATCAACACCTTCGACTTGAGAGAAGCCTTGTGCCACCAATCTTGCCTTGTTTCGAATGACAATGTCATTCGAATCTTGCTTGTTCTTGTAGACCCACTTGGTGCCGATGACGTTCTTGCAATCTTTTGGCCTTGGCACCAACGTCCACACCTTGTTGCGCCTAAAATTGTTTAGCTCCTCATGCATGGCCTCCACCCAATCATGATCTACAAGGTCTTCATATACTTTCTTGGGCTCGATGAAGGAGACAAAATCATGATTGGTGCTAAAGCTTGCCAATTGCTTTCTTGTGACGACCTTGCCTCTAACATCTCCGAGGACTTTATCAAAAGTATGTTCTTTGAGGACGAGGTCTCGTTCTCTTCTCATTGCTCTTCTTGCCTTGACTTCCTCCGAAGTTTCTTGAGATGTAGCTTGATCATCACCTTCATCATGGGAGTCATGTGCACCACCTTAATCTTGAACTTGTTCTTGATCATGAAGTTGTTCTTGGTCTTGTGCACCATCATGAGCTTGTTCTTGAACATCATGTGTCGTATCATTGGGTTGGACTTGATCAACAATGGGATGATCTTGTTCGACAATGGGATCACTTTGTTCTTGAACTTGCTCGTTTGGTTGAGGGCTCGTAGCTTGTTCTTGGATCACTCGACGAACTTGGATAGGTGATGAGTCTTGAGGTGGCTCAACTTGAGGAGGGTCCTCTTCAATAGGACGGATATCACCAATTGCCATCCTCCTCAAGGCGAGCTCCATGGGAACATCACCTACAACATTAGAATCAACTTGCCCCACTTGGGAGCCATTATCCTCATCAAACTTCACGTCACTAGACTCTTCAACTTGACCGGTGGTCTTGTTGTAGACTCTATAGCTGTGAGAGTTTGTGGAGTAACCAACAAAGATGCCCTCAATTGATCTAGTTTCGAATTTTGACAAGCGATTACCTTTCTTGCGAATGAAGCACTTGCATCCAAAGACGCGGAAATATGAAAGGTCTGGCTTCTTGTCGAGGAGAATCTCATATGGGGTCTTGTTTGCGATCTTACGGAGATAGACCCGGTTGGTGATCTAGCATGTGGTGGCAATGGCTTCAGCCCAAAAGTTGTACGGAGAAGCATACTCCGCAATCATAGTCCTTGCCGCATCCATGAGCGTCCGGTTCTTCCTTTCCGCCACACCGTTTTGTTGAGGGGTGTATGGGGTAGAGTATTGATGTGCAATCCCCTCTTCACTAAGAAATCCCTCCACGGTGTAGTTCTTGAACTCGGACCCATTGTCACTTCAAATCACCATGATCTTCTCTTGAAATTGACGTTGGGCCATGTTGATGAAATCAATGACTCTTTGTTGAGTCTCACTCTTCTTCTTGAAGAAATAGACCCATGTGTATCTTGAGTAGTCATCAACAATCACCAAGCAATACTTCTTGCCTCCAAGACTATCATAAGATAGAGGACCAAAAAGGTCCAAGTGAATGAGCTCGAGAATCTTGGAGGTGGTAATATGCATCTTTTGTGGATGGGCTTCTCCATGTTGCTTGCCTAGAACGCAAGACCTACACACACGATCTTTGGAGAACTTAATATCGGTTAGCCCAAGAATGTGATTACCACTTTGAAGGTCATGCAAGGTTCTCATATTGGTGTGGGCTAGTCGGCGATGCCATAGCCAACCCACATCAACTTTAGCCATTAGTCAAGTCGCGGTAGAGGTGCTTTCTTTCGAGAAATCAAGCACATACATACCGAACTCGACATGCCCAACAAAGACTACTTTAAGCGACCCCTTCACGGTGATGATCACACTCTCGTCATCAAAATAGCACCCATAACCACATTTAGTAAGTTGAAAGACGGAAAGCAAATTGTAACCAAGGGACTCAACAACAAGGACATTCTTGATCGAGATTTCTCTCGCAACAACAACCTTGCCGCGTCCCAATACCTTAAGCTCGCGGTTGTCACCAATCTTGACATGGGAATATTGTGGTAAAGGAGGTTCGATATCATCCACCAAGTCAATGCGTCTGGTCATGTGTTGGGATGCGCCACTATCCACCGTCCATCGACCCGCACCGAACGCCGCACCCTACAAGAGATCAATTCTTTGATTTAGGTGCCCATTTTTGAATGGGTCCTTTCTTGTTAGTCACAAGGGTCTTTGGAACCCAAATAGCCCAATGATAATCATCACCATAAGAAGTGCCAACATATTTAGCATAAACATGTCCATCTCTAGATTTCAAAAGAACATAAGATGGGTTATATTTCCTGGCAAAGTCATTGTGAGTGGCGTTGCCCCTTGTGGCCTCACCACCCACAATGGTGTTGGGTTCCTTCTCCTTAGCCATCTCCCCCTCCTTAATAAAGACAATATTCTTGGAAGGGGGAGTTGACTTCTTCTTCTTGTTGTTCTTCTTCTTTGACTTGGTAGAGAACCCAAGTCCTTTCCCAACTTGATCCTTTTGATTGCTCAAAAGATCATTGAGATTCTTCTCACCTTGAATGCATGAAGCAAGGCCCTTCTCAAGTTGGGCCTTCAACCTAGCGTTCTCCTCAACAAGGTTGGCATGCTCACAACAAGAGTTAGAGCTAGCGACATTACTACTAGAGGAAGAAGCAAGGCTTTGTTTCACTTGTTGACCTAGGTATTGATCATGAGACTTTTGGAGTTCATCAAAAGACTTTTTGAGGGCTTTGAGTTCCTCATCAAGTCTCTTATTTTCCTTTTCAAGTCTAGCATGGCCAATACCTAGCTCATTCTTTTCATTCTTAAGAATTTGGGAAATAGCAAGAGCATGTTCATGATCCTTTTTTACCCTAGACATATCAATAGCATATGATTCCTCTTGGTTAGAGAGGGCCTCTTCAAGAGCACTCCTACGAGTTTGCTCTTTCTCAAGAGCATTGGATAGCTCCGCTATTTCATTAGCGTACTCACACTCATTAGCCTCCATGGTCAAGAGTTTCTCCTCCTTTTCATCTACAAGAAGGTTAGTCTCATCAAGTTGCTCAATAAGAGCATTCACATGAACTTTATTCTCCCCCTCGAGCTTAGCTAGCCATAAGTCCACCACATTTGGACCTTGGGCCTCCTTCTCAACATTTTTTACACAATCCAACAAAGAAGGAGGTGTAGAAACAACGGGCTTAGGAGAAGGGGTTACCGAGCCGGCTTTTGCCATAAGACATGTGTAGGGAATTGCCTCATTCTCATTGGGGGATTCGAAGAGGGATGCCGGTGTAGTAGAAGTAGTAGCAATGGCCACATGCGCCATACCTTCAACATCATCATCCTCATCACCGGACATGTACTCTTCAAGCACTTTCCTATCTTGGACACATAAGGCATTTGGAACCTTCCTCTTCACGAAGTTCTTGTTGCCGACGGTCTTGATGCTCTTGTCTTTTCTCACGAGCTTGCCGTTGGTGTCTTCTCTATTCTTGTACGGGCACTCGGCAATGTAGTGGTCTTGGTTGCTACAATTATAGCACGTCCTTGGTCGCTCAACTCTTGACTTGCCTCCTCTTGCGAAAGATCTTGCACCTTTCGAGCGGTTGCCCCAAAAAGCCTTTGCGGCAAGAGCCATGTGTTCACTATAGGCTTGCTTGGTCTCTTCCGGATCATCTTCTTCATCTTCATGCTCAACCACTTCCTCACGTGCAATGGCCTTGGATTTCAAAGCAACATTTGGTGATTGACCCGCAAGTCCTCTTTGGCGAGCAAGAGCATTGATGGAGCTCTTGACCACCATTCCAATAGATACAAATTCATTGACCACCGTGTTGGAGCTAAGAGAAGCAAAGTCCGGCCTTGATCGAATGGTTTGAGCCAATCCTTGGTTGGACGGAGTGATTGCCTTGAGAAACTTGCGCTTGATCCAATCATCACCAATCTTCTCATAGCCAAAGTCGCCCAAAGTGATGGCAAGAGCGGTGAGTCTTCTATAAAGCTCTTCGGGAGTCTCATCATCCTTCATCACAAACTCATCGGCCTCATCTTGGACCGCTTCATACTTGGAGCGTTGAATGCTCTCATTGCCCAAGAACAAGGTATGGAGGGCGGCCCATGATTCCTTCCCCGTGGTGCATCTTCGGAGGTGAGTAAGATACGTTGGACCGGTGGCGGTATGGATCATGTGCATAGCGGTGGCGTTGAGTTGATGATCGGCCTTCTCACTTGGAGTCAAATTAGCGGGATCCCTTGGAGAGAAGCCGCGCTCTATAATGTCAAGCAAATCAACACAAGAACTAGACATATGTGACTTCATGCAAAATTGCCAATTAGGAAAGTCTTTTATGTCAAGCTTAGGAGGTGCTGTCGGTGGATTTGGTTATGCACTTTTTCTGGTGGAACTTGTTAATACACCCCTGGAATAGCCTTCGAGGTGGATGATGTACCATTCTCTCCTTTTCCCAAGTCGGCATTGGCTTGCGCCTTTGCTTTCTCGGGATCGACTTCCAAAGTCAAGACGTCGCCGTCTTTGTTTGGGGAGTCTATAGAGGATGGGGCGTCATCCACACGAGGGGGCTTTCCCGTAATTTGCTCGAACATCTTCCGCATCTCATTAATGACGTTGGTGGTGATCTTGACATCAAGATTTTTGATCTTGGTCTCAAGGCCACTAACAACGTCATCAAGATGAGTGTTGGATACGGGAGCCTCGGGACCCTTCTCATCGATCATTTTCTCTTAGGCGGTGAAGCCTTAGATAAGAGCCCAGGCTCTGATACCAATTGAAAGGTCGACTAGAGGGGGGGTGATTAGGCGACTACCAAATTTTAACCTTTTTCTTTTTAATTAGGGCTAGAGCAAGTATAACAAAGGTTGACTAGATGTGCACTAGATGAATACAACCTATGTGATACAAGCAAGATATAAAGCGTAGCGGAAGCAACAAGTAAAGGATAGAAGTAGCCGCAAAGTAGAGACACGAAGATGATTCTCGTAGTTCCTTCCCAAGGGAAGTACGTCTACGTTGGAGGAGTGTGGAGCCACCTAGGCACTCCAATAGCATGGATGTGCTCACTCTATTCTCCGTGAGCTTTGCCGGTGAAGGCGTAGCTCTTCCACTATGAGGTCACCTTCGAGGCGTTGACCAAGCCGTGCACAATGGTTGGGGAACTCCACAATGAGTTGGAGCCTCCCAACAATATCCCGGAGCACCTCGCAAACAAGTTGAGGTATCCGGAACCCACAAAGGCCTCCTAGGGTTACAAGCAACCCAAGGAGGAACAAGAACCACAAAGGGGATGGATGGATTCGAAATTCCTTCGGTGGAGATGTAGATCTGGACCTCCTCCTTCAGTCCACAAAGTATCAATGAATTTGGTTGGTGGGAGTGGGAGATCTCATAAATGAAGCTCTCAACAATGGTGGCAAGATATTTTCGTGAAGCTCAAAATATCCAAAGGTAGGTGAAGGGCAATAAATACCCTCCCTTCAATTCTGTCCGTTGGGGGCATCTTTCCCGCGCCAGCGGTACTACCGCTAGGATAGGCGGTGGTACCGCTGCGGTCTTCAGCGCATCATCCTGGCCAGTCAACGGACGGTCTTCAGTCTTCGCGATCCCACGTCCCCGGTACCAGTTGGTACCGCCCGAGGTACCGCTGGCGGTACCGCATAAGGTCTCCGAACGCTGAAACGGCGGTACCCGCAGCGGCACCAAAAACGCATCAGCGGTACCAGTCGGTACCGCTTGAGGTACCGCTGGCGGTACCGCATAAGCGGCCAGAACTCCAAATCGGCGGTACCCGCGGCGGTACTGCCTTTGCAGCATGATTGCCAGGGAGCTGGCGGTACTACCGCCTATCCCAGCGGTACTACCGCTCCCTGGCAACTTTCATCGAAATGTAGAGTTTTGCTGTGCGAATGCAATGAATACAATTGTACAACCTGTTCAAACTTATATAAAACTGTTAGAAGCAATCTTTGTATTATCATCAACACCAAAATATTATTAAGAGCGACAATGCTCTTTCACCAAGGTCAGGGACAGACGCTCCCGCCTCAGGAGCGCTTCCCGCGGCATTGGCACACTCCACGGAAGGGCCTAGGGGAACCGGGGTTAGTAACGGACGGGGTTGGACATCGGAATGCATACCGGTGGTCGTGGCCGCCTCCAGAGGGGCGGCGCCAGACCTAGGAACCTCCTCAGCGCAGGTCCTCTTGGATGGCGGGAGGGAGGCCTCTCCTCCATCATGAGCCCTCTTAGAGGGAGAGCTCGTGACCTGGGGGCTACGAAAAGGAAGCAATAATCAGATCTGGAAGGAATTCAACAACAAGGAAGACAGCTAGGAGAGGGGATCTTACCTGGCGGAGTCCAGGCGCAGGGACCAAGACCCCCGTAGGGCGAAACTGCCTAGCGGCGGCGGAGCTAGAAGGGCCTCCAGGGGAAGCTCGTCTTCACCGAAGGAGTTGCCCGCCGCGGCCAGCTCTTCCGTGGTCTCCTATCGGGCCGGGTTGCGGGGCCGGTTAAGTAGCGGCGCCGGGTGGGTTCGTCGGTGTTCTTCCAAGACGGTGTGCCTCCCCACCCTGGACGAAGATCCCTCGGGAAGAGAGGACCCGTGGCGACGATCTCGGTCTCCTAGGGTCTCCACCCGGAGACGACGAGAAGACCCAGGCAGTGATGCCTCGGGAAGCGGCACCCCTAGAGGAAGCCAAGTTGATAGGATCCCCCACTCGTCACACTCGGGCAGGCATGCGATGATGATGTCGACATCCCTATCCCTGTACAGTGGGGTGAGTTCGACCGGCAAACCCACTGTCGGAGACTAGTCCCAGGAACTAGGGGTGTCTCTCAAGTGCCAGGAAACGAGTAAGGGGCTGAACACAACGTCAAACAAATCCTCAACAACCTCGGCGACGGTGCTCGTCGAGCTCGGTGAGGAACATCACGGCAGAGAGGTAACACGAGCCGCTACCCAGGTTCAGGCCCACCGTGAGGTGTAAAAGCCCTACGTCCTGCTAAGATGTATTGCACTGCTTGGAGAGGTTCACAGTACAAGGTGCTTGCCGAGGGCACTGCTATGGCTATGGTGGACTATGGTGGAATGAGCTCCGTCTTCTTCTCAGACGTAGCTCCTTGGTTGTGGAATGAGTTGGTGAATGCGGGATCCCCCTCCTAGGTCGTACACTGGCTCCTTATATACTGGGCTTGGTCCTCTTCCCCGAAAATCTCCGGCGGGAAGGGATACCACAATGCCGCCGAGTTGGAGCACAGCGCACAGCGTCGGGGGCGTCCATGGACACGGTCCATGGCAGGGAGCACGTCGTCTTGGCAGAAAAAGCCACCGTCCAACCAGGACGGTGGGCTGGCGCTGCAGAGCTTTGGGGCGCGCCCCACGGTGACGTCGCAGTTGGAGCGTAGCGGCGGCCGGCCGCTTTATCACCAATTTGGCAAGTCTTGGAGTCCGCTTTGCTTGCCGCAGCTCCTTTGACCACTTTATACACGAGAATGGCAACTGCGGCGTCTTCGTCATCACGCGCAGGCGCGCGCGTCACTCTGCGGCGGGCGCAGAGCCCATGTGCGCTCTGCAGCGGTGCAGGAGCTTGCTTCCACTTGAAGGAACCCCGCGAGGCCTGAACCCTCGCCGAGGTTTTAGCCGTTGACTTCTCGCGAGGGAAAACCTCCCGAGGGTGGCGCGGAGACGCGCCAGGGCCTGAAGATCTTCTAGGAGAGGCCTTCCCGAGGCAGAGGTCCCTCTCGAGGCCTCCAGGCCGATCGTTTGGTCCTTAGCAGAAATGCTCGGTCGAGCAAATAAGCCCTCGCGAGGGAAAATGCCTCGCGAGGCTCGCCAGGCTGAAAGCCTGGTCCTTAGCAGAAATTCCTGCGGAGCGTTCGAGGGCTGTGGCAGGCCGGCCCATGACACCCTGGTTTTCACTGGGCCGACAGTAGCCCCCGGGCCCGCGATGGGCACGTTGGAGCTCCTCAGGCGGAGGCGAATCGTCGTGGGCCCAAAGAAGCCTGCGAAGCCCGAGACACGTGGAGCGCACGGCCGGGCACGATCCCACGATCTCCTCTGAAGTAACGGGCGTGGTGGTGGGTCCCGCCACGTCCCTGTAACGGCTCGATGAGCCGATATAAGGCGAAGAGCTCGGCGCAGGCGGCCATCACTTCATTCGTTCCCCTTTCATCTCCTTCCTCCCAGCGCTCAATCCCCAATCTCCTCCTTCGCGACCTTGCTGCAATGGCGCCCAAGAAAGCCACCGCTGCTTCGAAGGGCAAGGCAGTGGCGCAGGGCGGCGAGTCCGCTGAGGCGCAGCGGGACGGCGACTTCGAGCCGGCTCTGAGCGGCTCCCGCTTCGAGACGGAGGCGCAGCTGGACAAGGTGCGCCACATGGCGGCTTCGAAGACCAACGAGCACGGCGCCACGGTGCTCAAGCGCGCGGGCAACTCCCACGGCAGCTTCTACCCCATCTTCATGCACTCTCTCTTCGCCGGGCTCGTTCCTCCCTTCTCCGATTTCTTCCTGGCGGTCCTGGAGCGCTACCAGATCCAGGTTCTCCATCTCCACCCCAACTCCATCCTCGTCCTCGCCATCTTCGCCTACCTCTGCGAGGCGTACATCGGCATTCCGCCTTCGGTGGACCTCTTCCGCAGCTTCTACGCGCTCCGGTTCACGGCGAACAAGGAGCGGTCGGGTGCGTGTCCTTCCGCATCACCGACGGCATGAAGGGCGTCTACATCCCCATCGCGCGGAACGGCGAGAACATCGTGACCAGCGTGACGAAGAAGGTGGAGGACTTCCGCAAGCGCTGGTTCCTCATGCAGTTCGGGAGCCAGAGCGCCTTCTTCGAGCTGCCTGAAGCGCCTCCGACGAAGAGGGCGAGCTGGTCCTCCAAGGGCTCAAGGGCGCGACGCTTGGCCCTGTGGTGAGGCGCTTGAGGGACCTCCGCGAGGCCGGCCTCACCGGGCAGATGGTGGCCAAGGACTTCGTGAGGCGCCGCATCGCTCCGCTCCAGAGGCACGCGGACGCGATGTGGCTGTACTCCAACCAGAGGGACAAGATGCGCCTGAGCGCTACCCTCTACACGAAGGAGGAGTTGCACGCCCTCATGGAGACTCTCTTCACGTCCCAGACATCCCTGCCCACTGACCAGACTGTGCCGCTTCATCGGATCGATCTCGGGCGCCGCGTCTCGCATGTGCAGGCGATGCCGAAGTTCGACCAGTGGGGCCTGGTGCCTAAGGGGCACGTTGGGCCTCGCGAGGACCCGGAGTCTGCGGCGCAGGGGGCGCCAGTTGAGGGCGACGAGGAGACGACGGAGACGCCCGCAGAGTCCGATGCGGGCGCGACCGGCGCCTCGGGAGACGCCGCTTCCTCGGCGGGAATTCGAGCGCCTCGAAGAGTGCGGCGCCTGAAGCTGAGGTCCACGAGATCTCCTCAGGCAGCGGCGACGAGTTCGTGGTTGCCCCCTCGCGGCGTGTTGAGGGGAGGAGGAGAGCGACGATGACGATGCTTCGTCGGGCCACTGCGAGCCTCGCTCCAAGGCGATCCACGACAGGAACGCCGGGGCCCAGGAGGAGACAGAGGCACGGACGAGCGCGGAGCCCAGTGCTCCGCCCGCGAAGCGGAAGAAGAGGAAGTGGGTCGACACCGCGGCGTAAGTTTTTGTACTCCCTTTCCTGTTTGATGTTGTTCTTGGTGTAGCCTCTCGAGGGGTTTCTGAGTCTTTTCCTCTCCAGACGCACTGAGGAGCCAAAGAGGCGGAGGCTCCGGAGACTTGGAGAGATCTCCGGCTCTGCCGCGGCGTCCGCGACGCCCACAACTGAAGAGGTGCACCACGAGGCCACCGCTTCCTCTCCCGAGGCTGCGACGCCACCTCCTGGGGCGGAGGAGCGCCACGAGGAGAGGGAGGAGGAGGCTGAGGTGACGACGCCGCCGCCTTCGCGGCCTGACGCTTCTCCCGCGCAGCAAGAGAAGACGCCGGAGATGGACGCGGCAAGGACCACGCCGCCGGCGAAGGAGGGCACGGCGGGAACAGCTGCGTCTGCAGAGACGCACGCTGACGTCGACATGGAGGACACCACGGTGCCGTCGCCTCCACCGAGCTCGGGCCTTGGAGGGCCTACGGTGGGCGCTGAGGCTGCCGCGGGGACGGCCTCAGCAGAGAAGGCCAACCCTGCTCCTGAGGAGGAGGAGAGTGCTCCCCAGGGGCAGAAAGATGGCTGATGGTGGGGGCGCCTCGAGCCCCCAGAAGGCTCCCAGCGCAGAAGGCGAGGGGGGCTCTCGCCAGAGCCCCCAGAAGGCCCCTTGCACGGAAGAAGAGGGAGGCTCCCAGCAGAGCCCCCAGGCGCGCCTCGAGGACACCCAGAGCCCAAGGCGCGATGCCCCGGAGTCCTCAGCAGGCGCTGGCGCTTCCAGGCCCTCTGGAGAATCGTGGGCCCTAGCCTTGCTGGGTCGGCGCCCTGTCGCAGCTCGCCGAGAGGCCGTCCTTCGCTCGGCGAGGGAGGTGCTCGATGGGCTCGAGGCCCAGCTCGCTGAGGAAGACCGCACCAGGGCGGAGGAGGTCGCCGAGCTTGCGCGGGGCTGGGCTTGCCTCCAGGAGACCGTGGAGCGCTGCCGCCGGAAGGACGAGGCAGCCCAGGCGCAACGCGAGGCGGCGCTGCGCTCTGCTGAAGAGATCCGCCTCAGCGTGGTCCGCGAGGTCGAGGAGACCCTTGCGGACCTGAGCGCTAAGCGCGAGGCTCTCGAGGCGGAGACGGAGGCCAAGCATCAGGAGCTGGCGGCGCGCGAGGCGGCGGTCTCCACCAAGCACAAGGAGCTCCTAGACCGCGAGGCGGGAATCATTGCCGAGTCGGAGACCGTGCGGCAAGGCCTGGAGAAGCTCCGCGAGGACCTGCGTCCGTGAGAACCAGATGGTGCAGCGCGGGGCAGAACTTGATGCCCGCGAGACCGAGCTACGCAAGCGCGAGGAACAGGTCGAACAGATCGAGAAGGATCAGTCTGCGCAGCGGGAGCACCTGGAGTCTCGCGAGAGCAAAGTCACTCAAGACGAGGCGTTCTACCAGAAGCGCCTCGCGCTGACCAACGAGAACCTCCGCAAGAAGGAGGAGCAGCTGGCGGAGGAGTCCGCGACCAAGGAGCAGCTCTTCCGCGACAATTGCAGGAAGGACTTCGCGGACAAGGCCAAGAAGCAGGAGGCGCGCTTCACGAAGAGACGCAACGAGCTCGAGGCCCGCATCAGGGAGCTTGAGGCTCAGAAGAAGCGATTCGACTCCCGCCTTCATGACGCTGTGGAGGCTCGGAAGCACGCGGAGCAGGACCTTGCCTCCTTGACGCAGGACATGAACGAGATGCAGCAGCAGGTGGGGCCTGTTGTGGAACTCGTCGAGGAAGCTCGGCGGAGCGCTCTGACTGCGCAGGTCTTGTCGCGCCAGCGGGAGCGCATGTTTGCTTCCTTGGTGAGGCGTGCGCGTGCTGTCGCGGCCGCCTGGGGACCGAAGCCCCCAGGCTCTCTGTCGAGGGGAACAGACGTCGCCATCTACCTTGGCTTCTTCGAGCAGCTCCTCACCAAGTTTGAAGAGGTCGTGACGAACCTCGACGACTTGGTCGACACCGAGAGCCGCGAGCTCCTTGGCGTCGCGATCGGCCAAGTCTTCGCCAACCTTGCACACCTCCACCCCGGCTTCGATTTCGCGTCTGTGATGGAGCCTCTGGAGAAGGAGCTCGCCTCGAAGCTGGACGCCTCGGTGTGGGACGACGTGGAGAAGTACACTCAACGCTTCAAGAGGGTCGAGGTCGAGGAGAGCGACGACGAGGCTGGTGCTGAGGAGGTGGATGACGAGGACGTCGACGGCGACGACGACAACCCCGCTGCTTAGGTTGCCCCTGTAGAGAGATGTGCCAAGGGCACCAGTTATCTTAAGACTTGTTGCTTTTATTTCGTGCTGGTTTGTAAAGACACTTTACTTTGTGCAAGTGTGAGTGCCCCTCGGGAGGCCTTTTATCTGTTCCCTCATGTCTTTTTCGCTCTACGTCGTTAGGACCCTGCTCTTAGCGCAAATAGCACCGCCGCTTCGGTATGCCGGAGTCAGGGCTCGACAAGGCCGGGGGTGCGTAAGGCTTAGAGAGGTAAGAGCCCTCGAGGCGCGATGCTCAGGGGCTCCCCTTTGACGTGCAAGCAGCCCATGAGGCGTAAGAGAGAAAAGAGAGGCTCGAGGGGCGACAAAACCAGCGAGAGGGAAAAAGAGCTCATGAGGCGTAAGTTCTGGACTTAGCTCTGGCGAGACGCCTGCTTTGTAGAGGGTGTTGTGTTCCTGGTGAGGTGTTCTCCCTCTCGAGGCTGCCTGAGACTGGCTTGGAGCTTTTGGAGCCCTGCAAGGCGTCTTGTTCCCTGTGTTGGAGAGAGAGAGAGGCGAACCCACAAGCAAAGCATAGTTGTACAACTCATGCGCGCTCATAGATTTCCTCATGGGTATCTCACGAGGAGAATAAGCACCAAGGTCCTTGGTGAGGTGACGTGCATGGGAGCTAACCCACGAGTCAGAGCTCTTTGGTGAGATAACGGTCGTGGGCGGAGAGCCACGAGTTAGAGCTCGGATCCTTTGGATTTTACGATGCTGCTGGGATGCTCCCGAGACACAGGCACCGTGCTCAGCCCCCGCTCGCGAGGTGCGCATGGGGAAAAATGTGAGCGTGAATGAAATGTAAGAAACAAACTCACCAAGCAATATTACATAACGGCGCCGAAGCGCAATAGGTTCATGATGACCTGAAATTGTTCATTACACTTGGCGAGGCCAAGACAAAGTCCGCCATGTCTGGGCATGGGGTTCCACATGGAGTGGCTGAGGCTTCCCGCGGCCCGTGGCAACGCGTTGTAGGAAACTCTCAGTGGAGATGGCCCTCGTGAAGGGAAAGCTTGGTGAAGCTGGGAGGTGAAGACGCGTGCTTCCCTCTTGAGACAAAAAATGCCTGCCGCGACGTGATCACGGGTAGAACTTGCGTAGGTGCTCGATGTTCCATGGATTTTTGATCGGATCGCCGTCTTCCGTCTCGAGCCGTACCGCGCCGGCCTGGCGATGTGCGCGACCCTGTAGGGGCCTTCCCACATGGGTGAGAGCTTGTGGAGGCCTTCTCTGGAGAGGATCCTCCTGAGGACGAGATCGCCTGTCTCGAGGGTGCGCGGCCGTATGTGGCGGCTGTGGTAGCGGCGCAGGTCTTGCTGGTACTTGCCGCTCGGAGGGCGGCACGGCGGCGTAGTCCATCGAGCAGCAGCAAGTCGTCGTTGTGGAGCTCCTCTTGGTTGTCCTCGTTGAAAGCAAGGATCCGTGGGGACCCATGCTTGATCTCGGTGGGGAGGACTGCTTCAGCGCCATAGACGAGAGCGAACGGCGTTTCTCCAGTGGGCTTCGTGGCGGTGGTGCGGATGGACCAGAGCACGGAGGGGAGCTCTTCAATCCAGTTCTTGCCGTGGGCCTTGAGGCGATTGAAGCTTCTTGTCTTGAGGCCTTGAGCACTTCTGCGTTCGCCCGCTCAGCCTGCCCGTTGCTTCGTGGATGAGCCACCGAGGCGAAGCAGAGCCGTGTGCCGAGACTCTCGCAGTAGGCCCTGAAGATGCCGCTGGTGAACTGCGAGCCGTTGTCGGTGATGATGCGATTTGGCACGCCGAAGCGACAGGCCAGGCCTCTGATGAATTTCACCGCTGATCTCGCCGGGATGGTGCGCACCGCTTCAACCTCCGCCCATTTGGTGAACTTGTCGATGGCGACGTAGAGGTAGCGGTAGCCCCCGCTGGAGCGTGGGAAAGGTCCCAGGATGTCCAGCCCCCAGACCGCGAAGGGCCAGGAGAGAGGGATGGTCTGGAGCCCCAGTGCGGGCTGGTGGACTTGCTTGGCGTGGAACTGGCACGCCTCGCAAGCCTGGACAACGGCGGTTGCATCTTGAAGTACTGAGGGCCAATAGAAACCACTCCTGAAGACTTTCCCTGCGAGGGTGCGTGATGATGAGTGGTGGCCACATTCTCCACTGTGTATGTCCTTGATCAGCTGGCGGCCTTCTTCAGGGGGGACGCATTTTAGTGCAACTCCATTTGGACGCTTGCGGTACAGGTCTCCCTCGTGAAGGCAGTATGACTTGGCCTGGCGAGCAACTCTCTCTGCTTCTGCGTCCTCTTCAGGGAGGACTCCGTCCCTGAGGTACTCCTTGAGCTCATCGATCCAGCCCGTCTCTTGGTGTGTCATGGCCAGCAGCAGGCGTTCCCCTGTGGGTGGACCGCAGCCTGGTGCTCCAGATGTTGGTGGTGGTGGGAGCTCTTCGTCCATGTTCATTTCAACGCTTCTTTTGGCTGTTTCACCGATGCCCTGGTGAGCCTCTCCTCGAACACGCCCGCCTGCTGGGCTTCTCTGCGTGATGCTCGCCTGGCGATGTCGTCGGCCTCCTGGTTCTCCCTTCGTGGGATGTGCCTGAGCTCCATCCCCTTGAAGTGTTTCTCGAGCTTGCGGACCTCCTCGAGGTAAGCGGCCATATGGCCGTCCTTAGGCGTGTAGCTCTTGTTGGAGAAGTTGACGAGGAGCTGGGAGTCGCCCTTGATGAGTAAGCGCTTGATGCCGAGGGCGATTGCGGCTCTGAGCCCGGCGAGGAGGCCCTCGTACTCGGCGATGTTGTTGGAGACCTTGTCTGTCGTGAAGCACAGCTGGACGGCGTAGTAGAGCTTGTCGCCCTTGGGTGAGGTCAGGACGACGCCAGCCCCAGCGTTCTGGCATGCGAATGCTCCGTCGAAGTGCATGGTCCAGTGGCTTGGCACCGTGTCTCCTGCTGGCGTGGATTCTGCCTCATGAGGCTCTTCTTGCTGCGTGTCTGTCCACTCGGCGACGAAGTCAGCCAATGCTCTCCCCTTGATGACCCTGGTGGTGTCGAAGCGCAGGCCAAAAGGTTGCAGCTCAATGTTCCACCCTGCGACGCGGTCAGTGGCGTTTGGATTGCGCAGGATCTGCTCCAGAGGGAATGATGTGACCACCGTGATGGGGTGGCCCTGGAAGTAGTGGCGCAGCTTCCTGGAAGCGATGAGGAGCGCGAGGAGGAGCTTCTGCTGCATAGTGTACCGCTCGCGAGCATCTCGCAGCACAGTGCTGACGAAGTAGACGGGATGCTCGACGAGGGTGTCGATGGTGACGCAGCGCTGGGTTCCTCGGGAGCCTTGTCGAGCCTCTCGAGAGGTGGACCCTCGACGAGGGTGCCTTCTGGTTGCGCGGGCTCGGCATGGGGCTCAGGGCCTGAAGAGGATGTTTCCTTGTCGGGGGGATCTGGGCTTGGCGTGGCGGTGTCCTTCTTGGCGAGGACTGGCTCTTCCCTTTCTGCCACCAAGGCTGCGCTCACTGTTTGTGGAGTGGCTGATAGGTACAGCTTCAGATGCTCGCCGGGCCTTGGGGCAACCATGACAGGTGGGCTAGCCAAGTACTTCTTCAGGTCTTCAAATGCCTTGTCCGCCTCAGGCGTCCACTTGAACGTGCCAGACCGCTTCATGAGCTTGAAAAATGGCAGCGCCCTCTCGCCGAACTTGGAGATGAAACGGCCGAGGCTGGCCATGCATCCCGCGAGGCGCTGCATGTCCTTAAGGCGACGAGGTGGCTGCATCTCTTCTATGGCTTTGATCTTGTCAGGATTCGCTTCTATGCCGCGGTGAGACACTAGGAACCCGAGGAGTTTGCCTGACGGTACCCCGAAGACGCACTTGGCGGGGTTCAGCTTGATGCTTACTTTGCGCAGGCTGGCAAAGGTCTCCTCGAGGTCCTCCATGAGGGTGTGCTCTTCGCGAGTCTTGACCACGATGTCGTCGACGTAGGCTTCTGCATTTCTTCCCATCTGAGCCCCCAAGGCCTTCCTCATGAGCCTCTGGAAGGTGGCGCCGGCGTTCTTCAGGCCAAAGGGCATGCAGACGTAGCAATACACACCACAAGGGGTGAGGAATGCTGTCTTCTCCTCATCCTCCTTCGCCATCTTGATCTGGTGGTAGCCTGAGAAGGCATCCAGAAAACAGAGGAGGTCGCAGCCGGCGGTGGAGTCCACGATCTGGTCTATCCGAGGCATGGGGTACGGGTCCTTGGGGCAGGCCTTGTTGAGGTCGGTGTAGTCGATGCAGAGCCTGCCGCCCCCGGTGTGCTTGGGAACGACCACCGTGTTGGAGAGCCATGTGGGGTGTGGAACTTCTCTGATGATGTGCGCTTCTTTTAACTTCTCTACTTCCTTGATGATGAACTCTTGCTTCTCTGGCGCCTGGCGCCGTGCTTTCTGCTTCACGGGGCGTGCGTTTGGACACACGGCTAAGTGGTGCTCGATCACCTCCCTCGGTACTCCGGACATCTCTGACGGTGTCCATGCGAACATGTCAGAGTTTGCCCTGAGGAAGGCGACGAGCGCGCTTTCCTATTTGGGAGGCAAGCCAGCGCCTATGGTGACGCTAGCCCCCGAGCCGCTGGCGTCCAGTGACACCTTCTTCGTGGCTGCCTGCTCCTGTGAGAACAGCTGCTTCTTCTTCGCGGGCCTCTCGAGGGGCTCCATGTCCTCATCAGCGGGAATGCCACGGCAGCGGCCTTGTAGGCGGTCTCGACAGAGCGCATTGCGTCCTGGACTTGACCGTGGATGGCGATGGTGCCGCCGCTGCCTGGAAGCTTGACGATGTTGTAGGCATGGTGAGTGACAGCCATGAACTTCGCGAGGGCGGGGTAGCCGAGGATGGCGTTGTAGGGCAGGCCAATGTGCGCGACGTCGAAGTCGATCTGCTCGGTGCGGTAGTTCTGCGGCGTGCCGAAGGTGACCGCGAGCCTCACCTGCCCCAGAGGTGTGGTAGAGCCACTTGTCACCCCCGTGAAGGGCCTAGAGGGCATGAGCCACTCGTAGGGCACTTGAAGCTGCTCGAAGGTCTCGACAGAGATGACGTTCAAGCCCGCACCCCCATCTATAAGCGTCTTGGCGACGGCGATGTTGTTGATGATGGGGGTGCACACCAGTGGGATGGTGCCTACTGCCTTGGTCGACTTGGGGTGGTCCTTGGAGTCGAAGGCGATGGTGTACTGTGACCACTTGAGGGGCTGGGAAGCCTCAAGCCCTGGAAGCGCTGCGCTGACCTCGCGAGAGAATTGCTTGAAGTGGTTGTTGGACTTGGGCGCTTGGGACCCGCCGAGGATGCAGGCTATTGCCCCCTGAGGGGCCTGGTAGCCCCCAGGGTTCTCGTCGGGGAGGTTGCCGTTTTGCCCAGCGTTATTCCCCCGAGCCCTGTGCTGGAAGTTGTGGCGTCCACCTCCGCGGCCACCACGGCCTCCGCCGCGGCCCTGGTTCTTCTCCCGCTCCTTGCTGAGCTGCTTGAGCTCCCAGCAGTCTTCAGTGGCGTGGTTGTGCCTGTTGTGGTAGATGCAGTATGGGCGATTGTCCGCCTTTTTCTCTTCAGCCGCCGGAGAGGCCTCGCGAGGCTGCTTTGCGTCAGGCTCTGCCGCGAGGATGGCGGTGGTCTTGCGCTTCTCGGCAGGCTTCTTCTTGCTCCTGGACCCCTCTGGAGGGTCCTCCTCCACTTCCTTCTTGACGAAGAGGAGGCCCTCTTCAGCCTTGGCGCACTTGTCAGCCAGATCAAAGAGCTTCACCACAGAGGAGAGGGTGTCGTGGATGCCGAGCTTCTCGAGCATCCTGTGGTTCGTGACGCCCTCCCTGAAGGCGGAGATGACGTGCGAGTCCGGGATGTTCGGAATCTTGTTGCGGACCTGGCTGAAGCGCTGGATGTATCTGCGGAGGGTCTCGTCAGGCTTCTGGCGCACCGCGCGAAGGTCGTTGTAGGTGAGCGCGCGTTCGTAGGTGCCCTTGAAGTTGGCGACGAAGACCTTGCAGAGGTCCTCCCACGTGTCGATGGTGTTCTCGGGGAGGTTCATGAGCCACGAGAGCGCGGAGTCCTTGAGCGCCATGGAGAGCCAGTTGGCCATCACCTTGTCGTCGCCTCCTGCAGCCTGGATGGAGACGGTGTAGAGCTGCAGGAACTCCAGAGGGTTGGTCCTGCCGTCGTAGCGTGGAGGGAGGTCTGGCTTGAACTTCACAGGCCAGACGACACGGCGCAGGTTGCGGGTGAAGGCGGTGCAGCCCGTGGCGTACGTCACGGCGCCACCAGCGAGTACGCCGCGGTTCTGGCGACCTGCAGCGGCGATCTCCTGCACGACGCGGTTGTGGCGGTCCCTCTGGCGCTCGATCTCCACGCGGGCATCCGCCGGAGTCCGCTGCACGATCTGGCAGTCGTGCGGCGAGGATGCGTGCGACGCGGCGCGGTGGTTTGCTGCCGGAGCTGCAGCTGGAGGAGGTGGCGGAGGCGGAGGGGGAGGAGGAGCGCCGTGCGCTATGTTCCCCTCGCGTCCGGAGTGGCGCACCAGCGAGCGGAGGGTGCTGGTGCTGCAGTGGTGGCGGCAGGAACGGCGGCGGCGTTGATGAGCTCCTCGAGACGCCCAGCCAGTTGTCATGGCCCGCCTGCGTGGGACGGTAGCGCAGCAGCTCTTGCGCCATCAGCAGCGCGGTGGCTGGACTGGGCGCTGCTCGGCCCATCGTGGAGGCGCTCTCGCGCCTGGATGGGTGCAAGGAGGAAGCTCCCTCGTCCTCGCCGTCGATGCCGCCGTCGTTGCCGCTGCCGTTGCCGCCGTCGTCCTCAGGGTGCTCGACGCGCGGCTCGGCGTTGCGCTCTGAAGCGCGGTTGGCGCGTGGGCGACCACGCGGGTTGTGGTTGGCGGCGGGCTCGGTGTTGGCCCTGCCGGACGTCCGTCGCGCAAGACGCGCAGCTCGCGTGTCAGTCATGGCGCGGAGAGGTTGAAGAAGTTGAAGACGCGCCTCAGCCCCCTACCTGGCGCGCCAAATGTCGGAGACTAGTCCCAGGAACTAGGGGTGTCTCTCAAGTGCCAGGAAACGAGTAAGGGGCTGAACACAACGTCAAACAAATCCTCAACAACCTCGGCGACGGTGCTCGTCGAGCTCGGTGAGGAACATCACGCAGAGAGGTAACACGAGCCGCTACCCAGGTTCAGGCCCACCGTGAGGTGTAAAAGCCCTACGTCCTGCTAAGATGTATTGCACTGCTTGGAGAGGTTCACAGTACAAGGTGCTTGCCGAGGGCACTGCTATGGCTATGGTGGACTATGGTGGAATGAGCTCCGTCTTCTTCTCAGACGTAGCTCCTTGGTTGTGGAATGAGTTGGTGAATGCGGGATCCCCCTCCTAGGTCGTACACTGGCTCCTTATATACTGGGCTTGGTCCTCTTCCCCGAAAATCTCCGGCGGGAAGGGATACCACAATGCCGCCGAGTTGGAGCACAGCGCACAGCGTCGGGGGCGTCCATGGACACGGTCCATGGCAGGGAGCACGTCGTCTTGGCAGAAAAAGCCACCGTCCAACCAGGACGGTGGGCTGGCGCTGCAGAGCTTTGGGGCGCGCCCCACGGTGACGTCGCAGTTGGAGCGTAGCGGCGGCCGGCCGCTTTATCACCAATTTGGCAAGTCTTGGAGTCCGCTTTGCTTGCCGCAGCTCCTTTGACCACTTTATACACGAGAATGGCAACTGCGGCGTCTTCGTCATCACGCGCAGGCGCGCGCGTCACTCTGCGGCGGGCGCAGAGCCCATGTGCGCTCTGCAGCGGTGCAGGAGCTTGCTTCCACTTGAAGGAACCCCGCGAGGCCTGAACCCTCGCCGAGGTTTTGTAGCCGTTGACTTCTCGCGAGGGAAAACCTCCCGAGGGTGGCGCGGAGACGCGCCAGGGCCTGAAGATCTTCTAGGAGAGGCCTTCCCGAGGCAGAGGTCCCTCTCGAGGCCTCCAGGCCGATCGTTTGGTCCTTAGCAGAAATGCTCGGTCGAGCAAATAAGCCCTCGCGAGGGAAAATGCCTCGCGAGGCTCGCCAGGCTGAAAGCCTGGTCCTTAGCAGAAATTCCTGCGGAGCGTTTGAGGGCTGTGGCAGGCCGGCCCATGACACCCTGGTTTTCACTGGGCCGACACCCACGTAATCTGCGGACCCGCCGCAGAGATCGTTCACCAGACCGCTCAGAGCCCCAACAAGTAGCCCCGACTTGAACAGTCGGGTCTTGTCGTTGGAGCCTTCGTACTCCCACATGCAGTGGGAGCGCAGCTGCAGGGGAGCAATGGCGTGGTTGAGGAAGTGCGCCACCACATCGCGGCTACTCAGGTCCAGGTCGCGAAGAGTCTGGATCCGGCAGTACACCGGGGCCAACTCCGCGTCACGGTCCCCCAACTCGGACCAGCTGTCAGGGCGAACAGGCACCTCCGTGGGCTCCGCGAGAGCATCATCAGCCAAAGGGAAGCGGGCGAAGATCCACTCGTGCCGCCACTCCTCCCACCGCTTCTTGCTCACCACGATAAAGGTGTCAGCGAGTTTGTTGCGGAAGCGGAAGGTGACAGAGCCGAAGATGGCATCCCCGGTCTCGACCCGGGGGTACAAGTAGTGGCGGAAGAGGGTGACGCTCGGCTTGACGCCGACGAAGGTCTTGCATAAATGCTGGAAGATATCCAGCAGCACGGCGTTGCGATGAAGCTGGGCCAAGGGAAGCCCATACGACCCAGCACCGCATGGAGGAAGAGCGACATGGGCGGCACTAGCCCCGCCAACAGGAAGCAGGCGAAGACGCGACTGTCGAGGGGCGTCAGCCTATCCGGCGGGGCAGACGCGTGGAAGATCATGGTCCGGCCATTCTTGTTGCTCTTGCTGGTGGCGGCACCCCTCAGTCCCAGGAGGTGCTCCGCCGCATAGCCCGGTGGGAAGAAGGCCCGCGTGGTGTGCAGCTCCTCCCAAGAGAGCTTGCGCGCGGACATGCGGTCCGTCTTCTTGGCCTTGCCTTTCTTGGCCATCTTCTCCTTCGGCGCCATTGGGGCAGGGCCTCGTTGCAGATCGGATCGAAGGCGAGAGGAGGAAGAAAGGAGGTGAAGGGAGAGTGTAGGAATGATGGCCGGGCCGAGGCAGCGCAGGCCCTAAATAGCGTGGGAGCATGCGACGTGCGGGCGGTTCCCATCCCGCGCGCATTAAAACAGTCGCGCATTTCCCAGGCGCGTGGTGGGGCCGCCATCATGACCCGGGCAGCAGTTATAGCTTTCCCAGGAGCCGAGGCGCCAACCGACGGGTCAGATAGGCGTTGACCAGGCCTGGATCCTTGGGCCTTGTAACAGCCCGGAATTTCAGAACCTAAAAACCCGAATAAAAATTCCACTTTTTGTGTTGCATTGCATCATGGCATCCATATGAAATCGCTAAACAACTAAAACAATTGGTTTGGCACCTTTTAAAAACAAATGCCAAATCCATCTTCACAAATTCAAATCCCTGAAAGTTTCCAAACTTGCAAAACCAAAAATACCTCGACATCTTATATTGTCAAGGAAGTTCCAAAAGTTCCAAAGATATTTTCGACAAACTATTTTGATTGGTAAAAATAAAATAAATGGAGGGAACTCAAAATTGTCTATGAGTTCTTCTTATTTTATTTTCCTACCAAATGATTTTCAAATATCCTGGAAAAATTATGGGGAGCTTCGATATTTATTCTGAGAGCCTCCATGGATATTTTCATTATTTTTGGAAATGCTTAAGTGCACCAAATAAATTACCTTTTTGGAAGTTGTCAAAAATGACTATATGTAAAAACTATGAACAAAGTGGTACCAAACTATTTTATTTTGAGCTACCAATTTTTGTGGAGCTTCCCCATGATATGGAGGGGCTACCCAAATAATTTCATATTTTTATAAAATGTTTAAGTGCCTCTTTAAAATCCCTAAAACCTGCTGGAAATAAAAGAACAGGAAACAAGGACTAGTTCGTGATGGAAGTTTTCTCTCCAGGGACCAATTTGCAAAACTGTAATCTCCTTCTTCCTCCCTGTAGCGACCCGGGAGCGCCTGGCTCGTGCCGCACCGAGCTCGCCGGGCCCCCTCTCTGCCTCCCATGCCAGAAGAAGAGCACCACGTCCATGCGCTGCTCCCATCCCTCGCTTGCCTGCTTCTCTGCTCCCGTTCCCCATCTCATCTTTCCCCCCCACGAGCTCGCAGCCCGAGCGCCATTGTCGAGCTCGATGCCGTCGCCTGGAGCCGCCCCTCGTAGACCGAAGCCCACAGGGAGATCCGCCGCGTCGCCCTTTACCTCCTTGCCGAAGGAATCAACGCGCGCTGGCCGCAATGGACGCCGCCGCTCGATTTCTTCCCCGCCTCCGGCTGAGGCTCGCCGCTCGCCGCCGTCACGTTTGTCGACCACTCCGGTCACCAGGGCGCAAGTTAGGGCCGCCATCAGCTCCGCATCGGGCCCTCTACCTCCCCCTCGAGCCGGGCGTGCTAGGAGGCCTGCAATCGCGCGAATCAAGCCAACTTCCCCGCCTCCGGCCGCCGCCGTTCGAGCACCATCGAGACACCGTCCGGCCTCCCCGGCTCGCGCCGCCCCCTCCAACGCGTTCCTGGTGAGCTCGCGGTCCAGCTGGACATCCTCCCTTCCTCCCCATGCCCTCCCTTCTTCTCACCTCGCCGGAGCCACCGTGGCCGTCGTGCGCGTGCTCGCCCCGCACGCTGCCGTCGCCTCGCTCGCGGTCCGGTCGTGCGCCCGGCTAAACCGGCCTCGTGGCCGTTTCTCTCTGTCGCCTAACCGGCATTTGGACCGGCCCAAACCGGGCCCAGTGCCGGCCCCCTCTGCTAGCAGGCCGGCCTGGAAACCGGCCCAGCCGGGCTGGAAACCGGCTAAACAGTTTTTCCTGTCTTCTTCTTCTTTGGTTTTAGAAATGCAATAACTGTTGTTTGGTTCATCCGAAATTTGTGTACAAAATATCAAAATGTTCAGCAGTTCAAATACTATCAAACCATGCTAACCTCACATCATGATCACAAATAATTACTTGAGGATGTTCATAAATCAATTAAAAGAATTAAATTCGAATAATTATTTAATCCCCCGATTTTTCATCGGTACTCGAAAAATTACAAATGAGGTACCAAATTGATCAGAAGAACAAACCCTATCCATTCATGCCATGTTCATGCATATTATAGTCACTTCCTAGTAATGTATTAAATATATGAACAATGTGGTCATTAAGCTAAATATGGGATTGCTTCCAAATAATTGCACCACTTATTTGGCTCTCCATTTAATGTTGCTAGATAAACTAAAGGATGCTATCTTTGCATAAACTTGTCATGTCATCATGTGATTGTGCATTGCATGGTACACATGTGTGGTGATTGATTTGTTTTTCCGTTGTGTGCTTCGTTAGATCAAGCAGACGGGGTCCCACCTCAATACCCCGCCGAGCAGTACTACCAGCACCCTGAACAAGGCAAGCGTAATCCCCCCTCTGAGCATATCTTATCCTATTTTCCGCAATTATTTTTCTCCACTATAATATTGCATGCGGTTCGAAATGTCTTTTGCCTGGATTAGAGTATCCTACTAGTTGCATTAGAATCCTTATGCCATTTTACCTGTTCCCCTCCTAATTACCACAGGTTTGTGTTGTTGGCCATGAAATACTTATGCTATGTCGCTGCTTAGCCATGCTTAGTTAAATGCCTAGTGGGATTTGGTGGTACATGCCGGAAACAGGTGTGGACTTGTGACAGTGATGTTGTTGATGGAGAAATTGTGGAGACTTGGATAATGAAATGCTAAAGGTGGGGATGAGAGGCCACATGAGATGTGGTGGGTTGTCTCGTTCTCACCGCCTAGGTGCGAGTTCTCGACCTCTTGAACCAAGTTGAGCGTGCAACCATGCGTGGGCGATATGGTACCCCCATCGACCGACTAACTTGAGCGGGACTAGCCAGGGTCCTCTAGTTTGGCTTTCCATTTGCGTGTGCGTGAAGATGGTGGCCAAGACTGAGATGAGGATGGTGGTGTTTAGGAAAATGAGTGGCCACAGGGCGGGGTGTTGTGATCCTGGCAGCCTTGTCCCCACTGATGATCCTGGGTTAGTCCTTAACAAGGTAAAGGTTGTAGCCGTTTCACACTCAGCCGGCTTTCCCCGGAAGAGAGCTAATGTCTGGCAATGAGTCTGGCGGTACGCGTGGCGAAGGAACTGGGGCCCCTCGGGACTCCGGGGACTTCCACTTTGTACACCCCTGCAGGGATAAATCTTTTCGAAAAGCCGTGTCCACGGTTATGGACGACTTGGGAACGGACGCTGATCATAGAATAACTTTAACGGAATGATTAAAAACTGAGTACTAGAGGTACTACTTCACGAATGCAAGGTTGACTTCCTCGAGGGTGATTCGGGGAGGTGCCTTTGATGAACAGGTACAGGTGGTGATGATGGTGATGATGAAAAAGTGATCAAAGAAACAGTGTTACTTCTTACCCCTCTTTGAAAATGTTCTGATTAGTCGATGCCATGGAGTTGTGTTTTATAAATAAAATCAGCTTTATGCAAAACAGCCATAAAACCTTTGAAAGCCAATCATGGAGCATATATTAGCTCTTAATCTTGCGAGTTCGTCGAACTCAACGTCGTTTGCTTATTTTCAGGAGAGGACTTCACCGACCTCGAAGGTGGGTTCTTTGTGGACGTCGACGAGTAGTCTGGGGTTCCCAGGTGGCAGCTTGGGACCTCCCGGAACAGCTGGCGCTTGGATGTTTATTTGCAGGCCTCTTAGGCCATAATTTGGTTCTTGTTGTTTAGAACAACACACTTCGCTTCCGCTTGTTGTAATGTTGGGTCGGTGACCCCTGTTTGTAGCTTTTGCTATCTTTCTCTATTATAAGAGTTGCTTATAATATTCTTGTGTCGTAGAGTCTGTGATGTGCCAGTTGTTCCACAAGTCTTGATCTTACTATTATGCTTTGATAGTTGTGCCTGTGTTAAGGCATCAATCGGGGTGTTGCGTTGTCTGGAGTGAGGTGTACCCAGCAACGCCTGCCAAAGGTTTTGGCCGGGGCTTGGTAAACCCGTAACCTCCGGTTGTATCGCTTAACCGGTGACACACAGCATCACTGTATAGCAGTCGGGTCAGGGCGCCACAAGTTGGTATCAGAGCAGTACTGCCTGTAGGAAACCCTTTCTACTGGTCGATTTTGAGTCTAGTGTTTGTGAAAATTATTTGTAACTTACAAATGAGTTGTGAAAACCA
Organism: Poa pratensis; assembly: GCA_947311845.1. Lineage (NCBI taxonomy): Eukaryota > Viridiplantae > Streptophyta > Magnoliopsida > Poales > Poaceae > Poa > Poa pratensis. The sequence continues at coordinate 1,295,522 of CAMZMU010000109.1, read as the reverse complement.
TCTTAGGATTCTTTTTACTCCTTATCTGGTTACCTTCTAATCTCGGAGCAATCTTACCTCGATTTGATTTTAAAGTTTCCCGCCCCGGGATCCTAAGTTTTTGAAATAACAGTTGAGAAACGGGGTTGGACTTCTCACCTGTTACCTTTAGTATTAGGTGCCCAGTTGCTCCCGCCGCGCTACAATCCGAAGCGTCATGTGCCGAGAAACCATCTGGAGTACGACGAAGATGCCCATCAACTCAGTTGTCTACGAACCCTTGTATTCCTATCAAGTTTAATCTCTTAATCCTTACTTTTGGGTTTTAACCCAAGGACTTGAACATAAGGTCCCGGATTGTGCCAACTAGAGTGTGTTAAGTCGATTACTTAACTCTCGTTAGTAGCACATGAAGCTGATCTTTAACCCAAGTCTTTTCCGTGACCTGTGTGGTAAATGGTCGAATATTGATCTACCGCACCTCCTCTGGCTATGTAACTTCAGCTCTTCCTTAGATTCTCCTCAGGTTCTGTCTTGGAACCATCTGGGTTACAACAAATTCTTCTTAGCGAGTATCCCAACTATGGTTGTGACTCTGTTGCATCTCTCCTTTTTGGCATGGTTATCACAATTGAGTAATAACCGGTGCATCTTCGACAATCGAGGTTTTCCCTGAGCATGTTGCTACTCTTGCTCTTCTTTCCGAGCCGTGTCTTCCATGTAACCGTCCTGTTCTCACCGTGCATTGGTGTGTTCCGATGCAACTCACTCTCCTGATCCGTCAAGACTTTCCACTTCATCTGGTTAGAAGAAATGAACCCCGTATCCTGTCCACTTCTCGGACAATGTCAAAGTATCGTAATTTTCAGAATGAGGGCTTTGTTTAGCTTTTATTCTGCTCCACCTTTGAGTGTCACACTCTTGCATATCAAAGTATTGTGATAGGTATCATGATCCTAATGAGGAAGTGATGCTCCCACACTTTGTTACTCTTCGTTCTCCGAGTGACTTGCTACTCTAGAATGATAAAGCGTGAACAACGGTGTGACTATCGGATATTCTCAGCAGTTCCCACTGCGCGGGAATCTAAGGACATTCCTCGTCCTCCTTAGCATGATTGGTTATCCGATCAATAAGCTGATTTCGACTGTGTTACCAAGTTCCCTCTCTCCGGTTCCCTTCCTCGGTCAAAGAGCTAGGTTCCCGCCGAAACTCCCAAGACCACTTCGTTGTGCTTTGAATGGCATGATTCTCTCTCGAACTCAAAACCTTCCGATGGATCGTGATATTCTGTTGTTCCTTCCAGAAGTATCGCCAGGTTGTCGCCTATCCAATCTCAACATCACGGACAACTCTTTTCTGGTTCTCTGAACAACTCCTTTCGTGTTGGATGTCCTGAATTATTTCTCTATCGGTGATAGTTCATTCTCAAAGGGATGTCTAGTCTGTCATGTTGAAACAAGGTGGTATCTCCTCTTTGGATATGCTACCCTCCCTTTTCTTTTGATTTGATTTGGGCTATCGTCAAATCAAACTCCGATCGACCTACGGGAATGTGTTAATCTGAGCAATGTCTATGCAGTTCATGTGACATATAAGTCGACCATCTTGGAGTAACGAGATAAGTTGGTTGTTGAGTCCATCAACTACCTCTTATTTTCGTCCATGTGTGCGGAGATTTATATGGAATAGCGGGCGTGGCATTGTAAACTTGTTAGCACTAACTTATTTCGTCACAAGGCATGTGTCCTCGAAGTTAGAAATGACTTTCTCTAGTCCACGTGCAATTGCCGGAATATGTCGCCGTGGATCCGAGTAAATTGGCTTGTCTCCTCGGAATCATCCCAACTCAATCCCGTGTGTGCCAATCCTCTTGGTATGGTACGTTGTCACCTCCCCCCTTGAGAAATTTCATCTATGCCTCCAAGCCACTAGTGGAACTGTTCAAGAAGGAAAAGGATTACAGGAAATTCTTTTTCATTCTTTGCTGTTCCCCAAAAAGGGCTCATCTGTGTCTCATTGCAATTAATTCATGCAGGTGCAGATGTCTCCTGACAAGTTGCTCATACGTGGGTTCTGCAATCTCCTTCCTCCGTTGGAGTTAGAACTTCTAGTCCAGCTCCTGGGGTTCTAGCCAATGTATTCCATTGTTATCCTTGGTAAAGACTCCCTATTCATTTCTGTGGCGTCTGAAGTATCCCTACACCTAACCTGATCTGAATCGCAATCAGAAACGACGGTTGGTGATCCTCGAGAATCTCGACTCCGATGTCTAGAATATCAAGGAGTTTCTCCCGATACTAACGTTCCCGGGGTTCCTAAAGTTCTCTCGGTTCATCTCCATGATCCTTCTTCCGTGGTTTGAAATGTTTCTCGGTGAGAAAAGTTCTACTCAAGCGGTTTGGGTAGAAGTCACCTCTTCATCTGTCGATTTCTGTTTCAACACTCTTCCTCAGAAACTTAATGCCTTGTGCAAAGTTCATATTCTGAATCTTTTGAGAGATCGTTGTCTACCATATGGAAACCTCCTAGCACTTTTCTGTTACCTCCATGTGTCTCCTAACCGTCAGTTCGATGGATGCTTGGAGTCTCCTCCTAAGTTTTACTAGGAGGTACTCGGTCATTGAAACTTCACCAAGATCCGTCTTCCGGTGAGGTTTCCTTCTTTCCAGTGGTGTAGCCGGATGATGACCATGAATTGAAGCCGATGAAGAACTCCGCGATGCCTTGATCAACCTCTTCAATAGAAAAGCCGGGAAGATCGTTGAAGACCGCCGTAACCCCTTCCCCCTCTTTCCTACTCTTAGAATCCGGGACGAGATTCCTGTAAGGAGGGTAGAGTTGTAACAGCCCGGAATTTCAGAACCTAAAAACCCGAATAAAAATTCCACTTTTTGTGTTGCATTGCATCATGGCATCCATATGAAATCGCTAAACAACTAAAACAATTGGTTTGGCACCTTTTAAAAACAAATGCCAAATCCATCTTCACAAATTCAAATCCCTGAAAGTTTCCAAACTTGCAAAACCAAAAATACCTCGACATCTTATATTGTCAAGGAAGTTCCAAAAGTTCCAAAGATATTTTCGACAAACTATTTTGATTGGTAAAAATAAAATAAATGGAGGGAACTCAAAATTGTCTATGAGTTCTTCTTATTTTATTTTCCTACCAAATGATTTTCAAATATCCTGGAAAAATTATGGGGAGCTTCGATATTTATTCTGAGAGCCTCCATGGATATTTTCATTATTTTTGGAAATGCTTAAGTGCACCAAATAAATTACCTTTTTGGAAGTTGTCAAAAATGACTATATGTAAAAACTATGAACAAAGTGGTACCAAACTATTTTATTTTGAGCTACCAATTTTTGTGGAGCTTCCCCATGATATGGAGGGGCTACCCAAATAATTTCATATTTTTATAAAATGTTTAAGTGCCTCTTTAAAATCCCTAAAACCTGCTGGAAATAAAAGAACAGGAAACAAGGACTAGTTCGTGATGGAAGTTTTCTCTCCAGGGACCAATTTGCAAAACTGTAATCTCCTTCTTCCTCCCTGTAGCGACCCGGGAGCGCCTGGCTCGTGCCGCACCGAGCTCGCCGGGCCCCCTCTCTGCCTCCCATGCCAGAAGAAGAGCACCACGTCCATGCGCTGCTCCCATCCCTCGCTTGCCTGCTTCTCTGCTCCCGTTCCCCATCTCATCTTTCCCCCCCCACGAGCTCGCAGCCCGAGCGCCATTGTCGAGCTCGATGCCGTCGCCTGGAGCCGCCCCTCGTAGACCGAAGCCCACAGGGAGATCCGCCGCGTCGCCCTTTACCTCCTTGCCGAAGGAATCAACGCGCGCTGGCCGCAATGGACGCCGCCGCTCGATTTCTTCCCCGCCTCCGGCTGAGGCTCGCCGCTCGCCGCCGTCACGTTTGTCGACCACTCCGGTCACCAGGGCGCAAGTTAGGGCCGCCATCAGCTCCGCATCGGGCCCTCTACCTCCCCCTCGAGCCGGGCGTGCTAGGAGGCCTGCAATCGCGCGAATCAAGCCAACTTCCCCGCCTCCGGCCGCCGCCGTTCGAGCACCATCGAGACACCGTCCGGCCTCCCCGGCTCGCGCCGCCCCCTCCAACGCGTTCCTGGTGAGCTCGCGGTCCAGCTGGACATCCTCCCTTCCTCCCCATGCCCTCCCCTTCTTCTCACCTCGCCGGAGCCACCGTGGCCGTCGTGCGCGTGCTCGCCCCGCACGCTGCCGTCGCCTCGCTCGCGGTCCGGTCGTGCGCCCGGCTAAACCGGCCTCGTGGCCGTTTCTCTCTGTCGCCTAACCGGCATTTGGACCGGCCCAAACCGGGCCCAGTGCCGGCCCCCTCTGCTAGCAGGCCGGCCTGGAAACCGGCCCAGCCGGGCTGGAAACCGGCTAAACAGTTTTTCCTGTCTTCTTCTTCTTTGGTTTTAGAAATGCAATAACTGTTGTTTGGTTCATCCGAAATTTGTGTACAAAATATCAAAATGTTCAGCAGTTCAAATACTATCAAACCATGCTAACCTCACATCATGATCACAAATAATTACTTGAGGATGTTCATAAATCAATTAAAAGAATTAAATTCGAATAATTATTTAATCCCCCGATTTTTCATCGGTACTCGAAAAATTACAAATGAGGTACCAAATTGATCAGAAGAACAAACCCTATCCATTCATGCCATGTTCATGCATATTATAGTCACTTCCTAGTAATGTATTAAATATATGAACAATGTGGTCATTAAGCTAAATATGGGATTGCTTCCAAATAATTGCACCACTTATTTGGCTCTCCATTTAATGTTGCTAGATAAACTAAAGGATGCTATCTTTGCATAAACTTGTCATGTCATCATGTGATTGTGCATTGCATGGTACACATGTGTGGTGATTGATTTGTTTTTCCGTTGTGTGCTTCGTTAGATCAAGCAGACGGGGTCCCACCTCAATACCCCGCCGAGCAGTACTACCAGCACCCTGAACAAGGCAAGCGTAATCCCCCCTCTGAGCATATCTTATCCTATTTTCCGCAATTATTTTTCTCCACTATAATATTGCATGCGGTTCGAAATGTCTTTTGCCTGGATTAGAGTATCCTACTAGTTGCATTAGAATCCTTATGCCATTTTACCTGTTCCCCTCCTAATTACCACAGGTTTGTGTTGTTGGCCATGAAATACTTATGCTATGTCGCTGCTTAGCCATGCTTAGTTAAATGCCTAGTGGGATTTGGTGGTACATGCCGGAAACAGGTGTGGACTTGTGACAGTGATGTTGTTGATGGAGAAATTGTGGAGACTTGGATAATGAAATGCTAAAGGTGGGGATGAGAGGCCACATGAGATGTGGTGGGTTGTCTCGTTCTCACCGCCTAGGTGCGAGTTCTCGACCTCTTGAACCAAGTTGAGCGTGCAACCATGCGTGGGCGATGTGGTACCCCCATCGACCGACTAACTTGAGCGGGACTAGCCAGGGTCCTCTAGTTTGGCTTTCCATTTGCGTGTGCGTGAAGATGGTGGCCAAGACTGAGATGAGGATGGTGGTGTTTAGGAAAATGAGTGGCCACAGGGCGGGGTGTTGTGATCCTGGCAGCCTTGTCCCCACTGATGATCCTGGGTTAGTCCTTAACAAGGTAAAGGTTGTAGCCGTTTCACACTCAGCCGGCTTTCCCCGGAAGAGAGCTAATGTCTGGCAATGAGTCTGGCGGTACGCGTGGCGAAGGAACTGGGGCCCCTCGGGACTCCGGGGACTTCCACTTTGTACACCCCTGCAGGGATAAATCTTTTCGAAAAGCCGTGTCCACGGTTATGGACGACTTGGGAACGGACGCTGATCATAGAATAACTTTAACGGAATGATTAAAAACTGAGTACTAGAGGTACTACTTCACGAATGCAAGGTTGACTTCCTCGAGGGTGATTCGGGGAGGTGCCTTTGATGAACAGGTACAGGTGGTGATGATGGTGATGATGAAAAAGTGATCAAAGAAACAGTGTTACTTCTTACCCCTCTTTGAAAATGTTCTGATTAGTCGATGCCATGGAGTTGTGTTTTATAAATAAAATCAGCTTTATGCAAAACAGCCATAAAACCTTTGAAAGCCAATCATGGAGCATATATTAGCTCTTAATCTTGCGAGTTCGTCGAACTCAACGTCGTTTGCTTATTTTCAGGAGAGGACTTCACCGACCTCGAAGGTGGGTTCTTTGTGGACGTCGACGAGTAGTCTGGGGTTCCCAGGTGGCAGCTTGGGACCTCCCGGAACAGCTGGCGCTTGGATGTTTATTTGCAGGCCTCTTAGGCCATAATTTGGTTCTTGTTGTTTAGAACAACACACTTCGCTTCCGCTTGTTGTAATGTTGGGTCGGTGACCCCTGTTTGTAGCTTTTGCTATCTTTCTCTATTATAAGAGTTGCTTATAATATTCTTGTGTCGTAGAGTCTGTGATGTGCCAGTTGTTCCACAAGTCTTGATCTTACTATTATGCTTTGATAGTTGTGCCTGTGTTAAGGCATCAATCGGGGTGTTGCGTTGTCTGGAGTGAGGTGTACCCAGCAACGCCTGCCAAAGGTTTTGGCCGGGGCTTGGTAAACCCGTAACCTCCGGTTGTATCGCTTAACCGGTGACACACAGCATCACTGTATAGCAGTCGGGTCAGGGCGCCACAGGCCTCTCAAGCACTCGAGTGCCCGTGACCGAGGATGACGTCACGAGGGCCACAACTCATCGTGGCCTGGGAACACGCGCCTAATGGACGTCCCCGGGCAGAACCAACCGCCCTTTGCCCGGGGACGCCCGGGGGCTATTGTCGACGTTCCGGAAAGGGGGGTTCCCCGTACTCCTGGCGCGCAAACTCGGACCGCGACCCCGAAAAAAACAACCGGGCCACGGAGGAACTACATCAACTACAGAAGCCCCTCCCCGAAGAGAAGACTACGGGAACACATGGATCCCTCACCGCGGGACCCACCACTGGCCCCCCGGCAAGGGCGAAATCTCCCCGAGGAAGGCGGGGACCAACAACGTGGCAGGCGCAACCTGTGCCTCTACCACGGCAGAGATCGCTTCGCAGGCACGGCAAGCCAGGTCAGCGTCATCGACAAGACCGCACACGGCGACTATCCGGTGCAGGCGAGACATCGACGGGACATCACGCGCTGTCCACCCGGTGCAGACGAGGAGCTCGGCGCGATGCACAGATTCGTGACAAGACAAGACTCGCGTCCCTTCCACTCCGGCGGGGGCAGACGGCATGGAAGACATCGCGGTGCTGTGCTGCCACGCAGGCGGCCAACGGATGCCACCTCAACTGGGGCGCGACACGTGCCACGCTTCGGTGGCACGCATGCAGAAAGGCCACCTGTGGAAACCCCTTGAACTATAAAAGGAGGTCATTGGCCATTACGGAAGGCAGGTCGGAGACAAAAGGCAAAACCCTAGCACATTTCCATCTACCATCCATCTAAGCTCGGGGGCTTGGAGGACGAGCACCCGGGAACCTCTCGGGCTCGCTCCTTCACCGCTGGCGAGAGTAGACTAGGCCTTTTCATCTCCACATTGTAATCTACCACCACCACAATACAACCAGACAAGCAGGACGTAGGGTGTTACGCGGCAACGCGGCCTGAACCTGGGTAAATCATTGTATGCTTGTGCTTGCACTCGGGGACCGATTTCGGAGCAACTCGCACCACCTTACCGAACTACGAAGGAGGTGCCCAGCAACCCCGGTGTCCGCGTTCTGATACGCGACATCCAGCCTCTCTTCCAAGTGAACAGATCGCCAATAAATCCAAGACTGTGTAAGTCACAGTCAACTAAGACATCACGGAACGCTTGCATATACCCCTGCGATCTTGGATTTCCTCCCTCCTTCTCATGAGAAAAAAGAATCTCAGTGAAATCACGTATAACAGCCCATGGAATGTTAAACTGTCCATTGAGCTCTCGTAACTTATCCCAACTTTTATGTTTATCTTCTCACCGTGGCTCACCGTAAATGCCTGTCAACCTCTAAATTTATCCGGTGCTTCCACTACTTTAACATCAATATACTTAGGGTCCGAGAAAATCTGTTGGATAGTAATCTCTCTTTTCCAGAATAAGATTACTCCTCCACTACGACCAGTACTAGGATTAACAATTTTAAAGTCCATCTTCAACCTCCTCTTAAAGCAATCTGCCGGATAGCTATCTAGGTGTGTCTCTCACAAAAACATCACCGAGGGGTCACACCGCCTTTGGACGTCCAAAAGCCCTAGAACAGTCGGGCTGTTACCCAAGCCCTGACAGTTCAGACTTAATATTTTCATTGCGCCCGGAAGAAACCCACGCTGGGGCCCGCCGATCCTGATGAAACTTTGTGTGACAACATAAAGAGATACACTCAATTATTTAAGAATTTATTGGCATTTTAAAATATATTTTAAAATGCACTTCCCATAATAAGGCTAGATGCTCCTGCGAGCCAAAACACTGTGTCCAATTTCGTGACATTATTTTATCAAATGAATAGCGCAGAAGCAAGCGAAAAAGCAAAAGGGAGCCCGGGCTACATGTAGCCTTTTATTTTGAAAATTTGAAAACGACATTTTAAAGTTCCAAAAAAGTCTAAAAATTTCTAGATGTGAATAGTGATGTATTCTACCAACATGAAAATTTCAAATCAAAATACATTGTATTTTGAGGCACACAAAAAAGACAAATCTAACAAATTTTGGAGGTTCTAATTTTGGCACTGTTCACTAGTCAAGATCTTCATTTTTGTCATTTTTACACAGCCTAGAATATAATGTATTTCGAGTTGAAACTTTGCAGATTGATAGAATACATTGCCTACATCTAGAATTTTATTCAGATTTTTTTGAAACTTTAAATATCGATTTCAAAAAAATTAAAATAAAGGGCTACATGTAGCCCGGGCTACAAAACGTCGCTCTCAGAAGCAAGTAGTCACTCTGAAACTTGGAATACATAACTTCAGGGAGCTACCGCTTGCTTAGAAAGCTCAAATTCTCATCGTAAAGTTAATGCATGGGAAACACGGAATAAGCTGGTTTTCTTGTTTCCCAGTTGCCAACAAAACACGCAATAACTAAATGCTCAGCTGCGCACAATTCCACCAAACATACATGTGATCAGACGGAGATACATAGGCAACCACAGCTCACAGCAATCAGGCAAAGAGACAACTATACAAAACTAACAAAAGAAGAACTGCTGCATCCACAAGTCAGACCAATGTACATAATAACGCAGTAGCGGAGAACATAAAAGAACTGGGCTGGAGAACGATTATAATGCCATGCCCTGGTGGATCTGAGATTTAAGGAGATCACCCCCTTCGAGCTGACAACAATTATGACTATGAGGCACAAGTTAAGCATCGTCCGCTCTGGGTGCCTGTGAAAAAAGGGGAAAACTGGCATAAGAACTAGTAGTAAAAACATCTCATGTTGAGATGTTTTGCCTTTTCAGGATAACATAATAACATAAGAGACCCAACTAGGTTTGAAGTACCCGCAAGAAATTGTTAAAAAAGTAGTACGCCATTTGAAGTAGGGCAGTCGTTATGTTGTGCTGGTGAAATGGACCAAGCAGAAGAAGCATTTTTTCTATGCAATGATTTAACATTTCAAACAGAACTGGAAATAGTTGGTGGTGACAGTGAGGAAACAGCATACAATTTGGGCATCAACTTAACTTTACAACAACTGTTGCCATTGCCAATATGTGCATCAAGTACTAATAATTTCGGATCTAGTAGGTCGAGTATCTATGGAAATTACTAGATAAGCCGCTTCCAGGATTCCAAATACTTTCATCCCAGTGGAGATTGATTTTCAATATCTTTAGATTAGTTACACATATTTTGCATGAATTATAGTTAAACGAGCTCACTGGTCAATTGCTCTCTATGTTTGGCCATGAAAGAGATGATATCAATTGAAGCTTGACAATTTACCTTTGGAATTGGTTTTCTTGAATGCGGTGCGCCTGTTTCTTTTGGCTTCAAGATCTGGAAAGAACACATTAAGCTTTCATCTATGCTCAACAGAGCACCCGCATTATCAAATTCCCCGCAGTAGTTTGGAGCTGAAAAGATCGTGACTAGTCTCCTTTCTGCAAAGAACTCGTAGCCATCCTCTACCACCTGAGGACATTTATGTTTCAGTTGCTACATAAATGTCAGGAAAAATAAGATAAAATAAGGGTGTAGCAATTTCTGCCTACCTGATGAGCCCGGCAAATCAGGTCAAGATCATTCTTCTCCAAAAACTCTACAAGCTTATCTGCACCGAAAGTACAAGAAACACCTCTATCACTCTCCCCCATCCTGGTGTGTCAGAACTAGGATCAGACCACATCAAATCACACAGAAGTCCGTAGTCAGGAATTTCAATAGGCCTCTCGATATCCTTTATTTGGTCTAAGCTATTCAATTCAGGTGAGAGGCCACCATGCATGCAGAATATCTTGTCGTCGATAAGCGCTGCCATAGGCAAGCAGTTGAAGCAATCACAGAATATCTTCCACAGCCGGACATTGAATCTCCTCTTGCATTCATCATAGAAACCATAAACTCGGTTAATTTTTGCATCTTCGTGATTTCCCCTTAACAGGAATACCTTATCAGGGTATTTCACTTTATAAGCCAGAAGCAGACATATAGTTTCCAAGCTTTGTTTGCCTCTATCCACGTAGTCTCCAAGGAAAAGATAAGTCGAAGTTGGAGGATAGCCACCCAAATCGAACAATCTCAGAAGATCAACAAACTGACCATGGATATCACCTACAGGCAGATAGGAAGAAAATAATGTATATAAGGGAAGATTCTGAAACATAACAGAAGGAATGTTCAAATATTCAAAGATGGGCATGGACAAGATAAATATTTACTAGAAACACAATGCCGAATTCAACCACATTGTGCATATAGAATCCCTGATCATCTCAACAACATAATCTTGTTCAAAAGAATTTGAGAACAGGTCTTGTCGAATGTATCAAAAAATTCAGAACTGAACAGCTCAGGATATCCACTCTACTTACTAATGAGGGGAAAGGGGCTTTGCACAACAAAGTGGTGGTTCACACAGATGCTAGTGGTTGTTAAAGAGCCATAAGCCATTTCTTACAATGTGATTTATTTTTTCCATCATGCATGTAAATAACTTAGGAACAGCATAATGATGAGTGATGGCTTTATCGACCAGACTTTGCATCTAAACCTCTAGCTCCAAGCAAAGTGCCCTACAAGCACAGCGTCACCCTGCTCGCCAGGAAGGACAAACAATGTCTCCGGTATGCACTACACCAAAGACTCCTTTGCTTTTCTTGTTTACAGATGAAGTATGAAGAGCTATATGCATTTGAAGATAACTCATAGTTGTGCAGATTTTTTTGTTTTGTTTTTGCGAATGATAGTTGCGCAGAGTTTAATACCCATTATGTCGTTATACTAAGAGTACTGATTGGACCGACTGACCCAGATATGTATCTTCAAATAGAGCAATATTCAGCACGAAATAATTGTTACATACCAATTTTGCAACCAATCAGCAACTTGAACCATCACTAAAACATACAAAATCACAGGATACAGCAACAGGCTCTGCAGATTTGTCCTAAGCAACCTCGCCGATCAACAATCAAACAATGCACACACACAAACAGACTTAACGTGCACACAATGTTAGCCATGACACTCCTAAAATCCACGGAATTTTATTTTTGTTGAGACCACAAAGAAAAACGGGGATACCAACTTCCAACACGAACAAAGAAAGCACTGCGCCAGCCTACACTGTACTTCCACCGAAAGTGCAAAAGTACAGGCCTGGTGATGTTACAGTTCCATACCTAGAATTAATCAACATCCATAATTGCATGAAGCACCTAACCACAAAAGTGATCTTCATCCTCCAGTAAATGTACAGAAAGAGAACACCAGCCAAGATTCGTAGATTGGACCACGGTACAAGAACACCAGCCAAGATTCGTAGATTGGATCATTCGACTTGTTGAATTACTAATATATTAAAGACGTGCAGTTTCACGTCCTGAGAGCGCTCCACGCCACGTTACTGTTCAAAGAATAGTAACGTGCGCTTATCTGTCCATCCACTCTTCATCCGACGGATCGGACGGCCAGCGCGCCTTTTTTACGAAAAAGAACCTACATTACTAATATATTAAAGACGTGCAGTTTCACGTCCTGAGAGCGCTCCACGCCACGTTACTGTTCAAAGAATAGTAACGTGCGCTTATCTGTCCATCCACTCTTCATCCGACGGATCGGACGGCCAGCGCGCCTTTTTTACGAAAAAGAACCTACATTTACTCGAAAATGCGGATCAGTCCCAGCCTTCCCAAGCAGATGGACCTATTCAAAAATTACAGAAACTACATGGACTTCCCTGCAAAACGCCCCCACATCCCCCTTCCTCTTCCTCTCTCCCGTGCGACGCCGAGCTCGCCGCTGCCGCCGACGCGCTCCACCGTCGCACCGCTCCTCCCCGCTCAGATCGACGCCCAGGACGAGCTTCGCCGTCGCATCCCCTCCCTCCTCGCTGAAGATCAGCTGCCGGGACGCTGCGCGCGCGGCGGAAACGTCCCCGCCGTGCTCACTGTTTGCCGCCACCGCTTAGCTCGCCGCCGGCGAGTCCAGCGACCATATGGTTCGCCGCGCAGCCCCTCTGGCTTCCCTGCACCTCCTCTGGCGAGTCCGCGCGATCCCAGGCCTGCGCGCATGCTCGCGTGCTCGAGCGCGAGCTCGACAGCGCGTGGCCGGCGCCGGCGGGTGACGTCACGCGGTGATGTAGTCGTGGGTCCGCTGTCAGACTTTTAACATTTCCACACAAGATTTTTAAAATTAAAAAAAAAAACCCTGACGTGTGGGCTCTACATGTCATAAATTTCACAAATTACTACAAAATACTGAAAATTGCAAAAATCATAACTTTAAATTTCTTATTCAGGAAAATGCAAATAATATATATAAAAAATCAAATTTAACATATTTTCAATCTCTTCACACAAAAATTGCACTAAAAAATCTCAACCGCGATAATTTCCAGACGATAATATTTGACCACATCAGACAAATTAACGTGAATGTTTATTCTTTGTAAAAATATTTTTTAGAAAAATGTTAGATTCCTAACAAGTAGGACAATTTTACTTAAACAATTTGCATAAAATAAAAAAATTCAAAAATCAATATTTTTGAATCTATCCACCGGAAAAATATGAATAACATATCCGAACAATCAGAAAAAATAACTACTATCTATTTATGTCAAAAAACAAACATGTTTTGAAATTCTAATTTGGTCAATATTTCAACGAAAATCCAAATGCACTTCCTCCAGTTATATGAATGTAAATTTATTAAATGCTCAAATAATGCATTTCCTCTAATTACGAACTCATATTGAAATTCCAATTTGGTCAATATTTCAACGAAAATCCAAATGCACTTCCTCCAGATATATGAATGTAAATTTATTAAATGCTCCAATAATGCATTTCCTCTAATTACGAACTCATATTGAACATTTCAATTTGATAATTATTTAGATGTAATCTATATAATATTTAACCACGTCAGACGAACTAACATAAAAGTTATTCTTTTTAAAACCATTTTTATAAAAAATCGATTCCTGACAAGTGAGATCATTTTAGTTAAACAATTTCCTTAAAATTAAAAAGTGTTCAAAAATCAATATTTCTGAATCTATCCATCGTAAAAATATGAATAACACATCCAAACGATCAAAAAAAAATGCTAGCTATCTATGTCAAAAAACTAACATGTTTTAATATTCTAATTTGGTAAATATTTCAAGGAAAATCCAAACGTACTTGCTCTGATTATATAAAGGTAAATTTATTAAATGCTCAAATAATGCATTACCACTAATTACGAACTCAAATTGAACATTTCAATTTTATAATTATTTAGATGCAATCTAAATGAACTGACTCTAATTATTAAACTCAAATAACTTAAATAATATTTATGCTCCTTTAATTACTCGATAAGCAATTTTTTTGCATCTCTACAAATTATTATTTATTCATGGTGAGAGATATTCGATAAAAATCCTACCAGGTTTCAGGGGAAATTTATTCCTTTTTGTGCAACATACATTCTGTAATCTAAAAGAAATTCCTTTCATGTCAATTATGATGTTAATCAAAAAAATGCTAGAAATGAAATTTTGCCTTATCGGACACTAAAAATATTTCTATTCGAATCTTATGCTTCGTAACTTCTTCCAACTGCGAATTATTATTTATTGATGCCTAAGACATCTTCGATTTCATCCAAGCAGGTCCCAGGGAAAATTAATTCATTTTCCATGCTATATGTATTTCATAAAAATAAAAGATTGTTTTATATGTTAATTATGATGTGTATTGAAAAAAATACTGAAAATAAAATTTCACCTTATCAGCCACTAAAATATTTCTATTTACATCTTATGCAATCTGCTTATACCACATAAAGTCTGAATTCGCAAGCTGCTTATACCACATAAAGTCTGAATTCAGTGGCTCTTTCTAATCCAACAACGATTTTTTCCGACGGATTAACAGACGGGCGCGGCGTGCCGCCGCGTTAAGTTACCTAGTAGTTATTTACACCTGTTCAAGCCCCTTGTTCTTTTGAAAGAACTTTTACCAGGTCCTCGACATTACGCCCCAAATCACCCTTACGCGGCACAGACACCGAAACCAGATCCAACACAATCGTGACTCTCGGAGTCGGGCCACAAATGCACAATCGTGACTCTCGGAGTCGGGCCACAAATGCGTAAACGCGCACGGTATCGAACGAAAATCAGGGAGCAGTATGGGGCTCACCGCAGATCTTGACGGGCGCGTGGATGCGCAGGAGGTTGGGCTGCGAGAGGAGCACCCTCTTGGCCTCGACGCAGAGCTGGCGGATCTCCGCCTCGGACAGCTGCACCTGGCGCCCGCCGCGTCCCCCTTCGACGAGGCGCCGCACCACCTCGTCCAGCGCCGCCCCATCCATCACCTCGATCGACGCCCGCGTCATCATCATTTCGTCGCCTCACCACCGCCACCCCCGGCGGCTCGACGATCCTTGGACGACGACGACGACAGGGAGGAGGAGGATTGAATTGGAAACGGAGGAGGTGGGGATCGGATGACGGCGTGGGCGTGGCGATGATGGCGTTGGTTATTATGGTTGTGTGTGGGCGAAGTGATCGAAAGCGCGTGAAGCAGGATCGGCCGTCGGATTGCCACTTGGCTTTCTCTGTCGTGGGGGTTTGGCCGTTTTGGACAGGAAGCGACCCGTCTGATGATCTGATCTGGTCTTGCCTCGTGCCGGGTGCAGGTTCCTTTCTAGTTGGACTGCAATTTGTCTTCTCTTCTCTTCCCGAAATGATTTTTTAAACAAACAAAAAATGCGCAAAACAGACAATTACTCCAATCCAAAGTGCAAATATTTTTTTAGCATGTTGACCAGCCAAGCATTTCTAGTTTTGACTATCTCTTGGAAAATGACAAGTAGCATCTACAATATCTAGCTAGTAAGTACAGTACTTGATTTACCTTGAAATACAATTTTATGGCACATAATATGTGAGGTAACGTGCTTCACATAGACACTCGTCGACGACGAGTGTGCATCAGATTCATTTGATCATGAATTTTGTGAGGATGTGGAAAATGCCGAGAATGTGTTTGGCGCTTAGCAAATAAAAGGGCAGATCAAAGAGAACCACAAATTAGACGAAAGTTGAGTATACTGCTTTGGCGAAGGTATGAGAGAGTGTGACACTTAATGCGTTTATGAGCAATGATCAAACCCTGAAAAAAATATTGGTAACATATTGAGGACAAGTTTCACCAGTTGATCCCAAAACCACCGCCTAACTCATTGAGATTTCTACACTGACGTCATCAAACAATCTTGTAACCCGCTGAGTGGTTATTTGGAATGAGTGAGGAATGCTATTCCAAGTGGTTGATGACTATGTGAGTTTTAGTTGTCTATGTCATTTGTCTCATATTTCGGTGAATGTTGACAGCTATAAATGATACGAATCGGTGGCCCGATTTTCACGGATTGACGGATCGAATGGGCGAACTCATGCAAGAACACGAGCAACACGAAGAACACCAAGAACACAAGAAAGAAATGTTTCCCTCACCGGTCGGTCCAACTATCCCAATAGAATCCACGCGTGAGAGATTGGTGAGCGATTGGTAGAATCGTGGAAGGAGAGACCGTGGCGGTAGAATCCCGCGAGAGAGAAGATCACGGTAGAATCCAACCAAAAAATACTAAGCACAAGAAGGGGGCTTGATACAACTCAATAGATTGTTCTAAAGAGAGTTCTTGAATCCACAAGAGGGATCTTCTCCACAAGGGGAGGGGATGAGCACCTCTCCTGAGACTCAGCGGTAGTACCGCTCGACACGGGCCGTAGTAACGCTCCTGGAGCTGCATGCTCCTCTTTCTTCTCCTCTTCCAAGCCTCCGTCTTGTCGTGCTTCATTCCTCTTGCACATTGGTCATCCTCCCGTGTGCACGTACCCACCGTGACACACCTAGCAATGCAAAGGGAACGATATACCATCCAAAGGTGACATATAGTGGCTCACATAGCCCCAAACAACCAAGATTTACTTATCACCAGCGAAACTATATTTCTCAAAAACCAACTAGAAACTATGCTGGTCAGATTCAAAGAGCCGCTATGCAATGTTATATATGTACCTCTCTTTTCAAAACATCACACTGGCAAACATCTTTCCGATAGGCGATGAGGCCTGACGCCACATCTGAATCCTGATAGCGAGTTTCAGAACTTCTACAGCTGAACTAAGAGCTTGAATTATCCCTAGACTATAGAACATGTCAGGTAAGCTATATAAAGAAGCTTTGTGCCACGGTTCTACTTCTATAATTTTCCAACTGTGAACTAAGGAACAACAGGAAAGGTGGAGCAAAATGTTGTATCCAATAGTAATCATCCAGCGAACAGATGACTGTCTTGCATGTTTCTTCCTGAATCCTTCCAGTCTTTTTGTACTTAATTGTCTGGACTGCTTTGCAAGGCATATCACGGTAACAGACTACCAGTTAGTATTTTCAAAACACTTAAAACACAAGAAAGAGAAATTTAATGCTACAGGGTGAATGTCCTTTCTTAAACATTGACACAGTTAGTCCATCCAGCTATAACTGCAGTTTACATAAGCTAACATAAGATTCAAGCAACGGCAATATTAACACTCCAAAGTAACAAAGAACTATATTGTGCATAACTGCATATCAAGAACTTTAGTTACTATGAATAACGGAAGGTAATGAATGATGTACTATATCTTGAATTCTTGATCATACATACAGTTGATGACTGGACAAAATGAATCAACATTAAGATATCCACACATATGGAACAAGCTCTCTATCTTCAAGAAAATTATACTCCAGTATATAGAAGAATAATGATTGTAACACACATAATGCACACCACATACAGACTAAATTGCATACAGAACATGAGTAGGGTAAAGGCCAGGTGCATGTATTATCTTACGCAAGGTAGAGAGTAGCACTAGCTGGCTTCTCTAAGCCTCTTGATCAGGGTATCCAAAGATTTCTTCTTTGGATTCTGCCTATTACTACCCCTAGTTCCAAATGTTGAGAAATAGCCCTCTGAGGCATCCCTAAACTTCTCCGAGATAGCTGCCACCTTTTTGTAATCAAGCTTATTGTAGCTCTTCTCACGAATCACTGGGTTAAGGAAGTTCTCTGGGCTGTTGCTCATAAGAAGATTCACCAGCTGCCTCGCCTCCACCAGCGCAGCCTTCATTTCACTTGCTGCAGAGTGCTGATCAGAGTCCACAAACAGGCTGGACATGCTCTCTACAAATGTCTCAAACATTTTGAGATCAGTATCTATACCGATGACCGCGCTAGCACTGAACCGCTTGACAGAGTCACTCAAGAAGAGACCAATAATCCTCTCAGAGATATGCACAAGCACTGAAACAAGAACACGACGGAGCACAGGAAGAGGAAGGATCTGCTGCGCAGTCGAAGTGAGCGTCTCAAGATAGATAGTGACCTCATTGGCATACTCATTGCCCCCGGCTGGTGGGTCATCAGCCATCCAGTTGACACCATCAGATTGCTGCATGAACTCATCGACCTTGGAACACAATAGCCGCAGCAGAAGCGCCTCCGCAGCATCTCGAGATTTGCGAAGTGGAAAGTCACGCCGACGACCACGCTCCACTGCACGTAGCGGCACGCCACACAATTGGGCTGCATGGCGTGTAAAAAACTCGCATGCACGCTCCATGACAGACATGTTCGCAGCAACCTGCATTGCCTGGGAGACGCCCAGACCACCGCCTGAATCCACAAGCTTTTGTATCGAAGCATCCACTACCTCTAAGAGAATCCGACCAAGGTACTTCTTCACTGCTGCATATGTGTCACCGCCACCCCCGTGTGCCATGAAGCTCACAGAGTCCTCAATGAATGACCGCACGATACGACAAATGTCGGGCACAGTGCATGAAAATGGTGCGACGTATGGGAATGCCGGGGTGATATCAGAGCTCTGAATCCCAAAAGCAAGCACATTCATTGAATACTCATACTCCTTCCTCATGAGCATCTGATCAAACCTATCCGCAGTCAGTGCCTCTGCTACCTGTCTACGGCAATCAGCAAGCAGCAAGTCATGGTACTTGTCCCGATGCTTAGCCAGCACATCGAGCAGCATCCCTACTGGATAACTATATCGTCTCATTGTGGCAGCAAGCAAGGCAGCATAATCAGTTATGAGAAGCAAGTGGTTTGCCGTCTGCATCCGAGAGAAGTTATCTTCCAGCACAGAGACCATCTTCCCCACTGCAGCCTCCCAGAGTGCATCTACATCCGCCCGGGACGTGAGGCCACCCCCTGTTCGAAACACACGGTCCTCAACAATAAAAAACCCAGCAATCTGAGCGAAGAAGACCTGATGGGACTCAAGGAATGGCGTTGCTGCAATCACATCGAAGTCAGACGTTAGCTGCAGCTTCCTGTTCTCCAGGTAGTACTTCTTGAATCGCTCCCCAAGCGCCAGTGTCTGGTGTATGTGCATGGCTCGGTAGAGCTGTGTGAGATCAAAGGAGGCCGCAGCGGCACCATCCGCCACATCCGACATGGCCGTGGCTGCAGCAAAGTCGTCGAGATCACCAGCTCCGTCGTCGTCGTCGAGGGAGATGGACTCCTCCAGCGGTCGGTGCTTGGAGCGGAGCTCCTCCTGGCGCTGCCGGGTAGCAGCCGATCGGCTGATGGCCACCTGTCCAAGGTGGCGCGAAGCAGCCCTGATGCTGAACATCCAGTCGGCGAACTCCCTGGAGATCTCACGCTCAGCGTGGACGCGCACCGCGGGGACGAGGCTGAGCAGCATTCGGCGGAGGGCCGGAAGAGGCAGTGGCTCAGGGCCAGAGGCAAGGTCGAGGTCGATGGCATCGACGGCGCGGAGGGCGAGGTAGAGGCTGTGGTTGCCGGCCTGGAGGTGGTCATTCGCCCTCGCGGCGAGCGCGAGCAGGCGGACGCAGCGGCGGGAGGAGGCGAGAGCCGAGGAGAGGTTCCCGGCGAGCGCGCGCGCGGCGAGAAAGGACTCGAGCGAGGCTAGCAGCGGCGCGGCGGAGGAGAGGAGGGCGGAGTGGGAGGTGGAGAGGGAGCCCTTGAGGACGTCGGCGTCGGCGAGGAGGGAGCGGAGGTCGTCGACGGCGCGGATGAAGTCGTGGAAGTGCGCGCGGCAGAGCTCCTCGATCTCGGACTCGCGGTCCCGCGCGACGGCGCGGAGGGAGGACAGCAGCGGCTCCGGCCGACCGCAGGCGAACGCGCGGCGCACGAACGGGCCCAGGTCCTCCCCCGCCGAGATGGCGGTGGAGAGCTGCGTTAGGTCTGCTTCGGACGGGACTGAGCCGCCGCCGCCGGCGGCCGATGCCGGCGCGTCGCCGGGGAGCTTGCGCCGCATCGAGATCTGGAGGATGGTGGGTTGGGTAGAGAGAGCAGTTGCCGAGTTGGGCAGGAAAGAGGAAAAAAATGAAGGTTGAGATGCTAGCAGAAGAAACAGGGAGGTGGCGTTGAGTGGCTGGAAGTGGGGTCCAGATAATGAAGAAGTATGCTCGTGGACTAGTCAGTGTCCGAGGGACCCACATGTCGGTCGGTGTTGGGAGAAGTGGGAGAGACGGGGCGAAGGAAGAGGAGCTTGACAGCGTTTGAACGTGGACACTGGACACCGCGTTGGATAACAGGTCAACAGGACTACAGGAGGAGTAGGTGATAACTGATAACCGGTAGAAGTAAGTAGAAGAGAAAGGAGTTGTGCAGGTGAGAAAGTTATTTGTATAAAAAATTCATAGCATTGAAATTTTCTTTCGAATACAAATCCATCAATGCAGCAACCCTACAGTTTTGGCCTCTCAATAGCCACAAACAGTCTTTCGTTCCCTTTTCTCTTCCTCTCTACAGTAGAGAGCGAGGCGAAACCGGAGGCGACCCGTGTTCCCCTAGCTACCGCCGGCGAAGCCGCGGGTTCCTCTCCCCTCCGCCGGCCGCCTCGGCGGCGGGAGGGCGGGGGAACCCCGGATCTTCGTTCTCGGCGTGTAAATAGGTGTGGATTAGGTGTGCGTGTCACCGGTGCTTTGGTGGAGGTGGCGGCGGTGATGGTGCTGTGTGTTCCCGAGCTCGAACCTCCTCCCGGCGTTGCCGACGAGCTCGTGGAGGTAGATTCCTGCCGGCCCTGTGGGGCGGCGAGGTTAGGGTTTCGGCCGTCCACTGTTTCGATGGTGGCGGCGGCGAATAAGGGTGCTCGGCTGCTGCTCCTGATGGTCTGCTTGGAGGCGGTCGGGGGCAGCTCTGCGAGCGAGCTTGCCGTCTGTGGTGGTCGCTGCGGCGGCGTCTTCCACGGGGAGGCTTTTGTGCTTGGTCCTCGCCGACGCGTCGTCGCTGGCTCCGGCGTCGACGTGAGGATTCGGAGCTGCTGTACAGGAGCGAGCTTTTGCAGGGATCTGCGGGCGGGAAGCTCATCTTTGGCGGTGGTCCCTGGAGCCGTGCTGTGGAAGCGGGGTGGCGTCCTCGTCTCCGGCGGGAGGCGGCGAGGGCGAGCTGGCGGCGGCCGGAGCCGATGGTCGTTAAGCGTGAAGATTCCGGCGCATGCGTCGGATGGATCCTGCGGCGTCTCTACATGTGTGTGGTCCGGCCGTCGGCTTCGGCGTGCGGCGGGCTCGCCTTCGTCCTCCCCTGGCGGCGCTGCTGTTGGTGGTCGGCGAGAGCGAGCGGCTCGGTGGCTTCTCCAGGGTTCGTCCGGCTTCGACGAGCTTCTAGCGCGTGCGTGTTCGTGTGTGTTGTACTCATCCTGATGTGAACACGTTTTCCCTTTCAAAAAAAGTTAAGGTTAAACTCAAAATTCGCGGAGGCCTTGCAAAAACTCAGACCGAGTCAATTGTTGAGGTGTTGCCGAAAAAGAGAGTTTGGATATAAACGGGGCGGATTTTTTTTTCAATTGTTCGCGCTAGTAAGAAAATAGTCAGATGACACTTTCGCATAAATCATGTCTACCTTCGGTCATCCCACCTGACTTTGTGTCACAATTGTAACATGTCTGATCTATGCAATACAAAACCTCTGCATGTAACATTTTTGTTGTGTATCTGCAACTCAACTCAAGCTCAATAAGGTTGCCATTTTTTTTTCAATTGTTCGCGCTAGTAAGAAAATAGTCAGATGACACTTTCGCATAAATCATGTCTACCTTCGGTCATCCCACCTGACTTTGTGTCACAATTGTAACATGTCTGATCTATGCAATACAAAACCTCTGCATGTAACATTTTTGTTGTGTATCTGCAACTCAACTCAAGCTCAATAAGGTTGCCCATGGCGGCAGAGCTCTGCGAGCTCCATCTGGCCATGGAGGAAAAGTGGAGGTAGAGGAATAGGGACGACATAATGGGAGTCATTGGCGGGGAGGAGAAGAATGAGAAATATAGGAGGAGAGGACACGAAGTAGCAGGAGAGGTGAGGAGTCGTTCACACCTAGGAGTGCATACACTGTGGAGGAAGAAGACGTGCGGGGAGGAGGTGTGTGGGAAAACCCCAAGCTGGTCTATCTTTTTTTAGCGGTGTATAGTAATAATGTGAAATCAAGTGATTATGATCTTGAAAGCACCAGTTTAGCAGCAGCCCCTTACATAACACCGAGGGAAAAGAATAACGTGCCAAGTGATTTGGTAGGAGCCTCCTCCAATTTTAGCGGTTGTAAAGCAACTAGGGTTTAGTAAAAAGTGTATATAACCCAGAAATAGAGGATTATTCACCAACTATTCAACATAAAATATAATATAAAAACTTTTCGAGGAGAACAATACATGAATAAATCATTCACTATAGTAGTATTTCAATCATAAGAACAACACACCATCAATTGAAAAGTGGGTGTCAAGGTTGAGGCAGTAAAAAGGTGGGAATTGCAAACTTATTCAGGTGGGGATCGAAGAATCGCAAGGGATTTGGTTAGGTCGGGAGCTGTTTTGAGCCCAAAGTTGGTTAAACTTTAGTTTCGTCCAACGAAAAAAATATTGGCGCTATATGCTTTAGCGGTTAGTGTTCTACTTTGCTTGTAGTCGCCATGGTGCGTAAAATGGCTTAGTCAGGGCGTATCCAGTGGGGGTGCCATGGCACCCCCTAAAAAATGTAGAAATTTATTTACATACTAATATTTGGACTATTTTTTGCTAAATGTTCCTAGTATTTGGATTAATTGTTGCAAAATGTTAAGTATTAGGGAAGTTTTTAAGCTTGGCACCCCCACCAATTTTGTTGTAGATCCGCCACTGGGCTTAGTGAGAGCTGCTATAAAATGCTACTAGCTACAGTGGCGAAATAGCAGGCCATTTTTTCCTCGATAAGACCATACCATGCCCAGAATTCATTGGGGACGTTGTGGGGACAACCGGATGTTAAGGATCACTTCAGCATCAGTCTATCACTTTTGTTGACGGATGTTTGCTGGCGAACTGAAAATCGATTATAAATTAAAAGAACAAACCATGCTAATGTGCACTAGCAATTCCGCGGAATATGCTGTGCAATTTCTCTGAAAAGGAGGCATTCAAGCATCAGTAGGAACTGATGCGGTAACTTTGGTTTGCTCCCAAAAAAGAAAAGAAAAAACATAGTCCTTTAGACACTGGATTGCCTTCATATACACACACAGGATCAGCCATCAGATCACTTGCACTAACAAGCTACACAAAAGTGGTTGCTATGATGGAGATGTTATGATCACAGCATTGGCTCCAGCTTCCCGCTTCTGACGAGACTGGTTTACCGTCCCTTGAAGTTGAAGGAAACATGGAGGACATACCGCATCCTTATTTGATCTATGTTGTAAACTATGTACTCGTTGTACAGCAAGCTACCCTGCAACCAGAGAGCGGTAGTGCACAGTTAATCAAAGTGCTTCTGTATTCTATGGGCTTGCGAGGTGAACTCGTACCCTCTTTGAAGGCTCCTCTTTGGGTTTTCCAAGTGGAACAACCACACCATCATCGGTGATCTTCGACTCCGCTACGTTTGGTGCCATCTGGCCAACTCCTTTGGTACTGCATCGAAATAATTGCAACCAGATGTTTCTCATGCTCATATCAAGTAGCCACGGCAATTATTAACGTTACCAATCAATAATCATTATGCCGTATTGAATGGGAACACAATAAGCTTCTAATGAGGTTTCAATTGATAGGATTGTGCACTTTACAGTTTACACAACAATATTATCCCTGCCTAATCTTGTGTGATTGGTGAATATCATTAATTAATTGATTGAAGGATTTGATTTTTTTAAGGCAGGACTTAATAAACAAAATGTAAAACTAGTGTTGCTTTTTTGATTAACAGGTGAGTACTGGAATTGATAGAAAGAATTTTGCACCAGTAACTGACCTTAGTTTCCCCTTGGGCAGGTTATTAGCATTGTAATCTGCATTTAGTAGTTCATTCATATCACCCAGTGCAACCTGATAAATGTCAATTAAACAAACGTTAGAAGCTGACCTCACATAGCAATGTAAGTTATCAAACATGAATAATATTATAAAATTTAAACAAAAATGGTTGGGCTCTTGAAACCAAGACTCAATCGTAGATAAGACGTCATGCAATTGAAGAATGGTTGGGCTAACATCTAACACACAACATGAAGAAAACAACAGTTGGGCTAACATCTAACACGCAACATGCAAAACTGTATGCTGAACTTCCAATATCTTGGAGGTGACAACAACAAACAAACCTCACACAGAAGCAGCACCCCAGATCTAGATGTTTGTGAAGCATAGCAGTAGTTTGCACTCTTGGAGAACATATCAGCGAAATAAACCCCTTTTCCAAACATGTAGCCAGTAACAGGCGCTTCAGGAGGAGCAATTCTCAAACCTGAGAGAAATAACAATGTTAGTTTTAAAACGGCCATCAATTATACCAACAAACAGTTCTGGTTTTAAGCAAGGGTGATGATCATGAATGAAGGCTTTAGGGAGAAATGCTTTAAAATGATAATGAAGATCAGTTCATGCACATGAAGGTAAATGAATACTTCCGTACATTTGACGAGACCCAAATGAACTCCAGGAAGAGCAAATAGTATGTCATAACTCATAAAACAAAACGAAGGAAGCTGAGTGAATTTATCTTCCATACTTATGAATTAAAAGCATGATAGCATAAATTACCCTGAGAAAATATCCCAGTCCAGTTGGACAGACGAGAACCATGCCATAAAAGCATCCTATTTCCTGCACTAGCATACTGCACGAACATTTGAGAATTAGCCATTCATAGTAGTTCTCATGTTATGCTTAGACACGGCGGATTCGGAAGACCCACTGACCTTCTGAAACCGCTCTGTTTCACCATGTCTTGACACCTTAAACATTTGCAATATGTCAATAGTATAACCTGAGTGAGTTTTGCCGTGTGTATTCGCCAAATATGTTTTTATCTGGACAGCAGAAATTTCCAAATGTGGTTAACCCAAACTCTTTCTAGAGTAAACTTGACAAATATCAACATTCACAAGAGTAAAGTACTAAAGGGAGTGGACAACAAAAACTAATGCCTTTCAACATGCTAAGTCGATCACTGCTAATAAAATACTCTTGGACATTTTTTCAAGAAAGGAAACGTGAAAGGTTTTCAACATTGAAGTTGTTACAATGACAGCTGCTACCTTTATGCACATAGCAACCAACAAAGAATGTCTAAACATCATTGTGAACAGAAATTCTTGGTAGAAGTATTACCATAGAGTATTCTTCTGATTGAACTTCTAGAGGCGTAAAGTCACAACGAAGTTGCTTGTATCGAGCGTAGAGTGGATCCTCCTACATTGCGAAACATGTTGAAGTTAGTTTGCAACATGTGCAAGGGTATACATGTACAAAAAAATGCTTTAGTCACTTAAACAATGAAAAAATAGTTTAAGCAACAAGTAGAAGTTCATATTACAGTTATCGTTAAGTTCATATTACAGTTATTGTTATCTAAAACAGGCGCGTGTTAGGCATAATCACATGAACCACATGCTTGAAATCTAAGATAAATGGAGATTTTGTGACTGATAAAAACTTATAAATACGGAGATCAATGTCTGTAGTTAGATTTATTTGCAAAATATCCTACCTCCTCACTTGAACCATCCTCTAGAAGCTTAGTTGCAATTTCAATCTCACCAAGGGCTTCAACCTATGAAAAGGCAACAAAGGGAACACTGAGACGATTCTATAGAAATGGATGGCAGAAGAGACAAAGCTGGAATACATAGAGGGCATATAATATTTATGAGAAAACAATTTGAATGTGAAACTACAAACCACATAAATGTTAAACAACTATGAAAACTTTTTTAGAAGAATGGCAGGCAAATTTCTTCAATAGGCAGTATATCTGATGGAGACTAGAAGATAACAAATAGCATACATATCAGAACACTAGTACTCGAAAGGACCAAAGGAGGCTCTCTCTGAATCTAAAATCTCCATTCAGAAGATTCATTGTCCTAAAAGTTTTCTTAGAAAGAATCATTTGTTTAGCATAATATTTTAACATTTCAAGACAGTTAAGCGCTGAAATTAAATGAGACATAGTAGTAGTACCATTTCCAGCTTAGCTTTTAATTTTTGAGGGGTGTCGATAATGTATTCACCTGTCAGATGAATTCGTTAGAATGTTAGATTTACTCCTAGAAGGTATAAAGGATAGCTGAATTTGAAATTATGACTGTAAGTTCAGTCGATCTAGAAAGTTGACACTCACGCATCTTTTTAAAACCAAAGTCATGAGGAATCACGGTGTAGAATTCCCTGCAACCAGAGGTAATATAAGATCATCCCAATAGATACAAATCATCTGGTCTTTAAAGGACGTGAACTACAAATATAGGAATAAGTTTTTATGCATTCATAACTATCATCAATTCATGCACAGATGTCTCCAGAGAAATCTTTGATATCAGAGACTCTTGCTGACCTCGGATGTTTGAGGTTCTTTATAGCCTAGGTTGCGTTTTTTCTTCACCATGTACTGGTACTCTTTGTACCCCCCCCCTTCTTAATACAAAGAAAAGCCGCTCCGACGGCCTTTTCGTCAAAAAGATATCTCAGAGACTCAAACATAGGCAGCAACCATAACCTGTGGTCTATCCTAGTGAGTGAACCATTCTATAAAAATCAAAACCTGATTTTTTTGTGATTCAAACATGAAATAGCCTGCACCAAGAAATTGGCATGCTTATATTTGATTGTTGCAGTAAAAAATCTTTATCTTTACTCTTATAAAGATCCGAGTTGGTGGCGGTCCGTTCACCCATATGAGATTACATCTTAATTTAGCAAGAATTAATTACCGAAATCATCATACATTTTACGTAGTAGACATAAGTGTCCTTAAATTTTAATTAATTGTTAAGGTTAGTCTTTAATTTTATTTTGCATAAAGTTAAGAACTATTGTGACACTAGGTTTAAACAACACAAGAGATCCAAAAAACTTCCGAAGCAGGGCATGATCATTTGGCTAGTAAAAAGAAAAGTATAGACTCACCCAGTCAATTGTTCAAGCTGTCTCCTGTCTGCACGTGAAATAACATTGGAAATCCTCTTCAGAACATCATACCCCTGTGGAAAGCTATGGAACTCATCACCAAAATAGAGAGAAAAGACAGGATAATGGAAAATGAAACCGAGCCCTTCAAATCCAAACTGTTACTGCATATGACAATTAGATTTACATCTAACAGAAGTTCCAGAGTCCATTTTACTGATGTGCGATTTTCTTCAACATGTAATCTTATATCCACACTGGATTCATAATTCCTGACAAAGAAGCATCAATATAACTCACCTTAAGTATTGTTGATTTGCTTAGCTTTCCAAGAGGAAGTTTATCAGCATTATAACCTAATGGATAGGCAAAAGGATTAGTAACAGAAAATGCTACATGATTAAGCAACAGGAATATACTTGTAAAAAAGGAAACTGTGGAACGATATGGAATAAAAAATACAACCAAATTAATTCAACTCCGGTAGTTGAGCAAATGATTATTCGTACTTCCTATTTGGTCGTTAACTATTTTGTTCATATTTTCTTCACAAAACTAACCCCCATAGTTGTAAGTTATAACTGTTGAATCATAGAAACCTAAGTTGCATGGATATGGGGATGCGCCAGCACACGAAGGTGGTGATACATCATTGAAGATTGCATAGTGCTGCTAAAATTATCAGATGCATCATATAGATACAGATAAGTAGCTCACTGTAAATAGATAAATATTATGATGCTCACATCAGTAGAAAAGCAGCAACTATCAAGGGACTTACCTATTTCCATCATTTGCTGCTTCATCATGCTTATGTTGCAAATGAGGGATATGAATTGTGCAGTTCGAGTTTCAAGCTTTGTCTCTTTTATCTGATCAGCAATGGAACCTTTCTTCTGAATCTGAGTCTAAGATTTAAAGAACAAACAATTAAAAACAACAGAGGTGCAGAACTGCAGAGAACTAATAATGAAACTTAAGTCAAATCTCACTGTTTCCTTGTCAACTTCACCATAGTCCATTTCAAGCCAAGTGTATTTCTTCGCACAAAACTTGAAAGTCTTGCGATTGGACCAAGCATTATTAGTTTTATCCTCAAACTTCCTTTCAAACTCGTATATTGCTGCGTCTCGTGTTGAAAAGGGACCATGTAGCTTTTGTTGACCTTGTACCCCTACTCTCCCCCATCTATTGTAAACCATGAAGCTTCCACCAGCGTCAGATTCTACAGTTAAAAAGCACTAGTCATTTTTTATTGAATATTACCATCATTTGTACGGGGACAAGTGCATTTTTATGTGACGTGTTCCAAAACAAATGGCACTGAAGTAGACGAAAGAGAAAGGGAAGGTCAACAGTTCAAGAAAGTATTGACAGTCTCATTCTCATGGATCAAATTCATATCACTCAACTATTGAAAGGGAGGGACACTTTCATATGCAGTGGATAAAGACATTCCCAAGGAAAATAACAGGTGAGCAAGTAAGCAACAGTAACTTGCAGGACAAACCTAAAGCTTGAATGATATAAAACTTATTGTTGTTGTCTCCAACATTAGTCTGGTTCATGGTGGCATCATAGATCTCATCACCCTGTAATCAAATATGTATAACATAAAGATGAGAACAAAATAGTAAAAGGTACACAGATAGCTGTTCAGATCGAAGCGTATCAGTTTTAGGATTGTGAAGAGATCGCCATGAGAACTTTGTAGCTACTGTACATAGTGAATACTAAGATGATAAATGAGGGATGCCATCGTAATTTTTCATTGGTAGAATTAGGCCTGCTAGGGTGGTACATTTGTGTGTCACAAAAGGTTATCAGATTTATGAATATTTACAGTCAAAGAGATAAAGTGGGCATGATGTAACGCATCAGGCACCATCGATGAGAATATTCAGTTTGAATAGAAGGAAATCGAATTGTCTAAGTTTGGCATTAATGGAAGATTGTGTTTTGCTCTAAACTCGTCCAATATGCATACTGCATAGGTAGTAGGAATTCGTGACCCATGGTTACAATTAAAGTGCACATATTCAAGGTGTGGTATAGCAAGGAAAAAATAGCCAAGAATGAACTCACGCACCACTTGCAATACATGATAGGCCACTTTTATGTGGTCAGGGATGTGCTCGTCCAGCACAGCAGCACCTTTTTTCGTGGCTGTGACCATCTTCTCCTTTTTGACCTCCTCCTGAACCTCCCCAACACCACCTGCACCAACAAAATAGTAAACAACAGTGCCAAATAACAGTTCCACAGGTAAAGTTCAAACCTCACCGTCCAGTAACCAATATGAGAAATTCATAGATCAACCAACCTTTTGCAACTTTCTTCTTGTCCTGAACACCACCATCAGCAAGTGCCGCAGAATCAGCAGGGGTTGAAAGTAACCTCTCAATAACATCCTTCTTGTTCCCATTCGCCGCGAGACCCCGTGCCCTGGCCAATGCCTGCAGCTCACGGTAGCCCATGCCCTCTAGCTGTGTCGCATCCAGCATCACATCTGTGACCACCTTTTCCTTTTTCAGCGCCTCCTCAACCTTCCCATCAGCAGCTGAACCAACATATAGTGAACAGTTAGCCAGGTAAAATTCAAATCCTACTCTTCAATAAGCAATATAAACAAAATAATATACAAACATACATGTTTCCTTCTTGTTCTGAACACCACCATCCACAGTTGCCACAGAAGTAGCAGGGGTGGAGAGCAACCTCTGCATAACATCCTTCTTGCCCCCATTAGCATTGAGCCCTCTTGCCTTGGCCAGAGCCTGCAGCTCCCGGTAGCCCATGGTCTCTAGCTTTGCCGCATCCAAGGACACGTCATTTTCCTCCTCATTCTCAGCTCCACCATGCCTTTTTCTCTTCCGTTTGTTCTCGCCATCCGCTTTGCCATCCATGACCACACCGTCTACGCCATCCGCGTTACATACCTTGGCTGCAGAAGCCGCCTCCTTCTCCTCCTTACGTATGGCAGCTTCCAGCTTCCGCACCTGGTGGAGAAGGCATTGCAGGAAGTAAGTCACAAAGACAGTCCCCATATCCCCAATGTTTGTAAAACATCGCAAGAGCAACACGTGCGGGCATATGCACAAGCACATAGTGCGCGTGTTTGGGCAACCAAACCGTGCGCGCAACCGCGAATGCTGGAGATGGATCGCGGCTAGATGAAGGGAGCAGACTGAGGGGCGCGTACCATGCCTGCCCGGCAGCAGCTAGGGTAGTAGGCGAGATTACGGAAAAAATTTAGAAGGGAATGAGACTCACCAGCGCCGGCTTGGTCCCGGAGGCGTCGAGGCCGCGGCGCTGCAGCTCGGCGCGGAGCTCCTCCACCCGCAGCTTCGCCGACATCTCTCACCTCCGCCTCTTGCCCCCTCCGCCGCCTTGGGGTTCCTCCTGGAAGATTCTGCACGGGTTCGGAGGGGCGGCGGAGAGATGGCAACTCGCGTTGCGGGAAGAGGGGTTTGCCGGAGAATGGAGTTGGGGTGAATGGAAATTTCGGTGTGGGATTCGAGTTTTGACGGAATTTTCGGTGGGTGATTGGGGTTTTTGGGTGTGGCCGTGTGGGTTTCTTCCGGAAGAAGGGGCTGGAGTCTTCCTGAGAAGGAGGTGGTGGAGGGCACGGAGAAATTGCAAAAGCGAAGTGGGCGAGCGGGAATTGAAATTGTTTTTTTTTTCATCAAAAAGAACATTTAAAAATGTTTTGCAGTATTTTATGGGAATAAACTATCGCAAAATCTAATTATTGCCTGGGCACGCTCTTGTCTTACACGGTGCTCACATCTCGCGCGCGTCGGATTGCGATCGAGTGGCCAGGAAGAAGCGACGCAAGCGACAAAAAGACACAGCTCTCCTTTCCGCTCGTCCCCATCCCCTCTCCTCTCTGCCCCGCATCGCTCTCATCTATCCCCGCCATCGCCCTTCAATCTCGTCGCCGGCGAGCGGTCCGCCGGGAAGCCGCGGGGCGGTTGACGTGGTTGGTTCGAGCAGTGGTGGAGGAGCGTCTACGATGCGGACGCTCGGATCGACGGCGGCGGGTCCCCCAGGCGGGCACGGTTGGCGGCCGAGTTCGGCTGGTGGACAGGTTCTGTCGGGGCGCAAAGACTACGCGGGACAGCGGGAAAGGTGGTCGCCGTGGGCCTGAAGGGGCGCTCGGCGAAGGTGGAGGTGTTGTGTGCCGACTCAAGCCGGCAATTCCGCCCATGGGCACGTCCGCCCACGGGCACCCGACCCTAATGGGCAGGGTATGGGTCGCTATGTTCGCCCATGGGTCTTGCCCGTGGGCGACCCGATTAGTCGTGGGTAGGGTATGGGCAGACATGTGTACCCATGGGCGACCCGATGGGTAACCCGATTAGCTGACATATGGGGTCTCATAGTAAAACATGACCACAGCCCATGCTATTTGTTGTTTCCTGGGAACTTGATTTGCTGTTTGTGTGAGCAATCAGTACATCAGTACATCACTATTTGTTGTTTGTGCTTATTTTGCTGTTTGAAATGCTATAATATTATATATTGATGTGCTGCCTACAGACCTGATGGGTCGCCCATTGGGTCTGGTGACCCGACGGGTACGGGCATGGGTCTGAGATCTGACCCATGGGCAGGGTCATGGGCAGAGACCCTCGCCCATTTATTATATGGACATGGGTCTGGAATAGGTCGACCCGCCCAATACCCGACCCATTGCCGGCCTTAGTGCCGACACTAAGGCACTCGTGCGGCGGATGAAGACGTTCGGGTAAATGTAGTTGTTGGCTTTGTTGCAATTTATGGTGAGGGTGATCATCTTCCTGGAGGAGGCCGGTGCCGAGTACGAGCTCATGCCCATGAGCAAGAACGGTGGCTGCCACCGACGGCCAGAGCACCTCGCCAGAAACATGTGTATGTTTCTCTGCTTGTCTCATTTTGACAGTTGAGTTTTGTCCCAGTTCGGTTCTGGTTAAAGTAGTATTCAGTTATCCTGGAAGCAAGAAACAGAGTGAGCTGCGTTTTTATCTCCGGCAAGTATCATGCGTACTACTTTGTAGTAGCCAATAGTAAAATGTTAATTCCAGGCGCTCCTCCATTCCAACAACTGTAATTTCTATGTGGCTTATGCTGTATACTAGTTAAATACCCGTGCGTTGCAACGGGAATATATATTTGAATAATTTTACACCCACCAGGTGCTACAAATAATAAATATTTAGTTGCAAAATATTACGACAAACCGAAGGGCTGCTGTAGCTAAGTCAGTTTGTCACGTGTAAAACATGTTGCATTCTTTTGATGCTACCTACTGCGAGAAAGAAAATAGTTTCCCACGTTCTGTCAGACATAAACTCAATAAACGTAATCTTTCTTTAAACTAAACATCTACCAATTTACAGCTTGTATGACTGTATCCATTTGTGTCTGACTAAATGAAACGGTGTCAACTGTTTAACCTAACAGTGCTTTGTAGACTTCAGAGTTCAGACCCGTTTGCCACTGGTGCTACTCTTCCAAATAGAAGTGCATTATTTTGTTATCAGAATTATGCAAAAAAAAACTACCGTTAAAAGGTGAAACAATATTGTAATTGGCAAGCATTTTAATAATTCAACTGTTTCCAGAAATGGGAAAATTGTGTATATGGAGGAGGGCATCATGGCACTGTAATCATCAATATATAAAAGCGTGAAAGAATCACCCAGATCCGCAGCATCCACGTCGCCCCCTATTCACGGCTGTCCGATCAACACGATCCAACGTCCAGCAAACGGCCACGTCGCCCCCCGCGCGCGTCACTGTTTACAGCTACAGTGTTTCCGATTTTCTACCAATCAGACGCTGACACGTCGCCCGGTCATCACCCGGTGACGCCGGTGGCCAGCCGGTCACCCCTCTCGCACGTTTTTTGGCGCAACTTTTTACACGAAACCCCCCGCGAAGGACTGGAACGCAAATCCCGGAAACGGCAGGGTCCTCCGTGCAAAAACGTCACCACACCTCACCCTCTCTCTTCCCCTCTCCCCGCGCGAACCCGAGCTCGCCGGCGCCGCCGACGCGTGCCCCCGCCGCTCCGCCTCTCCCCGTTCAGATCGACAAACACAGCGACCTCCGCCGTCGCGCGCTCTCCCTCCTCGCCGACAGGCGCGTGCCGAAACGCCGCGAGCTCGCCGGAATCGACGCGGCCATGCTCGCAGGCCGCCGCCGCGTTCGCAGGCTGCCAGCGATGCTCCGGCGACGCAAAAGAGGCGGCGCCGCCGCTCCCAGGCACCCCGCATCCACGCGCCTCTGGCGAACCCATGCGCCTGTCCCATCTCGTGGTGGCGCGGCGCCGGCGTGCTCCACGCCGCCGTGGCAGATCCCATCCACGTATGACGTCACGGCGACCTCAGCGTAGGCCCAGGTTGTCAGCGTTTTTCCTTTTTCGCAAAAAAAAATACAAAAATTGCAAAATTCCTTACAGGTGGGCCCCTACTACTCCACACAAATTCCAGAAAATAAAAAATATTACAAATTCAATAACTTTAAATTTACACACCGGGAAAAAATATAGCAAAATGGTCACAAAAATAAATGCCGACTATGCTCCACGCCGCCGCGGCAGATCCCATTCACGTATGACGTCACGGCGACCTCAGCGTGGGCCTAGGCTGTCAGCGTTTTTCCTTTTCGCAAAAAAAAATACAGAAATTGCAAAATTCCTTACAGGTGGGCCCCTACTACTCCACACAAATTCTAGAAAATGAAAAATATTACAAATTCAATAACTTTAAATTTACACACCGGGAAAAAAATATAGCAAAATGGTCACAAAAATAAATGCCGACTATTTATGCCATGCGATGAAATTTTTAGATTTAAATATTTTTAAATTTCAAATACCCTTCAAATTTAAACATTCCGTAAACGTAAAAAGAATTCAAACCTGACCGACCTCCAATTTGAACAATTTTTAAAATCCGAACAATTTTTAAACGTAACTTCCTTTGAATTTCAAAATTTTCCAAATTTGAACAATTTTCGAATGTGAACATTTCCAAATTTGAATTTTATCACACGAGCGGGAAAAATATGACAAATATATCAACAAAAAAAAAAGATTAACTATTTATATCATATGATAAAATTCCAAATTGTAATACTTCAAAATTTTGAAAGCATTTCAAATATGAGCGTTTAATAAACGCAAAGAGAATTCAAATATGACAAATACATCAACATGAACACAAAAAAAAACGCTGGCTATTTATGACGTATGACCAAATTCCAGATTTGAATATTTTAAAACTTCTAATACCTTCCAAATCTGAGTATTTAATAAAAATATTCAAATTTCAAATATCCTTCAAATCTGAACATTGCGTAAACATTAAAAGAATTCAAACCTAAATGACTTCCAATTTGAACAATTTTTGAAATCCAAACAAATTTTAAATGTAACTTCCTCTGAATTTCAAAAAAATTCCAAAAATGAACAATTTTCGAATGTGCACGTTTCCAAATTTCAATTTTACCACACAGGCGGAAAAAATATGACAAATATACCAACATGAACATAAAAAAAATGTTGACTATTTATATCATATGATCAAATTCCAAATTGTAATACTTCAAAATTTTGAAAACATTTTAAATATGAGCGTTTAATAACCGCAAAGAAAACTCAAAATATGACAAATATATCAACATGAACACAAAAATACATGTTGCTTATTTATGTCATATGATCAAATCCAAAAATTTGAATATTTAAGAAAATTAAATGCATTTCAAATCTGAGCATTTAAAAAAACGTAAAGAAGAAATCACATATGAATAACTTCTCACTATTAAAATTTTTAAAATTTCAACAATTTACAAATCTAAACTTTTTTAAAAAAATCGATACATTAAAATCTGAACAACTTTTGAATGTGGACATTTTCAAATTTAAATTTTTTACACCACGGTATTTACAAATGTGACAAATAGATCAACGTGAACACAAAAAAAAATCCTCACTACTTATAGCATATGATCAAACATCAAATTTGAATACTTCAAAATTTAGAATGCCTTTCAATACTAAAAGAAGAAATCACATATGAATAACTTCTCAGTACTAACAATTTTAAAGTTTCAACAATTTACAAATCTAAACTTTTTTTAAAAAAATCGATAAATCTGAAGAACTTTTGAATGTGGACAGTTTCAAATTTAAATTTTTTACACCACGGTATTTACAAATGTGACAAATAGAACAACATGAACACAAAAAAAATTGCTCACTACTTATAGCATATGATCAAACTTCCAATTTGAATACTTCAAAATTTTGAATGCCTTTCAAAACTAAACATTTCATAAACGTAAATATAATTCAAATATGAACATCTTCCCAATTTTAACAACTTTTCAAATTCGATCAATTTATAAATGTAAACTTTTTTCCAGTCCCAACAGATCTGAATCTGAACAACTTTAGAGTGCAAACATTTTCAAATTTGAATTTTTCACTCCACGGTATTTCTTCTTCTAAACTATTTCCAAAATATGAACAATTTTTAACCGTAAACTTTCTTTGTATTTCAATAATTTTCAAGCCTGCACGATTTTCAAATGCGAACATTTTCAAATTTGAATTTTACCACACGTGCATGGCACATACATTTGAATATTCCAAAAAATTAAATGCCTTTCAAATCAACCCATTTTATAAACGCGAAAAGAATTTCAAATCTGAATAACTTTCCAGTTTGATTAAATTTCGAAATCTGAACAATTTTTAAACGTAAACTTTCTTCGCATTTCAAAAAAAAACAAATCTTCACAACTTTTACATATCGACATTTTCAAATTTGAATTTCACCAAACAGGCGCGGCATTTGTCGCGCTAAGTTCCCTAGTTACAATGTAAGCTAGCACACTTTTGAACATCAGGTAAGACATCGACATAATTCCACAAACAAGAACATATGGTATAAGTGTCTTAGCTCCGACAAAAATATTACTCTCCGTATGACCAACAAGATAGAAGATTACATTGCACAAAAGCATCCGGTGAAAACATTCATGGAAGGTTCTATAAATTTAAGCACAAGATATTTCAGCATTATATTCCCCAAACAAAGAAAGAAAAGAATATAATTTAGGCAAACCTGCTACTCCAAAGCAGTCAGCTAAATTTACATAAATACCCGCACAACGATAAAATATGATCTTGTTTCCCTTTGCAGCGATCAAGCACTCTCACACCTTTAATTGGAACCTTTGTACCTAGACATCCAACAAGTAGTAGAGGTGTGATTTTGCTCAAATAACTGAACACAGTTCATCCTGTAAAGCAACAATGCATGCAGAGAGCTGTGGGTATTTATGAGGAAGATACAATTATGTTTGGAAGAAACATTATTTCCTTGCTTTAGTAGTTTGTACCACTAAGTGGTCGATATTGAGCTATGGATTTCTTCCGGGCAATGGAATTCAAATATGGACAGATACTACGTAACATATTGAGCTAAGCGGATGAGTTGGAATAAAAGGCATAGCTAACTATGGGAATACTCTAAACTAATAATTTATCAATCCAAAGAATCGTATGCTTCAAAAAAACATAACATCTCAAAGAATACTCTAAAGATATCCACTTGAATTATGAATTCCTTTGATGTAGTAACATCTCTTTGGGAGAATAAAACCACAAATTTGTTACTTAAATTTGTACTACTATGAAGTGGTTGGTGTCACCAATGCCAAAGAAAACTGAGAACCAAAAAACCATCCATCGATGAGTATCTTTCTGTAGGATGCTGTAATTTCTTCTCAGAATCACAGAGTTCATTAGCAACCTAATATAATATTGCCCGTCTAAAACTGATCAATATCGAATTCTAATCTATGCGTCAATTCAAACAATCAACATGAAGATCTGTATGATTTTACTTCTAGTGAATAGAGAATGTTAATTCTTCTTAATCTAACTTCTTATAAATAGTTTAGAGAGAACGCAAAAGTGCACATGCTTCACCGTAGTGCAGTGGCTTGAACAAAAATGATTAAGGAATTTAATTTTGGAAGTATAGAAGTAGTTTTGACAGATTCTTCTCCAAAAAAGCACCCAAAAAACCATCCATCGATGAGTATCTCTAGGATGCTGTAATTTCTTCTCAGAATCACAGAGTTCATTAGCAACCTAATATAATATTGCCCATCTAAAACCGATCAATATCAAATTCTAATCTATGCGTCAATTTAAACAATCAACATGAAGATTTGTATGATTTTACCTCTAGGGAATTGCGAATGTTAATTCTTCTTAAGCTAACTTCTTATAAATAGTTTAGAGAGAACGCAAAAGTGCACATGCTTCACCGTAGTGCAGTGGCTTGAACAAAATGATTAAGGAATTTTCTTTTGGAAGTATAGAAGTAGTTTTGACAGATTCTTCTCCAAAAGCAGTGTCCAAATGCCTCAAGCTCGGAAACATCAGTTCAAAAACGGTCAGTAATATACCAAAAAAATAGAAATGAGATTACCACCAGCAAAAAGGGGGCCACAATCTAAGGAAAAATATGGTGCATGAAAATTATTTTGTCAATCTTAAATCCTCTTGGAATATCATTCCGACTTAGATGAAACATCCTCGGGGCTAAAAAATTGATTGAACACTCATATACTACGTCGATGAGCGAATTAATAAAGAAGGGAGTCATATCTTTGTTGTGCAACTCGATTGTAGTTTCCTATTTGTAGGTGAAAATCAATCAAAAAACTAAATAGTTGTAGTTGCATTACTAAATCTATTTTGAGCTTGACACTATCGTCATATTCTCAATAGTCAAGTTGCTGCAAAGCTGAAATGGTTTCTCGACTAATTTTACACAGAATGCTCAAGTTGCTGCAAAGACGCAACGGGTTTCTCGACTAATTTTGCAAAGACGCAATGGGTTTCTCAAAAGTCAAGTTGCTGCAAAGATCAACACTGAAAGCTTTAGCAATGCATCTGCAACAATAGGGAATGATTTACAAATTTAATATCTCCCAGCCCATGACAAATATTCACTTTGTCGATTTGGTGTTCGAACTACGGATTCTTAAGGCAACGGATATGCAAGAAAAAGTCCGAACGGTAGTGAAACCAGACACAATTGGTGACGATTAGGACTGGTGGAGATCACCTTGATGGTTGCGATGCAGACACTCGGCCTAGGCATCAACAACTGCAGCCGATGTTGTGAACTCTCGCCGGCCAGAATCGACAAGCCTGGTGCAAAGCTAACATTTCCAAAGAAAGTGTTAAAGCTAGAACTGATCTAAATACTTTAGCTTTAATATAATATCTCATTTTAAAAGCAGAGAGCTGACATGTCTTCACTTTTCAAATAATTATCTGGATAGTACTTAATTTGCAACTTTCATGTCAATAAACTATTATCTACCTCAAATCTTAAGTCTTAACCGCAAACCTTCATGCAAGTCCACAATCAATTTCTCACACGAAGTTCGAATCCGTTGATAGATGGCTAAAATAGATAAACAGAAACAAAATACTCATGACGCGACTACAACCTAAGAATTGCCAGATTCATGCCGTTTCTGTAGCCCCATCTGTGAAGGAAGACCAAGTATTAACCAGGAGCATTCCAAGATCAGCAATCAGCAAGACTAAATTTGTCACTCTCCATAAATTGTCATTTTACTCTATCAGGAGAACCCCCCATTTGATTGGACAAGGAGAAGGCTCTATAGCTGTACCAGATTTGTGGCAACAAAAAGAGAGGGCTACCAATTGCTACAATCCTACTATTAAAAACAGAGCGCAAAATTCAATCCTTGTGCTGCTTCATCTTTCTGGTGAGCGACAGGCCGTTTCAGCATCGCAAACAAGACAAAAATAGCACAAAAGCCCTGCCCTGCTTGGATTGCTAGCTATTTATGCAGCAGCAATTATCACCAAATTGGCATGTCCAATTCAATTAAAAGACTTATTATTCTTATTGACAACTCCCAGGTAAGAGTCTGACTACTTATGCGATTCAACATTCTCAGTCAGCACTAAGATTCTAAAAATCAAGCTCTAAACCCAGGTAGAAATGGTATTCCGTGATCGTGGATCAATAAAATCAGGCACAAAGAGAAAAAGGGAAAAAGTAGCAGGAAACCATAAACAGAGGAAGAAATTGATGTCGCACCGGACAAGATCCATGACCTAGTGGTCCTAGCTTGGCTTCTGCTTCTGGCGGATGTTGGCATGCGAATTCGGCCTCTATGGAACAAACCAGCAAGAACTCAATTCAGGAACTGGTACTTCTGCCTTGCGTCCGTCTCAAGGCGCGTTGGCCTTCTCCTTACCTCGAGCGAACCGGAGGGATTCCTGGTCGGCGGCGAGGCGCACACGGAGCATGTAGGCTCTTTGGCGGCGACGTGGAGGGCGCGGCGAGGGCAGCCTGCTAGACGACGTCGAGCGCATCGCAATGAGAGAAGCGCGCGAGGAGACGATGTTGGACGAAGGACGAAACGTACGAGAGGAATCAAATTTCTTTTTTAGATAGTAGAGATTTCTAGATGTCATATGCTTATGAATGTTTCAAACCCATAAACTCATTAGAATTGTATGTAATATTCGACACACATGATGTATTATATAGTGGGGATTTACTGTAAAATTGTAGGATGTAAATTTTGTTGGGATCATAGACAGAAAACAAAAAAAATCTACCGACGATAACCATAAACTACCCAGGATCTATACTATGCAGATATACTAATACAGAGGAGATCAGAATACATACCCTTGTAGACCGGAAGCGGGATTACGTTCCCGCACAAACGTTGTCGGTGGAGACGACGGCGCCGACCACAGGGTCGTGTAGTGGAAGAAGGCAGCTCCCAGCACCAAACAATGGTGCCTCACGGTTCCACACACGTACGGTGTGGATGACGACATCCGTACTCAAGATCCAGCACAGCAGCGGAAGCGGAAGACTGGATCTAGCAACACGGCGGTGTGCGTGTAGTAGAGAGACTTCCCTCCCCGTACGCAGCTCCAGAAACGGAACCACGCTCAAGGTAGGAGAGAAGAAGAGGGAGAATTGATGTGTATTTCCAAGGCATGGGGTCCCCTATTTAAAGGAGGAGGAGGGAGGCCATCTCCCTTGGCTAGGCCATGTGGGACTAAACCCCACATGGCCATGTGGGACTAAACCCCACATGGCCACCCGCCGGCCAAGGAGGCAGCCGGCCACCTAGGTGGGCCCCATTCGGCCCACCTAGGGCGGCTGGCTCTCCTCTTTTTTTTTTCCTTTTTCCTTTTTGGGATTTTCCCCTAATGGGCCTCTAAGGCCCATTTAGGTTTAATGCCTTTTAAAATTCGAATTTAATTAAATAAAAAAATTTAATCATTAATAACACTTATTAATATTAAATACATATTATTTAATTCATTCGGGCTCCGAAACATATTTTATTGCCTCTGATCAACATCGGACAAGTCCCGGAACACTTCCGGAGTTCCCGGTTTCTCTTCTCTCTTATATCCAATCTAATCGTCACCCACCCTTAAGTGTGTTACCCCACGGTTCGGGATCACTCCAGACATGATCGAGACACGTTCTCCGATCAATGACTAACAACGGGATCTGGATACCCATGATAGCCCCTGTGCGTCCACGAAAGTCTTTTTATCGTTTGGACCTTTAGACGTCCAGTCTCATCCTCTTGCCTAGCGATACTTAGATTGTCCGAGCATCGTTCTCCGGTATCACGATTGCCGAGCATGACCTCGTCATCGACAAATCTATCTTTACTCGTCTGTGATATTACATCCCCGTGACCTAGTCACATGCTTGCAAGCTCATTGATGTAATCTCACTGAGTGGGCCCAGAGTACCTATCCTGCTATGTGGATTGGCAATTCCCGCTCTTGATCACTCGCTTCTACTGCTTCCTTCCGATACCCGAAAGTGTCACCTTTATTGTCAGGCTATATAAGACATGCCATTTGATGCGATCAGCCGCATCTTCCAGAAGCAGAGATTTGATATGATCTCACAGTCGAAGGTATGAACACTACGTTTCTATATTTTGGGTATATCCATCAAATCATTCACCTAATGATATGACTCCATTGTCGATGTCTACGCACGTTTCTATTCTTGTAGACAGTGTTGGGCCTCCAAGTGCAGAGGTTTGTAGAACAGCAGCAAGTTTCCCTTAAGTGAATCACCCAAGGTTTATCGAACTCGGGGAGCTAGAGGTCAAAGATATCCCTCTCAAACAACCCTGCAATTAAAATATAAGAAGTCTCTTGTGTCCCCAACACACCCAATACACTTGTTAGGTGTATAGGTGCACTAGTTCGGCGAAGAGATATTAAAATACAAGTGATATGGATGATTATAAGTGGTAATTGCAATCTGAAATAAAAATGGCAGCAAGCAAACATGTAGCAGAACTAGTTGTAAACGGTGTTTCAATGCTTGGAAACAAGGCCTAGGGACCATACTTTCACTAGTGGACACTCTCAACAATAATAATATAATTGAATACATAGATATTTCCTCTTCACTATGCTACTCTGAATTATTCTCTCGTTGGATAACGAACACCAATCCTCTGCGTAGGGCTATAAAAGCACACCTTAAAGTCGCATTCCACATCTAGGGAACCCCACACTGTCAACTTGAGCGCCCTAAATAGTACTAGACAAACACCACAATTTCATAGAGACATCCAACGCAAATAATAACTCATGATAAGTATTCCTGTAATCTTAGCCTAAGAGCCACACACGGTGCGCACACTGTCAACTTCGCACCGTGGGACAAAGGTGACTCCGGAGTTTACATTAATAAAACCACTCAAGTACCATATAAGATAATGAAGAGTAACATCTATGGATTCAACTAGATTACAAAGCTCATGATCACATAAAGATCACACCATGGGAGAGAGAGATAAACCACATAGCTACCGTACGAGCCCTAAGCCCCGATGAAGAACTACTCCCTCCTCATCATGGGAGGCAGCAACGGTGATGAAGATGGCGGTGGCGTCGATGGAGATGGCTCCGGGGGCAATTCCCCGTCCCGGCAAGGTGCCGAAACAGAGACTTCTGTCCCCCGAATTAGGGTTTTTGGTGGTGGAGGAGCTACGGAACTCTTCTAGAGAAATCATCGATTCTTTTAGGGTTTGCACCGCGGAGGCAATATATAGTCCAAAGGGCGTCGCGAGGAGGTGACCGAGGCGGCCACACCATGCCACGGCGTGGCCCCCCCTCTGGCCGCGCGGGCCCATGGTGTGGGGGCTGTGGGCCTCCCCCAGACTTGTCCTTCTGACTCGCGGAGTCTTCTGGCGTTTTAGAATATCTGTAATTTTTTCAGATTTTTCTGAGCACTTTCATTTTTGGACCTTTTCTGCAATGCACAGACATAATAAACAGGAACTGGCACTGTGGCATCTTGTTAATAGGTTAGTCCAATAAATGCATAAAAATGCTATGAAGTGTATATAAAACATGTAACAATTGGTATAATATCAACATGGAACATCAGAAATTATAGATACGTTTGAGACGTATCAGTTGTTAACCGACGCCATTGTCCATGATCAGGAAACCTTGATCATCTGTTACCCAACGAACTAGTTAATTAGAGGCTACTAGGGACCTGGTTGTTTACATACCACACATGTATTAATGTTTCCTCGTAATACAGTTATAGCATGGTATTAAAACACATTATGAACAATCGAGATATGACAAATAAAATCACTTTATTAATTGCCTCTAGGGCATATCTCCAACAAATTTTGAACAACAAATACATCATGTTCATATAGTTGCAGTGTTTCTGCTACACATATGACGTATTTTTATAGTCCAAAGTTTCCATAAGGTTATACAGTAGGTTTTTCAAGTGCTTTATGGATGTACTTTTTATATATAATTAGTATGTGTGATGTGCTTTTTGCAAAGTCTTACATCCATAAAGCCTTTTTGCCATATAAATTTAAAATATAGGATATACGAGTTTTTTTATGTAGAAGGTTATGCAAGTTCAAATGTTCTTTTACATCATTGTTTTCCCATAGAAGGTTATGGATGTAGAATTTATTTCGCTTTGTCCAAATTAGCAGGGTTTGATCTGAGTAATGCATGCTACATTTTTCATGTGTTAGGGATGTAGCTCTGCACATGCAGTGTCGATAATGTTCTATCCTTTTTAGATGATATGTCTATGATCTCTTAACCCCATGCATGTAGTTTGTAGTCTCCCATGGACAATTCAATATGGTTTTTAAACCCCATGAATGTATTTTCTTGCCATAGGGAT
Organism: Poa pratensis; assembly: GCA_947311845.1. NCBI lineage: Eukaryota > Viridiplantae > Streptophyta > Magnoliopsida > Poales > Poaceae > Poa > Poa pratensis. The sequence continues at coordinate 1,252,074 of CAMZMU010000109.1, read as the reverse complement.
GTAGTTTATATTCGAAATTATATTCTTTTGATACACTTGAGATTGTTCGTGCAATTTCCCATGTTTGTCATTGTTACACACAGTTTATACCTCTCTTTTCAGTTTTCAAACCCGAGTGCCTAACTGTTTTTTAGATGTAGTGTTCGCTAACATGTGCATCGGGGTGGGGTAGTTCATGACATGTTACATCGTGACATGTGCATAAGTGCTATGTTGCAAGATTATTTTTATTTCCCTGACTGTGTTGCTGGTAACATGTGCATCGGGTGGGGTAGTTCATGACATGTTACATCGTGACATGTGCATAAGTGCTATGTTGCAAGATTATTTTTATTTCCCTGACTGTGTTGCTGAAGATACCAGCAACCTAGTTCCTACACATCAATCTTGCTATTGCCTACACATATTCTTTGGCACTAGTTTTTTTTTAGCTGGGCATGATATGTTTTCTCTCAGCTCCATGTTTTTGTTGCACCCGGGCATGATCTGTGCATGTATCTTTTTGCTTCTTCTTTCCCTGGGACTCAAACTTGGATCATTGGTGCCTTTTTTTCTTGTGGATTTTCGAGAAAATTACATGTAAACATGGATGAGGATTTGGAAACCGCATAAACAGGCTAAATGTGTTTTAGGATATAACTTCGAAAGTTAAAATCGATTTTTGCTAATAGAGGGGATGTAATTCAACATCTCGGGGTGTGACTTCTGAACTTAAAATACATTTTTTGCTAATAGAGGGAATGCAATTTCACATCTCGGTTGTAACTTCCGAAATTATTATACATTTTTGCCAATAGAGGTAATGTAATTACACATCTCGGGATGTAAGCCGAAGTTAATATACAGTTTTTACTAGATGCAATCACGGCTGGTTTATAGAGGTGTAACAACTTAAGTTATGGGATGATGTTTAACTTCTGATTTTTCCCTTGCATATACAAGCTATCCTTTTTGCTTACCAACGGATGTAAACTGTGTTTGATTTTACTAGACTTAACTTCACATTGACATCTTGAATATCTCAGTGCCACACACCATAGCCTGTTGTTTTACTCAAACATAATTTTTCTTTACCTGGTTGTAGCTTTGTGCTTAGTGGAATTCTTGCTTGCTCTAGTTTCAACATGATGCACATCATTACCCAGGATGTAACTTCCCATAATACCAATAAATAATGCACAAGCAAACCAAGTTTTATACTTTGTTTTGTTTTAAACAAAAAAATAGATGCTTTGTTCCTGTTTTTGCATTGGAAATTACACCAGCATTGACTAACAGGAACTTTTTTTGGTGGCTCCTTCTTTACTACAAGACAGGTGTCCGAAGGCCGCCAGGATGATGAATTCTTAGAGAAGCCTGCTCACTGCTGATTTAATTTGGGCAAGAGTTCTGTGTAAGCAGACAAGGGAAAAATGCGGTCATGTTTTGTTCTTTTTTCTGAAACATGCGAAGTTGCACAAACTACTCAAGTTTTGGAAGTGTTTTTTGTCCATGCTAGTGCTATGGATATGAAATTATCATACCTAAAGCAAGTCTTCTTATTATGGAAATTGGGCCTATCATTTTAATGTGTTGGTGCCCACAAAGTTACATCTCAAACTTGGTTTTCTATGCTTCTTTTTCTACGCATGAATTTGTGGTACTATGCAGGTTTTCTATGCATATTTTTTGTAGCTGGACATTATGTGTTTTCTCCCAGCTACATAATTTTCTTACACCTGGGCATGTTTTTTTTTGTCCTCATTTTCGCTAGGACTCAAACTTATACGCTGGGTGCCTCTATGTTTCTTGTGGATGATCCAGAAAGTTACATGTAAATAGGGATCTAGATGGGGAAACTACAAAAAATATTGGGGTTCGTGTTTTTTTTTTACCTTTTGACGTGAGGGTGGTTTTGTTGGATAAAGAGAGAAGAGAGTCGCCTTTTGTTGGAATCACCAGCAGTGTTGTTTCTAGAACATGCCTTGTTCCGGGTTCATTTTACATATTTAATTTGCTTTGGATCATAAGCTCATGTCCATGGAGTTTTCTGTGTTGGGCAGCAGCTAGAGTGATCGGAGAGGGAAGATTTGCTAGGAATAGAGTTTGGCAATCAAGGTCCCGTGGATTCCACGTGACAGACAAAAAAGGCCGATGTCTCCCACGTGCGAGCCCTTCGTGGGCTGGTTTCCATTTCAGGCAGGCTAGGACAGCTTTTCCATTCCGACGGGGGGGGGGGGGGGGGGGGGGCACCGCGGTAGACTAAATCGTGCCCGCGCACTCCCTAGCCACGTCCATAAACTTATCATGTACTGAGGTGGACTCTGCTGACTGCTGGTGCGGGCTTGGTGATATGCACGTAATTTTTGTTCATCGTCACTGGAATATTTAATCACATCGGTGCCAGGATTCCCACATTGGGGGAGAAGTTTCACGGCTACCCATAATGTCAGAAGATTTTTTTATGCCTAGTCAAAGATTTAGATAAAAAGAACGAAGCTAATAATTTAAGCTGAGTACAACCACGAAGCTAATAATTTAGAGGTTGTTTGGTTGGGGTGATGTTTGGTTTTTAGATTTTGGCTTTAAGACACCCAAAAATCTAAGTAGGTGATTTTGTCTTTTGCCTTTAGCTTTTAACCGTACATTGTGGCATGATGGTATAAGGCAAAAGCTAAATCAAAAGCGCCTATATGATACTTTTGTGGCTTATAAGTCAACAACCAAAAGCGAGAAATAAGCCCAACCAAACAGCCTATTTAGCATGAGCAATGCAATTGGGATGCGGAAAAAAATAATCACAACTTACGGAAAAGCTTGGTCTGATGACCGCGCGTACCATCCCCCTCTCTCTCCCCCCCCCCCCCCCCCCCCCCCCCCCCCCCCCCACCCCCCCCCCCACACACACACCCCACACACACCTGTTACTCTTTCTCTTACCCATCAAATCCAGTACTCCTCCTTCACTGTCCCCATCACTCCTCCGCCGACCCACCGTGAGCTCACTGCCATCTACCCAGTGCCCCCTTTTCTTCATGAAATATAGTGCTCAAGCTCAACCATGGCCATGTGGAGCTTCAGATTGCAGGTCTCCAAACCAGAGAGGATGAGGGATCACTAGGGATGGGTACGAGGGTCTCATTCTACAGACCGACGGGGACTCCGGCGAGCCGAATTCATGAACGCCGATGCCGAATTGGCGATATCAGGGCCGCCATGGACGATGGTGCACATAAGTTTTTTCGTGGATTTTTTCGATGTTGTATAAGTGCATTCGAATTGTAACATACTCATATCAGTTTTGTTGCGAAAGCACACACCATATGTTGTAGAGTTTCTAGATGCTACAAGTCTGTGTTTTACTCAGATTTTCGATGTTGAATACATGCGTTTAAAATGCTGCAAACACATGTCTATTTTGTGGCATAACTATTTTGAAACGTTGTGAATCTTTTTTGCGCCGCTTTGTAACATCTCCTTGAAAAAATGGTCCACTATCACTTTTTTGTTGCATTAATTTTTTCGAAATGCTGCAAAACTATTTTGCACGGTTTGTAACATCTTCCTACAAAAAGTTTCGAAAGAATGTTGCATTACTTTTTCTAAATTGTAAACGTTTTTCCATTGTTTGTAACATCTTTCGAAAAAATATTGCGACAATTTATTGCAAAAGTATTAATGTGGGTTGCGGCCCATTCTTTACGGATTGACGGCGAGAGGGACGATGAACACAAAGGGGAACGTGGGGAAATCGCAGACAAAGTAGAGATAAATGGCAAAACCTGCAAAAAAAATCACCCAGCAAATAACCCCGAGGAGTAGCCTCTAGATCTCAAATCTCAAGCCAACAATACCTTTGATGAATCCGTTCTTCTGATTCACCGATCCAATATAATCATTTAACCAAAGATTGACAAGCACTACTAGAATCTCATAGAGAAAGAGTAACTACAAGTAGAGGTAATATTCCTGTCCATCTGGGAGGCTTTGGGTTTCCACACATGAGGGGAAGGGGGAGCAAAGCTGAACTCTCAAGTCTAATTTCATTCTAACCCTAAATCTGAGCCATAAGAGAGTTATTTATAATCTTAACCACGAAGGGGCAAATGGAGGGTAAATATGAGGGCATGAGCCCATTACTGCACACAGGCATACGCCAGTACTGGAAGGAGGTTGCACCTGACTCTGGTGCTGGTGGCCGGCGATTCCGTCGAGCCTATTAATTAATGGAATCGGGGTTCCATCTATATAAAAAAAGTACCGGAAGGAGGGCGGTAGTAGCGGTCCTGAACTGCAACCCAGCCAGTGGGCAATCTCCAACAGAAAACCAACTTTTTTGCTGAATTGCAAGCGAGCCAGTGGCTAATCAATATCCAACCGAAAACGTGAACTTTAGGTGGGACGTTAGATTTCCAGATTAAGTTCCATAAATTTCGTTCGCCATCAGATCGCTTGCTGTTCTGACCTATACTGAAAGTTGTTACTTGCTCTACCATTTCGATTCTACCAGCACTCCAAAGTGAACGAACCTGATTTCTCATGATGTATTCTAGGCAACGAAATCATCAGTACCATATCTGCCAACATGATTTATCACATCATCGGCATCTTGATGGGTGAAAATGCTTCTTACTCGTAATTATGAGCCTTCATTCCAATTTCCAGTTTCTAGTCCCTGAACGACAAGTCCGAAACACATGTAGCCTGGATCTCTGTCGAACCCAATTGTCTCTCCGTATATAAAGTTTTGCCCCCCAGTTGATAGCCCATGTTTCTCTTTTTTTAGCAGTTCCAGCCCATGTTTCTCTTTTTTTAGCAGTTCCATGCCATGTTCAATCCATTCCCAGACTATTGAAGCATTTTGAATGAATCCAGTGTCAATTAGTTCTCCATTTGGGAGGGACGCACCTTCAGTAGACGGGGCTATCCGGGAAATCTATGAGACACCAACCCTGTGTAAGTAAGGCTTGATAGAAAATTTTAAGATGCTTGAACTTATTACAAAAAAACTTTTGGAGTAACAGGTTACAAGGATCATGCTTCTTGCGGATCAAAAAGTATTGTTTGAGAAAATGTTGCTTTACTCAGTAATGATGAAACTAAAAAGCTTTGGCCTTGACCTGGTGGCTGGTGTTATCAACAATATTTCCTATTGCCCATTGTCAGTTTGTGGATGTGTGTTTGCGACTATGAGCGTTGGTCTAAACTTTGTGAACATGTGACCTATGAACTGTGTGATGTGCATAAACTGTTACATGTTGAATTTGTATTCCTAAATGTTGATCAAAAAGGGATATGTGATATTCTTGTTTCTGATGAATTATTATGTTATTGCCAGTTGATAAGAGTATATGAAATAATGTCCAAATTACAGCTGAAATGCTGCCAATTTATTTACTGATTCCTCTCCAGATTTGTGCTAAGAGCTGCAAGCATACTGTTCGGTCATGACAAGTAAAAAGACCGAATTATCGGGTACCCGAATATTTCAGGTTGTAGACATTTCGGCCTTCAATTTTGGATGACTGAATTTCAAATAGACAGGAACAAAAAGACCGAATTTTCACTCGTGCCAAAAATGCCCATCCCTACCTGTGACTACAACCTACATGACTGGGTTGCTGTGTCAGCTTAACCGTGGCTAGCTTTTTTTGTTTTGGAAACAGGCTATGGCTAGTCCAGCGAGCGAGAAAGAACACATGCTAAAGAGCAAAACGCAAAATGCAGCAAGCAAGTATTGCCATGTGAATAGAATGCCCCGACCTGGCTGGGAATATATACTCCATCGAATTCACATACAAACTTGAGAAAACACGTTTTCTCCTTGGGTTTGTCTTCTTTACCATCCTGCACAATGTCACAGTATTAATTACCATGCAACCCGTCTGCATAGAACGGCATTATGTTCTTTTACAACCAACAGAACAGGGTCCTCAACTCTGCATCAACTCAACTTCACCAAACCGCTGGGCTACATGCGGGGGCTATGCATCTGTCGGTAAGGTGAGTTGTCTGGAGATCTATTATCTACTGGCGGTGGTGGTGGCGGCGGCGGTGGCGGTGGCTGTGGCTGGGAGCTTCCGATGCCAATCCATTGCCCGAATAGCCTCCTTGAGGCAGCTGCAGGTTCCGGTGTGCCGTGGGGTTGTTGTGAAGAGCCCCACCAGCTTGCATCAGAACCTACAGGAATCAGCGGATAAGGAGCGAAACGATCCCTCTCCCACGCATACAACTGGTTTCCTCCTGAATCCTCCGGCTCCACTGAAGCAGGGCCTGACGGGACCGGTGGGAATAGGGAAAAGGCGGTGCTATCCACGAGAGGGGGCACGCCAGGTCCAGCAGCTCCCAATGGTCGCATACCTCCTGATAGCTGCGACCCAGCGTATAGGCTGGAAGAACTCTGCTGGTATTGTTCACTAATGTTACCATGTGCTCTCATGAACTGTGGAGCCAACGGAGGAACATTTGGGATTCTAGATCGTGACCCAGATCTGCAATACCAAGTAAAGATTGTCGCCATTAAACATACCAATAACCACGTAATCGTTGTGCTCAGCTACTTCGCCACACAGGGTTAATGCAAAACCGACATGAAAAAGATGATGAAGCAAGGGATACTGTATTATATAATTCACCCGAACTACTCAGACATATGATCCATCCAAACAGACTCCTGAAAGAAAATCACATCATTCTTCTAGGTTGCGAGAAATCTGTACTTTTATTTTTCTATTATCTATAATAGATTTACTAACAGAATTGACGTTCTTCAAATGGTCGATAACCAAGAAACCTTTTTTTAGCTAGGATGTCACAAAGGATCAAAGGTAATGTGGAACTCTATGCATGTTATTTTCAATGAAGGAAATATTACAGTTTCACATGTTATAAAGCTTAAAGTATATTTCACAAATTCATAATTTTTGAAAACTTTGAAGTGCCTCTACCGATATCGTGTGCCTACAGACATGTAAACATGTTCACATGCGACTTCCGGAAGGAAGTGCAGTTAACTCACGCCATGGAAGGAATGAAACAGCACTTACCCATTTCCATAAACTGCGGGGAGAGACCCTCGCTGTTGGCTATCACCATCAAGTCCCCCAATCCTCATTGCTCCTACAGGGACTCCTGGCTGCTCTGCTAAACCGTTATTGCTGTTGGGCTGAGAATAAGATAGCGGCATGTGAGCCCAGTGGTTATGCTGGAAATCAATGGGATGCACTGTCTGCATTGGCCGGACATCTGCTAGCCCAGCTAAGGAGTTCCACTGATCATGATATGTGGCACCTTCCACTGTTCTCTCGGTAACATGGGGGTTCGATGTCAACGAAGGTGACGGAAGAGGCTGAAAGTAAGCGACGTATGGGCCTGGATGAGTCGAACCAGGTGCTGACACGGGCAAGTTCTCAGAGGTAAAATTTTGTCCCATGAAATCATGAACTGCATTGGCAATATTCAAACACATTCAGTCTTTGACATATCTAATGAAGTCTAGCGACTGTCTCATATTTAATTACAAACTTACATGTAACAGCTGGTGATGACTCCACATCACTGCTAGAAGAAGAAAAATTACATGAGTAAACAACAAAGTAACCAATGAAGCAATTCAATCAACGGAGACCTTCAAATATTAGGTGGTGAAGGATTAAGAGTCTCTCGACTAGTCAAGATTAGTTGCTCGGCTAGTCTATGAGTCGGTGCTTGTGTTCCAACAAAAACCTTGACTAGTTGTGACTAGTCAACTAGAATAGCATGCACTGCAATACCAATGGTTCCACTTGATTTAACCACGGCTCAAGGATTACGAGTCCATGAGTCGGTACCCTAGCGACTCGGCTGAACTCATCGACTCGCAATCCTTGGGCCGTGGTTAAATCAAGAGGAACCATTGGTATTGCAGTGCATGGTGTGGTGGCACCATGGATTCTGGAACTGATGGAATGCATGGAAGTTTCTGTCTTTAAGACTAGTGAGTTCCAAGTAGCAGAAAGACTGCTCAATTACAGTATTACGAATATCCCGCACAAAATTAATATCAAGTGGGCATTTAATTGGAGATTTGAGCACAACAATCAGTAGAAATTTAAGGGGGAGAGCATACTCAAATAAAGATGGAAGTTGCGCCAAGCGGCCAACAGGACACCATTGGAAGCGAAATGGCTGCATAAACAGTCCAAATGTATCAATTTTTAGTAAGAACAGATCATCGACTAAGAAAATAGCGTCACACAAAATTACAGGAAATTAACAATGCAATGTAAGATAGCTTTCATCATAGTTACCGATATTTGTTATAGTGCCTGACACTGATGGTAACTTTTCTTTTTACAAAATTAGTTTTTGCTAGTTAAGTTTCCAGTCACAAAAAATGAAGAAATACCACATGCAATGCAAGTACTACTTTTATCTCCGAATGAAGAACTGAGCTACTGAAGTAGCCAGTCATGGTCAAGCATAATTTTACAATCCAGCATGCAGGACACCACATATTGAAAGATACAAATGACAAGGGAAAACTTAACAAATGAGGCGATAGAGCTGAAAAAGAAGAAAATGGATTGGTGCATCATAAGGTAATAGCAAGACCCACAACTTAGAAAGTTGAACTGCCTTACCAGAAACATACCCCTTGCCGCTTCTGAATAACCAACATCAGGAAAGTCTTCATCATGTTCATCAATGTTTGGATCTTGCGATGGATGGGAACCATTTGCATAGAACCAGTTCCCTTTCTCAACTTTGCGACAATTCGGACATTGCATAACTCCCTTGGCATTAAATGCTGATCCAATGCAGTCTGGTGATGAAATGGATATCCATCGTATCAATAAAATATCATACATGCACAATGTCAATCAATAAAGCATGTTCAACTATAACAGCATAATGAACTCAGTAGGATACCGTCATGTAGAGGTATAGCCTATACGTGTCGGCCTAGGTTGCCGACTGAGTTGAATCGATCCGATCAGGGTGGTGCCTGATGGATCAGATTCCTAGGATATTAAGCAAGGAACTATCGGTCGTGATACTGAAAGTGCTAATCGTATTCATTTCAGAGTCTTCCTCTCATGAGCAGCGCCCCCTGGCATGGAATAGCCTCGAGGAGTCAATGTGCCAAATATTTCAGGTTACGATCAGAAATGATGGATTTTTGTAAATGCATAAAACTAATGTGGTAATGACAACATAAGCAGGACGAACTACTAGCACAACGGCAGGCGCACATAACAAAATTACCCAAAGAAAATTATAAGAAAAGGACACCAGAAGAACTCCAAGGTTACGACAGCAATCATATATAAGTCATATTTACAAACTAAGCGTACTATTCGATGTTGCCACCACACGACTGGTAAGCTATTGAATCCAAGACATGAGAATAAACTGGCCTCACCAGGTTTCCAAAATGACCTGGAGTGAGAATGTGAGATACAATATTCATCTTTTGATAGCATGATAGGACAATGCAAAAAAAAAAAACAAGCGTCTTTATTAATAAACCACACCTTCCTACAAATCACTGTTCAAAAAATCGGGTGACTCGGCGATTAACAGGCGAGTTGATCGCTTCTCGTCGGGTCACCGACTAGCCGATTAACTGATTAACCGCCCGACCAACTGGCCAATTCACCTATCAATCTCTACTCGCCAGCGAACCGAGTAGTTACCGATTAACGACCTCAACATTGCTACAAACTTACAAGTCTGCAACACAAGAAGAGCCAATCCAAATCCTCTAATGCACACACGAATCCACTACATCTTCAGACTTAGAACATCTAATAGCAACACACAGTACAACAGAACAAGTTGATGCTAAATCCCATCAAATTGCTCTTCTTCTGCTGAATACTGATGAGATATCATTGTCCCTTCTTTAATTTCTTATAGCCTTCAAACATGAAAAATTCAACAAGTTTGGAGACCAGTTCTTAATGTAACCGCCAATCCTCTACTAGTTCTCACAAAAACACAAATCCATCCTCAAGAAAAAAAATGCATCTTAAGAAGCAGGTAAATTCTAATTCCCGCAGAATATTGCGAGCACACTGGCACATGCATAGCTCTCTAATGTCGTTAGATAACAGTTCGCACTAAACCTTGCACATAGTAAATGAACATCAGATCCTATGATAATCCCAACAGTAGATACAAGCATACATCTATAAGACTTGCATGATATCACAATAGTGCACTTATGTTCATAGTTACCAAATTACAGTGTGAATATAATTCCACAAACTCCCCAAAGATAAGTCCACCAAAAACCCAAAAGAAAACAGAGACCCTGCACAATTCTAAATCCCAACACTAGAGTCATAAACTCGACCCTAAAACTACAACAAGCTTTTCACAAGCCAGCCAAAGCTAAAGACACCACCAACTAACAACTTGTGTGTTTTCTTGCAAAATAGCCTCCAACTCAATTCCAGCAGCGGAGGATGCAGTATTTCTCATTATGTTCTGTTTTTTAGAGGCTGGGGAAAAATATAATTCCACATGGATTGACAAAATAAAAATATGGACCAAACACATTGGATCATTGTCCCGGCTTCACAATAAAATCCCCACCTCTTAGAAATTACAATGTAAAAACACGATGTATCCGATGTCCATGTAAATTCCATAGATGCTCACAAGTCGGCGCGAAAATCAAACTCCTGATCCATGAAAGTGTAAATATGGCTACACTTAAGACGAGCATACCCAGATCATGTGCCCAAATCTAACCCATTTCCAAATTTCTACTTGTGCAATGACAGTCCCACTAACAGAACACTAAATTGCCCGTTCGAGGGATTCAAGAATCAAGAACACAACCTTCATCCACTAAATCCTACTACTTCCGTATGATGCAGAAAACCATTGGGAACGAGCGGGAGATCTCTAGAGGCAACGAGACACTCACCGAGGTGGAACTCGTGGCCGCACCGCAGCCTCGCAGTGGACCTTTCCTCGCCGCCGGCGACCACCGCGTCGAGGCAGATCGAGCACGACACCACAACCGCGGGCCTCTCCCCCTTCTCGGTGGCACCATCGCCACCCTCCCCCTCCTCGACCACTCCAGCCCCTTCTGCGCCGACTGCCGTTTCCTCCTCTTCCTCGGCGCCCATCCCAGCGCTTGCCGCGTTCCCCACCACTGCTCCGCCGGATCCCACCCCCAAGGAGATACCAAAACGGTCGCCGCGGCAACGTCAGCGTGGTTAAGACAGCAGAGTAGATCGCACGCTGGAAGCTCCGATCTCGCGCGTGCTCGTGGGTCACGCCTCGTTACCACCAACGGCGAGGAAGGAGCTCTCCTCCTTGTGCTGTGTCTCGCTATCTGTTTCGCCGTTGGCGTCCACCAGAAATAAGAGATGGCCAACAGAGGAAAACAGTGGGGATTTTTTTTTTTTTTTTTTTTTTTGAACAAGGAGAGGGGTCCCCGAAGCTGCATTTATCCCTGGAGAACACATTACACGGAGGACCAAAAAGGAAACAAAAATTTCATCTGGGTCCTTAACAATTACAACCAAGACCCTGGAACAGAAATAAGGAAAGCAATCAAGTCCAGGTCGTCGTCCAGCTCCAGCTCCACCGAACTGAGCTTGCATCCAGGCACGGTCGACCGCAACACCACCGGGGACGAGACCACTTGGGGTACTGCGGCGGGAGCACACCGCACCGGAGCAGAAGGCCTCCACCATGGCATCAAGGCCGGGAGGTTGAACACCACATGTCGACGCGCAGCAGGCGTCGAACAGGGAGGGAGTGGCCGCCGCACGACCTGCAAATTCAGCAGTTGTACTTCACAGCGCAGATGGAAGAACTGCCGAGAGGAAATTCCCAGGGTAAGCCGCGGAAGCAGCTTTGCTTCTCCGTCCTCCAGCAACGATCGAAACAAGATGGAGCCAGCGCATCTGCCCACCATGACCTCCATGGCTAGCAGCTGATGGCATCCAGTCCGCATCTCCCACCACTGAAGAACCACCACCGAGCTTTATTGAAGGGGACGGCATGATGTTGCCGATCGACTTGGACTCTGACCTCCAGATCGAAGCCAACCGCAACCACCACATGCTCCGCAAGGGGCAGCTCAGCTCTTGCGGCCACTCCCCGATGCCACCTCCAGATCGAGCGAGCTGCGCGCCGCCCCAACCTCTCTCCTCGCCTCCACGGCCGGCCGGAGAGTGAGTGAGCACGCTGCATCGCTAGATCCGCAGAGGGCCAGATCCGCCTTTATTGAGGAGAAGGCTTCCAACCACCGTACCACCACCGCCAACCTTCCACCATGGAAGCTCGCCGGAGCGCGACGAGGTTGACCAGCCCGCGCTAGGCAGCAGCAACGGACCGGAGAAGCCCTGCGGCATGACGCCAAACGCCACATGGGACCAAACACCTACAACTAAACCTAAACCTACGGCGAGGGAAAGCAAACCTAGACTGTACAGGATGCCACGGCCACCAACTCCAGCTCCCCTCCGGCCGGCAAAGCCAGCGGAGGAAGAAAGGAGCGGCGCCGGGCTGTCAAGGACGACTCTCAAAGAGGGAGGAGAACGAGAGGAGAGAGAGAGAGGAAAGAAGCAAAGGAGCCTACAGATAACCTTGGAAATGTAACATTTCCAACACTAGGTGCCACGCGATTCTCTTTCTGTTTTCATGGGGAAAATGGGGGAAAACTTATCAATGGACTTGCGTTAAGATTTTAATACAGTATACAAATTTTCGAATCACCGCTGTCGCAGAAGTGGAACATGGGGTTCCCCTAGTGCTGCCAAAGTGGGTCCACCCCATGTGGGCCCAAGATGAAGATGGACAAGACCAAGACTCAAGTCAAGCTGGCGGGTTCACCGTCAGGACACGCAAGGCCTACATCGACAAAGGGCTCCGGTCCTGGGGCCTGCCGGGTCCCCGAACCAAGCAAGAAGGCCAGGAAGGACCCGAGAGCCCGAGTTCCCGGCAGGAGGCCAGGCTCCCTCTCGGGTACTTCCCCACGTCCCTGTGGATAAGCTCTCCACCTCACGCTGGAAGACCTCAGAAGACTTGGGAAGCAAGGCGAAGGCAGCGCGGGCGGGAAGCACACCCGTGGTGGTGTCAGCTCCTGTCCACCCCAAGGCGGACGCTCCCACCTAACCCAAAGGAGACGCTAGGCTGAGGAGAGGCCACGTCTCCCCCTAAACTAGATGAGGAGGGTCCTTCACCCCGAAGGTCCCTCGTGCCCCTCACGTGACCCTGTGGCAACCCCTTAGCCTATAAAAGGAGGACCAAGGCACGGAGGAGGGGAGGGAGGAAGAACGCAAGGTCGAACCAGAGCAAGACTAGACTAGGGCTGCGAAGGTAGAGGGAAGGTGATCTCCTCCGGGTCAGGATCTGTCCTTCTTCTACCTCCAGCCAAAACCCTTCCGGGTACCCATCCGGGAGGTTCCATTGTAAGCCACACTATGAAGAACCATCAATCCAGACATGCAGGAGTAGGGCTTTTAGCCTCCGGGCGGCCTGAACCTGGGTAGCTCCTTGTGTCCCTTTGGTTGCATGCTTTGATCGTGGAGAGGAGAGCTTGATCTAGACTCCGCCCGAGAAGACGATTCTCAGCCTCCTTCGCGCCCCGTGCCGAACCTAAAAGGGGGTATCCTATACTCCCGGTGTCCGTGCAACGAGACACGACATCTGGCGCGCCAGGTAGGGGGCGCAAGCGCTGGTTTCATCTTCATCAAGTTCATCGGCAAGTTCTTCGTCAAGCATGCCGCCGAAGAAGAAGGGAGACCCTGCGGCGTCCAAGCCGGTTTCTCCCTCACGCACTCAAGCTTCAGCTGAACGTCGTGCTGCTGGCGCACGGCGGAGCGTCTCTCCGTCCCCGCCTCCCATGGAGAGGGTGGCGCCGGACGAAGTGGACGGTCGCGACAAGGACAACGGCCCTGGCGGAGCGGCGGCTCCAAAGGGCACCACCATGCCTCCTCCTCGCTCGGGGAGAAGAGCGTCTGCAACGGCGCTGGCAAGGAGCCCACCGCTGGAGGAGGGAACCACGGCGTTCGCCCCAGCGGGGATCCACGAGCATCCAAGAGCAAGACCTCCGCGCACTCGCCTTCGGACGCAAGCTCGCCATGATGCTCTAGTCGCTGCCAAGGCCCTGATGCAGTTCCCTCCAAGCAGCGGCGATCCCAAGGTCTACCAAGAATGGAGGACTCGCGTCGAGAGGCTCCTCGACTTCGCCGATGGTGGTCCGTGGGTCGAACCCACTCAAGCTCCCACCGTCAACGATCCCGGAGCAGCACAAGACAAGACACGTGATCCGCGAGGCCAGCCTCGTGGTGAACGTCAAGCCAAGACGGCGCCTCCTCGCACCGCGCCACCGATGGCTGATCGGCTAAACCGCGATCACGGCGAGGCCATCTCCATCGGGTCGTCTACCTCGCGCAACCCAGATCTTCGTGACGAGCTCAACAGCCGTCAGAACGAGGATATGCGCACCCGCATCGAGCGTCGCCGAGAACGTCACCGCCGGGAAGATCGGGGCATCGACCTCGCCGAAGGCTGCCTCGCCCTCGCCCCGAGTTCCGCCACTTCAACTGGCCCAAGAAATTCAAGATCGACGTTCTCCGCTACGACGGCACCACGAACCCCCGGGACTTTCTGCAGATCTACTCTCTTGCTGCGATGGTTGCCGGGGCCGACGAGGTCATGATGGCCAACTGGTTCCCGTTGGCCCTGAAGGGAGATGCCCAGACTTGGCTTCTCAACCTTCCCAAGTGCTCCATCCGTTCCTGGCGGGCACTGAAGGAGCAGTTTCTGGGGGCTTTCCAAGGCGGGTACGAGCGCCCGGGGGCTCCCAGTGATCTCCACGACTTCAAGCAGCTGCCGGGTGAAACTCTCCGCAAGTTCATCCAGCGCTTCACCCAGAAGATGAACACCATCCCGTGCATCAAGGAGGAGTTGGTGATCCAGTCCTTCCACGCCAACGTCCGCAACCCCAAGATGCGCGAGAAGCTGAGCATCCATCGCGTCGAGTCTGCTCGTAAGCTCTGGGAGCTTGCAGATCGGTGCGCTCGAGCTGAAGAAGGAGCCAAGTTCCCCGGGGAGGATGAACCCGAGGACAAGGTCCTCCAGCCAAGAACAAGAAGCGGGACCCTGGACCCGACAAGCGGATCTTCGTCACCGAGCCTCTTCCGAAGAAGACCAAGCCCGCGCCGACTTCCGAGGAAGAAGGTGAAGGTGATCCCTGGTGCCACATCCATCCAGAAGGCAACCACTTGCTCAAGGACTGCCGCATGCTCAAGAACCTCGCCATCCGGGAGCAGCCGAGCTGATGGGGTCAGTCAAGACGGTTGCTACAACTGCGGCACTGCCGGGCACATCGCTCGTGACTGTCCCACGGGTCGCCAAGGCGGAGGCGGCCGTGGATGGAACCGAGGCGGTGGCCGCGGGGGCCGTGGAGGAGGACGCGGCGGTCAAGGTGGTCGCGGGTACAACACTCCGGAGGCCGCCCACGGGGCAACGGGGAAGCTCCGGCTCCCCAAGGAGGCAACGGCGGCAAGTATCAAGAAGTCACTGGAGTTGTCGGGTGCATCCACGGAGGGTCTTCTCTGCCTCCCTCCAACGGCGCCTGCAAGAGACTTGTCCGGGAGCTGAACGCGGTTGCTTCTGCTCCGTCCAAGCCCCTGGACTGGTCCAGTCAAGTCATCACCTTCGACCCAGAAGACCACCCTGCAAACACTGCCGGGGTCGGGACCCTGCCGCTGATCGTGTCGCCCGTCATCCACAACTACAAGGTCACCAAGATGCTGGTCGACGGAGGCTCCAGCCTCAACTTGCTGACGGCGAAGGTCCTGGCTATCCTTCAAATCCCCTGTCTCGCCTGCAAGACACCGGGTGTTCCAAGGCGTGAACGGAAGTGTTACTCGACCCCTCGGGAAGATCACCCTTCCGGTCACCTTCGGCGACTCCAAGAACTTCCGCACCGAGGAAATCGTCTTCGACATCGCCGACACTCCGCTACCGTACAACGGCATACTTGGCAGACCTGCTCTGGCCAAGTTCATGGCCGTCTCCCACTTCGCCTACAACATGCTGAAGATTCCGGCGCCGTGATCAAGGTCAAGGCCGACATCGACGATGCTATCTACTGCGTTCACCAGCTGAACCAGACGGTGGCAATCATGGCGGATGTCCCTCAAGGTGTACAGGAGGATGATGATGGGGCTCTCCCCGGGGGCGAAGGGCACCCTGGGGGCTCCACATCTACTCCCCCAAGAAGGCGCCATTCCATGGCGATCCGCAGCTGACCAAGAAGGTGGCGCTAACCAGCGACGGAGTTCGCTCCATCACCATCGGCGCCCGCCTCACCGACAAATAGGAAAGCGCGCTCGTCGCCTTCCTTCGGGAAAACTCTGACGTCTTCGCGTGGGAGGCGTCAGGTTTACCCGGCGTTCCAAGGGAGGTGATCGAGCACAAACTGGCGGTCAATCCGGGGGCTCGCCCCGTGAAGCAGGTTCTCCGGAACCAAAGCAAGGAAAAGCTGGAATTCATCATCGCCGAGGTGGACAAGTTGATAGAAGCTGGTGTCATCCGGTCGGTTCCCCACCCAAGCTGGGTGGCCAACCCCGTGGTGGTACCGAACCCATGACCTTCAAGTGGAGACTCTGCATCGACTTCACAGACCTGAATAAGGCCTGTCCCAAGGACCCTTTCCCCCTGCCGCGGATCGACATGATCGTGGATTCCACGGCCGGGTGCGAGCTGCTGTGTTTCTTGGACGCCTTCTCCGGGTACCACCAGATCATGATGTCACTCGAGGACCAAGAGAAGACGGCCTTCATCACTCCCAAGGGCTGCTACTGCTACACCCGGATGCCTTTTGGCCTCCGGAACGCCGGCGCTACCTTCCAGCGCGCAATGCAAGCATGCCTTGGGTCGCAGCTGGGCCGCAACGTTGAAGCGTACATCGACGACATCGTGGTCAAGACCCGGTACAAGGACTCCCTCATCCAAGACCTGCACGAGACCTTCGAGAACCTCCGCCGGGTCAACTTCAAGCTCAACCCCGACAAGTGCGTGTTCGGGGTCCCCTCCGGCAAGCTGCTGGGTTTCCTGGTCTCTCACCGAGGGATCGAGGCGAATCCGGACAAAATCAAGGCAATCGAGCGCATGGAGGCGCCCCGGCGGGTCAAGGACGTACAGCGCCTCAACGGGTGCATCACTGCACTCGGGCGCTTCATCTCAAGGCTTGGGGAGCGGGCCTTACCGTTCTTCAGGCTGCTCAAGAAGTCAGGCCCCGTGGAGTGGACCTCCGAGGCCGAGGAAGCCCTGCAGTCCCTTAAGCGCTACCTCGCCTCGCCACCAATCCTCGTGGCACCAGAAGAAAGGAGCCCCTACTACTGTACATTGCTGCCACCAACCAGGTGATCAGCGCTGTGCTTGTGGTAGAGCGTGACGCTCCTCCGAAGAAGTCAAGCAAGATCAAGGGCAAGCGACCCGGGAACTCTCTCCCGGGACAACCGTGCAAGAAAAGGCTGCCGGGTGACCAGGGGTCTCACGATCCTGACGTCACTGCAACCTTACCAGCGGGCGGAGCCCGTCGGGAATGGAGAATCTCCCTCCGACGAGACTTCGCCGGGGGCTACCTCGTCCCCACCCCAAGACGTCGACGTGGAGGAAGCCGAGCCCTCTCAGGACTCGGCGACCCGCAAGGTGCAGCACCCGGTCTACTTCGTCAGCGCAGTGCTGCGCGACGCCCGGGAGCGGTACCCCATGATGCAGAAGCTGCTGCTGGCAATCCTCATTGCCTCCCGCAAGATGAGGCCGTACTTCCAAAGCCATCCCATCACGGTGGTGTCCAAGTACAACCTAAGAAGCCCCCTGGAGAACCCACTTGCCACTGGTCGCATATCATGGTGGGCCATGGAGCTTCAAGGTTTCGGTCTCAAGTTCGAGCACACGGACAACATCAAGAGTCAGGCGCTGGCGGATTCACGGCCGAGTGGACCGAGACGGCGTTCGACGACCCGGAAGAGGAAACCTGCCTCCCCGGGAAGGAAGATCCTAGCGCCTGGACCATGCACTTCGACGGCTCCTACACCAAGGGGAAAGGAGGTGCTGGGGTTGTCCTAACCTCACCAACCGGGGACCGGCTGAAGTACGTCGTCCAGATGCACTACCAAGGGAACATCTCCAACAACACGGCGGAGTACGAGGGCCTGCTCGCAGGACTTCGTGCTGCCATCGGCCTCGGCATCAACAAGATCGTCGTCAAGGGTGACTCTCAGTTAGTCATCAAACAAGTGAACAAGGAGTACGCGTGCCCTCAGATGGCACCATACGTTGAAGAGGTCTGGAAGCTGCAGCGGCGCTTCGACAACTTCCGGGCTGTGTACGTCCCACGGGGAGAAAACACGGCCGCGGATGAGCTATCGCAGGTGGCGTCCAAGCAAGAACCAGTGCCTCCCGGGATCTACATCGAGGTCCTCAGGCGACCTTCGATCCACCCGAGAGGCTCGCGACAAGATCTGCGCCGGGGGCTGGCGACCCTTCTACCTCGACAACACGGGTAGCCAGCCCAGAAGCTCAAGACCCGGCAGCCCCTCTGCGGAGGAAGCTATGCTTTCTTTCCGTCGGATGGTGCTACCGGTGGAAGGAACCCACCCACCCTGGGCCCGGGACATCGTCAAGTACATCATGGAGCACGCCCTCCCGGAGGATGATCACGACGCCGAGCGGGTGGCTCGTCAAGCCAAGCTCTACGTCATGATCGACGGCGAGCTCTACCGGCGACGGGACAACGGAGTCAAGCTCCGCTGCATCCTCAAGAACAAGGCCAAGTACTGCTACGGGACATCCACGAGGGCACATGTTCAAGTCATGTGGCATCAAGATCACTGGCGGGTAAAGTTTTCGTCACGGGTTCTACTGGCCAACAGTCCTCAGTGATGCGAGCAGCTAGTCAAGACCTGTGAAGCCTGCCAGTACTATGCGAAGAACATACATCAGCCGGCGCAAGCTCTGCAGCCAATTCCAATCTCCTGGCCGTTCGCGGTCTGGGGGCTGGACATCGTGGGAAGATACCGAAGTCTGTCGGGGGCCATGAATACCTTTTCGTGGCCATCGACAAGTTCACAAAGTGGGTGGAAGTGATGCCAGTACCAAGACAGCTCAAGCAGCCATCAAGTTCATTGAAGGGATCGTGTACCGCTTCGGAGTACCCAACAGAATCATAACGGACAATGGCTCTCAGTTCACAAGCCGATCCTTCCTCAACTTCTGTGAAGAGCTGGGAATCAAGGTGTGTTTTGCCTCGGTGTCCTACCCAAGGTGCAATGGGCAAGTGGAGCGAGCCAATGCGGAGGTCCTAAAGGGTTTGAAGACCAAGGCCTTTGACAAGTTAGAAGACAAGGGCAAGAACTGGATTGAGCATCTACCAAGTGTCTTGTGGTCCCTCAGAACCACACCAAGCAGAGCCACTCAAGAAACACCATTCTTCCTTGTCTATGGAGCAGAAGCCGTCTTGCCAACAGAGCTCAGGCATGGATCCCCCGGGTACTTGCCTATGATGAAGACGCACAAGCTGAGAGGAGGATTGATGACATCAACTTCCTGGAAGAGGTGCGGTGTCGAGCTTCTTACGATCTGCTCGATACCAGCAAGGGCTCCGCCGCTATCATGATCGCCATATCCGTTCACGGGTACTGGAACCCGGAGACCTGGTTCTCCGCAAGAAGCAGAAGCTTGATAACATGAACAAGCTGTCGTCCAAGTGGGAAGGACCTTATCGGGTGACGCATACCCTGAGACCCGGAGCTGTTTATCTGGAGGACGAGAAAGGCAGGCCGGAGGGCAACGCCTGGAACATCGAGAATCTCCGGAAATTCTACCCCTGAATACGAACATGAATCGCAGATAGTTCGAGTCAACTAAGCACGCCCAAGGGGCTAGTGTTCTGTATAAGGGTGTAAGAATCGTCGCCAAGGAATAAAAGATAAGTTTTTCAATTCCGTGAGCCTCTCTTGTTGTCGTGAAGTGTGTTATCCGTAACAACCCCCAAGCAGGGGGCTGACATGGTGCCGGTGGCTGACAGGTCGAGCGCGAGTAGCCTATCAGTAGGCGCTGCCACCTGATCGTGCCGTACTGCCGCGGTAAGAAGTGGAACGGGCAGTGCTGTGTTTTAAAGAACTAAACACAGAAATGCACATTCAACTTTGCTTGCGGGTTGCTCCGGATGAAACACTTTCACGACATGTAAGGGAGGGTCCATTCTTTTCCTACTGAAAGTGTGTTATGTGTAGCGCCTCTCCCGGGACAGGAATGGATGCTGAAGAGCGGCTCAGGAGCTGGATACCCGGGAAGGACAGAGCAGATCAAGGCACGGCAAAAACCAGCTAAGTCTTTGCATGTGCATCTTGCATTCTAGGCATAATATCTCGCTCGGAGTCAATATACCACCAACCTGCGCATGCTTGACAGTTGATGAGAACCTTTGCGGGGGTAATGCGTCCTCCCCGGCGAACGGTCAGATTTCCCTTCTGGCCTAGTACCCGTGGCTGTGGAGTGGACTCCCGGAAGGCATAGTGCTCTTAGGGGTGCTGCTACCGGTACAGGCGGTTAGAGTACTTGTCACCTAAGAGATCTCCTCAGAAAACTTGACGGCGCGTTAGTGCAAGGGGAGGTTTGGGAAATGACCCCGGGAGTTGAGCCCTAGGATTGCATTCATCTGAACTTACATTCTGAATTTACAATTCTGATTACATTCAGTCGAAGCTTTCCTGGATACATATCTAGCCTATGCTACTAAGGCCAGCTCAGGCTCCTGGCTGCGCAGATCTGTCTTCTGTTTTATTGCCTGCCGGGTGCACTCTTTCTTCCGGGGACGCCTGGATGAAAGATAACACGCGTGCAGGATCTTGTCAGGCGCGTCGAAGAGCTCGACCCCCTTCTGCCGACCAGGGCGCTCCAGGGCCAAAGAGACGGAAGATTCCGTCCGCCAGTTCGCCTACGGACTGACTCTCGGCCTACGAAAAGCAGTCCAGGTCAAGATCGAGGTCATCCAAGAAAAAAGGCGGAAAAACAGAGAAGAGCAAACAGTGAACCTGTTCGATGGCCTCGAGCTCAGCCACAACCAAGGACAGCTCCGGAATACCGGCAGTCCTTTCCTTCAGGATGGACCACAGGTGCGCCCTCCTCACTGCCCTAATCCTTGCCTCTTCTTGGGCAACAGGACCGGACAGCCGCCAGGCGAGCGACATTCTGGGCAGCAGAAGAACGGGACGCAACCTCGCCATCAGTGGCTCGGGCTCCAGCTTCGCTGGGTGCCTCCGCCGCTCCTCGGAAGACGGACTCCGCCGTCGACACGTCGGACAAGGCCTCTCTGCTTCGCCAGACATTGTTCTGCGGGGCGTGGAGAGGCAAAGGAAGAAGAGGAGCGGAGCAAGGCGAGAAGATGTGTCAAGGGAGTTGGAGTCTGGAGGTCTTTTATAGGCCTCCCACGCTCCACCTACCCCTTGGCGCTACGGCTGCTGCAGTAATGGGAGCGCGTTTTGCAAAAAACTCGTTCTCATTCACACGGCGACACGAGACAAGGAGGAAACAAGATCTTCTTCATTTACAAGGACTACAAGGGGACGATCTTTTTTACAACAAAAAGGTTGGCTCCCATCGAGCAAGGAGCACCGCCGTACAATGGAAGCGCTACTTCCAGAAGTACGTCGTCAAGGCCGCCGGGAGGAGGTCAACGAGATCTCCATGGCGCCCGTCCGAAGCTCCTCGCCTTCAGGAAGACGAGCTCCCCTCGACCTTGATGTCAGATGAGTTTTCCTCATCTTCATCCTCGTCGTAGGAGCTCGAACTGCCGCTGCTGCTCTCCATGCAGCACTCCACGCGTCCGCCATCGACACCGAAGATCTTCACGGAGAGCGTCGCATCTCCGTCGTACCGGAACGCCAAGCATTGCCCCCGGGACAGGCGGCGGGCACGGGAGAACGACTTCCACCCCGGACCCAGAAGCATGGCGCCTTCAGTGGTGCGCTCCGCCATGGCCCAGGAGGGGCCATTGGGGCAGCCTTCCACTTGCAGCCAGAAGCCGGAGGGTCCGATGTCCTCCGTCGCCATCGCGAAGGAATCCGGCAGGAGAAGCCGGCTGCGAGGCCTGTGGTTCAGATCCACGATGAACTCGAACGGCGCGAAGCTGGTATGAACCATGCTCCTAGGAGGGGGAGCGGTGCCGCGGCCTCCACGGCCGCCGCGACCGCGAATCCCACGACCTCGCGGAACAGCTCGACCACGAGTGGAGGGGCCACTCTCCGCAGCAGCTGAAGAAGAACGAGGGCGCCCAACTCCTCTCCTCGCTCTCGCCATTGGCGCTGGCAGCTTGTGGGGAGGCCTGGAGTTGGACTGAGGAAGAAGATGAACAAAAGCCAGGGGCGCCTCGCTTTTATAGCCGCGGCGGCACTCTGTCAGCGTCTCCTCGGTTCTTCCGTTACTGGGAATCGAGGGGGCCATCGCAGTTACTCCCCCGAGCGGAGTAACTCCAAGACCTTCAAGGCCATAATGAAGCAGAGCAAGGAAGACCAGGTGCCCGGGACCCACTTTGACCTATCTTTAGGCCATGGCCCCGGCAGCTGGAGCAAGAGCCGCCGGGACCATGCCCGGGGGCTACTGTCGCAGCAGTGGAACATGGGGTTCCCCTAGTACTGCCAAAGTGGGTCCACCCCATGTGGGCCCAAGATGAAGATGGACAAGACCAAGACTCAAGTCAAGCTGGCGGGTTCACCGTCAGGACACGCAAGGCCTACATCGACAAAGGGCTCCGGTCCTGGGGCCTGCCGGGTCCCCGAACCAAGCAAGAAGGCCAGGAAGGACCCGAGAGCCCGAGTTCCCGGCAGGAGGCCAGGCTCCCTCTCGGGTACTTCCCCACGTCCCTGTGGATAAGCTCTCCACCTCACGCGGAAGACCTCAGACTTGGGAAGCAAGGCGAAGGCAGCGCGGGCGGGAAGCACAGCCCGTGGTGGTGTCAGCTCCTGTCCACCCCAAGGCGGACGCTCCCACCTAACCCAAAGGAGACGCTAGGCTGAGGAGAGGCCACGTCTCCCCCTAAACTAGATGAGGAGGGTCCTTCACCCGAAGGTCCCTCGTGCCCCTCACGTGACCCTGTGGCAACCCCTTAGCCTATAAAAGGAGGACCAAGGCACGGAGGAGGGGAGGGAGGAAGAACGCAAGGTCGAACCAGAGCAAGACTAGACTAGGGCTGCGAAGGTAGAGGGGAAGGTGATCTCCTCCGGGTCAGGATCTGTCCTTCTTCTACCTCCAGCCAAAACCCTTCCGGGTACCCCATCCGGGAGGTTCCATTGTAAGCCACACTATGAAGAACCCATCAATCCAGACATGCAGGAGTAGGGCTTTTAGCCTCCGGGCGGCCTGAACCTGGGTAGCTCCTTGTGTCCCTTTGGTTGCATGCTTTGATCGTGGAGAGGAGAGCTTGATCTAGACTCCGCCCAGAAGACGATTCTCAGCCTCCTTCGCGCCCCGTGCCGAACCTAAAAGGGGGTATCCTATACTCCCGGTGTCCGTGCATCGAGACACGACAACCGCGTAGTTGGTTCATTGGAACATTTATTTGAAATCAAGGGCTCCTTTGTAAAAAAAATCATTAGAGCCTGAATCCTTCCAAACACAAATCAAGGATGCCACGAACGAACGAGAGTACATTCTTGCTTAAACAAGGATACCGAACCGACCCATTTATATACGATGTTCTACGAGATAATTTGACACACGATGTTATATCATTGTATGTCATTGCCACTTGTATAATTCCTTTGATCATGACAATATCAAGTGACCACATACTTGATACGTATGTTTTGACTGTCATCAAATATCAACCATACGTGAAACCCTCCAACAGCGAGGATGTATTCTCGCCAAAGGACCATCAACACCATCAGCCATATCATCAAGAACCTCTTGCGTCCTCTGTTGCATGATCGACATTCGTCCCATGTCCTAAAACTCTCATGTCAACGCATCCATGGCACTCGAATCCATCATAATGACCCGGTTTATCCTTGGCAATTTTGTCGTCCTTCATCTTTTGCTCCTCGATAGAGAGTTTGCGATCCTCGAAGGCACATCTTTTCACCTACTTAGCCTCCTTGTGTTGATATTTCTTCCCGGTCATGGTTATCTTGGCTTGCAAATGCTTCTCTATTATAGCTTCCTATGATTTCATCATTACATTAATTTGCTTTTCTCCCTCATGCTTGTGACCTCAGCTGACCTCTTCGCCTTATCCTTCTCCATCTACCTTCCATCGGGATTTCCTTTGTTTCTTCCCCCTTTGTACATCGTTATCTTCGCCGTCATCCAAGGTAATGAATGCACCTTTCTTCAGTGGATCTTCTTGATCCCTCAACCTCCATTTATTACCATGTTCAAGCAATTTGCAACAATGTTGGAGCATAAATGGTTTGCCTTTGGATGTCGTAATTTGCTTGAACCTTTCATGAACAATGCGATCCTACATTTGCAAAAGATGCAAACATGTTAGCACGATCAAATCAAACAAGAGCACACATACTGACAATACAGTGAACTCACACAATCATCAATTGTGCAACCATTTGGAGCTGCATTTCTCACTTGATCCAAACAACCACTCCAAAGGCAGCAATTTTGTTTGATGGCATCATATTGTCCTTGGAGTGATCTCAATTAATGAACGGGTGGATGGGTCGGCATGAGATGATGACACTTTTCCTCAATGTGTTTCCAATATTTTTGACAGTTTGATCATTGTCGGCAACCGCATCAAGTGACAAACTCTCCCATGTTATAAGCAAACAAAATTCTTCCATATTGTGTAATTGGCATTTGTTTTCCAAAGCTCCTACTCGGTTGGTTAGCATTGAACATGTCCGCCCCAATCTCATCCACATCATTGTCGTCAACCACCTCGGTTTCGGCTTCAACCTCGCTTCCATGCGGGTATCGAATGCATCAAATGGAGCGTCACCTCGTTCTCCTCCAACATGTCCATGTATGATGTGTGAATGGGATGCAAATTGTAGCTACACAATCGAAAAGGTCAAAACTAAGCAGTTGAACCCAATTCCACACACACCGGTATAAAGAAAAGAATTTACCCTTGTGGTGTTTCTTCGAACATGTTGTGGGCACCGATTGGGCTTAACGAGAGCGTGGTATATAGCGGCCGACATAGGGGCTGGACGAGGCGTCCGTCCTCGAACCGCTTTCACCTTGGCCTTCTTCGGGCTAGTGGTGAGAGATTTTTCCGGACCATCCGAATGTTAGACGACGTCGCCACTTCCGAGCCAGCCGCCGACATGCCCCTTTGGCGGTAGGGCGACCAGAACCCGTCGCCCCAAGGGGGTCGACTCCTTACACGAGGTGGTTGCATACAGTTTCCCTTTCACCGCGGTGGTAGAAGGATTGGGTGGAGCGGCGGGGACGCTGACGGTGGGAGGCGCGAGAGATCGAGTAGGCAACATTGGAGGCAACGCGACTTGAAATCCGATGACCGGCAACAACAGGTGCTCCATGGCGGAAATTTTGGGTGGCGCAGCGAGACGAGAAGGCGCGGGGACGAGGAGATTGACGACGGGAAGAAGGAGGTTGAAAAGTCCCTCCAATCGACTCGCGTGCAGATATCGATGAAGCAGAAAATCCATGCGGCGATTCCTGATATATTGGGCATTTAGTGGTTCATTTCCCACTACTCTTTAAAAAATAATCTGGGCCAACCCTTTTTGGTACCGCGCGGGTTAGGTTTTGGCCACAAAACGTAAAAACAGCGGTTATTATGTGTTTTTGTAGGGATGTAAATGGATCGGATCGGAGTTTTCCTCTACCATATCCTCTACCACATTTTTCATCGGATTTGGAGCTGATCGAACAATGCCCGATTGCGAATTCAGAGGCGGATATATGAGGTGGCGGATTTGGAACAAAAACAAAGCGGATTCGGAGTGGAAACAAAATTAATCGGATTGATACGCACATAAATACATTGTCCAACCATACAACAAACAGTAATTCTTGAATAACCTAGTAACTAACAACGTTGTACTCCATAGCTTCTATAATGAATATTTAAGTGAGTTGTTATTGAACGGACGAACTCGACGACTCATTAACTATAAAATATGTTCTATTAGGTCAGACATTTCATCGGATTATGCGGATTAAAACCATCGAATAATTCTATTTAATTTTCAAATAATCCATATTATGAGCTATTTTACATACCATATTATATACTATATCCGTGTGTCAAGTTCGGAATCAGATAGCCTTACCGTCGAATTCCTTCAAAACGGATATGACTTCTATAAACGGTTCCGGAATTGAATACAGTGCGAAAATTATCTTATCCATTTACACCCCTAACTTTTGGGATATGCTAGAGATGCTCTGATATGACCTTTTTGGCAGATGCATAGAAGCATTGAAATCTGATATGGCCTAGAGCTCGCAAGGGGGAAATGGTGGTTTGGATTTGGGCGGTGAGCGTCGAGGCTACAAATAGAGAGGCGAATTAGCACGCGGCGGTGACCAAATTTCTCCTGCCGCAAATTTTGTGCTCGCGCCATCTCCGCCTCTCCGGTGTCTGCTGCAGGTCGCACGCGATGTTTCTCGAGGTCGCATGCCGGGAGGCTGGCTCAAGGGTAACGCTCGATCTAAACGTGCCCTTTGAGCTTGGCCCAGCGCTGCTTTGACAAGCGCGACCCAGTGATACGTCTCAAACGTATCTATAATTTTTGATCTTCCATGCTTGTTTTATGCCAAATGCTACATGTTTTATTTACACTCTATATCATTTTTATGCATTTTCTGGAACTAACCTATTAACAAGATGCCACAGTGCCAGTTCCTGTTTTCTGCTGTATTTTTGTTTCAGAAAGCTAGTCGGAAAAAATTCTCAAAATTGGACAATAATTTACGTGATTTATTTTTGCAATGGAACGAAGACACCGCCCGAAGGAGAGGTCGAGGGGACCCACCAGGGGAAGGCAGGCCCCAGGCGTGGCCTGAGGGTGGCCCGCGCCCCAAGGCCATGTGGGCCCCCTGTTGCTCCTCTGACGGCGCCCTTTCGCCTATAAATTGCTTCTTCTCCGAAAACCCTAAATACACGATCAGAAATCCACGAAAAGTTCCATCGCCGCCGTCGCCGTCAACCCTAGTTCAGGAGGGTTTCTGAAACTCTTCCCGGCACCCTGCCGGAGGGGAGATCATCACCGGAGGGCTCTACACCACCAAGCCTGACTCCGGAGTGATGCGTGAGTAGTTCTCCACGGGACTACGGGTCCATAGCAGTAGCTAGATGGTAGTCTATCCACTTTGTGCTATCATGTTTAGATCTTGTGAGCTGCCTACATGATCAAGATCATCTTTATGTAATGCTACATATTGTGTTTGCTGGGATCCGATGAATTGTGAAGTTATGATCAAGTTATTCATCTATCTATCTACATGTGTTATTTATGTTCTTGCATGCTCTCCGTTGTTAGTAGATGCTTTGGCCAGCTAGATGCTAGTGACTCAAGAGAGGGTATTTATGCTAGATAGTGGGTTCATGTCTCTAGTAGTCTGGGCTCGACTGACAAAAACGACTAAGGCTGTGGATGTGCTGTTGTCTACGTGTCATTTGCATTGTTTACATTACACACTTTGCTTATTGCAGTTATCTGTTGCTTGCAAATTAATACTTGTGGGAGACACGAATGTTATCTCGCAGGTGGATTATTTGTCATAGATGCAGCTAGCAAGCGGTCTATGTATCTTGTTGTAATGCCCAATAAATCTCAGAGTGAACATGTTCTTGTCATAATATGCATTGTCATGCCCTTGCACTTTGTCAATTGCCCAGCTATAATTTATTTACCCAGCATGTTAGTTTATCTGTTTTATGGAGAAACACCACTAGTGAATTGTGGACCTCGGTCCTTTATTTTACACTGATACAAACACTGTTTTCACCACGTTCTGCACTCATTTGCTCGCTGTCCATTTTTGCATTCCACACCATACGTTTAACTCTTTGTATTCAGCAAGTCAGGGAGATTGACAACCTTCCTGTTACGTTGGGACAAAGTATTTGGATTGTGTGTGCGTAGGTCCAAGTCAATTTGCTGGCGCCTGGTTGACACCGTGTTCCAACTCCTACTGGTTCGATAACCTTGATTTTACAATTAAGAGAAATTTGCCACTGTACTACTTCATACCTTCCTCTTCCAACGGGCGATTGTATCCGCATCATGCATGAGCTCGCACAGGCATCCAACCAGTACTTTGCAGCTGATGGGACTGTCCGGGACTGTCAGTACTTTTCGGCAGATGCAGATAATAAGCATTGAAATCTGAATTCACCTGACGTGCACCCACTACCCAAAAAATATTTTTTCCAAATGCCAAAAAATTTAAAATAATTTTTTTGCATGTAGTCCAACACATTTCAAGTCAGCACAAAAAGTTACGTGAAGAAAAAACTTTTTTTGCAACCTGTGCAAAAAAAGACAAATTCGGACATACCGAAATGTACATATACGTGTCGGAATTTTGTCTTTTTTGTACAGATTGCTAAAAAAAGTTATTTCACCGTGCCAATTTTTGTGCTAACACATCACGCTGTAACGTACATCCGGAATTTTTTCTGAAATTTTTTAACATTCTGAAAAAAACCAAAAATAAATCAGCTAATGGGTGCATCTAGACCCACCACCCGGTTTGAATATCCGGAATTCACCTCACAACCTATGCTCAAAACAGTTTGGTAAGCGAAACGGCTAGTACTCGAGCGCGCGAGCGCTCGCGCGATTTCTATCTACTCGCGCACGCGACACCCTATTCCCTTTTCTGTCTACTCTCTCTTTCCGTACCTGGTGCCGACTGCCGACTCCCCCTCCCCTATTCCCTTTTCGCGTTCCCATCGCCGACGACCCACTTCTTCCCGGAGACCCTCCCCGGCGACTCCCTTCCTCCGAGGACCACCTCCCATCCGAACGGCAGCCATTCAGGACTAGGAGGAGCGGAGCCCTAGCCGCCGCGCACATCCCAAGCGCGACGTACCCGTCACATCCGACCCCTTCCTCCCTCTCCCCGCCACGCAGCAAACGGCAGCAGCCATGGATCTGCTCCCGCCGGCCGGCCGCGGCGGGGGCTGCGGCGCGGGGTCGGATTCCAGTCACTCAAGCTGTTGAACGTGGCCATGGAGGAGGCCCTCCCCACCGAGCCCGTCGGCGTCGCCTACGGCCGCCCTGCCAACGGCCTCACCTACTACGTCCGCTCCAACCCCAAGGCACTCATGCGCGCAGCCCTCTTCCTCGCCGTCAAGGTCGGCTTCCTTGCCGGTGCCGCGCCATCCCATTCCCCCTAGTGAGTCTTGCTGTCTAGTGGTACGACCACGCCCGGGGCCTCACCGGCGCCGAATCCAGTTACGCCGGCGTCAGATCCGTCTTCTCCCACTCTGTTTTGCCGACCAGCATGTAGCATGGTGAGAATCTTGATCAAACCTTGCTCCTTCCGTATGAATTTCTAGTCTATTTACTGTCAGATTCTACTGTTGTTAATTAATTAATCCAAAGTATGATTTTCAGAATTGCAAATTCAATTTACAATCAAAATCACATGGAATTTCCGGTGTGAGTGCTCAGTATATTGTTTAAATTTGAGCAGCATTTCGTGGAGTGATCTGATGTAGGGACGGTTGGGAGCAGCT
Source organism: Poa pratensis (assembly GCA_947311845.1). Classification (NCBI taxonomy): domain Eukaryota; kingdom Viridiplantae; phylum Streptophyta; class Magnoliopsida; order Poales; family Poaceae; genus Poa; species Poa pratensis. Next base: position 1,222,391 of record CAMZMU010000109.1, on the reverse strand, counting down.
GATTGGATGAAGTACTATGATCTTGTCGAAGGAAAGAGCTAAACTGCCGAAAATATTTCAACTATGCAGGTAATAGATTAATTGAACTTCTCCCAGCCACACATCGCCCTTCAGTTCTGAACTGAAAATTGTGTTGAAATAAACCAGTGCAGCTCAATTAGGTTCAGTTAGCCGCTAGTGTCATTTTCTTCAGTTAGCTGTAGCCTTTTATTTCCGTCAGGTTAGGCTAAGTTTTTAAGAATTTGGAGGGAGTCTCATGCGTGTACATAATCTGTTCATGGGATGGCACGAACGTAGTGGATCGTGGCCTCGTGTTTCCGTTTGTAACTTGAATAAATAGAGAGGAAGAAATACAGAAAGGTCGCAAGTTGTGCGCGGCGCAAACCCTCGTGTCTCTCTGTTCACTTGTGTTCTTTCTCAGCTCCGGCTAGTTCAGGGACAAAAATTGGCATTAGAGCCTCGTTCCGGTGAGTATGTCGACGGGCGGAGGGAAGACGGAATATCCCTTTGGCGTCTCCAAGACACCACCACCCGAGCCGCATCTCCGACGCGCCTCCGTGCCTCCCGCAGTCTTCCTCGGCCTCCTCCACGCCTCCTCGGGCGGATCCCCTATGTGGTGGTCGGTGTAGTATGGGACGGCGCATCCCCGAGGAAATTCTCCAGTTGGTGAGGTCCCTGTGCCCAGGGAGCCTGTGCCTCGACGTCGAGCAGCATGTTCCTATGCTCAGCCCAAGTGCGTTATGCCAGCCTTCCGGCAGGCAGGCAGCCACGCACAGCCTCCGGCGGCTCTGGCGTTTGTCTCTCACAATAGCCATCACTGGCTTCGGGATTCAGATGATCTCTTCTTTGCTTCGGTAGCTCGGTGAGTATTTTTTCCATGGGCCAATTATCGGGATATGGTGGGCAGACCAGGCTTGCGTTTGCAACAAATGGCATGTGTGCTTATGAACTTGTTCTTCCCATTATATAGTCTCGTAATGGAAATTTGCATTGGTGCTGAAAATGACTTCCCCAGCATGTGCTCCATGACTGTTTTTTCAAACTATCCGGCATCCTTAAAACCGTGAGTGAAAACTTAAGAATGGACCTAGTACAAAAGTATATACCGTGTGTTTTTTACTTTTTCCAGAATTTTGATGTATAATGGAACATACGTTCCATATCTTTTTTTTTTGTAAACATACTTGTTTGGTAGATTGTATATTTCTTTTGCACGATACCTGATTCAGAAATGTCACAGCAATTCTTTTTCCTTTTGTACGTCCAATGGATAGTACAAGTTAATATTGGGTAATTTGTCCTTGTGTGGCATTTGTTCTTCTATAATCATAATTTCGTTTTACTGGACTGCAAAATCTATAATGCAAATATAATCTGTGAGATATGAAGGCATTTTTGAAGTTTATTTGTCTATTATAATGCTATAGTCTTTTTTGGTAAAACTTTATGTGCAACACGTTGTCCATAAGTTTATATATTGGTAATCAGCAGTAGATGTCCTATCTTTTATTGGACAACATGTTTTTTCTAGATGTTTTTCCAAATTGCTAACTCTTACCAAGTGTCCCTATAACTACCCTTATTCGATAATTAGCATGAGGGGTGATCTCATCGGTAATTTGATCACCGACACCCTGATAACCTTCTTGCTATGCGATTGGTAAGTTTTAGCTTATGGGTTGGTAATAGTACCTCCAAGTGTCCGAACACCGACACCCTACCCCGGCATGTGACTGATAACTAGTATGAGGGGTTGGTAACTTGTTTGCTATAGCTTTGGTCATTTTACCCTACGTAAACCACACCCTCGGTAACTTGTATGGTACAACATCGGTAATAAATCATGTGCATCGCATGGTTGGTAACTTTATGCATACGTGTCTGGTAACAATCTTGTAGTACTTGTTTGCCATTGGTAACTTTTAGTCCAACGTGTTGGTAATAATGCTTTTTTGCGATTGGTAACTTTTAGCCTATGTGGTTGGTAACAATACTACCAAGTGTTCGAACCCCGACAACCTACCCCGGCATGCGACTGATATCTAGTACGAGGGGGGTTGGTAACTTGTTTGCTATAGCTTTGGTCATTTTACCCTAAGTAAACCACACCCTCGGTAACTTGTATGGTACAACATCGGTAATAAATCATGTGTAACGCATGGTTGATAACTTTATGCATACGCGTCTGGTAACAATTTGTAGTACTTGTTTGCCATTGGTAACTTTTAGTCAAACGCGCTGGTGATAATGCTTTTTTAAGCATCTCACCCTGATAACTTTCTTGCTACGCGATTGGTAAGTTTTAACTTATGGGTTGGTAATAATACCTCCAAGTGTTCGATCCTCGACACCCTACCCCGGAATGTGACTGATAACTAGTATGAGGGGGGTTGGTAACTTGTTTGCTATAGATTTGGTCATTTTACCCTAAGTAAACCACACCTTCGGTAACTTGTATGGTACAACATCGGTAATAAATCTTGTGCATTGCATGGTTGATAACTTTATGCATACGTGTCTGGTAACAATTTGTAGTACTTGTTTGCCATTGGTAACTTTTAGTCAAACGCGCTGGTAATAATGCTTTTTTAAGCATCTCACCCAGATAACTTTCTTGCTATGCGATTGGTAAGTTTTAGCTTATGGGGTTGGTAATAAGACCTCCAAGTGTCCGATCCTCGACACCCTACCCCCGGCATGCGACTGATAACTAGTACGAGGGGCTGGTAACTTGTTTGCTATAGCTTTGGTCGTTTTACCCTACGTAAACCACACCCTCGGTAACTTGTATGGTACAACATCGGTAATAAATCATGTGCATCGCATGGTTGGTAACTTTATGCATACGCGTCTGGTAACATTTTTGTAGTACTTGCTTGCCATTGGTAATTTTTAGTACAATGTGCTGATAATAATGCTTTTTTTAAGCATCCCACACTGATAACATGCCGGCCATGCAATTGGTAACTTTTAGCCTATGGGGTTGGTAGCAATATTATCAAGTGTTCGAACCCCGACAACCTACCCTGGCATGTGACTGATATCTAGTACGAGGGGGGGTTGGTAACTTGTTTGATATAGCTTTGGTCATTTAACCTAAGTAAACCACACCCTCGGTAACTTGTATGGTACAACATCGGTAATAAATCATGTGTATCGCATGGTTGATAACTTTATGCATACGCGTCTGGTAACAATTTGTAGTACTTGTTTGCCATTGGTTGGTAACATCTCAGTAGTGTGTCTGATTGATAACTTGCATGCTATGGTCTTGGTAATAATTTCATAGTTTTTTCATGTGGTAACTTGTTTTCTATTTGGTTGGTATTATCTTTACCTAGTTTCCGTCATCGATAAATTTCATACTATGGTCTTGGTAATATGTTTATAGTATCCCCCATTTGGTAATTTGTTTTCTATGTGGTTGGCAATATCTTTCTAGTTTTTCTCATTGATAACTTGAATGTTATGGTCTTCATAATATCGTACTAGGTTTTTCTTATCGATAATTTGTTTTCATAGTGCCTTGGTAGTTAACTGGTTTGCATATGACCTCTATGCTAAATCTTCTCTTTAGTTTTATTTAATGATTATTTGATGCCAAGTTTGGCCTATGAATAGAGTGAGCTTTGTGTTCATATGTCCATCATTGAATATATGTTTTCTAATTCTTGATTACTACCTTGTTCAACTATTTCAAGGTACATACCCGCGGAAAACTAGACAGTGGTTTCCCTCTTTTTGGAGGCAGATCCTTAAAATGGCTTGGATTTTGTGGAGTTTGATGATGTCAATGGAACAGGTTTTAACTTAATCTTTTGAAGATAGGTGTTTTAACTTAAGTAATGGTTATATGCACTTTGTGGGACTATGATTCAGTCTCATTTGACAAAGAACACTTGTTAACTTTTACATATGCAAGAGAAACAATCCATTTTACTTGTTAACTTTTACCCTGTTCCGCCTTATCGGCTAGTTGTTGTATCATTTGATCATTGACTTTGTGAATACGCAATCGTGTATAGGTGTCCTGAAGAAAATCTCGGTGCTTATCATGTACTGCCCTTTTATATAGTGATTTATGATCTCTTCTCATGCGCTAATGATTTATGCTATATTTGAATCATTTGATGGTTTGATCATTACAAATCTTTCAGCCTATCTTGTACCGTCCTTCTATATGGTGCTTCTCTGTTCTCTTCTCACAAGTTAATGATATTTTTTTTTTTGCAGCAAGACATCACTTTGATGAGGATAAAAAGACTTTCAAAGTTTTGGCAATCCGGCTGCGTTATTCAAAAGGTTATGCTAGCTTGTACAATCACATTGGCATCTCACCACATGGTTAAGGTCTGTCTATAACAAGTGACTCGATGTTGCAATGGTTATGTGCAAAAACTGGTGCAATTTTTTGGTACAACTGAGAATGATCACGAAAGTGTGTAAGGTCCCTGTTTTTCCAGGATGATTCCACTTAGGTTCTTCTCTATAAAAATCTATGGGGTGACTGGCTGGCTCCACTCACTATTCTAAATGGTTATATTACTTTGTCATCTGCATCTTTATTTGTTTCCTAGATCCTGCACTTGAGCTTATTAGAAACCTGATGCATTTTTTTATCATCTGCATCTTTGTTAGTTTCCTAGATCCACTCATTATTCTAAATGAACCATGATGTGCATTTGTAGTTAGAATTGGATTATATATTTTTATTAAACTTCGAAAGATTTATCAATCTACATATTTTTCTGGAAATTTAATATTTAAATGGACTTCATACAAAAATCTCCAAAAGCTTACAATTATATTGTGCAAGTTTAGTTTATCAAGTTTTAAATTTTTTTATTGTCCGCGTAGCACGTGGCAATTTTTAGAAATATGTTTTTAACCTTTATTGTTAACAACTGATTGACAATTTAAGTTGAGTTCCTGTTAATATTAATTTAAAAATGTAACCGATTTTCCTATGCGACCCTCACCCTTAGCATGAACCATGAGAGCAAATCAGTTTTTTTTGTTGATATTAGCAAAGAGTAGTAGTAAAAAGAATTGCATTTATTTGTTCTTTGATAGGGGCTGGGAATAGAGGAATAGTTAAAAACAATATCTTTTGGGTGTTGAAAATTCTATTTTTTTAGAACGTTGAAAGTGGTAGTTCCTTTTTGTCCGTTTTAGATGGTTGAAACTGAGATTTTTTGTTGTTGTGTTATGCCCTATCTATTTTTTACCCTGCAATTCCACGGTCCCAAAGAGAGAATTATGATATTTTAGTTTGAAAATAACTATTTTCCAGGTAGAAATTTGAAAAGGCTATAGTGGTTGGTAATAATTTTTTGTAAGTACTACGGTGGTTTCCTTTTTTTTTATCAGTTAGTGATTTTTTTGCTAATAGTTCTTAATTTTTGTTCTTTTATGGAAGATTAATTCTTTTTTGGTGAAATATTTGTTTCATTCTTACCACAAATTGGGATATTCTTTTTTTTACACTAGTTGGAAGTGGTGGTTCTTTTTTGTCCAAAAAATTTACACTGGTTGGAAGTGGGATTTTCCGAACTCCCACCCATTTTATTTTACCCTAAAATATCACTAGCCCAAAAAGGGAATTAATTTTGACCGTGAAGGTTTTTTTGCAAGTAAAAAACCTATTAATTTTCTTGTCTTGCCGCCAAAAGGGAATAGTTTTGCTCTCTCGTTATTAAAATTCACTGTGCGGAAACGTTATTCGCGTCAAACCGGCGCGCCCGAAAAAAGGGAATAGATTCTAAAGGTTAATTCACGTTTTCTTTGGCTCGAGCGGTTGCCGCGCACGGAAAAAGGGAACCGAAACGTTCTGTCACGTACGTAGTGCATGTGTAGGCCGAAAAAGGAATCGTGCGCTATCCTACTCCTTCCGTTTATGGATAAGAACGGCTGGTCGGAAACCGATCGATCGTTTGGAATGGATCGCGCGCGCGCAAGCTAGTCCTCCCCTTTGGTAAGCACGGTGGTGGACGGTTCGCGGCGCTGGTCGCGGATCGGGAGCGGACGGTGCTCGGGGCCCGGCCCCGGCCGATGGTCTTTCATCGTCTTCAGATTCTGCTCGTCGGAGCAGATGGTTGTTGCGGCTCTGCAACGTCTCTGGACTAGGTGTTCCTCCGCTTCTCGGGTGAGGGCTCCTGACGGTCGCTGCCCTTCGTCGCCGGCGGCGGTGGAGGGTGGCCGTGGTGGAGTTTCTCGAGCTGGAAGAAAGGTTGCCGCAGCAGTGGCGTCTTCTGTATTCTCCTTTTTCCATTACTTGTATTGCTCCTGTATTTCTGTTTGGTTCGTTTGAATACTAGTATGGAAAAATCAAAAAAAAAAAAGAATAACGTGTGGTGCCATGGAGCAACCCGTGGGTCCCGTCTGCCAGCGCCTTTTCCACGACTCGCGTATCTTCTTCGCAAACGAACCAGAGGGAAGAAACAGGAGAGAGAGTTGTGGTTCCCAGTCTCTTCTCCGTCTCCGATCCCCTAGCCCTTCCCTTCCCGACCTATTTTGATCCTTCAATTCTCCTTCGAGCACGCTGCGCCTCCTCGTCCGCGATCGGGTCTCCGGCGACGGGTACGCGGAGACAAAGCTCGCCTCACACGTGGCTGCCGTCCTTCGTCTCCTCGCCGCCGTCCGTGACCAAAGCCGCCTCAAGCCCATCCTCCCACCGAAGCACGCCTGCCACCTCGACGCGGAGGGTCTCTTCTTCTGGAATTCCGTGGAGTGGAGATCCATCGGGGCGCGACCCATTTTGCTGGTAAGATCACAATAGCCAGATCTCTCTTCTTCAAGATCGGCCTCAGTTTGACCCCGTGATTACTTAATCGCAAACAAACTGCCACAGATTTTTTGATCCGCACCTGTGAGCGCGCATCCGCCCAAGCATTCTGGTGTTTACTTCTCCGCATTAATACCACTGAAGCAGTTCATTGTGTGCAGAAACAAATTTGGGGGTTTGAACTGAACCTCCATGGTGCGCAGCAAGTCCGCCCGGGGGAACACGTCGGCCGTAGTCGTCGTGTTGGAGACAAACGAGGTCTACATTGTGGTTAGCTTGTCCACAGCAGGTGACACCCAGGTGATCTGCGTCGACCCCACCACAGGCGCGCTGCGCTACCAGGGGAAGCAAGGGGAGGACCTCTTTGATTCCGAGGCTGAGGCTTTGAACCACATCACCAACGGATCGAGATTTCTGTCCAAGAGTACCACATATGCTAAAGCTGTGCTAGGGTATGCTGTATTGGGAAGTTATGCGCTGCTTCTCGTTGCAACACAGCTCAGCGCAACAGTCCCAGGCCTACCTGGAGGTGGGTGCATATATACCGTGGTGGAGAGTCAATGGATAAAGGTTCAGTTGCAAAACCCTCAGGCCCAGGGGACTGGGGAGCTGAAGAATATAAAGGAATTGGCTGATCTTGACATTGATGGTAAGTACTACTTTTGTGAAACAAGGGATATTACCAGGCCGTTTCCAAGTCAGATGACCGTTCAGGAACCAGATGAAGAATTCGTGTGGAATGGGTGGTTATCAAGGCCTTTCAAGGACATTGGTTTGCCAGGCCACTGTGTCATTCTTTTGCAGGGTTTTGCTGAGTGTCGTAATTTTGGAGGTACGGGCCAGCAAGGTGGCCTGGTTGCTCTCCTTGCACGCCGTAGTCGGTTACATCCTGGAACCCGCTATTTGGCTCGTGGGCTGAATGCATGTTCTGGCACCGGCAATGAAGTAGAGTGCGAGCAACTTGTTTGGGCCCCTCAGAAGGGTGGACAAATAATCCCTTTTAGCTCATACATATGGCGGCGTGGAACTATACCGATATGGTGGGGTGCAGAAATTAAAAATGCTGTGTCAGTTGAAGCAGAAATTTATGTTGCTGATGATCCTTATAATGGGACCTTGCAATACTACCAGCGATTGGGTAGAAGATATGGTAACAAATCATCTGAAGTCAGTGCGACGAAGCTGAAGAAACCTGGAATGGTTCCCGTCGTGTGTGTTAACTTGCTAAGATATGCTGAAGGAAAACCTGAGACAATTCTAGTTGAACATTTCAAAGAATCTCTGAAGTATATGAAGTCTACTGGCAAGCTTGGAAACACCTGGATTCAGTTGATAAATTATGACTGGCATGCCACTGTGAAGTCAAAGGGGCAACAGCAGACAGTTGAGGGCCTTTGGAGACTCCTTAAAGCACCAACAATGGCCATTGGCTTCAGTGAAGGGAATTACTATAGTGTAAAGCAGCAGCTGAAGGAATGCAAAGGATCAATTATCTGCAATGATGATGGTGGGTTCTGCATGGAATCGGTTCAAACTGGGGTGGTACGTTTTAATTGTGCAGATTCTCTTGATCGCACCAATGCCGCTAGCTATTTTGGCGCACTTCAAGTTTTTGTCGAACAGTGTAGTCGACTTGGTATCTCCCTTGATATAGATGCAATGTTTGGGTCATCAGCAAGCAAACATTCTGAATATAACGGCCGGAGTGCTCGTTCTTTGCCCCCTGGATGGGAGGAACGCTTTGATTCTGTAACAGGTAAATCATTTTATATTGATCATAATACACGTACTACATCGTGGGAGCATCCATGCCAGGAGGCTCCACAAAAGCCCTGGAAGAGATTTGATATGACATTCGAGCAGTTCAAGACCTCAACAATGCTTACCCCAGTGAACCACCTTGCGGAAATTTTTCTTCTGGCTGGTGATATCCATGCCACGTTGTACACTGGCTCAAAAGCTATGCACAGCGAGATTCTAAACATATTCAAGGAGGAGACTGGAAAGTTCGGTAAATTCTCAGCTGCTCAGAATGTCAAGATTACACTTCAAAGAAGGTTCCACAATTATATGAATGATAGTTCTCGTCAAAAGCAGTTTGAGATGTTTCTTGGATTGAGGCTATATAAGCATCTTCCATCCATCCCTATTTTCCCTCTCAAAGTAGGTAAACTTATTCATTATCAGTAATAGTATTTACAAAGTTCATTTTATTAATATGTATTTTATACAGAATAGCCGGATAGTCAATTCTCTGCATGGATTTTGCAACTTCCTATTGTAACTTAACTAGAATGCATTATCACAATTAGAATGGAAGCAATCTTGACAGTTAAAATATGGATTTCCCAGTTTTAGGTGACTTCAATTTACTAGTGATATAAATTCATTTATAGGTAAGAAATTTTGTTCTTTTGTATTTAAAGGCGTCGTATCCTATGAATCCGCCAGCTGCGTGTATCCCTGCATCCATAGTGTTTATGACCGACCGATCAAAATCGTAGCGTTAGAAATACTTCCGCGGTAATCTTCCGAAAACACGCTCGTGTCCGCCGCAGTTAGCGCGCAAATTTGCATCGGCGTCCCACGTACCAGACGCACTGACCCCACGTTCCTCCATAGATTGCAGTTGCAGGTATCGATCATCATGGTGTCGCGGTAGCTAGAGATCGCGGAGAACTCCTCCTGCGCCCTAAACTTTGACGTACACAGGATCTTCCAGTGAGATACCACGTCAAGCTGACTCGATTCCGTTCAGATGCAAAAGCGCTGAGCGATCTCCACGTCCAACGTGCAAAACCTAGCTAGCTACGGGCACCTAATCGTTCTGGAAATCATAGACCACAAGTCATAAACTCGCAACGCGAGAACACTGGCACGCGGAATTGATGTAAGTTCTGTTTGCCGGCTGTGGCGCCCTGACCTGACTGTTATACAAAGATGCTGTGTGTCACCGGTTAAGCGATACAACCGGAGGTTACGGGTTTACCAATCCCCGGCCAAAACCTTTGGCAGGCGTTGCTCGGAATGGATCATCGGCAACACAACACCCCGATTGATGCCTTAACACAGGCACAACCCTCAATGCATAATAGAGAGACCAAGACTTGTGGAACAACTGGCACATCACAGACTCTACGACACAAATCATATAGTTCAACTCTTAATATAGAGAAAGATAGCAAAAGACAACCAGAGGTCACTGACCCAACATTACATCAAGCAGAAGCAAAATAGGTTGTTCTAAACAACAAGAACCAACTATGGCCTAAGAGGCCTACAGATAAACATCACAGCGCCAGCTATTCCGAGATGTCCCAAGCTGCCACCTGGGAACCCCAGACTACTCGTCGACGTCCACAAAGAACCCACCTTCGAAGTCGGTGAAGTCCTCCTCTGAAACAAAAGCAAAGACGTTGAGTTCGACGAACTCGCAAGATTAAAGAGCTATTATATGCTCGATGAGGCTTTCAAAGTTTTATGGCTCTTTTGCATAAAGCTGATTTTATTTAATAAAACATGACTCCATGGCAACGACTAATCAGGATATTTTCAAAGAGGGGTAAGAAGTAACTCTTTTCTTTGAGATCACCTTTCTCAATCATCACCAACATCACCATTGTACCTGTTCATCAAAGGCACCTCCCCGAATCACCCTCGAGGAAGTCAACCTTACATTCGTGGAATTGGTACCTCTAGTACCCAAGTTTTAATCATTCCGTTTAAGTTATTCTATGATCATCGTCCATTCCCAAGTCGTCCGTAACCGTGGACACGGCTTTTCGAAAAGATTAACCCTGCAGGGGTGTACAATGTTTGCCACGCGTACCGTCCGGCCCATGACCTGCGCATTAGCTCTCTTCCATGGAAAGCCGGCTGGGTGGGAGCGGTGTCGACTTCTCCCTCGTTAAAGACTTTCCAGGATCATCAGTGGCAGTAGGGCTGCCAGGATCACAACACCCCGCCCCACGGCCACTTATTTTCCTAACACCACCATCCTCATCTCAGTTCAACACCATCACGCACGCGCAAATGGAAAGCCAAACTAGAGGACCCTGGCTAGCCCCGCTCGAGTTATTTAGTCTATGAGGGTTCCTGCAATTGCATAGGCCTCACGCATGGTTGCACGCTCAGTCTTGGTTCAGGAGGTACAGAACTCGCACCTAGGCGGCAAGAACGAGACAACCCACCACATTCCATGTGGCCTCTCATCCCCACCTTCTTAGCATTTTATTATCCATCTCCACAATTCTCCACCATCAACATCACTGTCACAAGTTAACACCTGTTTCCAGCATTCACCATCCCTAGTACAACTAGGCATTTCACTAAGCATGGCTAAGCACTTGCATAGCATAGTAAGTATTCCATGGCCAACAATACAAACCTATGGTGATAGGAAGGTAAAACAGGTATTGGCAACAGGATTCTAATGCAACTAGTAGGATACTCTAATCCAGGCAAAAGACATTTAGCACCGCATGCAATATTATAGTGGAGAAAATAATTGCGGAAAATAGGATAAGATATGCTCAGAGGGGGGATTACGCTTGCCTTGTTCAGGGTGCTGGTAGTACTGCTCGGCGGGGTATTGAGGTGGAACCCCGTCTGCTTGATCTAACGAAGCACACAACGGAAAAACAAATCAATCACCACACATGTGTACCATGCAATGCACAATCACATGATGTCATGACAAGTTTATGCAAAGATAGCATCATTTAGTTTATCTAGCAACATTAAATGGAGAGCCAAATAAGTAGTGCAATTATTTGGAAGCAACCCCATATTTAGCTTAATGACCACATTGTTCATTCATTTAATACATTACTAAGAAGTGACTCAAATATGCATGAACATGGCATGAAAGGATAGGGTTTGTTCCTCTGATCATTTTGGTACCTCATTTGTAATTTTCCGAGTACCGATGAATAATTAGTGAATTAAATAATTATTCGAATTTAATTCTTTTCACCGATTATCGGTTAACATCACAGAGAAAAGTTGTTGTCATGCTGTGAACTTAGCATGATTAGCTAGCATTTGAGCTGCTGATCATTTTGATATATTACACGCAATTTTCTGATGCACCGATTAAAAGATATTACAAAAACCAGAATTGGAAAAAGGAAAGAAAACAGGAAAAACTGTTTTCCCGGCCCACAGCCCGGTTAGACCGGTTTCTTGACCGGCCTGTTAGCAGTGGCCTCCGGCAGAGAGGCCGGTTGGGCCGGCCCAGAGGCCGGGTAGGCGGCAGGGACGCCCGGCTCGTGGCCCGGTTGAAACCGGGCCCAAGGCCGTGTATGGGCCAGAGGAGGCCGGTTAGTAGCCCGGCTTAGCCGGTTCCTCGACCGGACCGAGCGCGCTGTGGCGATGGCGAGCACGTCCGCGGTGGACGCACGGCACGGCGGCCGGACTTTCGAGCGAACGCGAGAGGGGAGAAGGGGAAGTGCGCAACGGCACGGGCAACTCACCCTGAGCACCTAGGAGGGGACGGCGGGGTCGGAGGTGGCCGGAGTTGGCCGCAATCGAGCACGGCGCGCGGCGACGGTGGAAGATGAAGTCGCAGACGGCGACGGTGATTCCAGCCCTCCCGGAGCGATTCCCTCGGCTAGGATGGAGAGTGGAACGCGGCGAGGCCTCCGGCGGTCTTCATTCGTCGTGGGGTGGCCGGAATCGGCGGCGATGCGTCGGCGACGGCGGCTCGGGTGCGGAGTTCGTGGGGAAGAGAAGAGGGAGCACGGGAGAGCAGGTGGGGGAACGGGGAGCAGTGGCTTCGGGTGCGTGCTCCGCGTGCAAGTAGAGGCAGGGGGGCCTGGCGACGCGCGTGTGCGCCGCGGCACGGTGGTGCGGTCCGGCGGGAGCAGCACGTCGCCCCGGGTCGCTACAGGAAGAAGAGATGAAGTTTTTACACTTTGCCCCTGGACATTTTGGAACCATCACGAACAAGTCCTTGCCAGCACTGGTTGCACGGATTCAGAATTATTTGGGCCACTTAAACACCTCCAAAATTATGCCAATTTTTGGGGAGTGTCTTTACCCTAAAGTGAAGCTTCCCTACTTTTTCCAGATTATTTGGAAATCATTTGATAGGAAAATAAAATAGAAATTGCTCACAGGCAATTTCGAGATACTCCTGTTTATCTTATTTCCAAAACAAAATAGTTTGCCCAAATTTAACTTTGGAACTTTTGGAACTTCCTGGACAAATATGGAGAAGACAAGGAATTTGTTTTGCAAACTTTGAGGGTCATCTTTGTTGTGAGATTTGTTGGAACAAGTTGAGAATTTGTTTTCCCAATGTTGCCAAAACAAGTTAGTGTTGTTGAGCAATTGCAAATGGAGGCAAAGATGCATGCATGGAATGCAAAAGTGAAAATTTTACTCATAATTTGCATTACCAAAAGTGGGCTGTTACACCGGCGGCCGGTGGCAGGTACCGGCGTCAGGCAGCCATGGATCTATAGTCCTGTATAGGGCATGGTTGACGGCGCCGCGGCCGCCGGATGGCATCCAATTATGGCGACGGCGAGCTCAGATGTATTTTCTTTGGGGACATGTCTCGCAAACTAGGTGCTGAGCTCATGGTCGTCGTTCTTGGGAGATCCAGCTCACGAGACGATTGGGACGTGATTCAGTTTATGAAGTTTCTGGTGTTGAGGGCTTAATTTGAAAAAGGGCTAGATGCGGGCGCGTAAGTGCAAATTTGCCCAAGATTGAGGAGACCCGCACGATATAGATCAGATGATTGACAATAGACGGATGCAGGGATACACAAAGTTACGGGATTCATAGGATACGACGCCGTATTTAAATGCTAATTGCCAAGTTTTTGCTGATCTGAAATATCTAACTCAGAAGTCAGAACCCAAGGCAGCATAATTCTTAAAAAAAGATCATACACATACTTGAGATATACTTGCTTATTATTCAGGTCATAATGTTATATCTACATTTATATTTTGTTGTATAAAAAAGTCATGATGTATCTGGGCTTAGTTATGCATTTTAAGAGAAAATATGTGCATCTTGCTTATACTATTTTGGAATAAGATAACAGTTTTAGATGTTTGGACCACAAATCTGTTTTCCTGTTACATTTTCTTCACATTATGTACTTGTAGTATTTGCTATCTGAGAGGATCAGCAGTGTATAGTTTGGTTGGGCATACCTAAGGTGGGTTCCACGTCCCATGTTTATCCTTGGTAAAAAGTCCACAAAGTTTGTAACGGTTCCATCTGCCACATGCTCCACCTTTTTTCCAACCTCTCGCGCTATCACGTGGGCAACACAAGGGAAGAACAGAAGAGTTTCTCCCATGGAGTCGGTCATTGTCAGAGGAGCGGCCTCTACCTTCGCACTCTCCTTAGAGCATCTCCACTGGCACCCTCCAAATGCCCCCCCCCCAAAGGCCCAATGGGGTCCGGACACGAAAAAACGCCCAGCGGCACCCCCCAAAGGCTCGGCCCGAGCCAAATCGTGTCCAGCACCCCCGAAAGGGCCCCCAAGTTTGGAGGCCCTTTTGGGGGTGCCGGACATGGGGCGGACATGCCCTCGGACAGGTCTAGCCCGCCCGTCATACACACAGTGCGGGCGCCCGTGCTAATTAGGGCTGTGCAGGAGGCCGTTTCGCCCGATTAATGGCGAGGCGACGAGATGGCGACACGCCTGTCAGCACGCGTCGCAATAACGCCGCGCCCGTTCCCCTAGCGGGTGCAGAGCGAAGAGACACGTCGCAATAACGCCGCACCCGTTCCCATGGCGCAGACGGAAGCGACGCCTCGAGCCGCGCCGTCCACGTGTTGACGTCGCTGCGGCTTCCAGCGGCGGTTCCCTGCACACGCGTCGTCGGCGTCAATGCGTGGCCAGGCGAACCGGTGCTCGCCGTTAATGCACGCCACCCAACCCCGCTCCTCCGGCCGCCTTTAAAATGCGGGCGTCGCGCCTCTCCTTTCCCACACCACTTCTCCCTCCCACTCCCAAGTCCATCTCGCCACCAGCAGATCCGCCGCCAAGCATGGCGGGCAGCCGTGAGACGCCGGAGGAGCGCGAGCTTCGGCGTCATTGCGACTTCCTCTCGGCGGAACGTGCTCGCCGCTGCCACGAGCGCCGCGGCCAGCAATTCCGCGAGCAGCTGGAGGATCGCCACCGCCGCAACGAGGAGGCGGAGATGGCGAAGTCGTATCAACGCGAGATGTGGCGCGAGGAGGCAGCCAACGCCCCTCCATACGTGCTGTCGCTGGAGACGGCGCGGCTGTGCAGCCGCCACAGTGTGCCGGTGGAGGACGACGCCACCCTGCCGGAGGGGTGGGCGAGGAACGCCTTCGACGTGCCGGTGGCGCCGCGGCTCAGCGGACAGGAGCGCGTCGACTTCATCAAGCGGAAGTGGATGGAGATGCCGTACGAGCAGAAGCTCGACCCCAAGTACTCCATCTCGGCACCCTACTGGCACGCCGTGGTGGACGCGGAGTATGAGGAGCGTCACAGCGGCGTCTTCCTCCCTACCGTCGCACGGGAGCCAACGCCGGAGTTGTCTGCATCGGACGACGAGCGTGCCCGCTCTGACGGCGAGGACGACGACGACGACCCCGAGCTGCCCGATCTCCCCCTAACATGCGCGCCGGGAATAGCAGATGAAACTTCCCCGGCAGCGTCACCGGAGAAGGGGGCGCAAGCCGGCGAGGCTTCCCATCAGGCGCGCCGCGGCATGCAACGGCGGTAGATCAAATCCCACCACGCGCCGGCCACGAAACTAGAAGCCTCAGCCGAGGCTACGTTTCTAAAGGTCGTAGCCGACGGCAATATGAAACTTCCGGCGCCAGATCATTGATGCATGCAAGTCTGTTGATGATTCCGGCGCTTGGATTGGCATCTTCTTCGCCGGTGAGGGCATGTGGAAGAGGCATCTTCCCCGACGCCGGCGCGTGTAGTGGTTGGCTAGACGCTGTAGCGTGTAGCCGGTATCGACGTAGCCTTAGTTTAGTTTGTTAAATCTCGTTTAGATTTTAAATTGGAAGTTTGTTAAATCTCGTTTAAATTCCGCCGGAATTGTTTATGAACGAATGTTAATTTTTTTTGGCGTGCTTGTTTGGGGTGCGCCGCTGTGGGCTGCACCCCCCAATTGGCCGGACACTCATTTGGAGGGTGCCGGTGGAGATGCTTTTAGTATGTTTAGGACCAGTACCATACCAAAAATTCTGTTAGGACCCCTTGAAACAACATTACAGATGCTGAGAGTGCAGTGCATATTCATGGCTTCATACCATTATTTTCTTTATATATGTCGTAAGGGATCTATTGGTACCAATGAATATATATGCATAGGCTAACGTGCTGCTACTGTATCTAATTTAGACTTTCATCTTTGTGCTGAAAATTCAGGTGCTATCAAGGCCATCTGGATGCATGTTGAAACCAGTTCCTAGTATCACCCCAATGGCTGATGGTGGTTCCAGTCTTCTCAGCTTCAAAAAGAAGGATCTTATTGGGTATTGCTTCTTTATTTATATAGTTGACTTCGAGTAATAAGTCCTGATAGTGACCTGATTTATTTGAATTTGGGGATAGCTATGGTACATTAAATATTTTGTTGGATAACTGTTGGGAGTAACTGTTGGATACCAGGTGGGCTAGGCTCTCATCCCAGCCCACATTTTCGACCCTAACAGACCCCCCCACTCCCACTGGGAAGACGATTAGCTGATGACTTGATGGCTGGAAGAGTCTAAATGGTGTAGAATTTCAGTTGTGCAATATAAATACCTCACATCACGGTGTTTTCCATATAACGCATTGAGGCATTTCACTCATGCAGGTATGCCAGCAAGGTGCAGACTATGTTGAGCTTTTTATATACCTTGGAGAACCTTGTCAAGTTTCTCAGCTTCTTCTTACTGTCTCACATGCTGCTGAAGATTCTTCGTATCCAGCTACTGTAGACGTCAGAGTTGGTTCCAGCCTAGATGCCCTTAAGCTTGTTGTTGAGGTTTGTCTTCATCTTACCTGTATATTCTGAGAATTTTTTGTTTCAGATGTGTCCGTTCGCTTTAATAGCAAATTGGCTCAATTTTAGGATTAGGCTTAATGGACTGGCATGTGTACTTAATGTCAAGACTAGATCACTGGAAATACATGAAAACTGCAGTCCTTGCCAATATTGCGCCATTCAAATTTGGGTTTATGCCGACATGCTATGTTGCAATTGACAATCTGAACTCGAGGCACAAAGCTTGGTTTTAAGCAAAAGCTAAACAGTGCACTCCTTAACTGTGTCTGAGCGGTGCTAAGTCAAGCTCAGCTAACCTGAGCGGCTCAGCTCGGCTTTGATCCTGTAAAAAACCGTTATATTTCATTACCTACTGTAGGTTTCATTGTACACATGAGCCCATGCTGAATTGTCGTCATTACACCTTTTGCATTTTCATCAGTTACCTGCTTACTATGACAATTTCAGTGTACCTAGTTGCTTTGAGTTTGATATTTATTTTTGTATGAATTCCAGTTAAAGCATGTGGATGCATTGAACTATGAGAGAATCCTTATCTCACACTAGTTAAAGTTCCAGTTCCTAATTTGGCCTTGCAAAAAATATTCTTCCTTATTTGACACTACTTGTAAATTTCTTTCCTTATGTGACACTCTAGTGCATTCTGAGCACTCACGGTGTTAACTGGGGACATAAAGGAATTCTTTGTGCTAAGGCTGCTCTTTGTTCTTTACCATCTGAATAGTACACTAGCGGCTTATTTACTGCATGCTAGTTTTTTTTTTGCAATTTACCTCTCTTAATCAAATTATTACACTTGTTCCCTGCTGCCTTTCATCTTTTACAAGTCTTCTTTAGCAAGCTAATGTATAACTAACTGCGAGTCTACTTGTTTAGGGAGCTTGCATTCCACAGTGCTCAAATGGGACAAATTTGTTGATCCCTCTCACTGGAAGAATTGATCCAGAGGACTTGGCTGTTACAGGTAAAAGTGCTCGACCGGATGTTCAAGAGAGTACTTATCTTCCTTTGTTGTACGACTTTGAAGAGCTGGAAGGAGAAGTCAACTTTTTAAATCGGGTCGTCGCATTATCTTTTCATCCGTCTGCCATGTCGAGAACAGCCATCACGCTGGGTGAGGTAAAAAGGGCGACGCACTCATTGGGCTGTAGATGTTTTAATAAGAAGCTTATACAATTTGAACTATTTCTTCTGTGTATTGTTTTTGACTAGATGAGTAATCTTCTGAAACAGATTGAAGTACTTGGTATTTCTCTTCCATGGGTGGATATGTTAACCAATAGCAAATTTGTTACTCAAATTTTGGAGCTCATCAATGAAAAATCGTCTAGTACTCCCTATGATCTAGGTTTGAAGGATGTTGCAAATTCTTCTTCTCCTGGGAGTGATGTTCACGGTAGTGAGAGGACTTATACTAGAAGTTTGCCATCAATTCAAGCAGGTGGTTCAGGAAACTTTGTGGATTTTCTCACTGGTGATATTGACATATCAAGCCAATCAAAAATCACTGGAAATACGTCATTTGGCAATGAGGAACGGACAAACTTCTTTGACGACGAATTTGATGTTAACCCTTTTGCCAGTGCATCAGAAGAGCCTATTGCTGAAGTGAATAACCAGGTTGAGGATCATGGAAGCACACAGTTATATCTCCAGTTTTTGGAATCACTTTCTGGAAATAAAAAGGTATTTTTTGGTACAAAATTCATTTTCATTCTCTTCCTATCTTGTTCATTGATAGATTTTCGTTAAA
Organism: Poa pratensis; assembly: GCA_947311845.1. Lineage (NCBI taxonomy): Eukaryota > Viridiplantae > Streptophyta > Magnoliopsida > Poales > Poaceae > Poa > Poa pratensis. The sequence continues at coordinate 1,203,847 of CAMZMU010000109.1, read as the reverse complement.
TCTGTGTTGAGCTAATTTTATGTACAAGTGGTATCTGAAATTGGTATTTTCATGCAGTGATTTGTAGAAGGTTATGTTATCTATTAATGTCTTAACTGTAACTGAGAAACCCTACCAACTTATGATTATAGCTGGCACTGCTTACATTCCATGCTTTACACAATGATCCTGTTCTCAGTAACAATAACGATTGCCTATTTCGAACAAGAAAGTAAAAAGGAAATATTTGTAGCAAATGTGGTTATAAGTTCAAATCAGGATCTTAGTGATGTAAATCTCATTCATCTTTTCAGGGAAAGAGCCTCAACTTTGAACAGATGATGAAGCTTGAAATAAAACGTCTTTATCTTGATCTTTCTGCTGCTGAAAGGGACCGGGCATTGTTATCGATTGGTGTAATTCCTGCCACAGTAGATCCAAATCGTTCAGTCGATTATTCTTACCTGTTGAAGTTATCCAGCTTTGCTGATAAGCTAGCATTGCTGGGGCATGCTGTCTTCGAGGATCGTGCTAATGCATCATTGGGGCTCGAAAAGGTCAATGGGCATGGTATAGACTTTTGGAATATCAGTGAAAATGGTGAATCATGTTCTGGCGGGGCATGTGAAATCCATGCTGCATCTTCATTAAAAGCTTCGGCTGCTAGTGAAAATGTATCTCAATTTGTGGAGTGTTCTCAGTGTGAAAGGACAGCTTGCAAGGCTTGCTGTGCTGGGAAAGGGGCCTTTCTTTTGCTTAGCAACACTTACAGAGATCTGAAGATGTATGGTGGGAGTCAAGGTGGTGGCTATTCAGCCCTCGCAGATAGTTCTGTGTGCAAATCATGCTGCAGTGAGGTGATCAAACATGCACTCTATGTGGATTATGTCAGGGTTCTTCATAGTTTGCGAAGAAAAGGTCGTGCAGAGAAAGCAGCACTGAAAGCGGTGAATCAGGTCTGCCAACTTGAGCCCAGTAGAATATCAGATTCAGTACATAGTGTTCAATCTGGTCAGGGACAATTGAAGCAGATCCTTGATGATGAAGAATCTCTTGCAGAATTTCCACATGCAAGCTTTTTACATACGGTATTCCTCAACATTGTACTAGTTATGATTAACTTCTACCCTTTATGATCTGCTGCCACTTTTGTATTTATATAACACTGCTGCATCTACAACGCTGTTGCACATGGACCATGTGAAGACACTCAAATGCACTAGTCTTGAGCCTAACATGATCATTTCAGTTTTCTTTTTTTCTGAAGCTGTGTCGTATTTTCCCTGCTCTATATTGATTTGCTGCAGAGTATTGCTCTGATCCTTCCCTTTTGTTTTATTTTTTCAGGTAGAAACTGCTGGTGACTCTGCACCACTGTTTTCATTACTGGCACCACTTGGCAGTGGAGTGCACAGATCCTACTGGAAAGCTCCACAGGGCAACACATCTGTGGAGTTCCCAATTGTTCTTAGCGGTTTATCAGATGTTTCTGGAGTTGCAATAATTGTCAGTTCCTGTGGTTACTCATCATCTGACTGCCCAATTGTAAGATGTCCTTATTTGCGTTTTTTTTCATTGGATGCTCCGTTTATCTACATAAGAAATTTCTTCACTGTTATGCATGGGAACACCTAGGCTACTAGCTATATTTAGTTTTCTTGATAAAATTAGCAAACAGGGCTCAGCGACACGCTGCCCCAGACCTGGGATGTACATTAATTTTTTAGTTTTTTACCCTGTACCTCCTAGGAGGAATGTAACTCAAACTCTGCCTTTTCAATGAAAAGAAACGCAAAAATCTCTCTGCGTTTTCTCGGAAAAAACTTAGCAAGCAGGGCATTTAAATTGAAGCTATTGAAATCATTGATGTCTTTTATTGAAGAATTCCTTATAGTTGGGTCAAATGCCTTAGCTCTGAGCAAGAGAAGGAAAACATATTTTTTTTCAACTCTGCCTGGAGCTGCATCTAGATACAAGAGAAGCAATACAATAGAATTATCTTCCTCTCCTGAACTTTATACCAAAACATATACATCAGCCGCCGTAAGAGATTTCACGTTTAGCCTGGTTATTTCATAGATTGCAAATCCAAAAAAAGCGGCAAAGGAGGCACACAAATCGGAAAAAGATCTCAGCATTGCAGCGTGGATACGCAAATCCTCCTTTCAGCTAAAGTGCTCAGTTTGGGTATTGAAACTAAAGTACTTGCTATTGGTCCGGGATGTACGTGAAGCACTTCACAGTGTTCCTTATAGGGATCTTGACATCATTTAGGCTTGGAGACTGATATTAGAGAGCTCATTGAACTGATTTATTACTTCTTGCTTCTGTTCTCTTAAACAAAGGGTAGAGTATCATTTTTTGCAGTAAATTGCTAATGTACTGTCAGTTCTTTGGAGCTTGATGAGTATTTTGGTTCTTGAGTTTACTCCGTACTCACATAATAATTGCTCTTTTGTTCTTTAAGCACTTCAGTTTACGAAAACTAACTAGCAACAGTTTTAATCTCAGCAAATTAATTTTTGTGGCCATGTGGACACCACCATAATTTTGTGAGAATGACATGCCTTTCTGTACGCATGCCATATTTTAGCAATTAGCACTGATGCAAATTCATCTAGTTGGTTGACCATATCCTGGTCTGGACTTTAACACAAATATTCATGTGTTGTAACATCTTTTCATATAGTGACAGAGTTAGCTACCTATGCGAGACAAGAAGAGTTTTTGGGCTGGCCTATTGAGCTATATCCAATTCACGTGTTTCTTTTAGTGCAATTATTTACCTCATATGCTGATAATCGTGCTGCTTGTGCAGGTGGAGATATGGGCTAGTAATAAAATACAGCGTGACGATCGTACATTCATAGGAAAGTGGGATGTACAAGATATGATAGTGTCATCTCCACAGCTTTGTGGACCAGAAAATTCGAGTAGCTTGGATGAGGCACCAAGACACATTAAACTACACTTCCCAAATCCTATCCGCTGTCGCATAGTTACAATTAAAATGACACTTCCCCATATTGGTTCAGGCTCAACCAAGTTTAATGAAGAATTTGATCTTCTATCCTTGGATGAAAGCTCATTTATTGATTCTAAGCCAAGCGGTCCACACAATTCATTCATCCATGCAAAAAAGATTGTTGTTTTTGGTAGCTCTTTGCCAAAGGAAATGGGTCCTGACACATCCGTGGGAATAATGAGGATGAAAAGTTATTTAGATGGATCAGCACCGTTGGGCAGATTTAGGGTAAAGCCTGTATTTTAACTGAACACTTCTAACCTCTATTTCGAGTTTTTTTGCTAAACTTTCCCCTCCTATTTTTCAGATTCCAGTTGAGGCTGAGAGGTTGACAGACAATGATCTTGTTCTCGAACAATATCTCTTACCTAATTCTCCTGGAATAGCTGGATTTCGCCTTGATTCCTTCAGTGTTATAAGACCTCGAGTAACCATTCACCTTTGTCATCAGAATTGGATACGAGGGAGCTTTCATTGACACGTATGGAAGATAGACATGTAAATCCTGCAATTCTTCATATACAAGTCACAGTTGTCAAGGTAACGAGGCACTGCTTATGTGGTCCAATTTCGCTTGATTTAGTGACTAAAATTGACAGTTTTATAGTTCTTTTGATCTCTTTATATGTTTGTTTTTTAACAGTTGGAATTTTCATGCTTGTGTAATTTATTACTTATGTCTTCACAGCTTTTGTTCTTTGGGACACTTTTGGGGTGAAAATGATTAAGAAAGTTGAAATTTAAAGTTTCTAGGAGTTGAGTTTACACTTTGTTTAAGGGGCTGAACCAGCCAGGGGAACCAGCAACTGGAACCTGGCTGATTCCAGTTTCACAGCCAATAACCCTGTGTTTTCTTGGAACCCTAATATAGCTATAACTGATTGAACATACTATCGTAATTGTTCGTCTGTGTGCTGTTTCCTTTCAAGTTTGTAGTAGCCAGTTTCTGGTGCATGAATTTGTTACTCGAGGGTTTGAGAAGCCTACAGCTGAATTTTCTAGATGGATATATAGTTTTTACTTTGCCTATTTTGTACTTTGTGTGCATTAAACGATTTCACGTGCTTATATTTTTTGCTGTAGGAGTCTGGCAAGCTGGTTGTAGAGGAATACCGTCTACCGGAAGTTAAAGCAAATACACCACTATATTTTGATTTTCTGGATCTACAGCAAGATTGCCGTTGTGTTATCTTTAGATTACTTGGGGATGTCACCGCCTTTGTTGATGATATTGCTGATATTGATGGCTTAAACTTACGAAATCTTCCTTTGGCTTCTGGATTGTCTTTGTCAAATAAGGTCAAGCTGTACTACTACGCTGATACCTATGAGATGGGAAAGATCGGCAGTCTCTCAGCAGTATGATATGTACGAGGTATGAGTATACACCAACCTGACATTTTAATTGTTGTTATATATTAAGAAGTCATTTATACTCCCCACCAAGTATTGCAGTTGTTCGTAGAACCCTCTGGGTCTATTTTTGTTCACTTTACCGGGTTTCACTACTGTTTTACTCCCTTATTCAGCTGACGTGAGCATTTAGGTTTTTTAGCCACACCGAACTGAAATGAGAAAAGTATTGTCCCTCTTTCTTTCTCTCCATTCACCCATTTCCCTCTGGCTTATATTCCATGGAGGGAAGCGGACAACGGAGCATGGGTGGAGTCGGGGAAGGTGTCAGCAGTTTTAACAATAGGGGCACTTGCACATCCTATGATATATTGATATGAGCTGTGTGAGATGCTTCATATAAAAATACTTACAAGCGTTTCTTACATTGTTACGAAAACCACTCATAAGGAAAAAACATTTGGGGCTTCTCAATTATTCCACGACGGTAGTATTTTTTGCTTTGCCCTAATGAAGCTTCACCGAATGAGAAGCTAAAGTATGAATTGGGCTGTATCGAGCACACTGCCGAATTTTGATCACGCATAACCCAAATGTTCTCTTGGTAGCTTACAATCTGCATAAGTAGCTCCTATTAGCTTCGTCTTTAGTTCAACTTGTCAATACAGGCTCATTAACTCGGTGAGTACACATCAAAACATATATGACCAGTTCAGTTCACCCACAAACCTCAGTGTTCCTTTTCTATTCTCGTATGATTGAAACTAGCCCTGCAAATCTCCATATTCCTCTTTCATTAGCATGAGTAACATATTGGAAGTTGCAGTTCATGGGTGTTTCACACAATAGAGAGGTATTTTGAGAAGTGCAATCTTTCGAGTAGTGTTGCCCCCATTTATTAAAGTATCCTCCGGAAAGTGTCTTTGGCTCCCGAGCTACAGTGCTCTCTCCCTTAAAAAAAATTGAAAATTACATTTATGAGTTAAAATCTGGATGTAGCCAATGGTGTATCCCACAAACTTGCAAAATATCTATTTAATATATTTTGCATTATAGGCTACACAAAAATAACAAAATATGATAAATTTAGAGATTTGAAATATGCATTCTCAGATCCACACTTTTGTCAATTTTGTGTAGCTCAGAATACAAACTATTTGAAATTGATATTTTGCACGTTTGTGGGATATAGCATTGGCTGCATATGGATTTTTTTTTCAGTTTTTCTTAAACTCATAAATATGATTTTCGATTTTTTTTAAAAAAATTGAGTGAGCACTGGTTCTGGAGAGCCAAAAATCTCCACTCAGTATCCTCTTTTTATTTCCTTTGTAGAATGGACCATCAAACGACACTAATACTGATTTCTTACTTTGCTTTACCTATTTATAGGCTGTACATGCCATCATGGAATGGAATTGTTCACGGCTGGTACATTCGTCTTGTATAAACTATTACTTGTGTGTTGATGTGGTAGGCGCTAGCCACAATACTTACAGCACGATACTGCAATCCAGTGATACAAGTTGAGGACCCTGGGGATATTAACTGTAGGATATATATATTTTTTTGCAGTAGAATGTCTATAATTCAAAGATCTAATTCTTTTTGTAGATTGTCTGAAAAATCAACGTGATCGCGCCTTTTGAAGCTGCCAGATACAGTTCGTCAATGCATGTATGAAATCTGTATAGGATTGAATTTTGCAGGAGGTTTCCTCATTAACAAATATTTGGAGCACTGAATTTTCCAATTACAAGTTCATTTGTATGTTGCACTTTGCTGCGATTGTGCCAATGTGTCTATACTTTGAACAATAGCTTTTGTGTGCCATCTCATGTGAGGCTCACACGGGCCAATATATCATGGACACGTTGATGGCTTACTCTTACTTTTTTCCTGCTATGCTGGTGAGTAATTTAACCTAGTATTTTTACAAGAAATATTTTAAAATTGGAGGAAAGAAATGATCTAGAATCACATATACATGTGAACATTCAAACAGTTTAATACAATTGTTTGCTCTCATAAAATCCCTAAATATTAAATTTTGCGAACAGTTCACATTTGTTTGCTCTATAGTTGTATCGAACAGTTCACATTTGTTTGCTCTATAGTTGTATCTCCTCTTCTTGAAAATCATCATATCAAGAATCGTAAGTCCGAGTTTCTTCTCGGCTTTCTTTCATAGCTTGGAGAGAGCTCTTCGTAGGTGACGTGAACATTTTGGATAAACCTAGAAAACATAGTCGCACAGACGCATCAATGACCCGGCAGAGCCTGGTTGAGATAATACGCTATCTGAATCATGTTGTGAAGTTGTCTACATCGATTATAATAGACTCGGTAGAAACTGCTTGAGGTAATAAGCACCGGCGTTTAGTTGCATATGTGTGTTTCACAGATGCAATGTCCAGTTTTTTGGTTATGTGCGCATAGATGTTACCTCACACCACCACACTTAACAACTTTGTCTATGAGCGTCGAAATAAAAAAATTTACAACATGAGAATTATTTGGAACAAACGACTTTGCTAAAATTCTTCTAAAATAAGTTCAAACTTGAATGCAAGATTGAGAAGTTGCAGTTAACAAAACTCAAGATCGATTACAGGAAGAGAATCTCATCGTCGAACGACATCTTTTTCATATAGATTTCATCGTGAAACGGTGGACCACGGAAATAGATGATCAAGAAGATAGGTGCGAGGCTGAAGAATAATCAGTAACAAGTTGAAGAACAAGCACCATGCAGTACAATACAAAACATATAGCTACTTGTTTACGACCGTTGAAAGTTGTGTGAAACGGCGAAATAAAAAGTTGTGTGAAACGGGGATCCTACTATTTTTTTTGTCAAATGGTTGATTGTGTGAGACGGATTTGTTCAATGTAAACATAAAATTAAGAAAATACAGCTGATGATACTCGAAACCGATCACAAGAATGTGATCACAACGTCGATGTGCATATTTTTCATGTACATCTTATCTTCAACCGAAGCATTGTCGTGTAGATGAGAAGAGATTAGGTGAAGAGATTAAGGAGTTAATCAGAACAGGAACATGTGCAACCTACGTAACATCTCACCATGCTTGTGCACTGCCAGAGTCACATTGCGATTACGCCAAAGACTGCACGAGAAGAAACAGACAATTCAAGTGTTACTCCTCGACCAGGCCCAACGCTCATTTAAATCTCGTGTGGGCCGTAAATTCAATGCAGTAGAGCCTACAAAACAACCCGAAATTGCACCATGATGTCTGTATGAGAGACTTAATATATAAGAGTATGAGAGTATGTTGATAAAATCATTGCATAATAGTAACTCATGAACACCCACTGAAATAAAATAAAACTCTCAAATGCACCTTTTCTTTTTTCATTGACTTTCAAGAACATACAACTTATTAGTAGAGAGACCATGCCAAATAGTGGTATATGTCAAACGGTTATTCAATAGCTTAGACGGAGAACCAAGTGTAACAAGGATGTTACAGGTAGGATACACTCACACTCATGACTGATATCTGAGGTTTCCCTCAATTATTGATTGCTCAAAAGTTAGAGGAGTCTCTATCTTTGCTTAGATAAACAAAGACCCACGAGAAAGCTGGTAATTTTACCCATCATGACATTTTTGTGGCAGATGTTTAATCAACTCATAGCTGAAATCTAAGAATAAACTCTAAGTAGATCGTTCATAGGCCAGTGGAGTTGTCAACTTCCCATGGGATGCGACAATGATGTGGGACACGCATAAAGCAATATCATACTAGTGGTTTAACAAAGCAAGATTTGGCATGTGTCTCCATTACTGCTAAACATATGTTCACTCAGACAATTCTTTTCAAAGGCAAAATACACTTACACCTCTCCGATCAATGACCATCAATGACTAACAGTGGGATCTGGACACCCATGATGGCCCCTGTGCAATCCACGAATTAATTCGCTTGAACCTTAAACATCATATCCTATCCCTTTGTAGCACGATACCGAGTTTGTCCGAGACATGATCATCGGTATCCCGATACCTTAGTTCTATCTCGTTACCGACAAACAATGTTAACTCGTTCACATGATCACACATCCCGTGACCTAGTCACATGTTTGCAAACTTTGATGTGATCTCACCGTGTGAGCCCTAACTAGTATCTCTCCGACCTTCGGATTCCCAAATCTCGCTCTTGATTCATACGCCTCAACCTATTCCTTCAGAAACCTGATAGAGACACCTTTATGATCACCCTGTTACGTGTGATGTTTGATGCAGTCAAGGTAGCCTCCAGAGATAGTGATTAAATATGATCTCACGGTCTAAGGATTAGGTTACTATGTTTCTAACTATCACGACGTTGGACATTGATCATGTCATGATACTTAAATTGGGTACGTCCATCACATCATTCTCCCAATGATATGACTCCATTGTCAACTGACATAAATGTCACATGATCGGGAAACCTCGATCATCTATTGACTGATGGACTAGTTAAATAGAGGCTACTAGGGACCTAGTTGTTTACATACCACACGTGTATTAATGTTTCCACTTAATACAGTTATAGCATGGTATAAAACTAATTATGAACATATATGAGATACGATAATAATACATTTATTATTTGCCTCTAGGGCATATCTCCTTCAGTCTCCCATTTATTAGGTTACTATGTTTCTAACTATCACGACGTTGGACATTGATCACGTCATGATACTTAAATTGGGTACGTCCATCACATCATTCTCCCAATGATATGACTCCATTGTCAACTGACATAAATGTCACATGATCGGGAAACCTCGATCATCTATTGACTGATGGACTAGTTAAATAGAGGCTACTAGGGACCTAGTTGTTTACATACCACACGTGTATTAATGTTTCCACTTAATACAGTTATAGCATGGTATAAAACTAATTATGAACATATATGAGATACGATAATAATACATTTATTATTTGCCTCTAGGGCATATCTCCTTCAGTCTCCCACTTGCACTAGAGCTGAAATAATCTAGCTTGCATTTTTTTATCTAACACCACTAGCCTCCTGGTGCTTCGACTATGCACTGCTCGTGGAAGAGGAATTTAGTCAACAGATCTGCCACATTGAGATTAGTACGTTCTTTGTAAAACTTTTATGTTAACCTGTTTGACATCGTCCCGTATCCTGTGATAACGGTGAAATATATGTTTGGCGATGGAGTGAGACTCGAATCTTCGCGTAGCATGGGCCTTAAAGTCTAAGAGATCTATTAAGCAAAACCATGCATGCTCGAAAAAAACTTCTCAGTCCAAACACACTTGCTACTTCTGAAGCAGCCATATACTCCTATACCTATGTGGATCATGCGATAGTGCATACATGTGCAACGTCGCAATCTAACCGTGTCTTACTTCTATCAGCAAACTTTTCCCGTAAGAGATTTCTATTTATATAGATCAGAGTCATAACTTGCATCATCGTAACTCTTTACAACAAGTTCTTCTTCACTCTTACCATAGACCAGAAAATATATCCTCAGTTCTCTCCAGACACTGAAGGATATACTTAGCGTTTGTTCATTGATCCACCCAGGGATCACTCTAGAACCCGTTCTTCAACCAAGAACAAGGGTCACACTCGGTTGAACATTCAGCATGGAAATCATTGCTAAAATGCTGAGATGAACTCAATATTTTGCCTAGTCATACGAGCAAGAACTCTTTGTTCGCTTGTCCTATTCTGAACGCCTTCAGAATCTTGATCTAGAAAAATATTCCGACTTAATGTTGTTAAGCTCCTTTTGATCTATAAATTATAGATCCAGTGACTAATACTCTTAACTTCATTCATAGAAAATTTAATCACTTAAATAATCATTTATACTTTACTGGAGGATCTGTATCATTCTCAGTATGTCACCACATAAAAAATATGAATGATACCTAGCTCCCACTCAAATATGCCATCCGCATATAAGACCAGCAGGGAATGTCTTTTAGCTCCCACTCAAATATGCCATTCACATATAGGATCAAGAAAGCTACTCAGCTCCCACTCAATTCTTTGTAAATGCAGGTCTCTTCAACCATTTTGGACGACTCCAAAATCCTTTGATCATACTATCAAAGTGAAGATTCCAGCTCTGATATGCTTGCTTCAGCCCATGAATGGACAGCTGAAGTCTGCATACATGTCTAGCATCCTCAGGATTAACTTTATCCATCTATCTTGAAATACTATAACAATCCTAAATAGACTTAGGCCTCGCCACCTCAGATAGAGTCTCATTGGGGTCAACTCTTTGAATTTGTTGAAACTGTTTAGCGACAAATCGATCCTTATAGACAGTTGCCTTTCCGTCAGCGTCTATTTTCTCATAAAATTCCATTTACTCTCAATGGCCCGGAGGCCATCAAGAAGATCTACCCAAGTCACCACTTGGTAATTGTACATGGATTTTATCTCGGATTATATATGGCTCATAGCCATTTCTCGGACTTAGGTCCACCATCGCTTCTTCGTAGTTCGTAGGTTTGTCATGTTCCATTAACATGACGTTCATAACAAGATTGTCGTACCACATAGTGCGGGACACATTCTCGTACGCCTACGATCTTAGTATGAGCTCAGAGCATCATGATCATTATCATTGGCTTCCTTCCAGTTGTTGAGCACGGTATCGGAACAGTTTCTGTTGCGCCACTCGATGTCCGGAGAGAGAGTTCATTAACTCTGTCGTGCTCTACTTTATCTCCCATTTATACCTTTGTCAAGAGAATACTTCTTGAGTAAGATATGTTCCAGCAAGAAATTTGCCTTTGTCGTGAGAAATGTACCCAACTGATTTCTTAGGCACACTACAAAGATGAATTTAACCGCCTTAGGTTTGAAACCTGCCAAACGACAATCTAGGCTCAAAGCCATACCACAAATCATATGGTATTGTCTCCACGGATTTAGATGGTTTCCCTATTATCTAAAATGAGTACTTTGTTTCTACCATATGACTCAAATAATAACAATAATTTGATAAGAGATTTATTGACCACACACTATCCAATAGAGTGTGATTACGATGTCCTAGCACACCATAACACTGTGGTGTTCCATGCGGCGTAATTTGTGGAACTCTTTTCACAAGTCTTCTAATGATATCCCAAACTCATAACTCAAATCCTTGTGTCCTCAATCAGTATCGCTGGAAATTGATTATCTTGTTAAGTTTATTTTTATACTTCACTCTGAACTTGTTTGATCTCATCAAACTTTTTAGACCAGTATATCATTAACTGAATATCCACATATCTACTCAAATCATTGGTGAAGCTTACGAAATAATGATTTCCATTGTACATTAAATTACTTCATTGATCCACACACATCATTATGCATGATTCTCAACAAGTCAGATGCCCGTTTCCAGAAAACGGTGTCTTAGTTATTTTGCAAGTGTCAAAAGATCAAAATCTAAGTACTCGGAGATCCATCATAATGGAGCTTCTTCATGCATATAACATTGACATGACTCAAAACGGTAGTGCCACAAGAATGTGGTGTCATTACTAAGTATCCTTTGGCATTAATGTTATAAATGTGGGAGCTACTACCATCTAGATTCAAATAAGAACATTCCATTCATAACCAATGTATGACCATCAAAGATATCACTCATAAAATAGGACAACAATTTGTCACTAACATATATGAATAATCATCTTGCTAGAGGCAAGACACACTTATAACGATCATACTAACAAGTGATTACAAAAGAACTTATTCAAATGGTAGATGTAGAGGGAGAGTGTCGATGGCCATCACCGACACACATCGTCTCCTCATCCTTCCAAGCTACTCAAACAGAAAAGTCTTGTTTCATAAAACAGGACTGTCGTGGGATTGTCACGGCAGATGTTACCAGGGGGTAACTTGAGTTGGGGGTCATAGCAGCTCTGGTGTACAAGAGATTGTCTCGCTCCACGGAAACACACGATTTACCCAGGTTCAGTCTCTCCATAGGAGATAAAAACCTACTTCCTGCTTGCTTGTATTGATATGGGAGATCTCGTAACCCGGGGAACAATATGTCGCCGAGTTACAAGTCTAGGTTTACAATGGTGCGATTCTGGGTGTCTCGACTATCTGGGAACTTAGAACTTGTCTAACTATGACCTAGGAGCCGGCTTATAAAGGTTGCCGGGTCTCCTGGTCACATACAAGGTAAGGCCGGTCTCACCCAGACTCAAGAGTCCTACTCTAACTCTTCTATTTCTTCGTGACCTCCAAGTCTTGGACTCCGTGACGCGTACCGCCTTCGGGTCTTCCAGAACCTTCCTTACGTAGGCTGGGTTACCGACAAGCTCTCGGCCTATCAGTGTAACCCGGCCCATGGCGATGGTTAGCTGGCCTCGCCCGACCTCCTGCCTGGCGGGTCATGCTTCCCTCTTCATGGGCCTACCGGGTTATGATTCCCCCAACAGTAGCCCCCAGGGTAACTCGGGCGCCGGGTTGACATGCTCCACTCTTAGCTTTTCTCTTCATCTCTTTAGGGTAAGCTGCCATCCTTGCTGTTCGGGTTAACCTCCTGAAAATAAGAAATGCAAACATAAAACATAAAAGACCGGGTTAGATTGCTTTCTTCTTTAGCTAGGTCGACTCTCACTTGGCGGTCCATATCATAACCCGGCCACTGTCCACCGGGTTCATACGCCTCCAGTTTCATATTCAACACTTAGTCAAAAACATCAGTCTATCCCTCGTCAGAGAATATTCTTTTTGTCTTTATCCTTTTGTCATTGACTGTCAGTCAAAGATCCTTATCTTATCTCTTCTTTTTACCATGATACCCTATGATTTTTTACTGCGCTTATAAATACTGGGCTAGGGTAAAGGGGAATCACTTTCCCCATTCCCTCGGCCTCCCATCTTCTTCTTCCTCTCGCCGCCGCCACATCCAGATCTCAATCGAGCCCCGAGCAGCGCCCCGACGCCAACGCGGCCATCCTCAGGCAATCTAGCGCCGCCACGCTTCCAATTTCTGCTTGAATCGCCGCCACCGCCGCTCCACACCCTCCCCGCATCGTAGCCACCACTCCATTGTTAGGTTCAGATCCAAAATTGGTCACTACCCAAGCTCGACAGCCATGGGGAGGGAGAAGAAGCATGCGGTGAAGGGCGCAGGCAAAACGGGGAAGAAGACCACCGGCGGCGCTTCGGGCTCCGCCGCCGCTGGGACCGCTGCTCCGATCAACTGGACCAAGTCCACCGTGACGGAGCTGACGCTGAACGAGTTCGTGGACCGCGGCGAGCTTCCGAAGCAGAGTGAAATCCACTGGCGCATCCCCGGCGAAGAAATCCGCCCCGAGCCTCAACCAGGTGAAATCGTTGTTCTTCTGGATCATGTGATGTGGGGTCTTCGTCCCGGCTCACTCTTTTTTCGCAAAGTCTTCAAGTACTATGGCCTTACCACTTTAGACGTAGCTCCCAATTCCATCTTAAATATTAGCAACTTCGTAGTTTTCTGTGAAGACTACCTCCAGATGGATCCCAGCATAGAATTGTTTCTAGAAATCTTTTATTGCAATCCATATCGCAAAGATCAACCACTAGGCCCATACGGTGGAGTGTCTATTCAATGCCGGAAAGATTGCGATTTCTCGGCTCTCATCCTAGCCAGCCATCCCAAGGGATGGCAAAACTCATACTTCTACTGCAAAGACACTTCTCGTGAGGCTGACGAGGCCGGTTCCCGGCGTTCCGGAACTCCCCTTTGATCTATGACCCCAAGATGAACAGTTATGCTGATGATGCCGACCGGGTCATAGTTGAGGACCTCCGTCGCTGGCCAGGGCTCTGCTTGCCCATGGTCTCACCGGCGTGGACCTGGTCAAATGCTGGGTTGGATGGCACATTCAACCACTCAGCATCAGGACCCGGCTTTTCCACGAGTACACTGGAGAACCCACTGATGATATGCGCTACTCCAAAGTGGTGCTTTTAGATGAACAACTTGTGAAGTCTGGCAAGAAGCTGCTTGGCGAGAAAAAGACTAAGATAGCACTGACCGGGCTTGCTCCGTACAGTGCCACCAACAAATCTCCCACGGTAGAATTCTAACATATCTTTATCTTTTGTAACTCTTGACCCGGCATGTACCAATTACCGAGTTATATCTTCCCTTTTCTTATCAGGACCCGGCTTGGTGGAAAGTAGACTACACCCCTGTCTCATCTCCAGATGGTGAAGACATTGAAATTGTTGAAGATGATGAAGAAGGTGAGCTTGACTCCACAGGCCGGCTCTTCAATGAATTGATTAATAGTGAGGCCACTCCTGGGGGCTCTTCTACTGATAACCCGGGAACTCTTATTCCAGGTCTTGCTGACCCGGCTACTGCCAACTTGCCGGGTCCACAACCCACTGAGCCTCCGACGACCAAGAGGATCGGTCTGCTGTCGCAAAGGTGCCATATTCTCGACTTTCTGATTATATGATGAACAAATCTCAAACCGAAGAACAACCACAGGAAAAAGAAGCCGAGGCTAGTAAAAGGCGCAAGACCCGGTCGATCAACTTGATGGAGGTATCCCCTACACAACTTCTTCCCGTAGACCTGGCTCAAAGGGCGATGCTGCCAAATCTTCTTCTACTTTAGCTGGCAAAATCCGGGCCTCTAAGTCCCAATCTTTGTCAGCTTCCTCGGATGAGAACGTGCACCTGCTGATGACTGCCAAATTAATATTGGGTAAGTTATTTCTGCTGTTTTTGCATACTTGAATCTTCTGTCTTTTCTCTGTACTTTCTTTGTCATAACATAATATCTTTTCCTTTATAGCGCAAAGGCCACTCCACTTGAAGCTCCAAACTCCCCCTCTGACCCGGTCATGACGGCGCCTGCTCATAAGGAGGCACACGCTCATGACTCGATTCAAGAGGAGCCAATGCTTGAAGACCTAGGTGACAAACCACCTACTCCACAAGCCTCGCCGCCAAGAACGAATGACCCGGTCTCACCAGCCAAGTCTGCTACCTTATCCCCCGCCGAGTCACCTGCCAAGTCACCTGGTTCTTCTCCTGCCTCTGCTACTGGAACTAATGATGATGTACAAGTACTTGGGTCTCGCATTGTCAAAGATGCTGGCCCTTCAACTGTGATAGCCAAAGTTTCTGAGCCTGAGGTGAAGGCAGAGGCGGGCAACCGTGGCAAAGACCCGGTTGTTTATACTGGACTGCCGACTCTTGACAACATGGAGATGCCGGCTCTTATCTCTGAGTACTTCAACCGGCTCCCACAGCACCAGGGTCTCGAGAATGACTTGGTGGCAACGATCCAGAAATGCCATGAGGTAATACTTTACTCCTTTATCCACTTATCTTGTAGCCCCCAAGCTCCAAGTTTGTTCACCTGTTAATAAGCTTTGAGTTTGATAGAAAATATAGATAAAAAACTTTGATTAGAGTAGCCCCCAAGTGCCGGGTTGCATGTTCACAACATCCTGGGACTTTTAAACTTATACCATCTGTAGATAGAGTTATAAAACTCCAAACACTGTAGCCCCCAAGTGCCGGGTTGTCTGCCTGCGTGACCTGGGACTAATACTTCTTGCACTTTGATAAAAAAATTGAGCCTCGAATACTGTAGCCCCCAAGTGCCAGGTTAGCTGCCTGCAGCAACTTGGGACTAAGAACATATGTAGGAAAAACTTCAGCTTCGCGCGCGTAGCCCCAAGTGCCGGGTTGTCTAGCCTGCAGCAACCTGGGACTCACGCTGGCATACCAATACCATGTACTTTGAATTTTGAAGTGTCCACTGTAGCCCCCAAGTCGGGTAACTTTTCGTTCAGTAACTTGAGGGTCTAAACTTGACTTTTGTACTCTGCCTTGCAGCAATATGTGACCCAAGCCACACAAGAGATCAACCGTCTCAAGGAACAACTTGCCACCGAGACCCGGCAGAAAGATGAGGCGCAGAAGAAGACCCGGGCCCTTGAGACTTCCGTGTCCCAACTCACTGAAGAAAACTTGTCCATGAAAAAGGACATGGAAGATCACGAGGAAGACTGGAAAGGCCGGGTCGAAGCTGCTGAGAAAAAATTTGCTGAGCTGGAAAAGGCCTACCATTCTTTTACCAGTCTGCTTGGTGGAGTTGTATCTGCTATCTGGGGTACGTTTATTTGCTCCAACACTCTCTTTTGTGTATCCTTATAACACACCTTGTTAATTCATGATTTACTCTGCAGGCCCGCGCAATGCAATGAACTTGCAAACTTCTGATGTAAAATTGCAGGGGTTCTGATGCTTGTGCGCCAATTATATTACGGAGCCGGCCGTGCAATTGCTGCTGCTCGTGGCCTCTCATCTCCTCCAAGCAATCTGAGGCCCTTCCTTGCTCATCTTTCCACAGTCCCTGAGTGGCTCACCCGGTGGAAAATATCCAGCTACCGCAAAGGTGCAATGAGGACCTTGGCTTTGGCCAAGGCTTATTATCCTGACATAGACCCGATGAAGCTAGCTGGCGATTTCCACAATTCAACGCGGACAATACCAGGTTTGGTGACAAGGACTTCGCAAAGATCGACAAGGAGACCCGGTATCCAGCAACGGTGATCGCCGACGGACTAAACCTGACCAAGCTCCAGCATGGGTTTGACTCCAAGGCCCGGCGTATCAACACTGAAGACCCGGTTCCAGTCATACTGACTCCCAGGCAAATCGCCTGGGACTTCACTTCATACAAAGTCACAGGCACTGGTACTCCCAGTATTCCTCCTCCCAACCGGCCCAGCACTGAAGACGATGATCTTCCAGGCGATGCATTGGCTCTGATTTGTTGGGAAAGCCCAGCAGTGGCTGTTGGAGGCGGAGAAGGGACATCCGAAGCTGCTGCTGTAGATGAAGCCCCCAAGACTCAGGCGGAGGTCCAAGCCGCAGCGGAGGATGAGCCAGTCAAGACTACAGAAGATGACCCGGCTGCCACTCATACCAGCG
This sequence comes from Poa pratensis, assembly GCA_947311845.1. NCBI lineage: Eukaryota > Viridiplantae > Streptophyta > Magnoliopsida > Poales > Poaceae > Poa > Poa pratensis. Next base: position 1,186,513 of record CAMZMU010000109.1, on the reverse strand, counting down.
ACCCGGCCCGTGATGTCGAGTCTTGAAGCATGCTGTAGATATCTTTAGTTCTGCAAAAAACAATATCATTTGGCCCCGTTGGGCATTGCTGTAATAACTTAACACTGTTGGCCTTATTATTTTGATGGTGTGCCTGTACACCTTGAAACTTTGCTTGATATGTACTGAACTATGAGCTTTCGCTTGTTCTGCAAAGTTTTTTGGTTTTGATGACCCTTTTGGTTTCTTTTCACATGGATTTTCTCTGTTGCAATCTACTTTGAAAAAACAGGGTCAGGCAAGTCCCAATGGGCATCATGACTGATTGAATTTACAAGTGAGCAATCAGGCCATATATTTGTGAGTCACATCAAGCTCAATAGTAAGAAGGCCAAGAAAAAATAGTGGTTCTTAATTTTGGCTGGGTCATGAGATTGTAGCTGTACCTTCAAGGATAATCATCCCCCATGACCCAAGTGGCTTAATTGCCGGGTCTTGAGTTTGTAGCTGTACTTTTCTTAACCAACCCCCAAGACCTAAAATATAATTTCAATGCAAAACCTCGGCGGGTCTCCCAATAGGAGGCGCCGGGTTATAAATATAACAGAAATTGTAACTAAACAGTATAAGTAAAAAACTATAAAGTAAAATTGCAAGAAAAAGGTGAGATTTTTCTGTCAAAACTTCATTATATTCATATATTAGGTCAGCAAGCCGCCTCATTAAAAACCTTCCAGTCCCCTTAGGTACCCTGGTAAGGAAAAGAGCACGTCTGAAACCTGCTGCATGTTTACATCGTGTATTACATCTGATAAACTTGTTCTGATACTAAGTGTAGTAAGGGCGAAGCTGGGTAGTGTTCCATGGCCGCTTTCGCTCTTCCAATGACTTGGTGGAGTGATCGGTGTTGTTTAACCCGTCATCCTGCTCTCTGGCATCGATCAGATAGTACGAACCATTGTGTAGATTCCGGCTTACGATGAAGGGGCCTTCCCAAGGAGGTGATAGTTTGTGCATCCCTACTTGTGACTGGACCAAGCGCAAAACTAGGTCACCTTCCTGGAAAGTGCGAGTTCTGACCCGCGACTGTGATACCGGCGCAAATCTTGCTGATAAATTGCTGATCTTTCTAGGGCTTGCTCCCTACTTCTTCTAATGCATCAATGGAGTCTTGCCGGGTTAGCTCGTTTTCTGCCTCAACGTAAGCCGCCACACGAGGCGAGTCATGAATAATGCCACTGGGTAAAACTGTCTCTACACCATATACCATAATAAACGGTGTAAGTTGCGTGGATCTGTTTGGTGTTGTGTTGATGCCCCATACTACAGAGGGCAGTTCTTCCACCCACGCCTCGGCGGCTCTCTTGCACGGGACCCGGAGGCGGGGTCTCAATCCTTTGAGCAACTCCTGGTTTGCACGCTCAACTTGCCCATTGGCCTGTGGATGAGCCACTGAGGCAACGTCGAGCCGGATGTTATTGTTTCCACAAACCTTTGCTACTTATCCCAGTGACATGTTGGTTCCATTATCTGTGATGATACTGTGTGGGTAGCCAAAACGATATATGATTCTCTTCAAGAACTGTACTGTTGTAGCTGCTTCGCAATTTGTGACTGGCATGACTTCAACCCACTTTGTAAATTTATCAATACCAACTAGGAGGTGGGTTTTCTTGCAAGGGGACATCTGGAAGGGACCCACCATGTCAAGATCCCAAACTGCAAAAGGCCATGTCAAAGGTATGGTCCTTAACTCCTGAGCCGGCACATGAACTTGCCTAGCATATCTCTGACATCCGTCGCATCTTCTCACCAATCGTTCTGCATCTGCCAACGCGGTGAGCCAGAAAAATCCGTGTCTGAAGGCTTTTGCTACTAAGGACCAGGTGGAGGCGTGATGACCGCAATCCCCCTCATGTATCTCTCTCAGAATTTTCCGGCCTTCCTTTGGTGATACACAACGCTGAAACATGCCTGAGGTGCTTCGCTTGAATAACTCACCACTGATGATCACGTATGCCTTCGCCCGACGCACAATCTGCCAGGCTATGACTTCCTGAGCCGACAGCTCTCCACGCATAAGGTACGCCAGATATGGCTCAGTCCACTCTGGAATTGCGTGTAAAGCAGCGACAAGCTAGCTCTTCTTCTTTCGGGTCTGGATATGCAAGATCTTCCTCTGTGGGTATCTTAAGTGATGGACTCCACAACTCAGCTAAGAAAACATTGGGTGGAACCGGCTCTCGGCGAGAGCCGAGTCTTGACAGAGCATCTGCAGCTTCATTTTTTCTACGGTCAATGTGATCCACCTGGTAGCCTGAGAAGAACCCGGCCACCTTATCCACCTCTCTTCTGTAAGCCGCCATATTGGCATCTTTTCTATCCCATGTTCCTGAAACTTGCTGTGCAACAAGATCCGAGTCACCATAGCACAAAATACGCTTGATGTTCATCTCCTTTGTCATGCGCAGACCATGTAACAGGGCTTCATACTCAGCTGTGGCGCCCCGACCCGACTGCTATACAGTGATACTGTGTCTCCGGTTATCCGATACCAGCAGGCACACTATAAAAGCATAATAGAGAGATCAAGACTTGTGGAACAACTGGCACATCACAGACTCTACGACACAAATCATATAGTTCAACTCTTATAATAGAGAAAGATAGCAAATGACAACCAGAGGTCACTGACCCAACATTACAACATGCGGAAGCGAATTAGGTTGTTCTAAACAACAAGAACCAACATATGGCCTAAGAGGCCTACAGATAAACATCCAGCGCCAGCTGCTCCGGGATGTCCCAAGCTGCCACCTGGGAACCCCAGACTACTCGTCGACGTCCACAAAGAACCCACCTTCGAGGTCGGTGAAATACTCCTCTGAAACAAAACAAACGACGTTGAGTTCGACGAACTCGCAAGACTATAAATAGAGCTTTAGCTCGATGAGGCTTTCAAAGTTATATGGTTGTTTTGCATAAAGCTGATTTTATTTATGAAAAGCATAACTCAATGGCATCGACTAATCAGAATATTTTCAAAGAGGTAAGGAGTAACTCTTTCTTTCATCACCTTACTCATCATCAACCATTGTACCTGTTCATCAAAGGCACCTCCCCGAATCACCCTCGAGGAAGCTCACCTTGCATTTGTGAGTGGTACCTCTAGTACCCAGTTTTTAATCATTCCGTTAAAGTTATTCTATGATCTTATCGTCCTTTCCCAAGTTGTCCATAACCGCGGACACGGCTTTTCGAAAAGATTTACCCTGCAGGGGTGTACAATGTTTGCCACGCGTACCGTCCGGCCCATTACCTGTACAATTAGCTCTCTTCCTTGGAAAGCCGGCTGGGTGGGAGCGGTGTCGACTTCTCCCTCGTTAAGGACTTTCCAGGATCATCAGTGGTGGCAGGGCTGCCAGTGCCTGTAACACCCGCCCCACGGCCACTTATTTTCCAAACATCACAATCCTCATCTCAGTTCATACCACCATCATCACGCACGCACAAATGGAAGCCCGAACTAGAGGACCCTGGCTAGCCCCGCTCGAGTTATTTAGTCTATGAGGGTTCCTGCACTGCGAATGCATAGGCCTCACGCATGGCTGCACGCTCAGTCTTGGTTCGGGAGGTAAAGAACTCGCACCTAGGCGGCGAGAACGAGACAAAGCACCACAACCACAGTGGCCTCTCATCCCCACCTTTAAGCATTTTATTACCTGTCTCCACAATTCTCCACCATCATCTGCACAACTCATCACCTGTTTCCAACATGAACCATCCATCGTACAGCTAAGCATCTACTAAGCATGGCTAAGCATCAACATAGCATAGTTTAGTATCTCAGGACAACAATACAAACCTATGGATAATAGGAGGGAAACAGGTATTGGCATCGGAAACTTAATGCAACTATAGGATACTCTAATCCAACAAAATTGACATTTAGAACCGCATGCAATATTATAGTGGAGAAAATATTTGCGGAAACATAGGATAAGATATGCTCAGAGGGGGGATTACGCTTGCCTGGCTCAACGTGCTGGTAGTACGGATCGTCGGGGTAATGCGGTGTAACCCCGACTGCTTGATCTATCGAAGCAAAGCAACGGAAGAGCAATCAATCACCACACATGCTTGAACAGATGCAATGCGCACACACATGATGACATGACATTTTAAATCCCCGGGAGGAGGATGATTCGACTATTCAGATTAAACGGAGTTCGGGTGCTTAGAGGGGCGCATCCCGGATATACCGTGAATTTAGGTCACGAACGAACTTTTCTTGTTGATTAAGAAAGATGGAACCCTATGTTGCACTTGGATATAAGATGTCATGATCAGATGATGCAATGCAGGGTATCGGTGATTTAATAAACATGATAACCATTTAAGCGGTTGGTTCACGAATTTCCGGACATTTGGTATATTACCCGCAATTTTCTGAAGCACCGCTAAAAGTTATTACATTTTAAAATCCTCTTTCATTAAGTCCTCTTTCAAATTATGTTTAAACAACAATGGTAACTAGTTGTCCATATTTGGAAAAAGAACTGAAATTTGGAATTATTTGGGACTGAATTAAATCGGATCATCCGATGTTTGTCGGAATCGGATTATCCGGTGAATTTGGCTCGAAATGGCTAAGGACCGTAGTTTGTACAGTGTTCTGAGGTACTGACTATTTTCGGAATTTCCGAATTTTGCAGAATCGGATTATCCGGTTGGCACAAAAGCGCTGAAATATCCTAAGGACCAAGGGTTCAACTGCACTGGAATATTTCGGATATTCCGAGTTTTCCATTTTCGGAATATCCGACGCATTGCACTGCACACAACGCGACGACGGCGAGCTCCAACGAGTGGAAGCTACGGCGAGGGAGAGAGAGGGAGAAGATGTCCGAACGGACGGCCGGCTCACCCTGAACGCGAGGATGTGCTCGGCGGCGACGTAGGTGGACGGACGGCGACGAATTTGTCCGGCGAAGCCGCGGCGGCCGTCGGAGAAGAACGGGGCGGCGCCGGTGACTTAGGGATCCCCGGTCCGATTCCTCCGGTGGAGATGGAGAAGACGACACGGCGGAGTTCCCGGTGTTCTTCGATTCGCCCAGGGACGCTTCGAACGTCGGCGGCGAGCTCGGCGGAGACGGCGGACAGGGTTGTTCGTGGGGAGAGAGAAGAGAGCGCGGGGCAGGCGAGAGGATAGGGTAGGGGGAGAGCAGAGCGGCTCGTGGTCGTGGGCTCCTCTTCTCCTCATAGGGAAGGACAGAGAAAGGGGGGGGGGGGGGGGGCCGGCGGGCGTCGACGCGGACGGAGACGGCGTGGCGCCAGTGCGTCGTGGCTACAGGAGGGAGATGGTGATTTTCTGAAAACCCCCTGGCTGATTTGTTTCTCTCACGGATAGGTCCTTTTCCTTTTTAATTTATAAAACCTTTTAAATCCAGCAGCTTCAGTGATTTAATTGGAGCACTTAAACGCTTCCAAAAATTATAAAATAATTTGTGTGGCCTTTTCATCTCATGTGGACGCTCCACAAAAATTGGCGCCTCCAAATAAAATGTTTTGAACCACTTTTGTTTAGAGAGGTTGGATATGGCATTTTGCTAAATTTCAAAGTGTTGCTCCTTTAATATTTTTAGAGAAGGGAAAAATATCATTTTGGAACTCTTGGAACTTCCTTGACAAATATAAGAGGACAAGGTAGTGGTGTTTGCAAGTTTGAGTGCTTTCACGGTTTGAAATTTGTTGAAGCAAAATTTGCATTTCGGTTGAAGTGTGCCAAACCACCACAAATCCCTAGCAACAACAACAATTCCCTAGCACAATTCCCTAGCAACAACATGATGCATGGATGCCATGATATAAACAACACAAAAGCGGAAAAATTACACCGGTTTTTAGGTTTTCGAAATTCGGGCTGTTACAACTCTACCCTCCTTACAGGAATCTCGTCCCGAGATTCTAGAGTAGGAAAGAGGGAGAGGTTACGACGGTCTTCAACGGTTTTCTCGGTGCAGATTGATTCAGTGCATCCTGAAGATCTTCATCGGCCTCACTTCGAGTCATCATCCACGTACACCATAGGAAAGAAGGAAACCTCCCGGAAGGATGGATCTTGGTGAATCTACCACGATCAGGTACCTCCTAGTAGAACTTAGGATGAGACTTCAAGCATCCCTTGATTTGAGAGTTAGGAGACACATGCTAGTAACGGAAGACTGATTAGAAGTTTCCGGTTGGCAGACAACTGTTTCTCAAAAGATTGAGAATATGAACTTTGCACAAGGCCCAAAATTTCTGAGAGAGAGTGTCGAAACAAGCTTCCAACAGATGAAGAGATAACTTGTACTAGTCGGCTTGAGTAGAACTTTCCTCACCGAGGAGCACTCAAATCACTGGAGAAGGATCGGAAAGCTAGATCGAGAGAACTTTAGAAACTCCGGGAACGTTAGTATCGGGAAAACTTCTTGATGCTTTAGACATCGGGAACAAGCTTCTTGAGGATCACCAACTATCGTTTCTGATTGAGAGTCAGACCTGGGGAGTGTAGAGATACTTCAGACTCAGCACCGGTAGGAATAGGAAGCTTTGCAATGCATACCAACGGATTACAATTGCTAGGAACCCAAGAGCTAGACCACACTGTCAAACTCCAAAGGAGGAACGAGATTGCGGAACCCGCGGATTAGCAACTTGTCAGGAGACAGCTTCCCTACTTGATTTGCTTGCGACAATACACCATTGATTCTCGGCTGGGGAAACACCAATGAAGACAAAAGGAGTTCTCAGACTTCCTCTCTTTCTGTAACAATTCAATCAGTGGCTTGGATGCATAGACTAAATCCTGAAGGAATGGAGGTAACAACATACCATTCCGAGAATATTCTACACATGCACGATCGAGTTGAGATGATTTCGGGGAACCAGACAATTCACTCAGATCCACTGCGACATCTTTCAGCAATTGCACGTGAACCAGGGAAAGTCACTTCTAACTCCAGAACACATACCTTGTGAGGACACAAAGTGAGTTCCAACAAATTTCCAATGCTAACGCCCAATATCCAATATAAATCTCCTCAAACATGGAGAAAATAAGAATGTAGTTGATGGGCTCAACAACAAACTTATCCAGATACTCCAAGACGGTAGACTCATATGTCACATGAATGGGGCATAGGTATTGGTCAGACTAACACATCCAGATAGGTTGGTCTGAGTTTGATTTGACGATAGCCCAATTCAAATCAAAAGATTTGGAGGTTAGCATATCCAAAGAGGAGATACCACCTCGCTTCAAGACGGACAGACTAGACATCCCATTGAGAAGGAACTATATCAGATAGAGCTTTTGTCTTTTAACTCCCCAAGTTGTTTAAGCTCAACCGAATAATTCTGGACATCCAGCACGATTTTCTTGGAGGAGGGAGTTGTTCAGAGAACCAGCTTACTCATAAGCTCAACATCACGGTCAGGTGACAACCTGGCGATACTTCTGGAAAGACCTCCAGAATATCACGATCCACATATAGGATATCACGCCATACCGGTGGATCTTGAGTTCAAGAGAGGATCATGCCTTTCAAGGCACAACGAGGTGGTCTTGGGAGCTTCGGCACGAACCTAGCTCTTTGACCGAGGAAGGGCAGCAGAGAAATCGAACTTGGGAACACAGTCAAATTCAACTTATTGATCGGCTAACCAATCATGATAAGAAGGACAAGGAATGTCCTTGGATTTCGGCACAGTAAGAACTGCTAAGAATATCCGATAGCCACATCATTGCTTACGACTTATCCTTCTCGAGTAACGAGTCACTCGGAAAACGGAGAGTAATGAATTGTAAGAGCATCACTTCATCAAGAGGATCATGCTACTTAGCTCGATACCCTGATATCCAAGAGTGTGACACTCTAAGGTAGAACAGAACAAAAGCTAGACAAGGCCCTTATTCTGCAGATTACAATTCTTTGACCAGGTCCAGGAAATGGACAAGGTACTGGAGTTTGTTTCTCCTAACAAGACGAATGGAAAGTCTTGACGGATCAAGAGGGTGACTTGCATCGGAACACCCAATGCACGATAAGACTTTACTGTCAACTGACCGACAAAAGTCAGAGAGCAGATCAGAGTAAGAAACATGCTCAGGAGAAATCCTAAGATGTTGAAGATGCACCGGTTATTACTCAATTGTGATAACCATGCCCAAAAGGAGAGATGCAGCATAGTCATGAACATAGATGGGGGATTCGCTAAGCGAATTCTTGTCATAACCCAGATGATTCCAAGACAGAATCTCCAGCTATGGCATAGTTAAAGTTACATAGCCAGCCGAGGTGTAGGAAATTAAGGTTCAACCATTTACCACACAGACCACGTAAAGGACTTGGGTTAAAGGTCAGCTTCATGTGCCGAGAATCATAAGTAGCATAACAATCACATGGGTAACAACCCACACAATTCATCATTCCAGAATCACAGCACAATCCGGGACCTTCGGTTCAAGACCTTGGGTTGAAATCCAACAAAGGAGCAAAAGATTAGACTCGGTCAAAACATCTGAGTTGATTTGGGATTGCAACGCAGCGGGAGCAACGTGACACATAACACTAAAGGTTGAACCCAACCCCGTTTCTAATCATTTTGAAGTAACAGACGAGGAGTAAAACCTTTAAGTCAAATTGAGGTAAGATTGCTCCGAGAATAGAGGGTAACCAGATAAGGAGTAAAAATAATCCTAAGATGGTTTTCACAACTCATTTTTAGGTTAAAAATATTTTCACAAACACTAGACTCAACATCGACCAGTAGAAGGGTTTCCTACAGGCAGTACTGCTCTGATACCAACTTGTGGCGCCCCGACCCGACTGCTATACAGTGATACCGTGTCTCCGGTTATCCGATACCAGCAGGCACACTATCAAAGCATAATAGAGAGATCAAGACTTGTAGAACAACTGGCACATCACAGACTCTATGACACAAATCATATAGTTCAACTCTTATAATAGAGAAAGATAGCAAATGACAACCAGAGGTCACTGACCCAACATTACAACATGCGGAAGCGAATTAGGTTGTTCTAAACAACAAGAACCAACATATGGCCTAAGAGGCCTACATATAAACATCCAGCGCCAGCTGCTCCGGGATGTCCCAAGCTGCCACCTGGGAACCCCAGACTACTCGTCGACGTCCACAAAGAACCCACCTTCGAGGTCGATGAAGTCCTCCTCTGAAACAAAACAAACGACGTTGAGTTCGACGAACTCGCAAGATATAAATAGAGCTTTAGCTCGATGAGGCTTTCAAAGTTATATGGTTGTTTTGCATAAAGCTGATTTTATTTATGAAAAGCATAACTCAATGGCATCGACTAATCAGAATATTTTCAAAAGAGGTAAGGAGTAACTCTTTCTTTCATCACCTTACTCATCATCAACCATTGTACCTGTTCATCAAAGGCACCTCCCCGAATCACCCTCGAGGAAGCTCACCTTGCATTTGTGAGTGGTACCTCTAGTACCCAGTTTTTAATCATTCCGTTAAAGTTATTCTATGATCTTATCGTCCTTTCCCAAGTTGTCCATAACCGCGGACACGGCTTTTCGAAAAGATTTACCCTGCAGGGGTGTACAATGTTTGCCACGCGTACCGTCCGGCCCATTACCTGTACAATTAGCTCTCTTCCTTGGAAAGCCGGCTGGGTGGGAGCGGTGTCGACTTCTCCCTCGTTAAGGACTTTCCAGGATCATCAGTGGCGGCAGGGCTGCCAGTGCCTGTAACACCCGCCCCACGGCCACTTATTTTCCAAACATCACAATCCTCATCTCAGTTCATCCACCATCATCACGCACGCACAAATGGAAGCCCGAACTAGAGGACCCTGGCTAGCCCCGCTCGAGTTATTTAGTCTATGAGGGTTCCTGCACTGCGAATGCATAGGCCTCACGCATGGCTGCACGCTCAGTCTTGGTTCGGGAGGTAAAGAACTCGCACCTAGGCGGCGAGAACGAGACAAAGCACCACAACCACAGTGGCCTCTCATCCCCACCTTTAAGCATTTTATTACCTGTCTCCACAATTCTCCACCATCATCTGCACAACTCATCACCTGTTTCCAACATGAACCATCCATCGTACAGCTAAGCATCTACTAAGCATGGCTAAGCATCAACATAGCATAGTTTAGTATCTCAGGACAACAATACAAACCTATGGATAATAGGAGGGAAACAGGTATTGGCATCGGAAACTTAATGCAACTATAGGATACTCTAATCCAACAAAATTGACATTTAGAACCGCATGCAATATTATAGTGGAGAAAATATTTGCGGAAACATAGGATAAGATATGCTCAGAGGGGGGATTACGCTTGCCTGGCTCAACGTGCTGGTAGTACGGATCGTCGGGGTATTGCGGTGTAACCCCGACTGCTTGATCTATCGAAGCAAAGCAACGGAAGAGCAATCAATCACCACACATGCTTGAATAGATGCAATGCGCACACACATGATGACATGACATTTTAAATCCCGGGAGGAGGATGATTCGACTATTCAGATTAAACGGAGTTCGGGTGCTTAGAGGGGCGCATCCGGATATACCGTGAATTTAGGTCACGAACGAACTTTTCTTGTTGATTAAGAAAGATGGAACCCTATGTTGCACTTGGATATAAGATGTCATGATCAGATGATGCAATGCAGGGTATCGGTGATTTAATAAACATGATAACCATTTAAGCGGTTGGTTCACGAATTTCCGGACATTTGGTATATTACCCGCAATTTTCTGAAGCACCGCTAAAAGTTATTACATTTTAAAATCCTCTTTCATTAAGTCCTCTTTCAAATTATGTTTAAACAACAATGGTAACTAGTTGTCCATATTTGGAAAAAGAACTGAAATTTGGAATTATTTGGGACTGAATTAAATCGGATCATCCGATGTTTGTCGGAATCGGATTATCCGGTGAATTTGGCTCGAAATGGCTAAGGACCGTAGTTTGTACAGTGTTCTGAGGTACTGACTATTTTCGGAATTTCCGAATTTTGCAGAATCGGATTATCCGGTTGGCACAAAAGGGCTGAAATATCCTAAGGACCAAGGGTCCAACTGCACTGGAATATTTCGGATATTCCGAGTTTTCCATTTTCGGAATATCCGATGCATTGCACTGCACACAACGCGACGACGGCGAGCTCCAACGAGCGGAAGCTACGGCGAGGGAGAGAGAGGGAGAAGATGTCCGAACGGACGGCCGGCTCACCCTGAACGCGAGGATGTGCTCGGCGGCGACGTAGGTGGACGGACGGCGACGAATTTGTCCGGCGAAGCCGCGGCGGCTGTCGGAGAAGAACGGGGCGGCGTCGGCGACTTAGGGATCCCCGGTCCGATTCCTCCGGTGGAGATGGAGAAGACGACACGGCGGAGTTCTCGGTGTTCTTCGATTCGCCCGGGGACGCTTCGAACGTCGGCGGCGAGCTCGGCGGAGACGGCGGACAGGGTTGTTCGTGGGGAGAGAGAAGAGAGCGCGGGGCAGGCGAGAGGATAGGGTAGGGGGAGAGCAGAGCGGCTCGTGGTCGTGGGCTCCTCTTCTCCTCACAGGGAAGGACAGAGAAAGGGGGGGGGGGCGGCGCGGCGTCGACGCGGACGGAGACGGCGTGGCGCCAGTGCGTCGTGGCTACAGGAGGGAGATGGTGATTTTCTGAAAACCCCCCTGGCTGATTTGTTTCTCTCACGGATAGGTCCTTTTCCTTTTTAACTTATAAAACCTTTTAAATCCAGCAGCTTCAGTGATTTAATTGGAGCACTTAAACACTTCCAAAAATTATAAAATAATTTGTGTGGCCTTTTCATCTCATGTGGACGCTCCACAAAAATTGGCGCCTCCAAATAAAATGTTTTGAACCACTTTTGTTTAGAGAGGTTGGATATGGCATTTTGCTAAATTTCAAAGTGTTGCTCCTTTAATATTTTTAGAGAAGGGAAAAATATCATTTTGGAACTCTTGGAACTTCCTTGACAAATATAAGAGGACAAGGTAGTGGTGTTTGCAAGTTTGAGTGCTTTCACGGTTTGAAATTTGTTGAAGCAAAATTTGCATTTCGGTTGAAGTGTGCCAAACCACCACAAATCCCTAGCAACAACAACAATTCCCTAGCAACAACATGATGCATGGATGCCATGATACAAACAACACAAAAACGGAAAAATTACACGGGTTTTTAGGTTTTCGAAATTCGGGCTGTTACATCAGCCACATTGTTAGAGCAATCAAAGTGAATCTGCAGTACGTAACTCAACTTATCACCTTTAGCCGAAGTTAGGAGAACGCCGGCTCCTGATCCCTCAAGCTGCTTAGACCCGTCAAAATGCATAATCCATGACTTGGTGCTTGGAGTAGCTGGAGGCGCGTTTGTCTCTGTCCAATCATTAAAAAATCTGCCCAAGCCTGCGATTTGATAGCATTGCGGGGTTCATAGTTGATATGATATGGCCCCATCCCTATTGCCCACTTGGCGATTCGCCCAGTGGCCTCTGTGTTCCTGATGATCTCTGCCAATGGAGCAGAGCTAACCACTGTAATTGGATGTTCCTGGAAATAGTGCTTCAGTTTCCTAGATGCCATGAAGACTCCGAACACAAGCTTCTGCCAATGCGGGTAACGCTGCTTTGCCTGTGTGAGAACTTCACTGGCATAGTAAACCGGCCTCTGAACCGGGTATTCTTTCCCCTCTTCTTTGCGCTCTACCACGACCACGACGCTGACAGCACGTGGCCCGGCCGCAATATACATCAACAAAGGTTCCTTTGGTGTAGGAGCCGCCAAGACTGGCGCCTCTGACAGTGTTTTCTTCAGTAACTCAAATGCATCATCCGCTTCCTGATTCCACATGAAGTTGTCAGTTTTCTTCAAGAGCCGGTATAAAGGGATGGCTTTCTCTCCAAGCCGGGCTATGAACCGGCTCAAGGACGCGATGCACCCCGTAAGCTTCTGGACATCTTTCAACTCTTCCGGCTTCTTCAAGTTCTGGATGGCCTTGATTTTTTCCGGGTTTGCCTCGATTCCTCGCTCTGAAATGATGAAACCAAGAAGTTTTCCTGCTGGAACCCCAAACACACACTTGGTGGGGTTAAGATTCATCTCATACCGCCTCAGGTTAGCAAAAGTTTCCTTCATGTCATCAATCAGAGACCCGGCTTGCTGAGACTTGATAACAACATCATCAACATAGGCATGGACATTGCGACCAATCTGATCATGGAAGCAATTCTGGACACATCTCTGGTAAGTCGCCCCGGCGTTCTTTAGGCCGAAGGTCATAGTTTTATAACAGAAGGCTCCAAAGGGGGTTATGAACGCAGTTTTCTCCCAATCCTCCTCTTTGAGCTTGATTTGATGGTAACCTGAATATGCATCTAAAAAACACAAGAGCTCGCTGCCTGCAACGACATCGATGATCTGGTCAATACGTGGTAATGCAAACGGATCCTTTGGACATACCTTGTTAAGACTGGTGTAGTCAATGCACATACGCCACTCTCCATTCTTTTTCATCACTAAAACCGGGTTAGCCAGCTACTTTGGGTGGTAAACCTCCATGATAAAGCCGGCAGCCAAAAGCCGGGCTATCTCTTCTCCAACAATCTTGCGTCTTTCCTCGTTCAATCTGTGTAGTCCTTGTTTCACGGGTCTAGCTTTGGGATCAACATGTAGGCTGTGCTCAGCGAGTTCAGCATGTACTCCGGGCATGTCACTAGGTGTCCATGCAGAGACGTCCCTGTTCTCATGGATGAACTCGATGAGCGCGCTTTCCTATTTATAAGTAAGATTTGTCCCCACGGCGAACTGCTTGGAAGAATCGTCGGGTGTGAAATCGATCATCTTTGTGTCCTGGGCCGACTTAAACTTTGCTTTGTCCTCAGCCGTTGGCCTCTTTAATGTTGTCCTATCGTTTGGGTCTACCTGAGACTTGTACAATTTCAGTTCCTCATGTGCGCAGGCCTGCTCAGCTAAGGCGGCATCGCCATCATCGCACTCTGTAGCCATCTCCCGGCTTCCATGTATCGTGATGATCCCCTTGGGACCCGGTATTTTCAACTGTAGATATACATAACACGGCCTTGCCATGAATCTGGCAAAGGCGGGTCTGCCAAAGAGAGCGTGATATGGGCTCTGTAATTTCTCGACCTTAAATGTAATCAACTCTGAATGATAGTTGGCCTTGGATTCACCAAAGGCAACCTCTAGCATGATTCTTCCCTCTGGCTTTGCAGATTTGCCTGGGACTATACCATGAAAGATTGTAGAAGTTGGCTGCAGCTGTGACTCTCTGAGACCCATGCGCAAGAAAGTTTCATAATATAAGATGTTGATGCTACTGCCTCCATCCATCAGCACCTTGTGCAAAACGTAGCCTCCCACCTGTGGTGCCACCACCAAGGCTAGGAGACCCGGATTTTCAATGAGTGGCGGGTGATCCTCCCTGCTCCATGTGACAGGATATTCAGACCACTTCAGATACCTCGGAACAGCTGGTGAAACTATATTGACTGCCCTCTTGACTAACTTTCTGTCTCTCTTTGTGGCATTGATGGTATGAACGTGATACTGGCCAAGTTGCTTTGGGTTTTGCTGAAACCCGCCCTGATCATCTCTGTTCTGGCCATCTCTAGCGTTGCCGAGTCCTGCGTTTCCGCCGGGTGGAGGTCTGCCTGCCACCCGCGGCCGCTGCCATGCAATGCCTTCTGAATCTGCTTCCATCTCTGCAAATCGATACACTGCTCCAATGAGTGATTGGCGGGTCTGCCATTCTTGCTGTGGCGGGGACACGGCATCCTGAAAGCTTCAATGTGGTTGGTTGGACGAGGTAGGCCTCGATAGTTGTTGCCTCTATTGTAATTATCTCCATTGCCTTGATAATTTCCATCCATCCCTGTCTCTGAAACCCGGAATTGGTATTGGCGACCAAATCTGAATTTCCTTCACCATAAGAACGCTTGTTCTGATTTGTTGTTGTTGTTGTTGTTGTTGTTGTTGTTGTTGTTGTTGTTGTTGTTGTTGTTCTGTTCGTTGCCATTGTGGTTCCTGCCACCGTTTCCCTTGTTTTTTGCATTGTCCTCATCCTCCGGGTTATCCTTTGTTTTATCCTTCGAGGCGTACTTGTTGGCTGTGGCCATCAGTTTGCTCACCGTGATAGAATTGGTGTGTCCCATCTGCTTCATACGCCCAATCTTCTCTGTAACCGGGTTATACCTGCAATTCCGGCTTATGCACAAAGCTACGGTACTTGGCGGGATTCCCTCGGATGAATTGAGCAACTCTGCAAAACACCGCATCCAATGTTGGGCAGACTCGTTTTTCCTCTGCACACAATTTTCCAGATCTTCCACGGTAGTGAGCCGCCTACAGGTACGTTGGAAGTTTTTGATGAAGACAGTTTTCAAATCAGACCAGCTATTGATGGAGTTGGCTGGCAGGTTGTTAAACCATAACTTGGCTGCTCCTTCACTCATCATGAGATACATAAAATTGGCACAAAGATTTTCAGTCGCATTGCGGATGCTCATAGCCATCACATAACCACTAAGCCAGGTTGAAGGATCCATAGCCGAGTCATAGTTGGTAACCTTGCCAGGTTCTTTGAACTTTTCTGGATAAGGCTCATTACGTATGACATCAGAGAGGCACGCCGGCCCTCTGAGGTTTGAACTGGATGATGCTACCGCCGGCGGATGGCTTATGATATCCACTCGCTCCATACTGAATTACGTACAACTGTCGTGGTGGTGTCACGGCAGATGCCATGGGGATGGCTTAAGTGTGGGCTCGCTTGGGCGTTGGGGGAACCGGGGAGGGTTTGCGCGCTCACGTAGCACGCATGAAGAAGAAGCAAGAAGTCGCAAGAACCAACAAGAACAGAGCAAACCAAGAACAGCAAAGAACACCACGATGTACCCTGCTTCGGGGCCCTCTTGTGGAGGTAACACCCCTACTGCAGCTCTAGCCTACTCTCTTATATCTCAAGTGTTTACAAGTACAGAGTGCTCCCTGAGCTGTATAATGAACAATGGAGAGAGCTCCAGGTAGAAGATGAAGCTTGGGGGGGAAATGATGCTTACAATGGTCGATCCTTCACAGGAGAAGGTGGTGTCGCATATATACAGTAACCGAATTACCCTTTTGCCCCTGGCCGCAGAGGACAATGGCAAGGACAAGGAGAACAGGACAAACACTGGCCACTGTCACTCAGCCCAGCTCACCCTCTGTCCACCACAGGCTTATCTTTCCTCTTTGAGCTTAAGGCAGTGTAGACCACAGTAGCCTAGGCACTGCCCCTTTCCCGAATTGGCCGAGTCAGCGCCTAGGGGCTTGTGACCCGGAAAACCTGTGGCTGTACCTTCTGTCTTCTGAGCCCCGGTCAGTAACATTACAGTGCCCGTGACTTTTACTGACACTACTTGGCCCCTGTGCAACATCCGAGTTGCCCTACCCGGGTCCTTCCTGACGGATCCGGATAACTTAGCCGGCTCTTCTCCCTTGGATCCGGTTAAACCTCACCGGATCCCCTTTGGTCCTTCCTTTTACACTGGCTTGAAGTAGGACTGACCGAATCCCCTTGAGATCCGGCCCAAGTGACCCGGCTAACCTTGATCCGGTTAGACCTTAACTGTTCATAACACATCATCTTTGCCCTACCCGGGGGCAGCCCCCCGACAGTAGTCCCCGAAGCTGGTACGGTCCTACAGCCTCGGCTGAAGGGCCGTTCCAGATTCAAAACCAACATCACTAACCGGATCACTTCTAGCTGTCACCGAATTTTCCGGGACATTTGGCAGGAAAAGCCTGTGCAAAGCCGTATAACCCGGGTTGTCAGCTCGTTATCCGGATCCACCGGGTATTCGAGTGTGTTTGACCAGAAGACCACGTCTCCTCGTTTCCTCCGTTGACCAGCACATAGGATCCTCCCCGCCGCTTAGAATTCTATTGCCTCGTGTGTGCTTGGAATACACGGCCATACTGAAGGCCACAGAATTCCAGGGTGCAGTTATTGCACGATACTCCGAAAACCGCGCAGCAGTGGGGGCAGTTACCGCTGGAGGCTATAAATGTGGGCGAAGGAACCTCCTCTTCTTCTTCGCCTTATTCCCTTACTCGTCCGCTCCGCCGTCGCCGCCGCGATCTCGACCTCCAAACTCGCCGCGCCGGGGACGCACAGCGCACCAGAGCAAGACCGCCGGAGCCGCGCCTCGCGCCCATCTCCGCCATTTCTCCGTCGAACTCCTCCTTCGAGGAACCAGCACTGTAAGTTCTTCCTCCTCTCGCCATAGCCACCGTGACGAGTTCATACTCTTGAAATACACACGCCTGTTCTTGCTAGATCGATGCGTATCTAAGCCATGTTCATGCCGTAGCATACTCCGTATACTTTCTCTCCAAGTTTTACATCAGACTAGCCTAGATAGACTTGTCACCGTAGGAGCAGTTCAACCATGTTTTTACCCGTGATTTTCTTTCTTTTTTACCACCGCTGTAGATCTTCCAAACCCTAGAAACCCGCGGAAAGATGTTTGCGATTTCCAACCGCATCACCTTCCCCACTGGACCCGGTTAACCCTACCCGGGATAAGATTAGCCGAGTTACCTTAGATCTGATTCGGTTTCAATGTTATCCGACTCTTCTTTGGTGTCATGGATTCCGAATCTCCTAATCCGGTTATCTGCCTTTTTACTGCAGAACTGAGTCAGTTATGGCCAAACTTCCTCCCGGCAGATGGGAGGGATCTGATGTTACCCGGAATGATTTGGAATGGCTACGAGCCACCCGGCGTATAACGCCGCAAGTTATATGCCGCAGACCCGGAAAAGAACTCGCACCGGCCCCCGAACCCGGTGAGCGCGTGGTATTCATAGCGCATTTCGAGCGCGGGCTCGGATTGCCTGCCAGTGACTTCTTCCGGGCCTTTCTGGACTTTTTCGGACTACAACTTCACCACCTCCCGGCGAACGCCTTCGTCTCTTTATCAGCTTTCACTTCCTTCTGCGAAGGCTATCTCGGTCTCTGGCCGAATGTAGATATATGGGCAAAGTACTTCCACCTTCGCAAGCACACCATTCCAGGTACCAAGCCGAAACAGCTGACTGCTTGCGGTTCGGTTAGCATCACCCCGAGGCAATGGTCCATCTTCCCCCGAGTCACCGGCCTAGACACGGTGAAGAAATGGCAAAGGACCTGGTTTTACGTAAAGAGCGCTGAGGGCCACGACGCTCTTAACCTGCCCGAATTCAGTATGGAGCCGCCCACAGCCGAACTGAACTTCGGTTACAATCCGGCTGAAACAATTGCTGAACTTCAGACAGTGCATACCACTCTGGAGGATTTTTTGAAGAAGGGTATGACCTCTGACGACCTCCTCCGGACCTTCATCTCTCGCCGGTCAGCCCTCTTCAAAGGCGTGATCACAAGATATGCCACATGCGTGGCGCACTAGATCCTACCCGGATCAGCAAGCACGAGCTTGACAAAGCTTCCGTCTTCAGACGTGTAAACGCCATTGCTGCCAATGAGATGTCGGATAAATGGCGGTGGGGTGTAAAGCCATTCTACCGGGAAAACCTTCCTCCACAGGTTAGCTCACCACTCTCCGAATCCAATCTTACTTCATCTGAATAACCCCGGCCTGATCCGGATTCGCATTATCTTTTTTGTAGCTGTTTGATCGTCAACTTACTGAAGACGGAGATCTCTCCACCAAGGCATGGACACCGGATCTTAGCCCGCCGCGCGAGGGCGAAGAGGATCCGGATACGGATGACTATTTGCCAATTCCCCGTGCCAAGCCAGTCCGCAAGGGTAAGCAATCAAACATTCACCACATTTCCGACGAAGAAGATGAAGATTGCTGCCTCTTAGAACCCATCGACGCTATTCCGATTTCATGGAAACCACCTCCTTGTGTTCCAGCCAAACAAGATGCTGAAGGGTCATCTCGGAAACGCACTGACGCGCCCGGATCTGATTCCCCTAAAGCCAAGAGAATCAAGAAGTCCGGCTCCAAGTCGAATCGTGTCAAGCCGATGCCTACCACCAAGGGGTAATACTGACTTAACTTCATTTGCTTTCTTCCTCTGTTAACCGAGTCATGTCTATCCGAGTTAACTGTTTGCTTTGCTTTATGCAGTGATGTCCTCATCACCGCGCAGACTCATTCATCCATCTCTTCTCCCATTCCTCCACTGGGTACGGCCATGGAAACCCAGTCTCCTGACCGAACTGCCACCTCGCCAACGCGTGTCACAACTGCCAATATTCCTCAGCCGACTCCCATTTCAGAGCCGGTTATTGACTTGGAGAGTGAGGAAACCTCGGCTCCAATCCGAGATTCGAGTTGGCCACGCCCTCTCAAGGAGCTGGAGAAGGAAAAGGCCAAGACATCGGCTACATCCATGCCTAAGCCGGATCCTCGCCCTACTCCCGCAGCACAAACCTGCTGAACCAAGAACAGCAGAAGAAGAAAAAGCAGAAGCAGCAACAACAACAACAAACTTCGAGAACCACAGAAACCGCAACATCAGAGACAGACCCCGGGTGCATCACCTCCACCCAAGCCGACTCAAGGTGTCGCTGGCACAACTTCCTCCACTTCGGATAAGCAAGTGGTTGCTGTCAAGCAAACCACCGCTGCCTCCTCTGCCATTCAATCCGGCCAAGCCAAGCCTAAGCTCAGCACTGCCAATGACTTTATTGAAGCCTGGAACGCCGTGGACCTTGCACCAGGTTTCTCCGCTGCAACGCCACACCCTGCTGGTCCTAGCCGAATGATGCAATCTCTTCATTCTGTGAAGGTTGCGTTTACTGCATCGCACCAAGTCTTCGAGGTAAGTTTGCCGAATCTTGCTTTTAGTTCGTCATGATCAAATAGTATCTACCCAGTCCCCGAGATTCGGGTCGAACGACTGATACTCTTTGGAGTAAGAAAGTCATTCGGCTTGAATCTTTAAAAAATTCGATCATGACCTTTTTCTTAACTGAAAAAACTGTGGGACCCCCAGTCCCCGGGTTTCTTTTTAACCGATTCGGTCAGTCTCGGCCAGTCCCCGAGATTCGTTTTGGCTCCACCTTGTCTCGGGTATCAGTCCCCGAGTCTCTTTTGACGCTTCCTACTTCTTTCAGGAAAGCACGGGCACTCGCAGCGATCTCTTTAAGCAGCTCGCCAACCAGTACCACAAGCTCCAAAAATCATTTGATGCCTTGGTCCTCAAGATGAATAGCAAAGAGGAAGAGCAAAAGCGTGTTCTGGCGGAGGAGAAATCAGAGGTAGCGCGAGTCCAGCGGGAGCTTGACCGGGTCGAAAAAGTGAAGAACAAGGTGAAAGCAGAGCGGAATGCACTGCGGACGGAGAGAGACACGCTCCAAAAGGAGCGCGACACTTTGCACGCCGGGCTACAGAAGCGAGCCGAATTAGATAAGCAAATTCAAACGACCGTTGCCGAATCTGAAGCCGAATTGAAAGCGGCTAAAGAAGAACTGGCTGCTCACAAAGCGGCCAGTGCGAAATGGCTGGCTCAACTTGCTAGCCTCAATGATGACATGGATCGTAAGTTCACCGAATCCCCTTTTTTCTTTCTGCTCTTAACCGACACATATGCTTGTGTTCCTTCTTGCTGAACTCAGTATTAGCTTATTTGTTTGTAGGAGAGTTTACCAGCATCCGGCTTCAAGCCGCCAAGGCTGTGCGAAACGCCCGAGCTGAGAGAGCTAAATTAACCGAGGCTCCCCTATCCGAGACATGGGACATCGAAGATCATATTACAGCACTTAAGGCTCGGATTGCTCCTCTGAAGGATTCCCATATTGGTCTGCTTAATGCAAGTCTCAAGGCTCACCGAATCTTGTTTCCTGAAGCGCGGCAAGTTGTGCCTGCGGAGGAGCTGATCAGAGACCTGGATCAAGCAATGACCCGGTTACAGCAGTGGAGGTCTTCGTCCGCCCGCGCTGGTGCTGACGCAGCTTTGCTATTCATCATGTCCTGGTATGAGCTAATTGATCTTGCCAAAGTACGCTCATTTCGCGAGGGTTCTCCGTGGGCTACAGACCCTACCCGGATCAAGATCCGTGAAGAAGCCGCCAACTTCATGGCCGAATTTGCACGCACCAAGCACCTTGATCTGGACGCTCCGGTCTATTCCGATGGGGAAGAGACTGAAGAAGAGGAATCGGACGATGCCTCCGCAGAAGATTATGCCGACTCTGAGGGCGAGTCTGATGAAGAAGAAGAATCCAGCAAGGTACCAGCCTCCGACTCGGCCAAGCTCACCGAACAAACTCCAACCGAGTCTCCTGTGATTCCAGCCACTAACTTGACTGTGATTACTAAACAGGCTTCACCTGATCCGGATATTTCCGAATCCGCCCATCCTTCAAGCTCTCCAGTCAAGATTACTTCCGAAGTGCCACCATCTTCTGAGTCTGCTCCAGCAACAGAACCTCCCGTAACCGCGTCCACTTCACCGAAGCACCCGTAGCTGAAGCCCGTGCCCCCGAAGCTCCGCTAACCGAGGCTCCTACCACAGAAGTTCCCGCAACCGAAACTCCTATGACCGAGTCTGCCGCGACCGAGTCCGCTGCACCCTGAAGTACTTAACAAAAACATTAAATCCCCGGTATGCCGGGAGCAGATGTAATAGACTATTTTAAGTTCTTTCGAGACTATGCTTATCATGCTTAACGCGATCCGGACAAGGTTTATGTTGGATCATCTTAAACCGAGTCCCCGAGTCTGTTTTCTTGTTTACTACTTTTGCCAAATCTTTGCTCTTGTCTACCTCTTTGGGTGTTTTGACAGTCGAGTCACAAGATAGGAATCATAGCATACAATACTTGAAACATGCGAGTTGTGGTTTAGAATCATTCAACATAAACGAAAAAATAAATAACAGGGGTTAGTAAACGACATGTGCCGAATCGGTTTTGGACCGAGTCCCCGAGTCCATTTTCATGTTTCCCATATTCCTCATCTCTGCTCTTGACTACCATTTTGGTGTTTGTCAGTCGAGTCACGAGATCAACAACACAACATACATTACTTGAAACTTAGAACAAGGTTCAAAGCGATTCGGCACACGAACGGCAAAAAACAAAACAGTAATAAACAACACATGCATAAGGACGAAGCAGTCCCCGAGTCCAGACTCGGATTACTGCGATTTCATTCATGATAAATTGAAATACATACATTGCGCCCTTTAAGAGTAAAAGGGTCGAAGCAGAGCTACATTCCAAGGTCGCTTGGTTTCCTGTCCGGGTCTGTCCAGGCCATCCTCTTGTTCCTGTGCATCTATAAGATAGTACGAGTCATTGTGCATAGCCCTGCTCACAATGAATGGTCCCTCCCATGGAGGTGACAATTTGTGTCGGCCTTTGCTGCGCTGCACCAGCCTCAGCACTAGATCACCCTCATGAAACACTCGAGGACTGATTTTTCGGCTATGATAACGCCTGAGATTTTGCTGGTATATTGCTGTCCGAGACAGGGCCAACTCTCTTGCTTCCTCTAGCAGATCCACTGCATCTTCCCGGGCCTCTTTTGCCTCGGTTTCAGTGTACATTGCCACCCTTGGTGCATCATATTCTATGTCAGTGGGTAGGACAGCTTCTGCCCCATAAACCAGAAAGAATGGCGTATAGCCTGTTGACCGATTCGGTGTAGTCCTTAGACCCCATAGAACTGATGGAATTTCATCTATCCAGCACCCCGGAGTTTTCAACAATGGTTCAATGAGACGAGCCTTGATGCCGGCTAACACTAGAGCATTTGATCTTTCCACTTGTCCATTGGACTCTGGATGTGCCACTGAGGCTATGTCTAACCGGATCCCCTTATCCATGCAGAATCGGGCAAACTCTCCGACAGCAAAGTTCGTGCCGTTATCCGAGATGATGCTATGAGGGTATCCGTATCTCAAAATGATTTCTTTCAAGAAGGTTACAGCCGAACGGCCATCCACTTTCCGGATTGGTTTCACCTCTATCCACTTGGTGAACTTATCCACCATCACCAGCATATGTGTCATGTTGCCCCTAGCCGGCTTGAAATCTCCCACCATATCCAAACACCACACAGCAAATGGCCAAGTAATAGGAATTGTCTTCAGTGCCGATGCGGGTAAGTGTGTTTGCTTAGCAAATCTCTGGCATCCTTCACATCTGCGGACTATGTCCTCCGCATCTGCATGAGCAGTGGGCCAATAAAATCCATGCCGGAACACTTTAGCCACCAGGGCTCTTGTACTGCAATGATGTCCACATTCACCTTGGTGTATCTCCAGGAGCATCTCCTTGCCCTCTGCTGGCTCCACGCAGCGCTGCAACACCTCGGTTACACTTCTTTTGTATAACTCCTTGTTGATGATGGTATAAGCCTTGGATCTCCTCTGGACACGCCTAGCCTTGGTTTCATCGCTTGGCAAGCTTCCTTCCTCGATGAATTTCATGATCTCTTCAGCCCACTCTGGTACTGGATGCAAAGGGAACAAGTGCTCATTTTCTTCCACAGGTTTGGCCGCCATTATTTCTTCTATCAGCTTCTGTCCATTCCCCACAATCCGGTTAGCATCATCTTCATCTCTGCTCCTCTTTCCCAAGACTCGGTTAGCATTTTCCGAATCTGTGTGAGCAGTCCCCGAGTCCGGGCATGCAGTCCCCGGGTCTTCCTCGATATACTCAACATCAACATTCATAGGAATAGCTTCGGATTCTTGCTTGGGAATAAAATCGACTCGGAATCAGGCGAAGGTTTGATTGAAGGGACCCTTAGATGATTCAAGGATATTCCGGGTGGGATTGCCTCCCTAGACGACCCGAGTTTTGACAGAACATCTGCAGCTTGGTTTTCCAGCCGAGGTATATGCTTGTACTCACAGCCTTCAAAAAATCCCGAAATTTTCTGAACATGAAACCGATACAGTGCCATATTGGCATCAAGAGCATCCCAATTTCCAGAAGATTGCTGCACGACCAAATCCGAATCACCGAAACATTCAATCCGGCGAACGCCGATGTCCCGAGCCACATTAAGCCCATGGATCAGTGCCTCATACTCGGCTACATTGTTTGACGCTGAGAAATGAATCTGCAATACATATCGCAATTGATCCTGTTTTGGTGATGTGAGCACCACCCCAGCACCTAGCCCGATTTTGCATTTGGAACCGTCAAAGTGCAACCTCCAGTAATTGTAATCCGGTTTAGGTGGCTCATATTGCATCTCAGCCCAGTCACAAAGGAAATCCGGCAAAGCCTGAGACTTGATAGCATCTCTTCTCTCATAATGCGGTGTGTAAGGAGACACTTCTATCGCCCATTTGGCAACTCGGCCAGTTGCATCTTTGCACCCAATGATCTCCGCAATTGGAGCTTCACACACCACTGTAATCGGGTGCTCTTGGAAGTAATGTTTCAACTTCTTGACCGCCAGGTACACACCATATGTCATCTTTTGGTAGTGAGGATAATTTTGCTTCGAAGTTGAGATCACCTCACTCAAATAGTACACCGGCCTCTGCACGGATTTGCCCTCTTCTTCTCTTTCTACCACAATAACCACACTTACGACCCGGTTAGTGGCCGCAATGTAAAGCAACATCGGTTCACTTGGCAAAGGTGATGCCAAAACTGGAGCAGTGGACAACAT
The DNA here is from genome assembly GCA_947311845.1 of Poa pratensis. Taxonomy (NCBI): domain Eukaryota; kingdom Viridiplantae; phylum Streptophyta; class Magnoliopsida; order Poales; family Poaceae; genus Poa; species Poa pratensis. The sequence goes on along the minus strand of CAMZMU010000109.1, from coordinate 1,161,826 downwards.
CTTTTTCAACTCATTGAAAGCTGAATCTGCCTGTGGGGTCCATGTGAATCCGGTGCTCTTTTTCATCAATTGATATAAGGGCAAGGCTTTCTCTCCTAACCGACTCACAAACCGGCTCAATGAGGCTAAGCACCCGGTGAATTTTTGCACATCTTTTAGACACTTAGGCAATTTCATGTTTTCTATGGCTCGGATCTTAGCCGGGTTAACTTCAATGCCTCGGCTTGATACAAGGAAGCCAAGCAACTTTCCAGCCGGGACACCAAAGGTGCACTTATCCGGATTCAATTTTAACCGATATTTTCTCAAGTTCACGAATGTTTCCTCGAGATCCTCGAGGAGAGTACGTTTCTCTTTAGTTTTGATGACAATGTCATCGACATACACCTGCACATTTTTGCCCATTTGAGTGCAAGCATTTTGCATACATCTCTGATAAGTTGCACCGGCATTTCTCAAACCAAAACATGACACGATAGCAATACGCCCCATACGGGGTAATAAAAGCAGTCTTTATTTGATCTTTAGGGTTCAGTGGTATCTGGTGAAAACCAGAGTACGCATCAATAAAAGACAACAACTCACACCCAGCAGTGAATCGATCACTTGATCAATCCGAGGTAAAGGAAATGGATCCTTCGGGCACGCCTTGTTCAGATTGGTGAAGTCGATGCACATACGCCACACCTTGACCACAGCCGGTTCGTCTTTCTTCTTCTCCACCAGAACCGGATTGGATATCCAGTCTGGATGCAACACCTCCATGATAAACCCGGCTGCAAGTAGCTTAGCCAGTTCATCGAGCACCACTTTTCTTCTATCCTCCGAGAGACGCCGAGTCGGTTGCTTAACCGGCTTTACTTCTGGCCTGACAAACAAAGAGTGCTCTGCCAACTCCCTCGGAACACCAGGCAGGTCCTTAGCCGACCATGCAAAGATATCCCGATTCTCACGGAGGAAGTGGCAAAGCGCGCTTTCCTATTTCTCGCCCAAACCGGCTCCAATGATGGCCATGCGCTCCGGGTTCTCCGGGTCAATGGGGATCTTCTTTGTCTCCTTGGGCACTTCAAAGGTTGCGCCGCCATCCGGGTTGGTCATGGCCAGCACGCCTAACTGAGCCGACTTCGCCATTGCCACCACCTCGTGCATCTTGCTCTTTTCAGCTTGTATCACCAGTGATTCGGCTAAGTTGGAACCAACTGTAGCACACTGTATGGCCTTCTTGTAGTCTCCCGCAACGGTGATAACACCATTCGGGCCAGGCATTTTCATCTTGAGGTAGGCCACATGAGTAGATATCATGAACTTGGCTAATGCTGGCCTGCCAAGCAGAGCATGGTATGGGCTTTCCAAATCCACCACCTCGAACTCGAGACTCTCAAGTCTGTGATTGTCCCTGGTACCAAACAACACATCCACCCAGATCTTACCCATGGGGGAACAAGACACCCCGGGTACTATGCCATGGAAAGTACAACTGCTCTGTTGCAACTGATTCGGCGAAATACCCAACTTGACCATTGTATCCCGATACATGATGTTTATGGCACTGCCATTGTCAACCAAGACTCGGCTAAACTTCACATTCAGCTTGGGCCCAACCAGAGTCGGATCCACGACTAGCGCATAGGTTCCTGGACTTGGCATGATTCGGGGATTATCCGCCCTGCTCCACGTGATTTCCTGCTCAGACCAGTTCAAGTACTTTGGAACTGCTGGCATCACTGCATTCACCTCCTTTGCTCTTCTCAACTGACTTTTCTTGTCAGTTGGCTCGGTCACGAAAACCACATAACTCTGATGTGCTTCCTTGTAATCATTCCCAGGGTATCCACCTTGCCTACTTGGGCCAACATCATTGTCATTGCCTCCCATGTTCACCAGGTTAACCGGCTTCGTTGCTGCTGGCCTCGGAGCTCCAGCGTTCACCGGGGTTGCATTGGCTCCGGTTAGCGGCATGTTTGGCCTGAAATTCGGTCTAGGAGCACCTCTCTGAGGTGGTCCTCTTTGACCTTCCGCCTGAATGCGGTGATGCCAACTACAGTTCCGGGTCGAATGATTAGCCGGTTTGCGCGGATCAGTGGTGTGATAACAGCAAGGCCCATCTAATCTGGACTCAAAAGTCAGAGGTGGACTTGGTCCCTCCCACACTTTCTTCGGCCAAGCACCTTGATTCGGCCTCCAAGCCGGACCATCAGTTTTTTGCCTCTGGCTATCTCCCGCTCCGGGTTGGTCCATGTTTACCGCAGCAACTTGATCAGAACCGTATCTGTAATCCGGATCTCTCCTCTTGTAACCGAATTCATGTCGGTCACTGGGCCTTAATGGTCCAACTCGGTTATTAACCGGTTGCCTCCTGTTTGCTCCCACTGCATCCAATGCGGGCTGTGTTGGATCACCCAGTGCATACGTGTCTGCTATCCGGATCATATCTGCCAGGGTTTTTGGCATATCTCTTTGGAGTTTCTGCCAAAGTGGGGTACCATGCCTGCATCCCTGTGCAAACCATGAAATGGCCTGCTCCTCTACTACACCTTCGCAAGAATTGCGCATGTTGCTCCACCGAGTCAAATACTCTCGGTCTGTCTCCCTCTCTTCCTGCTTGCACGCAGCCAGGAGCTGAGGTCGGTTTGGCCTCTTGTAGGTGCTGGAGAAGTTGCTGTTAAACGCCTGTTCCAAATCCATCCAACAATTGATACTACCCGGCGGCAAGTTATTCAACCAGATCCGGGCTGGACCTTCTAACATATGCGGGAGATACCGGACCGCCCATCGGCGATTGCCCCCGCAATGTGCACTGATGATACATAGTCCGTCAGCCAATCCTGTGGCTTGGTGCTGCCATTATACGGCTTCGTGTTGCGGCCGAGCTGGAACAACGGCACACTTGGCTCATTCATTATCCGAGGTCCAAAGCATGGTGGACCCGGTGGGCCTTGCTCTTCCAGCTTCTCGGACTGGTAGATTCTGTCCAACTTGAGACGCTGATCATCCGGATCCAACATCCGAGGCCCCAGTCTCGACGCCAGTGCATTGTCATACGTCTGGTATCCGGCTCGCGCCATAGCCGAATTGCCATCGTCATAGCGGTAGCCCACCTGGCCACCACTTTGCTGCTGCACCTGTGCCATCACTTGCTGTCCGGGATGGCGTGGTGGTTGACCTCGGCCAGCCGAATTTCCCCTTCCAGCACCCGGATTGCCTTGACCACCACTGTTTCTGCTTTGTCCGCCTCTTCCTTGAGCTGCTAGCTGCTTGCCCGCATATACGGCATCATAGGTTTGCAGCTGCTTGCTCTTACCCGAGTTCACACTTGGGGATCGGTCAACTACAACATGCGGAGATGACGCCTGGCCCTTAGACTTCTGGCTAGCAGCCTTAACCGACACCACTACACGGGAACCACCAGCATCCGGATTAGCTTTCCGGTAGGCTTCATTCTGCCTGTTGCACACATCTACAAGCTCATTCACTCTCTCCGCTTGCTTGCGCCAAGCATCCCCGGTCAGGTTACTTAATTCGGCTCGTGCTGCTGCTGCAGCCCTAAGATTCTTAGCCGGGGAGCTATACACTGGCTTGCCTGTTCCGGATCTATGACTAGTGGCTTTACTTGAGCTCGAACCTGCAGCTCTAGCCAACTCGTCGTTGAGATCCTTGCCTCTGTTACGCAACTCGGCTTTCTTGCGCGAGCGGTGCACTACAGGAGTAAAGCCATCTGTGATACCATTGGCAGCATTGTATTCTCTCAGGTCTCTATCAAACTCTTGCCTAGACTCTATCACTAATCGAGCCTCTTTTTGCAACCTCAGGCGTTCTGCCTCTAGCTGAGCTACAGTAAGATCTACATTTGCTCCAGGAGCCACTGGCCGAGCTAGCTTTTCCAAGACACCCTCTAAGGAAGCACCCTGCTTGACATGCCAAGGGGACCGACCGGATCGGGTTTCTCCTTAGGGAACTTAGCTGTCCGGGTCGGCTTGTCAGCTGGATCGACTGGCGTGGCCAGCTCCTCTGGCACGCTCGTGCTGGCACCTCCTTTGCCTGCAGCAGCGTTTGCTCCAGCCACCATGACCTCCACGCTGCTCCCGGGGCGAGCGCTACGCCCTCCGCGAGCTGCGCGGAAAGAGGGAGGATCCGCAGCCACGAGCACCTGCGCCGGGTACTCGCGAACTGGCTCGGTGGCGACGTAGGTGACGAAGCTGCCCAGCGTCATGAGGAAGCCATCGCGGGGAAGGGCTTGTTGGAGAAGCACCCCGCGTTGTCGCTGATGAAGTTGAACTCGCCGAGCTTGCACACGAGCCCAGAGAGGACCCGCTCGCCGGCACCAGTGACGGAGCCCGTCCGGATGGAAACCCCAGCCAACGCCACTGCTTGCCCCACGGTGGGCGCCAACTGTCGTGGTGGTGTCACGGCAGATGCCATGGGGATGGCTTAAGTGTGGGCTCGCTTGGGCGTTGGGGGAACCGGGGAGGGTTTGCGCGCTCACGTAGCACGCATGAAGAAGAAGCAAGAAGTCGCAAGAACCAACAAGAACAGAGCAAACCAAGAACAGCAAAGAACACCACGATGTACCCTGCTTCGGGGCCCTCTTGTGGAGGTAACACCCCTACTGCAGCTCTAGCCTACTCTCTTATATCTCAAGTGTTTACAAGTACAGAGTGCTCCCTGAGCTGTATAATGAACAATGGAGAGAGCTCCAGGTAGAAGATGAAGCTTGGGGGGGAAATGATGCTTACAATGGTCGATCCTCACAGGAGAAGGTGGTGTCGCATATATACAGTAACCGAATTACCCTTTTGCCCCTGGCCGCAGAGGACAATGGCAAGGACAAGGAGAACAGGACAAACACTGGCCACTGTCACTCAGCCCAGCTCACCCTCTGTCCACCACAGGCTTATCTTTCCTCTTTGAGCTTAAGGCAGTGTAGACCACAGTAGCCTAGCACTGCCCCTTTCCCGAATTGGCCGAGTCAGCGCCTAGGGGCTTGTGACCCGGAAAACCTGTGGCTGTACCTTGCTGTCTTCTGAGCCCCGGTCAGTAACATTACAGTGCCCGTGACTTTTACTGACACTACTTGGCCCCTGTGCAACATCCGAGTTGCCCTACCCGGGTCCTTCCTGACGGATCCGGATAACTTAGCCGGCTCTTCTCCCTTGGATCCGGTTAAACCTCACCGGATCCCCTTTGGTCCTTCCTTTACACTGGCTTGAAGTAGGACTGACCGAATCCCCTTGAGATCCGGCCCAAGTGACCCGGCTAACCTTGATCCGGTTAGACCTTAACTGTTCATAACACATCATCTTTGCCCTACCCGGGGGCAGCCCCCCGACACACTCCCTGACCCGGCGCTGACTGGTGCACGTTGCCTACAACTGGTGAACTTACTGCTGCTCCTGCAGCTGGGACCGCGCCGGCTCCTCCGACGCGGGCTACGGAGTTTGCTGCACACCTTGCCCTCGAACTATCAACAGTGGCTTGCGCAGCCGAAGCCGCGGGAGCGGCCTGTCTGGGTGGTGGTGGTGGTTGATTTTCCTGTGCCGCCCTTCATCGTGCTGAATCAGTCTGGGGCAGCCTCGGGCTCTCTCCCTGCCGGGTCCTTGAGCGGCTGTTATAAGGCGTGCCATGAAGGCCACTGCTATTATCTGGATAATTGGCTTGCTGAACCACGGCTGTACGTAACATGTCCATGGCGCGCCGGGTCTCCACTTCTGCTGGTGAGTTTCCCAGAGGGATACGATCAAGTGCTAAAGTTACCGCATACACGTTATCTGTTGGGTTGTTGTAATGACCCGGTGGGGTATGAAACCTGGGGTATGGCGGTGGCATGGCTCCTCCGGCAGGGGCTATTGGTGACCCGACTGGAACATTGCCGGGTCTTGCTCTGCCGACTCCTCCGGTTTGTCCTGCACTGGCTCCAGCAATGGGGACCTCCTGTACTATCCTGATGGGCTGGTCCTGTGGTGTTATGAACAGGGCAGTCAGGTTTATTGTCTCTCCTCTAAGTGGGAACCGGCTCTAATGCCTGTTATGTACCCTGGTCATGTCATTCTGTCGATTCTCCAAGATATTTGTATTATGTCGAAGGCGATTTTCCTTCTCATCCAGCTGCTGCTGCCTGGTCAACATGTACTGTTCCTTTACCGTGATCTCCCGCCGCGACTGCTCCAAGGCACGGCGTGCGATGTCCAGCTCTCTGGCGCGCATTGCTGCATTCTCTGGGGTTACCACTACCCCAAGTGCACTAGGATCCAAAATCAGATTGTTGCTAAACAAAGCCGGGTTTGGAGGGACAATGGAGGTTCCCTCTCCCGACGCTCTATTCATCTGAAATCCAAACGTGTTCATGCGATGCGCTATTTCCTCGGTTTCACTGGTAACAGATACCTCCTCTCCATCGTTCCGGGGCCGGGGCGGCTCTAGAATCACCAATAGTTGTTGTTGCTGCTACTGGTTTTGGGCCAGCGCTGCTGCCGTCGCCGTGGCTGCCGCCGAAACTGATGTCGGATCAATGTTGGTCACGGGTGCCGTGTAAATGGCGACCCGGCGCACCGGACCCGGGGATGACTCGTACTCCTCTTCTTCAACATCATATCTGAACCGATCATCAAACAAAGGTAAAATTGATTCCGTATCCTCATCGATCTCATCACGCGGCGCCCATGCCGGCTCTTCCGGCTGGGCCTCCTGCGTAACAACTGCATACTCGATCTCTGTCGTGCCCACTGATTCCTCTCCATCCGATTGAACGATGGTGGCGGCTCCTGAAACAGAGTCGTATTCGCTTTCCTCCGTTGTGGGTCTCGTGGCGTGCACCATGCCAACAAAGACGTTGATCCGCCTGATCGGGATGACCTCGCCGGCTTCCATCAGATCTGACTCCGGGCCCCACCCGAAATCGTCGACGATGCGTTTTCCTTGCGAGTTGATGGTGATCTCGCCGATGGCTAGGTTCTGCATGCCACGCAGAGCTTCTCCTGTGATGTAAACACCTTTAGGCGCGGGCCCCACGGTGGGCGCCAACTGTCGTGGGATTGTCACGGCAGATGTTACCAGGGGGTAACTTGAGTTGGGGGTCATAGCAGCTCTGGTGTACAAGAGATTGTCACGCTCCACGGGAACACACGATTTACCCAGGTTCAGCCTCTCCATAGGAGATAAAAACCTACTTCCTGCTTGCTTGTATTGATATGGGAGATCTCGTAACCCGCGGAACAATATGTCGCCGAGTTACAAGTCTAGGTTTACAATGGTGCGATTCTGGGTGTCTTGACTATCTGGGAACTTAGAACTTGTCTAACTATGACCTAGGAGCCAACTTATAAAGGCTGCCGGGTCTCCTGGTCGCATACAAGGTAAGGCCGGGTCTCACCCAGACTCGGAGTCCTACTCTAACTCTTCTAGTTCTTCGTGACCTCCAAGTCTTGGACTCCGTGACACGTACCGCCTCCGGGTCTTCCAGAACCTTCCTTACGTAGGCCGGGTTACCGACAAGCTCTCCGGCCTATCAGTGTAACCCGGCCCATGGCGATGGTTAGCTGGTCTCGCCCGGCCTCCTGCCTGGCGGGTCATGCTTCCCTCTTCATGGGCCTACCGGGTTATGATTCCCCCAACAAGAACCAGTATCAATACTTAATTTATGCAGTGAGTACTTGTTTAGGAAAAACATTCATAACACGTATATCAAATATACCATCATCATTGATGACTTCCCGGTGATTCGTTTCATCTCCTTGGTTTTTACCGCAACCAAAAATTCATGAAGGGAACGATTCCTCTCTCATGACATAGTCCATGACAAATTATTTGCAGCATAAGCAATGTTGTATGTCATCTAGTGGTCGAGCTGAACGAGGCGTTTCAATGTCATCAAGTATGACTGCCACATGCTCCTTTAATGCGAGTGTTCTCTTGATCGAGAAGAAAACAGTCAAAGTACTTAAAACTTCATCAACCCAACTTGCGGTGTATTCCGAGTTCATCGACCATCTCATATGTTCGCGATCTGTCAACACGCACCCGCAGTTCATTCTCTATGGTAGAGATCATAGCACACCGGACTACGATGAAATCATCCGCACGAATTCAATAATCCAAAATTATCCTCTTCGTTAGCGGAATCTTCGGCCTAACGGGTATTGTATCATATAGAGCAAATGGTTTAAACAAGGAGTATCCTCAAGCTATGGTACAAAAACAATGAAGTTGGACCCATCATTTTAAGTTTCTCATTCGCAGGAATGGTCTAAGTTAAAGTTGGCTATTACATCGGTTAATATCTACAAAGGTTTTGCAAAGACATGAAGACTATGTTCATAAAATGAGTTCAAGTTTTAAAATACTTTATATATAAACTATACGAACTCCCACTTAAACAAACATCTCTCATACTTGTTTAATGGATTACACGATCCTAATTCACTACACCACCCCCGATCGTCACGGCCGATGACATAGCTTCAAAGGTAGACATCACCATGTCAATCACATCACCCATGTGACTCGTGCTTAACCTTTTAGTCACTGTGTTCTGAGACGATGTCTATACATGCTAGGCTCGCCAAGTTAACCTCTAGCGTAATTGCAGTGCAACGTGTCTTACACCCACCGTATGCAAACACCGAGATGTGTAGCACCCGATCGTCACGGCCTGCTTCATAACAGAGAACTTTCTTGGTGGTGCACGCTAAAGGGAGAACACTAATGTTGGAATTAAATTGAGGGATCACCTTATACTACCCGGGCGGCTAGCTACGCACACCCTGCTAGGCGTTAGATATAAGAAGTATCTGATCACATTGCTTTTGGCTGTTCTGGATAGTGTTTGCATGCGTTGACGGCGTTCCTACCATCCGTTACATGCAAACATGGTGGTTCTGTTGTGCACAAATATTGTATGCACGGTGTTTTGTTTGTGGAACGACAAAAATATTGTGTGTGCGATGTTTTATTTGTGAACGACGGGCCGTTGTCTCCCACTACGCAAAAACAACAAATGAAAAGTTGTTTGCCTATTAGCTATAATCCCCAGTTTGTGTCAGCGACATGTGTAGTCTTTTTTTGGCAGCGTTCTCGAATTAGCCGTACACACTAGCTACGTGTGCTTTTTTTTCCGATGAAAAGTTCCTGAATATCTCGCTGAAACTGGTGGCATTATTAGTACGTCTTAATAATCCAATTAGTAACAAACTAAAAAAAAGACAGGATCATGTCATATTCAATAAGACAACTATAATCACACAGGTAAAACTGAGGCAAAAATCTTTTTCTACAAAATACATGCACCATTCCTGTGTTGAGAAGGCAAGAAAACATTTAATGGAGATTCCTGTCATACATGCAAAAATTAATCCTGGTCATTCCCTCTCGCAAAACGGTGCTCAAATAACCACACTCTCTTACTCCCTCCGTTCCAAAATAGATAACTTTCATTTGTCTACATACGGATGTATGTAGACATCTTTTAGTGTGTACATACATCCATATGTGGATATATGAAAGTCAAGTAATTTGGAACGGAGGGAGTAGATCTCAGCGAAAATAGGAAAAAGGAACAAATCAAAAAAAAAAATCAAAGTCAAGCACTAACATCAACAATTATTCTGGATCCAGAATTTTAAGCTGGAAAATACAAGATTTGTTGAAAAAAACAAATTCATCACATAAATTAACCTAAAATCTACAAAAATCTAGACCCTCCAAGATCGTCGCAATAGGAAGCCGGGCCTCGATGGAGGCAAGCTCGAGCGCCCACGGCTGCCTACGCGCGTGGCCTACCAGGCCTCAAGCCTCATCGTTGTCGAAGACCTTCCCGACGCGGACGCCCACCATTCCTTCTCGGAGCGAGCCGCCCACGTCCCTGCTCGTCGACGCGGCCATCCTTGCTCGTTGGCGCCATCTCAATCCCGTCCCCCACACTTGTCGACGGGGCCATCTCGATCCAGATCCATCGTGCTAAGCTCCAGCGCCTAAGGGGCAGAGAGAGAGAGAGTTGTTGCCGTCGCAACTGGATGCTGGACGCCGATGGGATCAAGCCCCTCCTTCTACACCACCACTGCAGATCCATGGTGGCAAGCTCCAGCGCCTATGGGAGGAGGGTGGAGGGATGGAATGGGGGAAGATGGAGGAACGACGCCCCAGTCCGGTGGCGGTGGAGGGTGGGCAGCGCAGGTCTGTCGGCGGCCGGAGCGGTGCTGGGGATCGGGCAGTGGGGGGGGGGGGGGGGGGGATGGGGATCGAGTGGGGCGTGGGAAAGGGGAGAGAGGGAGGCGTGCGGGTGGGAGGTGGCACATGACACATGGCTGTAAAAGATGAAACGTTGGTGGACGCGCGTGCTCTCTAACAAAACAAAAGCATGCTTGAATTGCCACATGCACAAGTCTAAAGACGTTAAAACACACTCGGTGCTCTCTTTATCCCTATAGGAGTGATTGAATGGTTAGATCATGGTGCATAGCTAGCCACCATGGTAGCCCACTATTTCCCATATATATATATATACACAATGACATCAAATGTAAAGTGAAAAATGACATGATATGGTCCTCGCGCTTTGATCTCCATCGAGCACTCCAGAATGGCACCATGTCCTCGATGCCTCCACACAAAAAGGTTAGTCCGAACATTTCATAAACTTACCTAGACCATATCATATCAGTTGCCCCTGCAAAATAAAGTTAGACGCTTCTACTTTATCTTTTGCATATTTTACGTGGCTTTTGGGGCTTTCGCAAAAGAACCGTTTCTTACCTACGAACCTGCAACCACAACACCGATCAAATAATCGTCTGTTTCATATCCCTTTCGGGCCCTCTATTGAAAATGCCAAGCCCATCTATTGAGAGAGAGACAGACACCCGCCAGCCGCATATATGGTACAAGTCATATGTCAGTTGCGGAACCAGTCTCGCGTAAGCGTACGCGTAAGGTCGGTCCGGGCCGCTTCATCAACTCAATACCGACGACAAAAGCAAGTGCACGCGAGAGGATAACAATTATAAGAAGGATGCCCTCATGCTACATGAGTTCTAACCGTACTACTATATCTACGCATAGATCGGCTCTGATACACTATTGGGTTACGGTGCAGAAAACAAAAAATTTCCTAACACCGATAACCGATAAAGCCAAGATCTAATACTATGCAGATATAAAGTAACAGAGGGAACCGATATACATACCCTTGTAGACCGAAAGCAGGGATTACGCTCCCGCACAAACGTTGATGAGGAAGACGATGTAGCCGACCTCAAGGTCGTGTAGGCGTACAAGCTCCGAGTGCCGCAAGGGCAGCACCTCCGAGGGATTACACACATACGGTGTGGGCGACGTCCCTCTGACCTCCGATCCAGCGAAGCAGCGGAAGAAGAGTAGCTCGGACCGAAGTACCAACAACACGACGATGTGCGTATGGCGGAGAAAACCTCTAGCTCCCGCAAGGTTCCAATTGCGGAACCACGAAGGAGATGAGAGAGAGAAAGAGAGAATTGGGTGTGCTTCAAAAGCCATGGGGGAACCCCTATATAAAGGAGGAGGGGTGCTGCCAATCTCCGTGGCTGGGCGCTGTGGGACTAAACCCCACACCAACCCACCTCCCTCCATGGTGCGCCAGCCCTAGGTGGGCTACGCCATGCCTTGGTGCGCCTCAAGGGGGAAGATCCCCCTTATGGGCCTTCTCCCCATGGGAGAGGCCCATTTAAGGTGGTCTGCCCCTAAAATTCGAATTAAATTAAAATAAAAAATATATTTAATCATTAATTACTTTAATTAATATTATATACATATTATTTAATTTATTCTTGCTTCAAAACACTTTTTGTTGCCTCCGATCTCCATCGGATATTTCTCTCTTATTTCGAAACACCTTCCGGACTTCTCCGATCGTCATCGGACAATTCCTGGAACAATTCCAGAGTTCGTTTCTCATTTCTCTTCGGTGTTAAGACTACTCCTATGCGTCGTCTACCCTTAAGTGTGACACCCTACGGTTCGAGATCACTCCAGACATGATCGAGACACCTCTCCGATCAATGACCAACAGCGGGATCTGGACACCCATGATGGCCCTGTGCAATCCACTAATTAATTTGATTGAACCTTAAACATCGTATCCTATCCCTTTGTAGCACGATACTGAGTTTGTCCGAGACATGATCATCGGTATCCCGATACCTTAGTTCTATCTCATTACCGATAAACACTGTTAACTCGTTCACATGATCACACATCCCGTGACCTAGTCACATGTTTGCAAACTTTGATGTGATCTCACCGTGTGGGCCCTAACTAGTATCTCTCCAACCTTCGGATGCCCAAATCCCGCTCTTGATCCATACGCCTCAACCTATTCCTTCGGAAACCTGATAGAGACACCTTTATGATCACCCTGTTACGTGTGACGTTTGATGCAGTCAAGGTAGCCTCCAGAGAGAGTGATTAAATATGATCTCACGGTCTAAGGATTAGGTTACTATGTTTCTAACTATCACGACCCTGAACATTGTTCACGTCATGATACTTAAATTGGGTACATCCATCACATCATTCTCCCAATGATATGACTCCATTGTCAACTGACTGAAATGTCACATGATCGGGAAACCTCGATCATCTATTGACTGATGGACTAGTTAAATAGAGGCTACTAGGGACCTAGTTGTTTACATACCACACATGTATTAATGTTTCCACTTAATACAGTTATAGCATGGTATAAAACTAATTATAGCATGGTACTATCTGGATCACTACCGGATTAAAATCACTTGAACACAATTTAATTTTTTTCCCGGAAGTAGGGTCGGTTTTTGGGTCGGTACTACCACCCCCTGTAAAACTGCAGGAACACTAACACTAAAACAGGCACAACTAGAGTATCCAAACTCCGTTTTGATGAATTTGGCCTCGTTGGATTCACAACAATGAGCTCTACATACAAGATCTAGAGAAACATCCAAATGGTAAAAGGTAAAACCTCTCTATAAAAGATGAACCAGCAAAATCTCCAATACCGAAAACGCAACAAGTTTTTCATACGAAATCAGTTTTCGGTGAACTTGAGCTTATTACGAAGATCACAACAAGAACCAAAACCCCACACAGAGAAAATCCAAATAAGAACCAAGAAAGACGATGCCAATCATGCAAAGGTTTAAGCTCTGTACGACTGATACGCTAAAGTTCACTCGAGAGCCCTCTTGATAGCATGATTATCTATACTATAACCCGGTCCCCCAACTAGCACCATGAGACCGGTAATTAGAAAGCCTATCAAGATCATACTTTTGCCTTGCGCATTCCACTTGATCTAGATGATGACAATCTTGATCTCTTCAAGTGTACCACCTTTCTTGATTGCGCTTCGCTCTGTGAAGACTCACATATTGCTCCACCGTGCTCCACTATGGGAGAGCCTCTCTTAGCCACATCTTCACTACCATTCTCTCCAAATGGATGGCAAGCTTCAAGCATAGGATTTCTTCGAGATGCTTCTCTTGAACTTGCACTTCTTAAACTCGATGACGACCACCACTTGACGTTATCCTCCATGGGCTATATGAAATCTTCCTTTCGATGCAAGCCCATGGAAGTATACCTAGCCCCACATAGATATATCAAACACACATATCATGGGTTAGTTCACAACTCTATATGGACAATTGCTTAGCATACAAAGAGATACATGATCCCACTTGGTACATCTTCTAGCTTTGTTTGTTGATCAATATCATGGGTTATACGATTCCTATTTTACAACCCTAACTCGTTGACGTTTTTTTTTCGAGTGCTCGCCTAGACCAAAAAAATTATCTATACATCCACCAACACTAACCATTTGACGTTCAACAAGATTGAAATCTGAGGTTTCAGTTGCTAAATGTCATAAATTATTTGACATGTTATAAGTTATGACCTATATGCATGATACTTAAATCTTGCCATGTTAATTCAACACATGTTACACCTTGTTTGCGAAAATGCTTTAAGTCGTGCAACAAAATATGGGCTAAATTTGTTCCCAGCTGATTTGAATATGACATCTGGTCATTGTTAATGCAATTTTTAGTATACATACATATCTTATACAACCTATATCCTTCCATTTTGTTAGTTCCAACTTCTATCTGCTTTCATCCTTCCAGACCAGCTGATTTGGTTGTGCGAATGATACCTAAATGATAAGATGATCAATGGAGCACAATACGCTGAATTACAGACACTTCAAGCCCGTTGAATAGAAAATGTGGCCCCAAGGTAGTCAGCACACTATGCTTTTACGACAAGCTATTGTAGGTTCATGCATATTTTGGATCTTTCCCTTTACATGGTTTTGGTTTTGTCAACTGTTTGGTCAATGATTAGAACATGGCAACTTTCTGATTGTTACACGATGAATAACATAGTATTCATACATACTACATTCTTGCTGTATTGATCTGTATTACTGTTGTTGAAATTTCCACAATAACAATGTCATGTTCTCTCTTTAGATCCGACATCTTTTATACTGTAGTAATGCTCATCTTACTTTAACTTGTTTTTCTCATCATGTGCAAACATTAACATGTTTCGTAAAGAAACTTATTTGCTTATTTTTGGCTCCGTGTTTTAACTTATTTTCACATTTTTTCATACTGCTGGATGAGTTCTGAGGGGATGATCCAAAGATTTTCCGAGACACTATTCCAGAATAATTTTGAACGAGTCTACCTGCTTACCAGTCCACCTGAATCAATACCTACAAGTGATACATATCTTGATGCTGAGAGTAGCTGCTCTTGGACCTGTAGGGTAAAAACTGAAGAAAGGCACGGAAGATTCGATCAAAACCATTGATGTAAGATTCTGCCAAAAAACTTTCCGTCCAATATGTGTTGTGCTTGATGAACTCGAATGTAATTTTAATTTGGTCGATATTTTTTAATAATTAATTAAGTATTCAAAAATTAATTTGACCAATCCACCCGCCATATATTGTTGGGCCATTGTTAAACAATTTTATAATTAGTAGCCATCTAATGGGTTACCTAAATGATCCTAAATAGGACATAAACAGGTCCAACAAATGTATGAACGAAAATGGGCTACCACGGGCCCACCTGTCAATTTAATGGGTCTGTCTGTCTAAACCTAAGGGCCCGGCTAACCTGATCCTAATGGGATGACTTGCCTAAACCTAATGGACTGGCCTGTTAATCTGAATGGGCCGGCCTGTTAAGCTGAATGGGATTATTGTTGGGCAGACTTGGCAAAGCTTTATAAGTGTCATATACCTGTTCTGTTTCCGTGATGCCATCTACCACGACAATTTTTTTGTGGTTGATGTTTCAACCATATATCATGATTTATGAGATCCATGGAAAATAATTTAGCCACACGTCTTTTACCATGGTACCCTGTTGTGGAGAAAATCTTTTTGGCCACGAAAAATGAACCTTCTACCACGAAAATTGGGCGTGATACTTTTTCTTCTAGTGTCCACAAATTTCCACGCGAATGAGGTTAAGGGATAACCAATATTCCTCAGGCATTGACTGGCCAAAACATTTGCTTGATTAATCCTGGTCCGACTGATTTGGAACTGGGTCGGTAAAGTCTACATACAGATTGAAATGAGTGAACAAACATTTTCTAATTTGGATCGGAAGGAGCAGAAAACATCTGGGCAGACGCTCTCCTATTCATGAAAAACTTTGAATTCTTCCGGAAAAGACCGTGTCTTGATTTCAGTCTTCCGCATAAACAAGAGACTAGAAAACCATCTGAGAACGTCTTTTCCGGACCATCTCCAACCATCTCCCTTTCATTATTTCAAACGTGGCTCACCAACAGGCAACAGCAACAAACGTCAGAACGTCTCTCTCTCCCTCTCGACGAAAACCATTTTAGAACCACCTTCAAACTCCTTCCGCAATCGATCCCCCAAAATTCCCTTATCCCTCGTATAATTCCACCACGAATTCGATCAGCACCAATCCCGATTCGCCCCTCCAAACCCTGCCCGCTCCAAACCCGCGCCAATCTCACCCACATTGCTTGTCTCCCCCAGATCTGGGCTCCAGCTGCACAAGCTCCAGATCCCCCGCTCTCTCGTAGCCGCCTCGCGACGCCGAGCTGGCTCCGCAGAAGCGGTCGCAGCGCGGCGGCGGGGGCGGTGGCGCAGCCGCCGCCACCGCTGCCGCGGCCTCATCTGCTGCGGGTGACTCGGGGGACGCGGTGATGGCGCGCTGGCTGCAGTCCGCGGGGCTGCAGCACCTCGCCGTCTCTTCCTCTGGGCCTGGGCCGGGGATGGGGATGGCTGGAGACCCCCGCGCCGCCGGCATCCTCCCCAACCTTCTCATGCAGGTTCGTGCCGTCGCCTGCATTTGCACGATCGCTAGCTTATGCACGCGGATCTTGTGCGTGTCCTTGTTAGCGGGCCTTGTATTTCCTTCAAGTATATCCCTTCTTTTGTTTGGATCGGTGAAGAAATGGTCGGAAGCCAGTGAGTTTAATCGTCCCCAATAGTCAGGGGGTGTGTCCCCGAAATGCGAAGCCAACATTGCGCCATGAGTGATATGTAGGTATATCGGTCATATGTGAAATTTAGGGTTTCCGAGTCTGGCAAGTCGGGGTTATGCTTCCTGAAGGTTTATTGTGAAATCTGTGTTCATTATTATCGAGGCAGCCTTGTGAACTTAAGTGGCTGGCGCGCCTGCCTCTAGTCCGCTTATGAAAGCTGCCACTGCAGGCAGGATGTAAAATGGTTAGGTTGATAGGTCTGCTGGTTAATTGGAAGAAAGTGTCTTAGTGCATGTTGTTTTGAAATGGTTCCCTAAATAGCATTTCAACGCCCCGACTAATTGCTTTCACCATGTTGCATGAAGTTTAGTTTAGAACTGCACACTGTTGACCTGGATGGTGGAACTATGCCTCTTCAGTGTGAAGAAGTTAGCTGGATGGATTGAATTGAGACTGGATAGCGCCCCACTCTTTGGGGGGAGGTTACTCTGTGTTTAAAATGGTTTTGAGGTGTAATATTTTCTGTAATCTTGAGTTGGTGTGCAAAGAAGTTAGCTGGATGCAAAATTGTAGGATGATTTTTTTGCCACATAAAACTGAAATTGGTTTACTATGATGCAAACAATTGAATATTCGTTAGTGAGAAAATATTGTACCTGCTATTTGTTGCATTATATGCCAAATGGAACTTTGAAGTTTTCTCGATCTTGAATTTCAAGGAACATCTACTGTATTACATATTCATATTACGTGGCATTACCTAGATCACTATGTCAAATTTTGATTGTGGCATCTAGTGCAAAGGTCCTACAGTAACTTTTATGTTGTACTAGATCTATGCATGAGGTCCGCATGTTGAAGCCTTGTTAGTTATTTGTGGTTCTGTTCATATTTCACACTAAGGGCACTTTTCACCTCTAGTATTGCTTAGCATGCCTAATATTACCTATGGTGAATAGTTAAAGCCTTGGAGGATTTTTCATTTTCAGCGATAAGAGCTTTATCAATACGTATGTGTTGTTGCCAAGTGGTTATATGTAGTTTTACAGATGTTACTATTATTGTTCGTAGGGGTATGGGCCCCAATCCATTGAAGAAAAACAAAAGCTTTACATGCTATTAAGGAGCCTGAATTTTAATGGCGAATCTGCATCTGCACCTATATCTGAGCCATACACACCAACAGCCCAGAGCTTCAATGGCGGCCATTCTATAGATGGATTCTATTCACCTGAACTTAGAGGTGAATTTGGAGCTGGCCTTTTGGATCTTCATGCGATGGATGACAGTGAGCTTCTTTCTGAGGTATGTCTATGGATAATATAGGCAAAACAACCTTGTACACAACAAATGTATATCTGCATCTGCTCATTTTTTGTTACCTTCTCCTATAACTAGGGAGATGATGCAAGTGACAAAGATATTTGAACACATTTCATGTTCCAATCTTAATATTTGTTCTGCAGTAATGCCTTCATGTGGTCTAATCCAGCTATGCTGTCTTCTTTGTCAGAATGTAGCATCAGAACCGTTTGAAGCCTCACCCTTTGTGCCAAAGGAAACCGATGACGATGATGACGATGTAATATCAGGAGGCCAGCAAGGTCTATCAGAAAATTACGGTGGTGCAATCATCAGCGAAAAAGAGAACAATACTAGAGAAAGTAATGTAGCAAAGATTAAAGTTGTGGTACGTTGTCACTTCCAACTTCCAAGTACTACTACTTTGTCTACAGTTATGCACTGATATCATAATCCAGTTTTTTTTGTTTCTTAATGTTAGTGAAAATATTATTTGATTAATAATTGTAACAATGTCAGGTAAGGAAGAGACCTCTGAACAGAAAGGAGACATCTCGAAAGGAGGAGGATGTCATAGATGTGCATAATTCTCAATTCTTGACTGTTCATGAACCTAAACTAAAGGTGCCATCTTTCATCTATTTGTTAGTATTCTTCACTATGTCTGCATTGGTAGTTCACAGATATAAAATTACATGGTTCCATCGGTTCGTCCTTTTATGGGGTTATAGATGTCTTGTGATGACATAATTCTCAATTCTTGACTGTTCATGAACCTAAACTAAAGGTGCCATCTTTCATCTATTTGTTAGTATTCTTCACTATGTCTGCATTGGTAGTTCACAGATATAAAATTACATGGTTCCATCGGTTCGTCCTTTTATGGGGTTATAGATGTCTTGTGATGAAGAAGAGGCAAATGTAGGAAGAGAGCCAACCCATTTCCTCCTTCCATGTTTTCTACTACAACTGTTGTGCTCTTGTTTGCAGTATGATATTTACAGCAACATATATTTCTTGCCTGTGTTCAAAATCAACAGTACTAAATCATTTTAATGCCGATATGCCATGAATCATGATGTGTGTGAACAAGTATGCTTTGAAGTGATACAGACTGAAATACTGAATAGCGATAGTTGGACCTGTCATTTATGCAACATTAATATGAAGAGCTTGAACCATTTCATTCAAAAGACCATTTTTCTGAGCGTTTAAGTTTTGCTGTGCACACATTGGCGTCTATGTGCATCCTGCAATGACACGCTGAAATGTAAAAAGATAGCAGATCCAGCACTTGTAGTATAATTGTTGCGGGCCTAGATATGGTTTGCCAAAATAATCTATGTAACATGGTTGCTATGTACGCAGTGGCGGCACCACAGTGACTGTGATGTCAAGCATCACTGGAGTTTTGTATTCTGCTGTAATGTGCCTGCATTTTATGTTTTAAAATGAATTTCCTTGTTTATACCCTATGAATACAAAGCTATGACATCACAGGTTTTGATGCCTAGCACCACCACAATATGTACGAGTGTATGACTGAAATACACTACATTCTCACCTATGGGGGTTAAATATAATTTACAGAAAAGGATTGCTGGAGACAAACCATTCCATGTGATCTATTTTCTTGCTAATGTGTCCTCATTAAGTTTGTCAATAAAGATGCAACACTTAACCATCATATGTACTTATCAATAATAAAAGTGCCATTAATAAGCCTTTTTAGCTTGTCCTGTGATTAACATGTAGTCTCCACTGGAAGGTGGATTTAACAGCTTATGTGGACAAACATGAATTTTGCTTTGATGCTGTCCTGGATGAGGAAGTCACTAATGATGAGGTAATATGTTTTTTCTAACCATCATCAGTGGCTGTAGAATGACTTATTTCTCTTATTCACCAATTACCATGTAATTCTTAGCACATAAGGTACTTGGTTGTTTGAGCAGGTATACCGGGAGACCGTGGAGCCCATTATACCGATAATTTTCCAAAGGACGAAAGCAACATGTTTTGCATATGGCCAAACAGGTTAGCTAACGCTGGTTGTCGAACAATTAACTATGTTTTCTTTAGAAGTTCCGGCAAATTATGTCTTCAGTTAAGTGTACATATGATTAGTCATGTTTCCATACGTCCCATAGATTCTACACAATTTTGTTCAATGTTCTTCAGATTCTCTGAAGTACTTATTTTTAAACGTTCTGGCCATCGTAAAAAAATAACGTTCTGGCTGTCAAATGTTTGGCTCTACATGGCCTATATACAGCTATTATGATTTCCGACTTCCTGGAAGGAATAAAGCTGAGCATTTGACATTAAGTGTAGCATGGAATTGATGTGACAGTTTGATAGGTGAACATGTGATTTCTGTTCTTGGAAGCATTATAAGAAATGTGCTTAAAATCAATACAGCATGGACTTTCTCTCTCAATGGTTTCTGAAGATGCTATATATCCTGGATGCAGCCCTTCATTCATCTATTTCATCTGGATGTTATGATGTACATGGAGTTACTCTAACGCATTTGAAAATTTTGAATTAGAAATCATTCTTGCACATCTACCGATTCCTAGTTTGATTGACAGTCTTGCTTTGCAGCATGGCTAATCATCCTTCCTATGCAGGTAGTGGCAAGACATATACAATGCAACCCCTGCCTCTAAGGGCTGCACAGGATATGGTTCGTCTTTTGCATCAACCTGTGTACCGGACTCAAAATTTCAAGTTGTGGCTTAGCTACTTCGAGATATATGGCGGGAAGCTATTTGATCTTCTCAGCGAAAGGAGGTTGATTGCTGCATTGCATTCTTATATATCTAATTTGGCATAGTAAAGTTCTTGGGTCGTCATTGCCTTTGTGTGTGTGAAGTTAATATTGTTTAGGCATAGTATGCAGCTACACGTGTAATTTGGGCTGCCACTTGGGTACTTTGCTTATTTTTCTTTCCTTTTTCCTTGCACGTATCTCTGTGTGATCATGTTCATGTTATCCCTGTATGGGTATGTTCCACATTTATAAGATTGTATCTTAGGAGTGACGGAAAAACCTTTTATGTTCTTGCATACAAGTGTTAGAACACACACAGATATGTGATAATTGGTGATTACCTATTGGTAACTGGTTAACAATGATAAGGCGAGTAGTTTGGGGGTTAGTGAAGCCAGGTTCTTGCTGATCATATGAAATACCACCACCTTTTGTCAGGGGTGCTTTCAATGCTTAAGCGAATTTAGTGCAACTGATGACTCATTAAATACTACCTTAATCCAAAATGTCCTTTTAGACTTTTACCAGTCAAAACATTTCTAATTTTGTCATCAACGAAGAAAGAATTACTGGCATCCAAAACATCAAATTGTTATTTTGCGTTTTCAAAACATCCAAAACATCAGTACAGGGTGGACCTTTTTCTGGTCTTGTACATAAACCTTATATTATCAATGAATCAAAAAGCAATGCTTTTTGCGTTTTCGAAAAAAGATTTATCATGAAGTATTATTATGTGCACTTGTTTTTATGTTAGGCAACATGTTTGCAAAGAAATTGATGGTCCAAGTACCATCTTGAAAACTGTGCCATGTCTTAAATTTTGAATCGGAGGAAGTACGAGAATTACTCAGCAACCGTAGCTGTTTAAAGTTTAAACTGAGCATTGAAATGAAACTTTGCTATGGACATACATCTCAGTAACTTGCTTTTTGTAATTTATTTTTGTATGCTTAAATGGGAATTTGTTCTTTTTCTTCCGTTTGACTTGGTTATGTGGTTTAATGTGAGCTGCATTTTCCCCCAATGTTTTTCTAGGCCACTCTGCATTAGGGAAGATGGGAAGAAACAGGTCTGCATTGTTGGTTTACAGGAGTTTGAGGTTTGTGATGTCCAGATTGTCAAAGAATACATCGAAAGGGGAAATGCCTCAAGAAGTACAGGATCAACTGGGGCTAACGAAGAGTCATCACGATCTCATGCCATTCTGCAATTGGCTGTGAAGAAGCACATCCCAGTGATAGAGAGTAGAAGACAGAGAGAGCGTGATGCGAATGAAGCTAAAAGCACAAAGCTTGTTGGAAAATTATCTTTTATTGATCTTGCTGGAAGCGAGCGTGGCGCTGATACAACGGATAATGACAAACAAACAAGGTACTTATTTTCTTCCTATAAATATAGACTTCTGTTTTTCTGGCATGCTAGTTGTATTATTTTCACTTGCTATGCTATCTGTGAATACCAACATAATACAGTCTTTTACCATCTAACTTTCTTCTTGTACCAGAATTGAGGGTGCAGAAATAAACAAGAGTCTTTTAGCTCTCAAGGAATGCATTCGTGCACTGGATAATGATCAACTACATATTCCTTTCAGAGGAAGCAAGCTCACTGAGGTGCTTCGTGATTCGTTTGTTGGCAACTCTCGAACAGTAATGATTTCTTGCATCTCACCGGGTTCAGGTTCATGTGAACATACACTAAATACCTTACGATACGCTGACAGGTGATATTCCCTTTATATGTCTTCAAATTTACATATTGTGTTTGATAATTTCGAAATACATTTAGTTGTCAGGTTTCATAATATTGCTGCTCAAAAAA
Organism: Poa pratensis; assembly: GCA_947311845.1. NCBI lineage: Eukaryota > Viridiplantae > Streptophyta > Magnoliopsida > Poales > Poaceae > Poa > Poa pratensis. The sequence continues at coordinate 1,139,430 of CAMZMU010000109.1, read as the reverse complement.
CAGGGTTAAAAGTCTTTCGAAAGGTGGCAACTCAAAAAAAGAGCAGTTCACTACGCAGTTTGTGTCCTCCAGCAAGGAATCTACCAACATTTCGTACCCATTATCTGGTGAAGCTGAAGAAACTATGGACCAGATTCAGGAGAACAGATATACTGATGCTTCAAAGAAAGTTGTTGAAATCAGTGCGAGTTCTTCAGTGGACCCTGATAGGAACTCATTTAGTATGATTCCAAGTTATTCACATAGAGGAAAAGAAGAAACTAGTTCAACATCTGCCTTGAGTGATAGAGAGAGGGTTGATTTGAAATCCAACCCAACTGGTTATAGCAGTAAAGCACAGCCACTTCAGAATTCAGTTAATTCACAAGAGGATAAAGTTACAAAAGTCTCACCTCCTCGGAGAAAAGCTAATATTTCAGAGAAATCTGAACGGCAGAGCAACTATGTGAAAAGGGAAAATGTGCCAGAGGTAAGTCGGATTGTCCATAAACAGCAACTGAAACAGCAGCAGCAAAGACCGTCCTCTACCTCGGCATCACAGGTTTCATCGAAACAATCTGAAAAGGAAAGTTCATGTGATGATTTGGAAATAAATGCATTACTTGAGGTAATTTTTTTATCATAATCGTATTTAGTTTACTAAGTGGAGCTGTGATACAAACTTTTTTTGTTTGTTTAGGAAGAGGAGGCGTTGATAGCAGCGCACAGAAAGGAAATTGAAAATACTATGGAAATAGTGCGGGAAGTAAGTTCCATTCGCTCAACTGCATATGAATTTACATCAAGCATGTCTTCGTGTTTGATGATATTGTCGCTATGTGCTCATTGTGTGCCTGATGTATCATCTTGCTCCCTATTGTTGATTGTTGAGTTGCTTGCGGTGTAATTGCCCATCATTATTTAGTGCGATCATCATGATTGGAGCAGATCCTTATCAAACAGATCTTGAGCTCCTAAAGAGAGGATCATATGCTGGAATGATATACTTTAGAGGGGAGAAAGTGAACTCTTATTGCTTATAATTCGTAATGATAATAGCATATCGCTTAAAAATAATCTCAATTTTTCTAATGAAACTTATCTCTATACGTATAATATACCTATATAAGGGAATGAGCTTAAATTCAAGGTAACTGATTATTCTTATATCTGTTTTCCAACTGACATTGCACCAGTGCACAGACGACCAACATGAGTAGTGCCGCATATTGCTACAGTACGAACAGGACTGACGTCAGTAATTTCACTTGACTAGATACACAGAACAGTTCACTGCCTGTAACGGTATTATAGTCTGTCGAGCACTGTATACGAGTCAAGTATGAGCAGCTGCAATGCCTGCAATGTTCAAAAATGCTTGAGCAACTGCTGGGTACATGTATCTTAACCAGTCAGGCAGTCACTGATCGGAACTGTTTGATGCCAGCTGTGCCTGAATATCTCCTACTCCTTGTTTACAGGCTTGTTTTCCAATCCTGAACAAGCATTAATGGCTGACTCTTGCTGTACCTTCTGCACGATCACACAATAGTTCATATAGGAGTGTTTGAGTGCTTTTAGTTCCTGTAAAGTGCGAACCTACATTTTGGGGCTTACTTCCCATATGTTTGCTATACAACGGTTGTGAAATCGTTTGACCAGAATAGTTCCATTTTGTACATTTTGATACCATTACTTACACTTATTTGAGATGTCCAGGTTCACTGATATATCTTTTAAATATCATTTAGCCAAGCACCAACTTAACACAATATGACTGGTGTTGCAGATTATGTACATTCAGATATACTTTTACTGATTTACCCATAATGACACTGCTTAACACTAGTCACATTTTGGATGTCATTTCAACACTATGTTATTGCCTAACAGTTAACACCACTTGCCATTGTATTGCAGGAGATGAACCTCTTGGCAGAAGTTGACCAACCCGGTAGCCTAATTGATAATTATGTGGCACAACTGAATTTTCTCCTGTCACGGAAGGCTTCTGGCTTGGTCAGTCTTCAGGCACGCTTAGCAAGGTTTCAACAGCGCCTGAAAGAAGAGGAGATCCTTACCCGTAAGAAACCATGAAGATAGTTTAACCTGAAAAATTAAATTCATTTTGGTATGTTATGAATTGCAAGGAGCTCTGAGTGGGAGGTATGTTTTAGGTATGTTTTATTCTGATCTCCCATACGATCACACTTCACTTAAGAGTTCGAAGAACTTAAGAGTCTTTCTGGGAAAACGAGAACTCGGGAAGAGTAAGGAATTGAGATGTTGGGGGGGGGGGGGGGGGGGGGGGGGGGTGCAGGAGCTTGGGTTTGAGGTTTTGCTCTTTTTTTTTTCCTCCAAAGGTTTGTTTCATTGTTTTTTCTGGTGGCGCATTGATTGTCATCATTGCCACTTTCTTTTTGTATGAATATAGTTAACTGATGTTTGGAGATGAGGAAATTATCATCGTACCTCGCCAACATAGACACCATTGTTGTATTATTTGTATCAAGAAAAGGTAACAGGCTGTAAGTTCTTCAGAGGTATTTCAGTGGCTTTTAACTGAATTGTGCACGGTTTGTTCAGTGTTAACTACTGTATCATCGATGGACTTGTTTACGAGACACTGGAAAGCTTGAAGATTTAGCTTGTTGTTCAGCTGTATATTATGTTATATCAGTTGAGTTTTTCTAAGAATATAAATGTAAGTACTCCCTCTGTCCCAAAATATAATGCGCGCTATTTTTTTACCCTGATCTATGATACTCAACTTTGACCGCTCAAATATAATAAATTATATGGATTGATAAATTGTACCATTGGATTTGTCTTGAAATATATATTAATACTAATTTTGTTGGTATATTATAAGTACAAATTATGATCAAAATTGTATGTCGTTGACCAGCAAAATTAAAGGGTGCCTTATATTTTTACGAGAGTATATTTTTAATGCACATTAACGCTTGGGGATTTGCGCAAAAATGTGACACTATTTTCTTTGCTAAAAAAAAGTCAAGAAACGAATGATTAGTATGATGATTATACACACACCTTTTATCTTCTATATGGTTCACAAATGGCTTCATTTTTTGTATGATTTTTCTGTAAATGCTCACCCTAACATATTCCAGCATGACATCCTGTTCCGGATACCCTGAATCGATTACACGGTCGACCTCTTCTCCCTGTCGGCAGACGGCTTCGCGCGCGCTCGGTTTCGCCGCTGTAGCTGAGCCACTGCTTCCTAACTCTGCCTCCTGAGCTCCCTGAAGTGTTGCTGAATTTTTCGCCACCGTCCTCGCAGAACTGTTCGTCCTTGAACTAGCCTTCCCGCAGTGCAGTGCGGCTGGACGGCAGCACGTTGCGGCCGCACGGAGGTTATGCTCCGGAGGGCGAACGATGCCGGCGACGGTGCAGTCGGCATGCCGGACAGTTTCTCGAGAAGCTTACTGTCGTCGTCCTTGTTCGACAGAAAGTCACCGTCTAGTTGTACGTCTCTGCCTTCACGTTCGGGAATGGCGTATGCGAGCAGCGAGCGTGAACTGGCAGCCTGACACGCAGAGTGGGATGTATGGATCTGGATGCAAGGAGCCGACGTGTTTCTGGTCGATTTGGGAAAGAGAAGGTCACGTTTAAGATACAGAGATATATAGGGGGTATTTTGCAAAAGTAATAATGCCACGTGTCCATCCTAGAACGACTTTGTACTGGTTTGCACGCACTACGCGTACCGATTTCTCACAGATTGCAACTAGTTGTATCAATTTGCACGCACCACGCGTACCTCCTTTGCAATTAGCTCTATTATAAAGTGTATAGTTTTTTCTGAAAAGTCAAACTTGACTATCTTTGACCATGAATTTTGGGAAACATTGTTAGCAATTACAATATCAAATCATTACCATTAGATTCATCGTGACATATATTTTCAATATTTTATTATTTTAGTTTTCCATATATTGTTAGTTTTTTGTAAAATCTTGGTCAAAGTTTTTTCATGAAAAACTATACAGAACGGAGGGAGTTTTTTTTTCCGTTATTTACAAACAGTGGGTCATGTTTGTGAATTCTCCTCTCTTTTCAACCCGGTAGAGCATGGTGTCGCACTCGTGGAACAGGGGTTCCCACGGGCACGCCACGCGTGGGCTGCGGTGAGACTTCAGCCCCCTATCAGTACTGCTGAAGGCTTGATAAGGCGCGTCTCTCGAAAATCTTGGATTTGGCGTGTCCCGGGAAGCGCGCCACTCTGAGTAAAGCGTGCGATCTTCCAGGAGACTTCCCAGGAAACCTTCCGGAACCTCGCAAAGTGCTACTCAAGACGTACCATTCAGGAACCAGAGAGTTCCACCCGGGAGTTGATCTCAAGCAGCGACCAAGTTTTCTCGAAAGCTTTTCGGGGCATCCCACGACCTGTACTGCAACAAACTGTCTAAAGCTGCGTAGCTTTGGCCTTACCCGACAGAGGGCAGGCAAGTAAGACAGAGGGAATCACCTTCCACCCACCCACCCCATCACCATTTGGCAGTCGTTTTGTGGTTGGACAGCTGGAATCACACAATTGTGATATCTCCTTACATTATAAAAGGAGGACCAAGGCAGCTGAGAGAGGGATCAAATCATCTTGAGCCACAAGGCAGAGAGGGAGCCAAGATCAGATCTGATCTCCAACCTTCTTCTTCCTCTGGCCTCAAATCCGACGTTCCCCAGGAACGTGTATTGTAGTCCGGAAACATAGAACACCACCATCAATTTAGAAAAGCAGGAGTAGGATTTTACGCTTCACAGCGGCCTGAACCTGGGTAAACTGCTTGTGTGCTTTACTTTCCGCATCGTTCTCTGAAAGGGGGTCCTCGGACTTCCGATGTTTGTGCACTCGGACATGACATCTTGCGTGCCAGGTAGGGGGCGCAAGTGATCTTGCGAGCTTCGAGCTTCTTCACTGACGGGTTATGGCGGCCAAGCGTACGAGGAAAGATTTCGCTAACGCCGGAGCCAGCCGTGGGATACCGCGGCAAAGGATGTCGCCTCTTCGACGTCCCTACCGCCGCTCCCTCTCATCTCTCTCCCGCTGCTCCCTCTCATCGCTCTCCCGCCGCGGCGCCGCTCGATCTCCGTCTCCACTAACTCCGCGGCGCCGCAGCTACCGCTCTGTGTCATGCCCGGGGGTTGGGCATCGCCTGCCACGAGATCAAGGGTGAGCGGGTCATCATCACCCGGTAAGAGGAGCGACTCACCGCTCCCTGCATCCGACGCGAGGAACCCAGATCAACCTCGATTGACTCTCTAGCCGCGGAATCTCCCGAAGCGGCAGATCATTCAGTCCTATAGTGGTGGCTCCCGCATCACCCGGGACCCATGACCCATGCGAGGCGCTCGCAGCTGCCAAGGTCTTACTCTAGCATCCTCCGACACTGGAGGTGACGCTCGCCGTTCTTGGGCCTGGAGGTCGTACCTCAAGGCACTCATCGGCGTGGTTCAGCAAAACCCGGAGCTTGTAGGACTGCTAGGCAAGCTCCCACGCTTCGTGCCGCTGAACTACGCGAACGACGCAACCACATCAGAGAGTGCCTGTCAATCGAACCGTCTGCACCATCTCAAGATCTTCGCTCCGAGATCATCGAGCGGCAGGCGGAAGATGCTCGAGTTCGCATAGAACATCGGAGGGAGCGCTACCGCATGAAGTAACCGACAATGATAACGACCAAGCTTGCCCGACTCTTATACTACTGTTGGGGCGGGACATGTGGCAAGACGAGCTCAGTCTCGATCTGGAAGACGCTTACGACGAAACCTCCAACCCCAGCAAGTTCGTCTAAGACTTTACTGCTTCGGTGCGTAAAGTGGGAGGGGACGAACTCATGATGGTCAATTGTTTTCCTTTGGTCCTCAAGGGAGATGCAAAGGCATGGCTGAATAGCCTCCGGCCTGCTCGATCCAGTCTTACGCTTCCTCGGGGCGTTCCAAGGGTGATACAAGCTCTTCCAGACTGCAGATCTCAAAGGCGTGACACAACAGCCTGACGAGACTTTGCGCAAATACATTCAGCATTTCTGCTCCGTCATGAATCGTGTCCCCAATGTGCATGAAGAAGCAATCATATCTGTTTTCCATACTAGCGTATGCAATGCGCAAATGCGACAGAAAGCTGACCACTAGAGAGGTGACCACAACTCACGAGCTCTAGCGGTTAGCGGACAAGTGCGCCACCAAGGAAGAGCGGGATGGTTTTCTAGGAGCACCTCCTGACTGAGAGGATCGTATGACACCTAGAGGGGGGGGGGGGGTGAATAGGTGCTACCAATTTTTAGTTCTTTTTTAGTTTAGGCTAGACATAAAGGTAAATTCTCTAGATATGCAACTATGGTGAATTTACCTATATGTCAATTTAACACTAAGCAGGCTAGGAGATACAAGTAAAGGCAAGGTAAAGAGGTAATCGAAAGTGAAGCACGCGGAGAGAAGGGTGTAATCCTGAGTTCCTCCTTTTTAGGGAGTACGTCTCGTTGGAGGGGTGTGAGCTCGCCACCACAGGCTTGCTCAATGCCACAACAGGCTCACCCTATTCTCCGATGAACCGCACCACAAAGGATTGGTTCACCTTCAACTATCGGAATCCTTTGAGGTGGAATCCGGAGCTTTTACAACAACAATCCGGGGCACACACCCACAACTGAATTGGGGCTCCCGGACGGCTACAATCTATCATAATAGACAACAAGTAAGATCAAAAAGATGCCTAGGTTTCCAACGGAAACCCTAGGCTCAAATACCTCAAGTGAATGAGGGAAAATGTAAATCGCCTTGGTGAAGATGTTGATCTCGGCCTTCTCCTTCAATCCTCTAAAGATCAGCGAGTTTGGATGGAGGGATTGGGAGCTCTATGAGTTTTGAGCTTGCAACAATGGTGGTCAAAGATATTCTAGTCGAGCTGCCCAAGGTTGAAGAAGGTGGGGGCATTTATACCCTGCAGTAAATAGAGCCATTGGCGAAACAGGGGACCGGATAATCTGGGTCAAGTCATGACCAGATATTCTGGTCCACCGGATATTCTGGTGCTTCTGGAAATCTCCGGTTGGAAATATCCGACGACCATCCGAGAGTTGCAACAGCTACGCGTTCTAGTCCTTAGCAGAATTTACACGATCCACCTTCTGGACCGGATATTCTGGTACCTCTGAAATATCCGGTAGCAAATTTCTGATGACCATCCGAGAGTTGCAAAAACTGGGTTGCTAAAAGACCTTAGTCGTATTTCTCGAGCAACCTTGGGGACCGGATATTCCGCCCCAAACTGGGACCGGAATATCCGGTTTCTTTCTCTGAGCAAACTGAACTATCTCTTTTCTTTTTTCTTTTGGTTTCGATGCACTGATGTTTTTAATCACCTAAAACCTGCATCACTTAATATCATATCAAATTGTCACTAGTGTTGTTGCCTAACACACAAAACACAAGGGATTAAGAAATGTTCTTTCACTGACGACGACTAGAGCAGGGAACCCTAGTCATCCGGGATAACCTGCAAAGGTCCGAGCTTCCAAGAGAAGAAGCTGGTACCCGTTGGCTGTTCTGTGATGTCTTAAGCGTACGAGCCATTTCGGTTTGGTCTGCCCTTCCCGGGGTGGCGAGGGTGAGAACGAAAGTTTTACCCTTCGAACATGAGGACTTTGAGCCCTACGTGTTTCGACGCTGGGGGCTGGAGGCCTATGTCAAGTAAAACCTATATCCGGGAATGCCCGCGAACAGTCCGTGTCTGGGGTCATATCCGCGAACGGTGCAAGGGAAATGGGTTGGGTCCGTCAAGTTTATTGTGGTCCTCCAACTTGATGGACAACTCCTTCCGAAGATCGCACACCTGACGGTTGGCATCTTCCAGTTGTTGCCAGGCTGAGCTTGCATTATGCTGAGTTTCTTCATAAGTCTTCTTTAGGGTGTCAGCCTCTGCCAGAACTGCCTTGGTACGCTCCACCATATCATGCATCGCCGTCTTCTGAATAGTTCAGTTGCTCTCTACTTCAGCAAGCATTTTGGCACGAGCTGTAGTAAGCAGACGAGCAGTCTCCTCGAGCTCGACCTCGTTATTGGCATGGATCCTGGACGACCTCTCGGATTCGAGGTCCTCGCGCAACTTGGATGTGATCTTATCGCGGGATTCAACATTTATGAATGATCTCGTCGGTAGGAGAAGTAGTATGAGCCTCAAAATCCAGGTGATGACTCAGTTCTGATGCATCCACCTCCGACTGATGTCGTTCTTCGTCTAGACTTAGCTCGTCAGCTCTTATCTGAGGATTGTCCTCAGTCTTAATCACTTTGTCGCAACAGTGGAACATGGGGTTCCACTGAAGCGATCAAAGCCGGTCCACACCAGTGGGCCCACCAAGAAGATGGACAAGGCCAAGCAACGCCAATCAGACAGGTGGGCCAGCCCACCTGCTCCAAGGACACCCAACAAGATCGACATCTTTACTTTCCTTCTTTCTCTTCTCGCTGTTGCCTTCTATTTTTCTGTGGCCTTCCAACTTTTTTTCTCATATTTTGGAGCTTTGACTGTCCTTGCGTCAACCTTTTCCCACTGCTTGACATCTCTAGATGGCCAAATAATGTGCTCATATGCTTTCAAATATTTCTCAATGGAATAGCAACTACTAACATAACTTTCTGGTGATATTTGATCATGTCTCATAGCTGACAGAGCGTGCAGCATGGAATGCCAGACAAATCCCACCTTCTGCGTCTGCAAGTCCTTTTGGGAAGGTCAACTGTGTATGGGGTACCTCTTTCCTCAATTTCAAATATTCCATTCCCAGGTGGCTTAGCTTCACAATTGTTTGACCATTCAACAAGTTTTTGCAATTTCTTTCTGATAGGACTTGGCTTCAACTTGCTTGTTATATATTCTAGTAGTAATTTGGCTTTTTATTTGTGAATCATTGCAAGAACAGACATTTCTCTAGCTTCTAGGATGTATTTATTGAAAACCTCACAATTATTTTTCATTAAAACATCACACTTAGGAAACTCACTTTGGAATGCTCTAACCCATGTGGTTTGTGGCAGCTCCTCTAACCAATCATGTGTTGTTTTGCTTATAACCAACATGGCATCCATATTCTCCTACTACTTAGCAACTGTGTTGTTTCTGGCACATCTCCATAGCTGATTCTTGAGAACTCCCCTTTGAAATTTTTGTTGAAATTCTCCCAAAGATGTCTCACACAGAGTCTATGACCCGAATCAGGAAACAACTCTATAACTTCCTTTATTAATCCTTGCAAGCATGAAACAATTCAGTGAGCAATAAAAATGACAAATAAATATCTAGTAGTACCAAATGCATAAACAAATATCTACTAGTACATATGCTTACTTTCTGTTTGTCTGACATGATAGTCCATGATGATGTGTTCAAAATGCCAAGATCTTGTTTTAGAGCTGTCAAAAACATTTCAGGAGCTTGTATTTTCAACTTCTACAATACCAAAAGCTACAGGGAAGATGCAATCATTGGGATCCATTCCTATTGCATTCCACCAAATTTTGTCTTCAAATGGCAGCCATCTAAGAATATAGTAGGCCTGCAGTCAGCTACAAACCCCTCTTGCATGCATCAAATGAGAAATAGCATCTCCGGAAGTGCCCTGCATCATCCAACAACATGAAAAAAGTACTCCTTTCTTAGCTCTTGTCCAAAATCCCAGAGTTGATTGTACTGGCAGTCTCATCTCCATAGATGGTTTGAATGCAAATTTCCTTGCTCTTCCTAGCTTGCCCCTTTTTGGTGTCATTTTCCAATCTTTCTGCACTAACTGACCAAGACCTTTCAAGGTTTTCTTCTCATTTGCTCTTATCTGATCAACATAATATTTCCCAGTGTATCTTGCTATAAATGCCCTCACTTGCCATTTGCTCTCACAAGTGTGTACATCTTGAAGTCTTTTAACCATAATTTTATTTGTTCTACTGTCCTTAGAAGCATACAGTTCCTAGGGATAGCCTTCTCGACATTTAGCTAGAACTCTGATCTTGTCATTATTGGGAAATCTGATGTCCTTCCTATGCTTGCATCTGTGCTCTCTTATAGCCATCCTGAGCTGATCAACTAACTGAAAAATCTGGCCCACATGGAACTTGGGATCAGTCATATCTTCTTGCACGAATGACTTGAAATTGAACCTATTTGTTTCATCATCTGAATGTGCAGGTTCAAAGAATTAATCGTTAGACATTTCTCCTTTTGGAATCACCTTCACATCTTTTGGTTCATGATCTGCATACTGTTGTACAAATCATCATCACCTTCTTCTATATCATTGTCACTGTCAATGATATCTGGAGCATAATCTTCATCACTTTCACTGCCATTCTCATTGTCACTGTCTCCATCTTGTCCAACAGCAACTCTATTAGATCTCCTCCTTCCACCTGAAGCTGCAACATCAGATACCTGAACCACATGGCATTGTTGAGAGCAGTACATTTCTTAACTGGACTAATAACTGTTGGTAAATTCACAACAGGGTTGCCAACTACATCATCAAAAACACTGTATGTTCTAGATGGATGGATCATGATCAAGATATAGCATCAGAAACCTGTGCCCCTGATTCACCTCTGCAACCATGTCCAATGCAATTGTGTCTCCAGATATCAACCGAAGACCATCTTCATTTATCTGCATTCCTGGCAACAACCGGTAAACATCTATCCTGCCAGCTGCATCGTAGCCTAAATCCTCAATTACATCTATCACAATCCTCAATTGCGTCCACATCCAACAAAAAAACCCTCCATGAATCACCTCCAGTGTAAAATTTTCACTACCTTCATCTGCAAATTCAACCGAAAACATGCTCAAAGTTCAAACCTTTGCCCCAACTAAAATCCTGAAATCTACACAACTCTCTACAGAACTAGCAACATTACCATCTACTCTAAACTCACTCTGAAACAAACGAAAAGAGGGGAAGAATAGAACTCACCGTAGACGGAAAAGGGGTCTCCATCCCACCGCCAAACGGCGCCATCTCCTGCCGCCTACCAAGATGATCGACTTGCTGCGGCACCACGATCATCTTGTTCGCCACCTCCAATCGCCTCCGTCGCCCCCGGGTATCACCTACTTCTGCTGTCGATCATTTACTTCCGTCTCCGCCGTCGCTGTTCACCTCGAGCGATCCGTGCGGCGAAAAGCAGGGGAAACAGGGAAGGTGTGGATTCGAAACGAAAAGTATGGGAAACAATTGCAGGGGGCAAAATGCAAATTTCTAGTCTGCTGCGAGGAGGTGCTGGGCTTGCTCCACACCGTGCTGGGGGCCGATCACTTGCCACGTCAGCTCCATACGGTGCCCATAAGTAGTCAGGACCGTTGATGGACGTCCTAAGCAACAACATCAGGACTGTATTAGTGCATTTCGAGGACAGTTTTGTGCATTTCGAGGACAGTTTTGGACATAGCCAATGAGTTTCAGGACTGTAGATGCATTTCACTCTTTTATTTGTCTCTCTTGCACGCATATACAGTTCATTTATGTACTCTGTTTCTATCACACGCTGCTATAAGTTTTGGTCAGACCTAAATGATGCATAACATGAAGTTTAAGTTAGACTGTTCTCACTTCTCTGTTCAACTAAATGGGGGGTAATGACTTGTGCGCGCTCTCTTTAGGTTGGATCAGTGAATCGAGTTGGATGTACAATTTCTAGATATCTTCTCAAATTGTCAACATTGACAAAAGGCACAAACTATGCTACGAAACAAAATTAAGTCATTCTGCCATAATAGTACCTAGTCCTAGCTACTAGATGTCGTGTATACTAGCCTCCTTGGCACGGAGGGCATATTATACGAAAAGGAAAATAATTAGATTGTCGTGTCCCACAAAACTGTAGCTGCAATGAAGCAGGTCATACAAACATAACGAATCGCTCACAGGCTGAATGCCTGCTTACAGTGGAACTTACATCACGCTGCGATAACATACTACTCAAAGTCACATCCAACCATTAAATATGAGTTCCAACCATACCCTCGTCTCAAATCGCAGTGGCTCCAACAGCCAGACATAAACCACGTTTGGCCATGCCTTTCTGTCCGCCAATGGCTTGTTGCGCAAGAACCTCCGCCATGGCAGCCAATTGTGCTTATGCAATTAAATCTGAAGGGCCTGGAGCTTGATCGTTGCATGATGAATTATTTGAGCAACTGGGAAGCTCCGAAAATCCTTGCATTCAGCACTCCAGGAATGGCATAGCTGCATATTAAATACATTACACTAGCCGCTGGTTTGACCATTCCTTTAGTTTACCTATGATAAACTTCTTAGTTAACCAGCCCTCAAATCCAATATTTCCTTGGCAGTTCTCCTCCGGAAATAAGGCATGTGTTTCTATGAAAGACAACACATTCAAAACACCATTTCAGTTTATTTAGCAACGAAGCATCGAATCTTGTTTAAATTCTGCTCAATAGTAAATACAGAATATGTGGTAAACCAGGGCTCATTTAGTACCTGTCCAAAACTAAGGCCCATATCTCTGCTGTAGAAGTCAATGTATTTAAGCATGAACATGCCACAATCCCATCTGAGATAACAAACAACTCTGTTAGTAATAGTACACTATGGCGGATTTTTTTCCCAAGCATGGAGGAACATGTCATGAAGTTCCCATTTTACAGACTTCAATATTTACACATATCTTTACTGTATAAGGTCAAGCAGAAAAAACATGATAACACTTTGGCCAAAGATATGAAAATACCCGTTCTCCTGCAAAGGAAGGTTTTGGACTCCTTCCTGCTTCCATGAAAGAAGATCAATCTGTTTGCCACTCTTGTCTTTTACCTCATCCACAAGATACCTGGCCTGGTAGAGGTGGAGAAAGCTAAAGTTAGACTCTGATGTCCTGAACAGTAAATAAAAGTAACAGCTGATGGAGGGAGGGGCATATCACTTACTAAGATTTTCAGGGCCTTCATATCCATGCTGCCAAGTGAATCCAGATACTGAAACTTTTTGTCCCTTACGTTAATGACTGCTAAACACCAATGCACTTCCTTGTGTATGGGAACAAAAATCTGGACATGGTAACTAGTTCCAATTAGATAGATAGTTCAATCACGTGACGATTAAAGCTAAAAACAAGGACCACAATAGCATTTACCTTATCACAATCAATTAGGTTGTACCCTAACTTCCTTTTTCGTTGTCCATCTCCTAACGGCTTTATAATCATACCCACCATTGATCAGCTGACAACAGAAACATGAAACTGTTATGATGTTGACAAATTTGTTCTGCTGGCATAAACAACCTATTATGAGTTATGGTTAATGAGAAAGCAAGCTAGGTACGATGTACCAGTATCATTAACTTCACTGCCAGAGAATGCAATGAGATCAGATGATACTATGAATAAGGAACCATCGTAATAACTGAATGGTATTACACCAATGACCAAACCATACTACACAAGTGCAAATTCTAGTAATGACAAAAACATGTTAATTACACAAGCTAATACAAATAGGAGGAAAAAGAAAGAATTATGACAGAGCATGCACACACTAAGCAATCACACAGAAACTACTTGAATGTAACTCTACAGGGATTTAAGTAAAGACGATTGCAAGCAAAAGCAAAACCATCGCAAAATGATGTTACGAGTCATTGGACATAGTAGTGAACCTTCTTGTAGAAAAAGGTGTTGAAGAAGTGACATTTTACAAAGGTGTCAGGCTCTCTCAGTTCCCGCTCTTTCAGAAGCTCAAGATACAAATTTATGACCTGAAAATAATAAGGACCAATTATATACTAATGTCCAACTCTATATGCTTACTCTGGAGTCCGAAAGAGTGAACACCTAAACATATAGCAGAAGAAATAGAATTACCTCATCATTTAGCCAGTCTTTATCATTCAAGCACTGCAAGATCTCTCTTGTTATGACAATATTTGAAGCTTCATGCACCGATAATGTCTCACGTCTGGAAGAAAAAAAAGACTAAGACTTTAGGTAGTGCTAATTAAGCTAGGTATTTGCACAAGAAATGTGCTTACATACTACTATGTCTTAACAAGAGCAAAAGAGGAAACACCTATTCCTTCCACCAAGAGCATGACGAACTCTATCCTCATCCTCATCTGTTAGAGGAACAAAAGGTTGAGGAACCTCCTGAAACACATGTGAATACATACATTTAGCATCAAACAGTGGAGTAACATTTTTTCAGAAGGAAGATTATCCATTAGTTGGTTATAACATTTAGCCTTGTTTTTCTATAACAATAACTGTGGTGCAGTTTTTGTGTTCGAAGGCATACACATGAAGCAGCTTGTTCCACTTTCCAGTGTTAATGAAAGAGCAAAATCCACAGGTACTATCCCAAAATACTTGCAGAAAAATGCATCTATAAGAGTTAGCTCATCAGCTTTGGTAGGTTGTAACACTTTGATGGCAGTAACAACCCAAATTATTTTCAGCCAATTTTTACACAAGAGAAATATCTATCTCAACAGACATACAAAAAGCAGTTAACTCTCACACATACTCCATTGGTTTGTTTTCTTCATCACACATGGAACTAAGAATTTGCCACTATGGTAAACTATTTCCTTAAGTTTTTTATTATTGCCAGGCTAGGCAGTAGATCGGCTGCATGCCAAGCAACATATGACATGTCATATATGCCCCCATAAACTTTGGTACACTAGCAATATCACATCAAGTGTACTAGCATTGCAGACAAGTCGGTCATGCATTTTTTATTTCGAACTGAATATATCTTAATTCTCTGAAAACCTTTCTCATTTAACCATTCTACTATTATCAAATAATCATGTGCAAATTATTAATTCACAAAAATAAACACTGTTTTCCAGGAGAGCAGTAATTGGATATGACAAATCCACACAATTCGACCAAGTGTCGGTCCTTTTATCCAATGTACTCAAGTTGGGGACAGATTTAAAGCAACAACGTTGTTTATTATTTTCAACTATTCATGTTGTCTCATTAATTCATTATACGATCCATTTCTGATAAACAGATAAAGGAACATCGAGATAATTCGTACCTTTTTGTTGGGCGTGATCTGCGGGAGGACCCCCGCGAGCTGCTCAAGCCCAAGCCGTTCCTTCTCAGCGAGGCGCACCTCAAACGCAAGTGTCCTGAGCTTGGCATCCCGCTGCCCGCTCGACGCAAGCAGCTCCTGGTACAGAGGCACCTTCCGCACCACCACCTCGGCCTTCACCTGGTCGTCCTCATCTCGATCCTCGTCCTGCTCTATATCCTCCCTGTCATCAATGACGACCACCTCGGCGGTAGCTTCAGCCCCTCTTGGCACATCAGCAGAGGGAGTAGGCCGCGGCGGGGGTGGTGGTCGATGCTATTGACCAGGTCGACGAACTGCTCGAGGCCGAGAGGTTGGGGTGGCGGGGACGAAGAATACCGCGACGGATTGGAGTTGGAGCGATTATTTCCGCGGCCGAAGGCGCGTGGGCGACGCTGGGGCGCATGGAAGTGGCGCGGTAGCTGCGGTGGCGGGGGAGGGCGGCGGCGTCGGTGAGGGGGCGACGAAGACGAGGTGGAGGCGGTGGCGGCGGTCGAGGAAGTGGGGCCCGGCGCGGCCGATGAGGCGACGAGGGGAGGTGAGAAGGCGAGGGGAGAGGCGGAGGAGAGGAGGTGGGGAGGGGCGCGAGCTTGGGCCTTTTGGAGGGAGGTGGAGAGGAGGGCGTGAAGGAGGATGGGAGGCGGTTGTCGGCGGAGACGCGCTTGCGGCTGTCGGTGAGGGCGCCCATCGCCGCCGGCGGAAACCCTAGGCGAATTCCCTTCCCCTCGGTGGCTTCGGTTTCGGGGTCGGCCACTTGAGATCGAGCGGCAGAGCAGAGCGGGGCTTTCGCCGAAGGCCTCATTCTTTTCCATTTCCCATTTTATCCCGTGGTTTTAGCAGGTGATTTACGGCCGGAGGCAGTCGATTTGGAAAAAAAACGTGGTGTTACGAGTTTGAAGGAAGAGCGTGCGGCGCGCCGCACTTGGTAGGCTGCATAGCTCCAACCAAGCCTTGCCAGATGCAAAATTCTGGTTATTGGTAGCCTGCATGGAGCTCTGGGGCAGTGATAGGAACGACAGAATGGCCGTTTTCATGGAGCCTGGCTCATTATTTGCTCGAGTGCTGCAAGCTTGTACCTAAGGTTTGCTTCTGGTCACTCTTTTTTACTTTTACTTCATCTTCTTTCTTCTAATCAATAATACACTGCTCGATTTAAAATAAGGTCTACACGAAAATGATGCGCACCGATGATGTGGTTCCATTTCGGCAATCGGTTCTAAACGTTAACTTTGAATTTCGTGTTCATATTTTCAGTTTTTTTAAACGAATTTCGTCAAATTAATCGCACCCACGGTCGAGCGTTTGAAATTTCCTTTGACAAGTAGATTCACCTCGTCATTTCACACAACTCTCGTGTTGTAAGGAGATGTCATATAATAACCTTATTGTGAGACCAAAGACACCTTAACGGAATCTTTTAGCATATCAACAATTTGGGTCTACCCAGTCATATTGTTCTGTCGGCAATATGCTATTCATTGATGTTGACATAAACAATGTCCATAACTAGGAAAGCACGGTCATTTTGCATTAAACAAATTAGTCTATAGAAAAGACAGGGATATATGTTAACTGTTCATGTTCACTACACGTGCGTGCGAGCTTTGCTCTAAATCTCCCATTCAGGAGCTGCAACAGTTATAGAAAAGAAACAAGAAACATAATTAATGAATCAGGTGTATTAAAATATTGCCTTTTGGGCATACATCCAACACCGTCGACCTCTGCCGCCGCCATGCATTCATTGTTCGTTCTGAGGTGGATTCGAACCACAGCAAGCGCGCGTCGTCATCGTCACTCCATTGGTATGTCATGTATAGTTGTACAAGTGTGGTTGTGGATGGTAACTTCACCCATGTGAAAAAAGGTAAGGCTAACCAAGATTTGCATCCAACCAAACAAAAAGGGGTTGCTAGCTCAGCTGATGCCACGTTTTTTCTGTATACTACCAAACGAAACACACAACACGACTCATGGCCTGTTTTTGTTCATCAGCCCCCTTAGAGCCTACCCTAGCGAGCTCCAAAAGAGCTGCAGGCTACCAAACGCGCCCTAAATTTTTGTCGACATGTGGGTCATTTCCTAGAACCTAGGGAGCGGTTTGGGAGTGGGAGTGCTCGACACAACCGACAAAACACGCCTCGATATCGAAAGGCGGGTACCACACGCATGAGTACTTGAAAAGGAAACAAATGGGCAGTATTTTGATCTCATCTCACGCATTCCATTATTCTGGTCTTTATTACATGGCATTTAATTATTTATATATATACTCGCCGTATCGCCGTATTGCTGTTTTCTGAAATTGCCGTATCCCGTATCGACGTACCCGTATCGCCGTATCCATCTGGCCGTATCGGTACTACGTAGCAACCCACGGCTCCTTCAACAAGTGGTCCAATGACAAGAGCTAGAGTCAAAGCTATCCATGCTAAGGTGAATTCGCTCCTATCTATGTGTAATCTTGACACTCCCTTTAATGGTTTGCTACTTCATCCCGATACATTGTGTGTGCTCAGGTATGACGGACTTGAAGACCTCCGAAGAAGCGTTGATCAAGATGGCCAAGAGACTAGTCAAGATGAAGATGGACAAGAGGCAAGTCAAGAAGATGAAGACGAAGGAGGAGCCTGGCAGCCCGGCCAGGCCGACCCAGCCCGGCCATGCGCCAGACGCGCCCGGCCTTCCCTACACCTGAGGCCGGCCCAGCACCCGACGCCACCGGCCTTCTCGACACCGGAGGCCGGCCCCAGCCCGGCCAGGCCGGCCAAGCACCAGAAGCCTCCGGCCTCCTCGACACCCGAGGCCGGCTCAGCCTGGCCTAGGCCGGCCGAGTGCCAGAAGCAGCCGGCCTGCCCTTGACCGAAGTCGGCCCCAGCCCGGCCAGGCCGGCCGTCGCGCCAACCTGCGCGCTGCTTTGACCCACGGGTCATGTAACCTTATCCTCTTACCTACCCATTCATCCTAGACTATAAATAGGTGCCTCCTACCTCAGATCTAGGGTCAGATTGAGATTTGACTTGAGTTGAGCTTAGCTCCTTTTCTACCCATGATGGTGTTGCCTCCTATGTTGATGAATCAAGACCTCCCCTTGTGGAGATGAATCAATGCCTTCCCTAGTGGAGAAGATCCCCTTGTGGATTCAAGACCTCTTCTTGTAGTTGAGACTACTTGCCAATCTTTCCTCTTTGAGTGACTCTATTGGATCGGTTGGATTGACCGGTAAGAGAAACAATCCTAAGAGTAAGCTTGCTTGGAGATTGAGAATCGGGGGCTGCCCTTGGAGACTTGTTACCGGTTGATTTCGTCCGTGTTGCTTTGCTAGTTATCTTATTTGCGAGTTTTTCCCTTTCGTGTTCTTCGTGTTCATCGTCCCTCCGCCCCAAATCCGTGAAGATCGGGACCTAACCCACATCAATTACTGCTAACATTATGCACAATAGACACTCAGCTCGTGTTTAGTTTATGTAGAAATGTACAATGATTCTGCATATGAGTTTATATAACTCTTGCGATAACGCATTTAAGCTTGGAAACTCCTGGTACAAAATGCTCAAATGATGGGGAATTTTTCACATGCATCTTTCAATGGCACAGTTTAACAGCAGTGTCCTATGCACCATTTGAGTAGTTTAGCTTAGTTACAGATTTTCAATGTTATGCAGGCATCAAAAACATGCAACAGTTGAGCTGAATACCACCAAGATGTCCAGATAATGTGAAACATTGTAGAGAAGAGGAAGTTGGCAGGAAACCTGGCTAGAGTAAAATCTTTTTACTTCTGGCCTTATAGAATCCATATCCCCCTCAATTATTTCTGGTATATACCTGTATAAAATCAATGAATTGTGAGATTTATGAAAGAAAAGTTCTGCACAATACTTGTTGGTCCTATCAACTGGACATAGTTGAGCATAGACACATATAAGCAGCTTGGCGCAGGAAAAATGACTGGTCAGAAATGCCATTGAGATATACAAAATAAATGTCTGCTAGACATCAAAATAGAACCATGACCATGATCATCAAATATTACACGTTCTTAATGGTCTTTGGAAAACATACGCTGACAGTCCAAGTAGATTATTCTATGTCTGATCAGGTACCATGAAAATATGTGAAGACGTATCAATCGTCAGCAAGAGATCTGCAATCTCACATTCACTAGGAGGCTCCTTTTGAAGCTCCAAGCTAATCGAAAAAAGAAAAAAAAAAAAGGTCCATACCGATTGTACATCTGGCCATGTAGATGGCTTAGATTTAATGACTTATAAGTATTATATGCAGCCTCATCGATACACTGGAGCCCTCAGAAACAAAGACTATATATATGTATATTATCCTGACGAGAGTATATATTATACAACTGACCTTTTATTTGTGCATAATATACAAATTGTTCATCTTAACAAATGTCGAAATTCTCCATTGACTGTGCGCAGAACTCTTAGAAATTATGTAAAGAAAGAATTCATTCCACACAAACTCAAATTAGATAATTAACCTCCGACAAGAGTTACAAATTACAATATAGATAAAAATCAACAAATGAAGCTATGGATGGACGAGAAGTGGGGGCCTATACTGTATAACTTAATATTTGTATGTAATATTAAAGATTTCAGAATTAAACTAATATTAGGATAAATTTATATTCTGAAACCAGAATTTCTGATGGCCTGCGTTGTCTTCGCCGGATTCCACTGGATGGATTTTACTGAAGCGGATAGTACTCCATCCATTAAGGGTAGTCACATTTTCTAAAGTTTCATTGGATTTCTATTTCGTCCAAATTTCACACAATGGATATTTCTGAAAAACAGTTACTGTATCCGTTTTCCAAAAAAACATTTTCCCGTGCAAGTGCACGGGTTAATGACTAGTCACTAGGACCTATACGTATCATACATACAGACTACATCATGGTTTTTAAGGCTGTTTAACCCCTTTCCGATGCCCAATTGGTGCCTAAGCGCCTAAAGTGGAAATAATTCCAAGGAGTTTGGGTGGCGCTCTATCGCGTAAGCATCGCCTTAGAGACGCCTTAAAAGCCATGGACTACATGAAACACTTCAGAGATTTCTGTGGATTTTATTTGAGTAAGCAATACTAATGGAGCAATTGTGATTTTACTTCATTATTTTTGCTTAAGTTCACTGTGTAATAAATCAAGAAGCCCATCCTATTGATTATTGAGTAGTAAACCATCAGCATTGTCCAGTTAGCCAATGGACCAACAATATATTACATTATGTTATTCAGAACTTCAGATAACAAAAATCACACCATAAGCATGTACCAATTTTGTTCCAAAGACAAAGTTCCGTAGCATACTAGAATTCATGTGGACACATGAAGTATACAGATCATGAGAGAATAAAATGATGCCCCACTCTGTCACTCGCAATTTTTAAACTCAAAGAACTAGTACAAAGGACGGCTACCCAGCCCACCTAATACAGAGCCTGTTTGCGATTGGCTCCTCCATCGGCACATATTCTCAACTTTGCTGCTCTAAACCAAATTCGAAGGTAGACTTTCAAAGATACATGTTGTAAACACGCTATATAAAGGATCTTATAAAACAAGGTTAGTTACCTTGAGCCCAGAGACGAGGCATGAATCGTGGAAGATGCTGGTTAAGAACAACTAGATTATAGTTGTTTGCTGGAGTTTTGGCGGGCTGATGCAGTCTTGGAAGAAGGAAACTAGAAGAATGTACCATCACCTCCATACTGCGTATTGTGCGCCACAACATCTTATCCTCTTGAAGGTGATATGTTTAGCTAGTGCAAAACAGAAACCAATTTAGCGACTGAAAAACCACCTATCGGTCTATCACTGATGAGTGATGGCAGTATCAAAATGTGCAAAGCATTCATATGTTCAGCAACCATGCTATGCATAAGCATTCATTAGTTTGCCTATCAACCGTCTAGCAAACCACAACCTCACAAAAGTACTCAGGTGCATTTTCATGCCACGGTATTGTTTACTTGACTCTCAAAGCAGAGAGTAACAAAGTGTTTGACAATTAGATGCATCTGAAACAAAAGATATGCCAACCTACAGAAACGTGGGATTCCAGTATTGCAGCATCTCAGATTTAACAAGAGTGTAAGAGGAAATGATTTATGATTCTCTTCTTCACTATTTTGGCAACCATAACAAAAAATTGCACTACAGCCCACCAATTTTCCTTTTAGTGAAAACCAGAAATAAATACAAATAATGTCTAAAATAGTCCAACTGACCTGATACAAACACGACAAATTATATTACACTAGAAAAACGACAAGTTATATCATTACTCCTAAGTGGAAGCTCCATGTCAGTGGATTCTCTAAATTGACAGCATCTATGAATTAAGACTTCGTTTCTCAACTTCTTTTTTAATCTAAGAAACTGGCCCCATTTGACATAGCTGACCACCTTATAATTTTTTGGATATTCATTGCGACACTGAGATTTGCGACCACGTGTCTTAATGCAGAAATGTCCTGCCACCTTGTTCAATCAAACTTTCCCCACAGTTAAAAATGAGAACACCCCTCTCTTCGGCTAGGAATCGAGGAGTGAGCTATGCAGTCTTATAGCCTACACGAGACGACCCAAGAAGAAGAAGTATACTTTTCAAAACCGAACAAACGAATCATCCGAAACACCGTACCTTCTAGATAAAATTGCAGGAAAATTCCTCTGAAATCCACCAAACTCCTGGGTCTAATCGATTTGCCTACCACTCTGAACCTCCCCATCCGCCAATCCAACCATTTCCAGGAAGGAAATCCTTCCGGGAATTAAAAGAACTGAAATCTTGCCACACCACAGTACACAAACCCAAACCCATAGGTGAACGGATCCCTACTTGCGAAGGACAGAAATGACGGACGTGCCCGGAATCGCATGAAGAACTCACCTCAGATTACGCGCGCGCCGAGGAGGGAGGATGCGAATGGGAAAGCCAGCCCAACTCGCCGCTTTGCCGCCGTGGGAGAATGTTCGCTCGCATAAAAAAGGGAAAGAACGTACTACTCTTAAGATTAGAAAATGAATTACTTGTTGAAATATAAAGAGTGAATCGCACCGGAGGTCACGAAGTTGCACGAAATGGAAGGATTGGTCACCAAGTTGAAAAAGCTCAAAACTTGGTCACGAAGTTGTGAATTAGCGAGACGTTGGTCACTCTGTTATGACGGACGTTAAGTCGATGACGTGGCAGTACATTTTTTTACAAAAAAACCCTTAAATTTTGATTTCTTCTAATTGCTAGGTCCTTTTCGATATTTATTTTCTGCCTTTTTTTTGTTTCCAAATACTTTACTCATCTATCAATATATCAAAGTTCACCGTTTCAACCCCCCACCGAAACGGCCACGTCGCCCCGATTATTTTCGGCCGTCCGATCGGCGATCGGCGGCCCACAATCAATAGTAGACGCACTTCTACAGTGTTCTGCGGAGGAGCTTTTTTGCAATTTTCGGAAACTTCGAGGGTCTCTATGCGAAAAAATCGAGGGGCCTCGGTGAAAAAGCTCCTTCTCCTCTCTCCCCGCACGGTCCGGACCTCGCCGCCGCCGGCGCCGGGCCGCGCCGCCGCACTGAGCCTCCCCGTCCAGACCGAGGCCCACCGCGAGGTACGCCGCCGCCGGATCTCCCCCCTCGCCACAGATCGGCCGCCGGGACGGCGCGGCCGCGCCGGATTCGTCGCCGCCGTCGGTGCGGTCCTCCGCCGCATCTCGCCATCGCCGTGGCCGCTCCGGCGACCCAACGGGGGCGGCGCCGCCACCCCCAGGCCACCCGCGAACGCGCGCGTCGAGCACGCCCAGTCGCGCGTCCCGGAGTGCCGTGGTTCGCCGGCGGCGACCGCCGCGCCGCCGCGGCAGAGCTCGCCCGTGGTGACGTCGCCGCTGACGTCGCAACGGGCTGGGCCGAGGATCTGGGCCGCTACGTGGGCCGCCTACTCCGGGCCGCTGCCTTTTTTTTTCCCTTGCTCTTCCTTTTTTTTTTCTGTTTTCTGTTTGATTTTTCTGAATTCAAATAATACTCATAATTCAACGATTCAAAAAGGAAAAATTTGGAATTCATCAAACGGTACTTTACACCCCAGTATTTACGTAAACATAAACACAGAAAAAAAAAATTACTAAATTTACACAAAACTATAACTTTTGAACTAAATAATAAATGCCCACAAAAAATGCAAATAATAATTCGAAAATTTCCGAGACTACGGAAAGTACTTCGATTTTAAAAAAACTTTCAAAAAAATGAGCATTCAAATAGACCGTCAAAAAAATAGTTCACACATAAATATCTTCCCAATTTGACCACTTTAAAAATTCAAACAACTTTCCAACACAAACTTTTTTTTAACTTCATCAATTTACAAATTTAATCAACTTTCTAATGCATACAGTTCCAAAATTTAAATTTTCTACTACGCGGGTATTTTTCCTTCTAACCACACGTCCATGATATATATTTGTGGAAAGCATTTTCCAAATTAAAATCAGTAGGAAATGTGTTTGCTTAGCAAACACATGCTACATGTAGACAACAAAATCAACTTGGTATATACACAAACATAAGAACTATACCAAATAGAAAACACCACTATACTTACAAATGTGATAAATATATCAACATTACCACATACAAAAAATGCTTACTACTTATGGCATATGATATAAATTAAAAATTAAAAACTTCATAACTTTGAATGTCTCCTATTCTAAACTTATTTTCCAAAAATAAATAATTCAATCGAAATTAACTTCCAAAATAAATCAATATTCAAATCATTCGAAACACCTTATACCAACAAATCATTTCAGAAATAGTCATACTTAGAAATAACTAAAACACTTTGCAAATAATATTTTAGGGCTTCAGTACAAGCAACAATTAAAGATTTAAAATCAAACAATCGAAACGAAACATTTTATGAAAAAAAAAAGGTATTCCAAAAACTGACCATTTAACAAACATAAACAGAATCCAAACATGATTATCTTCCCACTTTTTACGAACTATTATTCATTCATGATGGAAAAAATATTCGATAAAAGTCCTACAAAACTTCAAGAAAAAAATATTCCTTTTTGTGCAACATAATTGTTTTGCATTCTATAAATAATTTGCTTTCATGCTGCTTACATGATGTTAACCTACTCAGATCTTATGCTTAAGAGCTTTAATGCAATTTCCTTCTAACTGTAAATGTATAGATTTATTGAGATTTAATCCAATAATGTTCCAGAGGAAATTAATTCATTTTCCATTCTATAATTATTTTGTAAGATAGAAGATGCTAAAAAAAAAATACCTTATTGGACACTAAAATATTTCTGTTCACACCTTATGCAAGCTGCTTATATCAAAGTTCGATATTGAAATATTTAAAAAAATACCTTATTGGACACTAAAATATTTCTGTTCACACCTTATGCAAGCTGCTTATATCAAAGTTCGATATTGAAATAACTTAAAATTAATAAATATTAATACAAAATTTAACCCTAAAATTTCTTTGCGTTCCAAAATATTTCAAATCTTCACAACTATTAAATATCGACAATTTCAAATTCAAATTACACCAAACACGCGCGGCATTTGTCGCGCTAATGTCCCTAGAATGCTAACTATTTATAGCAAAACACAAGCATATTTAACTATTCCAAATTGATAAAAAATTCGAGAAAAAAAAATACAAATGTACTTCCTCCACTTATATGAACTTACATTTATTAAATGCTCCCCCACCTAACAATTTTTTTTTTAAGATTCCCACAAATAACCACTGGAAAAATATATCAGAATGCTACTATTTTTTATTTACAAAATGCAATCATGTATGAATAATTCAAATTCGAATTAACCAACATTTGTACAATTTTATGTAAAAACACAACCACATACTTCATCCTTCCGACTCAAGTTTCGAATTTACATACTTCAAAATTTTAAAATGACTTCCAAACCACTTTCTAAATAAGATCATTTCCAAATTTTAATTTTACCACACGGGCGCGGCGGTGTCGCCGCGCAAATTTTCCTAGTCATCATCATCAATATATTAAGGCGATGCACTTTCGTGAGCTGAGAACGATTTGCGCACTGTAGCTATTACTGTAGATGTCTACAGTGTACACCAGTTTTTGAGCTGTTTGGTTCGTTGCACCCGCAAGTGTTGGGCACCTCCATCCCACCTGCCGCTTTGACCCTCCACTCTCCCGATCCAACTTTTCCTCTGTACGCAGAAGAGGATTGGAGCGCTCCCGTTCCTGCTCGCTCTCTCCTCGCTCTCCACCGCCGCCCACCCCCATGTCGCCGCCGTCGAACTCCGCAGCTCTCTACGCAGAAAAGGAGCCACGACCACATCTCCATCGAGACGCCGCCGTCGGAGGAGAAGAGGACCGCAACCAGCTGATCTGCACCGCCAGGAGGAGTGCCCCATCCCCGCACCATCTCCGTCGCCGCCGCGTCCGGCCGACGGTGCTCTCGCCAACGAGCGCGCAGGTCGGTAGTCGCTGCACCTAATTCCTTGATTTAGTTTTTCAGCATCACAACGGACTGCTACAGATTGAACACTGTATTTCCTCAACGTAGAGTCCTCACTGTTTTTACATGCCTTCACCTGGATAGTTCGATTACTCGTGGGTATGCATATTTTAATCTGAGATTGTGCGATTGGCAATCCTAGGAGCAACTGTCTTTTTTTGTGATCTCAAGTGAACCTGTTGTTAATTGTATGCTCCTACTGCCATGTGGTTGTTCAACGTGGAAATTCACACTATCTTGAAGTTTTCCCCTGTGTGTTTGAAGCAATTAGTCATGCTTAATTGGTGGTCTCAGTGAAATGTCCATTGTTAACTTACTGCTGCATTGCTAATTGATAGTTTCTTTCTTGCAGCCTTCAATTTTGTTTAGGTGCTCGCTCTCTCCTCGCTCTCCACCGCCGCCCACCCCCACGTCGCCGCCGTCGAATTCCGCAGCGCCCAAACACGCCTTCCGTCGGAGCTCCTACGCCTCCAGCCCCCTGCTTCCTCCCTCCCCGTGGAGCCCCGGCGCCGCGCGCTTCCCTCACCGTGGAGCTCGGACGCTGACGCCGCTGCGAGGTACGGCTTCTCGCTTCCGGTCCCGCTGCGTCATTTGTGCGATCCCCGTTCCCCGTCCTTCGATCGGGATGCCTCGCCGGCCGGTTTCTCCGTCCTTGGGATGCCGCGGTTGTCCGCCTCCTCTTTCTTCTGGGACGTCGTCTCCGCTTGTCCGCCGCCGCCGGGGTGCCGCCAGCGTGCCTGAACCACCGGTTCCTTCGCTCCGGCCCCGTCACGGACGCCGTCGTGGTCGGGCGTCCTATGCATCTGACGTTCGTGATCTTCAGTGTCATGCCCTTCGACCCGATTGCCCTCCGTCCCCTTCGATTCAGCTCACTCGGTTAGATGCCGGTGGTGTCCATGTGGAGGACGATGAAGTTGGCTCCGAAGGATCCGATTGTGCTCCTGTTCCAGTTGATACGACCCTTTGTTGCTAGCCTCGGTCTATGCTGGATGATGCTTCTGGAGTGGCTGCCTTTGCTGCTTTGCGTCCTGTGCAGCCACCGTTAATTGGTTCCCATCATTCCGGCCCACCTCTTCTGGCACGACCCTCTGTTCGTCGTCCTTGTAAAAGATTAGTAGTATTCCCCTTCGCCGAACACCAGCAGGGGCTGCCTCCCTAGGAGCTCCTGAACGAATCCCCACCTCGCCTCCTTCCTTCCTGAACCACACGATGCGTCGATCCCACCCTGTTCAGGGGTGGCGGGCCGGCGACAGCGCGATCTACGCTCGACGACGCGGTCGCGGTCGCGGTCGCCGTCGTCGTGTCACAGGTGCAACAGTGCCGCGTTTGGCGCCTCCGGTGTCGCGTCCTTCTAAGCTTTGCTCACACGCTCCCGGTTGTTGAGTAGGCCAGCGAGCTCGACGAGTGGGCCTGGGTAGTTTCGGCCGGGCGAGGCAGAGGCGTCGGTTTGCTCGGCGTTCTCGGCTCGGCCCACTTGGCGGCGCCGCTGGTCTTCCGCGAGTCGGCGCCATCGTCCTGCCGGAGGCCGCAGAGCAGCGCCGCCACGTCCTTCATTGTCGGCCGGTCCTCGGGCCGCGCGCTGGCGCAGAGCAGCGCGATCCCGAGCGTCTGCAGCATCTCCTGGACCTGCGTGTCCGGCCGGCCCTGCAGCCGCGCGTCCACCAGCTCCGCCGGGTCGCGCTTCCGGTGGAGGTGCTCGCGCACCCACTGCACCACGCTCTTGCCCTCGCCGAACGCAGCCTCCACCGGCCGCCGACCCGTGATGATCTCCAGCAGCACCACCCCGAAGCTGTACACGTCGCTCTTCGTCGTGATCTTGATCAAATCAGTTCAGATGACGCAGTACTCTGTAACGAACTTAACCGACAGCAAGTACGGCACAAGCTGGAATTAATTGTGTGTCGAGAATAGCTTACCGGGAGCGATGTATCCGTATGATCCGGCGAACGGTGGTGGCGACGAGTTGGCGCCGTCGTCGGCAACTCTGGCAAGACCGTAATCGGCGACGCACGCCTCGTAGTGCTCCCGAGTAGGATGTTATCAGCCTTGACGTCGCGGTGGAGGATCGCCGGCACGCAATCGTGGTGGAGATATGCAAGGCCCTCGGCCACGCCCACGGCGATCGACAGCCGCACCTCCCACTCCACCACCGGTCCCGTGGCGCCGCCGTGCAGCAGGCCGCCGAGAGTGCCGTTCGGGAGGTAGTCGTAAAACAGGAGGCGCGCTCGGCGGTTGGAGGCCCACCCCAGGAGCCGCATGATGTTGCGGTGGCGCACGCGTGGCAGCACGCCGATCTCGTTCAGGAGCTCCTAGGGAGGCAGCCCCTGCTGGTGTTCGGCGACGGGGAATACTACTAATCTTTTAAGTATTTGGAAAAAAAAAGGCAGAAAATAAATATCGAAAAGGACCTAGCAATTAGAAGAAATCAAAATTTAAGGGTTTTTTTGTAAAAAATGTACTGCCACGTCATCGACTTAACGTCCGTCATAACAGAGTGACCAAAGTCTCGCTAATTCACAACTTCGTGACCAAGTTTTGAGCCTTTTCAACTTGGTGACCAATCCTTCCATTTCGTGCAACTTCGTGACCTCCGGTGTGATTCACTCAAATATAAAAGCAAAAATGCGAAGCCTGTACTTTTTTTTTATCATGAGCCGCAATTTGGTGATGTGCGGTGGTGGTTCCACTGCGCTCCGCAGTGGGCTCATCAAAATATTTTTGCTGGATGGAACTTATTTACGACCGACACGAACGAGAACGTGAAAACATCTACCACCATTTCGACATAGATAACCAAGATTGTCATTTCTTCGGTGGTGCAAAAGCCATGCACCTGAGATAGGTTTATAGGCATTGGTTCACTCGCTTTGTTTGGTCATCAGTTTGGGGTGGTAAGAGCATCTCCAACCATGGTCTCGAAAACAATCCCAAACGATCGGACGGTCCGCCCGGACAGCCTTTGGGTTGAAATACACGACCCAATCGAGGCCCCCAAACCTAGCCCAAATGACCGGGCGGTCCGGCAAACCCCAAAGCCAGCCCATATGTGGGAGGGTTTGGGGCGGCCCGGACGCGTCCGCCACGTCGACCCTGGAATAGCGGACCCACGCATTTTTTCCCTCAAATCGACTGGAACCGTCTGTTCTTCCTCCGCGCTGCTCACATTCCGCCCACCTCTCCGCTCCGTCGCCTTCCCGAACCTCCGCCACCTCCCCGCAGTTCTAGACGCTCGCCGGTGCCCCACCTCCATAGAAACCAGGCCTGCAGTCTCCATTTCCGGTACGTTCTACATCGCTCTCCATCCACCTCGCTCTTAAAGTGTTTGTCGAATTGCCGGATCCAGGTTGTGATGGCCTTTTTATATTTGTAGCCATGGATTCATCCTCCAACGAAGAGTACGATTACTCCGCCGTAGATGAGTGGGCAGTACCAAGGTCACAACAAAGAGGCCACAATCGTACTTGAAGCAGTGGCATCTCAAGACTTGTGGATTTGGCATGCGTTTTTTGGCATGCTCGGTTCTCACAAGGACATCAATGTGCTTCAGCGCTCTCCCCTATTCAAGAGGCTCTGTGATGGGGATGCTCCACCATGCAACTACACCGTCAACGGACACGACTACACCATGGGATACTATCTTGCATATGGTATCTATCCGCAGTGGGCAACATTTTGTGAAGACTATCAGCAATTCAACTGGTCCCAAAAAATGTGGATTTGCAGCTGCACAGGAGGCTGTTAGGAATGATCTCGAGAGGGCATTTGGTGTGCTGCAAGCTCATTGGGGTATAGTCCGTGGAGCCGCAATGATGTGGGATCCGGAGGTACTATGGCAGGTCATGACTTCTTGTGTAATTTTACACAATATGATTGTGGAGGACGAGAGAGAAGGGGCAGCTCGCACCGATTTTGAGAAACCTGGAGAACATGTCCACCTACCTGAACAAGAAGCGGAGTACGTCCTGCACTTCCTTGAAATGCACCGACAACTTCGAGATGAACAAGTGCACGCCCAACTACTCAATGATCTGGTGGAGCATATGTATGTCTTCATGGAAAACAGTAAATTTCCCATTTGCATTGATTTGTGGTCCGAATAATGTGAACTATTGTTATGTCCGGCTAATTTTATTTTTATTTGTTTACATACAATTATTTGTTGTAATAAGTCGATTTGAACTATTTATTTAGACTCCAAACTAGTTGTATGATCGACATGCATGGTTTGCATGGATTTGGATGTCAAAATTTGAACATTGTGGTTGTAGAGCACCACTTTTGGCGCATGTCCGGTCACTGTCCCCGGACGCGTCCGCAGACAGTTTGGGGGCCGGATATGGGGGCTCCGACTGGAGATGCTTTAATTTGTATTGAGGTGTAGTTTGATGTTTTTTTAGATAACAGACTCTTAAGCCCAACGCTAAATTAATAACGCCAAGAACGACGACAGAGTACATGGTGCTGAACCCAGGGGAGGACCCAAGTGTAGCTGAATTGGGGCCTATGCCCCACTCAAAATTTTGATTTCCTATAATATTTATTCATATTGGAAGGAAATTTATTCATATTTTACAAATACCCCCAGTCACTTGATTTGCCCCCACTCGTATTTATCTCTGGGTCCGCCACTGAGCGAACCTAGCTTAAAACAAAGTATTGCACACCCACATAAAAAAACGGAGCTACCGACGAGATTAGAGGCGAAACACCAAAGGCAAGCAACGCCGAAGAGGTAGAGCACAAGCAGACCGGGCAGAGGTGTCGGGCCGGAGCTTAACAAAAGCACGGGCACACCAACACACACGGTACACCGCCGAGACCAACTACACCATCCAAGGAGCACCACCAGCAGGATCAACACCGCCACTCTCCGCAAGAAAGCAGACACGCTCAATCAGCAAGGCCCCGCGCAAGAAACACCAAGGTGTAGAGGTGATGCATGTAAAATGCATACATGAACTTTGCATGTTATTACTAGATATTCCTACATATTTGCAACTTATATGATGTTATATTCATGTTTTATAATGATTTCGGGATTTTCTAAACAATCCCCCCGTCTTTTGGTTCTAACTCTATTTTCCAGAAAACGTCTTTTTTAGTGTTTCGGACTTTCCGGGAGCTTCGGGACTCCAAAAAGGGCAAGGCTAAAGAGCACGGTTCAGAATTTTCGAGACGAACGCAATGGGTTGAAAAGGAAGACCAGAAGCCCAACCAGCTGGAAACTAGAGGGCCCCACGCGATCAGATTCCCTGGCCGCGTGAGGACCCCTCTTTTCCCCCTCGTGGCTCCGATGCCGTCCGTTTTCGTCTCCGTGGCTTCGTCTTGACCTAAAACCGGCTATAAAAATAGTCCCCCGGGGAGTTTCGGGAGGAGGCGGCGGAGAAACACAAAACCACGAAACATAGAGTCAGAAGGCTGCCGCCGGAGAAGATCGGAGGGGGGAAACGCCGCCGGAATCACCTCCGGAGGGCTCCACCCCCCTCCGGCGTGTTCATCATCAACATCTACAGCAAGATCATCTCCATCTCTCCACTGTAAACTCTTAGCAAACATGATATATGGTGCAATATACTATTCCCTTGATCTATTGTGTCTCCCCATCTATGTTTGAGAAGTGATTTGTTCATGGCAATAGTGAAATAGTTCGTTGATTGGTTGCATACAAGTTTTGTTATCTTTTATGATTGTCTTTATGTACAATATATGAGTGCACACATATGTTGGGGAATGCATGTAAGGTGATCACCGGTAATGTAATGGAGTGAGGGAGACTTGGGAGGACATGTAAACCTGAGACCGAGTCATGAAGTTACTTTATTGGGGGATATATATAGGGGATCTTAGAACTTAAGGCTATGGTGGGACTTTTATGTCTTAATAATTCTTGTGTGCTTATTTACTTGGCCATGAGATTCATCATAAGGGGTTTTAGTTCATTTACTTGGCTACACCTATTTATGGCTCCTTCCTAGAAGAAACAATTAAGACTGAAACATGTGCTTCACTAATTGTGACAACCACACGAATGAAATAACAATTGCTAGAACATTTGCTCCCTTGAGATATTTGCTACTTGAGATATTTGCTACTTGAGAAACTTGCTCTAAGAAACTTGCGTTTGAAACTTGATTGAGAAACTTGTTACTAGATAAACCCATTCCACATCACTTGCTTTCATTAGTTAGTTCCTTTCATATTTAAACTTATTTGTAACATCCAAATTTATAACAAGGGTAAACAAGACCCAAATTTCAGAACCAACAAAAACTTTTTGAATTATTTCACAAGTGATTGTGTTTTCCTTTAATTTGTTCTGTTGATCTTGTGTAACTTGTTGTTTGTGATTGTTTGACTAGTAGATGCCAACTCCAGACATCCACCTAGGTAAAAATATATTTACAACACTGGTGACCATGTTATGACAAGAATTTATTCTATATGTCTTTCCCATTCTTATGTTGGCCAAAAGTTTATTTCAACAAATGATTTGGTTTTAGCAACAAACAAAATACTCTTTAATTTGAGACAGTGAAAGTATTTTCAAAAGAAATACTAGTGGGGAATATATCACCTCACATATTTTCCCTTTATCAAACCATTTTGGAAACTATTAAGTTATGGGTTGATATATCCCTTAAACAACATCTTGTCATGATTGGGTGTGGCCACTTTTATAAAATAGTATTGTTAGTTATGGAAAAAAGGTGTGTGATTTATTCTTGTAGTTTGAAGTGTGTGGCTTGATTGAATTGTGGATATTGTTGTGTTGATTGGTATTTTGGTGCTGTTGCTATTGCTGTGATTTTGCTGTGTGTGTGATCTTCTTGTGAGGATGATTCCTCAGTGGAGTTGTTACCACTTTAGGACACCCTTGGCCACCAAACTTGGAGGGTGACTTGAAGAGGAATAAATCCTCTACAATTAGGCACCCCAAGTTAAAATCCTAAAAT
The DNA here is from genome assembly GCA_947311845.1 of Poa pratensis. Classification (NCBI taxonomy): domain Eukaryota; kingdom Viridiplantae; phylum Streptophyta; class Magnoliopsida; order Poales; family Poaceae; genus Poa; species Poa pratensis. The sequence continues at coordinate 1,106,821 of CAMZMU010000109.1, read as the reverse complement.
TTAGGGAGATGGTTTCAATAACCCTCCCTCTTTATCTATTCCTCTATTTTATGAAAACCAATATACTTTCTTTATCAAAATTCTAGAGAAGGAGGTGAAATGATAATTCTCTCCAATTCATATCACTCCCTCCTCTAGTAAACCTACTTGTGACTTTAAAACAAAACCCTTCTATCTTTTAAAGGAAATGAAGGTCATGAGTTAAAATGATCTTCATAAATAATTTCCCTCCCAATTCCTCTATTTTCCTCCAAAACAAATGTTTTATTTATGAAAAGATAAAGTATTTTGAAGCTACCTTATTTGTCAAGAAAGCTCCAAAGGTTCTACAAACTATTTTATCTCTGGTTTTAAATATTAAAGGAGTCTCAAATCTTTAATTTCCAAAAATAGTTTATTTAAACCCTATGAACAAAAATGGAGCAAAACATTTTATTTTGTAAAACCAATTTTTGTGGAGCTTCCTCATATGTAGGGGAGGCTACATGAATTTTCTCTGATTTTTGTAAAACGTTTAAACCCCTCAATAAAATTCTGGAAACCCTACTGGTTTCAAAATAGAAATAAAGGTTTTCTTTTAGACGAGGACCTATCCGTGAGAGGAGAGAAAGGTTCAGGGGGCGTTGTGCAAAAATTCCGTTGACCTCTGTGGCCGGCACGGCGCCGTGCTCCCCACGCCGGCGATGCCGTGGTCGCCGCTCGCCGTGCACCTCTCCCTCGCCCAGCTGGCCTCTGGCTCCTCTGCCCTCTCCCCTCACATCAGCTTCGCACCGGGGACAGCAGTGGCTCCTCCCGCACGCTGCCGTGCCCGCGTCGCCGTGTTCACCTCGTCGCCGTGCTCTCCCTGCCTCCCCCTGACGCAGACCTCGCCCTGGAGAAGATCAGGCCACTCCACGCCACCCCCCCCTCTGCTCTCCCTTGTCCCCCATCACCCCTGCTGCAGCAACGCGACACGGCACGGACGCCGTGTGGCGCACACCGTCGACGCCGTGCGCTCCCCGCGCAATGTCGACATCGCTGGACCCCTCTCCTCTGCGCGGATCCGTGAGACGATAAGTAGTACGCCACGCCCTCCTCACTCCCTCACTCATTCCCCCACTCCCTCCCTCTGATTTTTCTCCCACGAACACAAACCACGGCCGCCGCCGCCTACGCGCATCGCCGATGATTCAGACCTCCCCGTTCCAATCCAAGCCTGCCAGTACCTTCGCCGTGCCCCACTTCCCCTCTCTGCGCAAGGAATCGCTGAGGGACACCGGGATCGCCGTCGCCGTCTCGATCATCTTCTTCTCCGGCCGCGGACGTGCGAGCAAGCTCGCGGTGGGCACAGGCCACTTTCCTTCGCCATTTTCGTGCACACGTGCTCCCCTTGCTGTGTTCTCTCTCTCAGACATCGCAATTCCTTCTCAGGTCGTCGGAGCCGCCGTAACCATCCTCGCCGCGCTCCGGCAGCGCCGCGTCCACGCTCTGCTCACGTTGAGGAAGAAGGAAGCGGCCCGTACCGCTTCGTTCATGCTCGTGGGCCGCGAGCTGGATTTCCCTCCGCACGGCACGGCCCAAATCCGGCAGATCCAGCCCATCCCTCTTTTTTTTCAGGTTGAATATTCTTTTGCTTCTACAACTGTTTCTGGACTCCTAGTTTAAATCGTTTTAAATTAGTTTGAGTGCCTTGTTGACCAAACCAAAAATTAGGGAGGTACCTTAGCCTATTCCTAGCCAGATCCAAGTGGTAGAAACACTTTTGGATAAATAGTTTTTGAGAAATTAAATGTGAGCCAGAACTGCTGCTTTTCACCAAAAACTCAATAGCTATTTATCTATGATAGCTATTGATGCACACTCAACTGTTTTGGAAAGATCTGAGTGATACCTAGCAGTAGAAATTGGCCTCTCATGCAAATGACCTTCCTAAACAAAATGGCACCCACTTTGGTATTTGACCAGAGAGCCATTTAGGGTTTTTTGTAAATTATTTGGTGATGATTTTTGGAGTGAATCCACTTGTGTGAGCTTCTGTATGATTAGGAGTACCTAATCCTAGCTTGGTGTGATTTTTAGAGCTATAGATTATTTTAGGTGTAATTAACTAGGTGGTATGCTTTTCTGTCCTTTATTGTTTATAGTTTTATCCAACTATATAGGGTGTGCTAGTGTCCCTTTTATATTTTCTAGCATGTATAAGTGTGATACTAGTTATTAGGAGTGTGTTAGCTCTGTGTCTTAGCACTTTGGAAAAAGTTAGTATTGCATGTGTTAATAGTACTAGGGTAGGGTTTTTATAGATGCTCCTAGTTAATAGGATTTATTCTAGTAGAAGTTCTTTAGTGTGTTGAGATTTTAGTTAGCCTTGCTAGATCATCAGTAGCATGCCATCTTGCTACTGGTTGGATCACTTGCTAGGAAGAAATTAGTGTTGCTAGATTTTATTGGGGAACAATATCCCTAGTATGGGTATTTCCTAGGAATTCCTAACTCTCAGGAGTTGTGTGCTAATAGAATCGTTTGTGTGCATGAATTTCAAAATTGATGTTGAAATATCAGTAGCATTTCCTAGCTGCTGATGTTGTAGCATGTCATCCCTTTTGCTACCTATTGCTTGGCCTAGCTTGTGTCGAAGTGTTAGACCCCTGAGTTGTAAAAGACCCTTACGAGTGTAGACCCTAATTGGTTGCTTGAATAATTAGTTGATGCTTGTGGTTATTAATTGTTTGTGCAACACTTGTGGTTTTGTTTGGTTTATTGAATGTTGTTATTCCCTGTTGCGACGCTAGATAATACCGATACCGGAGTAGTCCGTGGAGAGGATTTATTGGAGGAGCATCGGAGTTTAATTCTTTAATCAGTGAGAAGAAGACCAAGGACGTTATGCTGAAGCCAGGCAAGCTACTTCACTGAGCTTGCACCTAGATACATCTAATTTGATTTACCTGTTTTACTATAAATAGCATAAATAATTTATGTGGTGTTTACCACGAAAGCTATGATTTTGAAAAACCTTTTTTCCAAAATACAAGTATATTATTAAGGCACCCGATATAGAGGTGTCAGTGGTATACAGTGTTTTCGAAATGAATTTGTTTTACTCCAAAGCCTTCTTTGAAAATCCTTTTTGGTGGGATTACGAACCACCCAAGTTTTGGTTAAAAGTATTTTTGCTATGAAAATTGGAAATGATTGTGAAAACCTTTTCAAAAGTTTATGAAAAACTATTTTGCCACTCTATGTAGGAATATCGGCTTGTTTAAATAAAACTATAGGATGGGAAAAACTTTGTTTATTCAAAACTCCTTTTGGAAACCCTTGGATGATTTATGGCATGCCGATATATCGGTGGTGAAACGGAAAAGTTGTTGTTTCTGAAAAATGCACATTGTGTCCTGGTACTTACTGAACAACCAATAACCTGTGCGACCACATTTACCCCCATATGGAAAAAGGGCGTAGTCATATAATTTGCTCGTGTTAGTACTGGATGCCTCAATAACGAGGATGACCTCGTTCCATGAGGGGATGGTCTGAGGACCTACCCCCTGACCTGGGTCCTCTTCATTGTAGTCTACCGGAAGCCGGTATGAGCGTGTCGGAGGAAGAGGATTGAAGGGCTCCCTTGGGTCCGCCGGGCAGAACTACGAGTCCCCACACTTAGTTTCTGAGGATTTGAGTGTCGGTGGAAAGTGTCGTAGCGGCAGGGTCCTATACTAGCATGAGCAAAGGACAGGCTATGGCCGGGAACTCAACTTCGCATACCTCTGGTATGGCGGGACGTGGCTGACACGATGAGTGACCGGATGGGTGTGGGAAAAGCGTACTACCTCTGCAGAGGGTAAAACTATTCGAATAGCCGAGTCCTCGGATATGGACAGTTGGAACGAACTGCTGGGTCTTATGTGCAAGTTTTGATAAAAGTGTTGAGTTTTGAACGGAAGTTGAAGTGGAATGGGTATTTCGTACCTGTACCAATGAGTTGGTTCGAGGTAGCGTCGTGCTTGGTATCAGGGCAAGAAGAGGTTTTCGAGGAAAAAGTTTTAAAAGAAATTTTCTTACCTTTTTAAACGAAGGTATATTTTCGGGAAAAAGATTTAAAAATACTTCTTACCTTTTTCAACAAAGTTAGTGAGAAAACTACTTTCCAAAATGTTTTGTCTTCAACAGGATTAAAAATCTACTCTTCTCCTTTTAAATAGAGATTCAGTGAGGTTTTTCCTAAAAATAAAAGTCTTTGAAAATTTAAAACTAGTGCATGTTCCTGTTGGGGTAGTTTGCGAGTACAATCAAATGTACTCATATTGGTTTCGTCCCTGGCTATTGTCTTAGCCAGATTTCAGAGAGGAGCAGTTCGAAGAAAAGGAGTTCACTGACGTCTTTGCGAACTAGGGCGCTTCCCAGTCAGCTGCCTGTAGGGTTAAGGCGAATGACTTGGGCTCCACGTTGATTTGGTGATTCCGCTGCAAGTGCCTTGTTGAAGCTGATCACTTCAAGCACGTAAGTATATTTATTCGGTATTTGTGGGTGTTCTGTGATACCAACTCAAGTTATGTGCAACAGCACACTGATCATGGGACTGTTGCAGGAAACATAACGAGTATCTCGGATAATTAATCCGGGGTCCTCACAGACTTGGTATCAGAGCCATCCTGACTGTAACAGACCTTAGTTAGCATGGACGTTAGTTAGGAAGAGAATATTTTGTTAAAAATATGTTAACACCAAAAATATATCCTTATCTAGGGAAGTCCAAAAATGACTCCCGCTCTTTCGTCTTCTCAAATTATTTCTGAGTCTTACCTTTCTATTTTAAGTTTTACCAAGGTTTTCTCTACTCCTTCTTACCTGTTCAAAATACTTGACGATGAACCCAAAAGAGACCTAATTAGCTAGCACCTACAAAGAAGAAGCAACCATCTCAACATTCAACATCAAGTTCATTGGTCTACAAATGTCAAGATCATCGACATCAACCAAATCAAGAGATCTCTGAAGACCTCAGCTCAACCTCAGCAATTCTACTCAAGTGGCTACTTCGACAATCTCAGTGTCTCCAGTTGAAGACTAAGGCGACGAAATAAAGATTTCAGCATCCCTGTCTAACCAAGACCCATAGGAACCACTTATGATAGGAACTTTAGTCATACTACCCGGCCACTACGAGTATTAGGCGTCCATTGGTACTAAACGTACCTTGTGTGTTTATTGCTTGTTTGAGGTGTTCCCCTACAGTGAGCCCGACGGATTTGACCTATCCCTGCCTAACCGGCATGGCCAGGCGTCGGTTCACAGTAGCGTACAGTAGGGTTGTCCCCACTACCTGAGAGACGCTCCCCGGGTTCTTCCGTGGAAAGGAGCCGACACCACCCTAGCTTATAAAAGACCCCGTTCTTTCTGCCATCTATCCCCACCCTCACTCACCACCCTTAGCGACCCAAATCTCCTGAGGCAAGAATCCCGTATTCTTATTCTTCATCCAGATCCAAAAAGAACCCAATGGCAAACCCCAGAGTTATCATGGAAACCACTGCCGAGGAGCATAGTGGGTTTCCACTGATGCTTTGGAAGGCCGTCTGCCACGTTCTTGGTCGGCCTGCCCGTCCTCGATATGTGGTGTCCGAGAACTCTCTCCCGCTTGCCGGGAGTGAATTCCAAGTCGAGGTGCATATCGGCTCGTGCCAATTGGGCATAAGTCCGACTTACTTGATCCAGGGTAAGAGCATGCCTACCCTAGATCTAGCCCTCCAGGTAGCAGCCTGGGAAGGACTCGTCCGTCTCCGGTACTCAGAACCGGCGATGGGCTGAGTCGAGCCTTCCACTTTCTCCCAGCCATACCTCAGCATGTTGCGGAGGCTTTCCAAGCTTCCATGGGGCAGGAAGCTGACCCTGCCGTAATCACTCTGGTCACCTATGGAGCTGCAATGACAAGATTCAGCCACTCCCTGATGGAGGAACTCATGACCACAAGGCGCCACCTTGCTCGTGCCCGCCGGGAACTAGGTCGAGCAAGGAACCAACCCACTTCTCACCGTGGGCAAGCTCAGGATGCAAGACAGACGACCCTAGATGTTTTGCTGGATGCTTCGGTGACACAAGCCCTCGCCCGAGTTCAGCAGCCACCCCAGGAGCAAGGTGTAATCCTTGAAGGAGTGCCTGTAGTTCCCCACCCCTTGGAAGACAGAGAGGTGGACACCACTCTTTGTCTCGCCCACGCTTCACCGACTCCTAGAACCTCTCAGGCAGAGTAGAACCCAGGTTTAGTTAGCCTGACCAGCGCTTGTGTGTTTGTGCGTGTGGATCAACAAAGCTGTTAGTCTGTTGTTGGTTTGTTGCCTGTTTTTCTCGTGTGTCTTGTAATGCAAGGTTGTTGTCTGTTCCCCGGCTGATGTTAGATCAGCCCCGAAATAAAAACTTGGTGTTCTTATCATCTTGTTAGCCACTTGGTTGACACCTGATGGAATATCATGCTCTTTCTTCAGTTAAAAGTTTTAAAAGAAACCACAAATCACTTAAACCAGGAACCGTATGTGACCCCAGACGCATACCCCTGTGAATTAATGCAAACTTTGAATGGGACTATTTTGTAGTATGCAAAATTATTTTGTGTGTGTTCTCCTACATGCAATCTCCCACAAGGTTCCTCACCCAATATGAACCTTGTGCTTTCTGCATGTTAAAGAAAGGGGCCCGAGCCCTCCACGAGATGTGAACCTCGCAGGCCTTAAAATGCTTGCGAGGTGTAAATGCTCGCTGGAACACAGAAGGGCATCTTGTAGGATGTTCCTAATTGTTGTGTTCAACCTATATGGTTGAAATGTATGCTACCACTGCAAATGGTTGAGACCATATACTGCAGTGTTATTTTCCCTAAAAATATATATTTTCTCACCAAAACAAAGTTATTCCAGTACCTCTGCACCCTATCTGTGCTGCAAGACCAGAGTCATGACAACCAAGAAGATTTCGGCAATGCAAGTCTTGTCCCAGATCATCAGCCAAGACAAGATCGATACAATCACGGATTGCAGTACAGAAGCGAGAAATTCAGAAAGAAACTGAAGATACAAGTTCTCCTCCTACAAACAACACTGCCAGCACGGATGCAACGGCACCCCGAGATTCCTACTCTCTCTCGAGCTCCCTGACGTCACCGGAAGATGAGCCTGGCTCACTCAGAGCCGAGTTGCGCGCCGCCCGACGGCGGCAGACGGCTCGAGCAGCCTGCTCACCTCCAGCCGGAAGATCTACCACCTCCTCCACCGGCGCTGCAACTTGCTCCTCCATCCTCGCGTGCTCCTCCACCGCATCTGGCTCCTCCAGCGCAGCAGGCGCCACTGTCGCAGCACCAGCCCCCGCGCCAGACCACCAATGGCACAAGGCCACGGCTAGGAGCACCATTACCGCGAACAGCAGGTTGAACACCGTCGAAATCAAGAACACGAAGAGCCCGAAGACGAAGCAGCCCTCGAGGAAGCCCGCCTCCTCCATCGCATCAACATAGGCTCTGAAGTAATCAGTAATGAAGCCCATGGTGGCAATGCGATGGAAGAAATGTTTTTCTGAGGTCGCTAGTTTATAAGCCGAGCTCGGATGCCGCTCCTCGACACCGCACTGCGCGGGAAAGTGGAGGAATCGCGAGCCGTACTCGCCTTAATGGCGCGAAACCGCCTAGGCATCGTGTCTCCAAAGCCGTGTCTGCCGCTGCCTCGGCGGACAGCACGCGCAGCAGTACCGCGGGTGAGTGCTCTGCGCACTGAAAACGGAGCAGGTACAGAACCAGGGCGAGCGAGGAAGAAGAAGAGGAGGAAAGGAGGAGAGACCGCCAGGTGGGCCCCGGGCCCACATGTCAGTGAGTCAGCCGTTAACCTCCCCCGTGTTCCTCTATCCTTTTTCCCTCGCTTTTTCTGTGAAAACCCCGGGCAAAAATAATTCCTCGTATAAATCAGACCCACTGTGTCCATGAGCCAATTATTGGTGGCACAGCTAGGGGTATTTTGAAGAAAAACCCTGTTGTTTTTCAAAACCCGTGTATACACGAAAGTGAATATACGACCTTTCTAAAATAAATTATTTTGCCCTCGTATCTCTCCTGTACCCCCGGGCAAATCTCGAGGACGAGATTTATTTTAAGGGGGGGAGGATCTGTAACATCCCAAATTTATAACAAGGGTAAACAAGACCCAAATTTCAGAACCAACAAAAACTTTTTGAATTATTTCACAAGTGATTGTGTTTTCCTTTAATTTGTTCTGTTGATCTTGTGTAACTTGTTGTTTGTGATTGTTTGACTAGTAGATGCCAACTCCAGACATCCACCTAGGTAAAAATATATTTACAACACTGGTGACCATGTTATGACAAGAATTTATTCTATATGTCTTTCCCATTCTTATGTTGGCCAAAAGTTTATTTCAACAAATGATTTGGTTTTAGCAACAAACAAAATACTCTTTAATTTGAGACAGTGAAAGTATTTTCAAAAGAAATACTAGTGGGGAATATATCACCTCACATATTTTCCCTTTATCAAACCATTTTGGAAACTATTAAGTTATGGGTTGATATATCCCTTAAACAACATCTTGTCATGATTGGGTGTGGCCACTTTTATAAAATAGTATTGTTAGTTATGGAAAAAAGGTGTGTGATTTATTCTTGTAGTTTGAAGTGTGTGGCTTGATTGAATTGTGGATATTGTTGTGTTGATTGGTATTTTGGTGCTGTTGCTATTGCTGTGATTTTGCTGTGTGTGTGATCTTCTTGTGAGGATGATTCCTCAGTGGAGTTGTTACCACTTTAGGACACCCTTGGCCACCAAACTTGGAGGGTGACTTGAAGAGGAATAAATCCTCTACAATTAGGCACCCCAAGTTAAAATCCTAAAATTTAGGGAGATGGTTTCAATAACCCTCCCTCTTTATCTATTCCTCTATTTTATGAAAACCAATATACTTTCTTTATCAAAATTCTAGAGAAGGAGGTGAAATGATAATTCTCTCCAATTCATATCACTCCCTCCTCTAGTAAACCTACTTGTGACTTTAAAACAAAACCCTTCTATCTTTTAAAGGAAATGAAGGTCATGAGTTAAAATGATCTTCATAATTAATTTCCCTCCCAATTCCTCTATTTTCCTCCAAAACAAATGTTTTATTTATGAAAAGATAAAGTATTTTGAAGCTACCTTATTTGTCAAGAAAGCTCCAAAGGTTCTACAAACTATTTTATCTCTGGTTTTAAATATTAAAGGAGTCTCAAATCTTTAATTTCCAAAAATAGTTTATTTAAACCCTATGAACAAAAATGGAGCAAAACATTTTATTTTGTAAAACCAATTTTTGTGGAGCTTCCTCATATGTAGGGGAGGCTACATGAATTTTCTCTGATTTTTGTAAAACGTTTAAACCCCTCAATAAAATTCTGGAAACCCTACTGGTTTCAAAATAGAAATAAAGGTTTTCTTTTAGACGAGGACCTATCCGTGAGAGGAGAGAAAGGTTCAGGGGGCGTTGTGCAAAAATTCCGTTGACCTCTGTGGCCGGCACGGCGCCGTGCTCCCCACGCCGGCGATGCCGTGGTCGCCGCTCGCCGTGCACCTCTCCCTCGCCCAGCTGGCCTCTGGCTCCTCTGCCCTCTCCCCTCACATCAGCTTCGCACCGGGGACAGCAGTGGCTCCTCCCGCACGCTGCCGTGCCCGCGTCGCCGTGTTCACCTCGTCGCCGTGCTCTCCCTGCCTCCCCCTGACGCAGACCTCGCCCTGGAGAAGATCAGGCCACTCCACGCCACCCCCCCCTCTGCTCTCCCTTGTCCCCCATCACCCCTGCTGCAGCAACGCGACACGGCACGGACGCCGTGTGGCGCACACCGTCGACGCCGTGCGCTCCCCGCGCAATGTCGACATCGCTGGACCCCTCTCCTCTGCGCGGATCCGTGAGACGATAAGTAGTACGCCACGCCCTCCTCACTCCCTCACTCCCTCACTCATTCCCCCACTCCCTCCCTCTGATTTTTCTCCCACGAACACAAACCACGGCCGCCGCCGCCTACGCGCATCGCCGATGATTCAGACCTCCCCGTTCCAATCCAAGCCTGCCAGTACCTTCGCCGTGCCCCACTTCCCCTCTCTGCGCAAGGAATCGCTGAGGGACACCGGGATCGCCGTCGCCGTCTCGATCATCTTCTTCTCCGGCCGCGGACGTGCGAGCAAGCTCGCGGTGGGCACAGGCCACTTTCCTTCGCCATTTTCGTGCACACGTGCTCCCCTTGCTGTGTTCTCTCTCTCAGACATCGCAATTCCTTCTCAGGTCGTCGGAGCCGCCGTAACCATCCTCGCCGCGCTCCGGCAGCGCCGCGTCCACGCTCTGCTCACGTTGAGGAAGAAGGAAGCGGCCCGTACCGCTTCGTTCATGCTCGTGGGCCGCGAGCTGGATTTCCCTCCGCACGGCACGGCCCAAATCCGGCAGATCCAGCCCATCCCTCTTTTTTTTCAGGTTGAATATTCTTTTGCTTCTACAACTGTTTCTGGACTCCTAGTTTAAATCGTTTTAAATTAGTTTGAGTGCCTTGTTGACCAAACCAAAAATTAGGGAGGTACCTTAGCCTATTCCTAGCCAGATCCAAGTGGTAGAAACACTTTTGGATAAATAGTTTTTGAGAAATTAAATGTGAGCCAGAACTGCTGCTTTTCACCAAAAACTCAATAGCTATTTATCTATGATAGCTATTGATGCACACTCAACTGTTTTGGAAAGATCTGAGTGATACCTAGCAGTAGAAATTGGCCTCTCATGCAAATGACCTTCCTAAACAAAATGGCACCCACTTTGGTATTTGACCAGAGAGCCATTTAGGGTTTTTTGTAAATTATTTGGTGATGATTTTTGGAGTGAATCCACTTGTGTGAGCTTCTGTATGATTAGGAGTACCTAATCCTAGCTTGGTGTGATTTTTAGAGCTATAGATTATTTTAGGTGTAATTAACTAGGTGGTATGCTTTTCTGTCCTTTATTGTTTATAGTTTTATCCAACTATATAGGGTGTGCTAGTGTCCCTTTTATATTTTCTAGCATGTATAAGTGTGATACTAGTTATTAGGAGTGTGTTAGCTCTGTGTCTTAGCACTTTGGAAAAAGTTAGTATTGCATGTGTTAATAGTACTAGGGTAGGGTTTTTATAGATGCTCCTAGTTAATAGGATTTATTCTAGTAGAAGTTCTTTAGTGTGTTGAGATTTTAGTTAGCCTTGCTAGATCATCAGTAGCATGCCATCTTGCTACTGGTTGGATCACTTGCTAGGAAGAAATTAGTGTTGCTAGATTTTATTGGGGAACAATATCCCTAGTATGGGTATTTCCTAGGAATTCCTAACTCTCAGGAGTTGTGTGCTAATAGAATCGTTTGTGTGCATGAATTTCAAAATTGATGTTGAAATATCAGTAGCATTTCCTAGCTGCTGATGTTGTAGCATGTCATCCCTTTTGCTACCTATTGCTTGGCCTAGCTTGTGTCGAAGTGTTAGACCCCTGAGTTGTAAAAGACCCTTACGAGTGTAGACCCTAATTGGTTGCTTGAATAATTAGTTGATGCTTGTGGTTATTAATTGTTTGTGCAACACTTGTGGTTTTGTTTGGTTTATTGAATGTTGTTATTCCCTGTTGCGACGCTAGATAATACCGATACCGGAGTAGTCCGTGGAGAGGATTTATTGGAGGAGCATCGGAGTTTAATTCTTTAATCAGTGAGAAGAAGACCAAGGACGTTATGCTGAAGCCAGGCAAGCTACTTCACTGAGCTTGCACCTAGATACATCTAATTTGATTTACCTGTTTTACTATAAATAGCATAAATAATTTATGTGGTGTTTACCACGAAAGCTATGATTTTGAAAAACCTTTTTTCCAAAATACAAGTATATTATTAAGGCACCCGATATAGAGGTGTCAGTGGTATACAGTGTTTTCGAAATGAATTTGTTTTACTCCAAAGCCTTCTTTGAAAATCCTTTTTGGTGGGATTACGAACCACCCAAGTTTTGGTTAAAAGTATTTTTGCTATGAAAATTGGAAATGATTGTGAAAACCTTTTCAAAAGTTTATGAAAAACTATTTTGCCACTCTATGTAGGAATATCGGCTTGTTTAAATAAAACTATAGGATGGGAAAAACTTTGTTTATTCAAAACTCCTTTTGGAAACCCTTGGATGATTTATGGCATGCCGATATATCGGTGGTGAAACGGAAAAGTTGTTGTTTCTGAAAAATGCACATTGTGTCCTGGTACTTACTGAACAACCAATAACCTGTGCGACCACATTTACCCCCATATGGAAAAAGGGCGTAGTCATATAATTTGCTCGTGTTAGTACTGGATGCCTCAATAACGAGGATGACCTCGTTCCATGAGGGGATGGTCTGAGGACCTACCCCCTGACCTGGGTCCTCTTCATTGTAGTCTACCGGAAGCCGGTATGAGCGTGTCGGAGGAAGAGGATTGAAGGGCTCCCTTGGGTCCGCCGGGCAGAACTACGAGTCCCCACACTTAGTTTCTGAGGATTTGAGTGTCGGTGGAAAGTGTCGTAGCGGCAGGGTCCTATACTAGCATGAGCAAAGGACAGGCTATGGCCGGGAACTCAACTTCGCATACCTCTGGTATGGCGGGACGTGGCTGACACGATGAGTGACCGGATGGGTGTGGGAAAAGCGTACTACCTCTGCAGAGGGTAAAACTATTCGAATAGCCGAGTCCTCGGATATGGACAGTTGGAACGAACTGCTGGGTCTTATGTGCAAGTTTTGATAAAAGTGTTGAGTTTTGAACGGAAGTTGAAGTGGAATGGGTATTTCGTACCTGTACCAATGAGTTGGTTCGAGGTAGCGTCGTGCTTGGTATCAGGGCAAGAAGAGGTTTTCGAGGAAAAAGTTTTAAAAGAAATTTTCTTACCTTTTTAAACGAAGGTATATTTTCGGGAAAAAGATTTAAAAATACTTCTTACCTTTTTCAACAAAGTTAGTGAGAAAACTACTTTCCAAAATGTTTTGTCTTCAACAGGATTAAAAATCTACTCTTCCTTTTAAATAGAGATTCAGTGAGGTTTTTCCTAAAAATAAAAGTCTTTGAAAATTTAAAACTAGTGCATGTTCCTGTTGGGGTAGTTTGCGAGTACAATCAAATGTACTCATATTGGTTTCGTCCCTGGCTATTGTCTTAGCCAGATTTCAGAGAGGAGCAGTTCGAAGAAAAGGAGTTCACTGACGTCTTTGCGAACTAGGGCGCTTCCCAGTCAGCTGCCTGTAGGGTTAAGGCGAATGACTTGGGCTCCACGTTGATTTGGTGATTCCGCTGCAAGTGCCTTGTTGAAGCTGATCACTTCAAGCACGTAAGTATATTTATTCGGTATTTGTGGGTGTTCTGTGATACCAACTCAAGTTATGTGCAACAGCACACTGATCATGGGACTGTTGCAGGAAACATAACGAGTATCTCGGATAATTAATCCGGGGTCCTCACATTATTGCTTTGCACAAACGGCCATACAAGAGGGTTATAGGGCTTTAGAGAATAGATAGTTTACCTTCAGCTCCTCGTGGGTCGACACTCAAATACTTATCGAATTGTGCTACAGTGATTCCTTACTCTTGGGGATTATCAAGCACTTTTCTGGCGCCGTTTCCGGGGAGCGTTGTTCTAAGCTTTTATTCTTGTTTGCATTGCATACTAACATATAAATCTAAAACATTATTATAAAATGGAAAACAACCAAACAATTATAGAACTGTATAATATCTATCTTGAGTTAGGACATGAAGTGTTTGAGGAGAAAATTAAATTTTATTTGCATAACAATCATGTTTGTGGTAGTACTAATTCGTTGAACACCTTTATTGCTAATTCTAAGGAAAACCTTAAGCTTGGGGAAGTTTGTTTTGATGAATATGATATTTTTAGTCCCCCAAGTTTGGAAGAGAAAATTTATTTTGATGATACTATGTCTCCCATTTATGATGATTACAATGATGTATATGATATTTTCAGTCCACCTACTATTGAGGATGAAAGTGATTTAATTGAGTTTGATGATCCATTATGCTCATTAGATGATAAGTCTTTATGTGGTGATTCTATTCAAAACTATGTGGTTATGTTTAACTTTAATGCTTGCAACTATTATGAGAGAGGAAGAGATAAGAATCCCCTTTATGTTTCTATGTTATTTAAAATGCAAGCTATTGATTATTATATGCATTGGTTACCTCAAATTTGTTGTTATTTATTCATATATAAATTCCAATGCATTGGAAGAGAGTTAGACTTAAAAGTAAATTGTTTAAAATTCTGTGGTGTGTTCCTTATGCTTTAATTTCCTATTCGGTTTGAGCACACCTTTATATCTTTACAACATGTAAAATATCTTTACCTACTGTTTTGTGACAATTATTTTAAGATTTTCATTTTATATAAAATTTGGGAAAGTAAATGAGAAGGATGAGTAATGGAGAAGTTGGGGTCGTCCTTGAACATGTGTTGTTCATGCCAATGGAACCGTTGCAAAGTCTCTATCATTAAAACTTTTCCTAAAGCTAAACCAAATAAAAAGAGTGTTTATGTTGTATATATTTGCTTCTCCTTTTGCCTTTTTGCTAAATCAAAAATAACAAAAACATTTTCCTTTTTCTTTGATTGTTTCTCTTGATTCTTGCTTGGTTCTTTTTGTTTCTTTTTGATTTTTATCTTCAGCTTAATGTAACGCCCCAATTTTGGGAAGCTAGAGAAACACAGTTTTTAGAGAGCCAAAAACTAGGGTCAACAAAAACTTTTTGAAATGCTTCGCTAATGTTGGTGTTTCACTTCTGAGTGCTCTGTTTGACCTTGTCTGCTTTGTTGTTTGAGTTAACAACCACTGAAAACACTAACCTTTGAGCTCAACTACTTTAACATATCATTTAATTTTTGGTGATCATGTCATGACAAGAAGAATTATCCATACATCTTCTCCAATCTTATTTTGGCCAACCTCTTTTTCAAAGATGTCTTGATTTTATCAACAACACAAAAAAACCCACTATTTAAGAAAGTAAAGTATTTCCAAAACTACATGTTTACAAACTATTGAGGTCTATATAATATCTGCTACCAATTTCCAACTTAGTTATTTTACAAGTATCAACATCCTTTTTCAAAAAGTCCTATTTTCAACACCTTTTTAAAATGATACAAGTGGGAGATATATTACTCCTATATTTCTTTTTATCAAACCTTTTGAAACTATAAAGTTATGAGTTGAGATACTTTTGAACAACATCTTGTCATGATAATGTGTGATCACTATATCACCTAATCATTTTAATTAAGGTGTATGCAATTTGGTGATTGATACTTGTTTGTGCTTGATCACCATCTCCCCAAACTCTTTGAGTGTTTGATATTGGTTGTGATATTCTTTTGCTTGATGGTTATATTTGGTTTCTTTAGCCCTCTAGCCATGTTTGAGACCTTTTAGGGTCACTTTTACAAAATTCTTCTAGTTAAAATTTTAGTGACTTTGATCTTCTTGTTTGTTAAAACTTAGCCAATCTAGAGCCCTAGATTAAGCAACCCTTGTGTCATTTTTGACATGCAACTTGACCCTCCTGTTCTCTGAACTTTCTACTTTTGATTTATGCTTTGCTTGACCTTTTGAAAGTTTGTTTTAGCATAAAATCATCTGTGTGTTTAGGGCTACTCAAAACAGTGACCATTTGGTCATTTTTCACAACTTGTGATGTTTTTAAAATTCTTTCTTCATCTCTTTGGCCTGCAATCTTTTGCATCACCCCACTTAGGTCATCACCCTCTTGTTGTTGCTGAGCTAGAGTGTTGTTTACCTTTTGACTTATTAGTGGTTTTGGACCAAACAACTTAGGGTGGTGTTAAAACACTAATCCTAGCTAAACCCAGCCCTCCCCTCTCCTTGCATCGACTCCCCTATCACCCCTCTGCCCAGGAGGATCATCCTAGTCAGCTAGACCCCACAAGTCAGCCCCATCTCCTTCTCCACCACTCTCCTCTCTTCTTTTCCAAACTTGGCCAATGGAAGTTCACCCACCCCCTCTCCCACTGGCCAGCACCACGTCTCCCGACCAAGACCACCCTGCCCACTCCCCCACCACCCACACCAGCCAGTGCCCACGCCCCATTTCCCTCTCTTCTCCCTCCCCTGTCCGAAAGCCCTACCCGAGGAGGAGACAAATCCCCAGCTCCACACCGTGCTCCTCTGCTCCCCTTTCCTCTCCCGCAGCACGCCCACGCACCCCACCTTCCCTCCCACGACGCCACGCCGGAGCTGAAGCCTTCTGCCGCTCAGGAACTGAGGTTCTCACCTCGTTCACCGTCGGCGTCGAGCAGCCTTTGCCGGCACATCTCTCCTTCTCCCTCCGCCATTTTTGGCCCGTGAAGCTCCCCTCGTCGAGACCTAACTCTCCTCCTCTCCTTTTTTGCCCAGAGACTGCCGTAGACGCCGAGCCCGTCCTCGACCCGAGAAGGACACCGTCGCCGTCGCCATGGACTCCGGCCATCTCCGGTGACGCCGTCCACTCCCGCGTCTCTCCCTCGACTCACTCCACCGCCCCAGCCCGCCAAAGCCGCATGCAGAGCCCTAGGTGAGCCGCCCGTCGCCGCCGTCCTTCCCTGCCCATGGTCGCCCGTCGCGCGCGGCGCGGCGGAGACGACGGCAGTGAGCCGTTGATCGCGAGATCAACGGCCCAGTTCAAATCCCGCCCCGCGGGCCGTTCCCGCTCGCCTCACGGCGTCTCGCGCGCAGATGGCCGGCCCACCTCGCCCGCGCGGCAGATCCGCGCTGACCCCGGGTAGATCTGGCCCATGACTATTTTTCTCGGTGATTTTATTCTTTTCTGTGTGCTTCTATTTCTGGTCTGTTAGTTTAATTCAAAATAAAATAGTTAAACTTGCAATTTGGGAAAACCAAAAATCACAGTGCTAAAGCAATGAGTTTAGAACCATGTCCAACTTGCAGATCTCAAAATATTAATTTGTGTATCTATGAAAAATGTTTTGCTGTCACTGGTCCAAAACACTGTTTCATCAATAACTTGAGTTTTGTTAATCCAAATTGAGTGAATCCAATTGTTTTGGAATGCTTAGGACAGTAGATTTCAGTAGAAATTAACCTCATGTGTTTGTGATGCTTAGTTTTGAAATGGCATGTGTTTGAAGTTTGGACCAGTAAGGTTTTCTAGCATTTAATTAATTTTATGTGAATACGATTTTGGCCTAAATCCAATTGCATTAGTTTAAAATACTTACATAGAACCTAAACCTATCTTTGCATAACCTTTTGTTGAACAGAACACCCTGGGCTTAATAAACTCTAAAAATGGTGTTTTCTGCCTATTAAAAGTGATAAAATTGAATACGCTAGACTGTCGATGATGGATGGTGTGGACGATGCAAATAATATTCAGGATAATGGCATGGATGCATGGAACGAGAACGTTATGCAAGTGGAACTAGCTGCAGAGAGATTCGTGGAGGGAGATAATTCTGGTGATTTATTCTTTGTCTGTGCTAGTGGTATGATGATTGATCTTCAGGTTCCTGCTCTGGCCAACTTTGTTGCCTTCCTGGGTTTTGTCATGCGGCAGGTTTACACTAGGCGCCTTATGCCAGCTCAGTCGGCTCAGTTTGATGTTGCTCTGTTTCTGAATTCACTTCAGCATGCCATGCATCAGGGTGTTTCTTTTGTATCTCTGTACAATTTGGCACCATCGGCAGTTACTTTGGTTCAGCTACTGGTCTTCTCGATTCCACTTGAGTTAGCTGTCTTTCAGGGAATGGTTTTTGTTCAGCTGGTCACCACCACTTCGGAGGATGCTCACAGCCTACTCCCTGATGCTTCATCACTTGCTTCACTTGATCTGGGATTTGTCACAGAGGTTGACCCGCTTCTGCTTCAGGCTGACACTACTTCAGCTGAGATTACAGAGGCACATGAGGCACTTGAGGCTACTGTGGCTACTTCATCATCTGCTACTCCTGTTGTGGCTCGTCGTCATGGTCGCCCACGTAAAGCTGACACTCCCATGGTGATCTCCGAGGTGAAACGCTGCACTCGGAACAATAATGCAGGTTTCATGCCGCTGGCTCTGCCTGATACTACTCGTCGTCGTACCTCCTCTGTTCCGCGCGCCACACCACCACCTATCCTTCAACTGTCAGAGATGCAACGCCTTGGTATTGAAGAGTGCAGCATTGAGCAAGAGGAGCTCACTGAAGATCGCCTCCGCCACCCACGCAAGGATTAATGTGTCCTGCTATCTTGAAGCTCCTTAATAATCAGACTTTATCTATGTTTTATTCATATCGTGTGCTGCTCTGCTATTTCAAGTACTTTGTCAAGTCCTATGTGACTTTTATTTTGAACCCTGTTATATGGATCTTTTAAATCGTATTTGGAGAATATTATGTTGGAATATTCGTGGAATCAATATGCCTGAGAAGTGGCCGCTTATTAGAAACAAAATAGATGAGAGCTTGGCTTCGATTGTATGTTTTCAAGAAACTAAAAGAGGGAGTTCAGTCTGAGCTATCTGAAAAAATTTGCACCAAAACGTTTTAACCAGTTTGCCTTTGTTCCTTCGGATGGTGCATCTGGTGGGTTGCTAGTTATGTGGATGGTTAGTAGTTTTCAAGGAGAAGTTATTGAATCAGAAATTTTTGGTATGGTGATTAAATTCAAATCCATGATCTCAGCTGACTCGTTTTATTTGGTTAATGTGTATGGTCCTTGCGAGGGTGTGGCCCGTGAGAATTTCATTGCCTGGCTCTATAGCTTAAATATAGAAGATGATGCTCTCTGGCTGCTAGTGGGAGATTACAATTTTTATAGATACTCAGATAGCAGGAATAGGCCAGGAGCAAATCTCACAGATATTGCCACGTTCAATGATTTGATCAGCTTCCAAGGCCTTGTGGAATTGCCAATTAAAGGTCGTGTGTACACGTGGAGCAATATGCAAGCTGAACCTCTTCTTGAACAGCTAGATTGGTTCTTTACATCCTCAAGATGGACCCTAAAATTTCCCAATACTCTTGTGCACCCTCTGGCTCGTCCTACCTCGGACCACGTTCCATGTGTTATTTCCATTGGTACTTCCATCCCTAAATCCAATATCTTTCGTTTTGAAAATTATTGGATAAATATGCCTGGTTTTATGGATGTGGTGAGGACTATTTGGGAGATTCATTGTCCTGGTGATAGCGCTAAATCTCTGTCCACAAAACTTAAGCTGCTTCGTAAAGGACTCAAGAAATGGAGTACGAGTCTTTCTGTTATTAACAAGCTTATCAGTAACTGCAATGCGGTCATTTTTATGCTAGATGATTTCGAGGAGCTACGAGTACTTCATATCACCGAATGGAATTTTCGGAACATTGTAAAAGAAAAATTGAGTCAGCTCCTCCATTGTAAACAAGAATTCTGGAAGAAAAGGTGCACGGCTAAATGGGCAAAATTTGGTAGTGAAAACTCAGCCTATTTTCACTCAATGGCCACGATTAGATACAGAATGAACACCATCTCATCCCTCACCAGATCTGATGGAACTCTAGCACATGAGCATCATGAAAAGGCCGGTATTCTCAGGCAAACATTCCAAGATAGACTGGGCTTTTCTGTACCACTTGACCAGAGTTTTGAGTTCGCCACTTTTCTTCATCCAACTATAGACCTTGCATCTCTGTCGGTTCCTTTTTCTCATTCTGAAATTGATGATGTGGTGCATGATCTTCCCTCCGATAAGGCACCAGGACCTGACGGCTTCAACGGATTATTTATCAAAACTTGCTGGCCAATTATCAAGCAGGACTTCTATCGACTCTGTAATGATTTTTGGAATGGTACAGTCAACCTGCAAAGCTTAAATGATGCTTTTATCACCTTGATTCCGAAGAATTCATCTCCTGTTTGCTCAGATGATTACAGACCTATCTCACTTCTGAACTCTTGTTTTAAGCTTCTTACAAAGTTATTGGCCAATAGATTACAAGGGAAGATCCTGAAGCTCGTCCATGCCAACCAATACGGTTTTCTCAAAACCAGAAACATCCAGGACTGCATTGCTTGGGCCTATGAGTACATACACCAGTGTCATCAGTCTAAGAGAGAAACTATTGTGCTGAAATTAGATTTTGCTAAAGCATTCGACACCATTGGGCATGAGGCTTTGCTCCAAATTCTTAGATGCAAGGGATATGATGACAGATGGATTATGTGGATGAATTCCATTTTCACTACTGGTTTTTCCTCTGTTCTTCTTAACGGAGTTCCCGGGAAAAAATTTCCATGTCGACGTGGGGTTCATCAGGGTGACCCGCTCTCTCCAATTCTTTTCGTTGAGGGCGCAGATTTGCTTCAGTCGATGGTGAATCATTCAGCTAGGATCGGACAGTTAAGTGCGCCTCTCCCTCTAGCTGACACTGATTTCCCAATTGTCCAATATGCGGATGACACGTTGGTTATTATGCAAGCTTGTCCGAGGCAACTTATGGTGCTGAGAGATCTTCTAAATTCATTTGGACAAGCTACGGGATTGAAAGTAAACTACAGCAAAACGTGCATGATGCCGATTAATGTTGATGACGTTAAGCTGCATGATCTTGCCCAGATTTTTGGTTGTGTCACTGGAACGATGCCTTTTCCATATTTGGGGCTTCCACTTGGCACTACAAGACCCACGGTTAAGGATCTTTCACCTCTCGCCGATCAGCTCGAGAGACGACTCAATGCGACTGCAAGATTTTTAGACTCTGGTGGCAGACTAACACTGGTTAATTCAGTGCTTTCGTCTCTCCCCATGCATTACTTGGCATCGCTGAAACTTTCTAAAGCTGCTATAAAAATCTTTGATCGTGGGAGAAGGCAATGTCTTTGGGGTAAAAATGAGACCACTGGATCGTCCATGTCTCTTGCAGCCTGGCCTATGGTGTGCAGACCCAAAAAACATGGTGGTTTAGGAATTCTGAATTTGGAAATTCAAAATTGTGCCCTGTTGCTAAAACAGCTTCACAAGTTCTTCTGTAAGGCAGACGTTCCATGGGTGAAACTGGTCTGGTCTCTATATGGGGACTCCCCTCACATGCCCAGAGCACTAGAGGTTCATTTTGGTGGCGGGACATTTTCAAAATCGTGAATATCTACAGAAGTATCACTAAGTCAGAGGTTAATAATGGCAAAATGACTCTCTTTTGGAAGGATTTTTGGTATGACAAGGAGCTGCTTTGTGATAAATTCCCGCACCTATACTCATATGGTCTGAATGAAGATGAATTGGTGGCTGAGATGGCATCTGATCACACACCAAACCAACACTTTGCGCTCCCGCTGTCCGTTGAAGCATATGACGAATGTGCACAAATCCTGCAAATTTTGAATGGTGTAGACCATGCATCCACCGATGAGGATTCTCATGTGTTTGCTTGGGGCAACAAGTCTTATACGTCTGCCAAGTATTATGAATTCATTTTTGCCGGGAGCCCAAAAAATCCAACGCTTCAATCCATCTGGAAGTCTAAATGTCTTCCTAAGCTTAGGGTGTTTACTTGGCTGCTCTTGCGTGACAGACTTAACACCAAAGATCTGATGCTCAGAAAAAATTGGCATATTGAGGATGGCCCCAACTGCGTACTCTGTAATCTGAACACTTTGGAGACCAGAGATCATTTGTTTTTTGAGTGTGCTTTTGCCAAAATGAGTTGGGAAGCAATTGGATTAAACTGGAATAGCATCCCTGACATATACCAACGGATGACAAATGCCACACAGAGTTTTCATGGGCCGTGCTTCATGGAGGTATTTGCATGTGGGACATGGAATATTTGGAAGACGCGTAATGATCTTATTTTCAGAGAGGTGCAGCCGAACTGGGCCAGATGGAAGATTAACTTCCAAGGAGACCTTCTCCTTCATCGACACAGAGTCAAAAAAGCTTTGGTTCAGCCACTATTGGAGTGGACTCGAGATTTCTCTTTGTAATAAGTTTTTTGAGAGCAATTTTTGTATTATGTCACTCTATCTCCCCTACAAACCTCCCTAGACTGATTCTATTTTGTAACTCGGTCCCCATATATAATTGAAAATCCCTAACCGTAGGGGTTCTCCCCTACGGTAATTGCTCTCAAAAAAAAATAAAAAAAATATTTGGTCCTTTATGAACTTGTTGCTATTGTTGTTTGTGAAATGTTTAGGTACAGTAGATCACTACATAATGTTGTTCTTAATATGTTAGTACTGTTAGTGCTTAAGTAAAAACAAAATGAAGTTAGTTGTAAAATGCTTTTAGTGCCTAAGGAAATAAAATGAATTAATCATGCTTGTTTGCTTAATTTCATGATTAATGAAATAAAGTAAACTTCACTAATAAGGTTCTTCTTAGCTACTGGTTGTTTTAAGTTTATTAGTGATGTTTAGTTTTACCAATTGAAAGTGATCCAAAAAGGTTGTCTAATTATCACCTCAACCCTAATTGTAAATAAATAATAAATTGTATTGTAGTTGCCAAACTTGTTTGTGTGATTTAATATGTTTGCCCTGTTAATTAAACTTGGTAGTCTTTGAGTTTAACGCTAGCATGGGTAGTTTGTTAATGTCTCTATCTTAGCTTGGGGAAATATTTTAATAATAGAAAATAAGTAGTAACTTAACTTTTGTCTGAAGTATTTCCTGAAAACTAAAGAGATACTTTTGTCTGAAGGATTTCCTAAACTACGGTAGCCGCCTTGTTAAATGACCTAATCACCCTAAAGGGGTGTTCTGCTTTAGTGTTTAGTTAGAACTACCTATTTAACTATTAGGTTTGTTGTGTATACTTTCTTAGGTGTGTTTGTTGTTTGTCTTAGCTGTATGGACTTGATGCTTGTTGTGGTATAACTAAGTAAATTGCTTGCTTTTGGTTGTGAGCTTAGTGTCTTGTGCAATGCTTGCTGTTTGTTATGTCCTTGGGTCATTGTCTTGTATTTTGAGTGTTGTTCCTTTTCTCTGTTTACGACATTAGATACGATCGGGAAGGAACTGGAAGTGAGGAGTGAACCTGAGGAACATCAAGATCAAGACCAAGGACATATTACCCAGCCAGGCAAGCCACCTCAACACCCTATTGAACTCCTATTATTTGTACAAAGCATGTCTTGTTTTCAAAATAAAATAATGCATGTTTTATCTTTTCTGTGGCATTTTGCCACCCAAAAACTATTTTACAAAATTATTGTTTGGCCAAAGATATATCTACTAGTATAATAGGTTTCATAAAAATAAGCCTTTACTTGAGAAGCCTTCTACTGAAGGCGCTATCAAGAAAATTATATTTTCTAGTAGTATATCCTTATAATCTTACCTCAAAACTATAGGATGGGAACCTGGATTTGATAAAATGTTTTTAAAGGAAAACCCGAGTCGCTGAGAGCGATCGGCGAGAAAGTGTTTTATAAAACCCATGTTGCTGGGAGCAAATGGAGATGTTTGTGAAAACCCGAAGTGCTGGGAGCATTCGGTGAGTTTACGAAAACCCGAGCTGCTGGGAGCAGTCGGAGGTGGAGATGTTTTGAAAAACAAAGTACTGCCCTAGCTGCCGCCCGAACAATTAACCCGTGCAACCACACTACCTGATATGGGTAGGGCTTAGCCGGAAGCTTGTCCACTTTAGTACGGAGGATCTCATACTTCTATAAGGGTTAGAGTCCCTCGAAGCCGGGTTGCCGTCTGTACGAGGCAATACACATGTGGAGGATCCGCGCCGAGCCGACGATTACGTTGGGTCCCCTGCCGTGGCGGTGTGGCGTCCCGAGAGAGAGACCAGGGGTCTAGAGGAGCACACGGTGCCGTGGGGAACAAACCAGCGGGAGTCCTCTGTACTAGAGTGGATTAGGGGAAAGCTTTGATCATGTTATCCGAAACCCCGCATATTGTTGTATGAGGACCGTGGCTGATCACGGCGGAATGACTGTTTGGTGTGGTGAAAGTGCACCACCTCTGCAGAGTGTAAAACTATTCGAATAGCCGTGTCCGCGGTCATGGACGGTTGGAAAGGTCCCCGATCTAGGCGTACGGGCAAACTTTTATGTTTTCAAAATAAAAGTGGTTTTCCCGGTGGAACAAGGAGGCAATTCAAGAAGGTACCTGGGAGGTACAGTTTTGGGAGAAGATGGTTGGTCTCGGGAGACAACTCAGGCTGATCCCGTGGAAAGGAAAAAGGGGTATCCCCATCCTAATGTCTTTGAAATGATTTACAAAAATGTTTTACAAAAATGTGGGAATAGTACATGCTATTTCTACAAGAGAGAATTCTATCTCTAACAGTTGGTTTAACAAGGATATAGAGATGTTGTAATCTCCAAGCCCAAAAGCATCGCTTGCGAAAACTAAGCTCTATAGTCATATATAGCAGCTATCCCAGTTTTCGAAACCGCTTTTATTGCATTACCATGAAAACTTAAGCCTTGAGGTGGTTTTGCGAGTACGTAAATGTACTCATATGGCTGTGTCCCTGGATATTCAAACGTCCAGATTACAACGAGGAGATGTACGACGAGAAGGAGGAGTACGCCGACGACTACGCCAACTGAGTGTCACCGGTCAACTGCTCTGTGGGAATGCGTCCGGTTGTGACGAGGGCCGACGCTAGACGAAAGCTTCCGCTATATCGTAGTTAATTACATCCTGTGTGACGATGGTGGCAGGCTTGGTCATGTGACCACCATTTATGTAAGTCTTGTACTATTGGAGTTGGATGATGTAACTTTGTATACCATGTTGGTTATGTGATCGCGATGCACTGATCATGGGATCGTGATCTGTTTACATAACGTGGGCATCTCGGACGGGTAGTCTGAGGGGTCCTCACAGACTTGGTATCAGAGCCATCGTTGACCTTAGGAGACCTTAGTTAGCATGGTCGTTAGCTTAGGAAGGAAATATTTTGCTAAAACTTATTTCTATAGAAAGCTATTTTCTTCAAGGTAAGCCTAGTATGGTTTCCACTCCTCACCTATTCTCAAAAATATCTTGATCTTACCTTTCTAATTTCAAAGTTTTTCAAAGGAGTTCTCTCTACTCTCTTGTCCCTATTCAAAACTTGTTTACGCTTGACGATGGACCCAAGTGAGACCTAAGTGCTAGAGCCAAGACGAGACAAGAGTCCTCAGATGCATAGTCCACAAGCAAATTCGTCGATGACAGCCAAGCCAGGACCTCCCAATACCTCGGATGTGCAGAATACAGGACAAAAATGCAAAATCACCTTCGCTCCCTCGACTCAACCTCAACAATGTTACTCCATCAGCAAACGAGACAATCTCAAAACTTTTCGGCAAGAACCCAAGGGATCAAAGAGGACTTCAGTAACCATATGACACCAAACCCCATAGGATGAAGTAGGATATGACCCGTGGTTGGATTACCCGACTATCACGATTGTTGAGTGCCCTTTTGGTACTATAAGTGTCATGTGTGCTCTTTTGCTGGTATGCTTTTTTGCTTAAGTGTGTGTCTTGCTTGTGTGCTTTTGCTGAAGCATTAGTTGATGGTATACCCCGTGTCTGTGTGTACCTTGCTAGACAGAAATAAGAACCTTAGCAATGACGTCAAACTAGGAACGAAGACCCGAGGACTGAAAACCCTACCTTTCCTCGAGATACCTTAGCCTTGAATTCTTTTATTTTTACGCCTCCTCCTAAGACGTTTCTTTATTTATAGATGTCGAGCCTCATCGAATCACTCAAGAAGGGCCCGACGATGACCATGACTTTGGAAAGCACCACCAGTTTCCCAAGCCCTGGAGAACCTCATGCTGAGCTTCGAACTAGAAGGACCCGCAGTCTACAAGGGTTTTCCTTGGATGGAGAATGGACAAGAGCTTTGGTGGGTGCAACTCCACCTCTACAAGAACAAAGGTGATGATCAGAACAAAACGGGATATATATCTTCACCAACTCAATCTGGCCGCCTCCTTTAAAGATGTCTTGATTTTATCAACAACCCAAAAAAAAACCACTATTTAAGAAAGTAAAGTATTTCCAAAAACTACATGTTTACAAAGTCCTCAACACCCGGAATATCTCAACCAAGCCTACTTAGGAGATTGAAGTTTTTCAAACAAAGAGTCCCACCCCAAGATGAAAGTTCCAAGAAGCGCCATATCTAGTTTTGTGACGGTTGAAACTATAAGTTATGTTGAGATACTTTTGAACAAATCTATGATAATGTGTGATCACTATATCACCTAATCATTTTAATTAAGGTGTATGCAATTTGGTGATTGATACTTGTTTGTGCTTGATCACCATCTCCCCAAACTCTTTGAGTGTTTGATATTGGTTGTGATATTCTTTTGCTTGATGGTTATATTTGGTTTCTTTAGCCCTAGCCATGTTTGACCTTTTAGGGTCACTTTTACAAAATTCTTTAGTTAAAATTTTAGTGGAAAACTTCTCTTTTGTTAAAACTTAGCCAATCTAGAGCCCTAAAATACCCTTGTGTCATTTTTGACATGCACTTGACCCATCGTGATCTCATTTCTACTTTTGATTTATGCTTTGCTTCCTTTTGAAAGTTTGTTTTAGCATAAAATCATCTGTGTGTTTAGGGCTACTCAACAGTGACCATTTGGTCATTTTCACCACTTGTGATGTTTTTAAATTCTCTCATGTGACGGCCTTGCCTAGTTTCATCAACTTTTCATTACCATATACCATTACTAATTTGCGTATCTAACTTAGAGTAACATTAACAACAGTGACTTGCTACTAGCCAACCTCCCTCTCCTTGCATCGACTCCCCTCTCACCCCTCTGCAAGAAGATCATCAAAGTCAGCTAGACCCCACAAGTCAGCCCCCCATCTCCTTCTCACCACTCTCCTCTCTTCTTTTTCCAAACTTGGCCAATGAAGTTCACCAACCCCGAAGGCCAGCACCACGTCTCCGACCAAGACCACCCTGCCCACTCCCCACCACCCCAAGCCAGTGCCCACGCCCATTTCCCTCTCTTCTCCCTCCCTGTCCGAAAGCCCTACCCGAGGAGGAGACAAATCCCCCTCCACAGTGCTCCTTTGCTCCCCTTTCCTCTCCCGCAGCACGCCCACGCACCCCACCTTCCCTCCCACGACGCCACCCGGAGCTGAAGCCTTCTGCCGCTCAGGAACTGAGGTTCTCACCTCGTTCACCGTCGGCGTCGAGCAGCCTTTGCGGCGCATCTCTCCATCTCCCCTCCGCCATTTTTGGCCCGTGAAGCTGTTCGAGACCTAACTCTCCCCTCTCCTTTTTGCCCGGAGACCGCCGTAGACGCCGAGCCCGTCCTCGACCTGAGAAGGACACCGCCGCCGTCGCCATGGACTCTGGCCATCTCCGGTGACGCCGTCCACTCCCGCGTCTCTCCCTCGACTCACTCCACCGCCCCCAGCCCGCCAAAACCGCATGCAGAGCCCCTAGGTGAGCCGCCCGTCGCCGCCGTCCTTCCCTGCCCATGGTCGCCGTCGCGCGGGGCGCGGCGGAGACGACGGCAGATCAACGGCCCAGTTCAAATCCCGCCCGCGGGCCGTTCCCGCTCGCCTCACGGCGTCTCGCGCGCATGGGCTGGCCCACCTCGTCCGCGGCAGATCCGCGCTGACCTCGGGCAGATCTGGCCATGACTATTTTTCTCGGTGATTTTATTCTTTTCTGTGTGCTTCTATTTCTGGTCTGTTAGTTTAATTCAAATAAAATAGTTAAACTTGCAATTTGGGCAAACCAAAAATCACAGTGGTAAAGCAATGAGTTTAGAACCACGTCCAACTTGCAGATCTCAAAAATATTAATTTGTGTATCTATGAAAATGTTTTGCTGTCATGGTCCAAAACACTGTTTCAACAATAACTTGAGTTTTGTTAATCCAAATTGAGTGAATCCAATTGTTTTCGAATGCTTAGGACAGTAGATTTCAGTAGAAATTAACCTCATGTGTTTGTGATGCTAAGTTTGAAATGGCATGTGTTTGAAGTTTGGACCAGTAGGGTTTTCTAGCATTTAATTAATTTTCTGTGAATACGATTTTGGCCTAAATCCAATTGCATTAGTTTAAAATACTTACATAGAACCTAAACCTATCTTTGCATAACCTTTTGTTGAACAGAACACCCTGGGCTTAATAAACTCTAAAAATGGTGTTTTCTGCCTATTAAAAGTGATAAAATAAATATTTGGTCCTTTATGAAATTGTTGCTATTGTTGTTTGTGAAATGTTTAGGTACAGTAGATCACTACATAATGTTGTTCTTAATATGTTAGTACTGTTAGTGCTTAAGTAAAAACAAAATGAAGTTAGTCGTAAAAATGCTTTTAGTGCCTAAGGAAATAAAATGAATTAATCATGCTTGTTTGCTTAATTTCATGATTAATGAAATAAAGTAAACTTCACTAATAAGGTTCTTCTTAGCTACTAGTTGTTTTAAGTTTATTAGTGATGTTTAGTTTTACCAATTGAAAGTGATCCAAAAAGGTTGTCTAATTATCACCTTAACCTAATTGTAAATAAATAATAAATTGTATTGTAGTTGCCAAACTTGTTTGTGTGATTAATATGTTTGCCCTGTTAATTAAACTTGGTAGTCTTTGAGTTTAACGCTAGCATGGGTAGTTTGTTAATGTCTCTATCTTAGCTTGGGGAAATATTTTAATAATAGAAAATAAGTAGTAACTTAACTTTTGTCTGAAGTATTTCCTGAAAACTAAAGAGATACTTTTGTCTGAAGGATTTCCTAAACTACGGTAGCCGCCTTGTTAAATGACCTAATCACCCTAAAGGGGTGTTCTGCTTTAGTGTTTAGTTAGAACTACCTATTTAACTATTAGGGTTGTTGTGTATACTTTCTTAGGTGTGTTTGTTGTTTGTCTTAGCTGTATGGACTTGATGCTTGTTGTGGTATAACTAAGTAAATTGCTTGCTTTTGGTTGTGAGCTTAGTGTCTTGTGCAATGCTTGCTGTTTGTTATGTCCTTGGGTCATTGTCTTGTATTTTGAGTGTTGTTCCTTTTCTCTGTTTACGACATTAGATACGATCGGGAAGGAACTGGAAGTGAGGAGTGAACCTGAGGAACATCAAGATCAAGACCAAGGACATATTACCCAGCCAGGCAAGCCACCTCAACACCCTATTGAACTCCTATTATTTGTACAAAGCATGTCTTGTTTTCAAAATAAAATAATGCATGTTTTATCTTTTCTATGGCATTTTGCCACCCAAAAACTATTTTACAAAATTATTGTTTGGCCAAAGATATATCTACTAGTATATAATAGGTTTCATAAAAATAAGTCTTTACTTGAGAAGCCTTCTACTGAAGGCGCTATCAAGAAAATTATATTTTCTAGTAGTATATCCTTATAATCTTAGCTCAAAACTATAGGATGGGAACCTGGATTTGATGAAATGTTTTTAAAGGAAAACCCGAGTCGCTGAGAGCGATCGGCGAGAAAGTGTTTTATAAAACCCATGTTGCTGGGAGCAAATGGAGATGTTTGTGAAAACCCGAAGTGCTGGGAGCATTCGGTGAGTTTACGAAAACCCGAGCTGCTGGGAGCAGTCGGAGGTGGAGATGTTTTGAAAAACAAAGTACTGCCCTAGCGGCCGCCCGAACAATTAACCCGTGCAACCACACTACCTCATATGGGTAGGGCTTAGCCGGAAGCTTGTCCACTTTAGTACGGAGGATCTCATACTTCTATAAGGGTTAGAGTCCCTCGAAGCCGGGTTGCCGTCTGTACGAGGCAATACACATGTGGAGGATCCGCGCCGGACGATTACGTTGGGTCCCCTGCCGTGGCGGTGTGGCGTCCCGAGAGAGAGACCAGGGGTCTAGAGGAGCACACGGTGCCGAGGGAAACAAACCCAGCGGGAGTCCTCTGTACTAGAGTGGATTAGGAGAAAGCTTTGATCATGTTATCCGAAACCCCGCATACTGTTGTATGAGGACCGTGGCTGATCACGGCGGAATGACTGTTTGGTGTGGTGAAAGTGCACCACCTCTGCAGAGTGTAAAACTATTCGAATAGCCGTGTCCACGGTCATGGACGGTTGGAAAGGTCCCCGATCTAGGCGTACGGGCAAACTTTTATGTTTTCAAAAGAAAAGTGGTTTTCCCGGTGGAACAAGGAGGCAATTCAAGAAGGTACCTGGGAGGTACAGTTTTTGGGAGAAGATGGTTGGTCTCGGGGAGACAACTCAGGCTGATCCCATGGAAAGGAAAAAGGGGTATCCCCATCCTAATGTCTTTGAAATGATTTACAAAAATGTTTTACAAAAATGTGGGAATAGTACATGCTATTTCTACAAGAGAATTCTATCTCTAACAGTTGGTTTAACAAGGATATAGAGATGTTGTAATCTCTAAGCCCAAAAGCATCGCTTGCGAAAACTAAGCTCTATAGTCATATATAGCAGCTATCCCAGTTTTCCAAACCGCTTTTATTGCATTACCATGAAAACTTAAGCCTTGAGGTGGTTTTGCGAGTACGTAAATGTACTCATATGGCTGTGTCCCTGGATATTCAAACGTCCAGATTACAACGAGGAGATGTACGACGAGAAGGAGGAGTACGCCGACGACTACGCCAACTGAGTGTCACCGGTCAACTGCTCTGTGGGAATGCGTCTGGTTGTGCGAGGGCCGACGCTAGCCGAAAGCTTCCGCTATATCGTAGTTAATTCCGTCCTGCGTGACGATGGTGGCAGGCTTGGTCATGTGACCACCATTTATGTAAGTCTTGTACTTTTGAGTTGGATGATGTAACTTTGTATACCATGTTGGTTATGTGATCGCGATGCACTGATCATGGGATCGTGATCTGTTTACATAACGTGGCATCTCGGACGGGTAGTCTGAGGGGTCCTCACACTTAAGTTTTGGGTTTTGAGTCAAGGTGCTTGTTTACTACCGTAACATCACATTTGTATCTTATTTTTCATCTTAATGGCAAGAATAACCTCTTTTGAGAGGTAGGATTAAACAATAGTGATTTGCTGTCCAGAAAACAGATGCCTGTGCTTCACTGCGAAAAATGTATAAAATCACAGAAGAGGAATTCTGACCTGATATTTTTACGACAGAAATATTAAGTTATTAATACACATTCCATTAGTTCAAAGTTTTCTGATTTGAGCAACTTAAGTGCCTCTGAAAATTCACTCTTTGCGGGCTGTCCATTTTTGACAGATTCTGTCTTTATTTTGCATTACTCTCATTACTTGTGTTTTGTGTGGTTCTATTGATCAAAGAGAAATACACAACCATAGTAATATTAGCTAATGTGTAGAATCAACTCATGATATGTCTTTGCTGTACATATGAGGATTTCATTTATGGAGAAACTAACCCCTCTAATCAAGTTTTAAGATGAGTTTTGTGTGAAGAGAACTTTCAAGTGGAAGAGTTGAGGGTGATGAATAAAGATCACGAGGGAAAAACACTCAAGCTTGGGGATGTTACCCCTAGGCTCACCCTACATATATCAAATAAGTACAAAAATTTAAGCTTGGGGATGCCAAGTAAGTAAGCCTAGCTATATGGCTATAAAGAAAGTGCTTTACGGGAGGCAACCCGGTTGTTTTTACTTTTGATTTTCTTTATGTCCTCTTGCTGTAACAAGAGACTTAGTTTTTAGTTTAGTTTCTGGAATTCTTAATAAAGTGCCAAGTTTTACCTATTTTGGCTTGAAAAAGTTGCTTTTTGCATTCGGAGATTTTATTCCAGCACGAATCTATATACGGTATGATTTTTAATTCCTATTCTGTAATTCCGAATGAGCTGAAATTTGAACTGTGGTTGCAACTTTTTATCCTCTGTGAGCGTGAATTTTTTCAGATTTTTTCGACATACTTAAGTAGGGTAGAAAAATACGTTTTGCTGCTGCTGTTTTTTGGACGGATTATGTCCCATTTTGTTTGATGCATTCTTTGAACTTTTAATTTGAATCTTTTTGATCCAATTGAGTTTATATGTAGGCATACAAAATTATACACTTTCTGGACATTCATATGAATTTTTGTTTAAGAATTTTATGCAGCAAGCAATTCATTTGTCTATCACTATTAATATCACCACAGAGAAAAGAAATGGGAGAAACAGTGTTTTGAAGTTTTTTCACAGGGATTAGAAGAGATGCACCAAGAGCTATCCAAGGATGGTGAAGACCATAAGCTTGGGGATGTGAAGAAAACCCCACTGGACCAACACACTCTCGGTTTGCACACGCCTAACTTCTGTTTTTCGATCAATGCACCCTATCACATAAACTTGGAGCGTCTTTTATTTGCTTTTTATTTTGATTTTTGTTTATCTTGAGACCACCACTATCATTTATATATGAGAAAGCTACTGGAAATTTGGGTTGAATTAAGTTGGATGCTATTAAAAATATTGGGAAAGGGATGTTTGAGTTGATTCAAAAAGATACATATAGTTGCATGATTCATGTGCTTTTTAATGAGTATTAATTTGCAAGTGTTTTATCAAGAGCTATCTTTTATTCATGTTTTGATGCTGAATGTCACTTTACTTTGTTTAACATGGATTGGTTAGTTCTATGGACACTTATGCATGCATTTAGACGGTCAACTTTCTCCCTTTTGCTAGCCCAAAAAATTTTTCCAACAAGTAAAAACTTGTTTTCCAACACCTTCAACCAAAGTTTTTCCAGTGAGTCCACCATATCTACCTGTTAGCTTTATGCTATTCCAAGTATGTTTATCATGTTATATTGTATTATCTTTGCTTCCAAATTAAAATGCTTATGTTATTGATTGTTATGGGAAAAGTTGGTTAAAAAGCTCTCACGAACTTGATGCACACTTTACTTTCATTGCACTTAATAAACATGAACCATTGTGATTAAAATTATGAAGTTGTGTGCTTTACAAAAAGTCTTGGTTGGGAGTTAGCTCATATGTGCTGTCACATGGCAAGCTTTCAACAGTGCTCTTAATTATATTTAGTTGATATCATGTACTTTTGTTTATGGATGCCTAACATTGTGTGAAATAAAAGTGGAAACTTGGTAAGTTTGAGGAGTAAGTATAAATGGTAGAGAGACTCACCGGGCGGCTAACCCAAGCCATGCATCATTCATGGTGGAAATTTACTTGCATATCACGGTCGACCTTCAGTGAGGCACTTCACAATAAAAAGCTATAACAATAGTAAATAAAAGAGTGCTGAGATTGTCCATTTTGTTTGTTTGTCTTGTCATTTTGGCATGGGCTTGTTCCATGTCCTGGGACAAGAGGTACCCTGGGAGCAACTCTTAATGATGCTATTATTACTTGCAATGACTTTAACTTGAACTTGCTTTGTGACCCGAGTTGAGTAGCCAGTTGGGGAGGTACTTGTATTCAAGGGGCATGAGGCATTCAACCCATACTTTGTCAAGCACATTACTCATATTTGCTTTCACTTTAAACTTTAACCATTCAAGATGCTATGATAGGGGTAATGAGAGCTCCACACCAATGGATACCACATTGCAAACATTAACTTAAGTAGAAGCATTTGGAAGCTAGATGAAACTTATTCATGTTTTACCTCTACTTATTTATCTATCTTTCCAAAGTGTCCACCTTTTATATTCAGATTTACAAAAGTACTCTATGACCATTATAGGATGTTTTTACTTTTCATTATGCATACATTTGGTCCATAGTACTTTCTTCTATGTTACACTTTGTGAATTATCATTGAACATCCTTTCATTGAATATTTGATATCACTTCATAATCTATCTTGTATATTGCTACTCCTTTGAGAATGAATCATTTGACTTTATGTAGCAATAGTAATCATCTCAAAAAATACCTTGTGCATAATGTTGTAGAATATAAACCAATGCACAAAAAATATATCATCACAAAGATAGATACCATCTCAACCATAGATAGAGTGAAATATCCATAAGTTCCACACGGACGGAATAAAACATAGTCTCATACGAATAAAAGGCAAATAGGTTCAACAACAAAGATAAAAGGACACAAGCTTCAAAGAAATGATAAACGAGCATGCTTGTGTCCGACCCATGCAAATCCCACGAGAGAACCTAGTAGAACTACTTCTCCCCCTTTGGCATCGAAACGCCAAAAAGGGAAAAGAGCGATGCTAACGAAACCCAAGGCGATCATCTTCGTCTTCATCATAGTCCTCATCATCATCCCCACTTTCAGCATCACGATCATCTCCACTTGCTTCACCACTTGCTTCTTCACTATCGTCTTCCTCATCACTTTCTTCTTCATCGCGCATAGGAGCCTTTCCGGTGTTGCGAGACGAGGTAGGCATGGAGGTCACATCATCATAATCATTCCAAGGAAAGATATCCACATTCCACTCTCAAGAGGAATAGTTGCTTCGGATGGCGGAGTTTCGGGTTCCTCTTCGCGAGGAGGAGTGAAACCACCATTGTTGGCTTTGCGCATTTCCTTTATCATGGTGGCTTGATTGGACAAGATCCTCTTGTTAGTAACATATTGTTGATGATTTTCCTTGTGGGTCGCAACACCCATGCACATCATAGCCTTTTCCACCAAGAAACCTTCTTGAACTCATCATTGACTCTTTGCTTGCCACCAACATCCCAAGAGGGTGGAGTGGCATTTTTCCTTCTTGCCCTAGGCGCTTCTCTCGCCTCTACCTCTTCATAAGTGTCTTGAGCAAGATGATGGCCGAGCACTTGAAGGTAACCATAGGTGTGTTTCTTGAAACGGGATTGATCGAGTTTGGGAATCTTTTTGAGGATGAGCTTCATGACATATGGAGCATACATAGGATTCTTCCTCTCATAAATGCAATGTTGATCTCACACCGGATATAGTCCATGACATCAATCTCAACCCCTTGGCAATCCGGTCCGGCAAGGTATGTCGTGTGGCAATGATGCATGAGGTTCACAAGAGCTCCACGGATAGCATCCGTATTCCCGGCTTGAGGTGCAATGCTCCAACGAAACATACGAATCAAAATGTTGTAGAGGGCTTGAGACCTTTGGTGGTAGCAATGGCACCATTTTTGGCAGCAAGAGGAGCGAGGAGCTTCTTATCATAGGCCACTCCTTCAACATGCATTCTTCGACCAACTGAAATGTTCACACCTTTGAACTCATATCCCAAAGCTTCTCCGAATTCTGAAAATTTTGCACTAACTTTGAGAGGCCCCGTCATCCAAGTCATTTGGGTGTCCTCCTCATCTCCAAGCACAAGAGTGGCAAAGAACTGTTGCACCATCTCAATATCATAATCTTGTTGGAGGGAAATGAGGTGCTCAAGACCAATCTTTCTAGCAACCCAAATTGCTTCCTTAAAGTAATCCTTCTTGGCCAACACTTCAAATTGCAAGGGTTTTTAGGACACACAAGGGCTTTTGGGTCCAAATTGGCATATAGTTCCTTCATAATGAGCTCTTGCTCCCTTCTCCAAAAATGACCATCGTTTGAATTGTTGGGCATGTCATAGAAATTCTGTGCCCTCATGGAGCGGAACTCCTCCTTGTTCAAGTCCTTCAAAGTGGTGATGTTGTCAAACTTAGCCTTCTTGGCCCTTTCTTCTCGAAGGAGGTAGCCTCTTGCCTAGCCCGAGCAGTCTCAGCAGCCTTTTGCTTCTTTAGGGCACCACTCTGCACATGCTTGTCTTGCTCTGCATCATAGACCAAGTAGTCTCGACCTTGCTTCTTCTTCTTCTTCTTCTTGATATTCGAGGATGAGGATGAAGCACCGGGTACCTTTTGTTAGCTGTGAAACAGGAGTAGATAGGTAGCATTGAGATAAGCATACATGTCCATGGAATCAAAAGAAGGAAACAATTGGAGAGAAATTTTCTTCAGAGATGATCTGGGCCGGAGTCTCCGGTCTCAGGGGGCGGAGTCTCCGGCCACACCGGAGTCTCCGGTCAGGGGGACCGGAATCTCCGGCCTGAGACAGGAACTTCCAACCTAGGTCAAATCTGAGCGAAAAATCGACACCAACCAATTCCTAGAGAGTACATTGCCATCCTAAAGGTTCTACACCACGAATTTCAACAAGAACTACTCTCAAAACTAGATCTAGGAAGAATCCTAGAGGAAGAGAGAGAGGTACCCGTGTCCTTCATGGTGAGATCCAAACGGAGGGGAGGAAGATCCCCGACGCTTGGGAGGTGGAGGAGCCGGTGGCACGGCGGATTCCGGCGGCGGAGCGGCCGGAGGCGAGCCCGGAGTGACGGCGGCGAACTGGGGAAAGGTTGGGGACGGGGGGAAGTGAGGAGTTGTGAACACACTCTTCTCCCCGTGCCCTAAAAGGAACCCAGTGAATCGACCGGGTCCGGAGTCTCCGGCCTAAACACCGGAGTCTCCGGCCTGAGCCGGAGTTTTCCAGGTTTAGGGCGGAGACTCTGGACAGACCGGAGTCTCCGGTGTTGCACACCGGAGTCTCCGGACCCAAACACTCCAAAACTGCCAGATTTTTGTGGGAGACATGTATGTTGCAAGAGGAGCATGTTTTTAGGTAGGAAAGGCTTGGATGAGAACAAGGTCACTGATGGTGGGATACGCACTTGGAAGTTGCAAGATCAAATAAAAAGACCAATTTCCAAGTGTTTCTCCCAAAGACAAATAAAAGGTCTAGAAAACCTAAATAAAACCAATAAGCCCAAATAAGATCCAACTCCTCACAAAGAGGAGGGCGGTGGCCTAGGCCACCATGTATGAGTGTGTGGTGTGACACCGCGAAGATGTATCTTGGGTTCACGGCCACTACTCGTCATTTAAGCTCACAATTCATAGAACGAATATAGAGATGCAAATGAATTCTTACTATCGGCATAATGGGGGGAGGGATAGTCCAATGGATTAGGACCGCACTCCCCCTATGTCCATGCCTACACCTAAACCAAATAGATAGTCAAGAAATAGGTGTGTATGCAAGATGGTCAAGTCAAGCTCCTAGAATCCACGATATTTAGCTCATGCCTCAAGAAGGTGAATCTTGCTTCATCAAGTGGCTTCGTGAAAATGTCGGCAAGTTGATCTTTGGTTGGAATATAGCCAAGCTCAATATCACCACGAGCAATATGATCCCGAATAAAATGATGACGAATCTCAATATGCTTCGTTCTTGAGTGTTGCACCGGATTGTGGCCAATCTTGATAGCACTTTCATTGTCACATAAAAGAGGCACTTTGTCACAATTGACACCGTATTCCTTTAAAGTTTGCCTCATCCATAACAATTGAGTGCATGCACTTGCGGCCGCCACATACTCGGCTTCGGCGGAAGATAGAGATATACAATTTTGCTTCTTAGAAGACCAACTCACCAAGGACCTACCAAGAAATTGGCATGCCCCGGAAGTTGATTTCCTATCATCCTTGCAACCGGCCCAATCCGAATCCGTGTACCCGGCAAGAGAGAAATTAGTGCCCTTTGGGTACCACAAACCAAACCTTGGGGTATCAACCAAATATCGAAGGATTCTATTGACCGCCACCATGTGGCTTTCTTTAGGAGCGGCTTGATACCTTGCACACACCCCTACACTCAACACAATATCGGGTCTAGATGCACAAAGATAAAGCAAAGAACCAATCATAGAGCGATAAAGTTTTTGACAAACATCGATACCGTCGGGGTTAAGTTCAAGATGGCATTTGGTGTCCATGGGAAACCGCTTGCCCTTAGCATTGTGCATATTGAACCTCTTGAGCATGTCTTGGGTATATTTGGTTTGAGAGATGAAAGTCCCTTCATTCAATTGCTTGATCTCAAAACCGAGAAAGAACTTCAACTCGCCCATCATAGACATCTCGAACCTATCGGTCATAAGCTTTGAAAATTCATCATTGAAAGCTTTGTTAGATGAGCCAAATATAATATCATCAACATAAAGTTGGCATATGAAAAGCTCCCCTTTGACCCTCTTAGTAAAGAGTGGGATCGATTTGCCCCAATTCAAATCCACGGTCTAGCAATAGCTCTCTTAGGTGCTCATACCAAGCACGAGGTGCTTGTTTGAGACCATAGAGCGCCTTATCAAGCTTGTAGACATGGTTAGGGAATTTAGGGTCCTCGAAACCCGGTGGTTGCTTAACATATACCAACTCCTTTAAAGGACCATTAAGAAAGCACTTTTCACATCCATTTGTTGCAATTTAAAGTTATGATGTGATGCATATGCAAGAAGGATACGGATGGACTCAAGGCGAGCCACGGGTGCATAAGTCTCTCCAAAATCAATGCCTTCAACTTGAGAGTACCCTTGTGCAACCAATCTTGCCTTGTTCCTCACAACCATTCCATGCTCATCTTGCTTGTTCTTGAAATCCACTTTGTGCCTATAACATTGCGGCAATCTTTTGGCTTCTCAACTAGATTCCACACTTTGTTGCGCTTGAAGTTATTGAGTTCATCATGCATAGCTTCTAACCAATCCGGATCTTCAAGAGCTTCAAACACTTTCTTTGGTTCCACCATGGAAATATGAGCTTGATGTTCACTAAAGTTTGCCAATTGCCTTCTTGTGGTAACACCCTTCTTGTGGTCACCAATGATGTTATCTAGATGGTGAGCCTTTAATTCAAAGTCTCTTACAATTCTTGCTTTACGACGGGCTTCGATATCTCATTGCATCTTGGAGGTATCTCTTGATCATCTTGATCATTTGAGTCCCCGTCTTGACCGGAATGTTGACCTTGATCATCTTGAAGCACATCTTCAACAAATGAAGGAGAGGGTTGATCTTGGTCATGACCTTGGCTAGCATCAACAATAGGAGAACTTGGTTCTTGCATAGCAACTTGGTCAACATGAGGAGGGTCTTGAACTTGTTCTTGGGGGTGCATCATTTGCTTCCATGATAGGCGCCGTTTCAACTTGTGATGAAGAGGCCTCCACTTGAATGGAGCTTGGACTTGCTTGAGGAGACTCGTAATGAATCTCAACGGGCGATGGAAACCAATGCCCATTCTTCTTATAGCATCTTGAGGCTCTTCATTATCTACATCACAAACATGAAATTGCGCCACTTGGGAGCCGTCATTCTCATCGAACCTCACATCACAAGATTCTATGACTTTCCCAACGGTCTTGTCATAGACTCTATAGGTGTGAGATTCGGCACCGTACCCAACAAAAACACCCTCTAAAGCTTTAGATTCAAATTTAGACAAACGAACACTTTTGTTCTTATAGAAACACTTACAACCAAATACTCGGTAGTAGGAGACATTGGGCTTGTTGCCGGTGAGCATCTCATAAGATGTAAACTTCTTGCCAACACGAAAGAATAGCCGGTTAGATGAGTGACACGCCGTGGAGATAGCCTCGGCCCATAAGAATAGGAGACTTAAACTCCGCCAACATAGACCTTGCCATATCCATGAGAGTCCGGTTCTTCCTTTCGGCTACACCATTTTGTTGAGGGGTATATGCAGCGGAATATTGATGACGAATCCCCTCTTCACTAAGAAACTCATTTAAGGTGTAGTTCTTGAACTCGGAGCCATTATCACTCCTAATGACCAAAATAGGGACATTGTATTGGCGTTGAACAATATTGGAAAAGTCGATGACGGCTTGTTGGGTCTCATCCTTCGTCTTGAAGAAATAAACCCAAGTAAATCTTGAATAGTCATCAACAATCACCAAACAATATTTCTTCCCACCAAGACTAGGTTGAGGCACGGCACCAAAGAGATCAACATGAAGAAGTTCCAATATCCTCTTTGATGAAATGATGGTCTTGCTTGGATGGGGAGAATCATGCATCTTTCCTTCAACACAAGCCCTACAAAGACGATCTCTAGAAAAAGAAACATTGTCTTTTAGTCCAAGAATGTGGCCACCCTTGTGAAGACTTTGCAAAGTTCTCATGTTGACATGGGACAAGCGGCGATGCCACAACCATCCCACGTCGGCCTTTCCGAATAGGCATATTGCTTGAGTGTTGGTAGACCCCGAAAAGTCCACCACGAACAACTCATTTTCAACATACCCAACGAACATGACCTTTAGAGTCTTGCTCCTCAAGAGTACCACCATATCAATAGTAAAATGGACATCAAAATTCATCTTATTAAGTGCACGAACGGACATAAGATTGTAACCGAGGGACTCGACAAGCATGACATTTACAAGGGTGATATCCTTTGCAACTACCACCTTGCCGAGACCCGTTACCTCCGCTTTTGATTTATCACCATAGGAGACGGATGCTTGATTTATATTTGGTCCCAACTCCGTCATGATCTCTTTGCTTCCGGTCATATGACTAGTGCATCCACTATCAACCACCCATTTAGACCCACCGGAAGCATAGTCCTACAAGAAATCATTGCTTGGTTTTAGGTACCCATTTCTCAATGGGTCCTCTTTTGTTAGCAACAAGGGTCTTAGGAACCCAAATAGAGTAAGCAATGTAACCATCATAAGGACCAACATATTTTGCATAAACATCCCCATAGTAATCAACATAAAGAAAGTAGTTGGGATTGTTATGCCCCGCAAAGTCACTACGAGTGGTCTTGCCCCTAGTGGCATTACCATCCGCAATGGGAGTCTTGGCTTGTGCGGGCTTGGCATTGGTGTTGCTCTTCTTCTTCTTTGCCTTGGCCACATAACCAAGACCCTCCTTCCCTTTGTGTGGCTTTTGCTCAAAAATTTGAGCAACCACCTTTTCATTACCTTTAGGAATAGAGGTCTTGGCACTAGTGGCCTTGGCAAGCTCAACCTTCAACCTAGCATTTTCCTCAATAACATTTGCATGATCACAAGAGGGAGTAGAGGTGCTAGGTGAGTTAGATTTGGAAAGTTGAGTTTGAAGTTGCTCATGAGACTTGACTAGAAG
Organism: Poa pratensis; assembly: GCA_947311845.1. Classification (NCBI taxonomy): domain Eukaryota; kingdom Viridiplantae; phylum Streptophyta; class Magnoliopsida; order Poales; family Poaceae; genus Poa; species Poa pratensis. The sequence goes on along the minus strand of CAMZMU010000109.1, from coordinate 1,065,966 downwards.
AGAGTGGGTACTTTCCAAGGCCTTATGAGCCTTGTTAAGTTTCTCCATCCTCAAGGAGTCTAGCATTAGCAACCACAAACTCGGCTTTCTCCTTTTTAACCACTTTATATTTAGCAAAGACATGATCTCTATCCTTAATGATTTTAGCAATTATTTCATCATTTTTATCATCAAGAGACTCAATTCTTTCCTCAAGAGAGGTTCTATATTCACTTCTTCTTCAAGAGAAGCATTCAAGGATTCTATGGAAGCATTCAAGGATGCTATGGTGAGAGAATCCTCTCTCTCAATTTTTCCCTTGTCATCAAGGATTTCTTCGGCCGCATCAAGTTGTCTCAAGAGAGACTCAACATAAGCCTTAGCTTCACCTTGCAAGTTAGCCATAATAGTATCGGAAGCAACAAGTTCTTTCTTAATCACAAGACTAGTTTTATCATCTATTTCATGCATAGTCTTGGGAGTAGAAGATGATACCTCGGTGACGGAAGCCATGAGGCAACGAGCGGTGTTGACGGAGAGGTTCTCATTGGGGGATTCGAAGAGAGAAGGAGGTGGAGTTGATACAATGGCCAAAGCGGCCACCTCACGAGTGGGTTCTTCTTCTTCTTCGGAATCCTCGGAAGGATACTCTTCTTGAGTCAACAACACAATTCTTGGTGCTTTCTTGAAAATGGCTTCCTCTTGACAAAAGGCTTCTTTTGTATCATTTTGATTCGCCCTTGAGGACAAGCCTTCCACCATTTTGCTCTCTATTCTCATAGGACAATCCTTGATGAAGTGATGCTTGTTATGACAATTGTAGCAAGTCTTTATCCTATTAGCAAACTCCTTCTTCCCGCTTGGATTGTTTGCATGATCAACTTGAGCCTTTGCTTTGGCCGGGTCACGCCAAAAAGTCCTTGTTGCAAGAGCTATGTGACCATGGAGGGCCGTTCAAGTTCATCGGGAGGAAGGTTGTTGGGCATGCTTCAACTTCATCATGTTCATCAAGACACACAACCTTGGCCTTCAAAGCAAGAGAGGGACCTTGCTTCATTCCCATGGCCCTAGCACGGTTGTCTAGAGCATTCTTGGTGGCAACCTTGGAGGCTTGCACCTCTTGCATAACTTCATTGGATGTCATCTCAAGGTAGTTGAATTTTCCTTGAATGGCCTTCAATTCAACGGGCTCGAAGGGCATGAGAGCATTCACATACTTCCTCTTGATCCAAGCATCATCCACATAGGTTGCCCCAACATTATGAAAGGCTTTGGCAAGAATGTTGAGTCTTCCATACATCTCCTCATGGGTTTCATTATCAAGCATGTAGAAACCTTCGGCCTCATTGCTCAAGCCATCATATCTATTCCTCTTCATGCTTTCATTTCCAAGAAATGCCACCTCAAGGCACTTCCAAGCTTCTTTGGCGGTGGAGAGCGGAAGCATTGAGTTGTTTCTCGGCAACCTCTCTTCTTGTCAAGTTGTTAGGATTCACGGCCTTGTATCCTTCTTGAATGATCCTCCAAAGCTCGATAGAGGAACTGTTGATATGAGATTTCATTAAGTGTTGCCAAGTAGTAAAAGCCGATGCATTAAGTTTAGGGGGTGGACCCAAAGGGTTTATGCGAGTATGATGGATAGGTGGGTCGGGAGAGTACGTAAAGGGAACCCCATGGTACTCCGGCTTCCCACCTTCGGGAGTGGTGGTGGATGTGGAAGATTTCTTAGGTTCGGTTGGTTTATCTTCAACCCCTTGCTTTTCCCCTTTTCCCTCCTCGGTTTCACCGTCATTGGAGGTAGCGGAATCATCTAGTGGAGGGGTCTCCTTGGGAACCTTGCCACTTGCGAGTTGTGTGATCAACTCACGCATCTCGGCAAATTTGGTATCCATGGACGATATCAAAGATGTTTCCATCGATTTGAGATCGGCCATGGATGCCGTAGTGGTTTGGTCCTCTATTGGATCACCATCACTTCGTGTCATACTTCCCTTAGGCGGTTAAGCCCAACAAGAGAGCCAATGCTCTGATACCAATTGAAAGGATCGTATGACACCTAGAGGGGGGGGGGGGTGAATAGGTGCTACTTCAATTTTAGTACTTTTTAAATTTAGGCTTGACACAAAAGGTAAATTCTCTAGATATGCAACTATGGTGAATTTACCTATATGACAAGCTAGCAACTAAGCAAGGTACACTAAGTAAAGACGGTAAACAAGGATAGAAGTAACCGAAAGTGAAAGCACGCGGAGACACGGATGTAATCCCGAGTTCCTCCTTTTTAGGGGAGTACGTCTCGTTGGAGAGGTGTGAGCTACCACAAAGGTCAAAACTCAACCGCCACAAAGGCGGGTGCACCCTCTTCTCCGATGAACCGCACACAAAGGTTTGGTTCACCTTCCACTATCGGAATCCTTCAAGGCGGAATCCGGAGCCCTTACAACAACGATCCGGGGCACAACCCACAAGAGGATTGGGGGCTCCCGAACAGCTACAATCTGTCACAAAGACAACAAGTGAGTACAATAAGAAGCTAGGTTTTCCTAATGGAAATCCTAGCCAAGGGGCCCTCAAGTGAATGAGGGGGAAATGAAGAACGGCTTGGTGAAGATGTAGATCCGGGCCTTCTCCTTCAATCCTCCAAGTATCAACGAGTTTGGGTGGAGGGATTGGGAGATCTAGTGATTCTTGAGCTTGCAATAATGGAGACTTCAAGATTGGGCGAGCTACAAGCTGGAGGTAGGTGGAGGGGTATAAATACCCCTCCAGAAAAACTAGCCGTTTCTGTCCACTTGGGCCGGAGACTCCGGACTGGAAGTCCGGAGACTCCGGGCAGGCCGGAGACTCCGGGGGTACTCCGGGGTCACTCCGGACCAATGCCGAAGCTGCCGTCGCTTGGTCACTTCTCTTTAAAACTCTGTCTGGGGCGGAGACTCCGGACTGGAGGTCCGGAGACTCCGGGGTAACTCCGGACCCGATACCGCAGCTGCCGTCGAATGTGTCAAGCCAGAGAGGCTGGAGACTCCGGCCTGAAGACCGGAGACTCCGGTCTGGGCAAGCAAAATGCAGACTTCATTTTCCTGTCAGGTGATTCGATGCAACGTGCAAATATTTCTTTTGACTCCTGCACCACTTAACATCACTTAGATAATCCTAGTGTTGTTGCCTAACACACAAAAACTAAGGGATATAAAATATGCCCTTTCAATCTCCCCCTTTTTGGTGTTAGATGACAACACTCGGATTTGCAATAAAACACACAACAAATATCGACATGTTCCACAAAGGATTCAAGAGACTCCCCCTACATGTGTGCATACAAGTAGTTTGCATTTGAATACAAATGCTCAACATGTAGAGGAGAGATAACTCACAAGAAATTTGAACATGATAAATTTCATCAACACAAGGACATATCAAGATAATGGTTTGAGAGGAAGGGTAACATACCTTGTGCATAATGTTGTAGAATATAAACCAATGCACAAAAATATATCATCACAAAGATAGATACCATCTCAACCATAGATAGAGTGAAATATCCATAAGTTCCACACGGACGGAATAAAACATAGTCTCATACGAATAAAAGGCAAATAGGTTCAACAACAAAGATAAAAGGACACAAGCTTCAAAGAAATGATAAACGAGCATGCTTGTGTCCGACCCATGCAAATCCCACGAGAGAACCTAGTAGAACTACTTCTCCCCCTTTGGCATCGAAACGCCAAAAAGGGAAAAGAGCGATGCTAACGAAACCCAAGGCGATCACTCTTCGTCTTCATCATAGTCCTCATCATCATCCCCACTTTCAGCATCACGATCATCTCCACTTGCTTCACCACTTGCTTCTTCACTATCGTCTTCCTCATCACTTTCTTCTTCATCGCGCATAGGAGCCTTTCCGGTGTTGCGAGACGAGGTAGGCATGGAGGTCACATCATCATAATCATTCCAAGGAAAGATATCCACATTCCACTCTCAAGAGGAATAGTTGCTTCGGATGGCGGAGTTTCGGGTTCACTTCTTCGCGAGGAGGAGTGAAACCACCATTGTTGGCTTTGCGCATTTCCTTTATCATGGTGGCTTGATTGGACAAGATCCTCTTGTTAGTAACATATTGTTGATGATTTTCCTTGTGGGTCGCAACACCCATGCACATCATAGCCTTCTTCCACCAAGAAACCTTCTTGAACTCATCATTGACTCTTTGCTTGCCACCAACATCCCAAGAGGGTGGAGTGGCATTTTTCCTTCTTGCCCTAGGCGCTTCTCTCGCCTCTACCTCTTCATAAGTGTCTTGAGCAAGATGATGGCCGAGCACTTGAAGGTAACCATAGGTGTGTTTCTTGAAACGGGATTGATCGAGTTTGGGAATCTTTTTGAGGATGAGCTTCATGACATATGGAGCATACATAGGATTCTTCCTCTCATAAATGCAATGTTGATCTCACACCGGATATAGTCCATGACATCAATCTCAACCCTTGGCAATCCGGTCCGGCAAGGTATGTCGTGTGGCAATGATGCATGAGGTTCACAAGAGCTCCACGGATAGCATCCGTATTCCCGGCTTGAGGTGCAATGCTCCAACGAAACATACGAATCAAAATGTTGTAGAGGGGCTTGAGACCTTTGGTGGTAGCAATGGCACCATTTTTGGCAGCAAGAGGAGCGAGGAGCTTCTTATCATAGGCCACTCCTTCAACATGCATTCTTCGACCAACTGAAATGTTCACACCTTTGAACTCATATCCCAAAGCTTCTCCGAATTCTGAAAATTTTGCACTAACTTTGAGAGGCCCCGTCATCCAAGTCATTTGGGTGTCCTCCTCATCTCCAAGCACAAGAGTGGCAAAGAACTGTTGCACCATCTCAATATCATAATCTTGTTGGAGGGAAATGAGGTGCTCAAGACCAATCTTTCTAGCAACCCAAATTGCTTCCTTAAAGTAATCCTTCTTGGCCAACACTTCAAATTGCAAGGGTTTTTGAGGACACACAAGGGCTTTTGGGTCCAAATTGGCATATAGTTCCTTCATAATGAGCTCTTGCTCCCTTCTCCAAAAATGACCATCGTTTGAATTGTTGGGCATGTCATAGAAATTCTGTGCCCTCATGGAGCGGAACTCCTCCTTGTTCAAGTCCTTCAAAGTGGTGATGTTGTCAAACTTAGCCTTCTTGGCCCTTTCTTCTCGAAGGAGGTAGCCTCTTGCCTAGCCCGAGCAGTCTCAGCAGCCTTTTGCTTCTTTAGGGCACCACTCTGCACATGCTTGTCTTGCTCTGCATCATAGACCAAGTAGTCTCGACCTTGAAGCTTCTTCTTCTTCTTCTTGATATTCGAGGATGAGGATGAAGCACCGGGGTACCTTTTGTTAGCTGTGAAACAGGAGTAGATAGGTAGCATTGAGATAAGCATACATGTCCATGGAATCAAAAGAAGGAAACAATTGGAGAGAAATTTTCTTCAGAGATGATCTGGGCCGGAGTCTCCGGTCTCAGGGGGCGGAGTCTCCGGCCACACCGGAGTCTCCGGTCAGGGGGACCGGAATCTCCGGCCTGAGACAGGAACTTCCAACCTAGGTCAAATCTGAGCGAAAAATCGACACCAACCAATTCCTAGAGAGTACATTGCCATCCTAAAGGTTCTACACCACGAATTTCAACAAGAACTACTCTCAAAACTAGATCTAGGAAGAATCCTAGAGGAAGAGAGAGAGGTACCCGTGTCCTTCATGGTGAGATCCAAACGGAGGGGAGGAAGATCCCCGACGCTTGGGAGGTGGAGGAGCCGGTGGCACGGCGGATTCCGGCGGCGGGAGCGGCCGGAGGCGAGCCCGGAGTGACGGCGGCGAACTGGGGAAAGGTTGGGGACGGGGGAAGTGAGGAGTTGTGAACACACTCTTCTCCCCGTGCCCTAAAAGAACCCAGTGAATCGACCGGGTCCGGAGTCTCCGGCCTAAACACCGGAGTCTCCGGCCTGAGCCGGAGTTTTCCAGGTTTAGGGCGGAGACTCTGGACAGACCGGAGTCTCCGGTGTTGCACACCGGAGTCTCCGGACCCAAACACTCCAAAACTGCCAGATTTTTGTGGGAGACATGTATGTTGCAAGAGGAGCATGTTTTTAGGTAGGAAAGGCTTGGATGAGAACAAGGTCACTGATGGTGGGATACGCACTTGGAAGTTGCAAGATCAAATAAAAAGACCAATTTCCAAGTGTTTCTCCCAAAGACAAATAAAAGGTCTAGAAAACCTAAATAAAACCAATAAGCCCAAATAAGATCCAACTCCTCACAAAGAGGAGGGCGGTGGCCTAGGCCACCATGTATGAGTGTGTGGTGTGACACCGCGAAGATGTATCTTGGGTTCACGGCCACTACTCGTCATTTAAGCTCACAATTCATAGAACGAATATAGAGATGCAAATGAATTCTTACTATCGGCATAATGGGGGGAGGGATAGTCCAATGGATTAGGACCGCACTCCCCCTATGTCCATGCCTACACCTAAACCAAATAGATAGTCAAGAAATAGGTGTGTATGCAAGATGGTCAAGTCAAGCTCCTAGAATCCACGATATTTAGCTCATGCCTCAAGAAGGTGAATCTTGCTTCATCAAGTGGCTTCGTGAAAATGTCGGCAAGTTGATCTTTGGTTGGAATATAGCCAAGCTCAATATCACCACGAGCAATATGATCCCGAATAAAATGATGACGAATCTCAATATGCTTCGTTCTTGAGTGTTGCACCGGATTGTGGCCAATCTTGATAGCACTTTCATTGTCACATAAAAGAGGCACTTTGTCACAATTGACACCGTATTCCTTTAAAGTTTGCCTCATCCATAACAATTGAGTGCATGCACTAGCGGCCGCCACATACTCGGCTTCGGCGGAAGATAGAGATATACAATTTTGCTTCTTAGAAGACCAACTCACCAAGGACCTACCAAGAAATTGGCATGCCCCGGAAGTTGATTTCCTATCATCCTTGCAACCGGCCCAATCCGAATCCGTGTACCCGGCAAGAGAGAAATTAGTGCCCTTTGGGTACCACAAACCAAACCTTGGGGTATCAACCAAATATCGAAGGATTCTATTGACCGCCACCATGTGGCTTTCTTTAGGAGCGGCTTGATACCTTGCACACACCCCTACACTCAACACAATATCGGGTCTAGATGCACAAAGATAAAGCAAAGAACCAATCATAGAGCGATAAAGTTTTTGACAAACATCGATACCGTCGGGGTTAAGTTCAAGATGGCATTTGGTGTCCATGGGAAACCGCTTGCCCTTGCATTGTGCATATTGAACCTCTTGAGCATGTCTTGGGTATATTTGGTTTGAGAGATGAAAGTCCCTTCATTCAATTGCTTGATCTCAAAACCGAGAAAGAACTTCAACTCGCCCATCATAGACATCTCGAACCTATCGGTCATAAGCTTTGAAAATTCATCATTGAAAGCTTTGTTAGATGAGCCAAATATAATATCATCAACATAAAGTTGGCATATGAAAAGCTCCCCTTTGACCCTCTTAGTAAAGAGAGTGGGATCGATTTGCCCCAATTCAAATCCACGGTCTAGCAATAGCTCTCTTAGGTGCTCATACCAAGCACGAGGTGCTTGTTTGAGACCATAGAGCGCCTTATCAAGCTTGTAGACATGGTTAGGGAATTTAGGGTCCTCGAAACCCGGTGGTTGCTTAACATATACCAACTCCTTTAAAGGACCATTAAGAAAGCACTTTTCACATCCATTTGTTGCAATTTAAAGTTATGATGTGATGCATATGCAAGAAGGATACGGATGGACTCAAGGCGAGCCACGGGTGCATAAGTCTCTCCAAAATCAATGCCTTCAACTTGAGAGTACCCTTGTGCAACCAATCTTGCCTTGTTCCTCACAACCATTCCATGCTCATCTTGCTTGTTCTTGAAATCCACTTTGTGCCTATAACATTGCGGCAATCTTTTGGCTTCTCAACTAGATTCCACACTTTGTTGCGCTTGAAGTTATTGAGTTCATCATGCATAGCTTCTAACCAATCCGGATCTTCAAGAGCTTCAAACACTTTCTTTGGTTCCACCATGGAAATATGAGCTTGATGTTCACTAAAGTTTGCCAATTGCCTTCTTGTGGTAACACCCTTCTTGTGGTCACCAATGATGTTTCTAGATGGTGAGCCTTTAATTCAAAGTCTCTTACAATTCTTGCTTTACGACGGGCTTCGATATCTCTATTGCATCTTGGAGGTATCTCTTGATCATCTTGATCATTTGAGTCCCCGTCTTGACCGGAATGTTGACCTTGATCATCTTGAAGCACATCTTCAACAATGAAGGAGAGGGTTGATCTTGGTCATGACCTTGGCTAGCATCAACAATAGGAGAACTTGGTTCTTGCATAGCAACTTGGTCAACATGAGGAGGGTCTTGAACTTGTTCTTGGGGGTGCATCATTTGCTTCCATGATAGGCGCCGTTTCAACTTGTGATGAAGAGGCCTCCACTTGAATGGAGCTTGGACTTGCTTGAGGAGACTCGTAATGAATCTCAACGGGCGATGGAAACCAATGCCCATTCTTCTTATAGCATCTTGAGGCTCTTCATTATCTACATCACAAACATGAAATTGCGCCACTTGGGAGCCGTCATTCTCATCGAACCTCACATCACAAGATTCTATGACTTTCCCAACGGTTTTGTCATAGACTCTATAGGTGTGAGATTCGGCACCGTACCCAACAAAAACACCCTCTAAAGCTTTAGATTCAAATTTAGACAAACGAACACTTTTGTTCTTATAGAAACACTTACAACCAAATACTCGGTAGTAGGAGACATTGGGCTTGTTGCCGGTGAGCATCTCATAAGATGTAAACTTCTTGCCAACACGAAAGAATAGCCGGTTAGATGAGTGACACGCCGTGGAGATAGCCTCGGCCCATAAGAATAGTGGAGACTTAAACTCCGCCAACATAGACCTTGCCATATCCATGAGAGTCCGGTTCTTCCTTTCGGCTACACCATTTTGTTGAGGGGTATATGCAGCGGAATATTGATGACGAATCCCCTCTTCACTAAGAAACTCATTTAAGGTGTAGTTCTTGAACTCGGAGCCATTATCACTCCTAATGACCAAAATAGGGACATTGTATTGGCGTTGAACAATATTGGAAAAGTCGATGACGGCTTGTTGGGTCTCATCCTTCGTCTTGAAGAAATAAACCCAAGTAAATCTTGAATAGTCATCAACAATCACCAAACAATATTTCTTCCCACCAAGACTAGGTTGAGGCACGGCACCAAAGAGATCAACATGAAGAAGTTCCAATATCCTCTTTGATGAAATGATGGTCTTGCTTGGATGGGGAGAATCATGCATCTTTCCTTCAACACAAGCCCTACAAAGACGATCTCTAGAAAAAGAAACATTGTCTTTTAGTCCAAGAATGTGGCCACCCTTGTGAAGACTTTGCAAAGTTCTCATGTTGACATGGGACAAGCGGCGATGCCACAACCATCCCACGTCGGCCTTTCCGAATAGGCATATTGCTTGAGTGTTGGTAGACCCCGAAAAGTCCACCACGAACAACTCATTTTCAACATACCCAACGAACATGACCTTTAGAGTCTTGCTCCTCAAGAGTACCACCATATCAATAGTAAAATGGACATCAAAATTCATCTTATTAAGTGCACGAACGGACATAAGATTGTAACCGAGGGACTCGACAAGCATGACATTTACAAGGGTGATATCCTTTGCAACTACCACCTTGCCGAGACCCGTTACCTCCGCTTTTGATTTATCACCATAGGAGACGGATGCTTGATTTATATTTGGTCCCAACTCCGTCATGATCTCTTTGCTTCCGGTCATATGACTAGTGCATCCACTATCAACCACCCATTTAGACCCACCGGAAGCATAGTCCTACAAGAAATCATTGCTTGGTTTTAGGTACCCATTTCTCAATGGGTCCTCTTTTGTTAGCAACAAGGGTCTTAGGAACCCAAATAGAGTAAGCAATGTAACCATCATAAGGACCAACATATTTTGCATAAACATCCCCATAGTAATCAACATAAAGAAAGTAGTTGGGATTGTTATGCCCCGCAAAGTCACTACGAGTGGTCTTGCCCCTAGTGGCATTACCATCCGCAATGGGAGTCTTGGCTTGTGCGGGCTTGGCATTGGTGTTGCTCTTCTTCTTCTTTGCCTTGGCCACATAACCAAGACCCTCCTTCCCTTTGTGTGGCTTTTGCTCAAAAATTTGAGCAACACCTTTTCTTTACCTTTAGGAATAGAGGTCTTGGCACTAGTGGCCTTGGCAAGCTCAACCTTCAACCTAGCATTTTCCTCAATAACATTTGCATGATCACAAGAGGGAGTAGAGGTGCTAGGTGAGTTAGATTTGGAAAGTTGAGTTTGAAGTTGCTCATGAGACTTGACTAGAAGAGAGTGGTACTTTCCAAGGCCTTATGAGCCTTGTTAAGTTTCTCCACATCCTCAAGGAGTCTAGCATTAGCAACCACAAACTCGGCTTTCTCCTTTTTAACCACTTTATATTTAGCAAAGACATGATCTCTATCCTTAATGATTTTAGCAATTATTTCATCATTTTTATCATCAAGAGACTCAATTCTTTCCTCAAGAGAGGTTCTATATTCACTCTCTTCTTCAAGAGAAGCATTCAAGGATTCTATGGAAGCATTCAAGGATGCTATGGTGAGAGAATCCTCTCTCTCAATTTTTCCCTTGTCATCAAGGATTTCTTCGGCCGCATCAAGTTGTCTCAAGAGAGACTCAACATAAGCCTTAGCTTCACCTTGCAAGTTAGCCATAATAGTATCGGAAGCAACAAGTTCTTTCTTAATCACAAGACTAGTTTTATCATCTATTTCATGCATAGTCTTGGGAGTAGAAGATGATACCTCGGTGACGGAAGCCATGAGGCAACGAGCGGTGTTGATGGAGAGGTTCTCATTGGGGGATTCGAAGAGAGAAGGAGGTGGAGTTGATACAATGGCCAAAGCGGCCACCTCACGAGTGGGTTCTTCTTCTTCTTCGGAATCCTCGGAAGGATACTCTTCTTGAGTCAACAACACAATTCTTGGTGCTTTCTTGAAGAATGGCTTCCTCTTGACAAAAGGCTTCTTTTGTATCATGTTTGATTCGCCCTTGAGGACAAGCCTTCCACCATTTTGCTCTCTATTCTCATAGGACAATCCTTGATGAAGTGATGCTTGTTATGACAATTGTAGCAAGTCTTTATCCTATTAGCAAACTCCTTCTTCCCGCTTGGATTGTTTGCATGATCAACTTGAGCCTTTGCCTTGGCCGGGTCACGCCAAAAAGTCCTTGTTGCAAGAGCTATGTGACCATGGAGGGCGGTTCAAGTTCATCGGGAGGAAGGTTGTTCGGGCATGCTTCAACTTCATCATGTTCATCAAGGCACACAACCTTGGCCTTCAAAGCAAGAGAGGGACCTTGCTTCATTCCCATGGCCCTAGCACGGTTGTCTAGAGCATTCTTGGTGGCAACCTTGGAGGCTTGCACTCTTGCATAACTTCATTGGATGTCATCTCAAGGTAGTTGAATTTTCCTTGAATGGCCTTCAATCAACGGGCTCGAAGGGCATGAGAGCATTCACATACTTCCTCTTGATCCAAGCATCATCCACATAGGTTGCCCCAACATTATGAAAGGCTTTGGCAAGAATGTTGAGTCTTCCATACATCTCCTCATGGTTTCATTATCAAGCATGTAGAAACCTTCGGCCTCATTGCTCAAGCCATCATATCTATTCCTCTTCATGCTTTCATTTCCAAGAAATGCCACCTCAAGGCACTTCCAAGCTTCTTTGGCGGTGGAGAGCGGAAGCATTGAGTTGTTTCTCGGCAACCTCTCTTCTTGTCAAGTTGTTAGGATTCACGGCCTTGTATCCTTCTTGAATGATCCTCCAAAGCTCGATAGAGGAACTGTTGATATGAGATTTCATTAAGTGTTGCCAAGTAGTAAAAGCCGATGCATTAAGTTTAGGGGGTGGACCCAAAGGGTTTATGCGAGTATGATGGATAGGTGGTCGGGAGAGTACGTAAAGGGAACCCCATGGTACTCCGGCTTCCCACCTTCGGGAGTGGTGGTGGATGTGGAAGATTTCTTAGGTTCGGTTGGTTTATCTTCAACCCCTTGCTTTTCCCTTTTCCCTCCTCGGTTTCACCGTCATTGGAGGTAGCGGAATCATCTAGTGGAGGGGTCTCCTTGGGAACCTTGCCACTTGCGAGTTGTGTGATCAACTCACGCATCTCGGCAAATTTGGTATCCATGGACGATATCAAAGATGTTTCCATCGATTTGAGATCGGCCATGGATGCCGTAGTGGTTTGGTCCTCTATTGGATCACCATCACTTCGTGTCATACTTCCCTTAGGCGGTTAAGCCCAACAAGAGAGCCAATGCTCTGATACCAATTGAAAGGATCGTATGACACCTAGAGGGGGGGGGGTGAATAGGTCTACTTCAATTTTAGTACTTTTTAAATTTAGGCTTGACACAAAAGGTAAATTCTCTAGATATGCAACTATGGTGAATTTACCTATATGACAAGCTAGCAACTAAGCAAGGTACACTAAGTAAAGACGTAAACAAGGATAGAAGTAACCGAAAGTGAAAGCACGCGGAGACACGGATGTAATCCCGAGTTCCTCCTTTTAGGGGAGTACGTCTCGTTGGAGAGTGTGAGCTACCACAAAGGTCAAAACTCAACCGCCACAAAGGCGGGTGCACCCTTTCTCCGATGAACCGCACACAAAGGTTTGGTTCACCTTCCACTATCGAATCCTTCAAGGCGGAATCCGGAGCCCTTACAACAACGATCCGGCACAACCCACAAGAGGATTGGGGCTCCCGAACAGCTACAATCTGTCACAAAGACAACAAGTCAGTACAATAAGAAGCTAGGTTTTCCTAATGGAAATCCTAGCCAAGGGGCCCTCAAGTGAATGAGGGGGAAATGAAGAACGCTTGGTGAAGATGTAGATCCGGGCCTTCTCCTTCAATCCTCCAAGTATCAACGAGTTTGGGTGGAGGATTGGGAGATCTAGTGATTCTTGAGCTTGCAATAATGTAGACTTCAAGATTGGGCAGCTAACAAGCTGGAGGTAGTGGGGGTATAAATACCCCTCCAGAAAAACTAGCCGTTTCTGTCCACTTGGACGGAGACTCCGGACTGGAAGTCCGGAGACTCCGGGCAGGCCGGAGACTCCGGGGGTACTCCGGGGTACTCCGAACCCAATGCGAAGCTGCCGTCGCTTGGTCACTTCTTCTTTAAAACTCTGTCTCTTGGTGCTTTCTTGAAAAATGGCTTCCTCTTCACAAAAGGCTTCTTTTGTATCACTTTGATTCGCCCTTGAGGACAGGCCTTCCACCATTTTGCTCTCTATTCTCATAGGGACAATCCTTGATGAAGTGATGCTTGTTATGACAATTGTAGCAAGTCTTTATCCTATTAGCAAACTCCTTCTTCCCGCTTGGATTGTTTGCATGATCAACTTGAGCTTTTGCTTTGGCCGGATCACGCCAAAAAGTCCTTGTTGCAAGAGCTATGTGACCATGGAGGGCCGGTTCAAGTTCATCGGAAGGAAGGTTGATTTGGCATGCTTCAACTTCATCATGTTCATCAAGACACACAACCTTGGCCTTCAAAGCAAGAGAGGGACCTTGCTTCATTCCCATGGCCCTAGCACGGTTGTCTAGAGCATTCTTGGTGGCAACCTTGGAGGCTTGCACCTCTTGCATAACTTCATTGGATGTCATCTCAAGGTAGTTGAATTTTCCTTGAATGGCCTTCAATTCAACGGGCTCGAAGGGCATGAGAGCATTCACATACTTCCTCTTGATCCAAGCATCATCCACATAGGTTTCCCCAACATTATGAAAGGCTTTGGCAAGAATGTTGAGTCTTCCATACATCTCCTCATGGGTTTCATTATCAAGCATGTAGAAACCTTCGGCCTCATTGCTCAAGCCATCATATCTATTCCTCTTCATGCTTTCATTTCCAAGAAATGCCACCTCAAGGCACTTCCAAGCTTCTTTGGCGGTGGAGAGCGGAAGCATTGAGTTGTTTCTCGGCAACCTCTCTTCTTGTCAAGTTGTTAGGATTCACGGCCTTGTATCCTTCTTGAATGATCCTCCAAAGCTCGATAGAGGAACTGTTGATATGAGATTTCATTAAGTGTTGCCAAGTAGTAAAAGCCGATGCATTAAGTTTAGGGGGTGGACCCAAAGGGTTTATGCGAGTATGATGGATAGGTGGGTCGGGAGAGTACGTAAAGGGAACCCCATGGTACTCCGGCTTCCCACCTTCGGGAGTGGTGGTGGATGTGGAAGATTTCTTAGGTTCGGTTGGTTTATCTTCAACCCCTTGCTTTTCCCCTTTTCCCTCCTCGTTTCACCGTCATTGGAGGTAGCGGAATCATCTAGTGGAGGGGTCTCCTTGGGAACCTTGCCACTTGCGAGTTGTGTGATCAACTCACGCATCTCGGCAAATTTGGTATCCATGGACGATATCAAAGATGTTTCCATCGATTTGAGATCGGCCATGGATGCCGTAGTGGTTTGGTCCTCTATTGGATCACCATCACTTCGTGTCATACTTCCCTTAGGCGGTTAAGCCCAACAAGAGAGCCAATGCTCTGATACCAATTGAAAGGATCGTATCACACCTAGAGGGGGGGGGGTGAATAGGTGCTACTTCAATTTTAGTACTTTTTAAATTTAGGCTTGACACAAAAGGTAAATTCTCTAGATATGCAACTATGGTGAATTTACCTATATGACAAGCTAGCAACTAAGCAAGGTACACTAAGTAAAGACGGTAAACAAGGATAGAAGTAACCGAAAGTGAAAGCACGCGGAGACACGGATGTAATCCCGAGTTCCTCCTTTTTAGGGGAGTACGTCTCGTTGGAGAGGTGTGAGCTACCACAAAGGTCAAAACTCAACCGCCACAAAGGCGGGTGCACCCTCTTCTCCGATGAACCGCACCACAAAGGTTTGGTTCACCTTCCACTATCGGAATCCTTCAAGGCGGAATCCGGAGCCCTTACAACAACGATCCGGGGCACAACCCACAAGAGGATTGGGGGCTCCCGAACAGCTACAATCTGTCACAAAGACAACAAGTCAGTACAATAAGAAGCTAGGTTTTCCTAATGGAAATCCTAGCCAAGGGGCCCTCAAGTGAATGAGGGGGAAATGAAGAACGGCTTGGTGAAGATGTAGATCCGGGCCTTCTCCTTCAATCCTCCAAGTATCAACGAGTTTGGGTGGAGGGATTGGGAGATCTAGTGATTCTTGAGCTTGCAATAATGTAGACTTCAAGATTGGGCGAGCTAACAAGCTGGAGGTAGGTGGAGGGGTATAAATACCCCTCCAGAAAAACTAGCCGTTTCTGTCCACTTGGGCCGGAGACTCCGGACTGGAAGTCCGGAGACTCCGGGCAGGCCGGAGACTCCGGGGTACTCCGGGGTCACTCCGAACCCAATGCCGAAGCTGCCGTCGCTTGGTCACTTCTCTTTAAAACTCTGTCTGGGGGCGGAGACTCCGGACTAGAGGTCCGGAGACTCCGGGCTGACCGGAGACTCCGGGGTTACTCCGGGGTAACTCCGGACCCGATACCGCTGCTGTCGTCGAATGTGTCAAAGCCAGAGAGGTCGGAGACTCCGGCCTGAAGACCGGAGACTCCGGTCTAGGCAAGCAAAATGCAGACTTCATTTTCCTGTTAGGTGATTCGATGCAACGTGCAAATATTTCTTTTGACTCCTGCACCACTTAACATCACTTAGATAGATCCTAGTGTTGTTGCCTAACACACAAAAACTAAGGGATATAAAATATGCCCTTTCAAAGCTGCTACGACGCCTTTAAGAAGGGAACATCGTAGTGGACATCTCCGCCGCATCCCGAGAAGACCCCAGGCAAGGGTTCCCCCCTCCCCCCAGCAAACTCTCCCGGCTTCTACACGGGGCACAAGACATCGACAAGCGACACCCAAGCCACCGTCACCGCAAGCCGCTCGCCAGCCACTGCGCCACCCATGTGGCAGAGGTCACCGACCAGCACCTGAGTCCCTGGCTCGCCAGCCAACCAAAGGGCTCCCACCGTCCAGGGCCGCCGCCCCGGCGTCCTAGCTCCGTGCACTGCTGAAAAGGCCGAAACAAGGAGGGAGGCTCCACCACCATGTCAACCGCCGGCAGCCCCCATGGCTACCCGCGGCAACAGACCTGGCACGAGGGCAGTCGAGCTTGAAGGGTCGGGGCCCCTGCCCCTTCTGCATCGAGGCGATCGAACCAGACCGCACCACCCTACCAACCACCCCGGAGCCCATCACGAACAGACCAGGACCGGAGCACCACCCCATGCCAGCAACTCCAGGTCAAGCAACCACACAGAAGCGCGAGGCAGCCCGCGGTGCCCAGATCATGCCCGTGCCGCCGTGCCTCCTCCAGTAGCTCCGAACGCCGCCACCAACGCGGAACCGCCGCTGTGCTTGCCTGACACGCCGCCGTCTCCTCCTCAGCTCCGCCTAGCCGCGTGCATCGCCGTCACCAGCACCACCACCGGCGCTGCTTGCTTGTCGCCTCTCCTCCACGCGAAGGGGAACTTGACAGGGCACGCCCTCCTCACCCGCCTCCTTTGTCGGTCGGGGCGAGCCGCCGCTCGGTCGCTTTTTTCTAGGGTCTGGGTGCCTCCGAAGCTGCTCGCGCGAGCAACCCGGGAGGGTTTTTCCTTTGTCGTAGTTTGATGTCTAGAGCTTTGGAGAGTGCTTGCCACAAACCACTAGTGAATATTCTATCTCTGTCTGTTACAGTAACTGTTGGCCGTCCATGTAACCTGAAGATGTTATCAATGAAAGGTCGGCCGGCATTGTTGCTGCACCTGCATCCTCCACCTCCCCTTCATCAGCAAAACGCACCGCAGGTCAAGCTGGCCCGCCCTGACCTAGATGGGGCCCGACGGGCCCAGTCTGGATCGCATGGGCCGACCAGAGGTCTCCGCTGCACGCCGCCCTCCGCAGCACCGCGCCGCCGCCGTCCTGCTAGCCCCGGCCGAAGCCGAGCCGCCGAGGCCTCCAACGCGCGCGGGAGAGGACAACCGCCGCCGCCGGCCACGCCCGAGCAGCTCTCGGCGGCGCACGCCGACGGCGGCGGGAGGGGATATGCAAGGAGGGGCTCGTGAGCAGGGAGCTGGGGAGCCGCGCCGGCCGCCGCGGGGGCTGCGCGGACGCGGCGAGGGATGGGGAGGAGGAGGGGAGGAGGCGGCACGGCCAGCCGGCGGCGCGGGCGCGGGTGGGCTAGGGTTGAGGGAAGTAGAAGGGAGGATTCGCGCGTCACCTTCTCGCAGACGTAATGTCCAGTGGAAATATGTCATCTTGGTGCTCCTGAAATGCAATATCGAATATTTTGTACGTAAGACATCGCCGTGCTCCATAGCGTGTACTACGATATAACATACATCCGCGAGAGGGACGATCAGGTGGAGGAGAAAGAACACCATTGCCATGAGTCGATCATGAAGCAACAGCTTACCGTTTCAGGAGATATGACGCCTTGGCTTTTGGTGGCAGCTGCATTGGTACATGCACGGTTGGATAAATACTGGCCCATCCTAGGGAGGGGAAAGGAGCGGTCTCGAGAACGTGGTGTGGAGATGAAGCGGCGAATTAGTACGGGGTGGGTTGGTGCTTGGTGGGGAGGTGAGACGACTCCACTAACAATTACAGTACGTGGAAAAAAGAGGCTGACTAAGGTTAAGAAAAAGGTGAACTAACTTTTTTTTGTGAAAAGGCCAACCAATTTATTGATCATCAACAAAGGTACAACGAATCGCACAAATAAAAATTACAAATAGGTCTTCGGACCACCTGGCGATGACTACAAACACTGAAGCGAGCCAAAGGCGCGCCGCCGTCCTCACCCCTTCCTCACTGGAGTCGGGTAAAGCTTGTCGTAGTAGAGCTTGTTGTAGTAGACAGACGGGAAGTCGTCGTTCTAAGGCCCCGAGGACCAGCGCATAAGAGCAGTAACCATCGCCAATGATGACAACTATAAATTGAAAGAAGCAGACCTGCAACAACACGGACGAGCACGAAAACGGACTGGATCCCAGGAGATCCGCCGGACACACGCCTCCACGCGCCCTCTGCTGGCACTAGGCGCACCACCGGAGCGAGGATAGGACGGAGAGGACCTTATTCTGACTTCAAGATATAGCCGCCGCCTCAACATCTCGAAGCAGACACTGAAAAAATCTAAACAAAGAACGAAAAACCCTCCCGCCGGCGAGAGACCGTGATCCGCCACGCCTCCAAGGCCCTAAGGCCACCGGAGATGGAGCGGATCAGCGGCGTCGCCGACGAGGGAGATGGAACCTAGATGGGTTTTGTGGATCGCCTCACGATCGCTTGCTCTCATACCTCACGTACGTACCATTTCGGGATTAGGTGGCTTCAGGATCAGCTAAAAAAAGGGTGAACTAACTGATTACAATAGCTAAAATATTCAGATTAATAATTCAAAAAACAAATGATGATGTGGCATAGCTGCATGTGTAGAGAAATGAGTTAGTGGGGTGATCTATTTAGTTATATAGGATCCAGGTGCGGCCATGTAATACTTAGGTTATGTTTAAAGATTGAACACGATGTGTTTTCGAGGGTGATACCCATATAGAGTTTTAAGGAAGCTGTCCAAAAACCTCTGTGATTGTTGATTCGTAAGGATCTATATTGCGTATCACGATCGAAGTTATCTTTTGTTATTTCTTGGTTCGTCGCGAAAGATCGGGCCTAAAAAACCCTTTGGATCAGGTTGATCCTCATCATTTTGCTTTAGCATTTTAGTAATTATTTGCTCCATAGCATTCTTTTGGTGGTGAGGAATCATTGTCATATTCATTGACATATATAATTTCTGCCTCATCATCAGCTTGTTGTAAGGAAAAAGTCTATTTTAAACCCTGAACTCGTAAAGGTCCGACGAGTCGAAACCTGAAATCAAAATCCCTGTCGTTCGCACCCTGAACTATTTAATCCCGGTCTAAATCGAACCCTAGATTGGATTTGTGGGGTGCACTGAGAAAGCAAAAATTCCAACCGGGATTACAAGTTACTCTCACTTACTGTGGGGTCCAGATGTCATATTTATCTTCTTCCTCCCACTCCCCAATTTCTTTCTTTTATTCGATCCCAATTCCAAATCCATCCTGATTCGTCGCCTCCGCGCAGACGTGCTGGCAGATATGCTTCTCCTTCTCGACGGACCAGTAGCCACCGACGATGCAAGCAGCAGTACGGACGGGCAGTGCAACTAGCTCTAGCTAGCACGAACACTCACCAGTAACCAGCCCATCTAGCTAGAAGCAGTACGTACGCGCAGCTAGCCATGAATGGGACGGCAAGTGACCGCGGCGATGCGGCTAGCCGAGGGGATGATTGACGAGTAGGCCTGACCCCGGCGCCGGCGAGCGTGGCTAGCAGGCGTGCGGGCGCAGGGACGCGGCCGAGCGGGACGGCGAGCGACAACCGGATGGCCAACGAGCAGGCACAGGTGCGTGGTGTGCAGGTCCGGCCAGCGCTGCTGCTGCCACCGAGATTTCCGTATGCGTCGTCGGCCGCTCAAATTAGATTAAAAGATGAGGGAAGAAGATGAATATGACATGTGGGTCAGTGTTCTTAGCTAGAGTACTAATTTAGATTTTTATTCATTTATTTGACAAACAGGTTCAAGGTTTAATTTAGACCGGGATTCAGGGTGTGAACGACAGGGATTTCGACTTCAAGGTTCGATTCGCCGGACCTCTATGAATTCAGGGTTTAAAATAGACTTTTTACTTGTTGTAACATAGATTGTATTTGAGCTTTTGTGCCAAATTTGCACATTGCCTTATGTGGAACCGGGGTTCCTTGCATTTGTAACGAATCTTCTTCAATTTTGTTTGCAATATTATATTGGGAAGTGTTAGGTTGATCTCCTACCCGTGCGCGCCCAACGGTCGCACGACCCTGATCCTCGCGCCCTGATCGGGGCGCCCAACCAATCCATGGTTGGTGGGCCCCTGTTGGCCTGCGCTATATAGAAAGGTGGGGGGCCGGCAGCACAACTCACGAGGTTGATCGTGCGCCACCACCCCCACCGACATACCCGACCCGATCTAGGTCAAGCGCAACGTCACGGGAAGCTTCGCCACCGCCGCCACTGCTACACTTTACCACCACCGCCGCCGTCCACCATGGTCGGCAGCTCGAGCGCATCCGCGCAAGGAGAAGGTGCTCCTCCTCCTCCCATCTCTCTGTTCTACACGTTTTTGATCTAGCCTAGGTGATCCAACGGATGTAACAATGGCATCAGAGCCACCTAGCGTTCTAGATCTTACTCGTGTTAGAAGAAAAAGAAAGATGATTTTTTCCCGAAGGAACCCTAACCCTAACCCAAGCAAAAGGGGAAAAGAACTCACCGGAGGCCCTCGGGCTTGCCGGCAAAGAGCGCCGCCGTCTAGGCCGCGCCGTTCCTCTCGATCTTGATGCGCATCGGCGAGCCGAGGCATCGAGACGAAGAACTCAACCCCGCAAGGGGAAAAGGGCACAGCGGCCAAACCATTCGACGGCGGTGCGCTGATGGCCCTTCACGTAGTTACCTGCGTGAAAAGTAAATGGGTTAGGTTGACACTCCAAGTGCAGAGTGTGTAGTAAGTGGAAGACGTGTTTTCCCCACGAGGGGTGACTCGAGGGTTTAATATCGAACTCTCGGGGAATCAGTAGTGAAGATTTATCTTTCCTATCCTTGTTTTGGTTACCTACAAAACAAAGTAAATGTTTTGGTCCTCAACCTCACCTAGTGGTTGTCAAGCACAAGGTGTGAGAATGATATCAAGATAATATGCAATGCAAACAAGAAATAAATATGCAATGGTGGTAAATAAATATGCAAGGATGGTGGTAGCAATGATAAATGATATTTTTGGGTTTTATATGATGAATGCAAGATGGAAAAGTATTTTTGTATTTTCGGATTTTTAAATGGCAGGAAATGGAAAAGTGGTAAAAGTTGTTGGAAAGGTGTTTCTTATGATTAAAAATGGACCGGGGTTCATGGTTTCATAATGCACTCTCTCTTTAATAAAGTGGTAGACAATAAAACACTGAGTTGACATATGAGATTGCAACACAACAGTTTAATGACAAGTTATAATTATATGGGCATCACGTCCTAACATAGAGACCTTTTGGTTATTAGTCTCTCTTATACTCCACCAAGATGCGAACTAAATCATAACACCTTAGTAATTAAGATAACTCAGAGTATAGCAATAAGTATCATGACATGAAATTAAAATAAGAACATGCTAGATCTAGTCATGGAGGAAGT
Source organism: Poa pratensis (assembly GCA_947311845.1). Taxonomy (NCBI): domain Eukaryota; kingdom Viridiplantae; phylum Streptophyta; class Magnoliopsida; order Poales; family Poaceae; genus Poa; species Poa pratensis. Next base: position 1,044,549 of record CAMZMU010000109.1, on the reverse strand, counting down.
GGCAATGGTCACACCCACATCTCCGGTAGCATGGTATTTCTTTTTATCCCTAGTGAGGCAACAAAGTAAAGTAGAGATACCCAAGTGGATCGCAGAACTTTCTCTCACGTTCACTGCGCTAGCCACCCCCCGTTACTCCAACTAATGCACACGTTCCCCCTCACACGCTCTCATAAACATGCTTGATCATGACAAGTAAATAAGAACGGGGTACATAATATGCATCTACTTTCATAACTGAAACAAAACCATTGCAATCTCAAACATATATTAACTCATAAAAAGATCCACCACAAAGGTATTACATAGATGACCGTAATCATGTTCAGCAGCTCATACGGTACTAATTAGTGAAGCTCAAGAGAGAGAGAGATACATAAGTTACTTCCACAAACCCATAGTCCAGAGGTGGACTACTCCCTCTTCATCATGGAGACGGTGGAGAAGTCGTTGGAGAAGATGGAGACCATGCCGGCAGCGCCCCGCCGGAGTTTTCCCCCTCCAATCTGCAACTCCAAGTCTCTGTTTCGGCGGCGCTCCTTCCAGAGAACATCGGGGGACTATTTTTATAGGCGGTTTTAGGTCAAAACGGAGTTGGTGGAGGAAAGATCGACGACAACGGAGCTCCGAGGGCCAAAAGGGGGGGTCCCACGCGGCCAGGTACATGAGCCGCGTGGGCCCACTCATCTGGGCCCTCGGGCCTCCGCTTGTTTGCTTCCTTCTCTCCCACGCTTTGTTCCTTCCAAAAACTGATGCTCGTAAATTTTCAAATCATTTGGACGTCGTTTGGGTCCCTGAAACATTAAAATATGGAAATAGGGTTTTCTGCCTGCGCAGGGTTAATTCCATAAAAAATAGGAAACATGTCAAATATTCCCAAAATCATTATAAAACAGTGATATAACCCTTATATGATGCAAATATGACTGAAATATAAGTAAAATAATGCAAAGTTCATGTATGCATTTTACATGCATCACGCGCTCACCGCAAGGCGAACGAGCGACCGGCGAAGGGCTGGCAACGGCGCCACCACCCTCCTCTCGTCGGCAAGCTCCGGCGGCCGTCAGCATCCGTTAACGAGCGGGAGAGAGAGGGAAAGAAACCCTAACCCTAGCGCGCACGCGGGAAGGGAGAGAAAGCGGGGAAGGGAGAGAAGCCGAACGCGGCCGTCGCCGGCCACCGGCGTGCCTGCGCCGCCGTGGAGTTTTTCCTCCACGGGCGGCCGCCGGCGCGCGGGAGCGAGCGAGAGCGAGCGAGAGAGGAGAAAGGGAAATGAGGATTAGGGTTTTCGAGGTCGGCCGGTGTCGCCGGTTTTGATCCAGCGAGAATGCGCTGGACCGTCCGATGAAACAGACGGCCAGGATGCGTCGCGGGCAAACCCTAGCTCGCCACGCGCCAGTGGGCCGAAAGAAAGCGGGTCGTGGGCCGCGTAAGCATCGCCGCGGGCGGCAGATGACCACGGGCCGCACAGCACAGTATTTCCAGAGTTTTATTTGTTTATTGTTCAATTTCTGTTTTGAGCATTTTTATTTAGTTTGTTTCATATTCAAAATTGCCCAACGAAAGTTTTGTTTAGGAAACAGAAAAGTTACAGAAATACTTCTGAAAAGTATAAAGTTTCATGATTTTTTTATTCATGTTTTCCGCTGCAAATAAATAAAAGTGCTCTTTTAAAAGGTAAAATAGAACTAAAGTGACAATTAAATTTTAAGAGCATGTTAAGTAATTAATAAATTGATTATGATTCCGTTATTATATGACCAACGTTGTTAATAACATAATCATGATTTATTATTGTTATATGTGCATTTTGTTGCTATTTTCTGCCCAACGGTGATATAGTTTTAATTGCACAAACAGTTGTATGTTTTAATTTTGACCAACGTTGGATTATTGCATGCAATTGTTGTTATGATCTCACTTCATTGTGGTTTTCAGGAGGGTACTACTTGATGAGCTGCATCAAGGATGTTCCAACCCTCAGAGGTGACAACTACACTGAATGGAGAAAGAAGGTCGACTTGGCTTTTGTTTGTGCTGAGGTGGACTGGGTTGTGGACACTCCACAGCCAGTCAAACCTACAGAGCCAGTCAGAGATGAAAAAATGATGATAGTGCTTGGGATAAAAAGAGGAGGGATTACTCCATTGGAGATGTCATATACCCTCGAAACAAAAAGTGGCTCACCGCCAACAAAAAGTGCATGGCTTTCATAAAGAACACAATTGAGCACGCTATTGTGGGCTCAATTGCAGAGTGTGCTTCCGTAAGGGAGTTTCTTGAAAAGATAAAGAGCCAGTTCACTGGTTCTTCAAAGATATATGCTACCCAGTTGCTAAAGCAGCTGGTGACAGAAAAGTACACAGGAGGTGGACATGGCATAAGAGAGCACATCCTCAGGATGAGCAACATGGCAGCTAAGCTTAAGCCCATGGACGATGATTTGGAGCTCAAGCCTGCACTCCTTGTTCACCTGGTTATGGCTTCACTGCCAAGTCAGTTTGACACTTTTGTTGTCAACTACAACATGTCGCCTGAAAAATGGGACATTGAAAAGACAATAGCCATGTGTGTGCAAGAAGAGGAAAGACTTAAAGCTCACATGGTGGTTCTCTGAACTATGTGAAGGATAATAAGAAAAAGAACTACAATCAAAGTAGCAATGGTTCCCCTTCAAAGCCACATGGAAAAGCTCCCACGCATTATCAGCATCAGCAGAAGTCTCTTCCAGTGGACAAAGATACATGTCTCCACTGTAAGAAGACTGGGCATTACAAGAAAGATTGCCCTGTTGGCTAAAGTCCATAATGGCAAAGAAGGTAACAACATTGTTTCCTTTGTAAATGAATCCTTGTATACACAGTTTTCGAAATCTACTTGGTGGATTGACTCAGGTGCAACTGTTCATGTTGCAAATTCATTACAGGGATTCCATTCGACGCGGACTACGCAAAGAAGCGAAAGATGCATTGAAGTTGCAAATGGAGTTCAAGCAGACGTTGAAGCTGTCGGCGACATCTCCTGGAGTTAGCTGATGGATTCACGATTCTGCTTAGAGATGTTTTATATGTTCCTTCATTACACAGAAACTTGATTAGTGTTTCACGTTTGGACAAAGATAATTATGAATGTTATTTTGGACATGGCAAGTGTGCCATATGGTGTAATAATCTCATGTGGGTGTTGCTTTACTTCACAATGAGCTTTATTTATTATCCCTACGTGAAAAAGTGTATTCTGTGTGTAAAGTGAATGAGCATGTTTCCGCGCCGGATAAAGAACAAAAGAAAAGAAAGAGAACTCATGACTCATCGAAATTATGGCACTGTCGTTTGGGCCATATTTCGAGGGGGAATAGAAAGTCTAGTTAAAAATGAAATTCTTCCTCCATTAGAGTTCTCAGACTTAGAACAATGCATAGATTGCATTAAAGGAAAGTACGTAAAACAAATCAAAAAGGGTGCAAACCGAAGTACAGGAACACTAGAAATCATTCACACTGACATTTGTGGACCATTTCCTGTGAAAAGTGTGGATGGCTATGACTCGTTTATAACATTCACAGATGATTACTCCCGATATGGTTATATTTATCCAATCAAAGAAAAGTCTGAAGCGTTGGATAAATTTAAGATATTCAAAGCTGAAGTAGAAAATCAGCATGATAAAAGAATAAAGATAGTGAGATCTGACCGTGGGGGGAGTACTACGGTCGGCACACTCCATATGGCCAAGTCCCTGGACCTTTTGCGAGGTTCTTACAGGAGACTGGCATAGTGGCCCAGTATACAATGCCGGGCGACCCTCAGCAAAATGGAGTAGCTGAAAGGCGTAACCGTACACTTATGGATATGGTGCGCAGCATGATGAGTTACTCCACCTTGCCATTGGGATTATGGATGGAGGCGCTTAAAACCGCCATCACATTCTCAATAGAGTACCAAGCAAGTCGGTGCCCAAAACACCGTACGAGTTGTGGACAGGAAGAGTACCCTCTCTACAACACTTCAGGGTGTGGGGGAGCCCAGCTGAGGCCAAATATTTAATCCAAATATTGCAAAGTTAGATCCCAAAACAGTCAGTTGCCACTTCATTGGCTATCCTGAAGATCAAAAGGTTTTCGTTTCTACTGTTCAGACAGATACACAAAGTTTGTAGAAACGAGACATGCAGTCTTCTTAGAGGACGAAATGATGAGGGGGAGCATGGTAGCTCGGAAAATTGATCTTGAGGAGAAGAGGGTGTGTGCACCTTTTCCGATGATTCAGGAGCCATTTTTCGCACTACCTGTTGTACCTGCACCGACAATTCCTGAGGTTGAGGTGCAAGCACCTGTTGTAACTCCACCCGTGACAACTATGGGTGAAGATCCGGAACCTGTCCGTCAGGAGCCGACTGAACCCGTTGTTGAGCATGAAAGGGAGGTGCAGCAGCCACTTTTAGAAAATGAGGCCCTTAGAAGGTCTAAAAGAGCTAAAAGATCAGCTATTTCTACTGATTATAAAGTTTATAATACAGAAATAGTCATATGGAAATGATCCCACTTCATATGAAGAAGCCATGAGAAGCCCTCACTCATCGAAGTGGGTGGAGGCAATGGAAGAAGAGATGAAATCGATGAGTTCCAACGATGTTTGGGACTTAGAAGATATTCCTAAAGGAGCCAAAACAGTAGGCTGCAAATGGGTATACAAAACTAAGTATGACTCAAAAGGAATGTAGAAAAGTATAAAGCACGACTTGTGGCAAAAGGATTTACACAAAGAGAAGGGGTAGATTACAATGAGACATTTTCCCAGTCTCATGTAAGGATTCCTTCAGAATCATAATGGCACTAGTTGCACATTTTGATTTAGAGCTACATCAAATGGATGTAAAGACGGCATTTCTAAACGGGGATTTAAAAGAAAATGTTTACATGAAACAACCCAAGGGTTTTATCATGGAAGGCAAGGAAGATATGGGATGCCGCCTGAAGAAATCCATTTATGGATTAAAGCAAGCCTCTAGACAGTGGTATCTAAAGTTTAATGAGACAATTAAAAGTTTTGGATTTAAAGAGAATGTTGAGGATAACTGCATTTATGCAAAGTTTAAAAATGGGAAATATATTTTCCTAATCTTGTATGTGGATGATATCTTGCTTGCTAGCAGTGATGTTAGTCTACTACAAGAAACAAAGAAGTACTTATCCTCAAATTTTGATATGAAAGATCTTGGTGAAGCATCATATGTTTTGGGCATAGAAATTCACCGAGATAGGAAAAATGGAGTTTTAGGACTATCGCAGAAGGCATATTTTGAAAAGGTTCTTAAAAAGTATAATATGCATAAGAGTAGTGCCACACCTGCACCTATAGTCAAGGGCGACAGTTTTGGGAAATTCCAATGTCCCAAGAACCAGTACGAGATCGATCAAATGAAAGGAATACCATATGCTTCGGCTGTTGGAAGCTTACAGTATGCACAAGTGTGCACTCGCCCTGACTTAGCTTTTATCACCGGAGTACTCGGTAGATATCAAGAGAATCCAGGCCCAGAGCACTGGAAAATGGCAAAGAAAGCATTGCGTTATGCGCAAGGCACAAAGGACCTCATGCTAACATACAGAAGATCTGATTCCCTAGAGATAAGAGGGTATTCAGACGCAGATTTTGCGGGAGACAGAGATGATAGAAAATCCACGTCAGGATACGTGTTCACTCTCGCTGGAGGGGCTATTTCGTGGAGAAGCTCCAAACAGTCAATAGTTGCATCGTCCACGATGTATGCAGAATTTATAGCAGCTTATGAGGCCACAGGGCAGGTGATATGGTTAAAGAAATTTATACCCGACTTGAAAGTGGTAGATTGTATTGACAAACCACTAAAGATGTACTGTGACAACCAGCCCGCAGTATTCTATGCTCACAACAACAAGTCGAGTAATGCTACCAAACCAATAGAGATAAAGTATTATGTTGTGAAAGATAAAATCCAGGATCAAACTATAAGTCTCGAGCATATAAGGACAAAGGATATGCTTGCGGATCCGCTTACGAAAGGCTTACCACCCAGCGTGTTCATGGAACACGTAGCCGGCATGGGTTTAATGGAAAGCCTATGATTCCTGGATCATGAGAGGCCCAAAAGGAACAGAAATTGTTTCAAAACAAAGAGATATATTGTAGCTGTCTGATTCTATCGGCAATTGAGCTGTGACGATGAAACATGCTCTATGTATTATCTGTGATGAAACAGTAAAGAAAAGTACATAGTTAAAAGTAAAAGTTGAGATCAAGGGGGAGAATGTTAGGTTGATCTCCTACCCGTGCGCCCAACGGTCGCACGACCCTGATCCTCGCGCCCTGATCGGGGCGCCCAACCAATCCATGGTTGGTGGTCCCCTGTTGGCCTGCGCTATATAGAGAGGTGGGGGGCCGGCAGCACAACTCACGAGGTTGATCGTGCGCCACCACCCCACCGACATACCCGACCCGATCTAGGTCAAGCGCAGCGTCACGGGAAGCTCCGCCACCGCCGCCACTGCTACACTCTACCACCACCGCCGCCGTCCACCATGGCCAGCAGCTCGAGCGCATCCGCGCAAGGAGAAGGTGCTCCTCCTCCTCCCATCTCTCTGTTCTACATTCGGAGGATTTTCAAAAATATTTGTCGCCTAACTGTAGGTTGAGCTTGTTGGTGAAAAGGTTTTCTTGCATAGCGTGCTTGCTCCGTCATCCTAGCATACCACATTTCATCAAGCATTGTTGTGGGTTTCAGACATTGCAAGTGACTTTGGATGTATACATTCAACCTTGATATAAAGTTGTTCATGTAATAGTCATCCGGCAAGCTGGGGTTGTCTCATCTCATCAAATTCAATGCCTTTTCAGACTCCTGTATATATTGACCCATAGTTCCAGTTTGTGTGAGCTGATTAAAGTTCTCAACATTGTCACAAATAGAAGACTCAAAGAATCTGTCAGTCAGATATCTAGTGAATCGGTGCCATTCAGTAGTATTGGTTGAGAATCCAGTGCATCTCCACCACGACACGGCAGGTCCTTTCAGGTAAGTGACAACTAACTTCAGTTCTCTGATCAAGGGGTGTCCTCCTAGCCAATTCAAAATATCGTTCAATGGTTTGTATCCAAGAATTAGCATCATCTGCATCAAATTCAGGGATATTTAACTTAGCATGCTTGACCACTGGTTGCAACCTTCTCAGTTCTTGCTGTTCGGCAACTCTGAACTTTCCAAAACCCTTTCTATTGTTCATATCAAACTGATCATCTTAAAAATCAAATTCTGTGCATGTTGCTGTTGTGCCATGGTACAAGGGACATTGTAATTTGGGTGCCCGTAAGGCTCTTTCACTGTACCATCCAGATTCACTTCATGATAAGGATCACAGGGGATGATCCTATGATTGTTGTCCGATCTTTCACAGCGAGTAACCCGGATAGAAATCTCCCAATAACGATCGATGAACGTCACCTGAAGACGAGGAACGAATCCAGCAAGCAACGTGATGAAGATCACCACGCCTCTAACCTTAGCACGATAACACTTGATGAACACAAGCACCCTCGCAGCAATCTTTATTACAAACTGATAAGCGGCATCGCCGTCCCCAGAGGGATGCTTCACCAACGAGCTCAAAGTCTATGGACTGTTTTTAATCTAAACTCAAGCTAACCCTAAAACGATGCCTAGCAGCTCCTTATATGAGGGCTGGGGCGACCCACTAATGGGCCTAGCTAGTTCGGTTGGACAGGCCCAACTCGAACACTTATTACAGAAAATACGCAACTCGGATATTCCGATTCAAGGATAAATCGGATATTCCGATTTATTACAGTAGACATGCCTAGCTTGGTGGAGTCCTGAAATTGGGCTGCACCTCCTCCGTCTTGCCCATATTACTTCACGCCCTAAGGGATCGTACAAAACAGCAGTGCCAATTGGTTGCACAGTAGTGCGAGGTAGTTGTTGCACAACATGGTTGTTGCTTTCTGGTGCTGGCGATTCTGCTGCTACAGGTGCACTGGGGTGGTGTAGCAGGAGGTTGTGGCAGTGCTGTAGCTGGTGCCGCAACAAGTAACTTCTCAAAGTTTGCTTGAATGTTTGTGAAGTATTCATGAATACTCACAAAATTCTGATGTACTTTTTCAGAAAAGGATGTAAATTCTTGCTTGTCCTCTTCACATTGTTTCTGCAGCGTTTGCACATCAAGAAGAAGTGATTTCATCTCACGTAAACCTGTGTTTTCTGAAGAGGAATCCATTGTTTTCGCCATCGCACCGGAACAAGGTATCGTCGCTAATGAGCAAGAAAGGGAAGGGGGAATTTTACACCTGCAGAAACGGGAAACCAGACTTCACCACCTTTATTCTACGGTTGTCGTTCGCCGCCGCCAGCGCCTCCTCGCCACCAAAGATACACGGAACAGGGAGGGAAGGGTGGGATTTTACCGCTGAAGAGGTGTTCTTCAGCAACCAGCTTGCTCGCCTGGACTGTATCTGAATTTTACCGCCGCCGCCACCAGACAACTCAACGCCACCGTCGGGATCAAGAGTGAGGGTGGAGGATTTTACAAGAGAGCGCAACTCCACTGTGCAGCAAGATCCATTCGCCGCCGAGGAATTCACGGGCTTTTGATACCAGTAGTTAAGCTATGACTAGGAATAAGACAGTAGCTAACAGGAAAATTCAGAGATTCAGAGAACATTAGGTTTACTCATCCACTTCCAGAGGAAGGATTCAATGTCAGATACACGATTACAAAGGAGAGTTATTGCCTACCAGAACATGACGGCTAGGGTTTAACCCAAAACAAAGAGAGATGCCTATTACAAGGATCAGATTAGGAAGCAAAAAAGCTCAAAAGCATGGTTTCTTCTACATCGACGTTTGGAGGAACGCTTGCCATCCAGATGGAGATCGACGGTCCATAGAAGCTCCAGCCACGCAAAGCAGTAACAACCACTCTAGGTCGTTGGATCGATGATGGACAGTCGAGCTGAATTTGGACAACAAGAAATGAAAACCGATAGCTTCAAGCTCACCGCCGAGGGGGAGACATTGTGCCTCCATGGCCAGAACAACCTCCGATGCCGCGAAGAAGCCCAGATTCATGCCAACGAAATCGCATACCAGGAAACCACGGGAGCCACACTTAGAGTTAGAGAAGGATACAGGGAGAGCCCACAACCGCCGTGGGTTGGCTTGCGGCGTCGGTGAGGGAGATGGCGCGGAGAGGGACACGTTGCGGAACCCTACTCCCCCAAGTCACCCACAGGTCGCAGCGAACGACGCGGCGTTAGTTCTCTAGTACCAAGGCTCCTAAAAGGCAAACATCAGCAGATGAAGTCTCCGTGCTATCTATTCTCTTAATCTGCACATCCTTGTGGGAATCTTAATGAGGATACATGAGATGGTTCAAGGACCGACATGAGAAAATCCGAACAATGTTGGCAAAACTCATAATTAGAGTGTACCTATGTTAAAACTATAGCAATATAATTGGGTGCCCTCAGTGTGGTAAAGGTTAGTGCTTGTATTAAATTCACTTTTACCTGCAAATTGTCATTTCTCTAAAAGTGTATGTACCGCCCTTTTATTGCAACTTGTCGAATTTATGATGTTTGTCTCATACTAGATATTTTCTCTTTTTTGCAATCAATTGCACATGAATACACATATTTCAAGTTTTGGCAACATTGTAAGTTAAACATGTGTGCTTCTGGTGTCCGTAGGGATGAGTTGGCTAGAGGTTTTGAACTCATGAATCAAGCAGAAAGTTGCTTCGAAAACCTGCTGAAGGTACCCTGCTCACCAGGAAGTTCATTTGTTCTAGATGTGGAGGTGGTTTGGCACTTGGCAGGATGGCATCACTTCTGTGTTGATCTGTATGCATCAATCACCAATTTCACACATAGCGTGTGATATGATTTTGGAGCTTAGAATAGGTCCGCTGCATGACACATGCTAACTCGTGAGGGTAGGTCATTGTCCCGAACTGAATGTATCACTGTTGAACACACAATCCTGAAGAGGAATGGACAGCTCGCCGGGCAAATCCCACAACTAACCAACGTCCCAAAGAAAAGTCGTGTTTCTCCGGGAATGGATATCACGATATTCACCGCTGAGCACGAAAGCGACGTTGGAGCAAATACTAGTAGCAAGAAAACAAGAAAAGGTTTTTCAGCGGCTCTCTCCCTGAAGGCGCTGTGTTAAAACAATACAAGTTTCTTAGACACACACACAGACACACAGAGATGTAAAAGTTGTGATGAAATGCTAATTTCCATGGTCGTGAAAGAAAAAGAAAAGCTAATTTTCTGAAGCTACATTTCCTCGAACGCTAGTTGCGGGTGCAACCCATTTCCGGATACTCCATTTCGAAGTTTTCAAAAATTACGAAATAAATCATGCACATAGATTATGTTGAATCTTCTACACCCAGAAAATTTCATCCAAAAATATGATCATACGTGGCCTGTGCAAAAAAGACAAATGAAATTTTGAATAGTGTCACTACTATTCAAACTTTCATTTGTCATTTTTGCACAGGTCGCAGGTGATCATATTTTTAGATGAATTTTTTTTGGGTGCACAAGATTCAACATAATCTATGTGCATGATTTATTTCGCGATTTTTGAAAACTTCAAAGTGGGATATCCGAGAATGAGTTGCGGGTGCAACTAGTTGCAAATTAGAGTTCCCTCCCCGAACGGTCGAATGGTGAGTTTGGTGACCGATCAATCTTTGGAGACGCATTCCAATTTCCAATCCGTGTCTGGGTACCGACTCCGCGCTCTGATGATGATTACTTCCAGTTGGCCTGGCCACCAACGACGCCCCCCACTAGTCCATTCCCGCAATAAAGCCGGCCGTATTCTATATTCCGTGTCACGTCTGAGTCTGACGCCGGAGAATAAAGCGATGCTTCGTCCTAAGCTAACGGCGCCATTAAACTGCTGACCAGTTCTTGGCCACTAATTATACCATGCCGGCTGGCGTGGATTGGTTGTGGTAGCTAAAGTCTTCGCTGTACTACTACTATACCCGTCCTCCGTTCCTGTACAAAAGGGTACTCGTAGTCTGGTGGTATGGAGAATTGGAAGAAACGGTGTTGTTAGATATGGTAATTTGCGTTGATATTAGTACACGTGCAGTGCGTGAAGCGAGAAATTTCTTCTCTTCACCGAGCCTTTGCTCTCCGGTTATCAATGCACCCATGTGGTGTGCCGGACTAGCAGGTGAATAGGAGGAGAATTTGAGGGATACTGCGTCTTTTGACGAAATCAAAAGACAAGCTAGTGAGTACACACCTTCATCAAGAAGGCTGAGCAGCAAATTTGACAATTTGTTACGTACAGGTAGAGCTTGCTAAATTCCACCAAATCTCAGCTACCAATCAAAATGCTGAGCAATCCGGTGGTCAGGTTGTTAAATCGTCACGACTTGAATCATTAACCATGAACAAGGCTTGATTTTAAATAAACGGAAACGGGGAGCAATCTCCGTCCCACAACCATTATACTACTCCCTAGTAATATACTGCATTTTCTAGCATCGAGAGCGATACTCTAGTTGACTTTGTCGTTCTCCGAGGAATTCCTTTGGCCGGCTGGTGATGGCCGGCACGTAAAGGAAGGAAGACAAAGCAAGCAAAGAATCGTTGTTCTAGGCAGCAGCTAGGGTAATTATTCAGACTGAAAAATAAGCAGACGGCCAAGCCAAGAGTGTGCGTTGGCTGGATCCCCTTGGAAATGAAATCACCCGAATCAACAAGCACAGCACGGTCATAAAAGAAATCAATCATCATCCATCGGTTTATACACGACTTGGAACTCGATTTACATGACCTCTTTGACACCAGGATTTTGGAATTCGCTAGCACGACAGTTTGGAAGAAGAAAAGGCAGAGCAGTGTTGAACTAAGCAATCAGGACAGAGAACATCATCTCAATCGACAGGGACTCGGAAGAGAGAGACGGGGACTAGTCAATTCATGAAGAGCGCTGAATCGTACTTTGCGGTGGTGGAGCGCGACGGGCGTGGTCAGCCGCGGCAGCGGGTGATGGCGGAGCATCCGCGCGAGTAGGGGTTGGCCTGCCCGCCCTGGCGGCAGTTGTAGTAGGAGGCGCCGCGCACGGAGCAGGGCACGTTGTCCCTCCGAAGCGCGCCGTAGCTGATGTAGCCGTTGTTCTGCAGCACGCGGCGCACCACCGCGCCGTCGGCGGTGAAGCCGTACCCGTCGTCCGCCACCTCCTCCACTCCTCCGGTGACCCCCAGCTCCAGGTCAGCGGGACCTCGCCGGCGGCGTCCGCGCAGCGCGCGAGGAGGAGGAGAGCGAGGAGGGCCGAGGCGGCCACGAGGACGGCGTCGGCGGCCGGGGTCCTTGCCATGGCGAAAAGGGAAAGGTGGAGCGGGATCTGTCTCCGGAGGATTGCTTTCTGGGCGTGTTTGGCTTGTGACAGCTGCAAGGGCTAATGCCCTGTGCCTTGCTCCGTGCGTGGGTTTATAGTGTGAGTGGGGGTGGCTGGAATGACGCGTGGGGCCGACCTACTGACTGACGGGCCCGGCCGCGTGACACCGGCGGCTGCAACCGCAAAAGAATTGGCCGGTGGATGCATTGGCCGGTAGGAGGTCCATGATATGATTGTGCAATTTTGTGCGATCATTGTCGTTCTTCGGGATAGAAAAATCATTCCCGGATTTTGCTGGTCAGCTCGACCGATCGCAATCCACCGTGCTCACCATCCGCCGCTAACCTTCAGTACTGTAGGTTACAGGCAGGCAGGCAGACAGTGGTTTGATTTGCCGTAAACCCTGAGCCTTGTGTCAACGTTGCATCACCGAACCCTCTCTAATCGATCTCACGAGGATCGAGTCGCCCCGCCGTCGATTATGACCCTGCAAGCAGCTGCAATGACGATGGAAAACGCCGTGGCACCAACCGACTCGCCCGCCGTTCAATTCCGTCGCCCCGGCCGGTCGACAATGTCAGGTGGATCCGTGCAGCAGCTTGCTTCCGGCGAGCAGCACTGCACTTGGATCTCGTGATCGCCTACTTCGAGGCTTGCACGCACTTCCGACCAGCCAAAGATTGGTGCCGGAGAAGACCCACTCGATATTTCTGGAACCAACCCCCTCTCTACAGTAGCTCAGAGGCGACCTCGAGGCGATCTCGGGCTTTCCCGGCGGCCGCCGGCGTATCCGCGGGATTCCTCCCCCTCCGCCGGCCGCTCCGGCGGCGGGAGGGTGGGGAATCCCGGGATCTGCGCTCCGGTGATGTATATAGGAGGTTCTGCGGCGGCGCGGTGGAGGCGGGGTGACCGGCGTCGGCGTTTTGTTGCTCTGTGGCGTCCCCTCCAAGGCGGCGTCCTCGACGGCGCTCTCAAGCCACAGATGCGCTCCCCGTCTGCCGCTGCTTCGTCCGGCTTCGGTGGCAGGCGGGTGGTGAGTGGGTACAAGGCCGGGGGAGGTGGAGGAGCTGTGAGGCGGCTGCTGCGGGGTGGAGTGGAGAGTAGGTGGTGGATCTGTCCATCTCCGGCGGAGGTGGTGCGGCGCAGGCCCGGATCCAGGGCAGAAGGGGCTCGGGGCCATGCCCCGGCCGATGTTCTTCATCCTCCTTTCAGATCCAGCTCCCAGGGGTTGGTGGATGTTGCGGCTCTTCGACGCCTTGGTGCTAGGAGCTCTTCTGCTCCACGGTGGCGGGCTCCGGCTGGAGTTCGTCGAGGTTTGGGTGGTGTGTTGCAGCGGTGTTGCTCTCTGGTTTCTCTTGTTTTCGTTGCTTGTATTGTGGCCTTGTACTGGTTCCTTTTAGTATGAATACAAGTTTGAAAATTCAAAAAAAAAAAAAAAAAAAGATTGGTGCCGGAGAGGAACGTTAGTGGTGGATTTAGGATTGGACTTGGAAGACACCGTCGAATCATTTGGTGCGATTTCCTCACATTTTTACTTATGAAATGCTCCAACTCCAACACGCGGGCTGTTGACACGGTCTCATTCAGATTCAGTCGTCGTGCGGTGCATTTCGTTGAAGCCTTGGCTTTATCTTGACTTCAATATTATGATTTTCTAATGGCCCGCTGAATCATTCTTTGGAGGTAAGTTAGCTGACCTTGATTACAGTCTTACTCTCTTTTATTGGATGTCAACAATTCTAATATACCTTGAATTGATTGTTTACATATCCAAATAATACTACTACTACTACTACTTGACTTAATAATTTATCTTAAAATTTGTAAAACATAGACTTTATAAAAGCTACTCTCTCCGTTCCACAATATAAGATGTTTTAGTCTTTTTCCACATGCACATGCACACACATGTATCTAGACACGTTTAAGTGCATGTGTCCATTCTTTTTAGTATGAATCTAGACATGCATGTGTACCACCTAAAACATCTTATATTGTGGAACGGAGGGAGTATATGAAAGCGCGCATCCAAGTGCTACCATGAGGCGGCTAATTCATGCGTGCTTATTCTTATAGTTGTTGGAGAGAGCATATATGATGACGGCATCCCTGTTGAACCTATCAAGGAGGGAGTGCAGCCCAATTTCAGGACTCCACCAACTTAAATCGATTACCAATTATATTTGTGTTAGTTGTTTTTGTCTGGTCATGTTGAGGACCACTTAGATTTTATTTTTATGTGTTTCGGTTTGGGCCTGTCCAAACCGACTAGTTTTACGGCTGCCTATATAAAGAGGCCGGCGGCTAGGTTTAGGGGAGTTCAGAATTTTGAGAGTTTAGACATCGAGTTGTGTCTCGGGATGAAGCATACCTCCGGGGACGGTGCTGCCGTGTATCCAGATTAAATAAAGTTGCGTGAAGGTTCTCGTGTACGTCAAGAATTATCAGGCTGAGGTTTGAGGCGTGTTGATCATCATCATGTTGCTTGCTGGATTTGTTCTTCTTCAGACGTTCATCGCATGATTGAGATTTGCTATTTGTTGATTCGCCGTGAAAGATTGGCCAAAAACCCACGGATCATCTAGTTGATCCTTATCAATATACATACAAGTAGGAGTCTGCCACTTCATTAGTAACATTATGTGATTAAATTATAAATTCAAAAAGAGTCTAACACAGCTAGATTAAGAGATGATTTAGCATGCCATGGCGTTAAGATTTCGTAAAGACCCTTATGGCCTTTTTCTTGTAAATTGTTTCTCCGTTTAGCGACATGTGTATACTACTAAGTTCGTCTCGATAAGGGTTTCAAAACTAAATGCATGTTAATATGTTCCAACCAAAAAATCACACCAGTTAACAGATTATTTTACTATGGTTGTCGGATTAGCAGCGACTAGTTACCATGATGATTGTACATGATTACCAGATGACATTTGCAACACAGTTACACATCGGTGTGACAGATTTTTTCGTCACATCAGTTCTCGGATTACAACACTATGGTTGAAAGATGACTATCGAACAGTTATCACGATAATCGTACATGGTTATTGGATAATTTTATATGTTCTTTAGACATTACAATGATATGTACAGCTAGAATGTAAGAGTTCAACTATTTCCAAACCTAAGACATGGTATAAATCCACACAAAATAGTATCATGTAGCATTACATTGGTGTAGAATGGTGCATAGAAACCTGGTAACAAAGTTATTATAATCTGATAAGTTAGTCATAATGTTGATTTTTTTTGTCAAAACATGTCAACATGTGATTTAGTTTTGAAAATCTTGTCACGGCTAAGCCAACAAAGGTGAAACGAATTCCAATCGGATTTTTTGGTCGATATTTTTTAAATAGAACTATTGAGTGGAATCTCGATGATGGCATCGTTTGTTTCACTGCATGCATGCACATGAACCGCCACACGGGGTGGAAGCACCGTCCATGAATATATTGAAACAAAAGGAGTAGGTGATAGCCCTATTGTACATATGGGGATACATGGGCAATTTTAACGTGAAACGACACACCCGCATGCCGCGCCGCCCACCTCTGGCAACACGGGGGAACCCTAGCGTCACTGCCACGAGTCGCCTCCTTCTCCTTGGTGTAGTACGGGGCTACTAGGGTGGCCCGATCTTCACGGATTGACGGGGATGTGGACGAACGCACGCAAGAACACGAGGAACACGAAGAACACCAAGAAGAACGCCCCGAACACAAGAACACACACAAGATACAAGAACCGTTTCCCTTACCGGTCGGTCCAACCGGCCCAATAGAATCCACACGAAGGTGGGAGATCGGAAAGTAGATACAAGAAGGGGATCTTGGATGGTTGTTTCTCCAACGGTCAACCGAACCGCTCCAATAAAGTCACCCGAAGATGAAAGATTGGCTAGTAGTCAAACTACAAGTAGAGGTCTTGAATCCACAAGGGGATCTTCTCCACAACGGGAGGAACCATCCCCGCAAGGGGAGGAAGGAGACCGTCTTGAGGTGGGGAGCCTAGCTCTACTCTAATCTCAAAACATAGTCTATCCTAGATCTGAGCAAGGGAAGTCCTATTTATAGTCTAGACCCAAAGGGGGCGGAATACATGGGTCAAAACCCAGATCTGCTCGCAGGCACGCGCAGGGCCGGTAGTACCGGCGGATACGGCCCGGTAGTACCGGACGCGCGAAGGTCCGGTAGTACCGGATGTATTTCCGGTACTACCGCTTAGGACGGCAGCGATTCCAGTAGCTCCTTGCGTTTCGGCGGTAGTACCGGCTGGTATGCCTCAGTAGTACCGGCCAGACTTCAGCGTCTCTTCCTTCTCCTCTTCCAAGCCACCGTCTTGTCGGACTTCATTCCTCTTGCGCCTTGGCCATCTTCCCGTGGACTCGTACCCGAGGTGACACACCTAGAAGTGTAAAGGGAACAATGGTCAAGTAGTATACCATTCAAAAGGGTCGGAAGTGAGTTCTCGAAGAGGAATGAGTTCACCTTTGATGTCCATGGTGACTTGTGGAGTGTTGGGTTGCTTAGGGCAGGTTGCACTACATCATCTCCCCTCCCTTTAAAAAGAGTCGTCCTCGACTCTTGCTCTTCATCACCATGCAAAGGAGGTAGATGTGTTGTCGAAGAATTGGAATTCACCACGCCTACAAACACTAAAGACCAAGCAAACCATGTGTGTGCAAGAAAGAGGAGCATATCAACAATGACATGTCCATTCTTTGTCATAGCACCGTTGCACAACACAATAATATGAAAATGTAGTGCAAGTGCAAGGTCAATGTGCAAGCCATCCAATGGAACATCTTCAAAATGTGGTAACACAAAAACTCCATAAAAATATGAGGAAGCCATCTAGGTATCTCATCTTGAACCATATGATTATCATTGCACACAAGGTATTGGAAAGAACAAGTTGTCATCATCCTTGATGCAATAAGCGAAGAGTTTGGCAAAAACACACAATGAAGAATGTCCAAAATATCATCATGGTGGCAAACAAAGCACATGAAAGAGCAAGTTTTCAACATATTTGTTGCAACACCAAATTGGTAGAAACCAATAAACTCATGACAAGACATGCACAAAATGTCATTATGGTTGCCAAACAAGCCATTGGAAAGAACAATTGTTCATCATATTTGTGGCAACACATAAATCATCCATGTGAAAGATCAAGTAAACATGCTTGTCATAGGGAGACCAAAAACACCATCATGATTGCAAACAAACCATAAGCAAGAGAAATTGTTCAACTTGTTTGATGCAAAACATGAGAAAGATTTGAGAGTTGGATTCGATCCACTACTCACATGTATACTCTCAAGAGCTCTTTTTGTCAACTCATGCTCAAGAGGTTGACATTATCATGCGGTTACCGGCACACACAAGACAACATATGAAGAAGTTATGTGCACGGTATATGAACACATCATCCATCATGAAGTGTCTCTTCATTTGCACATCACCAACCACACAAAAATCAATTGGAAAATATGACATATGTGGATGGTCACTATGCAAAGTGAAGGATGGAACAAGGTCCATAAGAGAAAACGAAACATCTCCAAAAGTGAGAAAGCTATGGGGGCAATCTCATTATCAAGCATTTCAACATTATTGCAAGCAACACATGTGAAAGAGAAATTGTTCAACATGTTGCATGCAACAATGGGAGAAAATGGAAACATTCATAACAAGGCATGCTCATGGCAAAATCATCACAAATAGGTAATTCCACATGATCAACATTGGTTTCAAACAAAGTATCACATGGGAATAAGAACGAATCATATGTGACCTCAAAGAATCATCCATAGCATGCAAGCAATCATAGTTCATCATGTCCACTAGCGGGATCATGGTCACATCAACACCCATACCTTGTAGTCCCACTCATGTGAAGTAGGTGTTGAAGTAGTAGGGGCTTCCATGTAGCCGACTTGTCCATCTTGAAGTAGACATGGGGTGGCATCATCATCATCCTCCATGTACATCTTCTCCATTTGAGGCACCGTCAGTCGAGATAGGCGTCTCATCATCCATGGAACCTAGCACACAATGAGAAAACACACTAGAGGTAGAGGTTAAGTTGTTAGAAATCGAAATGGCCTCACAAGACCTATCAACTACCTCTCTCAACTCAAGTGGTGTATCACTCATTCCCTCAAAGTGAAAGCACTCAAACTCACATATGGTGGAGGCACTCAACTCACTCTCACTCTCACTCAAGTGGGCTAAGTGGCTCTCATGCTCACATGGGATTGGTACCATCTCATAACTCAAGCTCATAGGGATAGCTCGGTTTCCTCATCTCCATACGCCTCCAAGGTTGAAGGGAAACTCCCATGCTCAACCTCCTCAACCAACTCGCCTCCAAAGGTCAATGCCATAGTGTAGGCATCATCACTCGACTCCTTTGCGGAAGGGAAAATCCCATGCTCCGCTTCATCACTTGACTCCATTGCCGAAGGGAACATCCCATGCTCGGCATCATCATCACTTGACCCATGGTCATAGGTGATAGCATTCTCCATGCTCGCCTCCTTGGTCGAAGGGAAAATCCCATGCTCGACCATCTTGTCATCATCTTGGTCTTCATTTGTGCACTCCCACATCATGTGACCTCTTCTATTGCATAGTGGGCACAAGAGATTGGGACATTCTCGTGGATCATGGTCTTGGCCTTGGCAATTGTCACAAATGAGGTCTTCATCTTGCCATATGGGGGCCAATGTGGTGGTGGCACTTGGTGTAGACGTCATATCAAGAGAAGTGCTTGAGAAGGCGCCGTCTTGGTTGTGGCCTCACATGTGTGACCATGCTTCTTCCGGCGTCGACGTAGGTTTCGCGACGAAGTTGTCGAAGTCGGCCATGATCTCATCAAACATGGAACTTGTAGCTCTTGTTGGCGCACTTGAAGTGGTAGACTAGGGGACACCATAGGATGCGCCTTTGTCGCCGTCTTCTTCTCATGTCGACGTTGACGCTCTTGAGTGGAGGGGTGTCGCCGAAAGTCATTTGGATGCTTCTCCTCATGTTGGCGTCGGCGTGCTTGTTGCCTTGGCGACCTTTCCTTGGAGCTTCCACTAGAGCTTGGTGACATGTTGTGGTCCACCTTGGCATCTTTCTTGTGGCGCCTTGATGAGCTAGATAAAGGACGTAGGCTCTTGGCAACTTGTCCATGGCATCCTTGAGAATTTGGAGCTTGGCCTTGTCAATGCGCTTCTTGTGCGCCTTCTTGTTGTGATGGAGAGTGTCGAGCTTGGCTCTTGGCGTTGTCCTTCTCATGGCACCTTCTTGAAGTTGATGGCGAATGGCGAAGCTTGGCACTCTTGGAAGTAGATGGAGCTCCATAGGATGAACTCATGGTGGTCTTCTTGTCGGAGCACCGTCTTGAGCTTGAACCATAGAAGTAGGTTGTGCCATGACGCTTGGTGGTGCCGCTCTTGAACATGGTGGTGTGGGGGTCCTCTCCTCTTGCATGTTGTCGAAGTCGTCGCACATGCTACAAGAGTAGTAGTCGTAGACGTTCTCCACCATGTCATCGGAGTGGTAGTCGTAGTAGTGGCGCTCCACCATGTTGTTGTAGTCGAAGTTGGTACCATGTGATGAGGCATGTGAAGACACTTGCGCCTCATTGTCGTTGGAGCTTGTGTAGTCGGAGTCGTGGTAGATTCGCACGTACTTGGAGTCGATACAATTTGATGAAGGTTGCTCGACGTCATGGTACCGCTCCTTGTCGTGGACGCTCGAATAGTCGGAGTAGTTGTAGCGGAAGTCTTGGTGATGATCCATCATGTCATGGGGGTCATTGTCGTTGTAGTCGTAGTAGTAGTCCCCCATGTCCTCAAAGCATGAGGCATCATAGTTGTTGTGGCTCATCGTGTACTCCATCATCTTGGCCTCCATAGTGCATTCGCTCTCCCTAGACATGTCAACTCACAAGACAAGTGTATATATGTGGAGTGGAAAGGAACTAGAACACAACCTCTCACCTTGTAGATAGTATTGGACGTCGTGGACAACCAAGGGAAACGATCACAAAGTAAAATGCTTGTGTTCAAGTATCCAAAGCAAACTCCAAAACACACACGGCTTAAAAGTTGGTAGGAAGGTATGGTAGGTGGAAAGCAAATTGAACCAACCGGAAACCAAGATATTGTCAAAGCAAGTAGAGAACCACGATGATCACAAAGCAAAACAAGTCAATCTCAAAGATAGGAATGTAGTTCAAGGAAACACACGCGCGGAGAGATAAATGGGACACGTGCAACCAAGAAGTGAGCTAAAGAACCATATGATCCTAGCGAAGACTATAAGCTCGTGTTGCACAAGTACAAGGAGAGCCACTAGCTCGATTGCAATTTATTTGGTGGGCTACAAGATTTGCACAACAATGCACCACCTACAAGATGTTCATCGAGCTTGCGCTTTCCTACAAGATATGGCAAGTGGTGTTTCTTTCTTTTCTTTCTTTTGATTTGGCACTTTTTGCTTCTTTTCTCTTTTGTCTTTTCTCTTTTGCACACTCACTTCTTTTTGATGCCAACACAAGATATATGTATATGATAACTAGCGCATACAACTTTTGCTCGGAAACTACACGGTGCAAATGTGCAAAGCCCAAGCAATCATCAAGAGCTAGACTCAATAGGACATGGTAATCGCAAAGATATAGTGTGGCTTTCAACGGAAAGGCAAGGGGTAAAGATTGGTGATGTTATACCTTTCGTCGATGTTCTTCACCCTTTGTTGTAGAAGTGTCATGCTTGCCCACGGATTTTGGTGGTGGTAGATGATGGAGCAACCGCAATGGTGACGAAGGCCTTGATCGTAGCTTCAAAACGAGCCGAAGAACACAAAAAACGGAGTCCGGAATCAAAAGATATGGCCAAAACCGTTTTCTGAAATTTCAATTTTCCGCAACTTCGGTAGTACCGGGCAAAACAGGTCGGTACTACCGGCCAAAGTCAACGCCGGTCCGGTAGTACCGGAAATATGGGCGGTAGTACCGCCCGGGGACGCAATTCGTGCCCGAGAACGCGATTTTTCGCGATTTTGGCGGAAAAACGACCCGAAAATGGCCAAATCAGAGGGGAAATCGATGGAATTAGGCCATGGGAACACATAGGAAGGTAGATCAACAAGTATAGCAATAGATCTATGGATCAAAACCTGCAAAAACGCACTCAAATCTCAGATCGATCCAAAAGCAATTTGGGGCTATTTTTTGTGGAAATTTTCGAGTTTCTCAAAATCAAAGAAAAATTTGGTAGATTTGTGGGGGAAACTAAGTCAAATCCGTGGCAACCATGCTCTGATACCATATGGTGTAGTACGGGGCTACTAGGGTGGCCCAATCTTCACGGATTGACGGGGATGTGGACGAACGCACGCAAGAACACGAGGAACACGAAGAACACCAAGAAGAACGCCCCGAACACAAGAACACACACAAGATACAAGAACCGTTTCCCTTACCGGTCGGTCCAACCGGCCCAATAGAATCCACACGAAGGTGGGAGATCGGCAAGTAGATACAAGAAGGGGATCTTGGATGGTTGTTTCTCCAACGGTCAACCGAACCGCTCCAATAAAGTCACCCGAAGATGAAAGATTGGCTAGTAGTCAAACTACAAGTAGAGGTCTTGAATCCACAAGGGATCTTCTCCACAATGGGAGGAACCATCCCCGCAAGGGGAGGAAGGAGACCGTCTTGAGGTGGGGAGCCTAGCTCTACTCTAATCTCAAAACATAGTCTATCCTAGATCTGAGCAAGGGAAGTCCTATTTATAGTCTAGACCCAAAGGGGGCGGAATACATGGGTCAAAACCCAGATCTGCTCGCAGGCACGCGCAGGGCCGGTAGTACCGGCGGATACGGCCCGGTAGTACCGGACGCGCGAAGGTCCGTAGTACCGGATGTATTTCCGGTAGTACCGCTTAGGACGGTGATGAGGATTGGGACCTCTAGGGTGGCCCGATCTTCACGGATTGACGGAGGATGTGGACGAACGCACGCAAGAACACGAGGAACACGAAGAACACCAAGAAGAACGCCCCGAACACAAGAACACACACAAGATACAAGAACCGTTTCCCTTACCGGTCGGTCCAACCGGCCCAATAGAATCCACACGAAGGTGGGAGATCGGCAAGTAGATACAAGAAGGGATCTTGGATGGTTGTTTCTCCAACGGTCAACCGAACCGCTCCAATAAAGTCACCCGAGGATGAAAGATTGGCGAGTAGTCAAACTACAAGTAGAGGTCTTGAATCCACGAAGGGATCTTCTCCACAAGAGGAGGAACCATCCCCACAAGGGGAGGAAGGAGACCGTCTTGAGGTGGGGAGCCTAGCTCTACTCTAATCTCAAAACATTGTCTATCTAGATCTGAGATGGGGAACTCCTATTTATAGTGTTGACCAACAAGGGGGTAGGTGGGGGAGGTTACATGGGCCTCCAACCCGTGCTGATTCCCGCAGCGGCGGTACTACCGCTTAACCCAGCGGTAGTACCGCTGGTGCGGTTTGACTTCGCTCTTCCCACCTCGGCGGTACCGGCGGCGGTACCGCCAGCGGTACCAGTTGGTACCGGACAAGCGCGTCAGACGACGATTCTGGCGGTAGCGGCGGCGGTAGCGGTGGCGGCAGCTCTCGAGCGGTAGTACCGCCTAACCCAGCGGTACTACCGCCGCCTGGGTCTTTTCTCCTCTTCCTTCGTCTCTTCCAAGCCACCGTCTTGTCGTCCTTCGTTCCTCTTGCGCCTTGGCCTTCTTCCCGTGGTCTTGTACCCTTGGTGACACACCTAACAATGCAATGGGAACAATGGTCAAGTAGTATAACGTCCAAAGGTGACATATGGTGAATCACATAGTGGAAGGAGTTCATCTTTGATGTCCATGTTGACTTGTGGAGTGTTGGAGTACTTGACATGGTGATGGACGTGACTCGGGCTACATCATCTCCCCTCCCTTTAAAAAGAGTCGTCCTCGACTCTTGCTCTTCATCACGATGCAAAGGAGGTAGATGTGTTGTCGAAGAATTGGAATTCACCACGCCTACAAACACTAAGGACCAAGCAAACCATGTGTGTGCAAGAAAGAGGAGCATATCAACAATGACATGTCCATTCTTTGTCATAGCACCGTTAGCACAACACAAGAATATGAAAAGGTAGTGCAAGTGCAAGGTCAAAGTGCGAGCAATCCAATGGAACATCTGCAAAATGTGAGAACACAAGAGCTCCATAAAAATATGAGGATGCCATCTAGGCATCTCATTTGGAATCATATGATCATTATTGCACACAAGGCATGGGAAAGAACAAGTTGTCATCATCCTTGATGCAATAAGCGAAGAGTTTGGCAAAAACACACAATGAAGAATGTCCAAAATATCATCATGGTGGCAAACAAAGCACATGAAAGAGCAAGTTTTCTTCGTATTTGTTGCAACACCAAATTGGTAGAAACCAAAACACTCATGACAAGACATGCATAAAATGTCATTATGGTTGCAAACAAGCCATTGGAATGAACAATTGTTCATCATATATGTGGCAACACATAAATCATCCATGTGAAAGATCAAGTAAACATGCTTGTCGTAGAGAAGACCAAAAACACCATCATGATTGCAAACAAACCATAAGCAAGAGAAATTGTTCAACTTGTTTGATGCAAAACATGAGCAAGATTTGAGAGTTGGATTCGATCCACTACTCAAGTGTATGCTCTCAAGAGTTCTTTTTGTCAACTCATGCTCAATTGAGGTTGACATTATCATGCGTTTACCGGCACACACAAGACACCATATAAAGAAGTTATATGCACGGTAAATGAACACATCATCCATCATGAAGTGTCTCTTCATTTGCACATCACCAACCACACAAAAATCAATTGGAAAATATGACATATGTGGATAGTCATTATGCAAAGTGAAGGATGGAACAAGGTCCATAAGAGAAAATGAAACATCTCCAAAAAGTGAGAAAGCTAGGGGGCAATCTCATTATCAAGCATTTCAACATTATTGCAAGCAACACATGTGAAAGAGAAATTGTTCAACATGTTGCAAGCAACAACGGGAGAAAAATGGAAACATTCATAACACGGCATGCTCATGGCAAAATCATCACAAATGGGTAACTCCACATGATCAACATTGATTTCAAGCAAAGTATCACATGGGAATAAGAACGAATCATATGTGACATTAATAGAATCATCCATAGCATGCAAGCAATCATAGTTCATCATGTCCACTAGCAGGATCATGGTCACATCAACACCCATACCTTGATAGTCCCGCTCATGTGAATTAGGTGTTGAAGTAGTAGGGGCTTTCATGTAGCCGACTTGTTCATCTTGAAGTAGACATGGGGTGGCATCATCATCATCCTCCATGTACATCTTCTCCATTTGAGGCATCATCAAGTCGAGGATTGGCGTCTCAACATCCATGGAACCTAGCACACAATGAGAAAACACACTAGAGGTAGAGGTTAAGTTGTTAGAAATCAAAGTGGCCTCACAAGACCTATCAACTACCTCTCTCAACTCAAGTGGTGTATCACTCATTCCCTCATAGTGAAAGCACTCAAACTCACATATGGTGGAGGCACTCAACTCACTCTCACTCTCACTCAAGTGGGCTAAGTGGCTCTCATGCTCACATGGGATTGGTACCATCTCATAACACAAGCTCATAGGGATAGGCTCGGTTTCCTCATCTCCATACGCCTCCAAGGTTGAAGGGAAACTCCCATGCTCAACCTCCTCAACCATCTCGCCTCCAAAGGTCAATGCCATAGAGTAGGCATCATCACTCGACTCCTTTGCGAAAGGGAAAATCCCATGCTCCGCTTCATCACTTGACTCCATTGCCGAAGGGAACATCGCATGCTCGGCATCATCATCACTTGACCCATGGTCATAGGTGATAGCATTCTCCATGCTCGCCTCCTTGGTCGAAGGGAAAATCCCATGCTCGACCGTCTTCTCACCATCTTGGTATTCATTTGTGCACTCCCACATCATGTGACCTCTTCGATTGCATATTGGGCACAAGAGATTGGGACATTCTCTTGGATCATGGTCTTGGCCTTGGCAATTGTAGCATGTGAGGTCTTCATCTTGCCATATGGGGGCCAATGTGGTGGTGGCACTTGGTGTAGAGGCCATATCAAGAGAAGTGCTTGAGAAAGGCGCCGTCTTGGTTGTAGCCTCACGTGTGTGACCATGCTTCTTCCGGCGTCGACGTAGGCTTTGCGCGACGAAGTTGTCGAAGTCGGCCATGACCTCATCAAACATGGAACTTGTAGCTCTTGTTGGCGCACTTGGAGTGGTAGCACTAGGGGACACCATAGGATGCGCCTTTGTCGCCGTTTTCTTGTCATGTCGACGTTGACGCTCTTGAGCGGAGGGGTGTCGCCGAAAGTCATTCGGATGCTTCTCCTCATGTTGGCGACGATGTGCTTGTTGCCTTGGCGACCTTTCCTTGGAGCTTCCACTAGAGCTTGGTGACATGTCATGGTCCACCTTGGCATCTTTCTTGTGGTGCCTTCTTGAGCGTGATGAAGAATGTAGACGCTTGGCAAGCTTGTCGATGGCGTCCATGAGGTTCTTGAACGTTCGATTAGTGTCGCCAAACTTGTCCAAGGGTGCATCAACCTTGTTCACTTGGTCATCCCTCATGTTGGCATCTTTCATGTGTCGCCATGATGAGCTAGATGAGCCTTGGCTTGGCTTGGCCTTGTCGATGCACTTCTTGGGACGCCTTCTTGTTGTCGACGTAGAGTGTCGAGGCTTGGCACTCTTGGCGTTGTCCTTCTCGTGGCACCTTCTTGAAGTTGATGGCGAATGGCGAAGCTTGGCACTCTTGGAAGTAGATGGAGCTCCATAAGATGAACTCATGGTGGTCTTCTTGTCGGAGCACCGTCTTGAGCTTGAACCATAGAAGTATGTTGTGCCATGACGCTTGGTGGTGCCGCTCTTGAACATGGTGGTGATGGGGGTCCTCTCCTCTTTCATGTTGTCAAAGTCGCCGCACATGCTACAAGAGTAGTAGTCGTAGACGTTCTCCACCATGTCATTGGAGTGGTAGTCGTAGTAGTGGCGCTCCACCATGTCGTTGTAGTCGATGTTGGTACCATGTGATGAGGCATGTGAAGACACTTGCGCCTCCTTGTCGTTGGAGCTCGTGTAGTCGGAGTCGTGGTAGGTTCGCACGTACTTGGAGTCGATACCATATGATGAAGGTTGCTTGACGTCATGGTACCGCTCCTTGTCGTGGACGCTCGAATAGTCGGAGTAGTTGTAGCGGAAGTCTTGGTGATGATCCATCATGTCATGGGGGTCATTGTCGGTGTAGTCGTCGTAGTAGTCCCCCATGTCCTCAAAGTTTGAGGCATCATAGTCCATGTGACTCATCATGTAGTCCTCCTCATAGGCTCCATAGTTGCATTCGCTCTCCCTAGACATGTCAACTCACAAGACAAGTGTATATATGTGGAGTGGAAAGAAACTAGAACACAACCTCTCGCCTTGTAGATAGTATTGGACGTCGTGGACAACCAAGGGAAACGATCACAAAGTAAAATGCTTGTGTTCAAGTATCCAAAGCAAACTCCAAAACACACACGGCTTAAAAGTTGGTAGGAAGGTATGGTAGGTGGGAAGCAAATTGAACCAACCGGAAACCAAGATATTGTCAAAGCAAGTAGAGAACCATGATGATCACAAAGCAAAACAAGTCAATCTCAAAAGATAGGAAACACACGCGCGGAGAGATAAATGGGACTCGTGCAACCAAGAAGTGAGCTAATGAACCATATGATCCTAGCGAAGACTATAAGCTCGTGTTGCACAAGTACAAGGAGAGCTACTAGCTCGATTGCAATTTATTTGGTGGGCTACAAGATTTGCACAACAATGCACCACCTACTAGATGTTCATCGAGCTTGCGCTTTCCTACAAGATATGGCAAGTGGTGTTTCTTTCTTTTCTTTCTTTTGATTTGGCACTTTTTGCTTCTTTTCTCTTTTCTCTTTTGCTCACTCACTTCTTTTTTATGCCAACAACATATGATAACTAGCGCATGCAATTTTGCTCGGAAACTACACGGTGCAAATGTGCAAAGCCCAAGCAATCATCAAGAGCTAGGCTCAATAGGACAAGATAAACACAATGGTATGATGGCTATCAAAGGAATGGCAAGGGGTGAAGGTTGGCAATGTTATACCTTTCGTCGATGTTCTTCACCCGTCGATGTAGAAGCTTCGTGCTTTCCCATGAATTTTGGTGGTGGTAGATGATGGATCTTCCGCAATGGTGATAAAGGCCTTGATCGTAGCTTCGAAACGAGCCGAAGAACACCAAAAAAGGAGTCCGGAATCAAAAGATATGGCCAAAACAATTTTCAGAAATTTCAGTTTTCTGGAGGTACCGCTTAACCCAGCGGTAGTACCGCTGGTGGTACCGCTCGAGCGGTCCGAAGGGCAGTTTTGGCGGTACCGCCGGCGGTAGTACCGCCGGGGTCGCTGGACACGCCCGAGAACGCGATTTTTCGCGATTTTGGCGGAAAAACTCGCCGAAAAACACCGAATCGAAGGGGCAAATGATAGAATTAGGCCATGGGAACGCAAAGGAAGGTAGATCAACTAGTTTAGCAATAGATCTATGGATCAAAACCTACCAAAACGCACTCAAATCTCAGATCGATCCAAAAGCAAATTGGGGCTATTTTTGGTGGAAATTTTCGAATTTCTCAAAATCAAAGAAAAATTTGGGGGATTTGTGGGGGAAACAAAGTCAAATCCGTGGCAACCATGCTCTGATACCAAATGATGAGGATTGGGACCTCTAGGGTGGCCCGATCTTCACGGATTGACGGAGGATGTGGACGAACGCACGCAAGAACACGAGGAACACGAAGAACACCAAGAAGAATGCCCCGAACACAAGAACACACACAAGATACTAGAACCGTTTCCCTTACCGGTCGGTCCAACCGGCCCAATAGAATCCACACGAAGGTGGGAGATCGGCAAGTAGATACAAGAAGGGATCTTGGATGGTTGTTTCTCCAACGGTCAACCAAACCGCTCCAATAAAGTCACCCGAGGATGAAAGATTGGCGAGTAGTCAAACTACAAGTAGAGGTCTTGAATCCACGAAGGGATCTTCTCCACAAGAGGAGGAACCATCCCCACAAGGGGAGGAAGGAGACCGTCTTGAGGTGGGGAGCCTAGCTCTACTCTAATCTCAAAACATTGTCTATCTAGATCTGAGATGGGGAACTCCTATTTATAGTGTTGACCAACAAGGGGGGTAGGTGGGGGAGGTTACATGGGCCTCCAACCCGTGCTGATTCCTGCAGCGGCGGTACTACCGCTTAACCCAGCGGTAGTACCGCTGGTGCGGTTTGACTTCGCTCTTCCCACCTCGGCGGTACCGGCGGCGGTACCAGTTGGTACCGGACAAGCGCGTCAGACGACGATTCTGGCGGTAGCGGTGGCGGCAGCTCTCGAGCGGTAGTACCGCCTAACCCAGCGGTACTACCGCCGCCTGGGTCTTTTCTCCTCTTCCTTCGTCTCTTCCAAGCCACCGTCTTGTCGTCCTTCGTTCCTCTTGCGCCTTGGCCATCTTCCCGTGGTCTTGTACCCTTGGTGACACACCTAACAACGCAATGGGAACAATGGTCAAGTAGTATAACGTCCAAAGGTGACATATGGTGAATCACATAGTGGAAGGAGTTCACCTTTGATGTCCATGTTGACTTGTGGAGTGTTGGAGTACTTGACATGGTGATGGACGTGACTCGGGCTACATCAGACGGCAGCGATTCCAGTAGCTCCTTGCGTTTCGGCGGTAGTACCGGCTGGTATGCCTCGGTAGTACCGGCCAGACTTCAGCGTCTCTTCCTTCTCCTCTTCCAAGCCACCGTCTTGTCGGACTTCATTCCTCTTGCGCCTTGGCCATCTTCCCATGGACTTGTACCCGAGGTGACACACCTAGAAGTGTAAAGGGAACAATGGTCAAGTAGTATACCATTCAAAAGGGTCGAAAGTGAGTTCTCGAAGTGGAATGAGTTCACCTTTGATGTCCATGGTGACTTGTGGAGTGTTGGGTTGCTTAGGGTAGGTTGCACTACATCACTCCTCCTCCCTCACTACTAGGAAATAGGTTATCTGTGGTGCACCCAAATAAAATCTGTGGCGCTTGGTGGGTGCGCCACAGATATCTCGCCACTAAATTATTTTTCTGTGGCGCATCCGGGCGTGTGCCACAGAAAGCCCACGATTCTGTGGCGCACCCTCCACCATGCGCCACAGAAATATTTCTGTGGCGCACCCACCACCATGTGCCACAGATTATTATTTTTTACTTTCAAAAAAAAAGGCGGCCAGATCTAGATCTAGATCAGCTGCCGGAATTTCGCAGGAATTTCGTCGGAGCTCGTCGGAGGCCGTGTTGCCGTGGGTGGAGGAGGGGGTCGTCGGAGGTGGGTGGGTGGAGGATGGGGGTCGCCGGAGATGGTGGAGGAGGAGAAGGATGTCGCCGAAGGAGGTCATCGGGGTGGAGGAGGAGGTCGTCGGAGGTCGCCGGAGGTGGAGGTGGAGGTCGCCGGAGGTGGAGGTGGAGGAGGAGGAGGTCGCCGGGGTGGTGGAGGAGGTCGCCAGAGGTGGAGGTGGAGGAGGAGGAGGAGGAGAGAAGAAGTGGAGGAGAGGAGAGGAGAAGGAGGAGGGAGGAGAAGGAGATGAGAAGTGGAGGAGATGGGGAGAGGAGAAGTGGAGGAGAGAAGGAGAGAAGGGGAAAAGAGAGGGAGAAGTGGGTGCCGGTGGGATTCAAATTCGAATCCCGCCCAACAATTCTGTGGCGCATATGTGGATATGTGCCACAGAATTGTCTTTTCTATTTTTTTGATTTTGTAGAAAAAAATTTCTTTTTGAAATAACTTTTTTTCCTTTTGGAATTTCCCGAATATGAGAAAAGTTCACGGGGTAAACCCTGGTGAAATCGAGCTCCAATTTTTCTCTAGTTTTTTTTGATATATTAAACGTATTTTTTCGACGTCGTATGCAAAAGTTATGGCCGTTCTAATTTTTTTTCTATTTTTTTTGCAGAAAAGGTCAAAATTCATATTTCAAAATTTCTATACCAACTAGACACTAAAACCTAACTATATCTCAAAGGATTTTATTTATTGAATTTTTTATCATTTTTTTTTCTTGTTTGCAAAACTGAAAAGGCGATCCACGAGGGGGGGTGGGATCTGTTTTCAACAATTCTGTGGCGCATGGGGCCACATGCGCGCATGGGTCTAGATGCGCCGTAGAAATGTGGCTTTCTGTGGCGCATCTAGACCCATGCGCTACAGAAATATGTCTTTTTGTGGCGCATGGGGCTTCCGTGCGCCACAGAATTCCAAATTTTCTGTGGCGCATGCAAAACAATGCGCCACAGAAAATATTTCTGTGGCGCATGGCTATTTGGTGCGCCGCAAAAAGTGATTCTATCTATAGCTAGTTTCCTAGTAGTGCTCGCGTTACCAATGTTGGAGGGGCTGCTGGCAAAGCTCGTGCTGACCCTTTGATGGTGGCGGCAGGGAGGTTCTCATGCGTTTCCGTGATGGCGAAGTGGTGCGAATGTCCTCGATGTATGGTTTGCGGTGGCTCCGGCGACGTGATGCGCCACCTCGATCTCCCGTGGTGCGCCAACACGGCTCTCATGCGATGTGCGTCGGTTCTGTTGGGTGTGGCGGTGAGTATTCGAGCCGCCGAGGTGGACTGGGGAGGCAAATCTCTTCCGATATGTCTCGTATGAGCTCTGCTTGTCCGTCGGGTCTGGGTCGGCCAGAGCGGCATCGAGTAATATGCAGGCGGTTGATCCGACGCGCCAGATGGAGGTTCGTGAAGAAATATCTAGGTGAAATCCCTGCTTTTGACTCGTGGCCAGAACCAGCGACTGCGACGCCTGTGCGTCGTCCCTTTCATGAATACATCACTGAGGTGGTGTTCCACACTTCCTACTGCTAACTCCGGGTAAACTCTAGATTAGAGAATCAGATGATGGTGAATCTCCTACATCGTTCCCCTTATGGGCATCATTCTTAGAGTTGTGCATCGATTAAATGGACGAGTGGATGGTATTGGTGGCGGTTGCATGGTACCACGTGGAGGTGGAGCGGTGTTGCATCTACCGCATTGACGATGGCGTGGCACAACGGAGTCTCGACGACAAACGTGTGATGATGGACGCTTGCATGGGCGGTGGCGCTGTCTCGCGCCGTGGCGGCATCGATGGTAGGTCTGGCGAGGTTCTCCGCTTTAATCCATATCATGTAGATGTGTTGGCAGAATATAGCGAGACGATTTCTAGAGCGTGCGCATGATACACTCTACCTAGTGTTGACCGATGAGCCGTCGATGGCTGTGGTCGGAGTATAAGGCCTCGTTTTTCCTCTATCCTTGTGCTAGGTGATGCGTTGTTTGACGGCTTTAGTTTGTATGATCCGTGCAAAGTTTTTTTATCAGTGTTTGTTTAATAAATGAAATAAATATGAGCCGTATGAGTACCTTAAGGCGGGGACACTCGAGAGAGGATTTGGTGCACATGGGCACCCGTGATCCCGGTTTTGATTTTCTTTTTTAAATGGTACTTTTGAGTTCCAAAAAAACTAATTTTTTTAACTTGAACTCGTATATATGGTATATATATTTGTGCAAAGTTTCAGATGCAAATTTTATTTCAGGATATAGAAAATAACAAATTTGTAGATCTATAAAGTAGTGAAAAAAATCCCATATTCTGTCTTGAATTTGTCTTTTTGTGTAGCCTAAAATACAACGTATTTCACAACGAAATTTGGTGCGTATACAAATAATATGTATATGTACGTGTATATTTTTTTCCAGAATTTCTTAAAACACAAAAAATGCGATTTTTGTTCTTTTTGAAAAAAGATCACTGGTGCCCATGTGCAAAAACATCTTTCCGGGGGACACTCCCGTTTTCGAAAAAAAATACAGGGATACACATGAATGAACCAATTAATAGCTAGGGACCTCACTTGTAAAGCCCAATAAATAGACTCCATCTTTCTCACCTACTACTACTCGGCAAATTATAAGGCGTCAGCTAATCAGTAGCCGAATGATCAATTCTTAATCAGTTAGCACACGTTTAGTTCCTCCAAGGCGCTGACCCTTGTTGTCGCATTCAAATAATGCAATGTCGCATTAGTGGCTCGCATAATCGGGTACCCACGACTCTTTAAGCTCGGATCATATCATGTCGGGATGAAAGTGGCTTCTCCGCATTGGACGTATTACGGTATTACTAGTATAGTGCAGGATTAGTGGGCGTCCCCTTATCGCATAAGCATTGGCCGCAAGGTTATATGCAGGCCTCGCGGCAAACGCTACGCGGGCAACTAGCGAGACGCTCTCGACCGATATCGGCTTTGAGGTGTTTCTGGGTCAAGCTTTACCTAGCTGTATCCCCGTACGTGTTATGGATACTACTCATTACTCAACCGTGTTCGCGCACACCTATTTGATTCGCGCATACCTATTTGGTTCCAGCTAATCTCCAGTTGCCGATTAAGTTGCACACCTGCCGCAGCAACGTTCTGTCTCTTTCTTCATTCCAACTAATTGACTAGGATTATTTCATTTCCCGTTTTCGACCATAGACCTGCCGTTGATTTGGGTGTTCACATCAAGGCGTGTGTTTTTTAGGTACATTTCAACGCTCGCAATCTGACAGTGACATGTATGTACTCGAAATTGCCATGTCAACTATAATGGCTTACTGTAATATGGATTCCAGTAACCTGTGCTCTCTTCTTCCAATAGCTCTATCACATATAATTGGGATATCATTTGAAAACAATTTTTGGGTTTCTTAATATATTCTGGTGTAATTTAAATATTGTGTACATTTTCACGTCTGGCGCACAAACACAACTTCTTATGGCCTATTTGATTCAAAGGATTATCATAGAAATTTTGGATTGTTTGACTCAGAAAGTTTTCCAATGGTTCTTATTTGATTTGTAGGATCGAATCTACATTTCGTCTAACATCCACTCAAACCTCTTGGTAAGAATCCTTTTGTTTTTCATGTGATGGAATGAACTAAATTTTTGGTGCATATGAATCTTTGATGACTGGAATTGACATGACATGGTAAGAATCATATTCCCGTGCTTTCAAAATCATGCAAATCCAAGATAAAAGGGCCTCCACATCTCGATCTTTGCATAGAAAAAAGAAACTTAAAGCAAGCTACTACTAAATCTTACAGAACAGGATGTCCAATCTGCTGGGCAACATACTGGCCTGGCCTTCACAAAGGATAAAATCGTACCCATATATGCTCCTTCCTTTTTCACCGCTCAAGTTTACTCAGCAAATCTTCAAGACGTGGCAGTTCCTGCAAAATGTCGTTCCAATTCGGCATACCCTGCATAAAAAAAATGTACTTAGTTATATACATCTACCGACAATCCAAACTTAGTTAATTTTTGTTTCTTTCATTCTACCAATGGAATTTATTACTTCTACGATATTATATCAGCAATCAATAGGAATAATTCAAACCAAATAAACCAACAGAAGAATAATTACTCTTCCAGATCTTCTCACACGACCATCAAGACGGAGGATTATGTAGACGTCTTCACCAGGAGTGACACCTTCAGATTCTTGCTGGTCGCGTATCCAACTGAACCATGAGCAAGTAAATGTCAAATAAATCTAAAACATAACAAACTGGTGGCACCGAAATTTTAGGAAGTGAACTTTTGAGTTCCTACAGCAACAAACCATACTAACACCATTAGAAAAGGAGTAACAATACTTAGAAGTCTTGGGTATTTCTTAAGAAATAGGTGTGATGTATGCAAAGGTGGTGAAGCTGGTACGAATCTACAAATTGTGAAGAACTATTTTGTATTTGTAACAGTTAGAAGCTCAAACTTGAGAGGTGTCCACCAGTTACTTTCAGTACTACTAATATGTATATGCGGCTGCAGGGCTAGGAGGCACATAGCAAATAGGGATGGGCTTGTCCTACAATACTGTTGTAACAATTGTCCATAGCTACGGCCTAATGGAGCAGACTCAGAAGTGGAAATCCGTTATGATGACACGTCCAACCAGCACAAAGTGCATCAACAAATTCCCAGTGGCTGTAGCACTGTAGCAGTCCCAAGAAGAGTGTGGCTATCGTGGTAGACTGACTGAGGATAACAATATGGGGGCGAGGGACCAAAGGATATGGAGATAGAAATATCGATTTTTTTTAACATTTTAGCATGGATAAGAAGCTTATTTCTGTGCACAACATTTCTATAACATGCCTCAACAATTCTTCTATACCGGCTATGTGTGTAACTAATTTATGTTGCTGCGCTATGTTGAAATGGTAATATCGTCTAATGGAAATACAGTGTAGTTGCTTAAAAAAATATCAATAGAAGAACAAAATTTATATATTGACAGGAGGAAGGAAAAGAAATTTGACCTTTCCCATTGTTCAGGAGAAACAATATCAGCCTTAAATCGAACCTCAGCTCTCAGGCGTGATTTTGCCGCAATAGATTCAGTACGCTTTTCAAAGTCACCCTGCCAAAACAAAACTTGCATTGTACAATCAGAAAGATACAGGTACCGACTTTTATGTATGAAACTACAAACTACGAAGCAAGTGATAAATTTTGGATTAGCAGATATGTAACACTAGTCTAACCCCAATTGAAGGAGCAGATGCAGCAGATCTTGTAGTACCGAAGCCTTTTGGTTTTATTTGGGCTTTTTGTGAAGCACCAAAGATCACAGGAATTAGAAGAACGCCTCGTTTGAGAAGTTCAGTTCGGTACCTCTCAGCTCTTTGCATTGCTTGAGTAACAGCTGGTTTTGAACCTGCCAATATAACCTATAATACTTCTTAATCAACAAGCCACTAAGTGAAAATATAAAAGAAATGTAGTTGTATGAAAGATGATAAGAGAATTATACTAACTGGTCTAGTAATGTCTCGGAGTTGCACAAGTTCAGTAATGCGATTGGTTGATAGACGCACAGGTAACCTTGAAAGGGTTTCATTACGAGAAATATTTGTAATCTGCTGCTCTTCTTTCTTGTTTTCCCACAAAAATAAAGCCACAAGCACAACAATACCTGCAGTGTGCTGATTCAAAAGATTTATTATTTTTACTTTAACTACAGTGAAAAAGAATTATGCAACAATTTAGTCACGAGTAAAAATATATTCAAAATAATCCCTAAGTCTTTGATAAAAATAACATGCATTGGTGTAGGCAAGAGTACCAACCATATGAAATGAAGATAATGCTGGGGGAATGCTTTCAATATATTGGTGAGTTAAACAAATTTGAGTGAATCATCGATTAATACTATTTGTTTGACACTGGAGGGTCTAGCCTGGCTTCATTTGGGGTACTACAACAACTCGGAAACTGTCAATCTTATTTACTGTTATTCTTTTTTTTTTTTGTGATGTAGTCTATAATTTGTGCTGGAACTCCATGAAGTGTTATGGCATAATTTCAAATTTCAACAAATCAAAGTTTGGTTAAAAAAGGAAATATACGTATGCCATGGATAGTAACACTTGCTATAGTTTTGAATATTTACTAGTAAATTTTTTTTTTACTACTCATAATGAATCTGTACTTGAAATGGAACACATAGATACTGTAAATTGAGAAGCATTTCTATACTATCTTTTGGATTTTCAGGTAGGTTTCATGCCTCGATTGACTAGGTTGCATGATTACACCTTAAAGTAAAATTAGCACAGGTAATAAATTTTATAGGTGACAGATTTTTCTTTTCTTCATAAGCTGCTACTGTGCAAGTATGCAACATGATGAATTGTTTCCATTTAATGAGGGAACAAATTCTGCAGGTGACCAACTGGTTAACTGTTTGCAATACCTATCTTTGAGGACATGTCAATTTACCTCCAATATTAATGGCAGCATTCCCAGCAGTTTCCAGAAAATCTGGAGCACCATCACCACCTTGAACTGCAAGTATAAGTCTGGGAATGGTAAAGAATGTTGAAATTCCAGCTGCTGCAATGAACGCCACATAAAAGAACTTCCGGACACCACGAAATGGCGCTGTACTTCACTAATGAGCTTCAAATCTCTTCGGAACCCAGAACCAATATCTTCTCCACCACGTAATGCCTGAAATGAAATCAGAAGATGTAGAAGATCATATCGCTGCCATGGAACTGGTGATGGAATCGAGACTTCAACTATGATCATGAGGTGAATTTGTTATTCAGCATGTAGCAGATCACTCAATTAAGCACAAAGCCCTGCCTCTTCCTGAAGTTCCTTAAAATCTGGCGATGCCCTGAATGGTGCCATGTCTGGGTCATTGAGTATTGTGCCAAATTTGAGGTTGTAATCTCGCAAAGCTGTCCTCAAGCAATCTGCTGCTTTTTGCTTTCTTCCCTGGTGAAACAGATGCATCATAAAGGGAAAGCAAACCAAATAAGGAAGCTCAAATGAACAAATTCATCAAAGAATTTAACGACATCATCAGATGGCCCAAAGGGTGCAAAACTCATCCTATCCAAAATTTCATAAGGTCTTGATGGCAATTTGCCGGCTTGATACACTCACGATAAGTTACAAAAGTGAAGTTGAACTGAAAAAGTGGTACTGATGCAGACGCAGAACTGCTGGTCAAAAGCCTATAGGAGTACATGAGGTGCGTAATGGAAACTCCAAGTGTTAAAGAGTATGAATATAGGGTTATTAACTTATTATGGTAGTTTAGGATAAAGTTTGGAGTTTCTCTACAATCCTAACTTGACTTCTACTCCAAGATCATCCCCTGTATTTCTTTTGGGCTGGGGCCTTTGCAATTCCGCTCTATTTCCTAGAGCCTCCATTTCCTAGAGCCTCCGGTGGGGCCCAACAGTCCAAGTGTCTGCTTCCTAAAAAAAATCTCCTCTGGAAGGCCGGGCTGGAGCCAGGATGGTCCCCAGTGGGCTGGAGCCGAAAGGCCTCACTCTCACGCCGCCGCCGCACTGCCTTCTGCACACCAGCTCCTTTTATCCGTCGACCTGCACTGTAGTCGCTGCCGTCGCCGCATGTTCGCCAGGCCTGGGCAGTCACTAGGGGAGGCAACGCAGGTCTGGGATGGATCCATGGTTTGACAGATGAAAGGATAGGAGGGATTTGTGCTCCATTGGGAAGAACCGAAGAAGGCAATTAGGCAATGAGATGCATCGAGTCAATGGACATGGTCGTGGGTGACTTGTGGACCCCATATTCTTTCTCATTTTTTATTTGCTGAGTTATTTCCTTGACGCAATATTATTAGGGAAAAAGATAAGACGATCATAATAATTCCCCAAAAAAGGGCTGGATCTTTGCCAGCATGCCACGTAATTTGTGGAAAACAATTCAGCAAAAAAAAAGTTGTAATTAAAAGAACCACCACCGATCTTATCGCGACATCGACATGGTCATCGACCCAAAATGATGTGGATCCCGACCCACGTCCAAAATTGGCTTACCGAAGATGTATACCCCTTGTCGAACCTTGTTCCCGAGGGTGGCGATCCTCGACCCTGTTCCTCGACGCCTCCATCGCGACTGGTCTTCGTCACCGCCGGGTTCTACCCCGCCTACTTCGAGTACTGCTGCAGCATTTCTCCAGGCGTCCAGCATGGCTCCACTAGGTCGCCGATGGTTTCGCTCCCTTCTTCGTTTAAATCCACCACGACTTTGTGATGGTCCCTGTCCTCACATGCCCGATATTGGCAACACCAGCATGCGCCTTCGTTGAATGCATCCTTGGGTTTGGCAAACTCTCGGTGCTTCGTCTTCATTGGCTTCAATAACGTCTTCCTCGGCATAGACTACCCCTTCTACGTCTGACATGACCACGTAAACGATTTCTTCTTTGTGTACCCGGTTATGGTACACGGAGTTCTGGCAAAACTAGGACCGCACCTAGTCCTCGACAGCTCGGACTGCATTGACTTCGGCATCAACATCCTCGACGGCTTCCTTGAGGCGTCTCCATCACCGCGCACCTGGCGCATGCGGTAAGCCTACAGTTACCTCAACACCCGCAACCCCGACCACAACATCGACTACAGCATCAACCACGAGGTCTCCTCATGCAACTACCTCAACCACTGCTTCCGCCCAACGCTCTTGGCTACCTCGACATAGGCACACCTTGCCTGAGCACCTCATCAGCTTCCCCTACAGTCCAAGTGTCTGCCCCGCGATATCGTCCACGATGTTCCAGCTATATATGATTGCGAGGGATGTCCGTCTGATCGTCCGTGACGTTCCTGTTATTCACGACGCCACCGCTACGACTGCGTGGGAGTTAGACTATTAGGAATATCGTTTTGCTATTTCTCACTCGAGTGAGAATTAAGTTAGATCTCACTCAACTTTAATTCCGTTAGATTTATATCGTGATTCGTGCGGGATGTGAGTTCTACATGAGTTGCAACTATACCTGGCCATGGGCCGGGCTAGGCCTAACAAAGCCCACGGTCAAAATCCTAGGCCCAGCCCATCCTAACTTCGGGCCTATATTTCAGGCCAGGCCCACACATAACTGGAAAATCCCATCGAAAATCTCATCGGGCTTTCGGGCCTCGGACCGGGCCTCTTCCTTAAAACACCAATATGTAAAGCTCAGGCCCAGGCCCATGCGACCTTCGGGTTGAAATCTCAGGCCCAGGCCCGGCCCATGGACAAGCCTAGGCCCTGGAATTTCGGGCCAGGCCGGGCCTCCCATGCCAGATATAGTTGCAACTCATATTTTCTCCAGTTGCACATGGGTTGCACTAAGTTGCAACTGAGATTTTTTCGGGTGCAGATATTTTACACATACGTTACGAATGAAATTTTCTGAGTTACACATGTTTGCACATGAGTTGCACTGGCAGTTACACAGGAGTTGTAACTAAAATTTTCTAAGTTACACATGGATTACACATGAGTTGCACATGCAACTGGATAACGTCTTCTCACTCGAGTGAGCCCTAGCCACTCCCGATTAGGAATATACGGTTATATGGTAGTTTAGGATAGAGTTTGGGTCTGTTTTCTCTCCAGTCCTAACTTGAATTGTACTCCAAGATAATCCCCTAGCCCGAGAGGCTCAATAATACACCAACATATTACACCAATCTCATACTCTTTCACCACGCAGAGTAGCTGAAGGAGCCCTTACCTGTATGCATGGCAGCATGCCTTGTTATATAGCGCTGCTTGGGCTTCGATAGGATTTGGATCCAGCTCTAGGGCATTGTCAAATTTCTCAAGTGCGTCCCTCACCTGTGACATGCACAAACAGTATCAAGAGAATGTAGACTACGATGGAAGATACTCCGTGCATCATGGAGAGTGAATATAGTGAACATGGGGGCATATGCTCCCTCCTATTTGAAATGTCAAAAAACTGTCAAAAACATGTCTAAAAAATTTGAAACAAAATTTCCATGCATAAGTGATGCAAAACATGTGCCCTACACATGAGTTTCGTGACGAAATTACTATTTACTTTGACTCCGTAAAAAAGAGAAAAATTCAGTGCTATATAGCAGTATATATGTGACGTATTTTTGTAAGTAAAAAGTCGTTTCTTCGCGAAACTATCTACGCACTCATGGAATGTGCAGATGTATACACAAACTTTTTTTCAGAAATTTTAAACGTTTAGAAAATGCATTTCCCAACCGGGTTCATATGCCCCCATGGTCAACGTAGTATTTTCCGTGCATCATGGCCATATAAATTGGTTCTCCAATTAATTGGTTACCAGAAACGAATGTAAGACTAGTCAACCCCGGAGGAACACACTTCAGAAATATATTATGAGATCATAAAGCAATTTAGGAATTGCAGTCGCAGTGATAACCTGAATCGTTAGCAGAGTATGAAGGCCAGTTATATAACTGCTTAACTACAAGCTACCAAAGAACACTGGAGTAGTTACAAGGTGACAGCTCAATACTAGGACAATTAGTAACTATTGGTTTCAACATTTATTCCCTTGAAGGTAGTTTCCAATGGGTTAACCCAAAGGAACTAAATTTACACACGCAAACCTGACACAAACTCACTGAAAATCATCCCAAACATAATCAAACTGGGCATAATGCAATGGATGACATAGAGAGTTCGACACAATCCTAACATGGCCTGATTAAACTCTGCTAAAGGCTGCGTAATACTTCCACATATTCACTAGAGTAGCTCCTGTATCAAGATTCCAAACTGACACATCCGCATCATCAGTTGAATGCCTAATGAATTACCGTACAATTCCTAGCTGATACTGATAGGCTTTCCTTTCGTGTACACATAAGAATCCCGTGTTACTCGAACGTTGGAACAAATGCGCTCAGGCATCGGCTTCGCTTACCCTGCCCTTGGAGAAGAGCTCGAGCCCGAGGTTGACGCAGGACTCCGCCGTCGGAACCGCATCCGCCTCCTTCTCCGGCGAAGGTGGGGGAGACGGAGGCGACGAGGAGGCGTTGGAGCGGAGGATGCCGCGGTGGCGGTGCGAGCGGAGGCGGGGTGCAACGAAGGATAGAGTTCGGAGCGTGGGATTGGGGATTCCTCCGCCGCCGGAGAGAAGCGCGAGGTGGGGCCGGAGTGCCGCGGCCGCCATTGCGGTATTGAAGAGAGGGTGAGGTGGTCGTTTTTCTGGTTATCCCATCGTCGCAGCTTGAAACATTTGCGTGTTTGGTTTCCTTTTTCCGTGGGAAAGACAATTTGATCCTCAACCACACAAAATAAAAGGGATAATGATCTGTTGAGACTAAAGTAGAACCCACAACATGAAAGGCACACACCCAATAGACAGAAAAAATAGAGTAAAAGCATCTCTCACCTGCGCAATTTTAACCTCTCTATATGTTCGCACACACGTTTCAGCGTCTCCACGGACAAGAGTGGATCAACCCTTATATATGTCCCTACTACAACCACAACCCCATTTTTAATCATCAAATCCACAAGATAAGGCACCTATATCGTACTAAAATTATTCGAAATCACAAATAAATAGTTCAAAGTACAAAGTTACAATTGGTCATAGTGCATAAATAGTTCAAATTCGTAGTGCATAATTCAAACATAAATTCACTGATTTCAAATGTGGATCCACGTATGCTTCATAGGATTGTTGAGTAGTTGAATGTGCGACTGTTATTTTTAAAGTTGTCGATGCATATCAAGAAAGTTTAGAAACATTCTCTCCATCTTATTTTTGGGAGACATACATGTTCTCCAGCCTTTTCAAAATCATTAATGCGGGATGTCGCTTCTCCCTCGT
Organism: Poa pratensis; assembly: GCA_947311845.1. Taxonomy (NCBI): domain Eukaryota; kingdom Viridiplantae; phylum Streptophyta; class Magnoliopsida; order Poales; family Poaceae; genus Poa; species Poa pratensis. Next base: position 1,002,745 of record CAMZMU010000109.1, on the reverse strand, counting down.
CCTCTACAATTGTGTTTTGCAGAATTACATAGTAAGTTCAAATCACAAATAAATATTTCTGAATCCCACATGATTGCAGCTTTATGAACAATATCCAACGAGTTTGGAGTAGTCAAGATTCCCCCTCAACGACTGATGATAGAATCTTCTCTAAAGATTGAATTAGCTGATCTTTTACCACTACCTCTCTGAGAGGGTCATTGAGTGTGGAGATCAGCACCCAGCCCTCGCACTACAGCAGTGTCTAAAACCCTCTCTTAGTTACTAGTATTATGTGAATTCTTGAGAGGTGGTGTCTAAGTACGTCTCTCTCTCTCTCTCTCAATTGTGTAAAGGTGGTGAACAAAATTGTATTGTTGTTTAGAGGGTATAAACTAAATCTGTAATTAATACATGTGAATTTTCATTGTTCACCACTTGAATGGTATAGTACAGTGGTGGGTAACCTCACCTCAGCCAAACGAGGTGACCACGCCATACTTGATGCAGGCAATATTAGTCATGTTAACCAGATAATTCTTTACTGTTCACTTTTTGAGTGGTGTGGTAACCTCACGTCAGCCAAAAGAGGTGACCACACCATACTTGATGCAGGTAACACCAGTCGCTTGTATTGCCTATCCTAAAACCGTGGTACAGCTGCCTCCCAAGTGGTGTTCAGCTGCAGAAAAGGAGAGTCCCGGAGACGGGCCCTTGTGTTTTTTGCGGACGGCTGGAGGACCTAGAACATGTGATGCTCACCTTCCAATTTGCTAGGGTCGTGTGGAGGGATGTTAAACAGCGGAATTATCTGCAACTCCATCGCAAAAGCTTTGGAATGAACAGTCAGTGGTTATTTGATTTCCTAGCTCGTACCAATGATCTGCAAGCCAGTGTCTTGGCAGTAACTTTCTGACATATTTGGGAGGCACGCAATGATGCTCGGAATTTGGTAGAGAGGCCAAATCTGAAGCCCACTAACTGTGAAGATTTTTCGCATATGTGGACTTGATTAGATCTACCGATGGCAATGGGTACCCATTACCCGCATACCTAGTGAGTATTTACCCATTAAGGTAAGGGTTTGGTAAAAAACTTTACCCATGGGTAAGCAAATGGTTAAAAGTGTGTACCCAATGGGTATTGTGGGTGCCCATACCCGCATACCCACATACCCATTTATTTTTGTTTTTGACATTTAGGTCTGTGGTGCATAGGGTTATTCTAGGGAAAACTTTCGAAATAATAACCGTCAACGTAATTCTCGCTTATTTCCCATACGCGCGGCCACTTAATTTTTATATACATTGGCGTAGGTGAGCTCCACGTGGATGAATGAGTTGTTTTGTTGTTCATTTTCATATACATTGTGTTATTTTATTGTTTCTTTTCATATATATATATATGTGTAGTTTGCTGGATTAATGACCATACATGTCAATTGTTTTCTTATATATTGTGGATGAATGACTTGTTTGATGGGTTTACCGACGGGTTTTTAATACCCACGCGGGTGTGGGTATGGGTGTGGTTAAGATACGAGGACGCGGGTGCGGGTTTGGTTAAGCTCTACCCACACCCAATGGGTGCGGGTGCCATCAGGAATCAGATCTCAATCTGCTACCCATCTCTCGGCTCCAAGGTGTGAATCCAAAGCTCCTGTTCTGCGCTGGACTCCACCGCTGCCGGGTGTGGTTCTTGTCAATTCTGACGCTACGATCTTTGAAGCCACTAGAAGTATGGGTGCGAGTGTTATCATCCGAGATCATACAGGTGAATGTCTTGTGGCCTGTCGGCACCAGTTGCAGGGTTTTACGCCACCTGAGGAGGCTGAAGCTCTGGCTCTCCGGCGAGCGGTTTTGCTAGCTCGGGAGGAAGGTTTCGGCAAGGCCATCTTTGCCATGGACTGCCTATCTGTCGTTCAACGTATCAATTCATCGGTGATGGACATATCTTCCGTTGGTATCTTGGTCAGTGGTATCAAGGCCATGACCAGCTCCTTCACATCGACTTCGTTCATCCATGTGAAGCGTAATCTAAATGAAGCAGCGCATATTCTTGCAGTCTTGTAATAGTTTCCTCTCTAGTGAGGTTTTTTATTCTGTTCCGGATTGTATCCGGGGAACTTTGTGTATTGATGTTATTTGATCAATAAAGTGTGGATTTTTGTCAAAAAAAAACTGTGGTACATATGACCAAACATCATGGCTATTTTTTTTTTTGAGATTTACATCATGGCTACTCCCCCAGTGCAATGCAGCCATGGAGGCAAGCAAACGTCCGATCAAAATCACCATGGGCCCTATTCTAAGCTTACTTGGATGAGTCCAGTCAGTCCAGTTGAATGTCCATTGCGGGCTGGGTGACCGCATAGGGACCCAAAAAACTGGGGACCCCAAATCCCAGTGCACAAGCCAACCAGCCCATCACTCCTTTTTTCCAATTTTCTGCCAGCTGAAAGCCTATGGCTGAGGCCCCATTGCCTATGTGCTAGCGATTCTTTTAGGCCCAATACACTCAAGCGCAGCTGGTCCCGATGATCATGGATCCTTCCGTGACCAAACAGATCGTAAAAAAAGCTATCGATCTGTGCTGGCTGCCTGCGTACTGCCGCCGCACGCGTCTCGCCGAGAGCACGGGCGCTGTCTGCCTATTGCACGAGAAGAATAGCAGAACGGAACAGAGAACGCCACAGCCATTCCCCCGCCATCGCCGTGCCCCGATTCGATCAGTCAAGTAGACCTGTCTTGTTTCGGCGTTCAAGGTTTGCACGATCTCGTCCAATTAACTTATGTTTAAACGTCTTAAGCTCAATTCATATAGTGTTTGAATTCAATCTTAGTACTAATTTTTGGGCTATTTATAAAGCAGTAAGAATCATGTCTTCTTAGGCTCCCAATTTATAGAGACGGCCCTGAGTGGAGTATGACTCACCAACTCATACAAGCAACCAAACGCGTTGCCCTGTCTTCTTCATTCCTTCTCTTTTCGAGCTTTTCGATCTGTTTATCTGTCCACTTCACATTGGTTGTTGTATTGTTGTTACAGCAGCATTTCTTGTTTCCATCGGAAATAAAATGAAAGAAACCTTGAGTACTCAAAACTTCACAATGCATCCATTTGTTGTTTTCAGTTTTCCGCCAAGAAACAGAAGAGGTCTGGGCAGAAGTAGAATCCCTTCAACTGTCTAAATTGGTCCAAATGAAAACCTGGCCCTAGGTCTAGGGTCTCCAATATACTAAAGGACAAGACTGACATGAACTGTGACTACGCACCAAATCACAAAGCATTGTACAGCCTATCAGCATCACCAAAATAACTAGTAAATGTCAAGCGTATAAGAAGTTTAAGGTCACATACGAGTACACATGACCAAGCACAATACTAAGCAAAACAACTTCAGTTTTATTTATCTACCCTTACAAACCGTATAATTCACATGATGAACCAGACCATGGACAGGTTCTTCTTATATAAGTTACAGCATTAGAAGTTCTCCTTGTGAAACTCAAACTTTGTGTTCGTCTTGTGGGTGAAATCTGCTGACAACTGCCGAAGCTGTGGCACGAGAACAGGCTCACCGCAGTAGAAAACCCCTGAAGCAAAATCAAAGGTTAGCACATGGTGGACAATCAACGACATTGTACCAGGTGCACGAGTAGCGGCGAAAAGACCTACCGACGCGTTGATTCTCATGGTTGACCGCGACACGCTTGAATACACTTCGCCAGTTAGGTCTGGCAAAGTGAGTCTTGACACTGGTTCCAGACAAGATATCAACTCCCTTCTTGGCATGTTGGAGCTCTTGGAGCATTACAATGAGGGCAGAACGAGCATCACCCTCCTGATACACGCTCGAACAGTGGTTGTGGAGCTCGATAACTCCATCCTTATCCTTCTCAGCCACCTCGTTCATCACCCCTCTGAACCATTCAAAGGAGCCCTCTTCTCTAGTGACCCAGTAGAAGTAGGCTCTCTTCGTCATGAATGGTCTCTTCTTCGCCTTGCCACTGACTTCAGTCTCTGTACCACCAACTGACCCCCCACGCTGGATGTGGTTAAGCACATCCTTCACAATGCTGATCAAAGGGGTGGCTCCAATGCCAAGTCCGATGAGCAGTAGCACATCATATTCCCGGTAATCTTGTGCTGGAGCACCATATGGTCCATCAATCAAAAGTTTTGGGAATCTAGTACATGTCAAACAAAATTTTGGATCAGATATAAGTTTGAAAATATATTGTATGGTAACACAATTTTGGAACAAACTGAAGGCATTCCTTTTTACCTTGCATTGCTGTCAGTGACTCCCATGGAGAGGTCAGCTCTAAGGAGTCCACTTTCTCCTTCGGCAGGAGGGCGACATGCCTGGTTTACATTAGATAGTTATTGTCGGTTTCATCAAGTAGAGCAATGGCATCAAATAACAATGAACAACTTAACAAACCATCATGCTTCAGACGTTCAAGATTCTTAAGAAAGATTTTGATACATATGGCACAAAAATATCTAAGCAGTCCATCAAATTATGTTGCAACATATTCTCATTGACCAAAATATTCCATGACATGTTCCAAACTGCCAATAGGAGGTGATCACCGGACAAACTAAAGGCCAAAAGAAGCTGATTTACCTCAGAGAAGACTGTCCTAAGCCGAGAAGTCCAGTCACCCCTTGTGCGAATGTGGACACTAAGGTAATTATCCCTGGTGCCGATGTAACGGAAAATGGGTGCCTGTGAAAGAACAAATATTCCGTACAGTCATCTGCTAATTTAACAATTAAATTATTTCAACCACTCAAGTGTGTAACGTGGGTACCATTCATATGGAGATACAGCATGACAATTTATAAAGATGTACTGCCCACTCCGGTATCTGAAACCAGGTGGCTTCGACATATAAAGAGCCAACACATTCCCTGGATATACTGCAACCTGTTGAGAACACAAAAAAATTAAAGGCCAGGAAATAATTAATCCATAATATTTCACTAATTTAAGGCTTATTTGCTGCGCAGCATATCTCCCATACTGAATGGTTTGGTACAGTATTAAGACATGCCATATCTAAAAGAAATGGCAGTGATCATTCGCCACATTCAAGGTAAAAAAAGGAAAACCCACATGAAATGGGTAGTTTAGTGGTGGTACCTTCTGAATCTTAACTGCGTCATGGCTTCTAAATAACCGAACAATGCGCTCGCAAGAATATAAGAAGACAGGATAAGCAATGTACATCCACGTCTGATCATAGTAAGAAATTATCAATAAGCATCAACTTTGATCATTAGATATTCTATTGGTGTTAGGGTATAGACTTTTACCGTTTTCTTGTACCACTCCTTTGTTAGATACAAACTTGTTCCATGGACGATGAGCAGGGCATACACAATAACAAATAGGTGGTGTGTAAACCAAAAGGCATTGAAACCAGTCATCTTCTTGAGTGGATTAGTGTCCTTGAGCTTGTTACGTCGGAACCATGGCTGGGCTAATACAAAAGCAATTGACATGAGCACTACCATGACGATACCTGTCCACCCTGCAGTTCCTTTTACAAACCACCAGTAATTTGGTGGCCTTGTGGCCCCAAAGAAAGGCTTCATTGGTTCATATTCTGCATCACTCGCATGGAGAAGGAGGGGAAAATCACACGTCAGATGAGCAACTGCATGCATAGCAACACCAACTGCAACACCTGCTGCTATTACCTGCACAATCGTAACATGCTTATATTATGTAAAATCACTGTAGCTATGGCGAGTCACAGTTTTACTTAGTGGTAAATCATCTATCAGGCCTTGTGAACGTGTTTATTCTCATTGCTCATAGATAAGCAATTAGAGAGTTTGACAAGCTAGGTTGTTCTTTAGCACTAGGTTCTTGTTAGTGAAGGATCAAAGGGTCCCAAATGGTTCAAGAGGGTTGCAGCAGAGCAACAATTTCTTAAACTATTTAGAGGTCATACGCCTTGCGTATGTGCTAGAAGACTTGCCAAATCTTTTCTCTTGCCGTGATTGTTTCATCACCCTTATTTCGAGCTCGCTGTATCTAATTTGTTGTTGATAGCATACATGCTCGTACTATATCTCACTATACGATATCAGACCGGAGGTGGATAAAACAGGGTACATACTATTACCATTTACCTTGTGAAAGTTTATGTTGTCGTTGAAGGGTACAACAGCTCCAACCTTTGTCTTGGATCGAATCCAAGTGATTGTATTTCTGCAGACAGGAAGAAGGACTAGGGCCATATTAAATTTCAGGGTCTCCGCAGCACCCTTTGCAGTGGCAACACAGTAGCTCATGATGTGAAATACAGCTCGGTTACGATACTGGATGAACTTCCAAATGAAAAGGGCGATGCAGATTGAGAGCCAGAGAGTCACAACCCATATGCGCTTCCAGTTCTCCTCTAGAAAGTACGAAAACTCCCGCCAGTAATGGCGAAGCGGACTGGTGTCCTTGCTAGGCGCAAGCTTCATGCTAAGAGCTTTGCTAAGTTTTGAGCTGTGGGTGACTGTTGATCTTGCAACAGCTTCAGATGGCGACTGCAGCAATAGTGCCTCCAAGTCCTCTATCTGTTAACATTGGAGTGGTTAGAAAAAAACTGTGCAGAATTCCAACAGTTACTTGACAAGTGAAAATGGACACACCTCTATGTAGCCCAAGTTGTTAGGGTCAAGCTCTTCCATTATGAGGGCTGTGTACTCATCAGCTCGCTCCTTGATCTTGGAAAGTTTATTTGCTGATGCACTAAGGGCAATAATCTGCAAAAGTATGTTATCATTGCTCAATGCTTCAAATTTACACCACAGGGCACTCAGATTAAATTTTCAGGTTGGGGTCTTCTGACTGACCTCCTTAACCTCCTCTGCCGTGATTCTTCCATCAGCATTTTTGTCAACCCTGAACAAAGAGGTGACGATATTTTAACTGAGACATGAAATGACTGAGAAAATCATAACTAAAGATAACTTTAGATTACATGGAAATCTTTGTAAGACCGAGCTAACTGAGTTCAGTGTTTGGAAGTGGAATTTGGAATACTTATCATCACATATACCGTGCGTCTATTAAGAAGGAAACCATGCCAAAACAAGATATCTAGCAGAAACTACTAACATGTCAAAGAATGTCTGGAGACGGTTGTCAAAACCCTGGTCGCTAAGTTGCTCCCAGAATTCTTTCAGCTCCTCCTTAGTCAGCACTTCCTTCACTATTCCTCTCTTCCTCGCTAATGAATCAAACATTTGCATTGCAAAATCATCAGACCCGTCCATTCCTGCACAACCAAAAGCAAGAATTGAATAACCATTCTGTCAGATAGTAGTTGTCCCGATGCAGTGGAACAATTTAAATTACCAATGCATTTCCCGAATCTCGAACGGAGCAGCATGCCATCAACCTGTAGATGATTGAATCGCTTCTCCACCGCAGCCCAGCCGTCATTGCCAACTTTCGCAGTCACAAACTGCATCCCTTTGAGTGCTACCGCGGCGGTACTCTTGCTTCGGTCATATCTCTTCCTTACGGCTTTCAGTGCCGGTGTCTGTGGCGCCTTCTTGCTCGGATTCGTCAGCTTTAGCCCATTAGTCACCTGTCTCAGTTTCGACGACAGCTTGCCACCCCTTGACGAGGAAGGTGACACCAACGAGAGGCCGTCAAACCCACCGCTATGTGCTGAGCCACCGTCATCAACTGCCCTGACGTCTTGGATGGCCACTGAATCACGTTGTACATCAAGGGTAATCTCAAGAACCTCGTCGTCATCTTTGAACCTGGTGGTCTTTGTGGCCCTGTGGCTTGAACCTTCTAAATTGCCACTGTTTGGGATTAATGTGGCAGTGTCATCTTGTGACCTTCTAGAGCTATCAGAATCAGTGACTACCGTGCCAGCTTCAATGTCAGCCATATCCCTGTGTAGTGTGTACCACCTCTCTGAACAATTTTCTTCTGTTTCTCTGATGAAGTGACAGGTTAGTTAGCTAAGTGGAAAATTACGACCAGCAATTAAATTTACTGCATGTCTCTTTCAGCACGCACAAATCCCGTCAATACAAATGGTAAATCAGTAAACGGTCGATATCCTGCTGGCTATAAATCACTAGGCAAAGGAGAATAAGAATCACTGACTCACACTCTGGACCAAAATTGTCTGCAATTCAGCTACAGGAAACAGAAGTAGCAACTGGAAGAGATATCCAGAACGTCAGCGTATCAGATCCAGAGCTATTTCCCAAAAAGGAAATCCAGAGGAACACAGTAATTGCGGTAACAGAGGGAAGAAACTTGGGACTTCCAAAAGTAAACAAGAAACCAAGGAATAACTCACGCCAGAACGCCTCCAGGTGGTCAGATCTAGAACCTGCACGAAACGCACCGACCTTCTCAATCAACCATCCATTTATTGGGAGATAAGAAACAGGCAACAGAAGAACAATTCTAGGAGGGGAGTGAAGCAGCATCCACTGAAGAGTAAACCAAAAAATTGACACCACTGACTGACTGGACCCAAGTGGAGAACCAAAAAGACACCAAGAATCAAAGCATACAAGAGTTTTTGAAAACTAGAATGGAGAAAAATTGTTACCTTAAACCTTTGAGAGAGAGAGAGAGAGAGAGAGAGAGCGAGATTTCAGCCACCGATTGAAACCCGGAGCATTTCTTGAAATTGCACCAGAAGAACAAAGATGGGAAACCCTTGCCAACAAAAAGAGCACAGTGTTCTCGAACCGAAACGCACGAGGGCAAGCACCAACCAACCAATCTTGCAGATGCAGGTGCCTTTTGCCTGCCTAGTACCGCTGTCCTCGCACCAAATGAGGGATTCCAGTCGCTTCAGAAAACAACAAAGAGGAGAGTGGTGGGATTAGGGAAATAGAAACGATGCTCCCATTGCTGTTGCTGTTTGCTAGCAGAGTGTACTGCTACCGTGTGTCCGTGGGAGAGAGGCTGGGGCCTGGACAGCTTGACACCCTACGCTAATGGCTCTTGTTGGAGCATGTGCACAATGCCGCAATCAGTGCTCTCTCGACCCGGACTAGTGCTCCTCTGTCTCCTCATTCTTGAACCGTATTTAAACCTGTAAAGTGGAATGCGCAACCTGATATATTTTCTTATTAGAATGCACCGTTCTAGTACCCCTTTTGACAGCAACATCAAGATAAATAAACAGTAGGTTGAGTGAAAATTCTTGGGCAGTTGACGAGGAAATGTTATTTTGTCCGTTTTCTACAGCGCTTTCATAAATATATATAAAGTTGTCGGCGGTAACAGACTGATGTTACAAGTTGTAGTAAAGAAGCTAAAACTCTCCTGTCTCTAGCTCCTTTTTGCACTTAATTAACTTCTAGAGTAAACAAACTTATTAAAAAAAATTCTACTATTTATTTACGGCAGTAGTTTTCTTAGTAAAATTATGAATGTAGTTTTTCTCTAGAAACTTATGCTGAACACTCTCGGTCTCTGCATCCGAATTGTTAGCGAAAACAGCAACTTGTATTCCCTCCACGAAACAGGTTTGCGCCCCGCTATATTAATATAGCAACAATATATACAATTGTGAGACCACCGCTGGGGCAAACAGCACATAAAAGCCCAAGAGAAAAAGAAAAGAAAGTAAAGCCAACAATGGAAGATCGACTAAACGAGAATGACCCGCAACCGCTGCGCCCTCCAGAGAAATCCACCACATCCTAGCACTCCGATGCGCCGCGTACCAAGCAACACCTTCAAGAAGGAAGGCGACGACGACGACGTTGCTGCCCGGACTGATCCTAGGGTTTCCCCCGGTACGCGAAGGGTATAGTGGCGAAGGGGTATACCGATGCCCTTCAAGAAGGAACGGCGACACCCGCAGGCGTCACCGCGTCGGAGCCGGACACGCCGACATGGATTTCTCCCAACCCTCATACACCCACTACCCCGACGATCCAAAGTGCTTCACCCTAACTTGCCGCCCACCAGCATACGCCACCACGGTCTTGACGCCAACCTCGTCGTCTCACTGTGGTCACCATCGTGAGGCCTAGCAGACGGAATAGGAGATCGCAGCAGATAGGGGCAGCAGCACCGCAGCCACGCGGGAGGGAACTACCTCCACCGCTGACGCGGTAGCCGACCGGACGTGGCAGCAGGACACACCAGGCCCGCCTGGCCCGGCCGGGCCCAGATTGGGCCCGCAAAGTCCCGCCGCCACGTAGCAGTAGGCCAGCTGCGAGCACCGCCACCACCCAGAACGCACGGCTCACCACCTCCACCACCAGGGAGCATCCCCGTCGCGCGAGGACCAGCCGGCCCGCCCCGACCCAGATGGGGCCCAAAGGGCCCCAGATCTGGGCCGAGCGGACGCCGCCGACAACCATCGCTGCTTCGTGTTGCCCCGCTGCCAACGGCAGCGCCGCCGCAAAGACGGCCACCCGGATGCGCCGGACCACCGCCGGTCGAGCAGCACCGCCGCAGGTCGTGCTCTCCCGAGCCGAGACGACCACGCGCGGGGAGAGGCAGGGGGCCGCCGCCACCGGCGCCGCCCGGGCCAAGCCCGGCGACGAGCGCCGACGACGGCGGAGGGGAGGAAAGTAGGGAGGAGGCTGGGGACGGGGTGCCGACGGCGTGGCCCAGTCGCCCGCGCGGGGGGCGACCGGGTCGCGAGAGCTTTTTTCTCCCGTATCGCCGGCAACTTGTATTCCCTCGGGGTCAAACATACAAGGGGAAAATATACAAATATACATGGAACCTAATATAACTCTAACATCCTCTCAAACTCATGGAAGATCTACAACACTAAGTTTGGAGAGATAAATATGCTTGATGAGCTCATGCCTCACAGGTCCAACATACATGGATCTCCTATGTTGCGCTCTAGTCTCGACGTCAATATGCTTGATGTGCTCATCCCTCACTGGTCACACTCAATACTTGTAATATATGTAATGTTGAAAACAGGGTAGTAGGAGTAGATACCGGATTATTTTTTCTTGGCAAGAAGATACTGGATATATTTCTTCTTGGGAAATAAAGAAGCCATAGGTAGTAGAAACCTCAATCCCAATAAATTGGCGAAGAGGATCAAGACTAGACATAAGAAACTTCTCACTCAGATCGTGTCTTGACAAATGAAATATACTTATAGCCGGCGCCAATGATGATCATATCATCAACATATAGAAGAAAAAGAAGACTGACCTCGAGCAGAAAGGTGGACAGACAACGCTGGATCATGAGCGCTGAGCAAAAAACTAACAACAATCACCACAGAGGCGAACACTCAAACCATGCCGAGGGGCTTGCTTTAAGGCCATAGAGAGAAGGACAACGAAGATGACAAACCATGCTATCAGGAATGGAATAGCTTGGTGGGGGCTACATATAGACCTCCTCACGCAACTCAGCATTGATAAAATCTTTCTTAACATAGAGCTGATAAATGGGCCAATACCGAACAAAGGCCACAAAGAGACAAATGTCTCATCGTACTCACGACCATGTTCCTGTTGAACCGTGAGAGCCATCAAAGCTAGTCTTAATGTTATAGACCCACACTGGGCAACGGAGACCAAGCAGTTCCAACGATGGCCTAGAGGGGCGGCAACACCCGCAAAGGCCGGTAGCAGAGATGGTGGTTGAGGAATACAATGCACGAGCATGAATTGCGGTACGCGAGCAAAACCAATCTAAACCTAATCGGCTCAATCTAAACTCACTAGGAATCCCCAAGTTTTACACCACCAAGATTGAGCCTCGAATTAACCTCTTCCGTCTTGGTAGCTGACATGTTGTAAACGTATTTATAAACATTTCAGTTTATTATAATATAATCTCACATATTTGCATCATATCATAAGTTTATACCATAAGTTTTAATGATTTAAGCGATTTCCCACAAAATTGCGTTACTTTCGTTTATAACTCTAGAAAGCAGGAAACTATGTTATTCATATTTTGGACTTTCAGGATCCTTTCAGACCTCGAACAAACTTGTGATTTTTTCCCAAGCAATTTGTATGGAAAATAAAGATTTTATGGTCAAGACGGAGTCTAAGCAACACTCTAAGTGTCAAATAGCTTCTTGGGCACGCCGGCCCCCACCATGCACGCCACGAAGCCTTGTGGAGGCTTGTAGCATCAGATCGCCACCACCTTTGTTTTGACCTAAAAAAATCTATACAAGGCATGATTCGCGGACGAAAACACGAGACAGAGGGCAGCCACTTGAGGAAAGTTGGGGGGTGGGGGTGCTACCACAATTCCCTTCTCCCGCCTCTCCTATATGTTCTGCCTCCTTGATGTCTGTTGAATTATTTCGTGGGAAGTATCATCTTAGTTTTATATCGGCCCGAAGATAAATATCACCCCCCCTCCCCCAATTATGTTCTCACGTGTACAAACACTCGCTGCTACGTTCGTACGCAAGTAGTCTACTCTATAAGTTGCTAGAATATCAGTAATAAAATAGAGATTTTAAAATAACTACTAACCAAAAACAAAAGTAAAACTGAGTGTAAAGAGAGAGCAAGCCAATGAAGTTACAAGAGTCTAGAATCACCACTAGCATACATTATAATTGGTGGGCATCATATTATTTCTTAAATGTATATTGTGTATGGATGAAGCCCCAGATAAAGATGTGCCCAAAATTCTAGTCACACATCCCGTAGAATCACTGCTAGTTCTTCAAAGGATGTCACCGGATAAGACTCTCCCATTGGATATAGAGTAAGAATTTGGATATTGGTTATTCACTTATTGATGGTCAACAAGGGAAAATTCTTCACCGGTATGCCCACTAACCACGTCTTGCACGACAATAATATCCTTCATACCCATAAGCAAATACTACCCAGTCTAACGCATGATATCATGAAGAACGTTAACACACTTTATACTATAAAATTGAACACATCATCTCATACAATTCATGTAAATACTAGGGTTCATCCATATCCTGACAAAACCATTCTAACATAGGGGCACAAGACATCATGGGAATCCATAATAGACTCTGAGATTACAACGAGATGAATGGACTAATTGGTGTAGATGATGATGATGATGGATATTGATGTCATGGATTCCGTGTCCCAAGCCGTCTCGTCCTCCCTCGTGGATTGTGTGATGGTGTTTTAACACACTTTTTTGTAAGATTCAATTCTTAGGATTTTTTTTTCTATGGATTGCCTTTGAATAGGGAATGCTGCTACCCAAGTTTCTATGGATTAGATTCCTATGCCTCAATTCTGTAGAAATTTGAACATCCACTCAAGCTCTTTTTTAGGCTCAAGTGACGTTTCTTACGTTTTACTACGTTTCATCTAGACGATTATTTCTCTAGTTTATCTATGTTTTACAATTCTCTATTTTGCAGACAAATATATGGGCCTATGTTTTCCCTATTGCTGTAATTTTCAACCCTGTGATCCATAGAGCCCGTAGAAAATATCGTTGTACTAAGATTCGAGAAGACATTTTCAACTATCATGACGACGTACAGTTTTCATCTTAATTCCGGTAGGTCAGGAGCATCAATCATGTCGATTGGACCGTACTCAGGCCATAATCAGGTGCATGACATGTTGACTTAATGTGGTTTTGGCAGGAAGAGATGCCTCGAGATCCTCTGAAGATAATGACTAATGACACGTACCACACCTTCGTGTCTGAACTCTCAAGAAAGATGCATGCATGTAGACCGTGGTCATCAATAGGACTTCAGGATTTTCTGTATTTTAATCAGTGTCGGTACACGAAAAACACATGGTGCGCATCGTCGACGTGACCAGCCTGAAACCGGCGGCTAACAACCACAAAGCTCACGAAGTTAGCCGGACACATATTTTTTCGTAAGTTACTTGCCAACAACATATGCTTTGTAGCTGTTGTGCATATTGCTCCTTTTTTTTCAGAATTGTTTTTATTGTTTCTTCCAAAAAGTATATAAGATATTAATATCTTTATGAGTTCAAGATCACAATATATGCGAAGACAGTAATAAGGGAGCTAAGGTGACAATTATTCCAGATGACAATGGGTATCCGTCACCCGCTAACCCGACGGGTACCCGCATAAAATGGGGAGGGTATGATGGGGAAAAAATACCCGCGGGTATGCTTTTCGGGGAATATCCAAACCGTCAGGTCTAGCGGAGGCGGGTATGGGGGTGCCAAACCCGTACCCTTTAACCCGCATACCCGGTGACCCCACCTGTCAGTGCTACAAATAAAGGTGCGTAGTGCAGCTGTTCTGGAAAGAAATCTCGGAAGCGAGAGAAATTTCTAAAATAAAATAAAAAAAACAATGCCACCCATCGATCCCCTTTCTCTCCCTCGATCGATCCCCTTTTCCCTCCCTCCACCGCGCTCTCCTTAGCCACCCACCGACCCCCTGTCTCTGTATGCCCTCCCTTCTCTCTGCGCCCTGAGCTGTCGCCACCGCCCTGCGCCGCCACCTTGTGTTGCCGCTCCTGCAAACCCACCGGGTCGCGGGTCTAGTGGAGCTCTGGACCCGGCGGCGGTCCCGAAGGTGGGTCCCGGGGAGGGTAGAGGGGCCGGGGCGGGTATAGGGGTGCCAAACCCGGCCCTGAACCCAGTGGGTGCCATCCGTAGTGACAACAGAAACAACTCTTGATGAGCCACATCATTTCTACATGGTCATAGTGACTAGGGATGAAAACAGAGCGGATACAGACGGAACTGGGTGGTGCCACATTTGTTTTCATATTTTTTTTTGCGAAAGCGGAAACGAATCAGAAACCCCGGAAACAAATACAGAAATAAATATTGTCGGAAACAGATACAGACCGAATATGGTGCGGACACGGAACAGAAAGCAGATGTTTGCCGAAACCAAGCGACACCTTGAATAATGCAGGAAAACTCAAGTAAACCAACAAAATTATCAAGTTTATAAGATGAAATAAATTAAAGTATAATATAGTATTTGTATGTTATCAACTTTGGCAAAAAAATACCTACAATCGCCCCTAACACTAGTGCAACACACTGAAATGCCGAACCGGGAATGCCCCGAGAGGGAGATGATACGCAAGTACGTAGGGCTTAACACATGGTCATTTCATATACTTTTCTTTTTTTGTTCAGATCTTGAGTTGTGCCTCAGCGTTCCCACTAAAATTGTTAGGCATCCTGCATTCCGATAGCACCGCGCAACAAAAAAACGGAAAGTTCCGTATTACCGGAAACAGAATTTCCGTTTCCATGGTTGTTTCGTCGGAATACGCTGTTCCGTTTCCGTTTCCGCATAAAAGTTTCCGCTTTCGTTTCCGTTTTGCCAAATTCCATTTCCGCTTCCATATTTCCATTCCATTTCCGTTTTTCTGCGAAAAAGTCGGAAAGTTTCCGCTCCGTTTTCATCCCTAATAGTGACCAACAAAAAACGACAGCACTAAGCTGGACTAATGCCTGTAACTTATGGTTAAACCCCCTCAACCAGTTACCAAAACACATTTGTAGTGCTTTTGAGGGGATATAAGCTAGACATCAGCTGGGCTATACGTCGACTTGTGCCATATAATTGTACTAGTAGCCTTGCACGTGCACGCACGTCTCAATAAAATGCATTGCACGTGCACACACGTCTCAACAAAATTTTGTTAGCACATCATTCTTTCTATATTCTGAAGTAGTGTGATGAATTCTCGTCGAATCTACATAAATTAGTCAGCGAGCAACATCCGGCGAGATCAGTCATACATGTTTAGTACCTTGAAATTCATATAGTGCACATGCAATGCACGCCTCGACCAATGCAAAAAAAAAAATAACATGGAAATAATAGGGGCGCCACATATCGTGTTATTTTCATTAAAAGTATCAACAAAATTACAAACGTGTACAAATAAACTAAGCTTCATATTTACAAAGGAAGGTAGCAAGAAAAATCTAAGAATTATAAGCTATTTAAACAATAGTCGAGTTCTTGCATTTTTGTGAAGGAGAGATACATGCCCAATTAACTCCAGATCTCTTCTGAAGAGGATA
This sequence comes from Poa pratensis, assembly GCA_947311845.1. Taxonomy (NCBI): domain Eukaryota; kingdom Viridiplantae; phylum Streptophyta; class Magnoliopsida; order Poales; family Poaceae; genus Poa; species Poa pratensis. Next base: position 986,764 of record CAMZMU010000109.1, on the reverse strand, counting down.
TGCCAGCAAGGCATGAAAGGAACCTTATGCTAAAATATCCAATCGTTCTTGTGCTTCCAAATATTCCATTGCAACAAAATACGGCCCCAGGAAGGCATATTTAGCAGCAGAGAACATTTGATAAATATTTGGAAGACCAACTGATGCCAACATTTGCCCAACATCTTCTAGCCAAGGAAAATATGTTCTTTTGTTTCTCTGATATACTCTGGAATACATCGCACGTGTAACTCCAGAGTAGAATTACCAGTTTCTTATCTCCCTCATATCTCTAGTGTTTAGCCTGTCCACCAATAATAACCTAAACACTTTCTGTTCGGGCAAACTCTTCCATTTCCAAAGCTTCTTTAACAGGGGTGACAGAAGTAGCTGATCAAATATAGCTACGTAAGGTTGTAAAAACATGCAGAAGAGTGTCTTCCTGCTTGCAAACTGAAGATCCATTTGTCCTGCATCAGTCTGACAAAGGTGTTGGAGCCAATCTTCTGTATTTACATTTGCAATGAGGATGGTATGACCATATCCAGAGGCAAGCTTCCTGCATTAGTCTGCAAAGGTTGTAAGAATACACGATATTGTACGACATGAAAAGCTATAGGAGTGCAGTGGTTAATGATTTTAATGCTATACTAAAAGCACTGTATAATAATAATTGGTTAGCTGTTCTGCATTGTGCTGCAAAAGGAAAAGGAAGAGATCAAAGTTGTACGTGCACATATCCAAAGAAAAATCCGTGCACAACGGTAGTCTCCACGCAGAAGACAAAAACAAAGAACAAAAGTCACCGAACCAGGACATGACTTGCCTTGAGCCAAGGAAGTCCGCACCTGCCGTATGTGACTATATGTCTTGAAATAATCAGGTCACGATTCAGGAGGCAGAGATATTCAACAAAAACAATAGTTGAAATTTTGAATCAGTCATAAGCAAAATGATAAAAATGGAACAGACGAACAGGAAAGTGACACAAACCTGCACACACGGGGTTACGGCCATGAATGTTGGAATCAGCAGAGCACCCGGTTCCTGGAGTTACCGGTGACATTGTGAACAAAACACTGATAAAAAACGTAAGGAGACACAACACCAACTGTAAAACTCCCTATCGCTCTGCCTCTTGACTTGTTGTTAGTTACCTTGTTTTTTCCCGTTGGTTGTGTCCTTAGATGACATACTTTTTTGCTTTGTCTCCCTGCAAATTGTAAATTGTAATAGGATGTCAGACAATTAGTCAAGCGATTATTATAAAAGACCAATAGAATAGTATCTATGCAGATCAATTACCTGCACAGAGAGAAGCACAAAAAAACAAATGTAAGTAGACGAAGCGAAGGCAGTGGAATTGTTCGGAAAAAAATAGGTGGCACCAAAATGGCATAATAAGTATGTAACAATTTCAGATTTATAACACCCTCTACGAAGCTATACATATAGTTGAACATATCTGTAGGGTACAAAATTCAGGGAACATGGTAATGCCTTACTCAAATATAATTTGTGAGGAATCTGCATGTTTAGTCAAAAGTATCTCTTATCGACAATGATAGTATAACAAAGAAGAAAATCTGCATCTTATGTCTTCAGGCTAATTTATGACTGGTTGAAATATCATTTGTGAGGAATCGTTCTGGAGCAGCCTGCAACATAAGCGTTATGTCAGTACCACCGGGCGAACTGAAATCATAGAAATCAACTTTAATTAGTAGATTTTGGTATGGCTGCTACACAAATTGCTGGACATAATTATGTTGCATCTAACATCTCTCCAGGTTCCTGCGCATGAAGAATTAATTATGTTGCATCGCTAATCAGAAGTTGACGATGAACAAATTAAGATACCCAAATTTTGTAGAAGCTGAAGCGGCATATCATCTTTAATCGGGAATTCATACCGAAGGAAATCTGACGGGCATGCTTGATAATTTGTGTCGGGGACAGTGAACAGGTACGGCGACAGTTACCTCTGCTTCCGGTGATATGACTGTCGTGCGGGGGGGATGACAGGCGTTCGGCCGCACGCACGTCGGGCAGGCGGGGGCGACTCTGTGTCTCCGGCCGGCGGTACGCACGGGCGTCGGGCAGGCGGGGTCGGAGGCTGGGCGGCGGCAAGCAGACGGGCGCGCGCGTATGGCTGGGCGGTTGGCGAGCGATTCGGGCGGCGGATTTCCATACCCGCCGGCCCGCGGGGTCGTCAGGCAGATGGAGATGGAGGCGCGTCGGTTAGGGGGAGACGGCGTTCTGTGCGGAGTGGCCGTCCTGTTCGTCGGCGTCGTGTCCGTGCTCCTGGTGCTCCTCATCGTGTTGGTCCTAGGCGTGAGTCAATGACACTGAAATGATAAAGTGGGATTGATTACCCTGTAATTTTGTTGTGTTTAATTCCAGCGTGATCTGAGGGCAATTATTCCTGTGGCACATATATGGCAGGCGTGTGATGGGCAATTATTCGTTATTGTGTGTATATATGGCAGGCGTGTGAGGCGAATTAAAGAGGGGATCGGGAGAAGGAACGTATTTGGGCCGTTTGATGAGATCGAATGTGCGGTTAAGATCTATTTTTCCTGCTCGGCAGAGTTTTCGTTCGCCAAGGATAATTGCTACATGCACTTGTCGCCTCTGATCGGACTAACCTAGACCGTTAGATGTTATTGAGTGGGACAATCTTGTGGGACGAATCAACCTGGGTACACTAACGGGGTGGCTGTAGAAAAGAAAATGTTCGCTTGTTTAATAGCAGTATAGATGTAGATATTTAATCAATTTGTTTTGATCCCAGAAACAGCAATTTGAGTACCTTAATTGCCAGTTTCCTCTTTATGACATTATCCTCTCTTAAATGACATCTCGACACATGTAGTAAATGAAAAAAAATCACTTTCAACGAAGAGTTTGTTTATTTTCCGCACCCACTCACCCAAGCGCAGCGATTCCTTAGTGTCTAAGTGTCAGATCATCTAGACTTTTAGAGATTGTGATCGATACATGTTGTGTTACATTTCTGGAAATCCCTTCCTATTAGGACATAGTGTTCGGTACGACTTAACGCTACTGGATTGACTTTCTTTAATGTTGCATCTGGTTTAAACTATTTCATAGCCTCCTAGCCCGAGCAAACGTCGAAAGCAGGGCATTGAGCCAAAAATTAAAATTCATAGAGTTGAGGCCAACATGTAACCATGGTCGCAATGTGTGTTGAACCAGTCGAAGTTCAGCACCCCCCCCCCCCCCCCCCCCCCCTCCCCAAAGATCTTAACTTTATGTTGAAGAAATGTTTGGGAGGCCAGGTTGAGCTAGCCGTGAGGAGAGGGTTCTGTATGCCCCTTTTGTCCAGAAGCTGGAGTCATCCACCAGCATACGCCGGTATGATCGATCACTGCGTGAAACCTGCAAAATCAAAAAACACTTGACCTAATCATGTGCGTTTTCGAAATCAGGTTTAAACACCGCACTTCTGTATGTTTCGACTTTGAGCATCCTTCCAAACTATTATAGCCATCTCGTAGAAACCCACTAGGGTCAACCTCGCAATCTGAAACTTGGACAATTTATTCACTGCTCTAAGATATGCATGCCTTGCAGATGTCTAAAAAGTAAGTGTGTGTGATCAGAGAGTTACATTCCGAGCCGTTGAACTGTGACTAGAAAACTTAGTTTCCCGGTCAACGGACATAAGTATCTTATCTAGCTTCTCCAAAGTCACATAATTAGCGCTAGAAGCCGTGTGTTGATGTTCCACTAAATCATTTTTCCTCAAATCCAAACTATGAATTATAGCATTGAGCAAGAATGCCCAACGGTTGTCCAAACGATCAATATTTTTCTTCATATGGTGTGTGAGGATATTGAAATCACCTCTCACACAAATATTAATTCCGCTATGTTGGACCAGACTATATTTTCCATATTAACAGGGATGTTGGTTTCAATCATATTATGCTGCAACATATACTGCCACGAGTCTCCAAATAAAATCATATGTTCTCAGTACCAAAGACAGAAATTTACATTATATTTTGAACAGTGATTGAGTCTAGTTTGACAGTATCTTTATCAACTCAGATCAAAATCTGCCGAGCATCCTAGGAAGGGCAATTTCCACACAAAATTATGACATGTCGTGATCCAAGTCGGATTCATTGGATGCGCTCTCCAGGGTGCATATTGCTCTTGTCGTCTCCAGAGTCTCGACTCTAAGATCGCCCACGTGCAACCACTGCTCCCTTGACCGGAGGCTGGCAGGAGTGTCTCTCTCCACTGATGCAAGATAAAACGCGCGTACGCACACTCCTACACTTGTGAGTACCTCCGAAAGACTGAGCCGACGGGTCGAATCTTGAGATTGACAAAATCAGCACAAACGTTTTGCTATCGACGGAATGTCGCCTCCGGCTGAAAGAATATTTCATCTTAATAAGAAACACCCGTATCAAACTTGGGTTTTGAACTCTAGCGGGATGGGGTAGAATCACCTTCTTAACCATCCAACTACAAATGCCTCGCTATCGATGGGATGTTGCTATTTTTTACTATATAATCGCTCAATCTTTATATTGTTTGATTTGGACTAAAAACTATCCGCAACATAGTTTAGAAGGGAGGAATGACTGGCACTACGAGTAGATTTTTGTACTAATTAATGCAGATTGTGTTCTTTGTTTTATTTGAAAGAAGATTATGTCATGTGCTTACTCGTTTCCCCATTACAAGTAAACTGGATTTTCAAGATTTTTTTATGCGTCCAACGTTCCAATTAACAAAACCTAACTTCGCGGCGGAATAAGAACAGAGGGTCAACGGTTCAGACACACCTGTCCAGGTACTCAAGTTGGTGTTCTTTGTCTTTTTAAAACTGCCACATGCTCCGGCAAAGAAGAAAGTACGGCCTAGCGTGTAACCGTGGAGGCTAATCTCCTAAAGAAAATGCACACAAATTGCCTGAAATGGGCTTAATCTACACTTCTACTCCCTCCGTTTTTTAATATAAGATGTTTTAGATTTTATCCACATTCACATGCACACAAATGTATGTAAACATATTTTTGTGTGCATGTTCACTCATTTTAGTGTGCATATAAACAACATGTGTAACACCTAAAACATCTTATATTAAAAAACGGAGTGAGTACATTGTATTTTCCTTCCATGAAAAGATTTTTGTTGGAGAATTTGTTTTTGCCAAGTACTACCGCTCTAAGGTTGCAGTTGCAGACCAGGCTCCATCTGAATGCGTGCTTACGCAACAATCATGAGATTTTGATTCTTTCGGCTGGTCACTTGGTCGGGTCTTTTCCTTTGCTATAATACTATAGCTTTATTTATGCAGTCTCACAAACTAACTGGGGGTTTAAAGTATTTGGGGCAGGTTGGTCATGATCCACCGGTGCCACATGGAAGCCTAGACGATATTTGATGATTGCTGCGTTATTGCTTTTTTGACATAGCTAACTTTCACATGATTGAACCAAAACATTTCCGAAAGCTACAACTACATATATTTTGTATATTGTCTTAGTTGTAGAGGAAGATATAGTCTGGTCCAAGCGTATCGAGCCTCCGTGTACAGGCCATATAAAGATTGAGCGATTATATCTGACTTTGAATCAGGGTTTGCACCATCTAAGAATTAGGACAAAAGTCAAAGAACTGAGTTAATATTGTTGCGACGCTACATGTAGGGCAGATCGACTAAACTAGAAGTGTAGAAGTTAATGCCTCCTTTTTCCTTCTTCTTTTCTCTTCTTTGGGTGTCTGTTTGCTGCTGCCTCAACATGTGTGGTGTGGCTTATGTATGCGTTGGTTGTATGGTGTCCGTTGCTTTATTTATAAACCGGGGCGAAAGCCTATTTTGACATGTGGGGCATTGCATGCGGTGACATCGTTTCAGATCTCTGCATCAGTCTGCCAACTTGTGTTACTACAATGGTTATCCTTTTGTTTTCTCTTATAGATCGAACTCCATCACATTTCTAAAAGAACATCTGAATCGACACCAATGACATTAACTCCATCTTTGCCTCTTTTCATATATAACCAGAATTAAATTTACATTTTGCAATATTATGAGTAATACATTTTTACACGCATATGCAATTTTACTTGGTTTAATGGGGCAACTTAGAATTAGCAAAACTGTACTTAACATTGAATTGGATTAGCATATCCAACAAATCGGAGACTTGCATCAGTTGCCTAGTAGGTTTAGCACGGTCACAAACTAGCGCTTTCAAAAGGAAAAATTATATATTAGCAGAATGCAATGTAATTGGTTTACTCTTTTGTAAACCAAACTTTAATAATGCAATAAAATGTCTATATGCATAGATGGATGTAGAGGTTGAGGCTTCCCCTTCAAGAAACAGATGAAAATAAGACTATTTTTGTACCCAGAATAAGGAGAATGTCATGACCAAGAATGGTTTGTCAACGCACAAATCTGGATCGAGTTGACCATTTGAATATTAAACTAGCAAACGTGACCGTGCGTTGCGACAGGAGAGAAAAAACAACCTTTGAAAGATTAAAGTCGGGGCGTACCAAACTTTGCCGCGAACTCGATCAATCCATGCAAACTAGTCTTAGTTCGCCCATGTGTAGTGCCCGTGTGTTGCAAAATAGACCAAACAATACAATGTGACGTATACTCTAATTTTTTCTGTATCATTGTGCACCGGTTTTAGAGTGTGGACAAATGGAACCCGAGCTACATGGTGTCCTTTATTTTCAAAATTTTGAAAATCATATTTTGATTCACAAAAATCTGAAAACAATCCTAGATGTAAACAATGTTGTATTCTATCAACGTGCAAAATCTCAACAACAAATATTTTGTATTTTGGGCTGCGCATAAATGACAAAGTCTGATATTTGAGAGTAGTGAACAGAGCAAAATTCAACTCTTCCAAATATGTCAGATTTTGTTATTTTTGTGTAGCCAAGAATATTAATTATTTTGATTTGAGATTTTGCAAGTTAGTTGAATACAACATTGTCTACGTCCAGGAATTTTTTCAGATTTGTTTGAAACCTCGAAATATGGTTTTCAAAATTTTCAAAATAAAGGGCACCATGTAGCCCGGGTTCCATTTGTGGTTTCCGACCAATTTCACCCAATTTTTAACCTTCTTACATGTTTCACTATACAACAATACTCGTAAAGTGGAAAAAACACACAACATGGTTTTCGATCTTCTATGTTTGCATCATGCATATATAAAAGTATGAAAATATCATACAAAGTTTTTATTAGTAAATACATGGATACGGATACCACTAAATAAATTAAGTTTGGTTGAATCGCCGGAAGCAGTTGCTCATGGCGATAATTGTTGCTCCTCTTAGCAGGTTGCAAGTACGAAAATGACCTTCCAATTGATGCAAACATATGATTGATTTTGATTTTTTTTTCTCCAGACATAACACACGGCCATATTTGTTAGTCTCCACTATTATTAAAAGAGCCAACATATTCATCCCTATGCGCACCCCATCTAATCGTACACAGACCAAACTCACGAGTCACAACCACACGGCGCACGACAATAGATCTAACCGTCTACGTGATCCAAAAATCCCACCGCTGGGTGCGCTTAGCAATTTCCTTGGCAGACGAAAACTCTGCCAAAGGACGACACGTTACACGCCTGCCTCCCGCCTCACGATCAAAACATCCAGGAAAAGAAAACATGCACAAGTTACGGAAAAATTACAGGAAATAATCACGGCGGCGATAAAAAGCAGTTCAAACAACCGCTAAGCGCTACGCAAAAATTGAGGGATCAGATCGATCTGCTTCATCGGCGTTCACCGTCGCCGTCCAGAAACGCTGACGGATAGCACAGCTGCACCGTCGCGGCCAGACAAGGTCCTACGCCGTCTAGGACGAGGACGCCCGCGCCATCCTCCGCCATCGCAGCCTGACGACGGTCAGGCCGCCCGCGCCGACGCTCACCTCGACAACACATGTCCAGTCTCTTCTATTTACCGCAATTCATGCCCCTTTCAAACTAATCTTCTGAATATCCTTCTTCAGAGTCGCCGCCCACACCGTCTTGCGCCATCGCCGCCTGCGCATCCGACGCCGGCGAACTCCTCGGCAAATCAGCTGCATGCTCTATAATTTATAAAGGACGAACAAGTTAGTTCAAATCTGGCTAATAGCACAATGCACAATGCATTAGCATTTGTTTGAGGTACAGTTTATAGTTCACAATAACATGCTAACCAATTCAGTTTATAGCAATTCATGTTTCTTTACACAACAGAAGCAAGTGCTAATATACATACTGACAACTATGGTAATTGCAATCGTGAGATAACATTATTAACTATCACAGGAATTATTGACTATCACAGGGTTGAAGCACCTATATGGCCCCTACCACTCCCAATGGACCGCGCACCCCGTTCCAGGATATAAGCAACACACACTCTTTTCTTTGGGTAAAGCTCATAACCCAATCACTCAATTCCTATCGTTGCTTGAGTGCTGATCTGTGTGATGTACTGCAGACCCTAAGGAAATAAAAAGGCAGAGAGAAAGAGAGCGGTACTCAGAAAACAGGGATATTAATAAGAGACGTCGTGAAGCCTATAAACAGAAAAAACCCGCCGCTGCCCATACAAATGGTCTACATAATGGAACCCAAACACCATTGGCTGTATCAAATGGTAAAGATAATCAACTTCTGCTTACGTGTCTCACTTGTATTGTGATATAATGATTAATTCTTCATCTATTCAGGCCCTAATGAAATAAAGAATCAGAGGGAACGGGCGCGGTATGCACATAAATACATAATAGAGAGGACATATTATATCGACAACGTCAAACCCGTGAGCAAAATAAAAATAGTACTACACTCCTTCAAGGCGATAACATTCTGTCACATACGCCAGCTACTGGACAATCGGCGCTCACCGAACTGCAGATGGTGTCGGAACAAGTCCAGTACATGTCCACAGAGTCATCCTCAACAACAAGGAGAATATGGCTGATGATGATGAGTCTGATTGGTTGCACAGGAATGATTCTTACCAAGTGCAACATGGTTCAAGACGAATGGCACTCACACAACTATCAGGGTTTGAGAACCCCCAACTCAGTACAATCGCCAGCCTACATATCCCAGATTGCACATTGGAAAATCAGGGTTAGTTCATCGGTTTATTTGCAAAATCAGTGCTAAATTATCAAGACTGTTTATTTGTCTATGATTTCGACATTCCTTTGTTTATTCAGGTACAAGGCCTTTTTATGGCTCCAACGAAACTCTACTGAGCCAACAACTGCGTAGGAGTCATCCAATGGAACTGTCCCTAGATGCGGGTCAAACCACTCAAAATCTAATAAGTACTTGTGTCAATCCTAGGTCCACATCACATGGCAAGGCAGCTGTACAAGAAAATATTGGTATTTATTCTCATGTCACAGTTTGGTTCAGTTATATGCCGGTTTATTTTTTTGATACACTACTGCCACTTGGTGCATAACTTCAACTCGTCGCTGCTACTTACTCATTCGAGCTAAAAAAATGTTATCAAGAAACGACCACGGCGAAGATGCATATGGAATACTTGAGCCCGATGTCAACACCGAAAATATTGATGGTAAGCACTATGTCATGTTAAGTTTCCACTGCCCCATAAAGACATACTGTGTGTCTGTGTCAAAAGCATAATTCTAATGTCATGGCTACTAGACTGCTTGGGAGACGGCAACCTTGGAGAAGCTGGAGACGTTGACACTGACGAAAAAGCATTGATGTTTGCCCAACAAGGTATATCATTGCTATGATGAGTTACCACTGCAATATAGTATACTACGGTCGTTTGAGAAAAAAACATATAATTGATGCAAATGTCATTTCTGTTTTAGATATTGAATTTGAATCCTACCGAGTGGAACGTCTGCATGTAAACCGAACTCCCACTAATGATACTCATGACAGGGTTTACATGAACCTGCCTAAAAAGCATCATATCCTTAGAAAAGTTAGCGATTGCCGTCACTGTGGAGCATTGCGATTTCAGTATGAGGGGCCCGCATTTTGTTGCAGAAAGGGGAAAGTGGATATATTTACTCCAGAGGTTCCTGAAGACCTGAAACGGTTGTTTACAAGCCAAGTTGGCCAAATATTTTAGAGATAACATACGGTATTTCAACTCCCACTCACAAATCTTGGAGTCACCCTTGATCATAGAGTCAGCACTGTGGCAGGAACCGACGTATATACATTTCGTGCAAGTGGGGGTTTGTACCACGCTCTTGATGATCTGGTGTCTGCTGAAAATAGCCCTAGGCATTGCAGCTATATATTTATGATACAGATGAAAACTTGTTTCACAGAATTAAGAGGTCTCCAAATCTTAGGCTGGATCTCATACGTAGGATTCTGGCAATACTAGAACGAAACCCTTATGCTCAAGTTTTTAAAAGCCTTGGTGATGTTCCAAATCTAGATGAATATAAGATCATACTGAACACAGATATCAACCTTGATCAAAGAAGGTACAATGCCCCAACTGCTTCTCAGGTGGCACCAATATGGATTGAAGGGAGCGACCCACAAAATTGCTTTGATAGGAGTGTTATCGTGTATGGAAAAGGAGACCGTCCCCTGTATATTAGAGCATACTATGGGTGCTACGACCCATTGTCATATCTTCCCGCGTGGGGAGATCGGTTGGAATCGCTGGATGCCATATATTCGGGGCCCCGATGGCACGACCCAGCATTCAGCAGATGATTCTGCACGACAAGGAAACAAAGCCTCCGATTTTCCAACAGGTATGATGTTCATTACTGATTTATGTAGTCATCAGCTAATTAAAACCTTAACAAGTTATCCGTCTTTCAGATCATAACATTATGAGAGAACAAGGAGTTGACACATCACGACATGAGGAACAGACCACTGGTTTACCTGCAGGTATTGGTCGTCATTCCTATCTTTACTATTCTTATGATTCTTTCATACCAATATTTTGTTAATCAATTTTTAGATGACAACGAGGAAAACCCACATGAGGATTTTGGCGACAATGAGATGAATCCAACACAAGAACAAGGAGTTGACACCGCACGACATGAGGAACAGACCACTGGTTTACCTGCAGGTATTGGTCGTCATTCCTATCTTTACTATTCTTATGATTCTTTCGTACCAATATTTTGTTAAACAATTTTTAGATGACAACGAGGAAAACCCAGATGAGGATTTTGGTGAAAATGAGACGAATCCAACACAATCCAGGAAATTTGTTAGCGTGAGGGAGTACTATTGCTTCAAACCGCAAGTACGAAGAAGCTTTTTAACATCATCTTGTTCGGGGGCCGCCTTTTCCAACAATGAGCTGTTGACATGTATATCAAGATTGAAACAATGAGGCTTGTCTGGTACTCAAAGCCAGAAAACCAGAAGGTTATACGTGCTGACCTCTACCAGGTAATGTGCTTGTGTTTTTTCCAAAACGTTTGCATTTAGATGCCTTGCTTAAAGCTTCTCCACTAATTGGCGTGAATATTTGGTTTATTATAGGGTCTTGTTGACACCGTCGTTGCCGGCGAGTCACGCGGTGATCGAATTGGCAAGAGAATCGTTCTTCCACGTACATTTCTGGTGGTGACGGTGACATGCGGCGGAGGTTCCTGGATGCGATGGCAATAGTTCAATGGTGGGGTAAACCGGATTATTTTATCACAATGACATGTAATCCCTATTGGGAAGAGATAACTAAGGAGTTGTTGTCTGGACAACTGCCACATTCAACTGATATTTGAGAGTAGTGAACAGTGCAAAATTCAACTCTTCCAAATATGCCAGATTTTGTTATTTTTGTGTAGCCCAGAATATTAAATATTTTGATTTGAGATTTTGCAAGTTAGTAGAATACAACATTGTCTATGTCCAGGATTTTTTTCAGATTTGTTTGAAACCTCAAAAATATGGTTTTCAAAATTTTCAAAATAAAGGGCACCATGTAGCCCGGGTTCCATTTGTGGTTTCCGACCAGTTTCACCCAAATTTTAACCTTCTTACATGTTTCACTATACAACAATACTCGTAAAGTGGAAAAAAACACACAACATGGTTTTCGATCTTCTATGTTTGCATCATGCATATATAAAAGTATGAAAATATCATACAAAGTTTTTATTAGTAAATACATGGGATACCACTAAATAAATTAAGTTTGGTTGAATCGCCGGAAACAGTTGCTCATGGCGATAATTGTTGCTCCTCTTAGCAGGTTGCAAATACGAAAATGACCATCCAATTGATGCAAACATATGATTGATTTTGATTTTTTTTCTCCAGACATAACACACGGGCTTAGTATCTATAACACCAAATAACCTAGCTAAGTTGGATTAAGACTCCCTAGTAAGTAGGATTAGGACTCTCCCATTCATCTCGGTTTTTTATGTGTCCAATCCTCTTTTTATTATGGCTGGCAACATGAATATGGATTGGCTGTACATGTGGACATTAGCAGAACTATACTCACCTGTTGTTAGCATCATGTGATAGCCATGCATTCATGATGCATGGTGTCGTGGTATTGTGCACGGCATATGTCACGGAGGGTGACTTCTTGCGTGGGGACACAGGTGGCGTACGACGACGTGTGCACGTGATCGGATACGAGCAAGGTGAACACCGAGACGTACCCAGGTTCAGGGCCCTCGTGAGGAGGTAACACCCCTACTCCTGCCTAGCTTGTGGTATATCGTGGTCACAAGGTGTTACAATGGTGCTCCTTGAGCTGTATCGAGTGTTCTCTTCCTCCTAGGAGATGAGGTGAGTCTCTGGGGTGAATTGGGGTCCAACCCTTGCAATGTGGGATCCGGCCTTCCTTATATAGGCAGAGCAGCCGGTTACAGAGGCAGCTACCCGGTGGTTGGGTAGCAGAGACGGGCCGCCGGTGAGGACGTGGACAGGGTGGGAGGCTGTGCCAGCATGCGTGATGATGGTCTGTCCTCCCCATCCTGTCGATCGCAGGCCGCGTGGTACGGCCCACGGCAGCCGACGTCATCTTTGACTTTGGGGGCTCGGGGCAGTACTGGGTCTACGCTTCTTTTGTCTTTTAGTCCTTGGACGCCTACGAAGGGGATCCAAGGTGCCAGCGAAGCCAGCGGCCGGCAGCCGGTTCCGGATGACCGGCTCGGAGGGTGGAACCTGGAAGATTCCCTGTACTTGCGGTTACCCGGGGAGAATATCCCCGACAGTAGCCTCCGAGCTCTTGGAGGTTTAGAAGCCGGCACGGCTAGAAGCCTTCAGGAGCTAACAATGTCCTTGCTGTCTTCGCTAGTGTCGATGAAGTGATTGCGAAGAAAACTCCGGCTAGCAGGAATTCCGGCTAGCGAGAGCTCCGGCCTGTGGCGACGACGCACGCCGGGCGCTCCGCCGTTAGCGTCGGGGATGACGTCGGCCACGTTGCGCGCGGCCAGGCGCAGGGCGACCCCTCGATTTCCGGAGCGGGAGTTTTTGTGGCAACGGCCCATGCGCGGGATCGTGTGCGGCAACCGCCAGTTGGTGGAGATCGTGGCCAGCCGTTACCGCCCACGCGTGATGACGAGGGGTCGTGATTGCTCGGCGTGTGGCAGAGTGGTGCGTCAGTTACCGTTCCCCTCCCCTTTAAATATTCACTGCCGTGGGAGGGGATGGATTTTACTGTGCATTGTTCTTTTCCCCTTCTTCTTCTTCCTTGAGTCCATCGCTTCCCTCGCATCCAGCATAGGACCGAGATACTCGAAACCTGCCGACGCCGCCATTGATCCCTCGTCGGAGATGGTGCTGAAGGGCGACTGGATGGGCTCGACGGTGCTGAGGAGTGAGCTGAGGCGCTACTAGCGCGAAGGCTATCTGCCGCCGAAGGCGCTCGTGGAATGGTGCGTCCCGCCGCCGGACGAGGTCGCGCCGGCCCCGAGGGCGGGCGAGCGCATCGTCTTCATGCAGCACATCGAGCACGGGTTCGGGCTCCCCATTAGCCCGTTCCTGCGGAATTTCCTCGATTTCTTCGGGATACAGATGCATCATCTCGGCGCCAACGTCGTCTTGATGCTGTCCTACTTCGTCACGCTCTGCGAGGCGTACCTGGGGATCCTGCCAGCATCGGGTTTTTCAGGACCCTCTTCTACCTCAAGGGGCAGCCGGTGAAGGGCGGCGGGCGCCTCGCTACTTGCGGGGCCGCGATGGTCGTGTGTCGGACGTCGGGTACGCTCCTCAAGCTCTCGATTTCAGACTCCTTGCGGAAGTGGCAGAAGAGCTACTTCTATGTGAAGAACAAGACGGACATCGACCACATTGGCCTAGGGCCGTACGTGCCTGGGGCGCCGGAGAAGGACAACTGGGGGGCGCCGCGGGGCGCCATCCACCCGGAGGGCTCCGAGTTGGTGGGGCGGATGAAGGCCCTGATTCGCGATGGGCTCACGTCCCGGGACATGGTGCTCTTCTGGATAGCCCACCGGGTGATGCCGCTGCAGACGCGGCAGCACAAGATGTGCTTCCTCGACGGGAACACGGACCCGACGCGCATGTCGCGGAACGACCTCCCGTTCGAAGCGTTGGCCGGCTGGCTGATCACTGTCACCAAGCTGACGGTGGAGAAAGGATGGACTTGGGGTCATCTGCCGTACTGCCGCGCGAGCCGGCACCCTCCGGCGAGTGTTCCCTTACTTTGCCTCGTCGTGTTGACCTTGATGTCTTTAGGCTTCTCTGATTCTTGCTATGTCTTTTGTATTTGTAGTTGTTCGCGTGCCAAGCTGCCGAGGATGGTCCGAATGGCCCGGATTTCGGCACCAACTTGGATGATCTTGTTGAGGGAGCTGGGGAGAATCAGCCTCAGGACGACGACGAGGATGATGACATGGGTGACGTAGGCGTCAGGGTGAACCCGGCAGCCGACATCGAGGAGGAGGAAGCCAGGCCGAGGTCTCGGCGGCGGCCTCCGGTCGGTCGGTCCCCCTAGTCGACATATGTGACTGGCCGGAGGACAAGAGCGATGATGGGAAACGCCTTGTCGCTGAGGACTCCGACGTCGAAGAGATCCCACCTCCGACCGGTGCCGCGGCGTCCAAGCGGGCGAGGACCTCCGGGGCGACAAGCCGGGCGTCGCAGCCGCCCGCCGCCAAGAGATCAAAGGCCATCTACTCCAGACCACCACAGCGACCGCACCGCCTAGTGGCTCCCGGGTGAGTTTCTTTACAGAAGCACTTGCGGGAGAACCTTCTGCTTGGTTTTGTTTTTCTGATGGTGGCCAAGCTCTACATGGCCATGGAGTCGGTGATCGATGGTAGCACGATGCCAGACGAGTTCCCGATGCCCAGCCATGCCAGAGTCGGCTGCGCCCCGGGTCCTGATGCCTCGGCCGGATGACTTCGTCCGAGTGACGCATGAGGCCCAAGGCAGAGACGACGGCGCGGCCGGCCCATCCAAAGCCCAGGCGACCGAGTCCAGCCCGGGGATGCAGATTGTGGTGTTTGACGCGACCGCGCAGGCGGACGCGGTTCCCGAGCCGGCGGCTGCACGAGTCGACGCCGCGATGATGGAGACGACGGATCTGTAGCCGGAGCCGGTCCTGCAGCCGGAGCCGGTTCGCCAGGCGGGGTGCCCGCTGGGCATGGAGCCGATCAGCGACCAGGCGCGGATCGAGGTGGCCACGAGGATGGATGAGGTGGAGCATTTGGTGGAGGCCGGCCACCAGAGTGACCTTAGGTTGGAGCAGCACTGTGAGATGGCGGCGCCGGTCGCGGTCGTCAGCGAGATGGAGAAGAACATCAAGGCCGGGCTGGCCGTGATCGGGATCATTCGGGAGTCGGTCGAGGTGAGTTCTTCGTGGCCGCGGGTACCTGGAGCCGAGGACGGGTCACCGGCGAGGTTTTGACTTGTTCCTTTGTCTTTCCAGAACGCGCTACGGGGCCGCTGAGGCGGAACCAGCAGCTGGAGGACGAGGTGCGGCTGCTCAAGCAGCAACATGAAAACAACAAGAGTAAGCATCCTGCCTCGCATATCTTCTCTTTCCTTATCTTGTGTCGGGGCTGAGGCAGACTTCCTTGTGTAGATTCGACGGCGGAGGCAGTCGCGGCCACGGTTCAGGAGCACGAGGAGGCGACAAAGGCGCTTTGTGAGCGCGCCTCCCTGGCAGATCAGCTGGCGGCCGAGGCGGAGCAGTGGCGGAAAGCCGACGCTACCCGCGAGGCGGAGTACGACAAGCTCGTCGGGTGGAAGGACTCCCTGGTGGAGCAGCTGGAGACGGCGAAGAAGGAGAAGGGTGAGGTCACCGACGAGGCCGTCGTTCGTAAGTTTCTTGCCTCTAATATTTTATTTATGCTTCTTTTTCTTGGTCTTGATCCTTTTCTTCCGGTCTTCAGGCTTCTACTCCGACATTGGTGAAACAGCGCCTGAGGGGACTACCGAGGACCGGGTCGCCGTGCTTGGTAAGTTGGTGGAGCGGTTCCACAAGATCGGGGCCGACGTCTACAGCACGCTGTGGCCGGAAGGCGGGCTGATACTGCTGCCGATGTCGCAGCCCAACTCCACGACGTACCCAAGGCCCTGGACACCTTCCAGGACACGGCGGCTCGCGGGGGGGGGGGGGGGGAGGGTCCGAGATGACAATAGCGGTGCTGCTGTACTGGTACAAGAACATCTCATCGACGAGGCTTGCTTCCGGCCACCGCGATGGCACCAACCTCCAGGAACTGCGCAACCAACCGGGCGTCGCGCTTGCCGCCAGCCGTATCATGCGGATGGTGGACTTCCGGGACATCGTGCCTCTAGAGCCGGAGGTGGAGAAGGAGATAGCCGTGGAGCAGAGTCTTGGATCGGAGCGGGCGGTTGAGGAGACCTCGGAGGCGACGAGGGCCACCGAGCTGGGTCGGGTGCCGACGACGGCCGCGTGGTCGATCCCGGAGCCGACGAAGACTGCCGAGCCGTAGGTTTGAACTTGATCCCTGGGATGCCGGGCGTATTTGTGTTTAAAGAACTTCTTTACTTTTGTTGCTTGTCGTGCTTGTTGGACCTGCTTGTGAACCTTGGTGCGGAGCTCCTGACTCCTTTATCTGCTTTGCTTTTGTACTTGTGGTTTTTTCTTTTGCCTTGATGCCGGACGGGCATCCCCCAGCCCCCGAGTTTCGGGTCGGCGTGCCGTAGGGAGGCCGGGTCGGAACTTCTTCTTTTTCCCTTGGCTCCTCTTTTGCTTCTGTGTCTTGGTTCTTTCCGTCCCCAGCCCCCGAGTTTCTTGCTGGCTAGCGGTGAGGGAGCTGGGTCGGGTGCCGGGTACCGGCTGGCCGGGACCGGGCTCAAGTGTCCGTGAAACTCATAAGTAGGGGCAAACGTGAGCATTTGCCAATTAAAAATTATGCGAGTATACTTCGGGTTACATGCGAGTGAAAGAAAACGACTCGCCCTCTTCCGAGTACGTCGACCTTTTTCTTGTGCGGCTAGCCGTCCAGGCGCAGGCTCTTGCCGGCTGGCCGGGTTGTCTACAGCCGGATCCGAAGAGGTGCCGGAACACGCATGGCACAATACTTAGGTCTAAGTAGCTGGTTTTGGGCATCTCACGGGGGCCGGCGACCGCTCCTTTCCTTGATGTTTTTCGCGTGCAAGCGACCTCGGGCTTTTGCTCTTGCCAGCCGAACTGCCGGGTTGTGGTCTGCGGCTGGAACCGAAGAGTGGGCCTCTGGTGCCAGTGCATGTTATTAATCCATCTTTGGAAAAATTGAGCCGCAGGCGACCGGCGAGCCCCCGGGTTACGAGTCCGGGAGGCCGGCCAAGAGAGGGAAGAGATATGCAAACTGGAAATGATACAAAAGGCCAGCCCCCGAGTGTAGCTTGGGACTGCCTACTTTTATTTATGATTTGGATACAGGGGTACGTACATCTTACACCTAAGTGTAGAAGGGACGGAGGAGGGCGGCGTTCCACGGCCTCTCCGACTCCACGCCCGACGTGTCTTTCTTGTTTTTTCTTGGCTTTCTCACGTCGACGAGGTAGTAGGCATCGTTATGCAGGACCTCGCTTATGATAAAAGGACCCTCCCATGGCGGGGATAGCTTGTGCATGCCTTTCTTGTCCTGGATCCACCGGAGGACGAGGTCTCCTTCGCTAAATGCGATCGGCTTCACGCGACGGCTGTGGTATCGACGCAGGCTCTGCTGGTAGATGGCTGATCTCGACAGCACTAGCTCGCGTGCTTCTTCTAGGAGGTCGACTCCGTCCTCTCGCGCCTCTTTCGCTTCCATCTCCGTGTACAGGACCACTCGCGGAGCGTCGTACTCGATGTCGACTGGCAGGACTGCCTCGGCGCCGTACATGAGGAAGAACGGGGTGTAGCCGGTCGATCGGTTAGGCGTCGTGCGCAGGCTCCAGATCATGGAGGGCAGCTCGTCAAGCCAGCATCCAGGAGCTCGGTGTAGCGGTTCTTCTAGCCGGGCCGGATGCTGGACAGGATTAGGCCATTCGTCCTTTCGATTTGCCCATTGGTTTCCGGGTGCGAGACGGCGGCGAGGTCGAGGCGGATGCCTCTGCGGCCGCAGTAGCACGCGAAGATGCCCCTGGCGAAGTTCCTGCCGTTGTCGGTGATGATGCTATGCGGGTACCCGTACCGGCCGATGATGTCCTCGAAAAAGGCGATGGTGTTGTAGCCGTCAAGTGTTTTGATGGGTTTCACCTCGATCCATTTGCTGAACTTATCCACCGCCACCAGGAGATGCGTTAGCCCGCCTCGCGCTGTCCAGAAAGGACCGACCATGTCGAGTCCCCAGACAGCAAACGGCCAGGTGATAGGTACGGTCTTCAGAGCCGAAGCCGGCTGATGCTGCTGTGACCGGAAGAGCTGGCAGCCCTTGCACATGCGGACAAGCTCTTCCGCATCCGCCAGAGCGGTAGGCCAGAAGAAAACGTGACGGAGAGCTTTGGCCGCGATGACCCGTGATGATGCGTGGTGGCCGCATTCGCCTTGGTGGATATCTTTGAGGAGGTCACAGCCGTCCTCCCGCTTCACGCAGCGTTGGAACACGCCAGAGACGCTGCGCTTGTACAGCTCGCCGTTGATGATGGTGTAGGCTTTGCACCAGCGCACGACTTGCCTTGCCAGGACCTCGTCCTCTGGCAACTCGCCCTTGACAATGTAGGTGAGGAAGGGCTGCGCCCAAGATGGCACTTCCTGGATGGCGAAGAAGTCCTCAGCCCCCGGGTCCATGGAGTCGGAGGGCAGCGTCGGGTTCCCAGCCCCCGAGTCGACGATCATGTCTCCCGGGTTCACGGAGCCGGTAACCGTGGTGGAGGTCGGGGGTCCGAGATCCAGCATGTAGATGGACTCGGAGTCGGGTGACGGCACGATGGATTTCTTGCGCAAGTGCTCGAGGGAGATGCCGGGTGGGATGGCCTGTCGGGTAGAGCCTATGCGCGCCAGGGTATCGGCCGCTTCGTTGTTCGCGCGTGGGATGTGATGGAACTCACATCCTTCGAAGCGGCCGGAGAGCTGTTGGACGAAGAAGCGGTAGGAGGCCATGTTTGCGTCCTTGGCGTCCAGTTACCCGACACTTGCTGCACTACGAGGTCGGAGTCCCCGAAGCACATGATCCGACGGATGTTCATGCTTTTGGTGGGCCGGAGTCCATGGGCGAGCGCCTCGTACTCGGCGACGTTGTTGGAGGCGGTGAAGTGGATCTGCAGGATGTACTCCAGCTTGTCGCCTTTTGGAGAGGAGAGGACGATGTCGGCTCCTAAGCCCCCGCGCATCTTGGAGCCGTCGAAGTGCATTAGCCAGTGCGAGGAGTCGGGAGCCGGTGGCAGGTACTGCGTCTCCGCCCAGTCGATGAAGAACTCAGCGAGGAACTGGGTCTTGATGGCCACCCTTGGCTCGTAGAGGATGTGGTGGGCCGCCAAGACGACGGCCCACTTGGCAATCCGGCCGGTGGCATCCTTGTTGCAATGATCTTCGAGAGGGGAGAAGAGCTCACCACCGTGATGGGGTGCTCCTGGAAGTAGTGCTTGAGTTTTTTGGCGGCGAGGTACACGCCATAAGCCATCTTCTAGTAGTGAGGGTAGTTCTGCTTGGAGGTTGAAAGCACCTCACTTAGGTAGTCCACGGGACATTGTACGAGCTGCGTCTTGCCTTCCTCCATGCGCTCCACCACAAGGACAACGCTGACCACCCGGTTAGTGGCGGCGATGTACATCATCATCGGCTCCTTGGGCATTGGGGGAGCGAGGACCGGCGCAGTCGACAGGGCTTTCTTGAGGCCGAGGAAGGCGACGTCGGCTTCATCGTTCCAGTGGAAACTGCCTGCTCGCCTGAGGAGGCGGTACAGCAGGAGGGCCTTCTCCGCTAGCCGACTGACGAACCGGCTGAGGGAGGCCAGGCAGCCGGCGAACTTCTGCACGTCTCGCAGGTTCCGGGGCCGGTGCATGCGCTCGATAGCGGAGATCTTGTCCGGGTTGACCTCGATCCCTCGAGCCGACACGAGGAAACCGAGTAGCTGGCCTGCCGGGACGCCGAACACGCACTTCTCCGGGTTCAGCTTCATCTGGAAGCGGCGAAGATTGGCGAATGTCTCCTCGAGGTCGCCGAGGAGGGTGCCCCGCTCCTTGATTTTGACGACGATGTCATCCACGTATGCGTGCACATTGCGGCCGATCTGGTTGTGCAGGCACTTCTGCATGCACCACTGGTAAGTGGCCCCTACGTTCTTCAGGCCGAACGACATGGTGATGTAGCAGAAGGCACCGTACGGGGTGATGAAGGATGTTTTTAAGTAATCCTCCGGGTTCAGCTTGATCTGGTGGTAGCCGGAGTAGGCGTCTAGGAACGAGAGCAACTCGCAGCCGACTGTGGAGTCGATAATTTGATCGATCCGGGGCAAGGCGAAGGGATCCTTGGGGCAAGCCTTGTTCAGGCTGGTGTAATCGATACACATGCGCCAAGTGTTATTTTTCTTCAACACCATTACAGGGTTGGCTAGCCACTCAGGGTGGAATACTTCCATGATGAACCCGGCTTCCAGTAGCCGGGCTATCTCTACTCCGATAGCTTTTCTTCTCTCCTCCGCGAAGCGGCGGAGGGCTTGTCGTACCAGCTTCGTGCCCAGTTTCACATGAAGCAAGTGCTCGGCGAACTCCCTCGACACACCCGGCATGTCCTTTGGGGACCACGCAAAGATGTCCCGATTCTCATGGAGGAAGTCGACGAGCTCGCCTTCCTATTTGTTGTCGAGGCTTGACTCACGAGCACGAACTTGCTGGGGTCGGTCGGGTCGAGGAGAACCTTCCTGGTATCTTTGGCGGCCTTGAAGGCAGACTCGCCCGCCGGCTTCTTGGCGTCAGGAGCCGGAGTCGGGTCACCGACGACCTTGCGCTTGATTTCCTTCAGTTCCTCGGCCAGGAGGATGGCGTCTGCCATCTTTGCGCCAGCCGACGCGCAGTCCAGGGAGCGCCGGTAGTCGCCCACGACGGTGATGATGCCCTTTTCGCCTGGCATCTTCATCTTCAGGTATGCATAGTGGCGGATGGCCATGAATTTGGCGAGGGCGGGCCGCCCGAGGATAGCGTGGTACGCGCTCTTGTGGTCCACCACCTCGAACCAGATGGGCTCGCGGCGGAAATTCTCCTTCGTGCCGAAGATGACGTCCAGCTTGATCTGGCCCACTGGGGAACACGAGAGCCCTGGCACGATGCCATGGAAGGTCGTCGAGCTGGGTTCCAGGCGGCTCAGGTTGATGCCTAGCTTCTCCGCCGTGTCACGGTACAGGATGTTGATGCTGCTGCCGCCGTCGATGAGGACGCGGGAGAATGTGACGACGGTGTTGTCTGTGAGGATGATCGGGTCCAGGAGTAGCGCGTAGCCACCTGGCCGAGGCATGACAGCCGGGTGGTCCTCGTGTCCCCAGGTGATGGGCTTCTCCGACCAGTTCATGTACTGGGGGACGGGGGGAATGGTGGCGTTCACCTCTACATGACGCTGTCGCCTAGCACGCTTGTCATCGCGCTCGCTAGTAGATGACGTAGGCAGCATCTTGGTTGGGGAAAGCTCCGCGGTTGTCGGGTTGCCGAGCCAGGGACCGGCGAGGCGGAGTTCGACGTCGGTTGTCGGGTGCTCGGCGGTCGCCGTCGCGGCCGCGATCGTCGCTGCGGTTGCGGTTGTTGTCGCGGTTGCCGTCAGCCGGTGCGCGGGGAGGGGCCGCGGGCAGGCCCTCGCCGCGGGCGATCCGGGCAGTCCAGCTGCACTGCCGGGTGGTGTGGTTTGCCGGGCTGCGGTCAACGATGTGGTACTTGCAGGGCATGTCGAGCATACTGTCGAGGGTGTACCTGTTCTTTTGCCACGGGCGGCTTTCCCTCATGCAGTCACCGTCTGGGCGACGGCGGCCCTCCTCGCCAAGAGCGACGTACTGAGAGTCGCGGCGGTTCTCCGAGTACAGACCCTTCCTTTTGTTGCGGTCGTCGCGCCGACTGTCCGCGTACCGCCTGGAGGAGCCTTCCTCATCGCGGTCTCGAGGCGGATCCTTCTTCTTCACCTCGCTGGTGGCCGACCTGACGGGATCGGATAGCGACTGGCGCTTTCAATGTGGAGTCGGCTGTGGCATATTTCTCGGCTATGTCCAGCAGGTAAGCCATGGTTTCTGGCTCTGCCTGCAGGAGCTTGTGCTTGAGCATGGTGTCGCTGCGGCAGCCGTTGGTGAAGTAACAGATGGCCTCGCATGATCTCGCAGGAGTTGCGCAGCTCGGACCAGCGGGTGAGGGTAGTCGCGGTCGGACTCCTTTTCGCCTTGGGTGCAGAGCTGCATGTGGCGCAGGCGACCCGGGCGCTTGTAGGTGCTGTTAAAGTTCCCGACGAAGACTTCCTCGAAGTCCAGCCAAGTGTTGATGCTGCCGTCCGGCAGGCTGTTCAGCCAGGTGCGGGCCTGCCTACCAGCATAAGCAGGACGTAGCGCACGGCCACCCGCTTGTTGCCGCCGGCTATGTCGACCGCGGTGAGGTAGTCCATTAGCTAATCTTCCGGCTTGGCGGAGCCATTGTACTTGGGCGTCTCCGGGGGGAGGTAGAAGCGAGATGGAAACGACTCTTTTCGGATGCGGGGGCCGAAGCAGTCGTGGCCGTGGCAATCCTATTCTTCGATGGTGTGCGAGGCGGCCACTTTGTTGATGCGACCGCGCGCGTCGGCATCGGGTTCCGGCCCCAGAGGGACTAGCCGGCTGCCGACGGGAGTCTTGTCGCCAGCCCGAGTCGGCTCGGGGTTGGCCTTTCCTTTCCTGGTCCGCGCTCTGTCGCGGTCCCGGTCGTCATCTCGTCGGGTGTCGGCGTGACGGGTGCGATCGCCGGTCTCTCGGCCATCCTCTCGCCGACCATCAGCGTCACGGGTGCGGCCGTGCTCGTCAGGGCGTTGCTTGTCCTGGCCCGAGTTTACGCTCTTGTCGGGTCCGCCGGGTGCTCGTTGCTTGTTGCTGACTAACGAGGAGGCTCCTCGGGACTTGCTGGTCTCTGGGTGGGGGGTCTTGTCAGCGTCCGACGTAGCCTGCATTCGGTTGGCGGCGTCGAGAAGCTCCTGGACTCGCAGGCACTGGGCGCCAGTTCGTCACCCTGGAGGTTATCGAGCTCGCGTGAGGCAGCTTGGGCCGCGCGCATGTTTTTGGCGGGGCTGTCGTAGACGGGCATGACGAAGCTCGGCCGGATGGGATCCTTGTTCAGCCGGCCGCTGAGCGCACCTCCCTTGCGGCGGATCTCCTCCAACTGGGTGGGGTGGTCGCTGGCCAGTGTGATGTTGTGGGCGGAGTCGTATTCGCGCATCCTGGCGGCGAGGCGGCGTTTGGTGCCGGCGATCTCGACGGCGCTGTCGACGAGGCGCTGGCGCTGCGCGTCCAGTTCTGCGGCTGCAACGGCCGGGTCGATGTTGATGTTGAGGGTCGTGCGGAGCGCATCGTTGGTCGCTTGGAGCGCGCCGTCCTCCGCCGTGGAAGACGTGCTCCCGTGCTCGCGGCGAGTGGTACGCCCGTCCGCATCGTGATCGACGCTGGTGGTGAAGACCTCCGCATAGACGCGGGACTCGTCGCCGGAGTCGGAGCAGATGGACAGAGTGTCCGAACAGGAAAGTAGGGTGTCGGGGTACTCACTAGGAACAACGTCGATGTAGACGCGATGGTCGCCGAAGTGGACGATGGAGCCTCCGCCTGTGGGAGGGACGTCCGCGAAGCAGGCGGCGTTGTCCATGATGCAGTCGAAGGCGCCGAGCGTCAGGATGAGGCTGACGCGACACGCTGGCCGGAAGCGGTGAGAGGTCCCGTGCAGAACGTGACTCCGGTAGCCGCGCTCGGCCCCACGGTGGGCGCCAAATGTCGTGGTATTGTGCACGGCATATGTCACGGAGGGTGACTTCTTGCGTGGGGACACAGGTGGCATACGACAGTGTGTGCACGGGATCGGATACGAGCAAGGTGAACACCGAGACGTACCCAGGTTCAGGGCCCTCATGAGGAGGTAACACCCCTACTCCTGCCTAGCTTGTGGTATATCGTGGTCACAAGGTGTTACAATGGTGCTCCTTGAGCTGTATCGAGTGTTCTCTTCCTCCTAGGAGATGAGGTGAGTCTCTGGGGTGAATTGGGATCCAACCCTTGCTATGTGGGATCCGGCCCTCCTTATATAGGCAGAGCAGCCGGTTATAGAGGCGGCTACCCGGCGGTCGGGTAGCAGAGACGGGCCGCCGGTGAGGACGTGGCCAGGGTGGGAGGCTGTGCCAGCATGCGTGATGATGGTCTGTCCTCCCCATCCTGTCGATCGCAGGCCGCGTGGTACGGCCCACGGCAGCCGACGTCATCTTTGACTTCGGGGGCTCGGGGCAGTACTGGGTCTATGCTTCTTTTGTCTTTTAGTCCTTGGACGCCTACGAAGGGGATCCAAGGTGCCAGCGAGGCCAGCGGCCGGCAGCCGGTTCCGGATGACCGGCTCGGAGGATGGAACCCGGAAGATTCCCTGTACTTGCGGTTACCCGGGGAGAATATCCCCGACACATGGCAATAACAGTCAACTATCGATCATCTATTCCGTATCACTCAGTCAGCAACACGGTCTTCATAGTTTCCTGGATGCGGCGTACGTAGCGGCGTAGCCCCCGGGTTTGCCGTAGTGTCAAGTAGATGCAATCCGGGGCGCAGCCCCCGAGTTCCTGACTCGTGGCGTCCGGCTCTCTTTGACGACCCATCAATCATATAACGTGTGAGTAGGAAAGTAAAGACTCGAAAGCATGTGTGAGACGAAACGGTAGTCCCCGAGCCTGTCGGTGTGTACCGTCTTCATTTCCTTGATTGATTACACATCATTACAATGTATACTATGTATAGTAGGGGCGAAGCAAGCTGATGTTCCATGGACGCTTGGTCTCCTCTTCCGACTTGGAGCTTTTGTTTGGTTCGCGCAAGTCGACGAGGTGGTAGGAGCCGTTGCCCATCGCCTGGCTGACGACAAACGGTCCTTCCCATGGTGCCGAGAGCTTATGCATCCCTTTCGACTTTTGGATGAGTCGAAGAACCAAGTCGCCTTCCTGGAAGGAGCGACTTCTAACCCGGCGGCTGTGATAGCGGCGCAGGCTTTGTTGGTATATCGCCGTCCTGGAGAGTGCGAGTTCGCGAGCTTCTTCCAGGAGGTCGACGCCGACTAGGCGGGCTTCTTCATTTTCTTCCTCGTTATAGAGGGCGACTCGTGGTGAGTCGTGTTCGAGATCTGTGGGCATGACGGTTTCTGCACCGTACACCATAAAGAATGGCGTATAGCCGGTGGAACGGTTGGGAGTCGTTCTAATGCCCCAGAGTACTGCTGGTAACTCGTCCAGCCAGCAATCCGGTGTCCGCTCCAGGGGTACTTGGAGCCGCAGCTTGATTCCGGCCAGCACAGTTTGGTTCATCCTTTCTGCCTGCCCGTTTGATTGCGGATGAGCGACTGATGCAAGGTCGAGACGGATGCCTTTTTGTTGACAGAAGGCCTTCATCTCTCCCTCGGCGAAGTTTGTGCCATTGTCGGTGATGATGTTGTACGGGTAGCCAAATCGGAATATTAGCTCCTGGAGGAACTTGGTTGCCGTCTTCCCGTCGAGTTTCTTGATGGGCTTCACCTCCACCCACTTGGTGAATTTGTCGACTGCCACGAGGAGGTGTGTCATGCCACCGCGAGCCGTCTTGAATTGTCCCACCATGTCCAGCCCCCTGACCGCGAAGGGCCAAGTCAAGGGGATGGTCTTCAGAGCCGCAGCACGTAGGTGGTCTTGCCGAGTGTACTTCTGGCACACGACGCAGCGACGGACGACGTCGACTGCATCTTGGTGAGCCGAAAGCCAGAAGAAACCGTGTCTGAACGCCTTGGCGACCAGGTTGCAGGCACCGACGTGATGGCCGCAATCGCCCGAGTGGATCTCGTGGAGGATGCGCCTCCCTTCTTCTGGCTCGACGCAGCGTAGGAAAACACCCGATGTACTGCGTTTGTAGAGCTCGTTGTTTATGATGGCATAGGCCGAGGCCCGACGCACGATCTGTCGTGCGTGGACCTCATCGGCTGGCACCTTCTTGGTGGTTAGGAACTCAATGTAGGGCTCCCTCCAGTCGCTGGTGTCGGAGGCTATCGCCACCAGAGTCGTGTCTGGTGACGGCGGGTTGGCGATGACGACTTCCCCCGGTGGCCTCACTGACGGGTTGTAGAGGTGGTCGAGGAAGACACCCAGTGGGACTTGGTCCCGTTTGGATTTGAAGCGAGGCGTCGGCTGCTTCATTCTTCCTTCGGTCCACGTGTTCCAGTTCCAAGCCGGCGAAGTGGCCACCGGCTTGGTCGACAAGCCGGCGGTAAGCCGCCATGTTGGGATCATTTGCATCCCACGTCCCCATCGTTTGCTGAACGACGAGGTCTGAGTCGCCATAGCACTTGATGCGGCTGACTCCCATCTCTTTGGCCACGCGGAGGCCATGTAGCAGGGCTTCGTATTCGGCGACGTTGTTGGTGCAGGTGAAGTGTATTTGCAGCACATATTGCATCTTGTCGCCTTGGGGAGAGGTGAGAATGACTCCAGCCCCCGAGCCTTCATACATCTTGGACCCGTCGAAGAATAGGGTCCACCGACCGGCCTCGTAGGTCGGAGCCGGTAACTGTGTCTCCATCCAGTCGATGATGAAGTCGGGAAGTGCCTGCGACTTGATCGCCGTGCGGGCGGCGTAGTTAAGGCCAAAGGGCTGCAACTCGGAGTCCCATTTGGCGACTCGCCCGGTGGCCTCCCTGTTGCGAATTATTAAAGGAGAGGAGCTGACCACCGTCATCGGGTGGCCCATGAAGTAGTGTCGTAACTTTCTTGAAGCGAAAAATACACACGTATACAAGTTTTTGGTAGTGCGGGTATCTTTGCTACGAGTCTGTCAGAACTTCGCTGACGTAGTATACGGGCCGCTGAACTAGCTGTTCATGGTCTTCCTCCTTGCGTTCGACGACAACCACCACGCTGACGACTCGGTTGGTCGCCGCGATGTAGAGGAGCATCGGCTCCTTCTCCAGGGGAGATGCAAGGATGGGTGCCTCGGTGAGCGTCTTCTTGAGAGCCACCAAGGCGGCGCCTGCCTCGTCGTTCCAGGTGAATGTGTCTGACTTCTTGAGTAGCCGGTACAAGGGCATGGCCTTCTCACCGAGTCACGAGATGAAGCGACTCAGGGCAGCGACACAGCCTGTGAGCCGCTGCACGTCCCGGAGGTTTTCCGGCTTCTTCAGAGCTTCGATCGCCTTGATCTTCTCTGGGTTGGCCTCGATGCCTCGCTCAGAGACAATGGAGCCTAGGAGCTTGCCCGCGGGTACGCCAAAGACGCATTTCTCCGGATTGAGTTTTATCCTGTACTTACGGAGATTGTTGAATGTCTCCGTCAGGTCGGCAATAAGGTCCGTTTTCAGCTTGGACTTGACGACGATGTCGTCCACATAGGCGTGGACGTTGCAGCCGATCTGCTCGTGCAAGCAGTTCTGGATGCACCGCTGGTAGGTCGCTCCGGCGTTCTTCAGGCCGAAGGGCATGGAGACGTAACAAAACGCGTCGTATGTCGTAATGAAAGACGTCTTCTCCTGATCTTCGGGCGCCATCTCGATCTGGTGGTACCCGGAGTGGGCGTCGAGGAAGCACAGTGCCTCGCAGCCTGCCGTCGAGTCGATCAGCTGATCAATACGAGGCAATGCGAATGGATCTTTGGGGTAGGCCTTGTTCAGGCCTGTGTAATCGATGCACATCCGCCATGTTCCATTCTTCTTCAGAACGAGCACCGGGTTGGCTAACCATTCCGGGTGCATGACCTCGGCGATGAACCCGGCAGCTAGGAGCTGGGCTATCTCTTCGCTGATAGCCTTGTGTCTTTCCCGGTGAAACGGCGCAAAAACTGCCTCACCGGCTTCAGCTTGGGGTCGACGTTGAGCTTGTGCTCTGCGAGCTCCCTCGGGACACCTGGCATGTCAGACGGCTTCCATGCGAAGATGTCCCGATTCTCACGGAGGAAGTCGCAGAGCGCGCTTTCCTATGCGACGTCCATGTGCGAGCCGATCACCGCTGTCTTGGAGGAGTCGCCCTCGAGATATACAAGTTGAAAGTTGAAAGCAATTGCTGAAACTTAAATATTCCTTTTTGTTGCTTCAATACCTTTTACTTAGAATCTATTGCTTTATGAGTTAACTCTTATGCAAAACTTTTTGATGCTTGTCTTGAAAGTACTATTTATGAAAAGTTTTTACTTATATGATTCAGTGTTTACTCATTATCTATTTGTTAACAAACTATAGACCATTGCCTTGAGTCACTTCATTCATGACATATACTTTACAATATTATTTGATCAAGATTATGTGGTAGCATGTCACCTAAGAAATTATTTGTTGTTATCGTTTTACCTATGCTTGATACGTCTCCAACGTATCTATAATTTCTTATGATCCATGCTAATATTATACCAATTGTCACATGTTTTATATACACTTTATATCATATTATGACATTTATTGGACTAACCTATTAACAAGATGCCACAGTGCCAGTTTCTGTTTATTATGTCTGTGTATTGCAGAAAAGGCCCGAAAACCAAAGTGCTCGAAAAATCCAGAAAAATTACAGAAATTCTATTTCGCCAGAAGACCCACGGAGCCAGAAGGGCAAGTCCAGCGGAGGCCCACGGCCTCCTCACATGCCGTCGCGCGGCCTGGAGGGGGTGGCGCCGCCACGTGGTGAGGCCGCCTCGTGCACGCCCTCGCGCCCTTTGCCTATATATTGCTCCTGCCCGAAAACCCTAAAGAATCGACGATTTCTCCAGAAGAGTTCCGTAGCTCCGCCGCCACCAAAAACCCTAATTCGGGGGACAGAAGTCTCTGTTTCGGCACCCTGCCGGGACGGGGAATTGCCCCCGGAGCCATCTCCATCGACTCCACCGCCATCTTCATCGCCGTTGCTGCCTCCCATGATGAGGAGGGAGTAGTTCTCCCCCGAGGCTGAGGGCTCTACCGGTAGCTATGTGGTTTACCTCTCTCTCCCATGGTGTGATCTTTATGTGATCATGAGCATTGCTAGTATCGCTGAATTCATATGTAATGTTTATGCTACTCAAGTGATTTTATCTAGTTTCCGGAGTCATTGTGACAACACGGTATCAAGGTGACAGTGTGGGTACTTGTGTGTGACTCTATAAATAATTTAGATATTATCATGGCTTATTCTTTGTGGAATTGTGGTGTTTGTTTACTCAGACTTTGAGGTGTGCTTTTGTAGCCCTACGCATAGTACTCTTGTTTCACCAAGAAGGAGAATAATCCCGAGTAGCACTTACTTGCGTTCAGTTGTGCTAAAATGTTGAGAGATACCACTAGTGAAAGTATGATCCCTAGGCCTTGTTTCTAAGCATTGAAACACCGTTTACAACAAGTTCTGCTACATGTTTGCTTGCTGCCATTTTTATTTCAGATTGCAATTACTACTTATAATCATCCATATTACTTGTATTTCACTATCTCTTCGCCGAACTAGTGCACCTATACATCTGACAAGTGTATTAGGTGTGTTGGGGACACAAGAGACTTCTTGTATCTTAATTGCAGGGTTGCTTGAGAGGGATATCTTTGACCTCTACCTCCCTGAGTTCGATAAACCTTGGGTGATTCACTTAAGGGAAACTTGCTGCTGTTCTACAAACCTCTGCACTTGGAGGCCCAACACTGTCTACAAGAATAGAAGCGTGCGTAGACATCAAGCTATTTTCTGGCGCCGTTGCCGGGGAGGTAAGTGTTGGAAGGTATCTCCTTTAGATTCTGCAATTATTTCTTTTTGTTTCTTGTTTTTATTTTCACTAGTTAGGCTTAATGGAAAACAACAAAAAAATTAGAGATCTTTATGAACTTTATATTGAATTAGGACATGATGCTTTTGAAGAGAAAATTAAGAAACCGATGGAAGTTTGTCTGCATAATAGTGGTAGTAATGTTATTAGCATGAATTCCTTGAACACCATTATTGCTAATGCTATGGAAAAGTCTAAGCTTGGGGAAGCTAGTTTTTATGAAAATGATCTTTTTAGTTCCCCAGCTTTAGAGGAGAAAATTTGCTCTGATAATACTGTGTCTCCCATATGTGATAATTCTAATGATGCTTGTGATATTTTAAATCCACCTACTGAAAGTATTCCTTTTGAAATACCTATGGAAATTGTTGAAAAGGTTATGGATGAACGTTATGCAGGGGATGGAACAGTCCATCCAAGTGATCACTTGTTGAAACTTAAAGAACTTTGTGAGTTGTTTAAGGTTGCAGGTTTATCAAGAGAAAATGCCATGAAGAAATTATTTCCATTGTCACTTAAGGACAAAGCAAGGGAGTGGTATGAGCTACTGGATGATCCTCATCATTCGGAGTGGAAGGAGCTTGAATATCTCTTTTACTCTAAATTTTATCCTCCTTATGAATTGTATTTAGATAGGAATTACATTTTTAATTTTTGGCCTCGTGATGGAGAAAGCATTGCTCAAGCTTGGGGAAGGCTGAAAACATTAATACTCAAATGTCCTAACCATGAGCTTCCTGAGAAAATAATTGTTACTAATTTTTATGCAAGGCTTTCAGGTCATTACAAGGATTATCTAGATGCCTGTTCAGAGGGTTCTTTCACAAGTAAGAAGGTTGAAGCTAGATGGGATCTTCTTGAAAGAATTCAAAGCAATACTGAAGATTGGGAGAACGACAAAGGTAAAGGATCAGGTATAAACTATGAATGCATTAAGTCTTTCGTTGAAACTGCTGGTTTTCAAAAGCTTAGTGCTAATTATGGTCTTGATTCTCAAATTATTGTTGATTGTTGTAGAACCTTTGCCTCTCATATTAATGTTCCTAAAGAAAGCTGGGACATGTATCATGAACCTTTAAAGACACTTGCATGGAAAATGAAATTGTTGTTAATGATTGCAATAAACATGCTCAAACTTCTGAAAATGCTATTTCTTATAAGGATGTTAATTTTTGTGGAGTGCTTAGACCTTGTGAAAAGACTAATAATGAAGAAGAATATTGTAAACTTCATAAGCATGAAAAACTAGAATATGGAGTAGGGCTCTAAATGATCTTGCTGAAAAGGTTTGTGCCCTATATCCTTTTATTTGTGAACTCTGCTATGAAGAAGGTCATTTCGAATTCCAATGCTCAAAGTTTAATGATACAATTTCGAGTTTGTTTGATGATAGCATGATCCATCCCGATCTTTATGATGAACTTGAATTATTTTTGGGGTGTGAAGAGTTATCAAGGAAAACTTCTTTGTTAGATATGAGTTCTTTTGATATGAATAGTATTTTGCGGGGATGCCGTCTCCATTGTGTTGATAAGAGCCACAGTAATCCTTATATAGAAAAAATTATAAAAGATGTACCTTTGCCAAAATATGAAAGGACTTATACTTGTTTTACTCTAATTAATGAAAGGGAGGAATCCTCCCAAGTTTCTTCTATTGTTTCTAACAATGAACCAGGGCATGTGGAGAAGCTTCCTTTCAAACCTCTCCCTCCTAAAGATAAAAAGAAGAGGGGAAAGAAGAAGAAGAAGAAGAAGAAGAAGAGAGTAAAAAGAGAGAGGAAAAGGTATCCTCTCCTAAGCATGTTGCTCCTTTCATGATTGTTTCTAATGAGTCTAAACTTATTGAAGAAGATTCACGTACTTGGGGTCATTATTATCTCGACACTAAATCTATAGGCACTATTGAAGATGATTATATGTCTGTTACTTCTTGTAGTGATCATGATTGGGAAAATGAAACTACTTTTGATATTGAAAATCTTTGGGGTACCAATTCTGAAAATGATGATGTTAATAATGTCTATACTATTAGTACTATCCATGTTCCATCCAATTATGATATGGAAAGCTCCAATCTTGGGGATGAGGTGTTTGAAAATCCTTTTGCTACTGACGATTATATATTTAAGACATCTCCTTCTAGTAAAATTAATGAAGATATGTTTACAAATGAACACACTTTGGAAGATAACTATTCTGTTGTTTATGATGATACTATGCCTCCAATCTTTGATAATTATCATAATGACAACTATGACATATGTTATAATTACAATCATCCTCATGAAACTTGTCATAGTTATGGAGGGATTACCCAAAACCATCTCTCTAATATACAACTTGTCTATCATGTTCAAGTTCTTTATGATGATCCTACTCCCATTGTTATTAATAAGAAGAACTTTGCTTATGTGGAAAATATTGATACTTTTATGCATATGAATCATGATAAGAATGTTTCATGTGATGGTTATATTGTGGATTTTATAAATGATGCTACTGAAAGTTTTTATGAGAGAGGGAGACATGGCTTCATATCACAATAATATTGAATCTCCTCTCTTTTGTTGAAATTTTTGAAGTTGCACTTGTTTTGTCTTTCTATGCTAGATGCTTCATGCTTCAATAATTTGTTTTCTTACAAGATTCCTTTGCATAGGAAGGTGGTTAGACTTAAATGTGTTTAATATTTGCTTCTTGATGCTCTCTTATATTCAACTCTTATACATATGAGAGCATTATCAAAAATTTCATGCCTAGCTAAAAGGCTTTAAAGAAAAGCGCTTGTGGGAGACAACCCATGTTATTTTATTTCTGTTTTTATTTTATTTGAGTCAAGGAGTGTGCTTACTTCTGTAACAACTCCTTTGTATCTTTATTTTATTGCATTGTTGTGCCAAGTAAAGTCTCTAGTAGAAAGTTGATGCTAGATTTGGATTTCTGCACAGGGACAGATTTTTGCTGTCCACGGTTTTGAGCTTTATTCACTCCAGAAAAATTGAAAAATTCTGAAAAAATTCGTGCGTGATCCTCAGATATGTACGCAACTTTCATTAGTTTTGAGTTTCTCAATCTGAGCAACTTAAGTGCCTCGAAAAAATTCGTCTTTACGGATGACAGATTCTGCCATTTATTTTGCATTGCCTCTTTTACTATGTTTGATTGGATTTCTTTGCTCCATAAAACATCAGTGGCTGTAGCTAATGTCCAGAAGTATTGGTATGATTGTGTCACTGTAGAATATGTGAATTTTTGATTATGCACTAACCCTCTAATGAGAATTACTTTGAGTTTGGTGTGGCGGAAGTTTTCAAGGATCAAGCGAGAAGGATGATATGATGTGATCAAGAAGAGTGAAAAGCCTAAGCTTGGGGATGCCCCCGTGGGTCACCCAAGCATATTTCAAGAAGACTCAAGCGTCTAAGCTTGGGGATGCCCAAGGCATCCCCTTCTTCATCAACAACTTATCAGGTCATCTCTAGTGAAACTATATTTTAATTCTTCCACATCTTATGTGCTTTACTTGGAGCGTCTGTGTGCTTTTATTTTCGCATTGTTATTTTTATTTTCTGAATAAATTGGATCCTAGCATTCTTGTGTGGGAGAGAGACACGCTCCGCTTTTTCATGTGAATACTCATATTCTTCACTTATATTTGTTGAGTATTCTTATCTAGCTACTGCTATGCTTTTAGCTCCTGTTTTTCATGCATCTCTTATTCAGAGCTGTTAGTTCTTGTAGAGTAGTACTCTCTTGTTTCATTTATAATTATTTGGAGAGTTTTTGTTGAAATAAGTTGATTGGTGTTTGGTTGGAAACAGTGCAACATGTGGTAGATGGTATATCGAAAAGACACACATATAGATCATTGTCTTGGATAATTTGACTTGGCAATTGTTTTGAGCTCTCAAGTATTTCATGTTTAAGCTCTTGCATCATGTAGTTAAAAACCTATTAGTAAAGAACTACCGTAGAGCTTGTTGAAATTTGGTTTGCATGTTTGCTATCTCTAAGGTCTAGATATTTTCTGGTAAAAGTGTTTGAGCAACAAGGAAGACAGTGTAGAGTCTTATAATGCTTGCAATATGTTTTCATGTAAGTCTTGCTGTACCGGTTGATATCTTGTGTTTGCTTCAAACAACCTTGCTAGCCTAAACTCTGTACTGAGAGGGAATGCTTCTCGTGCATCCAAAACCTTGAGCCAAAACCCATGCCATTTGTGTCCACCATAACTACCTATTATGTGGTATTTTCTGCCATTCCAAGTAAATACTTCATGTGCTACCTTTAAACTATTCAAAAGCTATTATCCCTTATTTGTGTCAATGTTTTATAGCTCATGAGGAAGTATGTGGTGTTTTATCTTTCAACCTTGTCATTTACTCCTGACAGACTTTCACCAATGGACTAGTGGCATATACATCCGCTTATCCAATAATTTTGCAAAAAGAGCTGGCAAATGGGGTGCCCAGTCCCAATTAATTACAACTTTCACCTTTAATTCTCTTCACATGTTTTGCCCTGATTTATCAGTAAGCAATTTAAAAAGTTGATCATTAAAATAGACACTCCTCCATGGTATGTGATTGTTGGAAGGCACCCGAGGATTCGGTTAGCCATGGCTTGTGTAAGCAAAGGTTGGGAGGAGTGTCACCCAAATTAAAGTACATGTGTAAACAAAAGAGAAGAGGGATGATCTGCCTTTGGGTAGAAATAACGTCCTTCATGGGAGCCGCTCTTGAAAGTCTGGTTGACAAGGGGGTTAGAGTGCCCACTACCATTCGTTGACAACAACAAACACCTCTCAAAACTTTATTTTTATGCTCTCTATATGATTTCAAAACTTAAAAAGCTCTAGCACATGATTTAATCCCTGCTTCCCTCTGCGAAGGGCCTTTCTTTTACTTTAGTTGAGTCAGTTTACCTACTCCTTTCTATCTCAGAAGCAAACACTTGTGTCAACTTTGTGTGCAACAATTTTTATATGCTTACTTATTGCACTTATTATATTGCTTTGTGTTGACAATTATCCATGAGATATACAAGTTGAAAGTTGAAAGCAATTGCTGAAACTTAAATCTTCCTTTGTGTTGCTTCAATGCCTTTTACTTAGAATCTATTGCTTTATGAGTTAACTCTTATGCAAAACTTTTTGATGCTTGTCTTGAAAGTACTATTTATGAAAAGTTTTTGCTTATATGATTCAGTGTTTACTCATTATCTATTTGTTAGCAAACTATAGACCATTGCCTTGAGTCACTTCATTCATGACATATGCTTTACAATATTATTTGATCAAGATTATGTGGTAGCATGTCACCTAAGAAATTATTTGTTGTTATCGTTTTACCTACTCGAGGACGAGTAGAACTAAGCTTGGGGATGCTTGATACGTCTCCAACGTATCTATAATTTCTTATGATCCATGCTAATATTATACCAATTGTCACATGTTTTATATACACTTTATATCATATTATGACATTTATTGGACTAACCTATTAACAAGATGCCACAGTGCCAGTTTCTGTTTATTATGTCTGTGTATTGCAGAAAAGGCCCGAAAACCAAAGTGCTCGGAAAAATCAGAAAAATTACAGAAATTCTATTTCGCCAGAAGACCCACGGAGCCAGAAGGGCAAGTCCAGCGGAGGCCCACGGCCTCCTCACCATGCGTCGCGCGGCCTGGAGGGGGGTGGCGCCGCCACGTGGTGAGGCCGCCTCGTGCACGCCCTCGCGCCCTTTCGCCTATATAATCCTCCTGCCCGAAAACCCTAAAAGAATCGACGTTTCTCCAGAAGAGTTCCGTAGCTCCGCCGCCACCAAAAACCCTAATTCGGGGGACAGAAGTCTCTGTTTCGGCACCCTGCCGGGACGGGGAATTGCCCCCGGAGCCATCTCCATCGACTCCACCGCCATCTTCATCGCCGTTGCCGCCTCCCATGATGAGGAGGGAGTAGTTCTCCCCGAGGCTGAGGGCTCTACCGGTAGCTATGTGGTTTACCTCTCTCTCCCATGGTGTGATCTTTATGTGATCATGAGCATTGCTAGTATCGCTGAATTCATATGTAATGTTTATGCTACTCAAGTGATTTTATCTAGTTTCCGGAGTCATTGTGACAACACGGTATCAAGGTGACAGTGTGGGTACTTGTGTGTGATCTATAAATAATTTAGATATTATCATGGCTTATTCTTTGTGGAATTGTGGTGTTTGTTTACTCAGACTTTGAGGTGTGCTTTTGTAGCCCTACGCATAGTACTCTTGTTTCACCAAGAAGGAGAATAATCCCGAGTAGCACTTACTTGCGTTCAGTTGTGCTAAAATGTTGAGAGATACCACTAGTGAAAGTATGATCCCTAGGCCTTGTTTCTAAGCATTGAAACACCGTTTACAACAAGTTCTGCTACATGTTTGCTTGCTGCCATTTTTATTTCAGATTGCAATTACTACTTATAATCATCCATGTTACTTGTATTTCACTATCTCTTCGCCGAACTAGTGCACCTATACATCTGACAAGTGTATTAGGTGTGTTGGGGACACAAGAGACTTCTTGTATCTTAATTGCAGGGTTGCTTGAGAGGGATATCTTTGACCTCTACCTCCCTGAGTTCGATAAACCTTGGGTGATTCACTTAAGGGAAACTTGCTGCTGTTCTACAAACCTCTGCACTTGGAGGCCCAACACTGTCTACAAGAATGAAGCGTGCATAGACATCACCCGGCAGCTTCAGTTTCAGGTAGGCGTAGCAGGGCCTTGCCATGAATTTGGTGAAGGCGGGACGCCCGAGGATTGTGTGGTATGAGCTGGGGAAGTTTACCACCTCGAACCAGATCTTCTCGAGCCAAAAGTTCTTGGCTGTGCCGAAGACGACGTCGAGTGCGATTTTGCCTAGCGTGTAGGCCTTCTTCCCCGGGACGATGCCATGGAAGGTGGTGACGGTGGGAACCAACTGTTAGTCGCGCAATTTCATGCGCTGGAACGTCTCGTAGTAGAGGATGTTGATGCTGGATCCCCCATCCATCAGTGTTTGGTCAGGATGTAGCCCATGACCTGGGGTGCGACGACCAGGGCGAATTTGCCTGGGTAGTCAACGCGGGGGCGGGTGGTCTTGACGGCTCCACGTGATCGGCTGCTCGGACCAGTCGAGCCACTGGGGCACGTCTGGCAGAGTCGCGTGGACGGCGCACCGGATGACCTTCTCCTCCCGCCTGGAGTCGAGGCCGACGAAGGTGTGGCCCATGAAGCCGGCAGTGGGAGGCATGCCATGCTGCTGCTCACCATCGTCGTCTCCGTCTGGGGCCCGTTTCTTGGCGCCAGTCTTCGCTTTGACGATCTCAGCCGTCCAGCTGCAGTCGTCAGTGGTGTGGGCGGCCGGCTTTCCGGGTAGGCTGTGGTACCTACACGGCATGGCCAGGATCTTCGTGGCGGTGAGCTTCTTCCGTGCGAATCTGTCGCGTTGGCTTTTGAAGCCGCGACCTCCCGTGGTCGTGGCGGCTACAAGGTCGGAACCGCCGTCGCCTTTGCGCTTATGGGCGCTGGAGTGCTTGGCCTTGCCTTTGTTCTTGCCGCCCTTCTTCTCGTCGTCCTCCTCGTCGGAGTCGTCCTTGGTGGCGTTAGACTCGGCGTACTTGAGCACGATGGCGAGTAGCTGGCCCATCGTCATGTCGCCCTTGTGTGAGTGTCTCAGCTTCTGCTTAGCGACTCGAACGTGGTGTTGTCCTCGAGGTGAGAATGCACCGTGTCGACGCTGAGGTGTTCTGCCTAGTTGATGAGGTCGGCGACTCGGCGATACCACTTCCTAGTGGACTCGCCCTCCTTCTGGACGCAGCGCTTGAGGTCCTCGACCGTAATCGGGCGCTTCCAGGTCCCTTCGAAGTTGGTGATGAAGAGTCTCTTCAACTCGCCCCAGGAATTGACGCTGTTCCTGGGAGGTTGTTGAGCCAGGTGCGAGCCGTTCCCTCAAGCATGAGAGGGAAGTAGCGCGCGCAACAGAGCGAGGAGGCGCTCTGAATGCTCATGGCGGCCAAGTAGTCCTGGACCCAAGTTTCCGGGTTCATGGCAGCGTTGTACTTGGGTGCCTCCCTCGGCCCCTTGAAGCTGCTCGGGAAACGCTCGGCACGGATGGCGGGTCCAAAGCACTTGGGGCCGACGTCGTCGTCGTCGTTACGCGTCGCCTCGGCGCGCTTGTCGTTGAGGTGCTGGCGTAGATCTGGCGCGGAATGGTTGGAGCGCGCCTGCGCCTGATTGTTGTTGATGGTGTGCCGGGCGTCGTTGCGGGCGAGCCGGGGCGGGTTACCTTCAGCCGCCGCATTGCTCGACATGGCCGGCTCCTCGTGCCGGCTGCGCTGTGGCTGCGGAGCAGCGTCGCGCCTAGGGGAGTTCTTGTTTCCTTGGCTCCGGTGCGGTGTCGAAGTCGTCTTCTCGCTGGGTGGCGACTTGGAGTAGAGCCTGCATCGGACTGTGACATGTTCTCTTGCAACTCCAGCGCCTTGTCCACCAGCTTACACCCTTGCTCCAGTAGGGGTTGTCCTTAACCCGGATCCTCTTGAGGAGAGAGGCGGCGGCGGTCATACAATCGACCAGAGTGCCGAAGACCGCGAGGTCGGCGTCGTCGTCGTTCCGCGGCTGGGGTTGAGGACGAGCCGGGTTCGGCGGAGGCTGCGGCGCCGGAGGCGGCATCGCCGGGCGAGGTTGAGGCGGAGCTTCATTCGAGCCGCCGGGCTGAGCCCTGCGACACTCGTCGCGCTGCCTCTCCAGCTCAGCCTCACGTGCGAAGGCGTTGTCGAGCACGCGAGCGGGTGCATCGGGGTTGAGTCGCGATTTGCGGCTCTTGTGATGCGAGTGACCGCGGAGAGGGCGGTCGACTGAGCATCGACCTCCAGCTCCTTCAAGCGGATCTCCTCCTGCTGGCGAGCCATCTTCCGGCGTAGCTGCTCGAGCTACGTTGCCTGGTCGATGACGTTCGCCGGCGTGATCGGGGTGTTGAGCGGGTCAGCCACCCGACCTGCCTGTCCGCGCAGGGCGGCGAGAGATTCGTCGTGCTCCTTCTTTTCGCGAGCCTCGTGGTCGCGACGTGCCTGGTCGCGCTGCTGCTTCTGCGCGTCGGCCTCCGTTGCGGCAGCGTTTGCTGCCGCGGATTTTGCGGCGGCAGAGTTCGCCGCCTCGCCCGTCATGTAAATGAGGGCGGGTGTCACCGAGCCGTCCGAGGCCAGATCGGTCGAGCCCTCCGACTCGTAATCGAGGACGGGCAAGATTGATCCGGTGACGTCGTCGTCCGAGATCTGGACGGTCCCGGCAGGTGAAGCGGGTGCGAGGTAGTTCGCAACCGCAGTGTCGATGATGACCTCGTCAACCGAGTTGAGCGGGGAGGAGGCGCCGTTGTCGCTGTCGGCGGCGCCATCTTCGCCCGAGCCGCAGAAGCCGACGTAGACGGTGACGGCGGTCCCGAACGGGATGGTCACCGCACGAGTGATTGGGGAGTAGTTGGGCCTGCCCCAAGTGTGTGGATCGGCGACGTAGCCGATCCCTCCGTGCTCGAAGTAGTTGCCGGTGACAATGTCACCACGACCCGACATGGCTTGACGGCTGAAGTAGACGCCAGTGCCGGGTTCAGGACTCTCCATGAAGTAGATTCCAGCGATCGCTGGCCCCACGGTGGGCGCCAACTGTCGTGGGTTAATCACGGCAGATGCCATACGGGGTGGCTTAACTCGGGTGTGAGCCAGGCGACGTAGGATTCACAGAGAGGTAGCACACGCAGAGTTTACCCAGGTTCGGCCCCTCGGTACGAGGTAAAGACCTGCTCCTCCTTATATGTATTTGGATCTCGATGGGGTGTACAATGGTGTGCGCACCAGAGCTAGAGGTTGCTCCAGAGGCGATGGAATGAGGTGAGTCTGCCTCTAGGGTTGCGCCTAGCCAGCTTTATATAGGGACCGGCTAGGGTTTACAGGGAAATGACGGGTGCCCTAGGCGGCGCTAGCTAATCTGCTACAAGTGCGGCTTCGTGGAGTGCACTCTTCGGGATACGCAGATCACAAGCTGATTCGGAGATATCCGTTGCCGCCTTCCCGAGCCGGTGTACCGGGATCCTCGGGGACCCGGTACCCTGGAAGATGTCCTCCGGGTGGGCTCTGGGCCACCCGGCCTTGTGGGCCGACTCGGGGTGTTGGGCCTACCGGTTGAGCATCCCCCCATGACTGCGGTTTGCTAGCCTAAAGCGCTCGGCGGGCTGGGATTTCATAACAAGAGATGGCTAAGTGCGGCCCTGCGTACGAGGTGGATTTGGTTCCAGAGAACTTGTGCTGAAAAGCCGTGGCTTGGGCTCGAGCCGTCGCTATCGGCAGACGCCAAAGGCCTGTTCAATGCGGCGGTGTGAATTGAGTTTTTTTTTTTTGATGCCTCTCTGGGATTACAAGCTGTAGTATCTGTTCGGTCACACAGGAAACACACACCACACGCACACCACACACACGCACACCCCACCTATGTATCTAAACTAGACCTACATCCTATAACCCAGAACTACGTCCTGAGAGACTTGGCCGAAGACCAGTGCTTCGGTGACCGACGGGCACGTCGATCTCGCCTGTGGTACATAGATCGTGAGGCAGAAGAGCTCCTGGGAACAGCCAGTGCCTGGCTGCTAAAAACCCCGTGAGACACCGCGAGTCAATCCCAGGGATCGAACTCGCGATGGGTAGCTGGCCACCGCCGAACGCTACCACTGAGCCACTGGCTCGTTCTCCGTGTGAATTGAGTTGGGCAGAGGCGACAAGGTCCTTTTCTGGGAGGACCCATGGATTCAGGGGCGTACGGCGGCATCATCGCTCCGACTGTCCTGGACATGGTGCGGCCTGGGATTGCTCACTCGCGTACGGTGCAGCAAGGTAGGCGGCAGAACGCCTGGGTACTGGACATAGCCGGGGAGATGACTGTGGACGCGGTGGTTCAGTTCCTTACCTGTGGAGTCTTGTTCAGAACACCCAGCTACAGGTGGACATGGCCGATGTGTTCGTGTGGAAATGCACCGCAAGCGGGCAATTCTCAACCAGATCGGCTTATCAGAGCTTGTTCGCCGGATCTACGGCGCTACCGGCTGCGACCAACGTCTGGAACTCCTTCGCCCCTCTCAAATTCAAGTTCCTTGGGTGGCTGGCGCTACGTCGTCGATGTTGGACATCAGACAGGTTAATGGCCAGAGGACTACCGAATCATGGTTCTTGTCCTCTTTGCGAGCTGCGGGCGGAAACCCTGGACCACCTCCTGATGCAATGCCCTTACTCGCGTGGGGTTTGGTTCAATGTCTTGAGGCGATTTGGGCTGCAGCGGCTGCTGCCGTCAGTCACGGCGACGACAACCAGTTGGTGGCCTGATGCAGCGGCGGCCGTGCCAGCTAAAAGGCAGAAGGAATTGAACTCGCTTTTCCTGCTGATCATGCGGAGCCTTTGGACAGAACATAACGCACGCGTCTTTGAGGTGGTGTTCTGCTCTGCCAACGCTCTGCAGGCTCGTGTGTTGGATGAATGGCGAAGCTGGGTAATGTGTAGACGTGGGCCAACGAGAGGGATAGGCTAAAACTACCTAGTGCGAGGTGGGATCTGTCCCTAAACGGCATGATCGTGTGTGTGGAGATGGTTTTGGCACTACGCCTGGTACTATCATGTAGCTCCCTTGTTCTCTCCTTTAAGCTTAATAAAACGAGCGCAGATCTCCTGCGGTCCTCGAAAAAAAAAATCTATTCCATTTACTAAAATTTATCGGGTTTATTTGCAATGTGTGAAGATCATAGCAGATTCTTCTGGGCTAGTAAAATTCCCACTGTTGTGCATAGGACAATAGAGAGAAGGCCATCCCTCGATCCCATGCGCTCCTTCCATGTCAAGGGCTCAGACACTTTCTTCAACACTTCCTGGAACTGTTCTTTCGTGTCATCTAGCGAGCCAGAGTTGTTGATTACTATGCCGGCTTCCGACTTCTTCCAGTCCAACGCAATTTGCGCATTGATCCTGCTCTGAGCTTGTTCCTGGCTGCAACCATCTCTTAACATGAGCCTCTCAACCTGTGTTTCGGGATCAACCCATACAACAATGACTGGGTTTGTCCATCGGTCCATCTCTCTCTCAAACAGAAGCGGGATGTCCAGGATGATAACCTTGCATCCCTTCACCCACAGTTTTAGTATCTCCCAAAAAATACCACATGAAATATGTGGGGCCAGAAGACTGAAAATAGCCACAATAAAAAATGTAATCAGGATTGAGGCATAAATGCATAATACCTTAATATCCGAAGAACATTAATATCTGAAGGGCAAGTCGTGTCGTGAGCAGTGGTCGTGAGAATGGTAAGCATGTACCTCAAGTGTAAATCAGTATTACATTATATAATATCTTTACTATAGCATTCCATTTTTACATTATAATGAATAACATAATTAGCATTGTTAACGGCAAACCTGCTTGTCACATTGGTACAGCATACAGTTAGAGTGGGGAGAATAGAAACCTAAATTATGACTTTTTCATAGAAATGTAATTATGTAAACACCATGAGCTGTGGGGCCAGAAATAGGTGAAGTTGCTTCTCTATTGCAGGAATTCTGTAGTAATGTCATGCACATAAACTGAATCACAAATCTACTGTCTAGCATTAAAAAAACAAAGTAGGATGAACATGTTACTTAACAGTACCGGTTTAGAAGTTGACGTTTCACTGGGTCGGAGAAAACGATCTGACCTAAGCTAGCTCTGTCAATTTCTCCACTTTCCAACAAAATATCATTCCCAAAAGATTTTACAATCTTCTTCCAACCTCCAGTCCCTTTCCGCACTACATCCTGTAAACACATGGATCCATAGTCAGCATAATGCTCATAAAAAAACAGGGATAAAACTTGCCACAGCATCTGGGAAAAACACACATATTCATCTGGGAAA
The DNA here is from genome assembly GCA_947311845.1 of Poa pratensis. Lineage (NCBI taxonomy): Eukaryota > Viridiplantae > Streptophyta > Magnoliopsida > Poales > Poaceae > Poa > Poa pratensis. The sequence goes on along the minus strand of CAMZMU010000109.1, from coordinate 943,494 downwards.
AACACACATATTCTAAATAGTAGGAGACATCCTATGTAGTCTGAAAATTAAGTACTAGTTTGCAATTACAAACATGTGTCCACTGCATGCATTGCAACGTCATAACACAACACAAACATAATACATATATTATGGACTTATAATGCTCGGTACTGACAACTTTGATCTGCATGCAAAATAATCTTTGCACTCTCATTACGCAAATCAAAAGTAGCGTTCTCCCAAAGTGCAACATAGTCTTGCTTCTAATCATATATTGACATAGAACTGGTTTTTCGAGCGAGTGGTATTCCACTATCCCAAATATTCCAAAACATGCATTAAATTGCATTAAATTATGTTCATTAAATTAACAAATCCAGCTTTATAGCATACAGTCCGTTATAGCTAGTAACCAGCAATCCTACCATAATGCTGCTCTTTCTTGTTGCAGAAGAAAAAAGCAGATAACCCACCAATTTACGACAGAGTTCTAGATGTTTCTGTTTGGTAACAGAAGTTCCGAGGGGTTCTGTAAAAGGAAATACACAGCCAATGAATATGATCCGGCGTGTTGGCATCCCCTTCCGCTAGCTAACAGGGAGACCCCTTGTCGCCACAGCTGTTCGTCTTGGTGATAAATACGCTGAATAAGCTCTTGGCTAAGGCTGCCGAGCTCGGTCTTCTACGAAAAGTCGTCCGTCAAGATCTGGTCATGACCGTCTCGCTCTACGCTGTCTCGCTCTACGCTGATGACGTGGTCATTTTCTGTCACCCGGATACGACGGAGCTGCGTAAGATTCGGGAGATTGTTGACCGGCGCGGCACATGCCATGGGGTGTCAGTTAGCACCCTTCCCGGTCAAATACCTTGGCATCCCCTTGGGCCTCCGTAGGCTCCCGAGTGAGGTGCTCAGCCCCTTCTGGATCGACTTGCAGACAAGCTGCCTACTTGGAAGGCAGCTATGATGCCTAAGGCTAGGAGGCTCACGCTGGTTAAGGCGGTTCTAGCTGCGATCCCCTCCATCAACTCATGGTTCTGAGTGTTAACAAGAATACTCTGAAGAAACTAGAAAAGATAATATGAGGCTTTCTTTGTGCCGGGAGAGCAGAGGCGAATGGTGGCCACTGCCACGTCAATTGGGCCAGGGTGTGCCGCCCATTGCGTTTGGGTGGTTTGGGCATCCCGTCGATTAGGCTGCGGGTTCGTTGGTTGTGGAGGTTGCTCACCGACCACCAAAGGCCTTAGCGAGGGCTCAACATGCAGTTCTCGGGCGAGGAGCACCAGATCTTTGATGCCTCATCACAGATGAACCTTGGAGACGGATCCACGACACTTTTCTGGGTGGACAAATGGATGGGAGGCAAATCGGTGAAGGACAGAGCGCCACATCTCTTCGAACCGCGGAAAAAAACAGACAGTGCATGAAGCGTTGGTGGAGCGTCGATGGATCTCGGACATCTCGGGAGCTTTGAGTCCACTCACTCTCTGGCAGCATGTTCAAATCTGGATCTATCTGCAAGGGGTGCAACTGTCGGACAGACAAGTTAGTTTGGCGCTAGACACCCGACTCCCAATACTCTTCCAAGTCTTGCTACGACGCCATGTTCCATGGAGCGATTGAATCAAGGTCTTGGAAGTTGAATTGGAGGACCTGGGCACCGCCGAGGCTGAAGTTCTTTGTCTGGCTGGCTTGCCTAGATTGTTGTAGGACGTGGGAGAGACTTCCACGTCAGGGCTTGCCACACCAAGCGAGATGCCCCATGTGCGACCAGGCGGCAGAGTCGATGCCCCATATTCTCACTGGGTGCTCGTTCTCTCGAACGATCTGGCATGAGGTCCTCTCATGGATACGATCGACGTCCAGACCGCCGGCTATGGAATACGATTTCGTGGAATGGTGGTCGTTGGTACTCAACTCCACACCCCGCATGTTACGTAAGGGCACCTCTTCAGTGATCATGCTCACGGCGTGGTCGATTCGGAAGCAACAGAACACTGTCGTCTTCGACAAACGCACATCCCTCGGTTTAGGTAGTTTAGGTAGCTGGGTTGAGTTATATGGTGTGGGGTGGCCTCTCTATAGGCTTGCAAATAACTCTTCTATCTATCAATGCATCCAAACGCGAGGCTTTTGCGTTTTCGCGAAGAAGAAAAAACTATGGTACTAGATAGTTAAATTGCTTGATTCTTTACTATCATAGTTGTGTTGCAAAGCCGACTGTTAGCAATAAAGGACACGTCAATGAAAGTAATAACATTCTTAACAAAAGCACGCATCATTACATCAAGATGAAATTAGCATAAACAGAAAAAAAGATGGATCAAGATAACAAAACAGAACAGCACCAAATGGGAACCGAGATCAAGGTTGTCAGAGTACCATCCGAGAAGTGCATATTTTAGGAAAGCAATGGCTGATGCTTCTTACCCGAGCAACGATGTCAGCATCGACAACAGAGATGCCTGAGGACTTGAACTGGTCGGAGATAGTGCTCTTCCCTGATGCTATTCCGCCTGTCAAGCCGACCAGCCTCATCTATAATTTGGTTTGAGCAGCAAAATTTAGATATTGTACAAATTAAATCTTGCAGTCCTGCTCTGCTCTCTTACATTTGGATATTGAAAAATCAATGCAGCTGGTCTATAGGTACACAGTTACACAAGTAGAGGAGGTCCAAAAGGTTGCTATTCACACAGAATTAACTAAATAATCACCACCGAGGCGCTGTATTAGGTAATTAGGGTAGGGGAAGGGAGGGCACCGGGGGAAGTTCAGCGCCCGGGCCTTTGCGGCTAGCACAGCCGAAATAGAAGGGCATAGCAGCCGCACTCGGCTTTTAACAAAGAGACGGCTGGCGGCAGTGGCGATAGATGCGCATGGACAATGGTAATATGGTAGTACGGAGTTTACAGATTGAAAGAGTTGGTGCCTGATATTTTATAAACCAAGATACAAATTGTTTCTACAATTCTACTACATAAAGCAATTAAGTACTCTGGAAGTGAAATTTCACCAAAGATGCATCAAGTTTTCCGCATGACCCAACAACCAGTGATTAATCAAAGATGCATCTGGAGTTGTTGGCAAGACGAACTGTAAGAGATTGAGCCGAATCTATCCATCTGTGTGCGGTCAACAATACGAGTTTTCAGGTAAACAAGAGGACGATAGAGAGAGGGAGAGACCTTGCGATCTGCTACTGCCGCGCCGACCGCCGACCGCCGGCCGCCGGCGAGTGAATCAAAGAGAAAAAGAGTTTTAACAGGGTTTCCTGCTGGTTTTCGTTTTAATGACAAACTAAAATATGTTTGAGTTTGACGCTGGAAGGATGAGTAATGAGTTATTGTCGTGTTGACCAAGATGGTTTGAGTTTTTTTGTTTTTTATATATATATCTATCTATCTATCTATACTTTAAAGTTCTTATAAATCGAAACCCCACTAACATGGATTAATTAGTAGTAGTTTTCTATCTCAACATGCAAGGTATACACATCATTCATTTTGTAACCAACCAATTGGCCAATTTTTTTAAATAATACATTTTTTAATGAAATTCAAGAAATATTACGTGTTTTGAGAGTTTTTAAAAAATATTGCGGCCTAATTTGCGCCGTGGACGACAGCTGCCTATCGTCGCACCGTGGACGATAAGCTTGTCGTCCGTCGGCTACGGGCAGGACAGCACCTGCTCGTCTGCGCCGTGGACAATAGGTCCTAGTCGTCTGCGCCGTGGACGACAGGCCCTGCTCGTCTGCGCCATGGACGACAGGTCCTGCTCGTTGGCGCCATGGACGATAGCTGCATGCACACGTCGACAGCTGCATGCACTCACATTTCTTGACACATTTTTGCCACCTTTTTTTTCCATCCATCGTTTCTCCAGCCAAATTCATTCCCGCCTTATTTATCGCCGATCCGTTCCCGCCATCTTATGTCCCGCCTTTTTCCCCGCCAAATTCATTCCCGCCTTTTTTCCCGCCAAACCCTAATTAGCCAAACACCACTTACCCTTGAAGCGTGCCTTGATTCACCGGCGCAGCACCACCACCACCTCACCAGCAGAACAAGCACCACCTCACCAGCACAACCACCAGAGCACCACCACAATGAGCACCGCATCTCCACAATTCCTCCAAAATAGCACCACCAAATCGCCTCCCCTAACTATCCCATGAGGAGATCGATGTTGCCCTTGCTCCCTAGCACCTCTAGGATGCTCTAAGATGGAGTTTGTGTGGTTGATTGGACCAAATCGGCTGAGAATCGCCGGAGCAGCACGGAGGAGGAAGAACAAGAGAGAGAACGCGATGAGGAAGAAAGGAACGGGCGCGACTAGTAGACAGCACCTTATCGTCCGCGCCGTGGACGATAGGCTAATCGGCGGCGACGTGGACGATTACTATCCACTCGTGGACGAGTGGCCTGTCGGCCGCGTGGGCTGGCCCAGCCAAGGACTGATCGTCTGCGCCGCAGACGATAAGACCTGCTCGTCCACGGCGCCAACGACAGGTACTAATCGTCCGCGCCGTAAATTAAGGCGCAATATTTTTGAAAATGTTCCAAAACGCGTAATATTTTCCGAATTTTATTAAAAAATGTATTATTTTTAAAAAATTAGCCAATCAATTGTCCATCCCCACTAATATTTTATATTGTACATGCAATCTATTCACGTCATCTACTTTTTTAGCCATACGTCCACATCAGCATTATTTATCATCAAATACATAACAATTTCACGTCAATTATATATAACCTTTCCCTCTAGGTTCAAAAAAAATTTATATATAACCTTTCGACTATTATGTGCTTTTTGCATATTTAAAGAAACAACTTCATATTTTATGTGTCTGATTTCATTTACGCAAAATTCTTAATGAAATTCCCTTTACAACGCACGGGGTAATTTTCTAGTATCTATTTATTGGGCGGTCACCGGGTTTTTCTTTTTTTGAAGGGCTAAGGGTCCAAAATGGTGGAGGGTACAAAATGAAAAACAAGACCGCAAAGAAGTGAGAAATTACAAACATGTCTTGGACTTTTTCACAAAGCACCTAAGAAAAGGACAGAGAAACGTGATTCACTCCTTACACAACGCCGCTGTTGAAGGAGATATGACCTAGAGGCAATTAATAAAGATATTTTATTTGTCATATCTCAATTGTTCATAATAAATTTTGTACCATGCTATAACTGTATTAAGCGGAAACATTAATGCGCGTGTGGTATGTAAATAAGCAGGTCCCTAGTAGCCTCTTAACTAGTCCATTGGGCAACCGATGATCAAGGTTTCCTGATCATGGATATTTATGTCAATTGAAAATGGAGTCATGTCATTAGGTGAATGATATGATGGACGCACACCCAAGATATATAGAAACGTAGTGTTCATACCTTTGACCGTGAGATCGTATTTAATCACTGCTTCTGGAAGCTGCTTTGATTGCATCAAACGTCATGTCTTATCTAGCGTGACAATAAAGGTGTCCCTTTCGGGTATCCGAAGGAAGTAGTTGAGGCGAATGATCAAAAGCGGGATTTTCCAATCCATATAGCAGGATAGATACTCTGGGCCCACTCGGTGAGATTACATCAATGAGCTTGCAAGCATGTGACTAGGTCACGGGGATGTAATATCACAGACGAGTAAAGATAGTATTGTCAAGTGACGAGATCAAGCTCGGTAATCGTGATACCGGAGAACGAGTCTCGGACAATCTAAGTATCGCTAGGCAAAAGGTTTGAGACTGGACGTCTAAGGTACAAACGATAAAAAGACATTCCTGGACGCACAGGGGCTATCACGGCAGTCTAGCCACCGCTGATAGTCATTGATCGGAGAACGTGCCTCGATCATGTCTGGAGTGATCCCGAACCGTAGGGTGGCACACTTAAGGGTAGGCGACAGTTTTATAAAGATTGGATGTAGAAGAAAATACGGAGAACACCGGAAGTGTTCCGGGACATGTCCGATGATGATCGGAGGGCAACGGAATAGGTTTCGGAGCTCGAATAAATTAAATAATATGTATTTAATATTAATTAGTGTAATTAATAGTTAAATATATTTTTATTTTAATTTAATTCGAATTTTCAAAGACACCCACCTAAATGAGCTTTGACCGGAGGTCAAAGACCCATTTGGGGGAACCGCACCCCAAGGAAGGAGGGGAGGGCCGGCCGGCCTAGGTGGGCCATAAGGGGCCCACCTAGGGACACACCGTTCCCTCCGTTACTTTATATCTGCATAGTAATAGATCCTGTCTATTTCGGTTATCATTGTTAGGAAATTTTTGTTTTCTGCACACGATCCCCTTCAGGCGTTGCTAAGCCTCCAGGCATGGCCAGCCATGTTGCCGTCAAGGACAACACCACTTGGCGCAGCAGGAGCCGTGAGGTCGCGCCGAGGCCGGAGAAGACATTCCAGCAAAGGAAGAAGAAGATCACATCAAACAGACCAACGAGCATGGTGAGACCATCCGAATGGCCGGAGATAGCGACGGCTATGAAGCGTCGCTTGGAGATCGCCACCAGAACTGCAGAACCCTTCCCGCCCGACAGCCACCGAGTTTCTCCCTCATCTCCCTCACCACCGAGCCCGACCAAGAGGAAAGGAGAAATTAGAGGCACAACGAGATGGAGGCCACAACGCTTATTGAGGGAGCTTGCTCCCAGGGCCTCCTGGTTCGTCTTGCTCCATGGAAGCACGCTCGATATACGCTCAACAGCGGCTGTCCCACGTCGCACACAAACTATGGAATGGTCCAGCTTTAGAGTTCGACATTATTGACGGAGAACCCGGTGTGAGCCCCACCACCTGCATCGGCTCCCACAACCAGAGCCTCAGCATCGAGCTGCACCAGATCCGGCCGGCCAGATCTTGTGCCCTACTCCCAAACGGCCCTAGAGGACCAGATCTACTACTACTATATATATATACTAGCTACGATGGTACCTCCCCTCTGCCATCTCCGACCAGCGGCACCGCTAGGAGAGGCCTCGATTCGGCCCAGAAACGAGAAGGAAGAGGTTACGTAATGTACACAAGTTAGAGAGTGTGGAGGATAAATGGTACTGATAAAACTTTATTCGAATCTCGTCTATTCTCTTCTTCATCCTCCCGATCACATCTCCACACATGAGCACCTACCTCTATCGATCACTCGACGGCGATTGACGTGGGCCTACCTATCGGGTGCCCCACCATGAAGATACCTGGTGCACGCAAGGACTAGGGCCCAACTGGCGGCCTACTAGGAGACAACGCTCAAGGCCCATGAAGAGGGCCCAAAGAAGACAGAGTGCGCCCCAAGGAAGGCGAAGCCTATGTCGGTAGAAACCTACCTTACCTGTAAACCTAATCGGTTGCGAACCCCGAGACCCAACCTCCAGTATAAAGGCTGGGAGGGCCGCCGATCTAGGGTACGCTATTTTTCCACCACCAAAACCCTAGCGAGATCAATATCTCGCCGGGATCGCCATTGTAACACCTCCAACATCAATAACAGACAAGCTGGAAGTAGGGTATTATCCTCCGGGAGCCTGAACCAGGGTAAAATCGCCCGCTTGTCAGCTGTCGTTACTACCAGCACTACCACCTTCCTCCCTCTCAATCAACCTGGGGTACTCGACCCTGGAACTTGCCGTGGCCACCTAACGTCAACTGGCGTCGTCTGTGGGAAAGACTAGTGCTGGAATCATGGTTTCACCGGCTCCATCTGCAACGACAACCGACGACATGCTGGCAATCACGACGCCGATCCACTTCGGCTCCTTCGAGTTCGACCCCACCCACCGGCCCAACGATCGGTGTACGCCGAGATCTATGGAGGTATGTCCTTGCTTTCGGTAACATGCAAATCCATGTGAACAAGTGGGGGACTTTTCAACTCTCCGACCTCACGCCCCTGCCGGCCGTGGACCCGCATCTTCGTCGACCGTGGAGATCGCATCTGCATCGACTACGGAACCCGCGTCTTCGTCGACCACGGAGATCACATCTACATCGACTACGGAACCCGCGTCTTCGTCGACCGTGGAGATCGCATCTGCATCGACTACGAAACCCGCGTCTTCATCGACCATGGAGATCACATCTGCATCGACTACGGAACCCGCGTCTTCATCGTCCACGGAGATAGCATCTGCACCAACTAAAGCATCTTCATCGCCCGCGTCTCCATCGGCTGCAAAAAACGCACCTGCATCGACTGCGACGATCACGCCTACACCAGCCACGACATGCGCTGCTCCATCAACCGCGTCTCCGTCGACTCCGGCACACGCATCATCGTCGGCTGCTGCCTCAAACCAGGTCCAGCCGGACGAGTTCTGCAATGACTGCGACATCTATCACGTCACCTCCATCTTCGGCTCCGAGGACAGCTCTAGCGGTGAGAGCAGCAGTAGCAACGCATACTCGACCGCGTAGTCCTACCCTGTCCAAGTTTTCATGGTAGACGCAACCCAAAACAGAAACGCGAGGGTAGCGGCCGCCGTGAGGAACCTGCGTATCGGATGACAGTCACAATGCCCGACAAAGTAACAACCCTGGTGATCACTAGGGAGATGGGAATCAAGGCCATGAAGCACGTTCAGACTACACCTACCCTCCTCCAGAGACGACCCCTGAGGAGATGATGACATACCAGTACCTTGTGTGGAAGGAAAACGAGAAGTTGTTGCACGAAAAAGCTGATCTGGCCAGGCATAAAGAACTCGCTGATGCATCGAGTGCTCGTCGGGCAGCCTATTCCGTCTCATCCTCAGGACCTACAGTAACGGAGGACAACATGCGCTCCAGACCGCGCATCCACCTAATGACGACACTAATAGGAAACTAACTATAGGTGGAACCACTTTTTGTGGCGCACCAAAACAGTTGTGCGCCACAGAAAATATTCTGTGGCGCACAGCAAGCCCATGCGCCACTGAATTCAAGCTTTCTGTGGCGCATGCTAGCACATGCGCCACAGAAATAAGGTGGACCCCACCACCAACGGCTGGCTTGCATCCTACGGCCCTTTTTCTGTGGCGCATGGAGCTGGATGCGCCACAGAAATGTTGATTTCTGTGGCGCATGAAGACATGGTATCACCCCGTGCGGATGGCTTGACCCGAGTTCATGAAGCTGGTAAACCGATACTGCCTCCGGAGCTGCTCCGCCTCGCAGAAGGACCCATGCACTCTTTGCATCAATCTATCTTGACGCTAGAGGGCTTCCTTCTTAAAGGCGAGAATCCAAATTACCCGGTGTTCACGGCCCAGGTGCCAAAGGACTCGGACTTCGTCCATGAAGCCCCCGCGGATCTGTTCTTCATAGCGTTCGAGGACGTCTTCAATCTGTTTCACTCTAAACGGCTGGACTATAACTTGGTCCCCTATACGCGCTCAATATGGCGATGAAGATCAGGAGAGATAATACCCCGTACGTCGCGGTAGCGGATCCCTACTACATGCGTGACAGCCAGCTGGTGGAAGGATCAAGGACGCGGACCATGGCCACGGAGTACCTCCAGAGGTTCATGCTGACCAACAAGAGGAAAAAAACCTTCTTGTTCCTTTCTTTCCCGAGTAAGTACACATCCGCTCGCCGCCGTCGTATCTTATGCTTTCTTATAGATTTCTTCCGTTGTTGATCCTTTCCAACATTTCGTTTCAATTGTGTTGACCAGGGACAAGTACTGCACACTCATCGTCCTAAGCCCGAGGTGGTCCATTGCCACTTATTTCGACTCGGGGAGTTTGAGCAGGAAGAAAGACTACACCAGAATAAAGGGTGTTCTCGATGACGCTCTCGAGGGCTACGCCCAAAAGGGAGGCCACTTCGAAAAAGATAAGAAGGGGGAATGTCTCACGAATGACAACAAACACCGGTTCAGGCATGGGACCGAGTTCCATTGCATCAAGCAGAAGCCTGGCAGCGTGAAGGAGGCCTTTTACGTCCTCCATCACATTAAAGGGTTTGTCCGGGATGCAGAGAAAACAAGGATGCCATCTAGTCTCCGAGAATGGACCAAATCTACGGGGGAAATCACCGATTCTAAGCTTAGAGAAGACTTCCATCGCATCCAGATGCAGTTATTGCAAATCATCATCGAAGATGTCAGCACAAGAGGGGGGTCCTTCCACCGCGCCATAGGTAGGATGTATTATAAAAGAAAGCCTTGCCTCACTCGCAAGAAGTGTTTCTTTATTTTCTTTATTATAGACTTATCCACTTAGATGAATAAATCATACTCTATTTATATTATTAACCAATATATATCCCAATCCATCTCCAGGGTTATGCCAGAGGGACATCGAAGAACGCCTAGAGGCTCAGCAGGACACCAGGACGTGGACGACGAAGGAGATGTATAAACCGTTCCCGGCGCCGATGAAGAAGAAGGCTCCATGATCATCCTCCCGCTCTTGCTCACCATCATCGCGGCTGTACTCTACTTGATCCTAGTGTAGGCGGTGACCACTTCTTTGTAACGTGTGACATGATCGATGAACTTTTGTATAGACTTGTGTAAAAATTTGGAACTTGTCACTATATGTATGTATCTCGGGCTCTAAGTAATGTGATGACATAGTAATGTGTCTGTTTTCATATACCGTGTCAATTATATTATTGTTTTTATTATATCTGTATAAATCCTGTATATATACCTGTATTTCCTGTAATATACCTGTATTTATACAGCAGGCAGCAGCAAATCGAGAATACCTGTAAATTATTCTGTGGCGCATGTTTTTTTTGTGGCGCATGCAATTCTGTGGCGCATGGATGACAGATGCGCCACTGAAATATTTCTGTGGCGCACGCCTGCGGGTGCGCCACAGAATCTGGATATTTCTGTGGCGCATTAGCCCGTGCGCCACAGAATTATAATTTAGTGGCGAGCTATCTATGGCGCACCCACCATGCGCCACATAAGGCCAAAAGTGGTGCGCCACAGATAGCCTATTTCCTAGTAGTGCGGACGCCGAGAGGGCTGCGACTACCCGCAACCTCGAGTCATCATTTATGACAGAAGACGAAGACGGGATACCTATCCCCAAAACAACCTCGGGAGCTCTCATGTCGGTGGCCACGTACCTGAGGGCAACGCAACCTCCGGAGGACGACCCTCGCGCAGCACTGCACCGGCAACAAATCAAGGCGCTTCGCTTGGCAGAAGAGGCACTGATCCCAGAAACTCTGCCCGTAGCAACAAACCAAGCACGTGGAGATCGCGACAGACGCGGCCGTGAAAGAAGAGAACATGCAGCACGTGAAGACCGACCCACTCGACACCTGCAGGAGGGGGAAGACGTGTGCAACGTCATTGTACAGCGGCAGGCCGACCACAGTCGCTCCAAGCGACCCGTCAACACCCCGAGCCAAGAACTTTACTCAGATGGCGACTACGAGCCCTGCGGCGCTTCATGTTTCAATCTCCATATCCGCGATACAAGAATGCCACGAGGCTTCAAGCTAACGTCTGAGTCAGTCAAGTTCGATGGTACGCAAGACCCAAAACTTTGGCTCGATGATTACATCATAGCGGTCAATTGTCAAGGAGGTACCACAACAACAGCAATGCAGTACATACAGCTGATGCTCGAGCACGTGGTTGGCTCCAAAACCTGCCCCGTAAATCCTTTAGCTCCTGGGACCAATTCGAAGAGGCCTTCATCAAGAACTTCCTCGGAACATATTCGATACCCGCGACATTTGAAGAACTGCAAGCCTGCAAACAACGACGGGACGAGACACTGCGATCATTCATCCAGCGTTGGACCCTCATGCGCAACTCCGTAGGAGTCATTTCAGAAGACAGAGCAATGGACGCTTCATTCGCGGTGTCACCTGACACGACCTTCGAGAGGCCTTCGGCCAACATCCATAATCGAACTCATGAAGATCGCCAAGAGTGGGCGGACGGCGAGGACTCCGTACGTAACGAGTTCCCCGACTCGCCGAAGGAGGAAGGTGATCCAAGGAATTGGGGCCGCAAAGACCGCCGCCGCAAGCGCAAACCCCGCTACGAAGAAGGCGAGACAGTCAAGCTAATGGCGGCCGGATTTGCTGACGCTCGAGAGGACAGAAGCCGCGACAACAGTCGCCAAAACAGCCGAGGCCATGAAGAATATCAGAACGACGGAAACCAGAGGCGCGAGTGGCGACGCCGGCCCCGCGACATCTCGCGAGCCGAACTCACACCAGAGCAGGAGCTCGAGCAACCATGCAAATTCCACATGTTCAGAAACGAAGAAGGGAAGCTGATCTCTAGCCACCTGTTAAAGGACTGCCGCAAAATGAATCGCATCCAGGGAGCATATGCAAGGATTCTAAACGCAGCACCGGCGCTGCCGCCCCTTCCAGCGCCGCCTAGACCAGCAGCGCCAGCCGCCCATATAGCAGGAGCAGTTCATCATCAGCCGCGACTAGAAGCACCTGCCGTAATAGAGGATCAGTACCCTCAGCCTCGAGGGCATATGAACATGATACAGAAAGGACGCCCATCCAATCGATGCCAGAAGCTGATCACCCGCCAGGTCTACCAGGCCACCATGATGCCACCGGCCGTACCCGAGTACCTCAAGGGCTCCGAAGCTAGCATCACGTTCTCTCGTGAGGATCATCCGCCACAGGTACCGCGCCCAGGCCACGCCGCGCTGGTACTCGATGCACAGATAGGAGGTTACGCTATGACCAAGGTCTTCATGGACGGCGGCAGCGGCATCAACATCCTCTTCGCCGACACCATTCGCAAAATGGGCAGGTCCGTGGACAACCTAGCTGAGTCCAGCAACACCTTTCACGGCATAGTACCAGGGAAAGCAGTCTATCCTCTGGGAACCATCGCACTCGATGTCATCTTCGGCACGCCCGATAATTTCAGAAAGGAGGTGATCGACTTCGAGGTGGTCGACTGGAAATCGCAGTATCACGCCATACTTGGGCGCCCGACGTTCGCCCGGTTCATGGCAGTCCCGCACTATGCTTACCTGAAGTTGAAGATGCCAGGGCCTAACGGAATCATAACCGTGAGTGGCAACTTCCAGCGATCAGACAACTGCGACCGCGAGTTCAACAAGATCTCCGAGTCCTTTGGCATGCAGCAGCAACTCGAAGAGCTTTCGATCAGCAACGGCAAAACTCTCTTTCCTGAGAGCAAGAGGCCGGCACCCGACTCCACTTTCAGCGCAACAAATGACACAAGGGCGCACCAGGTGCACCCGATTGACGCTACCAAGACGGCTCTCGTGTCGTCGAGCTTGCCTCTCGCATAGGAAAGCGCGCTCGTCGAGTTCCTACGTGAGAACTGGGAAATCTTCGCCTGGTGTCCAGCGGACATGCCAGGCGTACCCAGGGAACTCGCCGAGCATGTTGGCGACTTCGCACAATATGATCTAGATCTCTATGTGAAAATCTTGATGTGTCTTTGGTGAAAATTATTCAGCAGCTTTCAAAGGCTGCATGAACTACTCCTAGATCTCTATGTCGCTGAAGTCACCGGGCATTTGGATTGCGGCAGGGCGGGGGGCTTTCATAGGCCAATCTAACAAGGTAGAGAGGAAAAACCACCAAGATTGTTATTTTTTTAGAAATCGGATTGTATTTGTTATACATGAGATTAATGATTATCAATATATTTTATTTGTAAATTCTTGTACATTGGAACGTCAAAATTGCTTTATCTGGTACGAGGGGCGAGGAGGGAAGGGGTATTTTATTTTCAAAGTAAACATACTAGTTGCTCAAAATCGGCACCAAAAAGTAGGTGAATGTTGGCAATATTAATCGGTCAGTAAAATTTACGTGCCATTTTCGATGGGTCCAGCAGAATCCCGCGTGAAAGACTGGTGGGCCACACCTCACTAGCGGTTGTGTCTCATTCCAATTTCCACCACCAAAATCAAACCACTGGACCCAATATAGTCCGTCGAGCATATGTCGCCCGTATAGTTCCACCAATTTACACTTGAGGCGTATCACCATATATTTGCCACTCCGAATAGTTTTGCGAAGATGTGAGCATGTGCTCGAAAACAAAGGAAATGTGCTCACTTCCTTCAAGATCCACGAAAACTACTTTTGAATCTTGCTCCACAGTGTGTGCACGTCAGGGATCATTGATACTCAAGTCATGAAGGGTATGCTCTTAGTCTCTTACTAAAATCTATTCATATGAATTACATTAATAATTACATACGCCACTCACTATACTCCGAAAAAATGCGCACCAAACATGCAGAGGTACATACAGGAAATAGGTGACAGATTGGGTAAAACCGCAAGCATGTGAGTGTCTCTACAAGATAATGATGCTACCAGATCAGGCCCAGTTTAAAACTTTCTTTCACTCTTTTGTACACAGCCGCAACTACGGAGGGTCATTCCTATGACAGTGCAGCTAAACGAATGTGATCATCTTCTTCAGCAGTGGGTCCATGGTGTGCCACGGTGCTCCGATTTCGAGCTGGAAAGCAAACAATGTTTGTTAGTGTACGGCAGAAAAATCTTCAAAACGGCTCTGAATTATTCCATAAACTAACATGGCATCAGGTATATCTAGTTGATGAAAGAAAATGCTAGTGAAAGGAAGAATGCTAGTCATGCAATTATTACATAGCATAAGAGCTCAACAAACCCAATTTTCAATACCATACAAAACATCTGCAGTTTGAAACAAATGGGTGCTGTTTTTCTTGTTTACTGTCATAACGTTTACTCATACAAACATATTATGCAATAAAGAATATTGGAAGAAATGCGACTCAGTTCACTCACTTGTAACATTGGTAATAACATTAGTGGTCTTCTGAGAAGCAAGAGCTCTTAATTTGTTCCCCGTAGCTAGCAGAAGTAAGCTTCGCATATGTTGCTTTTGCTCCTTTGGACTAGAAGTTTTGCTCAAGGAATCATTGAAAGCTAGCAAATCTTCCTGCTTCATATCTGGGAGGGATAGAAGAACCTACAAGGTAGTACTCTATATTAGTCTCAATGCTCAAAACTCACAAGATTAAACCGTATCGATACCAACGAATAAAAGAATACTATCATATGGTAAATGTTCTACTATTAATAATAGTAACCAATGAGAATATTATTATTTTGAAACAAAAAAATGTACTTAATCGAGTCAGCGGTATGCCAGTGAATAAAGCAACATGCCAAGTTCAGCATCTGTTCACTTACACTGTACTAGACTAGAGTGCATTGACCTAGGGTTCCTCCCCCGCTTCCGCAGCGCGCCCCTCGGAAATTAATCCTCTCTTCTCAGGGGGCCGTGGCACCCGATCGAAGTTAAAGATTTAGAACGGTTCTTTCAATCAAAATCCAGTTAGATTAGATCCAAATTTTTCTTTGGATTTTTCTGAACGTGCAACTAGGGCTCCCGATCCAATCTCAATCGAATTTTTTCGATCTCCTGACCCAAGCATCAGCTCGTGGTCTCTTCGCCTCCCAGATCGATCCCGTGTCTGCATCCACGTTCTGTTCCGTTTCCGTCACGTTGCTGGCCGCCCGCTTTGCCTGGGTGGCACCTCAGGCCGCAACATGCGCCATTACAGCACAAAAACCGGATAGGCGAAGACGTCCCAGCCACCACCGTGAGTGCCACAGCTTTGTGCCACCCGCTGGATATGCACGCCACCAGAAAGACAATGCTGCACCGAAACATAAGTCTACAACGACCACAGGGTGCGACCACCCCATGAAAGGAGCGGTGAAGACATCATCATCACATCACCCGCTCCGGCAAAACCTCCACGACAACGCCTCCAAGGAGGGAACAACGAGTGAGGGCAACCGTCGCTTGTACCAACCAAGGTCGCAGCAAAGTTTTCACCTGGAGCTCCATCCCGCTTGCCACAGGTTGGTCGAACCAAGGCTCCGGCAAACCTAACAACCACAGCTGCTAAGGCCCTTGGAGCCACTATCCTCGCGCCTCCACATAGCCTGCAACACACAACGTCCATGGTGGCCCTCACGCCGTGACAGGGACCATCACGGCACAAACACCGGTCGGGGAAGACGTTGACATCCCAGCCACCACCGTGTGTGCCACGGCTTTGTGCTACCCGCTGGTTATGCCTGCCACCCAGGATCCAGCCCTAGAAACCCCGCCGCCCTAACACCAATGACATACAGGCCTACCGCAATCCAACTTCCAGGGCAGCCGTCTCCACGCACAAGCGGTAAGCACCGAATGAAGAATTCTCACACACCACCATGAGACACCAACCCCCTTCAGAGGCAAGCCAGAAATGGAGGTCGGAGCTAGGGTTTTTGGGCCACCACTCGGGTCACTCATGGGAGCGGATATCTTGGGGCTACTCATATTTTTTCTGCATCTTTCATTAACCTTATTATTTGTTGATTATGTTAAACAAGTATAACTACACCATCGAACTACTAATAGAAAATAATTTGAAAAACCTGTCACGGCAAGGTGTAATATGATTGGCCAGCCGCCCGCATACACATTTATATAAAAACATTGATCATGCCATGTGTAAATGCACCACAGAATTATTAAAAGCAAAAAAGTAAATTACATATAAGTAAAAAATGATGATGATAACAACGTTATCAAAGGTTGAGGGAATATTTATGTGTACGCAGAGGTGGTTTACATGCAAACGTGTGATGTGCAACATGCCCAAAGACTTCATATTTAGTGTACATCTAAGAAAGAAATCAAGGAATTTTTCCAAAACTGGTTCAGACATGTGTGCACCACATGACCTTAATGAAAGATCAACAAGGATTTCCACATGCCATGCACCCTCCCACTTGCAGGCTTTCAGACACCATTTAAAAGGAAAATTCTTATTTATTTGTCGGTACCAACGTCATGGAAGACGAAAGCATCTATATGGAGCATAGTTATTTAGCTATAGCTGTGGCCTGTGGGAATCGTCATAGGACATGATCTCTTGTATAGCATAGGAATCATTTTCAGGGTTTAAAGAGTAACAGCACACATATTACAGAGATAGAGGCAGATATCTAAGATCATGAATTTCAAACACGTATTTTCATCAAGTTATTAGATTGACTCATTTATGATCTCAGAAAATTACCTGTTTAGGTGCAGGATCTTTATCTGACAGATAAATGTATATTTCTCGACAAAGTCCAACAAGTTCTGCACTAATAACTGCATTCAACTCAACAGATAAGCCTTGTATTATAGAAGAAAACAGATCCTTTCCAACAAACTGCCTCAGCTCAGCCCGGTTTGTTGCAACAGCAAGGTGAATCAATGCACCACAAAACGGAATTAATTTGGTCACTGCTTCACTATCTGTCCAACTGAACACTTCAACAGTTATCTTTAATGCAGGAAGGGCGGTGCTACCATTAAGCATAAGAAATCTGCGAAGGATTAGTCCCAATCAATATTTGTTTATTAGTTGAGGTTTTATTCAATGAAACTAAAGAACTAAGATTCTAACACGCGCAAGTGGTAAGAAGTGTTCTATTACCCAGTAAGGGAGCTGGAAGCAAGTGACTCCAGATCTTTAACAGAAGAATCAATCCGGTTGGCAGGTCCAAGTTGTTCCAAAGATGGAAGTCCACTATTTAAACCAGGTGATGCTAAAACCCAAAGCACAGAACAAACTTCACGAGTCAAGTCTCGTAGCAGCTTCTCCTCCATCACCTCTACCTTCAGCTCTGACCCAGAAAGATTACCAAAGTTGTCAGGAACTTTAGCTCGGCCCTCACGAAGAAGACTTGACCATGAATAATCAAGAGCTTGCTGACAGTGAACAAGTATTGGCTGCAAAAGGTTAACTGTCCATGTCTGCCATAGTTCAGCAGGGCAATATTTAACCAAAGGAACAACAGCAAGGTGCATGAGCTGGCGCAAATGACGAAACTCCATAACTTGCACATTCTCCATAAGAGCAAGGGTGACAGAGGAACCCTCTACGCAACGGAAAAATGCTTCACCAAGAGTAGCTGCTAATCCTATAAGATTGTACCTGCAGTATGTAATTATCAAATGGATCAAAGGTACATTACAGGAGAAATGCCTAATCATGCTGAACTGCAAGATGAAAATTTTCTGGTGAAGTGTAAATCGATTGTTCTTGCATTATTTAGGATTATCGGAACAACACTGATGATGAGGATTCAATGGAAATCGGTAAAAAACATCAGTAATATTTACAGTGGTCTAAATCCTTACCCACTGTCACGGATACCTCGTAACCAGTTTCTTATGTTATTTTCCTTAGACTCTCCCTCCCTTTGAACATCCAGTAATCCATCAGCAGGTGCAACCTGGCCCTTGGTGAGTTTACTTGTCTCTCCTAGAAGGCTGGCCTGCTCCGCGATAGTCATGCTTTTGGCCGCTTTGACTTCTCCTGTAAGCGACTGAGCAAATGGCTCGGCCCAAAGCGCATGTATACATCGCAGCAGCTGAAGATCGCGCGCCAGAAGGGGGTAAAGAAAGTGTCAGGTTAGCCGATGAATAATACCTAAAGAAAAATTAATGAAGATCATGCAAAGCGCATTTATAGATTGCAACAACTGAAGATCATGCAACAAAAAGGAGAATAACTACTGGGTACAAACTCAAGTTAGTCATCAGATCAGCCAGTGCATAACAGCTACAAAAGAATGAATGAAGGATCCTGAATTATCTAACTTCCATCCTTGTGTCTTACTATTATCTAAAATGGTAGACATACCCTTAAGAGAGGGGGCAATATCCATGACAGATGCGAAGACATCGGATGCACATAACCAGTTGCTACTGTTGTGGTGGCTGCTTGAGTAGACTTTTTGGTACCACTCCGCTTGAGTGCCTTCTCAAAAAATGTAACCGTGTGATAAATTGACCACATAAATTGGCTGTCAGCAAACATGCGTGTCAAACCAGATGGGTCAGACAAATATGCAGTTTGCCATTCCACTTGGGTCCATGTTTTGTTAAGAGGTTCAAGCAGCCAGGCCAGGACTTCTTGTTGCTGTTGAATCCTACAAAATGTTAAATATATGAAACATGTGAACATGATAATATCATTGTTGTGGGCATATACGTGAAAAGGTGTCACAGCCAAATACCCAGAAGATGAGGCCATGATAAGGAATGCTTCACATAGGTGATCATGCTCGGCTCGTAGTAAGCGACCCTCTCCTTGAAGGTAAGTCATGGTGTCGGCAATGTTCTGCATCATTGTCAAAGCATTTTAAGCAACTAAAATTCCAAAAGAACGCAGATGATACAGTGAAATGCATTCATGAAAGCAAAGATACACTACGCATGCTCACAAAAATAGAAAGAGAGTCCAGATCACTGCATTTATAATCTTGTTCACATACTTTTTTTAGATAGCTCACGTGTAAGGAGGAAAGAGTCAACTAGAGGAGAGTCCAGGAGGTAGGTGAACTGAGTTAGGAAAGTGAATTGGAGACAGAATGAGGAAACGTGACTCGTCAAGAATTCAGGAGGATTTGTTTTTCGAGAAAACGCAAAGAACCTTTGCATTTCATTTCATTGAAAAGATATTTGGTTACAGTCCTCCTAGGAGACAGATTACAAGCATGCTAATGAAATTCAGGAGGATTAAGAAAGCATGTATCAAATACATGTATCAGGAGGTTTCAATAGGTACCAAACTGAGATTAAGGCCATCAACAAAATTGTGAAAACCCTGCTATTCTTTCTGTACTTACAGACTTATCCATAAACAGATAACTTTAGTCCAAACAACAAATCTGCACTTAACAAATCAAGATGGCACTGCAAGTAGTCTGAGGTGCCTCGCAAATAAATATAGTCTGCCATAGAATACTCTAGCCTTCATGTAAGATCAAATGGTAACAAAAATCAATTGTGAACAGAGCCTGACCTTCATATGAGGCAGAAGTGCTTTATCAGCAGCTCTTGATATGCGAATGAATGACGAGCAAATCTGTAACCTAGCTTGCCGGGAATTATTTGATGGGTCTTGTTGCTACATCAAATGACACAAAAATATGGCATTAATTTTTTTAAATTGTAACCACATAATTTAAATTATAGTGAAACAGAGGAGGAATAAAATGCATGAAATGATTGCAGTGGAGAGTATTGTTGAGCTCAAGATGGCATCAGTATATGAGGATTGAAGTCAGTGAAGGATTTACATCCGAGCCTAACAGCCTCACTGAATGACAACATTAGGGTGGTTAATGCATTGAATTTCATTACAGCAAAGAAAATGACAAAGTACCTGTATTGTGATTGGGAGAGATGTCAATAGTTCAAAAAGCTTATTCACAACACTGGCAACTGCATCTGGATAATGCCTCAAGAAAAGACCCAAAGAATCCAAATAATGGCCATGAATAACTGCAAGGCTAGGTTCTGTCCACTTCAAAGAAAGAAGCTGCTGAAGTAAGCCTGGTTCACAAGCAGAAAAAGTAAAGGAGGGCTGTAGAACCAACAATAAATCCAACATAAAGTTAGAGACAAGTCAAACCTTCAAATGTCCTGTGAATTTGGAATTTTGTCTCCTGGTCAGCCTTTGTATAATCACCAGAGCCATCAAATATGGCACTAACAACTGTTTCAAGCCCTAGCTGGGCACCTTCCATTGCGTCAAGATCCTGCAATGAATAAAGCCAAATAAAACATGAAGTAGAAGGTTTCTTTCTTTGAGATAGTTGCAAGATAAATCACTGAGTTGAAATGGTAAAGTATATTGTAGGTATCCAACCTGGGGGGATTTTGTTGCTTGATTAGCATCTCCAAAAACAACATTAATTCTCTGCAGAATGTTTGCTGCAGCAATAACAGGTCTTTGAGAAGCAACGACTCTTATGAGATCCAGCTGCGGGAAGAATTCAGAATAATACTTGTTAAGTAGTAAAATCATCATATGCAGGTTTTAAAAAGAAACGGGAGTCAGAACATACAGTAAGATGACTTCTCAGGGCAAACATCTTACAGTTACCACAAATTACAAGGCTAAATTGAAAAGTTGAACTATAAGAACAAGGCACTAGGCAAATGAATGTTATGTTCCCGAAGGTAAATATTTCTGTTAGCATGTTGGAATGCTCTCCTGACTTATCATGTGTCAAATGTTAGTATGACTGTGTAATGAAGGACATTTGGATTTGGTTGGGCTACACTTTTATGTATGTCTATTGAACTAAACCAGGAGATTGCTACAATGCAGAGTCGCCATTGTCCAATAGATGCACTCTCCATCGTGGCATCAGTTTCCCCACGTGACGTGAGTCCTCCGGGTAGAGGATGTCATGGGCTCAGGTTCATGGGCTCGTGGGTGTTCAATACATTTGCTCGCATGTGCTGTGTTCCCTGTCCTCTTCTTCTCCACGTACCATTCTCTCCTACATCATCCACACTGGCTTGTGTGCCACCGCACTGCCACCAACAAGCCACGGTGCACCGGCTTCCTGTCCATTTCTCTCTGATTCCTTTCCAAAACCTAGATGACCTGCGGTAGGCTCTGCACTGTGTGCGGAACTGACTTGCTTCTTCCCTGGTGCCGCTAACGGGTCCCTACATGTTCCCCTTTGCTCAGGCCTTTGCGCTTTTTTGAGTTGAAAGTTTCATAACGGTCATTTAGCTGAATGCTAAACTACCGCAGTTTATAGTCTATTTGCTTGAGCTCAAAGTCCAATATTTCTCTGGATAAAATTAAATGCTTCAAGTTAAAAGTGCAATTTTTCATAGTTGAAGCTGATTATTTTCATTTTGAATGAGCAAATTCTTCTCTGCTCAAGATGTAGCTACGGAATTATAAGTTCTTGCTTCGTGAAATAAATGCTGCTGGGTGGTGGGTGGTGGGTGGTGGGGCAGCTGCTTCTCGTTGAGGCACTAACAGAAGGCCATGGTTATCAAAGAGGATGCCTAGGCATTCTATTAAAAAAGGCATGTTTGTTACTCCCTCCGTCCAACAATAACTGTCTCAAGTTTATCAAAAATGGATGTATCTAGACATGAAACATGTATGGATACATCCACTTTTTAGCAAACTTGAGACAGTTATTATTGGACGGAGGGAGTACTTGTTATCAGCTAAAAAAGTACATATGCCAAAGCATGCTGTTGGTATTCGTTTCATCAGTTTTCATCTACTTGTCCCAACAAATAAGGGCAGACGAAAATGCTCAACATTATTGAAGGCAGGGGGCAAGGACCATATAGATGTCAAAAGAAAACAGGACATACCAATCTCGTACGGTAGTTGCTGAAGTCACTCTTCCCCTCAAGCTCTTCATTCCATAGTTCTAACAGACTCGAGGATGAATTCGCACTTTTCTTGAGCATCCTTTTGAAAGAAACATCCAATATTGTACTGTATATTTCATCAGTAATAAATACTGATACCCCTTTCTTATCCTTTTCAGTTGAACTGCCACCAATAGATGCCGAATTTCCAGCTGGAGAGGTATCGCCAGAAACACGAGCAACAGACTTAGCTTTCGATGGTTCCCTCAATACAACCTACATAACGTCTGTGTTAACTTAGGAGCTACAAAACAACACGACATGCATTTGAACTACTCGAGAAGAGACCAGGAGTATACCAGCCAAAACAACAAAGACTGGAAGTGGAGTGCTATCCTGTAATGTTGGTAATATTCCAGCATCTGTGAGGAACCAAAATAAATTAAACAAAAGAACTGAACAGTAGGAACAAACTGGTAACATGTGAGATCTTCGTGTTGATGAGTCTTAAAGACATGCATAAATTTTAATGAAATATCCACCTAGTCATTGGTGACAAACCAGCTAGCACTTGAACAAACTTAGAAGGTAAGATGCTACACTGAACTAAGCATTTGAAAATACTCACTTGTTGTAGGAAGTGTGAAGTCATAGCTCCATCAACCAATATGCACTGCATGTTAGAAGAGCCTAGAGCAACCACTGTCTCACATATACACACTGCAAACTCGTATTCATTTTCATCAATAGCACTGGGCTGCATCCTAGATTTGGTTAAAAATTCTTGGGAAATGTTCATCAACACCTGGAAGATGTTGCTCATTGCTGCATCATACTCACAAACTGCGACATCCACAGGTCGTTTTCTGAGCTAGGCCACATTGCACAAGCAAAGAAGACATCAAAAAAAGGCACCAACACAATGAATTCTAGTTTATAGAGTGCATCATTCTATACCTCTGACAAATTACTTTAAAGAACTCACAAGCATGGAGGCGAAAATCGCTGTAAGTAAGTAAGGACCCACATCTGCAAAATAGGAATGCTATTGAGATAAATGAGACAGAATGCAACCGAAACTTCAGAGTCGGAAATTCTAGTCAACAGACCCGTGAATTAAACCATATCGGGCAAGATCTGTCACGGGAGCCCACTCAGCATATGCATTGACAGCATTTAGAACAGCTGTTACTGTCCCTACATGTTGTTTAGCCAACTCCATTTGCTGATTTGTGTGCTCGCTTAAAGCAGCTACAAAATGTTTCTCGAGTAGCTTCAGGTGAGACATCAGACAGACGGTTATGTTAGTATGTCATGTTACATGAGGAGCCAAATTTGTGAGACAATGTAGAGATAAACTAACAGAATATAACAGTGGTAGAATTTGTGGCAGTGCCTCCGTAAGGCCACGCAACAGTGCTCTTCGCTTATCGCCTGTTGAATAAAAGGTGTCAATTTAACACAAGTGAAATGAAGGTATTTGTTCGATTCAATTAAAAGAAATGGAAATACAGTTTCAAGTAATCACGACAGAGAAACGAAAATACAAAACTGACCTTCTAAATCCTCGTTGTGAACAGTGATATCCTCTGGAAGCCACCTTAGTATCATGGCAACTAACTCAGCCTAACAGTTATAGATAATAAGGTTACAGAATGCAATTTTGTTATTGGATGATCAAAGCACAAATCTTGGTGTAGTACTGTTGAGAAACATACCTCAACTGGACCCGAGTTTGACAAAGAAACAATAGAGGGAAGTAATGTATTCAACAAATTAACTCCCTCCCTTCTAACTACCTGCAGAGATAGATAATGCTAAGACATGGTACTTGAAGTGCAAAAAAGGTAGAAGAGAAGAAAAATACATGATGATAACCTCTGCTACTAATGCAGCTGTTTGACTCTTCAAAGCCCACTCCTCACGGGGATCAATAACCTCTGACAACAAATTGATAGTCAAATTAGCAAATTCATTTCGCTCTGCGACACTGAGTTCCTCCCACCTCGATCTCACCAAGTGCTGTAAAGATCAAGGTGATAACCATCAGACAAGGATATCTATAAGTCGAGAAAAATATCTTCTTATCTAAAAAACTGCGCGCACACGGACAGTCATAAATGCACAAAAGAAATAACACAAAAAACTATTACAGACTGCCATGTATACACGAATTTGATTTGACAGGTCTATTGTCCAAACATTCATTGAACAACAACTAAGCCTTTTGTCCCAAACAAGTTGGGGTAGGCTAGATATGAAAACAAACACAAACATATGGAAACCAAAACATGAGAGAGAGAGAGAGAGAGAGAGAGAGAGAGAGCTAAATCTCTAGAAACTAAGATTCCACAGAGTAAACTAAGATTCCGGCACATGGATTGCTGATTCCATGGAGTCCTATCAAGAGCTAAATCTCTAGAAACATTCTAATCCTTCAAGTCCCTTTTTACCGCCTCCCCCCATGTCAACTTTGGTCGCATTCTGACCCTCCTAATATTTTCCCTACCCTTTAGAATCCCACAATTAACCGGTGCTTCAGGAGGCCTCCACTGGATATGCCCAAACCACATAAGTCGGTGTTAAACTAGTTTCTTTTCAATCGGTCCCACCCCTACCCTATCACCTATTACCTTGTTCCTAATCCGGTCCTTTCTTGTATGGCTACACATCCACCACGGCATGTCCAAACATTCACTCCCACCTAAAATCCAACTGGTAGTACACACTAGAATTCTCATGGAACTAACATGTGGGTTTTGATTTGTACACTTAACTCAAAAGTAGTTTGCACGGATATCTATTAGACCCCAGAAGATGAATTCAAACTCAAATCTCATACAAACCATGCATTCAACATGCCTTCCCATACAGCCATCTAAGAAGATGACTATCATGTAGCACTATCAGTTAAATAGACAAAATTAGCAGATACTCCCTCCGTTTTTAAATATAAGATGTTTTAGGTGTTTCACATGTTGTCTATATGCATAACAAAATGGGTGAACATACACACTAAAACGTGTCTAGATACATTTGTATACATGTGAATGTGGACAAAAGCTAAAACATCTTATATTTAAAAACGGAGGGAGTAGGAAGTTATGTTGGCTTAGCACAGACAAGCTTGCCTTCAAGCCATAAGTGGATGTATAAGCTGTGTGAAAAGGCGTGCAAATATGAAACAATGTGCGATATACGAAGTATATCTGAACTCTAAGAAGAGACATTATGATGCATAATATTTTGAACTGAATTGCTGAATTAAGTGCTTTCCTCTGATTTCGTCAAAGAATTTTTTAAGTTCTCACATAGATACAAAGATTACAAGGCAGCGTACTCACAAACAGCACACTGCTTCTTAATACATCAAATGTTACGTTGGTGCTTCCTCACTTTGTTGTTTTGACATTCAGAACAGAACATGCTCAAAGCAATCCCATCTCCAAATTATTGCACTATAATGATAAATTCCGCAAATTTACCCATACCTTGTGGACTCATTGTGTCAGGAACATTTGAATATTTGCCACTGAAAACTGTTACTAAATATGTATTTAGGAATCAGGTATTTACAACACACCATCAGGAAATATTAAAGGGTAGTAAAAGCTGCACAATTTACATTTACAGTAGTCCTGCATTTAAATGAAGGAACGCATAACTTCGTGCACAAACAATGGTATTCTACATTTTCAAGATAATTCTTCTATTTCATGACAAACTGTGCAGACATACTCCTATTGGCCTTGTTTCCATTATATGAGATCATTAGTTAGTTAGACAAATCAGCACCACACTCTTCCTCTTAATACCTGCCCCGTCAATCACTTCAAGCAAATCTACTCATATATATATGCTCGAATAATTTAGATCCAAGAGAATTAACATTTTAAATGGATTAAAATGTTTCTATGGTATACATAGTGTGTGTGTTTTATAGACTGCATATACACTGTTTCTAAATTCTGCGATAGGCATGCAGCTGCCCTAATCACGGAAAAGTGCATGCTGACTTCTGAGGTTGCACTGTTTTTACATCTTTATGCAGTTCACAGGTTTGAGTTTCTGAAAGCAACCCGCACAACATCAATCACTAAGATCACAAGATGGAGACAGGATGCAACGTTTACCTGCAACATTTTAAAGCCATGTAGTCGGAACTCTGAAGCCTTGTCCTTCCGGACCAACAGAAAAGATGTGCTCGCCAAAGCTCGGACATCTCCATTTTTAACCTGCAGTTTGGCAAGTCTAATCGTGACACCATGGCTCCCCAACATCATTACATTTCTAGAAATGGAGCAACTACAAGATTTTTCTTAGTGGTACAGCATAATTATCCACAGAGAATGATCGGGGGAAATTAACTATTTGATCAGAGCAGTTGCCTTGCTCTACCAACAAATGGCGCAAGGTTTATGCAACACATTAAGCTATAAGTCTAAGTGCAGAACAATTAGACTATTGTGCCGAATTGGCGATCAGAAAAACGCCTAAAAGTTCGTACTATCAAACACAGGCAGATAATACCCAGCAAAAGATGCGCACTAGTCGCACGGCTGCATCAATGTTTCTGTCAACACAGTAGCTCGAACTAGGAAAATTCATAAACCTTAAGCACGCGGGTAACGACACAACGGGCAGCACCACAAGCGCTCACCGCACACACGGAAGTACATACGAGAAGCAGAAATGGGGGCGGGGAAACGGGGATTAGGAGGAGGACGGGGCAGGCACGGACCGATTCGAGGTAGGCGAAGGCGGCGTTGCGGGCGTCGGGGGAGGCGCGCCAGTCCATCACGGCGGAAATCGCCGCCACCGCGGAGGCCGCGGCAGGTTCGGCGGCCATCTTGGGATGGGGTATTCCTTCTAGAACGCGGAGGAGGACTAGCGCGAGGTGGATACTAGGGTTCGCGGGCGGGGCATTGGCGGCCGGAGTCGGCGGTTGCTAGGGTTTCGGTGTTCGTGGCGGCCGGAGATGCGCTGGCTTAAACGCTGGATTCGTGGGTTTAAGGGGGGGAAAGAAGAGAGTGGGTGAGGGGAGACCAGAGTAGGGGCCAAGGAAAGCGGAGGACAGAACGGGAGAAAGTGGTCGGTGGTCGTCTCGCCGGCTCGTGCCGATGTTCTACTTTTATCATTTCTACGGATTTTTTCGTGCTTTCGAAACGGTCTTCTCTATTTTTCTACTCCGTTTAAAATTATAAAATGTCTTAGAGCATCTCTAACAGCTGCCCTAAATTAGCAGTGGTGCCCTAAAAACCATTTTATAGGGCATCAGAGGACAAAAAAAACAGTCTCCAACAGCTGCCCTATATGGTGCCCTATTATAGGGCTGCCCTAAAATTTGCTCCTATCTGCCCGGGGCAGAGAGGGCCGCGCGCCCCTGCCCTATATTTTCCGTTTCCGCGTGCGCAGCCAACTGCCATGCCCCCCCCCCCCCCTTCCCCGCGCGCGATTCCGTCCCCGATTCGCCCGCCGCCGACGCTCCCCCACCCCGTCGACACTCCCCACCCCGCCGCCGCCGATTTGGCCCCGATTCGTCCGCCACCGACGCTGGATTTGGCCGCCGTTGTCGCGCCGCGATTCAGCTGATTTCCGGCCGCCTCCGCGTCCATGTGGTCGCGCCGCAACTCCGGTGGCTACGGCCACGGCTCGGGTGGCTACGGCCGCAACTCGCTGTGGCCGCGCCGCGACGGGAGTAGCGCCGCGCCGCCGGTCAGGAGCAGCACGGGATACCGTGGCGTGCGGCGCCGTGACTCCGGCCGGTACGCCGCCGAAATCACGGTGGACCACACCCGCATGTGGCACGGTACCTTCCCCTCGGTGGAGCAGGCCGCACGCGCCTACGACGCCGTCGCGGGGCAGTACGGCCGGCCGAGGTCGGAGATGAATTTCTTCGACGTCGTGACCGCCGACGAAGCCACCCGTCAGGCTCCGAGCTTCCGCGTGGTTTGCCGCGCCGTCGAGGAGGAAGACCGGGAGGCACGCCGTCAGCCGTCAGCTCCGGACCACGCAGGCAGATGAGGCGGCGATGGAGAAGCTCCGGCGGGAGAACCCCGAGCTCGTGAATATGGACGAACTGGCAACCGGCGATATTTCATTGAATTTGAAGGACATTTAACAAACTTAAACAAAATTTTACAAACTTAAATGGAATTTAACTAAATTAAAACTAAACCCTAAACAGCGGCGGCGGAGGAAGGCACTCGAGAAGGAGCTAGTCCCGGCGACGATGATCTCCGGCTCGTGAGGAGAAAGTTTCATCTGCGTCGCCGTCGCTGAGGCTTCTGGTTTCGCCCGCGGCGGCTCGGGCCTTGAGGAATGTCTGCATTCCCTCCCACTCCGGCTCACCGTCGCCGAGCCTGGTGGGGTTTGATCTAGCGGCGGGGGAGGGAGGCCTCGATGGCCTCCTGCATTCCCTCCCACTCCGGCTCACCCCAGTCGCCGTCGTTGTCCTCCTCTGCCGGTGCCGGGCCAGGCCCGATGCCGGTGACGCTGGTGCCGGCGCCGTCAAGGGGAGGTCGGGTATCTCGGGGTCGGTCGACGCGCGCTCGTGCTCTTCATCGGAGTGGAACCACTCCGGAGGTGTCTCGTGCATGTGTCTGGGGAGGAAGATGGAGCCGTGGCGTGCCTCGTGCTCCGCGTCGATCACGGCGTCCCAGTATGGCGCCAAAATCGAGTAGAACGGGTCTGCGCGCTGCTCAAACAGCAGGTCCCTGCACTGCCGCGTGATGTACCCGAGGCGGGGCCTGCCGCTCGGCGCCAGCGCCACCAGCACCTTGATGACGTTGAGCACCCACCCCGGTGGGAGCACAAAGCCGTCTGGCACCGGTATGTTGTGTCGGCGGTAGACCTCCACCTCCTCCTCCGACAGCGTCATCGCAGGGAGCACGGCGCGGGAAGAGCTGGCCGCGCCTGGTGGTGGTGCTCGGGACGAACTGCCCTGGGACGCTTTCCACTCCTCCTCCTCGCGACGCATCTCGTGGGCGAACGACTGGTTCATCATCCGGTCCTCCTGGAGGCGTTGCTGCTCGAGGTGCTCGTGGCGGCGCTCGGGTGTCATGGCCGCAGTCCTGGTGGCGTTGGCGCGCTCACGCCGAGCACGCATTCCGCAGCCATCTGCTGGCGGCGGAAAACCTCCTCGGCGCTCTACTCCGGTCGTGACTTGCGGCTGCCTGGCATGGTGGCTAGGGTTTCTATGGAAGAGGCGAGTTGAGAAGTGTTGTCTGGAGAGGAGAGGCGCGTCGGGCGCCGTTTTAAAGCCGACGGGGAGTGGAGGAGGCCGGTCGCCGCATTAACGCTGCCACCGGTACGTATGCCACGTGCATTGACGCCGTCGACGCGTGCGCGCCACCGCCCGACCTTCCAGTGATGCGCTTGACGCGTCGCGTCGTTTGCGCCCGCCAGGGGAGCTGCTGCGTCATTAAAACAGGCATATCTGTAACAATAAATCCGCCGATCATTGTGTCGCTGACGCGTCGTCCCCACCCGTCAGGATTGGACGAGGCGCGCGTTGCCGCGGTTGCGTCCCTAGAAGCTGGGCACGAAGCGAGGTTGTTGGACGTTGTATTGTGGCAACTTTTCTCTATTGGGCGCGCCGCTAGGGAACGGTTTGCTACCGGCGCCTAAAACGCCTATTGAGATCCGAGTTGGGCGGGCCCAATGGAAGATGCTCTGTTTGTCACCATTCCTTTGCTTTTTCTCCCTACATTCCGAACGGGGCCTTACCGTTTATCCCACAGAAAATCCCACCGATGACCCTTCGAGAAAAATCCTCTCAATTTTGTGCCCCTCCGCTCGGCCGCCGCATCACCGGCGCAGGATCGCGCGGTTCCCAACTCTAGTCGCTGCCGTAGGCATGTGCGAGGCAAGTACGGAGGCGTGGTGGGGCCGGCGGGCGTGGGCACTCCTCTCGGCCGTCCGCGCGCGGGCGCCGCTGGTGCAGTGCATCACTAACCTGGTCTCCATGGACCTCGTCGCCAACGCGATGCTCGCCGCCGGCGCGTCCCCCGCCATGCTCCACTGCCTCCGCGAGGTCCCCGACTTCAGCCCGCGCTGCGACGCCGTATACATCAACGTCGGCACGCTCTCCGAGGATTGGCTCCCCTCCATGCGCGCCGCCGCCTCCGCTGGCCGCCCCTGGGTGTTCGATCCCGTCGCCGTTGCGGCCTCCGGCTTCCGAATGGAGGCCTGTCTCTCGCTCCTCGCACTCCGCCCTGCCGTTGTAAGGGGGAACGCGTCAGAGATCCTCGCCTTCGCCTCCCGCTCAGACTCCTCCTCCTTCAAGGTACCATCATTGCTATTGCTATTGCTAGCACGGCACTCTCGTCTTTCCCAATTTCCAATCTACTGTAGCATCGACTGATATCTTAACTAAACTCCCTCTATAAAAACCTAACTACTAATTAGACGATTGATTGTGAAATTGCTGTTGAGTATATAAGCAATTGTTCGACTAAATTAATCCAAATATAAATCATGAGCATGGCGTAAACATTGCTAATGGCATACTGAAACTTGATGATATGATCATGTACTAGGCAGATAGTAGAAGCATCTACACAAATCGCTAGTACCGCAAACATGGAAATAAACAGGAGCGGGATAAATGTGTTATACCCTCCAATTGGCCAGTTGGCCGTAGCAGCAGCGGTGGTACCGGTCTCCTCGGCAATCTTGTCGGCGTCGGTGCTCATGGTGATGACGAAGGTGACGCAGACGTAGTTGATGCAGACGAACGGAAGCGAGCAGTCGCTTTTAATCTCATTGTTATGTGTTTGTTGGACTGCATGTTGTCCTTTGAACTCTTTACCTTGACAATAACTGTCTGATTGTCACAGTTCATAAGGATAGCCGGTACTGGCTTTTCAACCACTGGCAAGTCCATCAAAAGATCTCGAACAGTCCATCAAAAGATCTCGAAGCCATCCTGCTTCGACACCAGATGTGTCTAATGATGTTAATTCTGCTTCCATTGTCGATTTCGTTAAGATCGTTTGCTTGCAAGACTTTCAGGAAACAACGTCACCTCCTAGGGTAAACACATAACCCGTTGTGGCTTTCATCTCATCAGCATCAGAGATCCAATTCGCATCACAATACCCTTCAAGCACTGACGGGTATCCGCTATAGTGAAGTCCATAGTTCACGGTACCTTTCAAATAGCGCATAATTCTTTCAACAACATGCCAATGCACATCACCCGGATTGGAAACAAACCGGCTCAGTTTGCACACAACAAACATGATGTCAGGCCTTGTAGCGCTCTCTAGGTACATGAGTGAACCAATTACTTGAGAGTATCTCAGCTGATCCTTAGCTGTGCCTTTGAATTTTCGAATATGCACACTAGGATCATATGGTGTTGGAGAAATTTTGCAGTCCGAATATCCAAATCGACTCAGAACTTTCTCAACATAATGGGATTGCAGAAGTGTAATTCCACCCTCATTATTTCTCAAAATAGCTTGATGTTCAAAATAACATCAGCCACACCAAGGTCCTTCATCTCAAAGTTCTGAGATAGAAACGACTTAACCTCCTCAATGACTTTGAGGTTGGTTCCAAATATCAGTATGTCATCAACATACAAGCACAACATAACTCATTCGCCCCCACCATGACGATAGTATACGTATTTGTCACCTTCATTAACAACAGAGCCAACATATGTTAAAGTTGTATTGAACTTCTCATGCCATTGCTTAGGTGCTTGTTTCATGCCATATAAAGATTTCAGTAACTTACACACCTTTCCTTCCTAACCATCTATTACAAAGCCATCTGGCTGTTGCATGTAGATTTCCTTGTCTAGCTCTCCGGTGAGGAAAGCCGTCTTAACATCCATCTGGTGGACGAGAAGACCATGCGAGGCCGCCAGCGAGAGTAATACTCGTATGGTGGTCAGTCTGGCCACTGGTGAATAAGTATCGAAGCAATCTTCCTCTTCTTTCTGGGAATAACCCTTGGCCACAAGCCTAGCCTTGTACTTTTCAATCGTACCATCTGGCCTAAGTTTCTTTTTGAACACCCACTTACATCCCAATGGTTTACAGCCGTAGGGACGTTCAGTGATTTCCCATGTCCCGTTAGCCATGATGGAGTCCATCTCGCTACGGACCGCTTCTTTCCAGTAGTCAGCATTCGGAGATGCATAAGCCTCTGAAATAGAATTGGGAGTGTCATCCACAAGGTACACAAGGAAATCATCACCATCATCCTTCTCAGGATTTTCATCATGCGTTTATTCATAATATTCCATAGGAATGGCAGGTTCAGGAGTCTCATCAGATTCCTGTCTAGAAGTGCTTGGCATATCTCTCATGGGAAAAATATCTCAAAGAATGTAGCATCTTTAGACTCCATAATTGTACCGACCTTCACGTCAGGTACCTCAGATTTCACTACTAGAAATCTATAGCCGACGATTCTTAGCGTAGCCCAAATTAACACAATCCACACTCTTTGGTCCAAGCTTACGCTTTTTGGGGATCGGCACGTTGACTTTCGCCAAACAACCCAAGTACGCAAGTATGAGAGTCATCCTTCTCTTCTCCCATTGCTCATAGGGAGTGATCTCATTGTCTTTTGTCGGAACTTTATTTAGGACATGACATGACGTCAATATAGCCTCCCCCTACCATGCCTTGGATAAACCCGATGTATCTAACATGGCGTTAACCAAATCTGTTAGAGTACGGTTTTTCCGTTCGGCAACCCCATTTGACTGGGGTGAATAGGGAGGTGTCCTCTCATGAATAATGACGTGTTCCGCACAGAAAGAATCGAACTCATTCGAGAAGTACTCTCCACCATGATTTGACCGGATTCGTTTAATTTTCTTTTCAAGTTGATTCTCAACTTCTGACTTGTAGATTTTAAAGTAGTGTAGAGCCTCATCTTTAGTGCTTAACAAATACACATAGCAATATCTAGTGGAATCATCTATCAGCGTCATGAAGTATCTCTTTTCACCTTTAGTCAACACACCATTCATTTCACAGAGATCAGAATGTATGAGTTCTAACGGTGCCAAGTGTCTCTCCTCCGCAGCCTTATAGGGATTGCGAGGTTGCTTTGCTTGCACACACGAATGGCACTTAGAACCTTTAGCTAAAGTGAAACTTGGGATTAAATTCAATTTTGCTAGCCGTGTCATACATCTGAAACCAATGTGACAAAGACGTGAATGCCAAACTTCAGTTTCATTAACATTCGAATGAATATTGTTCACGACTTTATTACAAAAATCAGCGAGGGAAAAGCGGAACAGGCCTCCGCATTCATAACCTTTTCCAACAAATAGTCCATATTTCGTAACAACTACCATGGTTTTTGAGTCGCCGACTAGTCGGCGACTCGCGACTAGTCGGCGACTTGGAGCGACTAGTCCCGACTTGGAGCGATTAATCGCCGAGTCGTGGGCGGTTGGCGACTTGCTTGAGTCGCGACTCAAAAACCTTGACAACTACTTTATTAGACTCAAAGACCAACTTAAACCCTTTTCTACAGAGAAGAGAGCCACTAACGAGATTCATCTTGATGGCGAGGACATGCTGCACGTTCTTGAGCTGCACGATCCTTCCCGAAGTAAATTTCAGATCGACCGTGCCAACACCATGAACAGAAGCACTCGCGCCATTCCCCATCAGTACGGAACTGTTCCCTGTGACCTGATAAGAAGAAAACAATGAGATGTCAGCACATACATGAATATTTGCACCCGTATCAATCTACCAATCGTTAGACTGACAAACTGAAAATACAGTAAACAAATTACCGTACCCGGATGACCCATTCTCATTGTTGCTCACAATCATGTTGACGGAATTGGAGTCCTGTCCTGGCTTGAACTTCTTCGGGCACTTGTGAGCCCAGTGTTCCTCTAAACCACAGGTGAAGCAGCCACCTTTCTTCTTATCCTTCTTGAAGGGCTTCTTACCCTTCTTCTTGAAGTCGGTATTCTGTTGGACACCAGGTTTCCCCTTGGGCTTGTGGAAGTTGAAGTTCTTCTGTACCATATTGGCGGCACAAGTCTCTTCAGTCCCTTTTTCGTGCGAGTCTTTTGCTCTCGAATTCTGCTCAACACTCAGATGGCCGATGACATCCTCAACTGAGAATTCACGCCTCTGATGTTTCAGAGTACTAGCAAAATTCCTCCAGGAATTGGGCAGCTTAGTGATTATGCATCTCGCGACAAATTTGCCCGGTAAATCACACTTGAGAAGCTCAAGCTCCTTAGCGATGCACTTTATCTCATCTCATGAGCTTGTTCCAATACAGAACGGTTTTCAACCATCGTGGAACTGCTCTATAGTGTACATCTCGCTTCGAGCGCCTCCCACAAGTCCTTGGCAACCCACACATGTAAATATGCATCAACCAACTTATCTACGATTACGCTCAGAACGGCTCCAACAAAGACGACGGTGGCATCCCTAAATGTCTTCTTCTGTTCAGGAGCAATCGTTCCCGTGTGAGTGACACCGTCGACCCAGAACACGTTCATCGCCGTAAGCCATAAGGTTGTT
Source organism: Poa pratensis (assembly GCA_947311845.1). Taxonomy (NCBI): domain Eukaryota; kingdom Viridiplantae; phylum Streptophyta; class Magnoliopsida; order Poales; family Poaceae; genus Poa; species Poa pratensis. The sequence continues at coordinate 908,801 of CAMZMU010000109.1, read as the reverse complement.
TTGGTCTGCCAACGCTTAAAGTACGTCCCCGTAAACGGGGTTGGTTTCAGTGCGGCAGCAAAAACTTGGATCGAAAATTGCCTACACAGATTAGGTTTTTGGATTGTTGAGTATATAAGCAATTGTTCGACTAAATTAATCCAAATATAAATCATGAGCATGGCGTAAACAGTGCTAATGGCATACTGAAACGTGATGATATGATCATGTACTAGGCAGACAGTAGAAGCATCTACACAAATCGCTAGTACTGCAAACATGGAAATAAACAAGAGCGGGATAAACGTGTTATACCTTCCAATTGGCCAGTTGGCCGTAGCAGCAGCGGAGGCAGCAGCGGTACCGGTCTCCTCGGCAACCTTGTCGGCGTCGGTGCTCATGGTGATGACGAAGGCGACGCAGACGTAGTTGATGCAGACGAACGGAAGCGAGCAGTCGCGTAGGAGACGCTCCCCAAAAGCCTAATCGCCCCTCTCCCGTACAGGATGTGGAGAGGCGGGGTTTCGGAGGCCTGCTCTCCCGTCGGCCGTGTACGCGGTGGATGGGATGGGATCACCGAAGGCAGCAACAGCGAGAGGAAAGACAGTGGCCGCGCGCGGAGCAGATGTGATATGTTCTATATCTCTGGAGAGGAGCGACCTTTCTTATATAAGCACATAGGAGGAGGTGAGAGGTCCAACAGAAATGCACACAATGAATCACAATGAATTCTGGTAACGTCCGTACTTAAGACAAAACGTTTCAGCTCGTATTCATTTCGCATTCATTTTCCATTAAGACAAACGTTTCAGTTGACCGCTCATATTCCATTCCTGCGTGACAAAAAGAATACATTGGCTTGATTCCCGCAACCCGTGGCGCGCGCGTGTCGTGACGAGGCGGGCGGCAGAGGAGGAGGAGTGCGCGTGTGGAACGCCTCTCTTCACTTCACAGCCAACTCATACCTGTGGGAGAAGAGCTCACCTTATATGTTCGTGTACATCTCTCCCAACTAGCCATGTGGGACTAAACTCCCACCACTTGCCATGACAACATGGGCCTTTAGGGATTTTCTGGAATTGTTAGATGGGCCTAAAGCCCACCCTAATATTTCAACAATTGGATAGTCTAGGACAAACGGGTCTTCAGTTTTGTTTCGAAATGGGGGAGCTGCCCCAGCCTCTGCATCTGGTTGATGCATACGGAGCTTTTATTGCTTTTATTAAAAGGGGCCTTCAGTTAACTGGATGAAATGAAGTGAAGGAAATAAGACATCTAAACATTCTCCTTACAACCTTTAAACCCCGTTAAGCCTTATCTACTAGCATACTACCATCCTTCTATTAGCTGATTTGATCCACATGCTCCGGGAGTCCTGGTACTGTTGTTTCGGTCGACTCTTCTTCCTTTAGACCATACGATGTGCCATATGTTGTTTCGGGAGATCGTCTATTTTTTTCGGAATTTTTCGACATGTTTTGAATTTTCAAAAAAATCGATCTCACCTAAGGTGAGATCCTACCCAAGTCTTCCCACATATGTCATCGTGCTTGTCTTCCAAATATGTTGTCCATGGAATCTTGTGGCCAACTCCAGATTTAGCTAAAAACTGGAATAGCCCAGCTTTAATTGGAAGCTAAAATAAAGCAGTTTGACACAACCTGTAAGGTCCAAACGTACTGAAGATACCTTGTACAGTAACAGAACACTAGAATGGCAGAACAGCAAGTCTGCTTAACTACAGAAGAAACACGAAGAAAAGGAAAACTGCCTTCCTTTGGGGCGGATAACTCAAGCCATTGTCATGCCATGCCAGCTTTGAAGAGAGACATGCCTTTATTGTCACGGGGAAATGACCTAGATACACAACTTTGACATACATACAAGTGTGCAACAATATATGTAACTATCGACTAGCAATATACTAAAATAGTAATATGTTCCACAACTTTTAGTGTTTATAAGTTAAAATAATGGATACCAATAATTGCTTGCGAAAGTTAAGAAACTGCACCCCGGGCTAATTGCAAAAGACAAGCAGCATTGGCAGAATAAATTATAGGACCTCAAGTCCTCGATAACCGATATAAAAATACAAATTGACCTCCAATTATCAAGTGTGCAATTGCAAAATGACCAACAAAAACTAAATGTGTAAGAATATTATCTTTTGATATTTACACTCTCCCAACTTATGAAGCATGGTGACTTTCTTTCTTTCTTCATTTGTTGTTTCTCCACATAGAAAATAACATCACCATTCAAACTATCGTCATTGAGCTGATTGCGCAGATAGGTGCTCACAAGTTTTATGGCTGAAAAACACATTCCACGTGTAGTAGTGCGACGAGCAACATTAGAACTAGTTTGGAAAGACGATAAACCAGAGTATAACAAATATGCTTCCCTGCCCCTACATTTTTTTGTGAAAGCTCATACATAACTTGTGTATTGAAGAATCTATCATATTCTTGCACGTCAACAACGTAGAGCATAGAAGCAAAGATAATTAAGATCTCTCAGTTCAGCTGATTCAAAATCATTTGGATATAGTTAATCCAATCCCACCAAATTATCAAATTAAGATCATGAAATAAATCTCTTGGACTTAGAGCGTCTAACCAACAAGCAACTTGAATTAGCCAATCAAGAACATCATAATCCACTTGATAATGATGTTTGTTGGTAATTCTAGTTATTTGCCGTCTCTTCGTGGATTGACGTATGCTTCTTCCTTTTCCAACCCAAAAATATCACTCTTCTCGCAAAATTCACATGCTTCACTTAGCCAGGATTCCTACCAATTTCTCTAATTCCAACAAAATGAGTTGATTTTATTTTTGAAGTTCAAAATGAGTTCTTGTTGACCACTTAATGGCATTCACTGTGTCTTGATCCTTCTGTGCTTCAGTGTTAATGGCAAATTGTTGGTGGTTACTAAAATAGTAACATAAGATAGAAAAATAAGAGAAAATCAATTGACTGGAATAACACCAGAAAACATTTGCCTGATTTCTATTTGTTCTGTCCTTTTGTCTTACTTTTCCACAAACTCTAGCACTTCGGCAACCGTTGGAACATGTCAACCGGACTTTTTAGTGTTTTATATCGAGAACTCAAACACGTATTTTCAAGCCATTAAGGTATTACTCTTGACGGATATTGTTCAATTTGTAAGTTGCTCACATCCTAGGAACTTATGCACTTGTTCATGATTAATATTTCAAATCATGTCTTTTTATTTTGAAGATCCACCTAGGCACCCACCACATTTAATGATCTCTATCTTGATAAACATGGTAGATAGATTTTCGAGTGCATAAAGCTTTACAATGTGGGATACCTAGAAGTCTAGAACTGGAAAAGCATTAAACCAAAAGCAATGCCTTCAAAGACATGGAAATACTTCTTGGAATTCTCATTTGTAAAGCACTGGAAAGTTTGGTTTACATATTCTCAATAGTTGTCAAAGTGGTAGAATTTATATAACATGAATACAAGAGCAGAACAAATATACATCAAGCAAATGGTCTTCTAAGGTATTTCAATATTATTTTTTGTACATCTCATATTGACAATCTTAATAATCAAACCTTGTCATTAGCATTGTGGCAGAAGGATAAAAAACATATTGAATGCTATTAACTGTGAAATCAACTAGAACTCAGTTGCTGAACTCAGTTGTCCCAAAAGATGATGAGCTTGGTCTTTCCACTTGATTTTGATTCCGGGTAGTTGAGAAATCTTAATCACCAGTCTGTGCGAAGAGGATATATTCTTCAACATACAAGTTTCTTAAAGAATGGTGGAGACAACAAAGCATATGTGTTACACACACACCAAGTCTATACTGCTGAGGAACTAATACTTTGTAAATTGTAATTGCAGGGCGTGGACAGTTCACATGACTCAGGGGACGCCCTGCAAGCCGCAAAAGCATTGGCACAGTCCAGCGGGGCTGTAGTTGCAGTATCTGGAGCTGTTGATTTCATCACCGATGGTGAGCAGGTCGTTAGTGCGAGCAACGGTGTGCCCATGATGCAGAAGATCACAGCGACAGGGTGTGCTGTGACTGCCCTTATAGCGGCATTTGTCGGGGCAGATCCGTCTGATGCTCTGGTCGCGGCAGCATGTGCTCTTGCGATCTTTGGGCTTGCTGGAGAGATCGGGATGGAGTCAGCTAGGGGACCTGCCTCTCTCAGGATGCACCTCATCGATGCTCTCTACGGCCTCGACGAGCAAACCGTCACATCTGGAGTAAAAATTTCGCTGCTCCCATAATGCCTGTTCCCCATGACTATGAATGTTCATGAAATACAGAGTCTGGAGTAGGATCGCTTCATCTCCTCGGTGCTTTGAGAACTTGAAGCAGACCATACCCCCTGAATAGTCCGGTGACCTTCCAGGCTATACTGAGTACATAGTTGTGAATTGTGATGCTAAAAATATTATGCATGTGTGTCATCTTCACAGACAATGATGTTACACAAAATAAGAAAGCCAGTTGAAATAAGTAAAACTGCACGAGAGCTTTGCTGCTGGCTTTTGTGCAATGGCTTTGATAACTGAACGAGTTGTCTGTTCCAACGTTTTGGTGCAAAGAATCACGTGGTTGCATCTTTAGTTAACTTGCAGGCACCGACGCGAACAAGGTGCGGGGAGGAAAGTAGGAGAAACTGAGGCTACATTAGCTGGGATTGGAGAAGAAAAATAGAACATTTACGGTTATCACGTAACCAAGTAAATTACAGGACACCGTCTCGCGTGCATATACGGTTATCAGAATGAATTATAACCTTTCTCACAATTAGACTTTTGTATCTGGAACAAACCAAAGCGCCTAAGACCATTAATAATCCACACGGAAATCAGGTTAGTATAGCATCATGCATCACTCGATCTCCGATGTGTGGCCGTGCATCAGCAGCTGAGCTAGCTAGTAGTAGGACGAGTTTTTGTGGAGGTCGAGGATGGCGAGCATGAGGTGGACGAGGTTGGTGAAGGCGGCGATGAGGGAGACGATGACGGCAGCCATGGCGCGCTCGCAGAACTTGTCGTAGACGTGGCACACCTTCCCCCACCGCACGTGGGAGTTGCCGCGCTCTCCCAGGATGCCGAACTCCGCTGCGGCCCCCACCGCCGAGAACAGCAGCGCCAGCATCACCAGGTCGCCGATCATCAGCGGCACCACCGCACTCCGGCTCCGGCACGCCGCCAGCGACACCGCCGAGAAGGCGCACGCCATCGCGTTCGCCACCACGAAGTACCTGCAAGTAGGCGCCGTATAGAATGCACATGTCGTTAACTGGCCAATTCCACGCTGCAAAGGTACTATAGAATTAGGATAGCTATAGCTTTGGTCCCGCCCCCAACCTATAGCGGTACCGACCATGAAGACCCGTCCCCAACAGATACCGGTACCGGCTATGAAGGCCTGTCCCCAACAGATACAGATACCGGTACCGGCCATGAAGATTTCGCCCTTCTCAAGTGCAACAATGAACAAAATCTTTAATTCTCTGCAAAAGATATACGTAGAAAAATCCCATGCACCGCTAACTAAGCCACCTGAAACAGTACTATATCAGGTTTCATGTATAAATCAATTGACAAAAGTATGTTCTCCGTACGTTTTCTTATTTTGAGGTATGTATATATTGATGCTTTGTCGAGAAATACTACAGTAGTTACTTTTTGTCGATTAATGATTTTTCTGTGGGGAGTTTTTCCCGGTTAATGATAGCCGAGCAAGCGAGCATCGACACAGACGTATCGGACGTACAGCGCATCTTCACGCAACTGCATGCCTAGAGGATTACAGGGAACGATCGGTTGGAGACGTCTCTACCGGAAAGACAAAGAATCATGCTGCGTTGGCCCACGGTGGCTTGTGAGGATGGGCGAGGAGTTGGCAGCTGCACCGTCTGATTATCTCTTTCTGCAATAATGGTGAGCGGCCGGATCGGATGATCGCTGGATCGATCGAGCCACGTGTGGCGTACAAGGACATCCATGTATTTCTAGTATTTCTTGTACGATGCATTGACGTGGAATTCCGTCGACCTTGGACAAAATGACGTCGCTGTAGTGGCCATTATTCGCACCGCATTCTTGTTGGTCTTGGTCTCTTGGACGTAGACTTGTGTTGACCAATTGTTCTTGATGTATAATGTTGGATTGGTACCACTTATACAGTAAAGAACAATTCAAAGCAGCAAGGACGCACCTAAAGCAGGTTAATTTAGTTGCCTGAAAAGCTATACGTAATTCTAGTTTGTCTTGGCATCCTTGTCTATAGTAAACCGCAAAGGGTCTTTCTAGGTAGGAGAAAGAGAGTGGTTTGTTCGTACGTGGGATCAAAGCTCGCAAGATCTTGCAGTGGGCGGTAGGAATCAGCTAGCTGGATAGACATTTCTTGCGTACGTGCCGTCCTTCTCACCGCCAAAAGTGCGTATCCCTGTCGGTGAATCGCTTTTTGTTTTGTTTCTTGATCGGCTGCATATATATCACTGCCAAAGAGAGTGACACATCGATGGTACCGGAAAGAGGGTGAAGAACACCCCCCCTTTTCGAAACGTACGCGGCATCATTCTATCGATCCATTGTCTCTTGTCCGATATAATGATGAATATAGCTATAATTCTCAAAAATACAATAATATACTTATAAAGAGTAAGTATTTCACTAGGTTACCTACTTTTGCATACTCGTCTCGTGAGTACGATACGTTGAACAAAAAATAAATTTCGATAGAGGCAAAAAAAAACGAGAAGAAACCATGGACAATCGAATTTAGAAGATAATCAAAAGGTGCAGTTGGCTGAAGAGCGCCAGAACAATTGCGGTGCTAGATCACCAGGATCAAGTGGTGGGACTTACACGAAGGCGGAGGAGTAGGACATCTTGGCCGTGACGGGAACCTGCAGCGGCGGCAACGTGTCAGCGATGGTGACCTGGACGGTGCTGGTCTGCCGGTCCACGCCCATAAGCACGGCGGCAACAAGCGTCGCCGCCAGGATGAACACCCGTAGCGCCACGCTGCAGCCGTCCACCGCCGGCTTGCGGCCGACCGCTGCCGCCGCTCCCGTGTAGCCTCTGCGGCTATCTGAGGCACCGCTGACGCCGTTAAACCCGGGCTTCGCACGCGACTCCATTGCCGACACCGGTGGTGTGCCTGTGGTTTCTTCTTGAGCAGTTAGGCGGACAGAACGGTGCGTGTGGAGTGCGGTAGTGAGAGAAGAGCAAGCTAAGGTACTGTAGGCTTTGGGCTAGAATGCGTTGTACGGGGTTGGGTATTTATGGTTGGAAAATGGGATTGCCGCGATAGCCGATGGGAATGGTTGCCTGGAACATGCGCTGACTGACCGGGGACAGGGGAGGAAGCGGGTTCCGGGAATTCGTAGCCATAGTTTGCAAAGCGTATTGTGTATTTGTGTTGGGAAAATTGAGGTGCGCCTTAAATTATATTGGGGTGGCTATAAGCTGGTGTAAAAGCATCTCCACCAGCGCCCCCATATCCCTGGCAATCAGCCTAACGGTGATCTGGAAAAAGTCCCAACGGTGCCTCCCATCGGTCTGAACGACCCGAAAAACTGTCTGCCAACTCCTTGTCTGCCTTGAACTTTCGGACCGACCCAAAGGGCGTAGAACACACCCGTACAAGCCCTTCATGTGGCACGCGGAGCCTACCCGGCAGTGAGATATATCAAAACCCAACCTGATTCCCCCTTCTTCCACAATGTTCCTCACGTTTTAGCCGCCGCTGCTGCCGCAAATCGCAAGTTCCTTTTAACGTTGCCTATACCCATCCCCCCGTGCGTCCGCCTGTCCCGTTCTACACCGTTGCTGCCAGTGGTCATGGAGAAGACGAAGGAGGAGCAATAGACATGGAAGGCGTCGGAGAAGACATGAAGGAACACAGAGACCGGTGACCGAAATGCCCGGCGCAAAGGGCAGGGTGAAAGACAGAAGGACCTCGTCATCCACAATTTTTTTGAATGATCCTCGTCATCCACATGGCGGAGCCCACCATTTGTGGCGCCGACTCAGCGGGCGATTTCATCCAAGGGGTCACCATCGCCGGTCATTCAGGGAGCTCCACGTCGTCTTCACCGACCTACTTTTGTGAAGATGGGTTCGTCGCTTCCCAAACGTGTTTCTGCTCCCCTAAAAACAGCGAGAACGAGCCCGTCAATCCTACCTTCGTCGATATCTTCATCGTTGGATTTGTCCATTTTCTGTGCCACTTTCCCACCCAAGGCCTTCATAAGCGGGGTCTTACTTTTCAAGCCATGTGCCCTTGTAAACAAATTTTTCTCGTGGGAATCCCACTTGATCCAATACTATCAAGCAAGATTTGACCATGTTCGTCTTTCACTCATTATTTGTCGTGTGAGATTAGGTCTAGGGAAGGTGACGACGAAGGGAATGGATCCGATGACCAATACATGACTTGTGACCAATTCTTTGGCCTCCAACGATCCTTGAATTATGGATATGAGCATGGACTACAATCTTGTGGGGGTGCTCGAACGAGCTTGGGGCGGCACGATCTGGTGGTGTGGCGATGAATATTTTCGGCGGCCTAGGGTTTCACCGCGAGGTACATGAGAGAGGAGAGAGCTAGAGGGGAGAAGGAGAGGCACGCCGTCTGCTTTACACTCCTATAGGGATGTGCGGTGGCGCGGATCTTGGCCAGGTAGTTGACCGGTGCAAGGCCTCGCAAGACGCAACTGCTTGCCTGGTCCGAGGAAGAGGACAACATGGATCCTGACAACTTGACAAGGGTGGGATCCATCTTTGAGGATTTTGATCTTTTATGGACTTGATTTTTTTTTGAATTATTTGGGGGAACTTAAACATGTCAGAAAAATAAAGTGAAAACACTGGGAGATTCCTATTTTTTATGCAGCACCTCCCCCATATTTTTAGTTTGAATTGAATCAATTTGACCATATTTAAAAATAAAGGACGGTATTGGGCATTTTTAGGGTTTCCCACTTCATTTTAAATGTAAATTTTTTCTCAAGTTAAAAAATAATGCATGCCCTGCTCATGATCAACTATTTTACACTTTATTACAAACTTGGATGTTACAAAAACATTTCAAATCTTATATGTGAAACGGGGCCTAAGGGTTCTAATCCTGATGGGAACGTATCACGTGAAAATGTGTTAATTTCTGCAATCTGCAAATTATCTATGGGGTCATTGGATTAGATACGAATGGTCAGATTTCTTCATCTCCTTACCTCCATCGTGCAATTATGGGAATACCCTACACACCTATTGTCGTGGACTTCAATCCTCTCTTTTATCAATCTTTCTGGTACAATAGTATAAGAGGCGTCCCCTTCCTGGCGACTAGCTTCAACTCCCCCACTGGTAGCTCCTCCCCGTCCACTCCTGAATCCGGCTGCGTATAGCTCCGAAGTGTAGCCACTGTAGTGGTAGTCCCTCTCCTCAAATCAAAGCTGCCACACATGCAGCCTTCCTGTGCAGTTCTTCATGAATTTATGTTCGGCTCAGATGTCAAACAAACTTCCTGCTTAGTCTTTTTTCTACATGATGTATCTGTGCGGAGTGCTAGATGGGAATGGTAGCATATTTCGGATTCATCTACGAACTGTTTTTTTAGACCTAGAAACCGTTGGGGAAACCCCTGATAGGGTAAAGGTGACCGATCTTTCGATGAGATGGATAACTCTCGATTTGGGTGGAGGTCGACGTTGACGATCCGACTACAAACGTGCGGGACGTTGCGCCTTAGCAATCGCTACACCAACTTCCGAGGCTATTGATCTCGCCGGGGCTAGATCAACCTGATCCGAAGATCAATTCCTGCAGGCAATCGAAGAACTAGCAAGAATTATAGATGCAATCAAGATATTGCGGATAAAAGATGAAATCTTTATAGATGGGATTCTGCAAGTGCGTAGTACAAGAGGTCTGAACCGACACTGTTTTCTATGGCGAAGAATAGCAATGGCTAAGTCTTAAACTAAACAAAATCCGAGTCTAAACCCTAAACAAAGTCGTCTATATATTGGCGGCCGGCCGGACACGCTCGATGCCTGAGCCTCGTACACGATGGAATAGTTGGGCTGAGTAGTAACTATAGGAGCTGGCCCAACGTCTGGACGTTCCGCGCGTGTATATGGTCGAAGCCCATTTTCCTTTTGACGTCGTCATGTGTACTGGAGACAGCAGCTAGCAAGCATGGTTCATGGATTGATCGATCATCATGCATAGCTTGGCACGCACATGCATGATCGTATGGGAGACAAGCACGACATGCATGCTTGTGCTGTTCCATGCATCGGTAGCAGCAAATCTGGTGTCCTTAACACGTACACCTCCGAAGATAATAGTTCTCGCATCTTAACCCGGGGCTTATACAAATCCACACGATGTCTGCATGTGATAAAAATAGGTGTTGTATCTATATCTTTATTATCAAAATAATATATCAAATAATTAGTACTAGAAATCACCTGGAAAACATGCTCGTGAGTAATAATTTTGGTAGTATCCAAGATACTCATGTCCATATCAACCCCTACGGTATTATTTTTTATATATTAAAAAAACGGAGAGGGAGCCTAGAGATTAGGCAGAGTTTTACAGGTATTTACATGGGAGAGGTTGGCGGGAGAGAATGTACAGAGGGTGAAACAAAACACCCCACACAAAAAGCGAAAGAAGCAAGAGCTTAAAAAGAGTTCAACCAGTCCGACAAGGCCTCTCTATGAGAAGCCTTTACTCTAGGAGTGACCAGACCCAAGTCGTGTTTAAAAAAAGCCTTCCACTTGGCGAGAGACTGGCGTTGTCCTTAAAAAATCTTCTGGTTTCTAACTTTCCAAATCCCCCACATTGCACAATACGCCACCTCCAGGAACTTTGGACCCTGGAAAGACAGCTTGGCCCTTTCAAACATGCTCTCAATCGATGGCGCATCAGGCCAGGAAATATGGAGCAGGCGCCAAACGCGTTGAGCGAAAGCACAGTTAAAGAACAAATGCTCCCTCGTCTCACGTTCATTAGCATTGCAAACAACACACATGACACCAGAATCAAGATGCCAATGACGTCTATCCATCATGTCTCTTGTATTCAGCCAATAAACTAGCAAGAGCCAGACGAAGATTTTTTGCTTGTGCAGTATCTTACTCTTCCAGAGCTTCTTGAAAATCAACGACACCTCAAGACCATCAAACATGAAATTGTAGTAATTTTTTGATGCATAGGGACCTTGTTTAATGGTGCATGCCCAGCTATCCATCATAGAGCGACTGTCCCCATCCTATTTGAGCTGCTGCAGAAGTGTTGACCTTAACAAGTTCATCCAGGGCCTGAGCAGAGATCGGAACAGCAAAGTGATCACCATAGTCATCCATCTGGTTGCAAGAGAGCATGGCACTTAGGGAGACATCCGAATCAATGGCAAACGAGTATAGTCTCGGAAACTGCGTAGCAAGCAACTCGGAAGACCACCTATCCTTCCAAAAAAGAAGTGATGTTCCAGCTCTTGGCTGACAAGATGTAATACCTCGGAAGTTTGTGAATAATTTGCAAACATCACGCCACCAAAAAGATCCAACCGGCGGGGAGGCATGAGGAACATAATTCTGGTAATAAGAGTCCTAGACCATCTGAACCCAGGGTGTTTCATGGTGAGAAAAGAACTTGAAGATATGTTTCATGAGCAGAGCATCATTTTGGATGGTTAGGTTAATAATCCCTAAACCACCCTTGTTCTTGGGTCGGCACACAAGCTCCCAAGCTTCAAGAGCCGAACCTTTTCCCCTTTCTCTGTCTTTCTTGTCCCAAAGGCAGTGCCCTCTAGATCTATCAATAACTTTAACCACAGTCTTGTTCAGCTTGATCATACACATATAGAAAGTGTGCAGTGTAGAGAGTACATAGTTTATAAAAGTGACCTTGCCTCCATAATTAAGGAACCTGGAGCAAGCATTCATGCGCCTCTCTACACTGTCAGTCAAAGGAGCCATCTCAAGAACCGTAGGTCGGGTGGTACCAAGTGGAAGACCCAAATAGGTAAAGGGCATCTTTCCAACTGAACATCCAAAGAACTTAGCCAAACAGGTGGCATACATAATGTCAATGTTAATCGGAACCAAGCAGGATTTTTGGAAATTGACCTTTAGCCCGGTAGCCTTTTGGAACGACATGAGAGTGGACCTTAGAGAGTCCAATTTCTCGAAGCTAGCTTCCATGGAGAGTAAGGTGTCATCGGCGTATTGGACAATTGGGAAATCCTGACCTGTGAACGTGATAGGGGGTACAAGAAGACCAGCAAAATGCAGATCATTGATCATGTATTGCAAAAGATCAGCTCCTTCTACAAACAACATGGGAGACAAGGGATCGCCTTGTCAAACGCCACACTTGCAGAAAAATTTCTTCCCAGGCACCCATTAAGAAGCACCGCTGAAGTTGCAAAAGAAAGGATATTACCAATCCAAGAGATCCAACGTCCATCAAACCCTTTTTTCTTAAGCATACTTAGAATGGCAGAATGCTCAATCAGATCAAACGCTTTCTCGAAGTCCAGCTTCATGATAATGCCACCCTTCTCAGAATGCTTACAATGATGTAGATACTCAAAAGACCAAGCCAAACAATCTTGAATTGTTCTAGTCTTCAGAAAACCAAACTGATTAGTGTGAACAATATCAAGGATTTTTGATTGCAATCTGTTGGCTAATAGCTTAGTTATAAGTTTTAGAGCAGAATTGAGAAGGGAGATCGGCCAGAAGTCATTAGGAGTTTCAGGTGACTGCTTCTTTGGGATCAAAGTGATAAGTGAATCATTAATACATTGTAAGGAGAGGTTCTGCTCATAAAAATCTTGACAAAGCTTATAAAAGTCAAATTTGATGATAGACCAACAACTCTTGATGAATTTTCCATTGAAGCCATCCGGACCCGGAGCCTTATCAATAGGGAGGGAAGCAACCACTGAATCAATCTCTTTTTCCGTGAAAGGAGTAGAAAGAGAGTGAAGATCATGTCCAGGTTTAACTAGATTTAGAATTTCAATAGGTATCTCAGTTTGAATGGTTGTGCCAAGTCTATCCTTGAAAGAGTGCCAGAGAACTGCTGCTTTCGCTTCATGTTCAGAAACTTCAGTGCCATCATCCAAGGTGAAACGAGCAATGTTATTTTGCATGTAACGGACGGTGGCCATAACATGGAAGAAACTGGCATTCTCGTCTCCAAGTTTGGCCCAGCGAATAGTACAACGGTTCTTCCATAGCTCCTGTTTACAGGTTAACACATGATTCAGCCTGTTTTTTATTATGTTCCGGAAATTCCATTCAGTTATATGAAAAGCTCTTTGCTCTTCTACCGCATCCAGCAACAAAAAACCAACAAAAAACGGATTTCATCCCAGAGCGGTCGTCTAAAAAGACCTTGTTGCAACGACCTCGTGAAGCCCACGTTAGTCTATGCCAAACAGTCAACCATTCGCACAGAACACGACAACTTTGATTCTGATGATGAGCTCCGAAAAACAGATACGTAAGATCCGTTGCAATGCAGATCATCACGACCAAACCGCCCCACCCAGGTCATCGTTGCTGCTCGAAACGCGAGCAGCTCCGACTTTGAGGAGGGAAGACCAACAAGAAGACACCCGGAACAAACTGACCACCCAAGCCTCTGTTCCATTTTGGTTGTGTTAGCGTTGTACCTGAAGCGTGGAAAGGGAGTTCAAGTTATATACTCCAAGCTTTACTTCGTTATTGAGATTTTAATTGGTGCTCAAAGCATTGTACTTCCCTTTGTATAGTGTAGCAAATTGGTGCGGTCAGCACTGAGCTTGTCCCTCTTTGTCTGTTTCTCCTGAGACCTCACCTACACTACTACGTGTCCCACTGCCACCCCAATCACTCGGCGCCCCATCTCCTCCACACTCTCTCGCCTTCTTTTCTTCAGCTCCTGCTACTCCGTTCCAGTTCCAGCCCAATCACCCGCGCATTTCCATCTCTCGCAATGTCCATTCCCGCCCTCCGCTCCTTCCCCACCGTCTACGGCGTGAAGCCGAGCGCCCGCCTGGTCAGACGCCATTCCCGGCTCGGCGGCGGCCTCCGGGCCAGCTCCGTCGCTGTGAACGGGGAAATGGCCGGGCTGGGCAACATGAGTGCTGAGAAGAAAGAGGACGCGGCCAAGGAGGACAGAGGACTGACGCCTCTCTACGACGATGGGTTCGGGGCCGTGACCGTGAAGGACTACTTCGAGGCCGCCAGGGCCCTGTCCAGGGACGACGGAGGGCCGCCCCGGTGGTTCTGCCCCGTCGAGTCAGGCCAGCCGGCGGTGGAGGACGCGCCCCTTCTGCTCTTCTTGCCAGGTTGGTCCTCGAGACGTCTCATAGCTTTGTGCTGTTTTTGTTCTCTTCTCTCTGGATTTCTGCATGATGAATTGAAAGCAGCTCTTCAGTGTGAGATCACTTCTATGTTTGTGGTCACCTAAATGGAGAACTGCTTCTAGACTTGCTTATGTTCTAAGACTGTACCTCGAATCGACTGCACTGCAGGAACCGACGGCGTTGGGATGGGACTCATTTTGCACCACAAGTCTTTGGGCAAGTGAGTATATATATCTTGATTTCTTATGCACATAAATATACATAATGGATTGCACTTTATGGTACCACGTTTTGGCACCTTTAGCGACATACTCCTATCAAAGTAATTGCATGTCAAGCAGGAAAGCCTCCTTTCAGTGTTAGCTATTATCTGATTGCTACTTGGCTCCATGCAGTCATGATCTACCAAGTTAATTTTGGCAAAAATAAGACTACTAGTCTGGGATGACGTACGGTCTTCCACTAGAATAGTAGCCTTTTATGTTCTATTTTTCCTCCGAAACTGGACTGGCCCATGTTACAGAAAGTACCTGCTTCCTTTGTTCTCTTGCACTAGTCAGGTAGCTTGTTGAATCTCAACAGATCGGCAGTTTAAAAAGTCTAATCCCTCATGTTTCTCACTTGCAGGGCATTTGAGGTTCGTTGCTTGCATATACCAGTAAATGATCGTACGCCGTTTGAAGGTACGACTTGCAATGCTTCACTATTATTCTGCATTAAGATTACAGAAGTATCATTCAATTCTAATTCCAGAAATATGAAGAAAATCAGAGAGAAGTATACTGAAATTAAAGCTTCTATTATTCTAACACAAAAGAATATAAGTGCTTACAGGGCTATTACAAATTGTCGAACAATCTATCAAATATGAGCATGATTTGTCGCCAAACAGACCAATATATCTTGTTGGAGATTCGTTTGGAGGATGTCTGGCGCTTGCAGTGGCAGCTCGAAATCCACAAATTGATTTGGTCCTCCTACTGGTAAACCCAGGCAAGTGACGTTGTAGTTTGGAATTTAATGGGAAGGAATTGTTTTCATAATGCTTTTTATATTGTAAAATAACCTGCTGTCTTCTTCTCATTGCAGCAACGTCATTTGCAAAGACTCCGTTGCAGCCAATATTGCCTCTTTTGGAAGCAATGCCAAGCGACCTTCATGTCACAGTTCCATATCTTCTCAGTTTTGTTATGGGTATGCTTTCTTAGCTTGTTAATTGCATGATATTCACTTTATACTAGCTATTTTGTGTACTTTTTTTCTAACTGTCTGATCTGACATGCCTGTCATAAATTTGTCTGTTAATTTCATGATCTTCCAGTAGTATAAAAATACATTTAATGAATGTTCATACTATGGGAAATGGAGTTTGAAAACAGTAGGATCAGATAAAAGTTTCCCATAATATGAACTAAACAACTTGGAAGGCATGATCTTGATTTTTGAGTTATTGTTTGACAATAAATGCATATTCTACCTCACTATATGTACTTAAATTTAATGCTGTGTTCCACTTCTTTGATGAGCTAAGGTTGTTTATGAGCAGCTGACCCTCTGAAGATGGCTATGGTTAGCATTGAGAACAACCTTTCTCCTCCAGAAACTCTTCAAAAGCTGGCAGAGAGTCTCACTTCTTTGCTGCCTTTGCTTTCAGTATGTTAACCATACCTCCTCCTGTTTTTAAGTTTTTCTGTCTACCAGTCCCACACATTTTTGTAAGTGACCTCCTATTCAAACATAAGGGCTAAGGAGTAAGGAGTGCAAGAAACATACAGTTATAAACTTCCTAAACGTTATTTTATCAGCCCTGACTCTAGCCACCAATATTAATTAACAAGACTTGCTTTTTAGGTCTCTTATTTCGAGGATGCTCAGGAGATCTCTACTATGGGAAATGTTTTTTTTACACTTCTAGAAAAGCCTATCATTTACAGTTGCATTTGTTACACTTCTAGAAAAGTCCGGTTCGATTGGTGTTTTAGTTTAATTAGGCAAGTTTCGATGATGTAGTTGGTCTCCGTGTTTGATCTGTACAAGTTGAGTAGGATACGACACAGGTGTGTGCGTTGGTTAGTAGTAATCCGTGTCAAGATATTTTGACAGTGAAAGGATATATAATTCTTTTATCCAACTATTTTCAGAAGTCCAATTTGTGCTCTTTGTCCTCGGAGCAATCAGTCACAACATCTTATGTAGCTACTTAATCACATAGAAATCCTTTTGTATTATAATTTTAGATTTCAATCATTTCATTTATCAGGAATTGGCAGATATCATACCAAGGGATGCACTTTTGTGGAAGCTTAAGCTTCTTAAGTCAGGAGCAGCCTATGCCAACTCTCGTCTTCATGCTGTACAAGCTGAAGTTCTACTTCTTGCTAGGTACGGAGTACTTGCTATATCAGTGCTGTCAATATTCTGTCATTCTCTAGCCTTGATGAAATAATTATCTCTAATTGTTTGATATGACACTCTAAATATTATATTTAGTGGCAAAGACAATCTTCTGCCGAGTGGAGACGAGGCAGATCGACTCTTCAAGACACTGAAAAACTGCAGAGTTCGATATTTCAAGGACAACGGCCATACACTACTCTTGGTACACTCGCAATTCATCGAAATGTTCCTTAGCTGGTCCAGTGTATTTATCTCATTAATAATTGCCAAGTACTAAATTTTTTGGAGTACAATTCTGAACTCAATGTTATTGCGTAGGAGGATGGCGTCAATCTATTATCTGTCATAAAAGGTGCAAACATGTACCGTCGTGGCAGACAACGAGACTTTGTGACGGATTACCTCCCTCCTACACTAAATGAGTTCAAGAAAACATTTGATGAAGATAACAAGTATGTATTCAGCTTCTGAGAGCACTTCCCTATTTTCCTTGGGATAGATCTAGTGAGTGAAAAACTAAGTTTTGCAGGTTGTTTCACCTTGCAATGAGCCCAGTCATGATGTCTACCCTGACAAACGGAAAAATTGTCCGTGGCCTAGCTGGTGTTCCTGACCAAGGTCCTGTCTTGTTTGTGGGTTATCATGCACTGATGGGGATCGAGTTAAGCCCATTGTATGAAGAGTTTTTGAGGGAGAAGAACACAGTTATTCGTGGCATGGCTCATCCGGTGTTGTTTGGAGCAAATCTGGAGACATCGCGCCAGGAGTCATCTCGGTTTGATACAGTTTCTATGTACGGTGGCTTACCAGTCACTCCAATCAATATGTACAGGTTGTTTGAGAGAAATCAATATGTTCTCCTCTATCCCGGTGGTGTCCGGGAAGCTCTACACAGAAAGGTGTGTTTAATGTCACCACATATCTACTAAGTCTTGAAAATCATTAGGGGCAGTTTGGAATAATGATATCTCTTGGTAATGTTCTGGTATTGAAGTCAAACTTGAAATAAATTCCAAAACTTTACCAAAAAATACTCCTCTTCCAAACGGCTCTTACTATTTTACCACATGGAACTATTTTGCAAACACTTAAATTAACACATTAATTTTTATTATTAGGAGTGTCCCCACTCCCCACTGATATAAAAATAGTATGATCAAGGCTAGTACCTAACTGTGTTCCACAAGTGAAACGCAAACGAAAGATTTTTTTTTTGCAGGTAGTCTACTAGATCTTTTTTCCTTCTGTAACAATTGAGCTGAATTTGGCAGGGTGAAGAATACAAGTTGTTTTGGCCAGATCAACCAGAATTTGTAAGGATGGCAGCAAGATTTGGTGTTACAGTCGTTCCATTTGGGTTTGTCGGAGAAGATGACGTTTTAGAGGTACCTTTCCTAATCCATGTTTTTTCGTTCTTATAGGATAAATCAACAAATCTGTAAAAAGAAAATTCACATTCAGATGCCATATCATCCAATAACTTTACCAGTTGACAACTTATCCATCTAAACATGAAAGCATGTTTTATTCAAGAAAAAAGAACATGAAAGGATGGTGCACAAAATTACTTTGAACATTCATGAAAATGCACAATCTCTAGCTTTCTGCACGAGATGTGTGGTGATAACACAGATTTTGAGCTAGGTTATGTACTGCATTTGGGTGAAGACTAAACCAAGTGTATATGTGTTTTTTTTCCGCAGTTGGTTCTGGATTACAATGATCAAAAGAACATTCCGTTCCTTCGAGAGTGGATAGTGTCAATCAACAACGATAACCAAAGAGTGAGGTCAGATTCTAGTCTCCAAACAAATAAAATCGTGTTACTCAAAGTACCTGCATGATTGCTTACTCAAACTCTTCTTCATTCTGTTGTGCTTATTTTCATTCCAGAGATAGCGTCGAAGGAGAGGAAGGGAATCAAGACGTGCATATACCTGCTATTGTTCCCAAAGTACCTGGACGGTTCTACTACCTGTTTGGCAAACCAATCAAAATGAAAGGGATGAACAATGTTCTGAGAGATAGGAAGAGCGCAAACGAAGTGTATTTACATATAAAATCGGAAATCGAGAACGCAATGTCATACTTAAAAAGGAAGAGGGAGGAAGATCCTTACAGGAGTATATCGCAGCGTGCTCTGTACCAGGCAACTTGGGGTGTTTCTGCTCAAGTTCCAACTTTTGAACCATGAAGACTAGGTGCAAATATATTCCTATGATATTGCGTCTGCACATTGGCAGTTTGGCATAATCAGAAAATGAAGAACGGCTAGTACTTTCTGCGAAGGAAGTTAGGGCCAGTTTTCTGCAAAGCCCACCGTAGAACTTTTGCATTAGTTGCGCATTCGGAAAGAAGATATCCATTATAGCAGAGTATAGCTAAGTACATAATGTGTAGATAACAGATGTATCTGAAGATTTTCTTTTAGTACGTGTGAACGGTATATGTTACTTACTCATTCATAGTGATTAATTGACAGCAATATGTTATTGATTGTTTGATTCTTGTTCAAAATCAAGGGTCACTTTCATCACTGTATTCTGTAGTCAATGTGAAAACGGATCGCCTAAAGTCGGAGAAAGGTGCACATCAGCTAGTCAAATATGTTCAATTTTGCAGCAATTGTTTTAGTAAAATATGTTATACTGGCAACCTGGCATATTTTCAAAAGATGGCATATGTACGTGGTTTGGCACATAGTATGGTAACTAGAATAATACCCCGCGCGTTGCAGCGGGTATCTCTTAAGAAATCTAATAAAACATATAAACTTCTAAAGTCTATACAAATACAAAATTTAGTTGATCATAACAGTTGAGAGGCTAAATTTAATTTAATAAACATGAAATGTATGAGTATTTTATATTTTGAAGTTCTTTATGGTTCAGGGGTGTACCTGATTGATGTAGATAAAGTGAAATTCGCGGGTTGAAGAAAGTGATGATGTGGATGGCTTACATGAAGATGCCATGCAAATTACACGCATAATGTGTCTATTTTTTTTAAGCGGTTACATGTAGAAGAGCACATAATCTCGAATAATAGTTCTATGCTTTTCATTATTGAAAATCTTGACAAAAAATTCAGTTGATTGTCATAACTGATTCCGGTGTTCCACTTGCACATTATTTAATTATGGAATTACATACTAGGATGGTGCGATTTTATCATTCAAACGGTAAAAAAGATGATGTGATGTGGACAACTTGATGGCCAAAGAAAAGGATGATGTGGATGCTTGCATGTAGATATAGATAATAAGTAATGGTGTTAGTGGGATGATGTGGACAATTGATTGGTTAATAGAGAAAATGATGTGGATGGCTTGCATGTTGAGATAGAAAAATATTAATTGCACTTAGTAGGGTTTTGCTTTATAAGAAGTATAGATACCATAGATTTCAGAGAAAAAAAGGACATACAGGTTACTGCAGAACTTTGGAGAACTCCCTTGTGACTTACACACTTCAACTTATTCTACCTGATTACAAGGACCTATTTATCTATGAGATGGCCAAGAGCTGTCGTTTCAGCAGGATGAGAGAACAATAGCGCCACCATCATTTCTATACTGGTGGATGATAAAACTTAAATTTTTGACTAAAATCACCAAAACAACAAATAATGCAAAGTTTCGTAAACGCCAGAAAATAGGGCCCAACAACTGTTTGATAACAGGTCTTAAAAATCAGAAATCAATAACAAAAGAAACGCAACGAGCCAACAGATTGTACATGATAATATGATATCATATAGATTCTCCGCAAACATACGAGTAGATTTGCAGTGGAATAAGCTATAGCCCCAGGCAGGTAGCCGAGAATAAGAGGATAATGCAGAACAAGCTCGATGTTCAGTATTTGCATTTATTCTAAGTTACTAGCTGCTGTGTTAACTAGCAAAAGGTAAAACGGTCGAAAAATAACTCTAGCATGACACCCTTGTCCCCTTTCACAGGAATAAAGCTTCATTCAACATCAAATCCCTTCTCTTGGAGTTCTTGTACAACCTCATTCCTCATTCGGAACCAAAGCTTCTGTGCTTCCTGGTCAAACTTTTTCGACTGGAGTTGCTTCTGCATGTTATCAGAGTCGATGTTTGTATCAGCAAAACCTTTGGGTCCAATCGTGGTACCTAGAGCATCTCCACTTTTTATGAACTCCTCAACTGCCTCTTCATCACCAGGGTAGGGAAACTCCCTGCGCTCATAAAGGTGTGCCATTTCTTTTTCTTCCTGGAGAATATTGAAGATAGATTTTAGAAAATATAAACTGAAAAGACATAAATCATTGAAAGTATAAACATCAGCAAATTGACTGTTCGAGGCTATTTATCAATCTTGTAGAAGACATGTCACCTTAACTGATTCTTATGGGCAATAATATTTCTCCAAGAGATAATTTTAGTGCCACATAATATATATAATCTATCGCATCCCATAGTTCCTTTTCGTCATAGTTTCATGTTTGAGTGTTCAAGGTGACATATAAGCATTGTTGATAAATTGATAATCAGTAACCAACATATACTATTTCAGTAAAGTCTAATGAGGCATATGCAAGATTGGAAGACACTAAGTTCTCAAAAAAGAGAAGCCGAAGCACTACGCATGCATGATCAACCCCAAAAAAAGTTGACTGAATTGCATGCCATCAAAATGGTGCATGCTTCTAGTCAATTGTGTGGCCAAAACCAGCAGTTACTTGAAGTCTTGGCTATAGTAATGCAATTATGGAAGGATGCAATACAACAAAATTGCAGATTCGTCAGGGCCTGGATTAAGTTATTTCATAAGACACAGTATGGAATGTATTGACATAATATGGGCAGTTATGAACCGTAGTTACGAAAACAAAACACACAGCCAGATGGACTTATTGTACTGAACAGAAATCTTGCAGTAAACCAAAAGGTCGCAGCAATTCATTTCTGCCTCAAATAAGCGTCACCAGTCATACCTTGGGGCGTGGTTTGAGCGTCCACCAACCAAGCGGCGACGTCTCGTTCCAGAGCCACGCAGCGCCGAAAAGGGCATACGTGCAGAGCATGCCCTTACCCATCTGCTTAAAGTAGTAGGAATCCCCCTTCTGGAAGCCCATCCTTCTGATCCCCTCAAGGCAACAAGAACAGAGACAACATTATTCAGAATCAAGCCGTGCACGAGCCACGGAAGTGTAGAGCCGATGGGGGGCTAGTGCTCGCTCACCTGAGGAGCCGACGGGCCTGAGGGAAGCTGCGCAGCATCGCGTCACCTGCAGGATAGGGGCGAAGTGAATGAGGTTTTTAGTGCGGCATTTCGTCGAGCAGTTATGTGTATGTGTCTGCCTGCGAAGCGATTTGGATCAAAAACAAAATGGAAAATAATGATGCAGTAACTAGTGTGATTTTGCTCAGCGACGCCGACATGATAGACGAAGAAGAAAAATCTGAGAATTAAATTACGAAAGATGGTTCACCTATGAATTGGAGAATCGCGTCGCATACTGGCGTGTATGGAAATGCTAGGGTTAGAGGGAGAGGGGAAGGGGAGAGATCGGGGGACTCAGCAGGGCTCCTTACCAGGATGCGATCGGGGGAGCTGCCGAGCGGGTCCAGGCAGCGGCGGCGCAAGAGTGTAGATTCTTGTGAAACGAAGCCAATTCCGGCGTGTGTCTGTCACAACCTTTCCAAGCTGCAGCTTCTCCGCCTACCTCCGTATGTTCCTCGCATCCGATCCGAGCTGATCGTTCCCCACGTTATTTCTGGCCTGGCCCGGAGGCCCTTTTCTGCAGCTCGGGTGCAGGTTAATGACCCGGCCCAGGAAATTAAATAGGCCTCTGTTTGCAGTTCCGGTGCGGGCCAAGGCCGAGCCGAGTAACCAAACAGGCCCCTATACTGATCTCCTACGGTCCTTTCTCTCTGTTGCCTCCATGTCCTCAAATTTCTTCCCCTCACTCACTACTGCCGCCGTGATGTCGTTGGCCGCCGCTCTCGGTGTCTCTCTTAGCGCGGCCACTACCAGGACATGGAAGGGCGAATCCAGATTCGATTAATCAGATCCGGAGGTTTGGTCTACTTCTTCCTGGCACGTGATGCATGAATGCGAATTAGGCCAGTTGGATTCTTTTTTTATGTGCAGTCTATGATGTACCGGTGAATAGGTTGAGCAGCAGGAATCAAAATTGAGCACAGTACTTTACTTCCATAGTTGGTGAGAACACAGAAGCTGATTGATGTCTTCATGTAATTCTGTCGAGAAACGAGAATTCATTACCAACAGTGATGAATAAAATGTTGATGTATTAGGCAATTTTCGTTTGAGTTTACTTAACGAAAACACCATTACAGATGCACTAGCAAATTCAACCACATAGAACAAATGTAATTCCGTCGAGAAACGAGAATTCATCACCTGCAGACTGCAGTGATGAACAAAAAGAATCTAGGAATTGGGCTGCTAGCATATGCACGCGCCCCCGTGTCTTTGCCACTGTCATAGCTATTACAAATTGTAGCTGGCGAGGCTGCGGATAATATCGACCAGCTAACATATGTTTCCACAGATGACTGTCCCTTGAAAACATATGGTGTGGCCATGTAACATAATTACAAAGGGTAACCAAATCATTCTCGAAAAGGTAACGAAGGAATACAAATTGCAATAATACGATTCATTTTCCTTGATACATACAAGGAGAAACCATCTCATTCTTTTAACATATAACATAATTTTGTCAGAAATGCATTTCTAATTTTTTTTTGACTCCTACAAATTTGTACATTCGCTAAGTGTTTTCCAAACTGCACACGTGATGTTCTTTTCATAATTTGTGCCGATGACTAGTAATCTTAATAAAAATAGATATGTACGGAGAAACTGGGTTATACTTCTCGAAGAACTGGGAAAAGTTAGACTTTACCAATAGTTTCTTTATTTTAGAAAAAATATAGTACTTGCATATCAGAGGTTTAAGTCATGTGATGCATGTTCGAATCCCACAATCGGATTGTTGTCTATTTTTTCCGTAAGATAACATGCATACATGCCCTTGATAACAAGAGTACAAGACACTTGATTTGCTGACGCTACAACCATATAATTCTGATCATTTCCACAAGAGAGATTAGCAATGCTTAACCAGCCTCGCTGTTAGCTGCCATGCCATGGTCTCACTCACACTCTTTGTGCCTCCTCAAAATTCAGTTATTTCTGTTACGCACTCGATGCATGAGTCATGACTCCTGCTTCCTAAGCTCCCCTTGAAACCACGAGTGAGATACTGAGAAAAGCTTTGCAGCTCACTGCACCAATGGCGACTCTTTCTCTCCCTCTGGTACACCAGCAGGTCTCCCTTTGGCGGCAAGGGCAGCGATGGCGGCATGGCTCGTTTAGCTGCCTGTTCAAGCACGCCGGAAGACTGCAAGCAAGCTACAGAGGGCTTGAGGCAATGTATGATGATGGGTACGGGACAGTCAAGGACCTGGACTACTACTACCACGCACTAGGGGAGTTGGTGGAGCATGACAGTGGGCCGCCCCGATGGTTCTGCCCCGTTGACGCTGGCTTGTCGGTTGAGGATGCTCCACTCATGCTGTATTTGCCAGGTAAATATGTGAACAGCTGCTTATGTCCGTATATTTGCACCTTCCCAGTGAGTTGATGCCCCGATGGTTAGGCTAATTCCAGCTGCTGATTTGTGGTTCAATCTTTTCAGGGGTAGATGGAATGGGGATGGGGCTCTGTATGCACCACAAGGCTCTTGGAAGGTGAGATACAACAATAAGTTTCCTTCAAAAAATTAATACGACTAAACAAACCTGGTGTGTACTTATGATACTTTGAATAATATTATACTTGTTTTTTTCACTATTAGGATATTTGAACTTAGGTGCATGCACATACCTTTTCACGACCGCACGCCATTCGAAGGTATCAGATACCTGTGTATTATTACTCTAGTTAATTTCTCTTTGAAGCATTTTTTATCTGAACAAAAAATTTGAGCTAAACCTAAAAATTAAGAGTGAAAGACATACAACAAGTTATTAAGTTGAAACATTAATTGTATAGTTTTACATGCTTTCCTTTTTCAGAACTTGTCACAATGGTAGAAGATGTTGTTAGAGCCGAACGTTCCATTTCTCCTAATAAGCCCATCTATCTATTGGGGAATTCGTTTGGAGGATGTTTAGCTCTAGCAGTTGCTGCCCGCCATCCCCGTATTGATTTGATACTAGTACTAGTCAATCCAGGTATGCCAGAAAATCTGATGCTATGTTCTGTGAACCTTCCTGTTTATGAAATTTCTGATATATATAAACTTTGTTGTGTCTCTATTTTCTTCCTGGAAAAGCTACATCATATGAGAGATCAGACATAAAAACCCTTATGTCGGTTTTCAGCCCGTTGTCGGACCGCGCCTGCATTGCAATTACAGCTCTACTGAACTACAACATCGGTAAGTACCTTGTAGGTTGCAGCGCAGAAAATTAATAGGGAGCTAGTGTCTGAACTATTTGACTGAAAATTGCCTGGTAATTAGAATTTACCGGTTTGTTATAAGTCTATATTTGTTCTTTAAGTTTGTTGTACTTTCTACACCTGGCAGACAACGAAGTGAACATGGTACTGAGTAGAATGAAAAGTGGGAAGCATCCTTTAGAAGCACTCAGCAGACTGACAAACAACATGTCATCGTCCCTGAAACATTCGGTGTGTAACATCATCTTCTTTTCATCTTGTTTTTGTGTGTCTAATTTGTTCAAGGAAGAAAATAATACTTTTTCTACAATTTCTATTTGTCGTCGTTCTCTTGGTCTGTAAGTTTAAGGTGTGTGCATATATGGGCATTTAATTTTTGTTTTCAAGGAAAATGTGTGCCTTTAATTGTAGAATATACTGGACAAACTACCACAAGACACACTAAAATGGAAAATGAATCTGATCAAACGGGCTGCTTCATATGCTAATTGCCGTGTACAATCAGTGACAGCTGAGGTGCTACTACTAGCCAGGTTTGTGGCCTTAAGCAACTCAGTTGTCTATTTCTAATTCTATCGTGAGCTTGCAGATAAAAAAAAGGAGATATTCCAGTGCAGTTCATATTAATGTTGCAAAAAGTACATGGAAAATTACATTAAATTTTTAAAATAAACTGAATAAATTAAAATTGTTCAGCTAGCCAGTTTTTGAATTTTTTAGCATATTTCTGCTTTATTCTGTGTCCAAATAAGACTAGCTCTTGCAAATAGATGGCCTTCTGAAAAATTTGTTGTTCCCGACAATCCAATACCCCATGATGCCAAAATAATGATCTCCATGAAGAACAGATAATTACCTTGTGCTCTGAGGAGAGATATAATCCCAACAATTAGCAGCAAAAGGATAATTCCAGAAAAGATGAACCAGTGTTTCCTCCTGGTGGCAATTGCACAATTATACCTGGGAAGCTGAGAACATTTTTTTTCTAGAAGATTCATAATGTTTAATCTGTCATGCCGGAGTAGCCAAAAACCACCTTGTGTATAGGTTGACATGATAAACTCCACTGCAAGATTTAGGAAATTTGCTTGTTGAATAAATAATTTTATCGGATTTCTAAGACCGAAGTTCTTTTGCATGCTTGCACTCAGTGGCGCTGACAGGTTACTTCCAAGCAAATCTGAAGCTGACAGGCTGCAGAAGAAGTTACCTAAATGCAAAGTCTTCTTCTTCGAGAAACATGGGCACAGCTTACTGTTGGTGAGTTCTACTTTTAGCAGACTGTATCAGTTCCAGAATATCTTGTGAACTGAAAGGAACAACTGGTACAACTCAAAGGGACAGTGCTGATGATACTGATCCCAAAATTCCAGGAGCATGGTGTTCATGTCTCATCCATCATCAAGTGTGCTGGTCTCTACCGCCATTCGAGCCGCTATCACCGGGTTTTTGACTACATCCCGCCATCCACGACCGAGCTAGGGGAAGTCGACAAAGCTAGCAGGTAACCAAAATAACCACCCAGCAAAATGCTTACATCATACTATACATGCTGAATCCTGAAGCGACATGGGTAAATGCAGCGACCTGGCGTTCAGAACGTCTCCAGCGATGTTCTCGACAATGGAGGATGGCACGGTGGTCCGGGGCCTAGCCGGGGTGCCCGATGATGGGCCAGTGCTGCTGGTGGGAAACCACATGCTGCTGGGGATCGAGCTCATCTCGCTCGCCGCGGAGTTCATGCGGCAGAAAAAGGCCGTCGTCCGCGGCATCGCGCACCCGCTGCTGTTCCCGAAGAAGGCGAGGACATGGTCGGAGGGCCATGACTTCTTCGACTTCCTCAATTTGTGGGGAGGCGTGCCCATGACGTACAAGTACATATACGAGTTGCTGGCAGAAGGGGTTCGTTCTACTGTACCCAGGTGGTTACAGGGAGGCACTCCACTGCAAGGTACACAACACAATTTGGTCATTTGATTAATTAGAGCTATTATACTGAGGAATTTGGGAAAATTTAGATTGAAAATTGTGGATCGTAGGGTGAAGAGCACAGGATCTTTTGGCCAGACCAGACTGAATTTGTTAGGATGGCAGCGCAGTTCAATGCCACAATTGTGCCATTTGGAGTCGTTGGAGAGGATGATCTCTTAAATGTAAGCCCGTTGTCTGTGTACTGACTAATAAGATTAAACATTTGCCAGTTTTCTTTTACTATCAAGTTTGGATCTTTTTTCGACATGGTTAATTTGCAGCCAAATACTAGTCAAGATTCCGAATGCAACCGCATGCATGGCATGATGCTTTAGTACTCAATTATATCCCTTGGTCCGCAGCTAATAAACGCACTTATATCATTTCTCTAGCTGCTTTGTACATTCGACGATATCAGGAGCGCACCCTTTGGCAAGGAAATCATGCGCGCGTACAGCAACCATCTGAAGCTAAGGTATCTTCAGACCTTTTCCGGAAGCAACTGCTAGCGACTTGCTGTCTATATTGCCAGGCTTTTTTTTTTCTCAAAATCAACCTACATGTTTTCTGACTGTTTCTCCTCCAGGGATGCTGATCACGAGGTGATCTTTCCGGGCGTAGTTCTGAAAATCCCGGGCCGGTTTTACTACCGTTTTGGGAAACCCATTCCGACGAAAGGAAGACAAGACGTCCTGACTGATCGGCAGGCTGCAGCACAGCTTTACACGCATGTTAAATCGGAGGTGGAAGCCATAATCTCGTATCTGCTGGAGAAGAGGGAGGAGGACAAGTACAGGAAGATGTTTCCGAGGCTCTTGTTCAAAGCTGCTCGGGGGGCCAACACTCAAGTTCCAACGTTCGATCCTTAAAATAGTACTAGTACTAATATTACACTGAATCATGGATGTAGTACGTCACATAGATGTAAGGCTATCGACACGACACGCTGTTCAAGTAAAACCTATATATAGATATATACTTAAACATTATGGCCTATGCTTGCATTTGTTAGTTCTCGATATAGTTTGTGGTAGCCGCTCATTTTGTAGTCAGTTGCCACGAGACATGCTGTGATAGAAACAGACAGATTTGTAGGGATTAGCTAGTGGTTCCTGCGGATGGAGAAACATGGGCTATCCGATCTCTGGCACGGACGGCGTAAAAGTGGCCACTTCACGACACAATATGTGGCTCATTTTGATTTCACTTTTGAAAGTCAAATTGTAGTGTCTAGTCTCATGGTACTCTTATGTACTACTCTACTACTCCTATGTAGTTTTAGCACTTACTACTATCTAAAGGCATGTAACCTCTGACGGCGCGTAGTTTTTGATCCCCCGAAACCCTCCCACCCCCAAGGCGGCGGCGCCGCGCCGCCCCCGGGGTGCCCCCTCCTCGCCGCCCTTCAAGCCTCCCCTCGCGCCCCTCCTCTCTGCTGCCGCCGCCATAGGCGTCGCTGGGCAAAGGCCCGTGTGGCGCGGCGGCGGTCTCCTCGATCGCCGGATGGGCCGGGGCGGCGGCGATCTGCCCTTCCTCTCCAGCGAAGGCGGCGCGGATGGCGGCGATCTGGACAAGCGACGGCCGGCGGCGGCGCTAGTAGACAGGGGCAGAGCGGGTGACGGGATGGATCTCGGCCCGCTGGGTCTAGATCGGACCTCGATCTCGCGCACCTCCGCTGCTACGTCGACGACGGTGTGGATGCTATCTGGGGCCATTTTCGCATCGTCGAGGACGCCTCGAGCAGCTGCTCCGGGCATGGTGGTGGTGGTCTTGTCCTTCGCCGGACGTGGCCGGCCGGGTTCGCGGCTGGATCGGCGGATCCGGTCCGTCATCCAGTCCGGCTGGAGTTGACCGGCGGCGTGGGGGCCGTTGGTCTTGCGAATAAAGGTGGTGGTCCTTGGTTCCGAATCACGTCAAGATAAAGATCTGCTTGACGCCGGTACCTTGATCTGGCAAGAGTGTCGAGTTTCGGAAGGCTCCGCCGGTGATCTTTCATGGGCTAATTCCTAGAGATTGCTGGATCGGAGGGATTCGGTCGCGCCGGAGGGAGCGGTGTGAAGCTCTGCTTCTGTGCCATCATGGGCAAATCCATGGTGTAGTCAGAGGCGAGGAATGTCATGAAAGCTGAGATTAAAGGACTAGCAAATGGTGATCGGAGGCTTTGCGGTGATGAGGAACTTGCTTGGAGTTGCAGGAGGCGGAGCAGCGGTTTGTTAGTGGGGGCAACATCACAGATGAAGTCCTACCTTTCAGGGTGAAAACCCAAGGTCTGGCCTTAATTGGTTGTGCCTGGTAATGGTCTTGCTGAAGACATTGTTTTGAGAGCGGGGACTATCTTCAGGGTGAAAACCCAAAGTCTGGCCTTAATTGGTTGTGCCTGACACTATTCTTTTTGAAGGCGCTGTTTTTGAAAATTGGACATCAGGTGGTGTCTTGGTGGTGGTTGTGCGGCTGCTGCAAGGACTGTAACTTTGTAGCGGGACTTTTCTTTTTATTTCTTCTTCTTATTGTTTTTCGGCTGTGTGCATCCGTAATAGTTTTGGTTATTGCGTTGTTGCAGAGTCTAGATGTAATTTGTATCTCCACGATATTAATATACATTTTTTATCTAAAAATGTAACCTCTGAGAGCATTTAGCAGAACCCGCAAAAGGGGCAAACCCGCATAATAACCGCCCGATGCGGGTTGAAAACCGCAAAAAGGCGGAGAACAGAATCCGCAAATTTGCCCAACCCGCAAAAGATTTTGCAGGCCCCCGAGAATCCGCGCCTCCGAACCGAGAAAGATAGGTTTCCTCCCCCGACCCGCAGCCGGAACCTCATCCTCCAGTGTCGTTGGCGCGAGGGAACATTCAGCGCGCCCGTCCCCGCCGCCGCTGCAACCTCTTTCTCTTCCCCCACTCCGGCCACCGCGCGCCCTGCCCCGGACCGGCCATGAGCACCGCCGACCCGTCCCTGGTGACCGTCCGCGTCGGGGACGCGCCATCGTCAGATCCAGCGGGCCGCGGAGAGATCGGAGCCGCCGCCGCCGCCGACACCGCTGCTGCTCCAGTGGCGGCGCCGAAGCGGAGAAGTTCTGCTTGCCGCGGCTGCCGCCGCGGGCACTCCCGCCGCCGCGAAGCCACCCACCGCCGCGAGGAAGCCGAAGAAGCTGGCGGGGAGGAAAATCAGGTCCAGCGCCGCCGCCGCCGCTTCCGCTGATGCTGCATCCACCGCGCCCGTCCCCGGCGCCGGGACCGAAAGGTATGAATTTTCGAACTCAAAATTGAGCTCTGTTCATCTTGCCCGTCCCCGGCGAGCTGAATTCGTTCAGCTTGCAGCACGCAAGCGTTCATGGACATGATCGGGTCGGTAGAAATCGAGTCGCCTCCGCTCGGCAACTACAGCTACAACGAGTTCGACGGTGGCGTCGATGGTGGCACGGGAGAAGACGACAACGAGGTCGAGGAGGTGGACGGGGCCGGCCTGAGTCGGAGAGGATCGAACTACACCATTTTGGAGGACCAATGCTTGATCCGTGCTTGGGAGAGTATCTCTCTCGATGCAACGGCCGGCGTTGATCAAGCCAAAGACCGGTATTGGCAAAGGGTGGAGGACAAATTCTTCCAACTCATGCCACGCAATGGCTGTACGGTGCCCCGGACCTATCGATCACTACAAGGCCGTTGGGAAACTATCAAGACTACATGTGGTCGATGGAGTGGATGCTTGCAACAAGTGATCAATGCGCCACCGAGTGGTACCGTGGAGGGTGATTGGGTGAGTTTATTCACCATTGTTCATGTAGTGTTCTCACTACAAGGCCATTGTTCACCATTTGTTCATCATTGTAGGACCGCATTGCGAGAGAAAGGTACTTGGATATGCCCGCATCCAAGAGGAAGCCATTTGTCCTTGATCATTGTTGGAAACTTCTCCAACATAGTGAGAAGTGGAAGTTGAGGGATCAAGAGCCAAAAAGGGAGAAATTCATGTTGAGGATGACTCCGATGATGAACAAGGTGGGAGGAACAAGAACAAGCCCGAAGGCAACAAGAAAGCCAAGGAAAGAGTGGCAAAGCAACTTGAGGCAACAAGCTTGAGAGAGAAGCTCGATGAAATGGTGAAATCTAATGAGACCATGGTGGCCAAGACATTGGAGGCAAAGCACCAATTGGCCGAGAGGAAAGCTCAAGAGAAGAAAGAAAAGTGGGAGGTGCTTCGTGAAGAAGGGAAGCGGAAGATCGAGATTGAGGCCAAAAGAGCCTCGGTGGAGGAGAACAAGTCCGTGGCCAAGCTATTGGCCGAAGAGAACAAGATAATGATGATGAACCGAAGTGACATGGACGAAGTCACCTTGGAGTGGCATGACATCGCAAGGAAGGAGATATTGCATCGAAGGAAACAAGCGATGCTAAAAGCTAGCGGTGGTGGAGGTGATGGTGGAGGTGCCGGTGGTGGTGGAGGTGCTACCACGGTGTAGGGTCTTTCGATGATGCCCATTGTGTTTTGGCCGCAATTTTTTGGTCACACGGATGGAAAACTAGTTAATTGCCGTCTTTAGATTCAAGAAACTACTTTAATTTGCTATATTAATGTCGAATTTGTAAGCAATTTGACATTTTATGATATTCTGCCTATCTTGCTGTTTTGCATATGCAGTTTCAGAACGCCGCGCGGCGGAGCAGAACCCGCAAAGCAGAACCGCAAAACAGAATATTGTTTTGCGGTTCTGCTTTGCGGGTTCTGCTCCGCCGCGCGGCGTTCTGAGCAAAAAACCGCGAGTTGCGCGAACTGCAAATGCGTTTTGCGGGTCGGCGTTTTGCGGGTTCTGCTAGAGATGCTCTGACTCCCAAGCCCTCTGCTCTGTTCCCTTTTCGTTGAGTCTTGTGATCCTCGCGCCATGTCCATTCTCCCGCACACCATTCTGCGCCCGTTCGGTGTGAATCCGGGCGGCCGCTATCTTAGACGGCATGTCCTCCGCGCGAGCTCCGTCGAGGCAACGAACGGGAAGGAGCCTGGGATTAGCAAGAAGGCGGCGGCGGCAGAGGACTCGCGTTTGGAGGTTCTCTATGACGACGGTTTCGGGGCCGTCACCATGAAGGACTACTTCGAGGCGGTACGGGTCATGACCAAGGACGACGGCGGGCCACCGCGGTGGTTCTGCCCCGTGGAGTGCGGCCGGCCGGAGGTGGACAAGGCACCGCTGCTGCTCTTCTTGCCAGGTTTGTCTACTACTTATGGCACAACACCCTGTGTACTACTACTAGTGTTGATTTCTAAGCAAAATCAATCATCCCAAGACGAACGTACTGATAATTCTGCCTTGTCAAGGTTTAGTATTTACCTAGCCATCCATATGCTGGAAGTCTAATGCTGTTTTCGGAATTGTCTGAATTTCAGGAACCGATGGTGTTGGCATGGAGCTCATTTTTCAGCACGGGTCTTTGGGCAGGTAAGTAATCTTTCTATAACGAAAATACGGCCCGACCTTCAGCATAAACATGTAACTCTGCAACTACTCCCTCCGGTCGATCCAGTAAAATCTTTGTTTGGGTCAAAACTCAAACTTTTGACTACTAATATCTCTACAAATATCTAGACTATGCACATGAAAATCATATTTGTGTATTTATCTCAACGCATACTTTATATTGTGTGGTTTATGTTTTATTTTCTGCCCCACATAACAGAAAAATGGAACTAATTGTATGTGTTTGATCATATTCTTAGCTGTTTTTAACTTAATCCACAATACAAATATTCACTCCAATTGAGGTGTAAATGTGCAGTAAATATGAATTTGGCCTAGATTATAAGTGATTAAGTGTTACTTTTTCTTTACTCTGACAATGCCTCTGTGCACAGACAATTTTTCCATGATAATCCCGTGTCTTGTATGCCATACTCATTTCTCACATTTATGTACTAAAACTAAGTTGCAAATTATAAATTGATTCCTTTATCTATTTTTATGCACAGAGTATTTGAGGTTCACTGCTTTCATATACCATTAAATGACCGAACACCATTTGAAGGTACACATATAGAAACTTTTTCATATATTATTATCTGCATTATTTCGGCATGTCTACGTTCTCATAAGTACCCGGCGACCTACGCTATCTGTACAAAGACCTAAAATTAAAAACTCTTAAACAGGGAGACTACCCGGCGACATGCATTTTCTTATACTTATCATCGTTAAATCCTAAACAAATTGATGGATATGACCATTCATGTATCTGTAAACTTTTTTAGAACATGATATGTTACTGTAATGCAATGTAAAGTTGTATGATCACAGTTGTTACTTCCAACTTTAACAATTTAAACATTTGTCGGTCTAACCACCTTTGTAATCAAGCCTGAGATATTCTTAATTATACTGCATACAGGGTTATTACAAATTGTGGAAGAACATGTCAAATACGAGAATGGTTTGTCACCAAACAGACCAATATATATTACTGGAGATTCCTTTGGCGCATGTCTGGCAATTTCAGTGGCAGCTCGCAATCCAGAAACGGATTTGGTTCTCACACTAGTAAATCCAGGCAGGTGAAATACATTTATCTACAATATGATATAGTTATATCCTGTGATCTAAATATGAATTTGGTTCTTATACTATTGAAGTATATTATAATCTGTTTTTCAGCAACATCATCTGCAAAAGCTTCATTGCAGGCAATCTTGCCTGTTTTGGAAACGGTGCCAAGCAACCTACCAGTTATACATCCTCACCTCCTCAGATATTTGATTGGTATATATTTATCTTAACCTGTCAACTACGCCCCTATATGTAAATAAGTTTTCCTGGTTGGAGTACAATGAACATGGTGTGCTTTTGCTGAAGATAAATATCGACATTCAGTTCTATAATAACGATTTTTGCATATATTAATGTTTACTTCAATAAATCAGTGCTCCTCAAAATGTGGTTCGTTTGGTGGAATAGGTAACCCTCTTAATATGGCTATGGTTAGTGTTCATAACAATCTTTCCCTTCAAGAGACTTTGCAAGAGCTTTCAGATAGTCTCACTTCAATGCTACCTTTAGTTTCAGTAAGTTGTCACTTCCTTATAGAGCTTATATTCTATGTATTATTTATGTAGACATAATATTTGAATTTTGGGAAAATTTAACATATTTTATTTATTTATAGGAATATTTTTAGCTTTTAACAGCATTTTTTTCACCTAGGAACACCGTTCAATGTCCATATATGAAAAAAAGATAAGCATAAGCAGATCATAATATTGTCCAGTCTCTTGGTATTCTCAGGAACTGGGAGCTGTCATCCGGATGGATACTCTTGTGTGGAAGCTTAAGATTCTCAAGTCAGGTGCAGCCTATGCCAATTCTCAACTTCACGCAGTACAAGCAGAAGTCCTACTTCTTGCCAGGTTTCTTTATGCAACAATTTCACACATTTGGTATCTCAGTTCAGTCACAATCCTTACAAAGTTGGTCTCACAATATAAATGTATTTGGATTTAGTGGCACTGAGAATCTGCCGCCAAGTGGAGAAGCAGACCGACTGTTTAAGACAATGAAAAACTGCAAAGTCCGCTACTTCAGGAACAGGGGTGATAGACTACTCATGGTACAGACTATCAAGCTCACCATTCGTCTAATTAATTAGACAACTCTATTTTCTTAATTAAGAAAAATAAAATGGCAAGTTCTTTCAGAAAGATTTTTTTTTATGCCGAGCAGTGTACACTTTTTACCTTTGAGATTGTTTATTAGAAGAATTCTGAAATCCTCATGGCACTTCGACAGGAGGATGGCTTTAACCTGCTAACTGTCATAAAAGGAGCAAATATGTACCGTCGCAGTAGACAACGGGACTCCGTGACAGATTTCCTACCACCTACAATAAGTGAATTCAAGAGAACATTTGGTGAAGATTTCAAGTATGTATTGACTCTCTAAGACCCATTCAACTTCCGCATACTATTCCACAAAGATGGCAGAATTCATCAGTAGGAAGCTCAAACTTCTGCAGACTGTTTCATCAGTTACTGAGCCCAGTCATGCTCTCCACTATGAAAACTGGAAAAATTGTCCGTGGCCTTGCCGGTGTTCCTGACAAAGGTCCTGTCTTATTTGTGGGCTATCACCAACTCTTGGCGATGGAGTTGTCTTCACTGATTGAAGGGTTCCTGAGGGAGAAAAAAACAATTGTCCGAGCAGCGGCCCATCCTGTATTTTTTGTTGGAAATTATGAGACATTGCGCCAAGAGTTCTCTGTTTGATCCTTTCTCTGTGTATGGCGCTGCTCCAGTCAGTCCGATCAACATGTATAAGTTGTTCGAGAGAAATGAATTTGTTCTCCTGTATCCAGGCGGTGTGCGGGAAGCTCTACATAGGAAGGTGTGCTTGAACTGAACATTCTGTTCTACACATATTCATGTTCGACAGGCTCCCTGCTCTGCTTATTGTGTTCCACTTGGCAGGGCGAAGCATACAAATTGTTTTGGCCAGATCAACCAGAATTTGTAAGAATGGCAGCACGGTTTGGAGTTACGGTGATACCATTTGGTTGTGTTGGTGAAGATGACTTTCTCGAGGTAGCTTTCTGTGCCTTATGCACTGAATCATATGAAGCAACATGTTCTACATATTGTAGTAAAATTTAGATTTCAGATTTTAGTTATCGGTAAGATAAATAGTATTTTGCATATTTGTTCCTTCTGCAGATAATTCTGGACTACAATGATGAAAAGAACATTCCCTATCTCAGAGAGGGGATAAAATCATTCAATGATGATTTTACAGGAATAATAAGGTCAGATTCATATTTTTTCATTGTCCGTTTTCCCTTCAGCAAATAAACAATTCATCAATTATTTCGCCAGAAAATTGCTTACTCAACTCAACACTCGGTCGCCTCCATCGTCTATTGACTAATGAGCAAAAACCTTGTGCGCATACTTGGTTTCAGGGACACCGTGAAAGGAGATGATGGGAATCAGGTCTTGCATCTGCCCGCTGTCCTCCCTAAAGTGCCAGGTCGGCTATACTTCCTATTCGGCAAGCCAATCGAGATGAATGGAATGGACAATGTCTTGACGGATCGAAAGAACGCAAACCAAGTGTATTTGCATATCAAATCGGAAGTGGAGAGCATAGTGTCTTACCTCAAGAGGAAGAGAAATGAAGATCCTTACCGGAGTATTACGCGGCGCACGCTTTACCAGGCAACTTGGGGTCCGTCTGCTCAAGTGCCGACATTTGAACCGTAAAAGATTGGGCCGGGAGTTCCTTCCATGTATATGATTGTAAGTTAAGTCAAGTTGAGATCATCCGGAGCTTCAGGATTAAAGTGAAACTACAGAGCATGCATGCTCAATTAGTGAATGACCAGTTACTGAAGCATGCGAAGGCATGAACAACGGAGGCAGAAAAAGATAACTCAAAGAGCATCGGGAGATCAATAGCGACACCGTCTCGACTTTCGCCTGATCGCAAGATTGTATAGCGAGCCTACTGAAGCAAAATGCACCCCTCTGATATTTGTTGACGAGGTTTTATCGTAATCGGCTATATTTTAAACATAGCCTAACACTTACCGAATCCATGTGCATTATTCTCTCGTCGCACCTGTAAACATAAAGTTTTCTTATAGGTTGTGTGGATATGAAAAACTGGTTGGGGAAAACGGTTTGGTTTCCGAAAAATATTTTTCCCGATGAGGCTCCAGATTCCCGGTTACCGTGGTAAGCGAGAAATGTTACAGGATAAATTTAAAAATCAAAATTTTAAATTCAAATATTCTCCGGAAGGGTAGTATCGTGCCCCACGCACTGCAGTCGCCCCTCGCCCAGCACCTTGCTGCCGGCCGCCCCGCATCCAGCGCTATGCAACCCGCCGCCGCATAGTGAGAGAAATAGAGAGGACAGATATGACAAGGGAGGGTATGAGCTTGCGTCGTTCAGGTTGTCGTCGGACGCCGCCATTCTCCGGAGTGCTGACTGCGGTGAAGGCAGAGTCGATCTGTAGCCGCCGCAACGAGCTCTTTGGTATCCGGGAAAAAGAAACGGGAAAATAAGATACGCTTTCGCGGGGACAAGATGTTTGAGTGTAGATGCACCCGTTGGAAAATTTAAATGCATTAAAAATGAAAAAAAAGTTCTAAACAATAATTCGGGGTGTATACACGAACATTCTATGTCCGCATAAAAAATTTGGTAAGAAAAATACATTTTTCGTGGCTTGTATATAAAGACAAAAATGTCTCGTGAAAAATCATTTTCGAACAATGGAATTTGTCTTTTTACATAGGTCACATAATTTATTTGTTTTTGCAAACCTTTCTGTACATACATAAAATGTCTGTATATATACCCGAAAAATTGAGAAAAAGATTTTAAAATGCAGTTTAAAATAGTGGGTGCATCTACACCTACAAGTCAAAAAAATCCCGGTGAGCGCCGAAAAAACCTTTCACGGTGATTCTAGCGACTCCCCGTGGGGCTCAACCACTATATATTTTCGTATTTAAATTTTAGAAAAAGAAACCTAATGGGACACGATTGGGAAGAGGCGCTCCCAATGGACGGCAACATGCGTCAGCGCCCCAATGACCTGAGTCTGGCGCTGGTGCCGACATCTTATCGTGGACGCGAGTGGAGATGCTCTTATGATTAAAACTCCGAATACTCTTATGATTAAAACTCCGAATTGAGTGGAGTCAGTGTGGCCACTAACGAATCCCGAGGAGCCTGCTCGTGGGCCGGTGCTCAATATTTCCCGTTCCTAGGAGGAGCAAAAGCGACAACGAACTCTGTGTGCATGCGCCCATGTTGCGTTGCTTCCTCTTCTCGTTGTATCTGCACTAAGGTTGCACGTTCGGTTAATATGATTAATTTGGT
Source organism: Poa pratensis (assembly GCA_947311845.1). NCBI lineage: Eukaryota > Viridiplantae > Streptophyta > Magnoliopsida > Poales > Poaceae > Poa > Poa pratensis. Next base: position 870,736 of record CAMZMU010000109.1, on the reverse strand, counting down.
TTGGTTAATACGATTTTAGTAAATACGGTTTTGATACTTCGGTTAATACACGCAAATAGGTTCGGTTTCGATAATAACCATCTAATTTTGGTTCGGTTTTGATAATAATCAAACTAACCACAATTGGCGTGAATTTTTAAATAACACTTGATTTGTTAGACATATACTTAAATTTTATATTTTGTACGACTGAACATGGTGTATTGCCTGAGTGAGAAACAGAAAAGGATGAAATTGCGGAAAATATAAAAATTCCAACAATACTACGAGTCAAACTCGAGACCTATGGTCGGTAAACAAGAATACTACCGACCAAACTAGTGGGCTAGCTCATTTATGTTTTTTTAGTTGAGGCTGTATCAATTTATGTGCAGTATAAATTGTACACGCACTATATAAAAGGTCCTGGTGAAGTCAGACTGGGCCTCAGACACTGGGTTTAGTGCTCGGTTAATTTTGGTTTAACCATATTTTGTCTTTTTTTTTGTTTGGTCTTTTGCTAACTAAGGGGCCTGCCCCAACTTGTTTGGGAAAAAAGGCTTTGTTGTTGTTGTTATTGTTGTTGTTTTGCTAACTAAGGGCATACACAATAGGGTGATGTCAGACTTCTCTTAGCGTTGACACGTACGATATATGTCTAGTTGGTGGAGAGAGAGAATGAAGAAAAGGGAGGCCGCCTTCCCTGATCTCTTACGATCTTACGAAAATAGAGAAGGCTAATTGCAATATAATTAATTCTTACTAAAGTATAATTAATTCTCATTAATTGCTAAGGATAGCAATAAGAGATAATGCATTGTACTTATAATTTTGACTTCTCTAAATGATGTTGATGGCTAAGAGAAGACGCGCCATCTCTAACATTGTACATGCCCTAAAACCTAACCTAACCATGAAAACCAGAAATTTGGTTACGATTCGATTTTTAGTTTAGATTCGGTTATTTGCAGCCGCAGCCCCATCAATCAGGTGGGTTTCCGCTTTGCCGTGCATGTCGGCAAGGAGAGTGATCCGGCTGGAAAGATTTATATAAAAAAATCTTCAACAACTTATATCAGCTTAATTAGCTCCTGTGTACGCCGAACCAAACAAGTGTTCACACCTATAGCAGAAACAACGACTTATGACGACATGATCAACTGAAACTCGTGAGGACAAGATCGAATTGGAAAGCTACATCCCACTCGGACCCACGCAACTTTCCGTCTACAATGTACGCGTGCGCTGATTGCTGAACATAAGTACATCTAGTATATAGCTTTGATCCAGTTGAGATGATGCAACAGGTTTGTCAGGAACGACGGCTGAAATATATGTATGTTGTTTCTCGGAAGAAAAAAAAGATGCAACATGTCATTTTTTTTAATCTTATCTTATAGTGCGTGGAATGTCCAATTGTTTCAGTCGTGTAATGATATCATCGACGAATTATATGTGCCAAACGAAATTTCAGGCAAATACAAAAGCTAATTAGCATACAACAAAAACATCGACCTCCGTTTCTTGGAAAATACGTATGACATATCAACTTTTGAGGGGTCACGAGCACTATCGATTAAACTGGTCAACATGAGACAACATTTACAAAAAAAAAAAGGATTCGAATCTATCATAAACGTACAAGCACATGGCGTGCGTGCGTACGTGGGGCCTTTTATCTGTTCTTTTAATTCTTCCTTGGTTCATTCGTCCATTTTGTGAAGCATTGGAGTGCTTAATTACAACATTCCTAATTAAGGTTGAAGTATAGCAGTAGACTGAACCAAACTACACCACGATGTCTAGTGCTCTGAACAACGACAATGAACTCCTAAATATCCTATAAAACACAAGAGTTATTTTTGAAAGAAAAAAAGAAATACAAGAGTTATGTGATCCCAAAATATCAATGGAACATTGGAACTGAAAAAACAGAAAGAAGGCGGAATCACGAAGAACAAGGCACAATCGCCAGTAACACATGAATACATGTCTCTATAAAGTTTTTTGCGATTGGATTACTTTGATGCATCGTAGATATCCCCTAACCAGCAGCACCCGTTTCTCCTACATGCATGCACCTTTGTGATATGGTGCCGATCAAAGTAGTGGTAATCACAGCTAATAACACCTATTTCGTTGATACTTCAAAGGATTGACCTTGACCGATGATAGAATTAGAAGATGGTGAGGGAGGAAAGGAGACCTTCAGCTTCGGAATCATCCACACACGGCGGTCTATGGTCAAACATCGCCCGCCGGGTGATCTAGCACTCTAGCACCGGTAGACGACGTAGGAGTTCCGCCGGGGCTGAGGCCGGTGGCAGAGCATGAACAGCACCAGGGCTATCATCATGGCCAGCAGGAACCCCTTGGGGTCCAGCCCGCCGCCATCGCTGCTGCCACCGTCGTCGTCACCGTTGCCGCCCATACAGCAGCAAGATCCCGATCCCATGGCGTCCACACCTCACCCCTCAAACAGTGGTAGATCTTCTGAATATTGTGATATGCCTGTCCGTGTTGCTTCAACTATGGAGAAAGGAGGGCAAATAGTAGTTGCCTAGGACCCAAAATGGGAGGATATAACTATATAAGCAAAGCACTTGTTTACTAGCATCCCGGAGCACAACTCCAATTGCCAAAGGAAAAAACAGAGGCTATTATATATAAAGGCTGGAAGAAACCGCTGCTTTTCATTGGTTCACGTCGTCGGTGTCTGCTGGCCGTCCGATCTCGTGGTCGGACGGCCAGGATCGAGCCACGTCGCCCTCACATCATCCGCTACTGTAGCACTGGAGTTTCTACCAATCCCCCGTGGCCACGTCGCCCGGTCACCGCTCCGCCCGCCTCCGGTCACCCGGTCGCCCACCTCCGCGCCGTCTGATCCAGATCCGACGGATCGGAAGATTCGCATGACCGTTTTGCAAAATACACCTCGCGTTTATCCACATTTACATAACCGTCCTTCGCATTTCCCCCATCCCCCCTCCTCTCCCGTGCTCGCCTTGCTCCCCAGTCGCCTTCGCCGTCGCCGGCCGATTCCGGCGCGCTCCGGCGGCCTCCCTCGCCGTGCTAACACGCAAACGAGAGCCCTTCCTCCGCTTCGCATTTCCCCCATCCCCCCTCCTCTCCCGTGCTCGCCTCGCTCCCCAGTCGCCTTCGCCGTCGCCGGCCGATTCCGGCGCGCTCCGGCGGCCTCCCTCGCCGTGCTAGCACGCAAACGAGAGTCAGTCCGAAGACGGCAGGGCATATGGCGCATAGGGCCCCACGTGCCAGTGGATAGTGCGCAGCACAATGAGAGTTTGCAAGGGAGGACATAAGAAAAACTCATTTGCTTTGAAGTGAAGATTTCTGACTCCCCAGATCCATTGATCCTTTATTTTGAAAAAGTATAAAAATTATAATCTGATAAAAATCTTGTATGTTCTCAAGAATGTGTACAATCTCAGTTTGAAATACTTGACATTCTGAGCTACAAAGAAAAAAAAAATGCACAGATCTTATGAATAATGCATAGTTTTAAATCTCTAAATTTATCATTTTGGTGTAGCCATAATACAAAAAATGATACATCATTCACAATATCCAAACAAAATAGATTTTCTGAAACTTATGTATGTATTCTTATTTTTTTTAACATAGAGACATCACTTCAGGTCAGGAGCCGAAATGATTTTTTTATTTGCTTTGAGCCTTATTCATAAAACTCTTTAATAGAGCACGTTGATCCACCGGCCGACTCTATCAGCATGTCGCCCTCTCTCCCCGCGTCTGACGCCCTCGTTTCCTTGACAAGGCATGTGGCGGCACCGCCCGACTACTCTCCGGCCCCTCACCTCACTCCTCTTTGGTGACCGTCGTCGCACTCGAGCATCCGCGTCGCCACAAGCTCTTACCATCGCATGCAGTTTCCCGGCGGCGATGACTGCCTCCGCGTCAACGTCTCAAGAACGAAGCATATTGAGATCCGTCATCATTTTATTCGGGATCATATTGCCCGTGGTGATATTGAGCTTGGCTATATTCCAACCAAAGACCAACTTGCCGATATTTTCAAGAAGCCACTTGATGAAGCAAGATTCACTTATTTGAGGCATGAGCTAAATATCGTGGATTCAAGGAGCTTGACTTGATTATCTTGCATACACACTTATATTTTGACTATGTATTTGGTTTAGGTATAGGCATGGACATAGGGGGAGTGCGGTCCTAATACATTGGACTAACCCTCCCCCCATTATGCCAACATCAAGAATTCATTTGCCTCTCTATATTCGTGCTATGAATTGTGAGCTTAAATGACGAGTGTTGGTTGTGAACCCAAGATATATCTTTGCGGTGTCACGCCATGAACTCAAACATGGTGGCCTAGGCCACCACCCTCTTCTTTGTGAAGGGTTGGTGTTATTTGGATTTTATTTGTCTATCTTGTGTTTCTCATGGAAAACATGCTCAATTTGGATTTTATGTTTGCCTCTTGCAAATTGGGTATGAAGTACCATATCCAGTTTGAAGTTCTTAATCCTAAGCCTTTCCTAATCCACAAAATTTCTCTCTTGCACAAGTTTTTTTTATCCTCTCCACAAAAAAAACTGGAGTTTTCAGAGGAGGCTCTGGTAGTACCGGGTGTGAGAGCCGGTAGTACTGGGCTCTGAATTTAAGCAAGTTTTGACACTTGCTCAGAAAAATTCAGGCCCCGGTAGTACCGTGCCTCCCGCCCCAGTACTACCGGGCGAGGCAGTTTTCACAAAAGTCAACATCGTGCGGGCTGGGGGGGGTTATTTCCCTTTCTTCCCCACCCGCACGCATCCACCTCTGCTGCCCCCTCTGCTCTCCTGTCGCCGGCCGCCGCCCAGGTCGCCGGCCTCCGCTGTCCCCTGCCAGATCTGCTCCGTGGGAGCCTCCCTCGTGTGGATCTCCTCCATGGCCTCCGGTATTTGTCCTTCTCCTTCTTCCTTTAGTATCCTTTTGTACCGAGGGAAGATTTAGGGCAAATTATTGGTAGCTCCATTTTTTTTTGGTTAAATTGTGGTAGGATGATCATCCTTGGCCTGGGGTAGCATTTTCTCTAGTTCTCTCATGTGCTCTAGTAGTTTTTGTCTCGTCAATTTGAACTCTTCCGGTCTGAATCTATCCACCCGTACTACCGGAAGTTCTGCGGTACTACCGCATGCTCAAATCCGAAACAAAACTCTTTTCACATGTTTCAACTAGATGTGTTCCTTCACTTCCATGAACTTGTGGACTCATCTACATTCCCTCCCTACCTATTTCCTATTTTTCACAGGTAGTCGTGGTGGTTGTGGTAGTAAGAAGAGGAGAACTTTGGAAGAGTATGTTGAGGATATTGAGGAAGAAGAAGTGATGCCTACCAGGTCCACTGGCCGGACTCGCTCTAAGCCCAAGACTGTTGCTGCTAAGAATCCAAAGCAGCCCAATGTCCGCAAGGTTCTTCATCTTTGGACAAACACCGACTATCAAAAGCTTCGTGAAGAGAATCCCTATGCAGTTGAAAGGTCATCCCAAGTCTATCACCCTCACTTCTTCACCAATGATCAAGAGAGGATTTACAAGGAAATTTATCTCCACAAGAAATACAAGGTTGTTCCTCAACACGCAATTGACATGTCATGGGTGAGAGATCCGAAGCACAAGGGCTACTTTGATGACACTTTAGCAATGTGTGAAGAGTTTGGACTCTTGGATCTCATGAAGGTACATCAACCGTTTATCGAGTACTACATCATGCAATTCTTTGCCACCGTGTACTTTGACACCGATGAAGCAAGAACTCTCATATGGATGACCAAGGACACTAAGTTATCCGCCACCATGAAGGAATTTGGGACTCTCTTAGGATATGATGACAAGGGAGAGATTGAGCCTAGTGGTTGGCGTTGCCACGAGGGCGACTATTCTAGCGGCAAGGAAGTTCTCAAACCCATCACTATGAAGTATGGTACTTGTGGCTAATCGGCGCACCTTGTTCGTGAGTTTGAGATATTACACCGTATCTATCGTGAGACAATTGCTCCTCGCATGGGTAATTTTGATCAAGTGCATGGCTTCATGTTTGACCTTCTCAAGCTTTCCAAGGTCAACCAAGGTACCGGCAACAATTTGGATGTCATGGATTTCATGCACAATGAGTTGTGGCACACCGTCATCGGTAGGAGGGCCCCCATTTATGGGCCTTACATCATGAAGCTCATTCGTCACAAGTGGCTCCATGCCTACAAGGAAGACATCATGCAAGATGGCAGCCCTATCATGACCTTCAAACCAAAGCAGCTTCGTATCAAGACCCATGATCCGCCGAAGAGTCCGGCTGAACTTGATGCGGATGCTGCGGCTGCTGCTGCTTCTAAGGAGACTGCTGGAGATACTACAGCTAGTGGGAGTGCCCCTCCTCTTGAGGAACCGTCTTGGGTCAAGAATTTGTAAATCAAAATGAAAAGGGCCTTTTGCTTCAAGCTTGATCTAGAGGACCGTTTGTATGAAGCCCATGTGTTTCACAAGAAGGCAGCTCACCGTCAGAAACTTATGATGAAGTCTATGAACATTCCAGTCTCCGATGGTTCTGAAGAAGAAATCACCCCGAAGCATCAATGGGTGTCCAAGCAAGGCTTCTGGAGCGATGATGATGCTCCTCCTGGTGGCGCTCGGTTCTTGGCGTCTTCTTCTTCTACCCACCATGACGTTGGTGGAGCTTGATGCTCCTTGGGACGTGTAGCATCGCACTTCTCCCTTTTTGGCATTTCGATGACAAAGGGGGAGAATGTGTTCTATTTAGGTTGTTTCGTGGGATTTGCATGGGAGAAACACAAGCTTGCCCTTCATTTGATCTTCGACGCTTGTGTTTCATCTTTATTTGGATATTTGCTTTGAACTCTCTTTGTTGCACGGTGTAAGACGTGTAAAGACTATGTGTTTGTAATTTGTCCTATCTAGTACTCCTTGTTGTCTAGTTATATTGTCTTGTGCAAGTTATTATTCATGTTGATCTTGTGAACTTGCATGACTTGTAAAATATAGGGGGAGCTCCGCCCATTTGGATGAGTGTGTGTTTTGCATTCAAAGGCAAACATTCAAATAATGCACACATCTAGGGGGAGCCCGCTTATCTTTTGCAAATCTAGTGTTGCTGCTAATTGTGTTGTCATCAAACACCAAAAAGGGGGAGATTGAAAGAGCATTTCATTTCCCTGAGAGTTTTGATGTTTGTTGACAACACAATTATGTGGGAACCTCGGACTAGCTGTCCGAAATACCCGATTATGCTTAACACAACGATCCCGTGATCAGTCTGTCGTTGCACATAATCCGAATTGGATACCAAAGTTTACATCCATTACAATACCGAATTAAAAGTCTTACATAAATGGTCATTTAGACCAAGTCTTACATAGGTGCCTTCATGGGCCAACCAAAATATCAGCGGAAGCTACGGCGTAGTAGGCATCATATCCTAACGATGACAACCCGACAGGCAGCTGACTTGTGGAGATCCTTAGTTCGCGTAGAAGTCGCCATACTCCTGCTCGGCGTAGTGCTCCTCCTCGTAGTCTGGCTAGGACAATAGCCAGGGACGAAACCAATATGAGTACATTGGAATGTACTCGCAAACTACCCCAACATGAGTATGCACTAGTTTTATTTTACTTTCATACTTTTATTTATTTAAAACATCTCTATATCTTTATTGAAAAAGGTAAGAAGAGTCTTATAACTATCTTTAAAAGAAGTCACCATCTCATTTGTTTTTCCAAAACTCCTCCTTTTCCTGACCATGGCTCACCATGGTCCATTTATTTTAACAACTCATACCACTCCATTTGGTATAGCTGTGTAACACCATTTCCATTTCAGTTTCTTTTAAACTTAAAAACTTTTCCAAAAACTTGCACATGGCCTTAGGACAGCCTCCCAACTGTCCATATCCGAGGACTCGGCTATTCGAATAGTTTTACACTCTGCAGAGTTAGCACGCTTTTCCCACATCCATGCGGCAACTCATCGTGTCTGCCACGTCTCGCCATACAAGGTGTATGCGAAGTAAGCCGCCGACCATAGCCTGTCCTTTGCTCATGCTAGTATAGGACCCTGCCGCTACGAAACTTCCGCCAACACTCAGGCTAATTCCCCAACAGGAACCCCAAGTGCGAGGACTCGTAGTTCTGCCCGGCGAGCGAACCCTTCAATCCTCCCACCAACGTGTTAGGACCCAGGTCAGGGGTAGGTCGCCAAACCATCCCCTCATGGAACGAGGTCATCCTTGTTGTTGAGGCATCCCATACTAATATGAGCAAATTATATGACTACGCCCTTTCCCATATGTGGGTAGATGTGGTCACACAGGGTAAGATTGGTTGTCATAGTACTAGGACACAATGTGCATTTTTCATAAACATCACCATTCTCCATTTCTTTACTTCCACACCGACATCTCGGTATTCCATAACCACACAAGTATTTTCAAAGGAGTTTTGAGTAAACAATATTTATTTTCCCATCCTATAATTTTATATCAACTATCTTATACTTCTACATAGGTGGCAAAATAGTTTTCATGTACTTGTAAAAAGGTTTCCAAAATCATTGGTACTTTCGAATAACTTTTGTGATGAAATAGATGTATGTAAATGCAAGCTCAGTGAAGTAGCTTGCCTTGCTCGGCAAAGTTCTCGGGTTCTTGTGCTTGACGATCAAAGTATTCCCCCTCCTCGTAGACTCCGGCAACGTTCTCGTCTAATCGTCAAACAAGCAATACAAACAATCACTAAACTACTCAAGCAAGCATCACCACATATCAATCATAAACATCACAAATAGCTACTGCACATATCAAACAATACAATTGGGTTTTAAATTAATTGAATTAAACATTATTTAATTATGTCTAAATTATGGCAGAAACTAGTTATTCATGTTTAATTGCATAGCTTGCGTTCTGTTGGTCACAAAAATACAAACTAAATTACTATAGAAAGCTACTGATGTATAGAAGACAACACAATTGAGTTTGGACTAATTGGAGTTACCAAACTCTCTACACAAATGTTTGAATCCAGTAACTTAATAATCTAGTTTTTGCTACAACTCAAGTTAATGTTATTCAAAAATTAAATCCTTTTAGGGGTAACTAAACATGACTAAATGTGACCTAACAAAATTGGTCCTAAATCATTTGGGTTAACCATTAAACATCTATAAATGTTTTAGTTCAGAAGGGTGTTCAAACTTCATTTTTATACTAAACAATCACTACTGCACAAATAATTCTACCAAAATTATAAAAGCTAATACATGGCAGTACTAAGCTAACAAAATTGGTTTGGAATTATTTGGACTAATTGAGTATCAGAAACAAACAAGTTTAGATTTTAAACCTTCTGTGGCATTTTAAATATCACTATTTATTCATTAATCTAAATGAATTGAATCCAATTGGGTTGGTTAATCATTTTCATAAGCTTTCCAGAACAATTGGATTTGATTTATTTGGATGTCTAGATCTCACGTTATTGAATTTTGAAGTTAGATCCAGTACTGAATTCACAGAGAAGTTTAAATTCGAAAATATTACTGTTCTGGATAATGTTCAAAACTATGACAGGTGGGGCCCTTCTGTCAGTGACTCAGTGCACGGGTGGAAATTATTAAATCGCTGACGGGTGGGGCCAGCCCGTCAGCGTCTACTAAACGCGAAGGGGTACGCAGATCCAACGGCTCGCGATCGAGTCCATCGGCGACGACCCAGAACGGGCGGCGCCGTGGCTCCGGCGACGGCGAGGTGGACGGAAACCTCACCTAGAGGGCACGACGAACGGCGGCGAGGACGTGAATCGACGGCGGAGGCTCGGGGAAGACCTTGGTGCGAGTTGTACTTGCTGGGACGGTTCCTAGCTCCGGCGGCGAGCAGCTCTGCTTCCACGGCAACTTCCCGAAACTCCGGCGAGCTTCTGCCGGCGATTCTGTGCACGATCCAGAGGGAAAAAGATACGGGTGAGTGCGGTGTCCAAAGGGGAAGAGAGTACGGGCCAGAGGGGAGGGAATAGGAGGCCCGCACGGCGTGGCCGTGGTCGTCGTCTACCTCGGGTGTGGCAGCGCTTGGCCGTGCTGCCACGGCAGAGCTTCGCTGCAACGGCGTGCCCGCTCTCCTAGCGGTGCACAGAGGGAGTGGAGCGAGTGAGAGAGGTCGGGGTGGAGTGAGGGGAGTGCACGGTGCGGGGTGGGGTATTTATCGGCCGCGCTCGGTCCACGGTGGCTCGGGTGCAGGAGAGCTCCAGAGAGGTGGAGAGCTCGCCGTAGGGGCGGCTGTGGTGTTCGAGGTGCCGAGGCCTAGCTTGGCGGCGTGGCGACGAGCTGGGCATGCCTAATTTTGGGACGGCCGTGGGAGCGTTTGGACGGCGAGTGCACGGCCGTCTCGGGCGGGTGCGGCTGCTGCGTGGTGCGAAGCGGCGAAGGGGGACCTCTCCTGGGCTGGCTGCGGCGCGAGGAGAGAGCAGAGGGCAAGGGAGAGAGGGGGGGCCTGGGCGCGGCGCGGCTGCGCTGCGGCCACGGCGACGAGCTACAGCGAGCTAGAGGTAGGAGACGGCGGCAAATTTTTACAGAACGCCCCCTGGAATCCTTTTTCCATTTACACCTAGGTCCTTTTCTGCTTCTTTTATTTCTTTTTATTTCCAGCAGCATTTTCTGGAATTTATTTGGGGTACTTAAACAATTTAGAAAAATTCACAAATATTTGTGAGGCTTCCACATAGCATGTAGAAGCTCCACAAAATTTGGCATTTCAAAATAAAATGTTTTGAATCATTTTTGTTCATAGGGTTTTAATTATGGAATTTTGTTTTATTTCAATTTGATTTTACTTTAGAATTTTAAAACTAGTTCAAAATATTATTTGAGAGAGAAAAGTAGTAAGGATAAAATGGGAGTGTTTACATTACCACTCCACTGAATTTTATTGTGAAGGAAAACAATTTCTCACTTGGAGAATTTTATGTGACACTTGTCACATTATTTTCTTGCTTTGCTTTTTATTTTAATTCTCTTCTTTTCTCCTTGTTTTTATTTAGAGCAAGCAACACACAATTAGCAAGAAATAAATAACACAAGCAACAATATGAGATCAACACATATAATTTAGCAAAAGTTTTTGTTGGCTCTCATTTTTGAGTTAATAATACTGACTAACAATTTTGGGATGTTACAAATTAGATGACTAATTTGGGTGTTAAATAGTTGCAGGAACATTTTTATATACTTTGTATATGCCCAGGTTTTTGTCAAGGGAGAAAAGGAGCATTTTTCTGCCCCAGCCGGTAGTACCGGCCGAGGCCCGGTACTACCGCTATTCAGGTCTTTTCGGTACTGGCACCGTTCTGTTAAATGCGGTACTGGCCCGGTAGTAGGCCGGTACTACCGGGTGGTGCGGTACTACCGCGTGACTCCGGCCGGCACTACCGCTGTGGGCGGTGTGCGTGGGCCCGTTGACCTTCGATGACCAAGACTGCCCCTGCGCCGGACGGTAGTACCGGCTGTGCGGGCAATTTTCGTCTGCAACGGACAGTTTTCTGAGAGGAGTATTTATAGGTCTTCACCTACCTCTGGACAAGTAGCTCGCCTAAAATTGAAGACACCATTATTTCAAGCTCAAGAAACATCTAGATCTCCCAATCCCTCCACCCAAAGTCGTTGATCTTTGGAGGATTGAAGGAGAATGCCCGGATCTACATCTTCACCAAGCAGATTTACATTTCCCCCTCATTCACTTGAGGGACCCTTTGCTAGGATTTCCATTGGGAAAACCTAGCTCATTGTTGTACTTACTTGATTGTCATTGTGATAGACTGTAGCTGTTCGGGAGCCCCCAATCCATTTGTGGGTTGTGCCCCGGATCGTTGTTGTAAAGGCTCCGGACTCTGCCTTGAAGGTTTCCGATAGTTGAAGGTGAACCAAACCTTTGTGGTGCGGTTCATCGGGGAAGAAGGTGAAGCCTTTGTGGCTGTTGAGTTGTGACCTTTGTGGTAGCTCACACCTCTCCAACGAGACGTACTCCCCTAAAAAGGAGGAACTCGGGAATACATCCGTGTCTCTGTGTGCTTTCACTTCGGTTACCTCTATCCTTGTTTACCGTCTTTACTTCGTGTATCTTGCTTAATTGCTAGCTTGTCATATAGGTAAATTCACCGTAGTTGCATATCTAGAGAATTTACCTTATGTATCAAGCCTAAATTGAAAAAGTACTAAAATTTGAAGTAGCACCTATTCACCCCCCTCTAGGTGTCATACGATCCTTTCAATAGCTACCGGCATGAGCCCTCAGCCCCAATGAAGAACTACTCCCGCTGCATCCTTTCAATAGCAAGGTCAATGTAGATGGCTCCGGGGGCAATTCCCAATCCCGATAGGGTGCCGAAACAGGAACTTTTGTCCCCCGAATTAGGGTTTTTGGTGGCGGCGGAGCTCTGGAGCTTTTCTGGAGAAATCCTTCGGGGGTCGTCGTTTTTAGGTCAGGAGGGACTTTATAGGCGAAGAGGCGACGGGAGGCGGTGGAGGAGGCGCCCATGTGGGACCCAGGCGCGGTCTAGCCTGGACCGCGGCCAGGGGTCACCTAGCGGCTGTGGGCCTCCCCCGGACTTGTCCTTCTGGCTCCAGGGGTCTTCTGGCGAAAAAGAATTTCTGTAATTTTTTGGGAATTTTCTGAGCACTTTGGATTTTGGGCCTTTTCTGCAATGCACACATAATAAACAGAAACTGGCACTGGCCACTGGGTTAATAGGTTAGTCCAATAAAAGTTGCCAAAAGGATATAAAACATAATAAAGACATGTGGCATTGTCATAAAACAAGCATGGAACATCAAAAATTATAGATACGTTTGAGATGTATCAACATCCCCAAGCTTAATTCCTGCTCGTCCTTGAGTAGGTAAATGATAACAAAATAATTTTTGTAGTGACATGCTACCAACACAATCTTGATCAAATAGTAATGTACAGCATGTGAGCTTAGATAAACAAATCATTCAAAGCAAGTATGTATAAAGAATATTAAACAAACAATGGTTAATCATGACAATTAATCAACCAAGAACTTTTCGTGGATCATGCTTTGGAGACTTGAGACCGTACAAAGTTCATTGTAGATGATTTAAGTCTCCAACATAGAAATTCTATCCTTCTCTCAAGCATCTAGTATCTTTCACAATAATAGAAAGGATCCATTCAAGTGAAAACAAACATGCACGACATATAGCAACTGTTCGAAGTTTACTCAACCGGTGAGCGTAAGCAAATGGTATTGACACCATGATGTTTCGGCAAAAAGAAAATTAATGGGGGTTTGGAAGGCCAATGGAAGAAAGTCTCACACAGCTATAAATGATCATTAGACAAGAGGAAGTCTTATAATCGAAGCTATGCAAGGAGTAGTGATTGTCATGCAAATGATGCACATAGAGCTATATGTGTATGAAAGCTCTCCAATGGAACTAGTGGGGGTGCATCTAACCCGGTTGCTCACGAAGACCCAGAGCACTTTTGAGGAGGCTCATCGTTGGAATATACAACCCAAGTTCTATAATGAAAAATTCCCCACATAGTTATACTAGATGAAACATGAAAACTCTCTCAAATGAGGCAAAGGTGCTACTAGCACAAATATGAAACTATGAAGTATAGGTGCTAAAACATGAGCACAAGTGTGACATAAAGGATAGTAATGCTGCCCCCTCTCTCTTTTATAACTTTTCAAAGTTTGGCCTCTTTTGGACTCTTTTGGTGGCCTCCATGGCTCTTTTAGATTTTCTCTCTTTTTACTAGGTGGCCTCTTTTGGGCTCTTTTGGTGGCCTCCATGGTTCTTTTCATTTCCTCTCTGGTAGGGGCAACACTCTATTTGAAAACACACTTTTTGTACAAATAACTCATAACTAATAAAACATGATGTATGAAACTGAAAGCCTCTGCCAGTGTAGCAGGAGGTGCAATGATCTAGCGTAACATGGGTAAACAACATGTCAGCTGTATATGATCATGCAAAGCACTAAATCACAATAATGAAAAATGACAACAAGTCATGTAATGTATAATGGAGATGCATGGCAATATATCTCGGAACAACTATGGAAATGTTGTGGTAGGTAGGTATGGTGGCTGTTTTGAGGATGATGTATATGCTTATGTGTAGGAAAACGACAGAAAGTCCTCCCACGGGGTTTGGATGTACTGGCGAAGTATGCACCAAGTCTCAATGTGAGAAGAAGGCAATGCACAACACCGAAGAGGCTAGCAAAATTTGGATGGTGGAAGTGCCAAAAACCAAAGCTCAACATTAGTCAAAAAGAACTCACAAGTTTATTGTTCATAACTAGCAGGGTCAACTGATAGAGCATGATCAAAGTCACTCCAAGAAGGGTCGTTCACGGTGGTACAAGTACCCCGTTAGATCCCTCGACCTTCACACGCAACTAAACCATTACGGAGTACCTTCAGACTTAAAGAGCTATCAAGAACGACTACCCTTCAACAATTAATAGAGTTTGTAGTACGGAACAAGCTTTAACGGCAACACCACTAATCAGCCTTAACTTAATTAACCAACAAGATTAAACATATATCCATTTAATACCTCAAGCAATTGCAAGGAATCGAGTTATCAAAATTCAAATGATTTACAATACCATGCAAGATTTCCGACATACCACACCACATGCATAACATTTTTAGTTCCAAACACCAATCAACTTATTTGAACAAAACTATCTAAGCAAATACGCATGAAACACAACAGAGCACTTCCTAACTACAAGAAACTAATAGCTCTGAACAAGAGATACATGAAAAACAAGAGCTAGAAGCTAAAAATAAATAAAGGCTAAACCCTCTATACATATAAGTGAAGAACATGAGTGTTTTATAAAAAAGCGAAGCGTGTCTCTCTCCCACACAAGAATGCTAGGATCCTACATTGCAAAGACCAGCAAACAAAGCAAAAAAAAACTGAAAGCAAAACACAAATGACGCTCCAAGAACAACACATATTATGTAAAGGAATAAAAATATAGTTTCATGGGATCGACCTGATTAATTGTCGATGAAGAAGGGGATGCCTTGGGCATCCCCAAGCTTAGACGCTTGAGACTTCTTGAATATTTAGTGGAGGTCCAGGGGAGCCTCCCCAAGCTTGAGCTTTAATCCCTTCTTGATCTTTTTTTATCACCTCGTTCTCTCAACACTTGAAAACTTCCTTCACACAAAACTTCTCACAAACTGATTATAGGGGTTAGTTCTCGAACAAAATAATCCACCTTCAATTCTCATTTGGAACATTGCATAAACTTGATCCTAAACATTGGCTACTGCCACAAAGATTTAAGTGATGTTCCATGGATAAAAGAACTCCACTTTGCTCGTAAAGAAGCAATGCAAAAACGAAGACAGAATCTGTCAAAAACAGAACATAACGTAAAGATGATTTGTTTCGGGCTACGAGGACACCTCGAATCAGAAAACTTAAAACTAATGAAAGTTAGAAAACACCCAGATGATTACTAACAAAAAAATTCAGCTACAGATCACGTTCTGTGATTTTTTAGAATTTCGTACGATAACGGACAGAAATCTGTTTCTGGACAGCAACTCAAATTTTTTACTTTCCTCTCATTAGAGGCTATTCTTGACACAAAAACCAAAACAAGAAGGATACTAGGGAGTTGCTACAGAGGCAACAACACCCAAAACACAAAGAAAACAAAAATCAACTGAAGGTAATAGTAAATGGGTTGTCTCCCATAAGCGCTTTTCTTTAACACCTTTTAGCTAGTCACAATGATTTTTAATGATGCTCTCACTAGAATAAGAGTTGAACATATAAGAGAGCATCAAGAAGCATATATAAAACATGTTTAAATCTAACACACTTCCTATGCATAGGAGTCTTGTAAGAAAACAAATCAATGAAGCACAAAGTGACTAGCATAGGAAGGCAAAACAAGTGCAACTTCAAAACTTTCAACATAAAGAGAGGAGACTTAATATTATTGAGATATATGAAACCGTGTCTCCCTCTCTCATAATGACCATTAGGTCTTAAAGCCATCAGCATATAAAAGCAACACAAGAGAAAGCTCAAAACTTTCATCATAAAGAGAGGAAATTTAATAACACGAAGATTTCTATAACCATATTTTCCTCTCTCAAAATAATTTTCAGTAGCATCATGAATAGACTCAATAATATAGCAATCACATAAAGCATTCTTATCATGATCCATAAGCATAAAAGCATTATTACTCTCCACATAAGCATAATAAATATCATTAGTAATAGTGGGAGTAAACATATCACAGCCATCATTGTAATCATCATAAATTGGAGGCATAGTATAATCATAATAAAGTTTATCCTCAATAGTAGATGGACTGAAAATATCATATTCATCATTGTAAAATCATATATAGGAGGCATATCATAATCACAATAAACTTTATCCTCAATAGTAGGTGGAACTAAAATATCACAATCATTATAATCATCATAAATTGGAGGCAAAGTATCATCAAAGCAAATTTCCTCCTCCAAGCTTGGTGGACTAAAAAGATCATATTCATCAAAACCAGTTTCCCAAGCTTAGAATTTTCCATATCATTAGCAATAATGGTGTTCAAAGAATGTATACTAATAACATTGCTATTATCATGCAAATAAAGTTCCGTAGGTTTTTTAATTTTCTCTGCAAATACATCATGTCCTAACTCAAGATAAATTTCATAAAACTCTCTCATTTTGTTGTTGTTTTACATTAAGCCTAACTAGTGAAATAAAAACAAGAAACAAAAAGATAAAACTGCAGGATCTAAAGAAGATACCTTCAAGCGCTCACCTCCCTGGCAACGGCGCCAGAAAAGAGCTTAGTTGCCAGAGGATGTGAGTGCCGTTTACCTTACCTCCCCAGCAACGGCGCCAGAAAAGAGCTTGATGTCTACTACGCGCTTCTATTCCTGTAGACAGTGTTGGGCCTCCAAGTGCAGAGGTTTGTAGGACAGCAGCAATTTTCCTTTAAGTGAGTAACCCAAGGTTTATCGAACTCAGGGAGGTAGAGGTTGAATGTATCCCTCTCAAGCAACCCTGCAATTAAGATACAAGAAGTCTTTGTGTCCCCAACACACCCAATACACTTGTCAGATGTATAGGTGCACTAGTTCGGCGAAGAGATGGTAAAATACAAGTGATATGGATGGTAAAAGATGGTATTTGTAATCTGTAATAAAAATGTCAGCAAGCAAACATGTAACAAAAGTGACTAAAAATGGTGTTCCGATGATTGGAAACAAGGCCTAGGGATCATACTTTCATTAGTGGACTCTCTCAACACATGCTTGAACGCATGCATGATACTTCCTCCCATTATGCAACATAGGTGTTACCCGGAACTATTCTTCTTCTCGATAAGAAACAAGAGTACTATGCGTAGGGGTACAAAAGCACACCTCAAAGTTTGAACACCACAATTACTGCGTAGGTCTGTCACACCCTAAAGTCCAAACACCACAATTCCACAAAGAATAACTCATGATAAATATCTAATCTATTATCCATAGAGCCACACACAAGTACCCACATTGTCATCCTTCATACTGTGTTGTCAACAATGACTCGAAATTAGACCACTTGAGTAACATATCCATTACATAATGAAGGGGAACATCATATGAATTCAGCTACACTGAAAATGCTCATGATCACATGAAGATCACACCATGGGAGAGAGAGATAAACACATAGCTACCGGCATGAGCCCTCAGCCTCGATGAAGAACTACTCCCGCTGCATCACGGGAGGTAGCAAGGTCGATGTAGATGGCTCCGGGGGCAATTCCCAATCCCGGCAGGGTGCCGGAACAGGAACTTATGTCCCCCGAATTAGGGTTTTTGGTGGCGGCGGAGCTTTGGAGCTTTTCTGGAGAAATGGTCAAGAGGGACTTTATAGGCGAAGAGGCGACGCAAGGCGGTGGAGGAGGCGCCAGATGCATGTAAAATGCATACATGAACTTTGCATTATTTTACTTATATTCCAGTCATATTTGCATCATATAAGGGTTATATCACTGTTTTATAATGATTTTGGGAATATTTGATATGTTTCCTATTTTTTATGGAATTAACCCTGCGCAGGCAGAAAACCCTATTTCTATATTTTAATGTTTCAGGGACCCAAACGACGTCCAAATGACCTGGAAATTTACGAGCATCATTTTTTGGAAGGAACAAAGCGTGGGAGCGAAGGAAGCAAACAAGCGGAGGCCCGAGGGCCCAGATGAGTGGGCCCATGTGGCCCAAGTACCTAGCCGTGTGGGACCCCCACCGACTCCGTTTTGACCTAAAAACGCCTATAAAAATAGTCCCCCGACGTTCTCTGGAAGGAGCGCCGCAGAAACACAGTAACACCGAAACAGAGACCTGGAGCTACAGATTGGAGGGGGAAAACTCCGGCGGGGCACTGCCGGGGTGGTCTCCATCTTCTCCAACGACTTCTCCACCGTCTCCATGATGTAGAGGGAGTAGTCCACCTCTGGACTATGGGTTTGTGGAAGTAACTTATGTATCTCTCTCTCTCGAGCTTCACTAATTAGTACCGTATGAGCTGCTGAACATGATTATGGTCATCTATGTAATACCTTTGTGGTGGATCTTTTTATGAGTTAATATATGTTTGAGATTGCAATGGTTTTGTTTCAGTTATGAAAGTAGATGCATATTTGTACCCCGTTCTTATTTACTTGTCATGATCAAGCATGTTTATGAGAGCGTGTGAGGGGGAACGTGTGCATTAGTTGGAGTAACGGGGGGTGGCTAGTGCAGTGAACGTGAGAGAAAGTTCTGCGATCCACTTGGGTATCTTTACCTTACTTTGTTGCCTCACTAGGGATAAAAAGAAATACCATGTACCGGAGATGTGGGTGTGACCATTGCCACTACTCATGACTAGATCTAGCATGTTCTTATTTTAACTTCATGTCATGATACTTATTGCTATACTCTGAGTTATCTTAATTACTGAGGTGTTATGATTTAGTTCGCATCTTGGTGGAGTATAAGAGAGACTAATAACCAAAAGGTCTCTATGTTAGGACGTGATGCCCATATAATTATAACTTGTCATTAAACTGTTGTGTTGCAATCTCATATGTCAACTCTAGTGTTCCATTGTCTACCACTTTATTAAAGAGAGAGTGCATTTGTGAAACCATGAACCCCGGTCCATTTTTAATCATAAGAAACACCTTTCCAACCACTTTTACCACTTTTCATTTTCTGCCATTTAAAAATCCGAAAATACAAAAACACTTTTACATCTTGCATTCATCATATAAAACCCAAAAATATCATTTATCATTGCTACCACCATCCTTGCATATTTATTTACCACCATTGCATATTTATTTCTTGTTTGCATTGCATATTATCTTGATATCATTCTCACACCTTGTGCTTGACAACCACTAGGTGAGGTTGAGGACCAAAACATTTACTTTGTTTTGTAGGTAACCAAAAGAAGGATAGGAAAGATAAATCTTCACTACTGATTCCCCGAGAGTTCGTATTAAACCCTCGAGTCACCCCTCGTGGGGAAAACACGTCTTCCACTTACTACACACTCTGCACTTGGAGTCTCAACCTAACCCATTTACTTTTCACGCAGGTAACTACGTGAAGGGCCATCAAGAGTGCTTTCTGGCGCCGTTGCAGGGGAAGATACGAAGCTTCCTGCAGAATTTTTCCCGTCAACTACACGCCATCAAGACTGTTTTCTGGCGCCGTTGCCGGGGAATCATTGCTGAAAGGTTTATCCAAGGGTCCCTGCACTAGCTCTGTTTTCTGGTGCCGGATTTATCCAAGGATATCTCACCAAGTCAACTTCATCACCAACTTGTGCTAACACCTAAGCTTGGGGAGGTTGCACCTACGTGAGCATCATCTTATCCATCTTTACCTTCAAAGCAATTTATCTTGTTTTGTCATTGTCTTGCATATTTATTTTCAGTTTTGCATAAAAAATTAAAAAACACATAAAAACTTGCTAAAATGGGAGAAAGAACTAAGTTGTGTGATTACACAAACACTCCAAATGATCAATTTATTGCTAGGCCCATTGCCACACCTAAGATAAATGCTGAGAGTTATGAAGTAAGTCCTAGTTTGTTGAACTTGATAACTAGGGAACAATTTGGCGGTAGTGCTATGGAGGATGCCTCTATGCATCTTCATGATTTTGTTGAAATATGTGACATGCAGAAATTTAAAAATGTGGAAAGTGATATTCTAAAACTGAAGTTATTTCCTTTCTCACTTAGAGGAAAAGCTAAAGAGTGGCTGCATTCATTACCTATTGATAGCATTAAAACTTGGGATGATTTAAAAGAAGCTTTCATTAAGAAATACTATCCTCCTGTTAAAATTTTGCAAAATAGAAACAACATTCTTTCTTTTAGGCAAAATGAAAATGAACATGTTGCTATGGCTTGGGATAGGATTAAACTTATGCTTAGAACTTGTCCATCACATGGGGTCAACGAATGGACCATATTACACTCTTTTTACAATGGTCTAAATTACATGTCTAGAAATATTCTTGATTCTGCTGCTGGAGGTGCTTTTATGGGAAAAACTATAGTAGAAGCTAAGAACATATTGGAAAGTATTTTGCAAAACTATAGTCAATGGCATACTGATAGAGCACCTAATCCTTCTAAGAAAGTGAACTCCATAGAAGAAACAAATGATTTGTCATCTAAAATGGATACTATTCTTGCTTTCATTAATAAACAAAATATTGAAAATGTGCCTTTGCAAGAACTAGTTGGTAATAATCCTGAAAATATTGATGTCAACTTCATTAGGAACTATGGTAATAATGGGTATGGTAACAACAATTATAACTCTTATAATAAACCCCCATATGTGCCAAACAAATATACTACTAGTGGTAATGTTTCTAGTGATTTGGAAAACACCATTAGATCATTTATATCTACTCAAAAGGAGCTTAATAAGGAATTTATATCTAAGTTTGAAAAACAAGACTCTTTGTTTGAAAGGGTAGATCAGCTCACTAAGGAAGTTTCCTCATTAAAGAACACCATTATAGCTCAAAAACATGAGGAAACAATTAAATATTGTCAAGAGGTTATAAATAAATCTTGGGAACATATTCATGAGCAAGAGAGAATTGCTAAGGAAACTATTATGGTAGTGAAAGAGGAAAAGTTGAAGAAGTTAAAAGTCCATTGCTTGACTTAGAGAATTGTAGCTTGCATGAATTAATATCTATCTTACAAAAATTTGCAAGTGATCCTTCATAATGTTAACCAAGCTGGTTTTGGTTCTTATATTGCTAATCATGTCTTGAAAGAAAAGATTGCTAGGTACAACCAAGAGGCTATGATACCACCTAAGCTTGGGGATATATGGATTCCCAAAGTCCTAGTAACCATTGGAAAAGAGACACACCATGCTATACTTGATCTAGGATCTAGTGTCTCTGTTTTATCTAAAGAACTATATGAAGTACTTGAATTGAAAAATCTTGAAAAATGCTCTATTGAACTTGCACTTGCTGATGATTCCATTAAACATGCTTTAGGAAAAGTAAGTGATGTTATGGTAGAGTTACATATGACATTTGTGCCTGTTGATTTTCTAATCATGGATATGGGGAATAAAACCTCTAGTCCAATTATTCTTGGAAGACCTTTTCTTCGTACTACAGGTGCTATCATTGATTCAAAAGAAGGGAATGTGAAGTTTCAGTTTCCACACAAGAAGTGCATGGAACACTTCCCAAGGAAGAGGGACACCATCGTTCAAGCTCCCTCATGAGCTTCGTCCACAATAAACATCAAGTAAGAAGCCTAGCTATATGGCTATAAAGAAAGCGCTTTACGGGAGGCAACCCGGTTGTTTTTATTTGTGATTTTCTTTGTGTCCTCTTGCTGTAACAAGAGACTTAGTTTTAGTTTAGTTTCTGGAATTTTTAATAAAGTGCCAAGTTTTACTCATTTTGGTTGAAAAGTTGCTTATAGCGTTCGGAGATTTTATTCCTGCACGAATCTGTGCACGGTATGATTTTTAATTCTTATTCTGTAACTCCGAATGAGCTCATATTTGAACTGTAGTGCAACTTTTCATCCTCTGTATGCATGAATTTTTCGGAATTTTCGACAAAGTTAAGTAGGGTAGAAAAATACGTTTTGCTGCTGCTGTTTTTCTGGACAGATTCTGTCCCATTTTGTTTGATGCATGCTTAGAACTTTTAACTTGAATCTTTTTGATCCAATTGAGTTTATGAGTAGGCATACAACATTATACACTTTCTGGACATTCATATGAATTTTTGTCTAAGGATTATATGCAGCAAGAAATCTATTTGTTTATCACTACTAATGCCCCACAGAAAAAGAAATGGGAGAAACGGTGTTTTGAAGTTTTTTCACAGGGATTAGAGGAGATGCACCAAGAGCTATCCAAGGATGGTGAAGACCATAAGCTTGGGGATGTGAAGACAACCCCACTGGACCTACACACTCTCGGTTTGCACACGTCTAACTTCTGTTTTTCGATCGAAACACTTTATCGCATAAACTTGGAGCGTCTTTTTGTTTGTTTGGTTTGATTTTGTGAGACCACCACACTATCATTTATATATGAGAGAGCTACTGGAAATTTGGGTTGAATTATGTTGGATGCTATTATAAGATTGGGAAAAGGGATGTTGGAGTTAATTTTAAAAGATACATAATTGCATGATTCATGAGCTTGTTAATGAGTAATAATTTGCAAATATTTTATCAAGAGCTATCTTTTATTCATGTTTTGATGCTAAATGTTATTTACCTTGTTTAACATGGATTAGTTAGTTCTATGGACACTCATGCATGCATTTAGATGGTCAACTTTCTCCCTCTTGCTAGCCCAAAAATTCCAACAAGCAAAAACTTGTTTCCAACACCTTCAACCAAAGTTTTTCCAGTGAGTCCACCATATCTACCTATTAGCTTTATGCTATTCCGAGTATGTTTATCATGATATTTGTGTTATCTATACCTCTGAATGAAAATGCTTATGTTGTTAATTGTGGGAAAAGTTGGTTATATAGCTCTCTCGAACTTGATGCACACTTTACTTTCATTGCATAAATAAAATATGACCCATTGTGATTAAAATTATGATGTTGTGGGCTTGACAAATGTCTTTGGTTGAGAGTTAGCTCATATGTGCTGTCACATGGCAAGCTTTCAACATTGCACTTCATCTCATTTAGTTGATATCATGTACTTTTGTTTATGGATGCTTACCATGGGTGAAATAAATGTGGAAATGAAGTGAGTTTAAATGAGTTTGTATAAATGGTTAGAGAGACGCCTGGGCCGCTAATCTAAGCCATGCATCATTCATGGTGGAAATTTACTTACATGCTATGGTGAACCTTCTGTGATACACCTTACAATAAAAAGCTATCAATGGTAAATAAAAAGGGTGTTGAGATTGTTCATTGTGTTTGTTTGTCTTGTCATTTTGATATGGGCTTGTTCCATATCCTGGGACAAGAGGTACCCCAGTTGACGCTCTTAATGATACTATTATTACTTACAATGATATTTAACTTGAACTTGCTTTGTTTTCCAAGTTGAGTAACACATGGAGTAGGTACTTGTATTCAAGGGGCATGAGACTTTCAACCTGTACTTTGTCAAGCACACTACTCGTATTTGCTTTCACTTTAAACTTAATCATTCAAGATGCTATGATAGGGGAATGAGAGCTTGACACCAAGGATTACCACATTACAATCATTAACTTAAGTAGAGAAGTTCAGAAGTTAGATGAAATTTATTCATGCTTTACCTCTACTCATATATATATCTTTCCAAAGTGTCCACCTTTTATATTCAGATTTTCATCAATACTCTATGACCATTGTAGGATGTTCTTACTTATTATTATGCATACATGTGGTCCATAGTACTTCTTCTCTTATGTTACACTTTGTGAATTATCATTGAACATCCTTGCATTGAATACTTGATATCACTTCATAAACTATCTTGCATATTGCTACTCCTTTTAAGAATGAATCATTTGACTCTATGTAGCAATAGTAATCATCTTTGATATCCATTGATAGTATTAAATTGCAAAGTCCATGTTAGTTTTATCACCTTCATACTCGAGGACGAGTATAGGTTAAGCTTGGGGATGTTGATGCATGTAAAATGCATACATGAACTTTGCATTATTTTACTTATATTCCAGTCATATTTGCATCATATAAGGGTTATATCACTGTTTTATAATGATTTTGGGAATATTTGATATGTTTCCTATTTTTTATGGAATTAACCCTGCGCAGGCAGAAAACCCTATTTCTATATTTTAATGTTTCAGGGACCCAAACGACGTCCAAATGACCTGGAAATTTACGAGCATCATTTTTGGAAGGAACAAAGCGTGGGAGCGAAGGAAGCAAACAAGCGGCCCGAGGGCCAGATGAGTGGGCCCACGCGGCCCAGTACCTGGCCGCGTGGGACCCCCCTTTGGCCTCGGAGCTCCGTTGCCGTCGATCTTTCCTCCACCGACTCCGTTTTGACCTAAAACGCCTATAAAAATAGTCCCCGACGTTCTCTGGAAGGAGCGCCGCAGAAACACAGAAACACCGAAACAGAGACCTGGAGCTGCAGATTGGAGGGGGAAAACTCCGGCGGGGCGCTGCCGGCGTGGTCTCCATCTTCTCCAACGACTTCTCCACCGTCTCCATGATGAAGAGGGAGTAGTCCACCTCTGGACTATGGGTTTGTGGAAGTAACTTATGTATCTCTCTCTCTCGAGCTTCACTAATTAGTACCGTATGAGCTGCTGAACATGATTACGGTCATCTATGTAATACCTTTGTGGTGGATCTTTTTATGAGTTAATATATGTTTGAGATTGCAATGGTTTTGTTTCAGTTATGAAAGTAGATGCATATTATGTACCCCGTTCTTATTTACTTGTCATGATCAAGCATGTTTATGAGAGCGTGTGAGGGGGAACGTGTGCATTAGTTGGAGTAACGGGGGGTGGCTAGTGCAGTGAACGTGAGAGAAAGTTCTGCGATCCACTTGGGTATCTTTACCTTACTTTGTTGCCTCACTAGGGATAAAAAGAAATACCATGCTACCGGAGATGTGGGTGTGACCATTGCCACTACTCCATGACTAGATCTAGCATGTTCTTATTTTAACTTCATGTCATGATACTTATTGCTATACTCTGAGTTATCTTAATTACTGAGGTGTTATGATTTAGTTCGCATCTTGGTGGAGTATAAGAGAGACTAATAACCAAAAGGTCTCTATGTTAGGACGTGATGCCCATATAATTATAACTTGTCATTAAACTGTTGTGTTGCAATCTCATATGTCAACTCTAGTGTTCCATTGTCTACCACTTTATTAAAGAGAGAGTGCATTTGTGAAACCATGAACCCCGGTCCATTTTTAATCATAAGAAACACCTTTCCAACCACTTTTACCACTTTTCCATTTTCTGCCATTTAAAAATCCGAAAATAAAAAACACTTTTACATCTTGCATTCATCATATAAAACCCAAAAATATCATTTATCATTGCTACCACCATCCTTGCATATTTATTTACCACCATTGCATATTTATTTCTTGTTTGCATTGCATATTATCTTGATATCATTCTCACACCTTGTGCTTGACAACCACTAGGTGAGGTTGAGGACCAAAACATTTACTTTGTTTTGTAGGTAACCAAAAGAAGGATAGGAAAGATAAATCTTCACTACTGATTCCCCGAGAGTTCGATATTAAACCCTCGAGTCACCCTCGTGGGAAAACACGTCTTCCACTTACTACACAATCTGCACTTGGAGTTCAACCTAACCCATTTACTTTTCACGCAGGTAATTACGTGAAGGGCCATCAAGAGTGCTTTCTGGCGCCGTTGCAGGGAAGATACGAAGCTTCCTGCAGAATATTTTTCCCGTCAACTACACGCCATCAGCGCCCATGTGGAACCCAGGCGCGGTCCAGCCTGGACCGCAGCCAGGGGTCACCTGGCGGTGATGCCCACAAGTATAGAGGATTGCTGAAATCTTCGTTGGGAAGTATTACCCAAATTTATAGTTCGACACGATGGGAACACAAGAATACCAATAAGATTTTGGCAATTGAGGCGTCACTCTCAACCACACCTGTATATCAATAAACTTGCAGCAGTGATAGTGATGGCAGTAGTATGATTCAACTAGCAAATAGAACAGCAGTAGTGAACAAGAGTTTTCCAGTTTTCACCGGAAAAGTGAAAGTGTAACTCAGAGATTTAAAACGTAGGCATGAGGTGATAGCGGGGTGTTGCATGAATAGATTGATCATATAATAAGATATAAGTAGCAATGGGACTTATCTCTAACTCCGATATATGTAGGTATGTGTTCCGTTATTAGTTGTGCGTACTAACCAAGAGAATTTGCACAAATCTATTGTCCTTCCTGCCCATTTCACCGGGGCCAACTTGGAACTACAGGTAATTAAGGTATACCCTTTCGAATAGCCCGGAACAACGCATTAACACTTCATGAACACATAGATCCTCAAACTAAAACATCTCCCACTTGTTTTCCCTATACTATCACTTTTAGGGTTCGCAGGTTCAACATAATAGCAGGTGATACACTTTGCAGATAGATACCAAACTCAATTATATGATGAAGCAAATAAGTTCGGTACTGAAATCATGCCACTCGGGCCCTAGTAGCAAGCATTAAACATAGCATAAGTGCATCAACACAATACAAAAATATCCTCAAGATAAACCCCTAAGATCTCGAACAATGGGTATCATTACATGATCAATCTCATCCAATCCCCATCCACCTCACATGCCTACAGCGGACTACTCACACATGGTGATGGAGAGGGAGCTCATGGTCGATGGAGATGAGGGCGGTGAAGACGGTCTCCGGATCCCTCCACCGGAGGAGAAATCCTGGATCAATCTGTCTCTGAAAACGAAGATTGTGGTGGTGGCGGCGGTGTGTTTCGCGAAAGCTCCTCTCCTCTTAGGGCACCCACTTTTTCGTATATATGAGGGGGTACGTCGAAGACCGAAGGCGAGGCGGTGCCCGAGGCCCAATTGGGATGGGCCCACGTGGCCAGGTACAGGGGCCGCGTGGGGCCCCCTCTTTTGGCCCTCGAGCGCTTTCTCGTGTCCATCCTTTGCTCAATGTCCTCCTTTTCCATAAATATTGACGTGGTATTTTTCCCCGATTTAATTTCCTGCAAAAATAGCCAGAAAGGAGACTTTGCTAAAAACAGCGTCAGATTCAGCAGGTTCATTCAAATATGGGAAGAGCAAATTATGAAGCAAAGTGCTTGGAAAAGTAGATGCATTTTAGGTGCATCAGCTCCCCCAAGCTTAGCTCGTTGTTTGTCCTCGAACAACTCAAACATAGTGCAGAAGCGATAAAAAGACTTTGACAGAACTTTGCATTGCATATGTAACACCGTTTAATACCAACAAGTATTCAAGACATAATTTCCATAACAAATAAACAAAATGCTGCAAAGGCATATCTAATCAGTGTTAAAGCATTTATACATGTTGCAAGAGAAATATCATGAAGTGTCAATACTTGGATGAGTTTGCCCAACTATAGAAATAAACAAAGGTTCTTGCATCGCTTTTAACTGAATCAAGACAAGATTTTTGAGATCTTTTGATTCTTTCTTTTATTGACTAATGAACTCATTGTGCTTACAACCTTGCTCTCAATTTTATCAAACCATTTGGTGTTCCCTATTATGACTCATATGCTTGACCAACTAGAGGTTGAAAGTCTCATGCCCCGTGAATACGAGTACGTACACCATGTGGTACTCAACTCTGGTCACTAGGCAAGTCCGAGTTTTTCAGTCATTGCAAGTAATAAAAGCGTCATCAAGAGCGTCAACTGGGGTACCTCTTGTCCAAGACATGGAACAAGCCCATGTCCAAACGACAAGACAAACAGACAATGAACAATCTCAGCACTCTTTTATTTACTATTTGTATAGCTTTTTATTATGATGTGCATCACTGAATGTTCACTATGGTGCGCTGTAAATTTCCACCATGAATGATGCATGGCTTAGGTTGGCGGCCCAGGCGTCTCTCTAGCCAATTATTCTTACTCCTCAAACTTACTAAGTTTCCACATTTATTTCGCACATGATAAGCATCCATAAACAAAGGTACATGATATCAACTAAATATAATTTAGTGCAATGTTGAAAACTTTCCATGTGTCAGCACATTTAAGTTAACTCCCAACCACTAAGCTTGTCAAGCATATGACTTCATGTTTATCATTTGAAAAATTCTTTTATTCTTTGGTTGGCAAGTTTAGCAAGCACAATGGGATGCGTAGACCTTTGTTTAGAGCCACAATTACTCAATTCACATCCAAGTGTTGTCGCTACATATTATCTCACTTGCATCATAATATAACATGCTAGAACACGGAGCAGATAAACATTTGCTACCACTTCCCTAGATGTTAAAGACACTATGATGTGCGTACTTGCTGTTATTAAAAGTTCACATAAACAGGGCAAAGGTGTCATACCTTTCATCCACTTAACGCACATCAACTCATCATTGTTGTTCTCCTCTCCCAATTTGAACTGCGCAATAAAAACTCAAATCTGCCATAAAATACTACTGCATACAGTACTGTTTTTACCCTACCTAGACACTTCAGAAAAATATCATAATTTACGGGTGTGTAGGTTATGAAAAGTTGCAGTAGTGGTTAAAATTTTAGCTCATTCGGAGTTACAGAGAAAATATGAAAAATAGAACAGTAAGCAGATTTCAGCAATTCCTGCACCTCCGTTTTCACTTTGGATTCACTAAAACGAAATGTTTTTGTTCTTTTTAGTTTTAAGATGCATAAATTAAATGTCCTGAAGTAACTAAACAAAAGAAACAATGAAATCTTTTTGTGTTTTTGTGATTTTTAGAACAAGAAACTAAAACATAACAAGATAACAGTGATATAACACAATGAATGGAAAGGGAGAGAGGTACTCCCCCAAGCTTGCGATCAAGCTAGTATCCCGGGTAGTAGTTGTATCCACTTCCACTCCAGGGAAGTAACCATATGGGTAGCCTTACTGATGTAGTGCAACCTGCCCTAAGCACTCCAACATACCACAAGTCACCATTGACCTCAAAGGTGAACTCATTCCACTATGTGATTCACCATATGTCACCTTTGGACGTTATACTACTTGACCATTATTCCCATTGCATTGTTAGGTGTGTCACCAAGGGTACAAGACCACGGGAAGATGGCCAAGGCGCAAGAGGAACGAATGCCGACAAGACGGTGGCTTGGAAGAGAAGAAGGAAGAGAAGAAAAGACCCAGGCGGCGGTAGTACCGCTGGGTTAAGCGGTACTACCGCCAGGGAGCTACCGTCACCGCTACCGCTGCTGCTGCCGCCAGAAGCAGCGTCTGAAGCGCATGTCCGGTACCAACTGGTACCGCTGCAGCGGTACCAACCGGTACCGCCGAGGTGGGAAGCGCCGAACCGTCCCGCACCAGCGGTACTACCGCCTAACCAGCGGTAGTACCGCCGCTGCGGGATCCAGCCGGGTTGAAGGCCCTCATCCCTTCCCCACCTACCCCCATGTTGGTCAACACTATAAATAGGAGTTCCCCATCTCAGATCTAGATAGACTATGTTTTGAGATTAGAGTAGAGCTAGGCTCCCCACCTCAAGACGGTCTCCTTCCTCCCCTTGCGGGGATGGTTCCTCCCCTTGTGGAGAAGATCCCTTCGTGGATTCAAGACCTCTACTTGTAGTTTGACTACTTGCCAATCTTTCATCTTCGGGTGACTTTATTGGAGCGGTTCGGTTGACCGTTGGAGAAACAACCATCCAAGATCCCTTCTTGTATCTACTTGCCGATCTCCCACCTTCGTGTGGATTCTATTGGGCCGGTTGGACCGACCGGTAAGGGAAACGGTTCTTGTATCTTGTGCGTGTTCTTGTGTTCTTGGTGTTCTTCCTCGTGTTCTTCGTGTTCTTGCGTGAGTTCGTCCATTCCCACCGTCAATCCGTGAAGATCGGGCCACCCTAGAGGTCCAAACCTCATCATTTGGTATCAGAGCATGGTTGCCACGGATTTGACATGTGTTTCCACTCCCAAATCCCCTAATTTTTCTTTGATTTTGAGAAATTTGAAAATTTCACCAAAAATAGCCCCAAATTGCTTTTGTTCGATCCGGAGATTTGAGTGCGTTTTGGTAGGTTTTGATCCATAGATCTATTGCTAAACTTGTTGATCTACCTTCCTTTGCGTTCCCATGGCCTAATTCTATCATTTGCCCCTTCGATTCGGTGTTTTTCGGCGAGAATTTCCGCCAAAATCGCGAAAAATCGCGTTCCCGGGCGTGTCCAGCGACCCCCGGCGGTACCACCGCCGGCGGTACCGCCAAAACTGCCCTTCGGACCGCTCGAGCGGTACCACCAGCGGTACTACCGCTGGGTTAAGCGGTACCGCCAGAAAACTGAAATTTCTGAAAATTGTTTTGGCCATATCTTTCACTTCCGAACTCCGTTTTTGGTGTTCTTTGGCTCGTTTCGAAGCTACGGACAAGGCCGACGTCACCAACACGGTTGATCCATCATCTACCACCACCAAAATTCGTGGGCAAGCACGAAGCTTCTACATCAACGGGTGAAGATCGTCGACGAAAGGTATAAACATCACGAATCTTTTCCCCCTTGCCATTCCTTTGATAGCCATCATACCCTTGTGTTTATCTTGTCCTATTGAGGCTAGCTCTTGATGATTGCTTGGGCTTTGCACATTTGCACCGTGTAGTTTCCGAGCAAACGTTATATGCACTAGTTGATATATCTTGTGTTGGCATCAAAAGAAGTGGGTGTGAAATAGAATAAGAAGCAAAAAGTGCCAAAAGAGAAAAGAGGCAAGAAGCAAAAAGAGCCAAATCAAAAGAAAAGAAGAAACACCACTTGACATATCTTGTAGGAAAGCGCAAGCTTGATGAACATCTAGTAGGTGGTGCATTGTTGTGCAAATCTTGTAGCCCACCAAATAAATTGCAATCGAGCTAGTAGCTCTCCTTGTACTTGTGCAACACGAGCTTATAGTCTTCGCTAGGATCATATGGTTCATTAGCTCACTTCTTGGTTGCACGAGTCCCATTTATCTCTCCGCGCGTGTGTTTCCTATCTTTTGAGATTGACTTGTTTTGCTTTGTGATCATCGTGGTTCTCTACTTGCTTTGACAATATCTTGGTTTCCGGTTGGTTCAATTTGCTTTCCACCTACCATACCTTCCTACCAACTTTTAAGCCGTGTGTGTTTTGGAGTTTGCTTTGGATACTTGAACACAAGCATTTTACTTTGTGATCGTTTCCCTTGGTTGTCCACGACGTCCAATACTATCTACAAGGTGAGAGGTTGTGTTCTAGTTCCTTTCCACTCCACATATATACACTTGTCTTGTGAGTTGACATGTCTAGGGAGAGCGAATGCAACTATGGAGCCTATGAGGAGGACTACACGATGAGTCACATGGACTATGATGCCTCAAACTTTGAGGACATGGGGGACTACTACGACGACTACACCGACAATGACCCCCATGACATGATGGAGCATCACCAAGACTTCCGCTACGACTCCGATTGCTCAAGCTTCACCGACATGGAGAACTACTACGACTACTACTCCAAGTACTCCGACGAGCACTTTGGTTCTACCATGGTCAAGAGCAGCACCACCAAACATCATGGCACAACCTTCTACGGTTCAAGCTCAAGACGGTGCTCCTACGAGCCCACCATGCACTCATCCTTTGGAGCTCCACGGTGCACCTACAAGACCACCATGCACTCATCCTTTGGAGCTCCACCTACTTCAAGAAGGCGCCATGAGATGGACATTGCAAAATGTGCCAAGTGTCCCAAATATCCATCAACTTCACAAAGGCGCCATGATAAGGACATCGCCAAGAGTGCCAAGCTTCGTCATACTCCATCTACTTCCAAGAGTGCCAAGTTTCGCCATTCGCCATCAACTTCAAGAAGGAGCCATGACAAGGCCGTCGCCAAGAGCGACAAGCTTCGACATTCTCCTTCGACAACAAAACGGCACCCCAAGAAGTGCATCAACAAGGCCAAGCCAAGCCAAGGCCCGTCTAGCTCATCATGGCGATACATGAAAGATGCCAACATGAGGGATGACCAAGTGAACAAGGTTGATGCACCCTTGGACAAGTTTGGCGACACTAATCGAACGTTCAAGAACCTCATGGGCGCCATCGACAAGCTTGCCAAGCGTCTACATTCTTCATCACGCTCAAGAAGGCGCCACAAGAAAGATGCCAAGGTGGACCACAACATGTCTAAGCTCCAAGATGACCTTACCACACTCGCCAAGCTTCGGAACATATCACCAAGTTCGAGTGGGAGCTCCAAGACAAGGTCACCAAAGCAACAAGCACGCTGACGCCAACATGAGGAGAAGCATCCGAATGACTTTCGGCGACACCCCTCCACTCAAGAGCGTCAACGTCGACATGAGAAGAAGACGGCGCCTTTCTCAAGCACTTCTCATGATATGGCCTCTACACCAAGTGCCACCACCACATTGGCCCCCATATGGAAAGATGAAGACCTCATTTGTGACAATTGCCAAGGTCAAGACCATGATCCACGAGAATGTCCCAATCTCTTGTGCCCACTATGCAATAGAGAGGTCACATGATGTGGGAGTGCACAAATGAAGACCAAGATGGCGAGAAGACGGTCGAGCATGGGATTTTCCCTTCGACCACGGAGGCGAGCATGGAGAATGATATCACCTATGACCATGGGTCAAGTGATGATGATGCCGAGCATGGGATGTTCCCTTCGGCAATGGAGTCAAGTGATGAAGCGGAGCATGGGATTTTCCCTTCCGCAAAGGAGTCAAGTGATGATGATGCCGAGCATGGGATGTTCCCTTCGGCAATGGAGTCAAGTGATGAAGCGGAGCATGGGATTTTCCCTTCCGCAAAGGAGTCAAGTGATGATGCCTACACTATGGCATTGACCTTTGGAGGCGAGTTGGTTGAGGAGGTTGAGCATGGGAGTTTCCCTTCAACCTTGGAGGCGTTTGGAGTTGAGAACATTGAGCCTACCCTCATGTGCTTCAATGATGTGATGGTACCAATCCCATGTGAGCATGAGAGCCACTTAGCCCACTTGAGTGAGAGCAAGAGTGAGTTGAGTGCCTCCACCATATGTGAGTTTGAGTGCTTTCACTTTGAGGGAATGAGTGATACACCACTTGAGTTGAGAGAGGTAGTTGATAGGTCTTGTGAGGCCATTTCGATTTCTAACAAATTAACCTCTACCTCTAGTGTGTTTTCTCATTGTGTGCTAGGTTCCATGGATGATGAGACGCCACTCCTCGACTTGACGGTGCCTCACATGGAGAAGATGTACATGGAGGATGATGATGATGCCACCCCATGTGTACTTCAAGATGGACAAGTCGGCTACATGGAAGCCCCTACTACTTCAACACCTACTTCACATGAGCGGGACTACAAAGGTATGGGTGTTGTTGTGACCATGATCCCGCTAGTGGACATGATGAACTATGATTGCTTGCATGCTATGGATGATTCTTTTGAGGTCACATATGATTCGTTCTTATTCCCTTGTGATTCTTTGTTTGAAACCAATGTTGATCATGTGGAATCACCTATTTGTGATGATTTTGCCATGAGCATGCCTTGTTATGAATGTTTCTATTTTTCTCCCATTGTGGCTTGCAACATGTTGAACAATTTCTCTTTCACATGTGTTGCTTGCACTAATGTTGCAATACTTGATAATGAGATTGCCCCCATAGCTTTCTCAAATTTTGGAGATGTTTCGTTTTCTCTTATGGACCTTGTTCCATCCTTCACTTTGCATAGTGACCATCCACATATGTCATATTTTCCAATTGATTTTTGTGTGGTTGGTGATGTGCAAATGAAGAGACACTTCATGATGGATGATGTGTTCATATACCATGCACATAACTTCTTCATATGTTGTCTTGTGTGTGCCGGTAACCGCATGATAATGTCAACCTCTCTTGAGCATGAGTTGACAAAAAGAGCTCTTGAGAGCATACACTTGAGTCGTGGATCGAACCCGGCTCTAATACCCTTCCCATGTTTTGCATCAAACAAGTTGAACAATTTCTCTTGGTTTTGGTTTGTTTGCAAACATGTTTGTGATAATGCTTTCCCGTATGGCAAGACAAATTTCCCCATCTTGTATGTGAATGATTTATGTGTTGCAACAAATATGATGAACACTTGT
The DNA here is from genome assembly GCA_947311845.1 of Poa pratensis. Lineage (NCBI taxonomy): Eukaryota > Viridiplantae > Streptophyta > Magnoliopsida > Poales > Poaceae > Poa > Poa pratensis. The sequence continues at coordinate 836,310 of CAMZMU010000109.1, read as the reverse complement.
TCTTTTAAATGGCTTGTTTGCAACCATAATGACATTTTGTGCATGTCTTGTCATGAGTATAATGGTTCCTACCAATTTGGTGTTGCAACAAATATGTTGAAAACTTGCTCTTTCATGTGCTTTGTTTGCCACCATGATGATATTTTGAAGTTGTTGCATTGGATTGCTTGCACTTTGACCTTGCACTTGCACTTCCTTTTCATATTCTTGTGTTGTGCTAACGGTGCTATGACAAAGAATGGACATGTCATTGTTGATATGCTCCTCTTTCTTGCACACACATGGTTTGCTTGGTCTTTAGTGTTTGTAGGCATGGTGAATTCCAATTCTTCGACAACACATCTACCTCCTTTGCTTGGTGATGAAGAGCAAGAGTCGAGGATGACTCTTATTAAAGGGGGGGGGAGATGATGTAGTGCAACCTGCCCTAAGCACTCCAACATACCACAAGTCACCATTGACCTCAAAGGTGAACTCATTCCACTATGTGATTCACCATATGTCACCTTTGGACGTTATACTACTTGACCATTATTCCCATTGCATTGTTAGGTGTGTCACCAAGGGTACAAGACCACGGGAAGATGGCCAAGGCGCAAGAGGAATGAAGGCCGACAAGACGGTGGCTTGGAAGAGAAGAAGGAAGAGAAGAAAAGACCCAGGCGGCGGTAGTACCGCTGGGTTAAGCGGTACTACCGCCAGGGAGCTACCGTCACCGCTACCGCTGCTGCTGCCGCCAGAAGCAGCGTCTGAAGCGCATGTCCGGTACCAACTGGTACCGCTACAGTGGTACCAACCGGTACCGCCGAGGTGGGAAGCGCCGAACCGTCCCACACCAGCGGTACTACCGCCTAACCCAGCGGTAGTACCGCCGCTGCGGGATCCAGCCGGGTTGAAGGCCCTCATCCCTTCCCCACCTACCCCCATGTTGGTCAACACTATAAATAGGAGTTCCCCATCTCAGATCTAGATAGACTATGTTTTGAGATTAGAGTAGAGCTAGGCTCCCCACCTCAAGACGGTCTCCTTCCTCCCCTTGCGGGGATGGTTCCTCCCCTTGTGGAGAAGATCCCTTCGTGGATTCAAGACCTCTACTTGTAGTTTGACTACTTGCCAATCTTTCATCTTCGGGTGACTTTATTGGAGCGGTTCGGTTGACCGTTGGAGAAACAACCATCCAAGATCCCTTCTTGTATCTACTTGCCGATCTCCCACCTTCGTGTGGATTCTATTGGGCCGGTTGGACCGACCGGTAAGGGAAACGGTTCTTGTATCTTGTGCGTGTTCTTGTGTTCTTGGTGTTCTTCCTCGTGTTCTTCGTGTTCTTGCGTGAGTTCGTCCATTCCCACTGTCAATCCATGAAGATCGGGCCACCCTAGAGGTCCAAACCTCATCACTTACATTCCTGAGTCTTGGGGCTCCTCTCGAGGTTGGTAGCCTTGCATCCCTGGATCTTGTGGCTCCTCTTGAGACGGCATCTCTTTCACAGTCCATTTTCCGGTACTCCTGTCAAAAAGGTCAGCACGGGGGAGCCTAATGGGCACTCTTTGTCCATTAGTACTCAAATAGTTATACCAATAATGATCCCCATGCATCACACTTATATCCATACGGGTAGTCAAAGCAAAATTGAGTAAATTGGACTCCATCACAGGAGTACCCATGTTATCACCATAACCTCTTTCATCTTTAATGTATTCATTCACTAAAGTAGCAATAGCACCAGCATAAATAGGGGTTTGATCAGTAATATTTCTACTCACAGCCGTATGCAAGGATCTAGCAAGAATGACTCCCAGGTTATACTCACATGTGGTGTTTTCTTTTGCACATTTAAGTAAATAAACCATTGGTCCCGTGCAAGCAGAATTGTTGTCTCTAGCAAGAAATCCTCTTGCAAGGAACAACGCAAAGTATCTCAAACTTGGGTGCTGTATATGAGTAAATTTACCCCTATTCAATCTATCATGAGAGTTAACAGAAATAGAGTGCCAAAATGCAACAAGCTCGTGGTTGGAGTCAGCACGGGTTTCCTCCCAACTACCCATGTTTTCTACACCAATAGCCTTGCAAAGCTCCTCCAAAGACATAACAAGGCGCTCCCCCCTCATAGTAAATTTACAAACAAAGGTAGGAGGGGGTGCCTTACTCTTCTTACCGTGCTTGTAGATCTCAGGACCCTCAAACCTGAATGTGGAGAGGAATTCTCGCGAGAGTTCCTTGTATGTACCTCGTGGATTTTGGGCAAACTGAAGCAAACCAGTTGCATTGGCGAAGGTGTCGAAGTCTTCTTTTATCCCCCACTGCTCAAGAACATGAGGGTCTTGCCATCTAGTTGTATGGATTTTCAGCTTCTCTCCCACAAAAACTGCATCATCCTCCCAAAGATGGTTGTCATCATAATTAAGGGAAACTTTAGATGCTCTTCTCCTCGGTCTTGAGCTCATCCCAAGCAATGCCTTGCCTTTGTTCATCATGGTACCTTGCTGCCCATAAATAATATTCAACAAAAATTAAGATGTAGCACTCTAAAACAACATTGAGCCATCCATAACTAGTCTCCACATCAATATCATGCATCCATATCAACTAGAAAACTTAAATCCATGGATTTCTCAAGCATATTAGGTGACACCTAGTGCAGCAAAATACTTCATACATGAGGCACAAGAATAAAAAATAATTGGATGGGTAGAGGAGTCACATACCAAGGAGCAATCCCACCAAACAGATTTGAAAAATCTTCCCTAAACTTGGAGATCCAAGGATAGCAGGAAAAACGAGCTCGGGAAAATTTGGGAAAAATACCTGAAAGTGGTTTTCTGTCGAGGGGAAGGAGATGGGCACAGGACACTCACCTAACACCACCTGGGGGCGAAATTGGTGGGTCCCACGCGGCCAAGGAATCTGGCCGCGTGGGACACCCTATTTTGGTCCCTGGTGGCCTCCTGGTGTCCCACTTCTGGCAGATGGTCCCTCTGGTTAAATAACTTACCTCCAAATTTTTCGGGAATTTTCAGAGACAATTTTCTGAAGAGAATTTTTCAAACTTCATATTCTGGAATTTCTGAACTCTGAAATAATTATGATTATGCATATACTCTAAAATTTTAAGATAAATAAAATTAAAATGCAATACAAATTTTTATGGGAATCAGGCTTTCATCATTTCCACATTAGTAATGAGGTTGATCAAGTCTCATTAATAATATGCAAAAGATATAATACATGATTCTTATTTTATAGATATAAAGAAGAGTTTCAAGATACCTCATACTTGATTGGAATAGTTCCAATCATCAAGATAGCATATTTTGGTTCAGGAGGTGGTAGTGCAATTTCAAAGCTTCCAATCATAATAGTATTTCTTTGAATAGAATTCACACTCTTGTTTATCATTGTAACAGGATTCTTCTTGGGAAAATAGATAGTATGCTCATTTTCTTTGACATTAAATGTCACTTTGGTCTCAGTGCAATTTATCACAGCTCCTGCAGTGTTTAAAAAGGGTCTTCCAAGAATAATAGATAGATTATCATCCTCAGGCATTTCTAATATAACAAAGTCTGTAGGAATTAACACATTAGCAATAGAGATAGGAACATCCTCACATATACCTATAGGCACAACAGTTGATTTATAAGCCATTTGCAATGAAACTTCAGTTGGAACCAATTTGTTTAGGTTAAGTTTCTTATATAAAGAAAAAGGCATAACACTAACACCATCTCCTAAATCACATAATGCATATTTCACATAAGTTTCTTTAATACGACAAGGAATAGTCGGAATACCAGGATCTCCACGCTTTTCAGGCAATTTTCCTTCAAATGAATAATCAGCAAGCATAGCAGTAATTGCATCATTGGGTATCTTCCTTTTATTAGTGACAATATCTTTCATATATTTTGAGTATGGAGGAATTTTAAAAGCATCAACAAGAGGAATTTGCAAACATAAATTTTTAATCAACTCAAAAAATTTCTCAAACCTAGCATCATCCAAAGATTTCATTACCTCTTGGGGATATGGATGATTCTTCTTTTTGTTCTTCTCAGTAGATGGTTGAGGGTCTTCCTTTTCAGGAGGTTCAGGTTCTGCAATATTTTCAACTTCATGTTGATCTTTTTCAGGTGTAGATGATTCCTCTTCTTCAACATTATCATCTTCGGTCTCAGCATCAGAAATAGAAATATCATTGTCTTGTTCTTGAGAATCATCAATGCCTTTGTTTCCATTGGGAGATTTTCCTGCAGAAGATTTCCTTTTGAGAGCCTCTTGCTCTTTTCTCTTGGGATGGTTTTCAGGATAGTCAGGGTCCTGAGTACTTGCACCACCTCTAGTATTAACCCACAAACCTGTTTCTTCTCAATAAGATTTTCATACAATTGATTTTGAAGAGAAACCATTTGTTCAATTTGATTATTCATCATTTCACAGTGTTTAACAATTCTTCTAACTTCTCCCACACTAGCATTTAAATTTTCACGAAGGAATTTAATTTTATGAGAGTTTTCCATCATATTCATTCTAATATCATGCTCTTCAGGTTTATTATGATAAGCAAAATCATTAACATATGATACATCAATAGGAGGTGTTACCTTTTCATTACCTTCCAAAGAGCTTATAGCATTGACTGGGATTGGAAAACATGGTCGATCAATAGGAAGTTTAACACCCATTTCAGATAATTCCTTAAGATGAGAGGTTTTAATTCCCTTTTCTTTCATATCCTTGGAGGCTCCCTTCATTGCCTCATTGTTTAATTCAAGAATACCTCCTTTCTTCTCTGGAAATATCTCTCTGTCATCTATTATTTCAATATTCCAATCTTCATAGTTTCTAGAGATAGTTTCCAATAACTCAATTGCTTCATCAACGGTCCTTTCCCTGAAAACACTACCTGCAATACTATCAAGATAGCCTCTTGTATTTTCAGTTAGTCCATTGTAAAATATATCAAGTATTTCATTATTCTTGAAGCCATGGGTAGGACATTTCCTAACCATCTTACTGTACCTCCCCCAAGCTTGGGGTAAATCCTCCTTCTTTGTTTGTGAAAAGTTGCTAATCTCAATAGTTAAACCATGAATCTTATCAGCAGGGAAATATTTATTAAAAAATACTTGCAAGCATTCCTCCTTGCTAGTAATACATCCAGGTTCTAAACGATTATACCAAGTTTTAGCATTTCCTCCCAAAGTAAAAGGAAACAACTTTAAGAAATAATAGCGTTGGTGGATTTCATCTTTACCAAATAACACAGATAAATCATGCAAATCAGCAATGTGTTCAAAAGGGAACTCATTGTCTCTCCCATAAAACTTATACTTCTCAGCTTTTTCAATTATTTCAGGATCAACACTAAACTCATAATCTTTGTCTTTAATTTTAATAGCTGGAGCATTCATTTTCTCAGTAACAGGGAAATAATCATCAAGAGGAGAATTTTTATAGATATCAAGTTTATCCAATTTATCAAAATTCGAATCCATAAAAGCCATAATAAATGCCTCCTCTTCCTCAGAAGAAGTTTCATGTTCAACATCACAATATTCATTATCTTCTAATTCAGACTCAACATTTTCGATAATAGCAGATTCAGGTGTTTCAGTTATCTCAGATGTTTCAGGTGTCACTTCTTTGTCTACGCTACCACATATTAAATTATTTTCAATACTAGTACATTTTAGACAATGATGAACTAGATAAAGCTTTTTCTTTCTTCTTAGCAACAATAGCAGAAGCAACATTAGATGAAAAGTTTGGCCTACTTGGCAAATCAGTACCTCTACGAGTAGTTGAAGGCCTTACTTCCTTCGGAGTATTCTTTTCCTTCCCCATAGTTGGGAACAAGCAAGTGCAGCAAATAAATGATAACAAGTTGTCTTACCAATAAAGCTAGGTTATGCCCACAAGTATAGGGGATCGCTGAAATCTTCGTAGGGAAGTATTACCCAAATTTATAGTTCGACACGATGGGAACACAAGAATACCAATAAGACTTTGGCAATTGATGCGTCACTCTCAACCACACATGTATATCAATAAACTTGCAACAGTGATAGTGATGGCAGTAGTATGATTCAAGTAGCAAATAGAACAACAGTAGTGAACAAGGGTTTTCCAGTTTTCACCGGAAAAGTGAAAGTGTAACTCAGAGATTTAAAACGTAGGCATGAGGTGATAGCGGGGTGTTGCATGAATAAGATTGATCATATAATAAGATATAAGTAGCAATGGGACTTATCTCTAACTCCGATATATGTAGGTATGTGTTCCGTAATTAGTTGTGCGTACTAACCAAGAGAATTTGCACAACATCTATTGTCCTACCTGCCCATTTCACCGGGGCCAACTTGGAACTACAGGTAATTAAGGTCTACCCTTTCGAATAGCCCGGAACAACGCATTAACACTTCATGAACACATAGAATCCTCAAACTAAAACATCTCCCCCTTGTTTTCCCTATACTATCACTTTTAGGGTTCGCAGGTTCAACATAATAGCAGGTGATACACTTTGCAGATAGATACCAAACTCAATTATATGATGAAGCAAAATAAGTTCAGTACTGAAATCATGCCACTCGGGCCCTAGTAGCAAGCATTAAACATAGCATAAGTACATCAACACAATACAAAAATATCCTCAATATAAACCCCTAAGAGCTCGAACAACGGGTATCATTACATGATCAATCTCATCCAATCCCCATCCACCTCACATGCCTACAGCGGACTACTCACACATGGTGATGGAGATGGAGCTCATGGTCGATGGAGATGAAGGCTGTGAAGATGGCGGTGAAGACGGTCTCCGGATCCCTCCACCGGAGGAGAAATCCTGGATCAATCTGTCTCCGAAAACGAAGATCGTGGTGGTGGCGGCGGTGTGTTTCGCGAAAGCTCCTCTCCTCTTAGGGCACCCACTTTTTCGTATATATGAGGGGGTACGTCAAAGACCGAAGGCGAGGCGGTGCCCGAGGCCCAATTGGGGTGGGCCCATGTGGCCAGGTACAGGGGCCGCGTGGGGCCCCCTCTTTTGGCCCTCGAGCGCTTCCTCGTGTCCATCCTTTTCTCAATGTCCTCCTTTTCCATAAATATTGACATGGTATTTTTCCCCGATTTAATTTCCTGCAAAAATAGCCAGAAAGGAGACTTTGCTAAAAACAACGTCAGATTCAGCAGGTTTATTCAAATATGGGAAGATTCCGGAGCAAATTATGAAGCAAAGTGCTTGGAAAAGTAGATGCATTTTAGGTGCATCAGGCGGCTGTGGGCCTCCCCCGGACTTGTCCTTTTGGCTCCAGGGGTCTTCTGGCAAAAAGAATTTCTATAATTTTTTGGGAATTTTCTGAGCACTTTGGATTTTGGACCTTTTCTGCAATGCACAGACATAATAAAACAGAAACTGGCACTGGCCACTGAGGATATAAAAATAATAAAGACATGTGGCATTGTCATAAAACAAGCAAGGAACATCAAAAATTATAGATACGTTTGAGACGTATCAGATATTCATATTGACAGAATGCACCTATATTTGTAGATGGCGCATCTCAAGTTAGAAAATATACCTCCGGAAAAAATCTCTACTGTTCATATTGCTCATAAAAATTACAATGAAGCACCAAAAATGTGTATACGGATCAAGAAATTCCTCATTGCAATCCTTGAGTTCAATACTATAAGTAGAGGCATCATAAACACTTTACACTCTAAAACAAAGGACCCAAACAAGTTTGAGTACCTAAAAGAAAATGCTTTCTTTACAGGAAGATTCCTCTATAATTCTGTAATTGATACCTATTAGTGGAAGCATCAATCAATCGACTGGAGGTGAAGGTCTAGAAGTAAAATTTAAAAGATTCTCTTAGTGTACCTTTATACATGTAGACCTTGGTATTGTGTATGCATGTTGATGTTTGTTAGGTTTATTTCTTCTTAGGAGTGGCTCACAAGAGTGAAGTATGGTTTCTCACGGTGAACATGTGCACCAAAACTGTGTGAACACATAACATTTATATAGAAGTATTTATCTTTCGATACTCACTTGAATGAAATAATAAGTATGATTGATAGATCCAGCTTCCTCAACGAGCATGCGACTTTAGAATCAATAATTATACATGAATACATGATGGATCAAAACCATCCATAATTCTCTTGATGCATCGGTTTTCATTTCTATTTTGAGTCTTTTTGTCCTAAGAATTCATCCTACTTCTTGCTATTTTATTTTCATTTGTTCTGCTAAGAGGATGCCAACGGACCCTATCTACTCTATCTAAACACATCTCATGCTTCATGTTAACCCTGATCAAGTACACATTGAAAATGTAACTCTGCTAATCAAACACTTTGTGATTATTTCTAGGCTTCTTCACGGTCAAATTTTATGAGTCATCAAAACCGTTTTGTAGTCCTTTTAGCTATGAGATATCGAGATCTCCAACGGTGACTCACGGTGCACACTACCTCTGGTAAACGAGGCGGATTTCTCGAGAATGTGGCAGTTCCTCTCTCTGCTATAAAAAAGGGCATTTACTTCTTCAGATCCATTATTCTCCCTGCCAAATTCGTCTTCCTCAAGAAGATATATGTAGCTTTTCCTCGACATGCTCGTGCCTGAGTTAACTGCCTTGCTGCTCTCTCCGGCAATTTTTTGCGCCATCGTCGGACTTCTCTGCGTCCACCGCCACGTCGACGTAGTGTCCCTACCGTCACCAAGTTAGGTTATGGTTGCACATAACCTTGCATTCTCTGTCCATTGTATGTTGTGTTATTTGTGTTCATCATTAACACCTTTCTGTTAATTCATGTATTTTTCAAGATGAATTTATTTATTTATCGGGGCACCTTTAGATCCATATTCTTTGGGTCGTAAACATCTTTTTTTTGACATTTTCCAACCACTCTATTCGGTCAGCAGGCTATCTCATTAAAACCCTACCAGTCCCCAAGGGTACCCTGATAGGAAAAAGAGTGCGTCTGTACCTGCTGCCTCAACCAAACAACGATATATCGTTCATTACATCAGGAATTATAAAGCTAGGGGGACTAGAGTCCCAAAAAACCGAGGTATCTGAATTAAAAGCAAATCTAGCTATTTTATGTGCTACCACATTCGCTTCCCGTGGACAGTGTTGCACCACCACCTGGCCAATTCTCCTTGCCGTGAGAAAGCAGTCCATCAGAATTGAAGTATAAGGACTCCAAATTTCGATCACCCCATTGAAAGCTTCAACAAGTTCCATTGAGTCCGTTTCCACAATGACTGGAGAGCACCCAAGATCATCTACAAGATGCAAACCTCTCTGGGGCGCCAAAGCTTCTGAAGTTGCAACATCAAGGATATTACTCCTAGGGTCGCCCACTCCAACAACAGCTTCACCTTTATCATTTCGAATCACCGCTCCCAAACCACCTGTACCATTAGGGAAAAAACAAGCATCAATATTAAGCTTATAGGATCCCGGCCGAGGCCTGGACCATGGAATTTTATGTGGTACTCCCTTCTCAGCTCCTTTGTAATTTAGGGTGAGAGCTTGGATAGCAAAACTCGTACGCGCCGGTGGCGCCACTTTTTCACCCTTGACTGCCTCACGACGCTGCCACCAGATGTACCAAGCACCCACAGCCAACAGCTCTTTAATTCCAACGTGTTTCAAATTATCTGGCGTTTCAATGTTACTGCGCAGCATTTCTTCTAACGCAACAGACCCGGATCTGTCCACCGCAGCAAATTTTTCAATAATTTGTAGAACTCCAATTGAACTCCAAACTTCCTTTGCTCTTGGGCACTTAAAAATCAGATGACTAATATCCTCCGCATCCAAGTAGCATATTGGGCATTGTCCAGACACTGGTATATGTTTATTTGCAAGAATTGACATCCCTGGAACAATTCCATGCAAAGCCTTCCACATAAAGATCTTGATCTTACCCGGCACTTGCAGCTTCCAAAGAATCTCCCAAACTGGATTGTTAGATGACATCCCTTGATCATCTGTTCTGGAGAGCTTGTGGCCATTTTGGTGATTCCATTCGGCATAATATGCAGACCGAACTGAGAACCTGCAGTTCTTAGTAATGTTCCAGGCCACAAAGTCATCCTGCATGAGATCACTCAACGGTATACGCATAATTCGATCAGCATCAACTGAACTGAAAGATACCTGATAAGAGGTTCATCCCATTCACCTGTATGTTGATCAATAATTTCATTTGCAGTCCGCAGCATAATAGTACCTTTAGGAGTGATAACTTTACGTGTTGGGCTTCCCGGCACCCACGGATCCTCCCAGATGTTAATCATCTCACCATTACCTACTCTCCAGATACAACCTCGCTTGAAAGTGCTGAGGCCTGCGATTATACTTTGCCATGTGTATGAACATCCTTTCTTAGCACCCGCCTTCAATAGGTTACCATGGGGATAGTATTTAGCTCTCAAAACCTTTGCACAAAGTGTTTCAGGATTGGTGATCAATCTCCACGATTGTTTAGCCAGCATAGCTAGGTTAAAAGCGTGTAGATCACGAAACCCCAAGCCACCATTCTTCTTTGGTATACACAACTTCCACCATGCCTTCCAGTGCATGCGTTTCTGAATATCCGAATCCCCCCACCAGAAACCAGCCATTGCATCTGTTATGTCTTTGCATAATTTCTTTGGTATTTTGAAAACCGCCATCGCATAAACAGGGATGGCTTGTATAATAGCCTTCAGAAGAATTTCCTTACCACCCATTGATAGAAATCTTTCCTTCCACCCTTCTAGCCTCTTGATAATTCTTTCCAGTAAGTGTATAAAACTGTCACTTCTATCAACTCCTACAAGGGCCGGCAAGCCCAAGTATTTGTCAGAGAGAGCCTCAGTCATAATATTTAACTCCGTACAGATTTCTGCCTTCACATCAACATTCACATTGGGGCTGAAGAATATACTACACTTTGCCTGACTCACCATTTGTCCTGAGCTAGCACAGTACTGTTCAAGGACCTGTCTCAATGAGGTTGCATTAGTCATATTTGCTTTCATAAGGATAAGGGAATCATCAGCAAAGAGTAAATGAGATACTGATGGCGCATTTCTGCAAACCCTGACACCTTCAATGCCATGAACCTCCTCTCTATGAGCCAGAAGACTTGAAAGACCTTCAGCACAGAGCAAAAAAAGATAAGGGGACAAAGGATCCCCCTGGCGAAGTCCCCTTGTAGGGGTAAAGCTGCTAGTTTCTTGATTATTAAACCGAACCTTGTAATTAACTGACCGAACACAAGCCATAAGTAACTCAACAAACCTAGTATCAAAACCAAGTTGGATCATCATTTTCTCCAAAAATTCCATTCCACCCGGTCGTAAGCTTTGTGCATATCCAATTTCACCGCACAATATCCCCACTTCCCCTTCTTTTTATTATTTATAGTGTGCATACTTTCGTAAGCCAGCAAAATATTATCTGTAATAAGTCTTCCAGGAACGAAAGCGCTTTGCACAGGGGAAATGATATCATCAAGAACATGCTTCAGACGAAGAGCAATCATCTTAGAAATTACCTTGTATAGAACATTACATAGACTGATTGGGCGGTATTGCGAAATGAGTTCAGGCTCTTCAACTTTTGGAATCAAGACAATAACAGTATCGTTCCATCTTGCTGGGATCACCTTATTATTCACAGCATCCAAAAACTTCTGAAGTGAGAATATCCCCCAATATATCCCAGCACTTCTTGAAAAAGATTGCATGAAGACCATCAGTCCCAGGAGCCTTCATCACCAATGGAAAATAGAGCCTTTTTCACCTCCTCAGCTGAGTACGGTTTAAGCAATTTTTCATTCATCATGTCAGAAACTTTCGGTTCAACTTTTGCCAGCACTTCCGGGTCTGGTTCATCAACTTCCGTAGTAAAAAGACCTGCAAAATAGTCTGAGATCATTGGGTTAAGAGATGCAGTATCCTCCACCCAAGCCCCGTTCTCATTCTTCAGCCTTTTAATAGAATTTCGCTTTCGGCGTTCACTAGCAAAATGATGAAAATAAGAAGTATTTTTATCACCGTGTTGTAACCAATTAATACGACTCCGCTGCGCCCAATGGATTTCTTCTTGCTCAAGGAGTAGCTCAATTTCCTTTGCCAACTCCTTTTGCATCTCTATATTCTCATCCGTTAGAGCACCACTCGCCACCTCTTCCATAATTTTCTGTTTGTTACGGATCTTCTTTTTCTGCTCCGTAAAATCGACCGATCCCACTTGTGTAGTGAGCGTGTACCAGTTCCAGTTTTCCCGCCAAGGAATTTGTTTGAACACCAGAATCGGCCTGCTCCCAGGCCTGCTGCACCACCTACCGAGACTGAGCTTCTTTCAGCCATTTGGCCTCGAAACGGAGAACAGAAGGCCCATGACTCACCGGATTATTCTCAGGTTCGAGTGTCATAAGGATTGGGCGATGATCAGACCTGCTGTACTCAAGGTTTTGCAGCACCGCACCTCCAAACCTATCATTCCATGCATCATTAGTTAGAGCTCGATCCAGTCTTTCCCTAATGCGACCTCTGTGCCAAGTAAACTTGTTACCAACATAGCCGAAGTCAGACAAGTTGCAATCATCAAGAGCATCTCTAAAGGACTGCATAAAAAGCTGAGGTCGAGGGTTTCCACCCTCCTTTTCAAACGGGTAAAGAATTTCGTTGAGGTCACCCATAACCAGCCATGGTAAATTAACAGCTGCATTCAAGTCTCTCAAGCATTGCCAAGTCCGATGTTTATCCTGCCACCGAGGCTCCCCATAAAGGCCGGTAAAACGCCACACAGATTGTTGATTATCACCCACAAAAACATCAATAAAATTATGCCTCTTGTACCGCAGAGAGATGACAACCGGCTTCTTCCACAGAAGTAGCAGACCACCACTTCTACCATCGCTTCCGACAACCTCCTTAAAATCCATCTGTAGTTGACGCCGGAGGGTCTCCGTCGACCAATCGTCTAGATGAGTTTCAGAGAGGAACACTACATCCGGAGTATGCCGCTTAATCAGGATCAGCAGAGCCCTGACCGCCGTGGCCTTATTCAGGCCACGACTATTGTAACCTAAAATTTTCATTGCATCCGCCGCCTCCAAAGTATGATCACCAACAGTCAGACAAAAGTATCCAACGCTCAAGCTGGTCAGAGCAAGATCCTTCTTTCCTTCCCCTCCAGATGAAACGAAGAGCGAAGCAGAAATAACTTACTGGGTCACACAATCCGACGAACAAACACGATGCTTCTAATGGCACCAATGTGGTGCAATCAGAAGGAGAAACAGAAACAACAACCTCGCTTGAGGCGGGCTCTGGACAGACTACGTCCTCCGACGCGGCGGAGAGACGGACAAAACAACCGGTGCCAGCACCGCCGCCGGCAGGCGAGCGGCGGCGGCCCGGTAAAACCTAGATCGCCTTTGCGATCGCCAGACCACCTACGTACCGGTTCGCCACAAGACCTTCCTTTCGCTTTTTTTTTGTACGAGTACTACACCACTTTTGCTCAGCGAATGCATTACCTGGGTCGTAAACATCTTAGTTGTTTGTCGCTTCAATTTCTACAGACATAAAAAATGTATAGTGTATTTTCATAATATCCAGACTATTTTTCATAGAAAAAATATAGCCGATGTTGTTTTCGCCTGCCGCACCCAGCCACCTGTCCCATTGCAACGCACCGGTGGCTAAGACTAGTCACAATGGGTAGTAACATAGGAGTAACATCAATGCCACATAGGCAAAAAACCTGATGTGGCGGGTAATTAATGAGGAGAGAGATGGTTGTGGTAACATAGTATGTTACCGTAACATCACACATTTCAAGGCAAGATGTGTGTACAACTTAATTAATAAACTTATGCATGACACTACACACATGTTACTCCCCATTGTGGAGGTAGTAACTTAGAGCAGTAACATATGCATGTTACTAGTCTAAGTTACTCCCCATTGTGAGTAGTCTAAAAACCAATTAACAAAGCCATGGCGTCGTCCTACCAACTACCGCATCCTCTTAATCTCTCCTATCTAAAAGAAGAATTTGGTTCCTCTCGTACGTCGTCCCTTTCGTCCAACTCTTCGTCCAACATCGCCCGTATCCCCGCACCGTTTTTTTCCGTGGTTTTTTCCATAAGTTTCGCCGTCAGTTATCAATCAGCAGGATCAATCAACATTAATTAACGCGCGCCACCGCCTCCTCACGATCGCCCCCAAATGCCGCTCCCACGACCGCCTCCAAGACCGCCTGCGTACCATGCCGTCTCAACATATGCCTTCCTGACAGCCGCGCCACCGGTTCCCTTGCGAGGCCGCCACGCCATGGGTCTCCGTCGGCGCCACGACGGCCGCGGCCTCCCCAACCAGGCGACGCCTCCGCTCCAGAGTCCAGATCCGGCCACCGTTGAACCCCTCTGCTGCATCACTGATCAGGCAAGGTCGGGGGTGCGACGCTATCCATCATCCCGCGTGTAGGACGGCCGGTGCCCGCATTCGCGTATCCCGGCCAAGGCTGTCGTATTCATCTCCGAGATGGGGGCGACGAGGAAGAGGAGCCCAGCTCCACGCCGTGTCTCGTAGCCTGTCTTGTGAGATCGGGAGGGGATCAAAAGGATGAAGAGGAGATCCATGGTTGGGGAGAGATAAAAAACGACCCATGCATCATCCTCCCCTGACGTTGTACTCCAAGGCTGCAGCCACTGCCTCCTAAATCTACGCTAGCCTGTAGCAGCAAGATAAGCTGCCCACCCTGCATTTTTTTCTTCAGATCTTGCAGCACCATGGTGATTCTCCACAAAATTTGTACATCCATTGCCAACGTTCGTATTCATTCAGGAGAGAACTAACCACAGTAGACCAAAGCAAAGGAGGATCAGCCTGAACGGGACATATCCCCTTCCAGAGGACTCGCCCTCCCCGGTGATGTGCGTCCCTAGCTAGCGTTCACGGTATAATTTGTTGATTGTCGTTTCCGGTGCAGGCATGTTGTAGTCGACAAACCTCCAGAGAACCATGGAGGTGGAGGCCATCGTCACGGACAACAACGTCATACCTGCTGCTGCCAAAGCCATTCTGTATGGCGTCGGTTAGTTTCTTAAAATTCCCAGTTGGTGCCAGATTATTCACAATTTCTAGCTTTTTAGTTTGCAAATTGTTCTGAATCTCGATGGCTGAACTGGATGCTTGAAGGTAAAAGGTAACACTGATGCTAAATGCTCCATCTGCATTCTAAAATTACATATTATATACTGATGCTTGCTGAAATGACATGGAAAGAAAAGAATGACATTCTTTTCCATGTTGTGGCTGTTCCATTTTTCTGGCCTGGTAAATTGTATAAGCACAATATACAATCAATGTACAATACACATATATTCCAATTACAAAATATATCTCTGACTTGCTCACATGCCGAAAAAACAGTATGCAACGTCAAGTGAGCTTTCCTGTCAATAAATAGCATATTAGCAATCAGCCAAAAGAAAGAATTATGTTCCTACATATTGCTGATTTCCTGTCAATAAATATCAGATTAACAATTAACGGAAATGGCAAAGGAAGCTCTCCATGTCTTTGTCAAATGTTTAGTTTTAGCTATACACCAGTTTCACGTCAACCTTTTTATGTGTCCATAATGTATGATTTCTTTTTCTTTTTCACTTGCAGATGCTGTACTTGAATGGCTTGGAAGAACGTACTCAAGGCTCTTCTCTACTCTTGTGATCTTGTCTTTGAGTAACTAATTTTTATTATCGTATATTACCTTTTGAATTTAACTTTATCTAAAAGAAAATACTTTGTGGTTTTCCAGGGAGCAACAACTGCATGCTATGTTGGGCTCAACCATAGTTGAAAGGACTGACAGGCAAATACTTTGTTAGCTGCGATTAGAAACAAATAAGGACCTTCTATTATAGTTGTCCTTTTTAATATTTTATTTATCAATTGAAGATTTGTCGTAGTTGACTATAATTAAACGGCTTGGGAATTCTCCACGATATATCTGTTGGGAAATTTGGGAAAGACATATTCGGACACATTTAGTGTGGTTGATCTTGATGGTGGATCTGTTCAAATGGCATGTCCTAGAGAAGGATGCCAAAAAGGCTCGTAAACCAGGAGGTGGCGAGATTCATATGTGAATAAACGTTTCCTCAAGGGAGCAATGTATTTATCAATTGAAGATTTGTCGTAGTTGACTATAATTAAACGGCTTGGGAATTCTCCACGATATATCTGTTGGGAAATTTGGGAAAGACATATTCAGACACATTTAGTGTGGTTGATCTTGATGGTGGATCTGTTCAAATGGCATGTCCTAGAGAAGGACGCCGAAAAGGCTCCTAAACCAGGAGGTGGCGAGATTCATATGTGAATAAACGTTTCCTCAAGGGAGCAATGTATTATCTATATGTCCACTGGTGACGAACTTTTATTAACCTTTTGCTATTGCTTCCGTAGAACCAAAATATTGTCCTGGTAAATTTTGAACCCTTTACTGAATGTTAAGAACCTGATGGTGGTGCAACCCCTTGTTTAGGAGCAATTGGATCGATGAGCCATAAACCTGATGGTATGTACCATTTTTATGAAGCAACAATTATTATGAATCCAAATTTGATAACAGTAGAGACGGAGAAAAATAAACCTTACCTTAGAAAGCAACATGCCTGAAAGTGTACCGCATACAAGTAATCAACTGGCTGGATTGAAGTCTTTTAGATAGGAGAGACTAGAATATGAGAAGCTGAAAAATGAAATGCTCTATTTATGACCAGAGACCATGTAAAGAAGATAAGTATTAATGGTCCATCTATCGGTGAATTTGTTCCTGTAAGAACTAAAGAAGCATCTTACGCTTCAGTCATGTTGTGTGCCTGCATGAGTATTAGACTGAACTACATATATTTTTGGCCTTCCGAGCTAACTGATATCGCACAAGAGTGCAAACCGAACTTGATACTTTTCATTGATTGAGTCAGAGTTACAGTACAAGGTTTATATAAGCAAAGACACGTAAATGATGGTGGTGGTGGCAGTGCCGGTGCAGTTCCTTTGGCCGATCTTGTCCAAGATCATGATCGATCCCGTCGTGGTCGAGTCTGGGCAGGTGAGGACCGGGCGCGTTTTTTTTTTTTTTTTTTGCTATTGTTGGGGCTTTCCTGGTTATTTTGGGTTCACCGTTGAATCCCGCCTTCATACTATTTTTTCGTGATTTCATTTGTTTCTAGGGCGTAAGTGTTGGTTATTTTGGGTTTTAAACTTTCAGTTATTGTTCCTGAATCTTTATTGGTAGCTGCTATGTTGTACATGGTGTTAACTATAGCAAATAATATGATGTCTTGAGCTCTGCATCTCATTCTGTTGCTGCTGTGGTGCGATTAATTGCTCAACCTCCAAATTTTTCCTTCAGTAGAGGTGTTGCATATTCTGTATAATAATTTATAGGAGAGAAGAACTTAGAAAGGAAACTTCGGAAACTCTTTAAATCTTCCTTTGCTTATCTCGTGCATAGCATTGAGATCCCATCGGAAGTAAGTGTGCAGTATGCTAGAAGGTGTAAGAAAAAAGAATTACAATCTCCATTTTCATCTTTAACTATGCTGGAAGTAACTTTTGTCTTTGCTACTGTACATTGCTCACAAAATAAACTATTATTGGTTGATTTGTTACAGAGTGGCCATTCTTCAGTTTGCAGCAGGTCATCACCTTCGTGGATACATGCGCGCAGCTTGGTGTGGTACCCAGAGTGGCAACCATCGCCACCATACTGGCCAAAGCGGTGGTATGCGCAGAGGCGAAGCTGCTGCCGCTGCCACCAACACGAATCACGAGTGGACCGGGAAGGGAAGTCATTGGACAAGATATAAAATGGATTCTAAATGATGAAGATGATCTGCTTGCGTCATGAGATTTTTTCAATGTTTATTCGTATGTGAAGCCATTGGCAAATTTCGCATCAGTTTGGCTGCAAAAGTTTGTCTTATTTCGATTTGATCAAAGCTATCATATTTTTTATTCTTACATGTTGTGGAATCATGGAGGTAAGTTGAACATATGTGGCAGCCTGAGTTAAATTTGGCACATGCTAAATAAATGTCTATGAATTAAAATTATCATTACTTATTATCTCACTCGAACAAGTAAATTGCAATATATATGTGTTTATGAGATCAAATTGTGTTTAATTAATGGTGATCAAATTGTTCTGGATTGCTATTTTTATTAGATTACCGAAAAAATTATATAAATTGGGATGATTGTTTGTTCTATGTCCGCCTATTTTTTCGTTATCACGTGGCAACACGAGTATTCAGCTAGGTATCATGCAATTCTTACATGTTTGAAACTATTCATGTGCAATCATTATTATATTTATGTACCCGTTGCAACGCACGGGCATTTAGCTAGTGTCAAAAAAAAAAAAATGTCAAAAAAAAACTACCGCATCCTCTCCTATTGACTCCTCGCCCAGCGTTCGCATCCCGCTGCCGCGTCCCGATGGCCTCCGCCGCCTCACTCGGTACGTGCCCAATTCGAGAGCAAGCAGTTCCTGTGTTTTCTCGCAAATACTGTCAGAAACTTAATTTGACCTAGCCAAAATTGGGATGCAACTGCGAAACGCATGTCATGCTAGATCAGGCAGAGTTGTTGAAATTGGGAAGGGTTGATTGGGCCGAAATGTGCTAAATTCAGTAATTTGGCAGGAAGTAGTTCTGCATCATAGTGAAGATCCTCATCAGTTGGATCTTCGCGAGAACGAAATAGTGCAATGTGCCAACTGCCAAGGGATTCCGTATTTAGGGGTCCATCGATGCAATTTACATGCGACCCTATCTGATAGGTCGCCTGTTTTAATCTATTCTCTTTATTTTCTATTTTTTCTTTGATGATTATCTCATCACACAGGGGTCACGGTGTCCACATCGGAGAGTGTTGGTCAGAATGATTTGCTGATTGTTGGGCCAGGTGTGCTTGGGCGAATCGTTGCTGAGAAATGGCAACAGGTAGGAGAAGTATCGTCTTGGCAGAGTGGCTTGGCTGTTGTTTTGAAATATCAAGTACCGTACTTCCTTATACCATGTTGAGCCGATGGATTGATTATCTTGATGAGCGATTTGAAATTCCCAAGCTAATGGAACAATCTTTTTGTCATGTTCAAATCAAGTCTCGTAGTCAAGAGGACTTCTCTTCCTCATAGCGTGTTATCAGTTTTTTCCTGTGGCATAGGGAACTAGTAAATATGAACCTGAAGATCTTTTTCTTTGAAACTCAATTACATTTTTTTTATATTGACCATATGTACGTTTCTGTCTGTAAAACGTGAGAATTGTATCCTTTGGTTTTATCTTCTTCTTTGTAGATATTCTAAAGAACTCAAATATGGCTTTAATATATCTTACAGGAGCATCCAGGTTGCAAAATATTTGGCCAGACTGCAACCACAGATCATCACAGTGAACTAACTAAAATTGGGATAATTCCCGCCCTGAAGGGACCCAGAGTTGGTCAGAAAGTCCCATACGTTATTTTCTGTGCTCCTCCATATCGTACGGATGATTACCCTGGAGATCTTAGGTAACTAAGATGTATGTTCTTTTTTTGCGTATGAGAAGAAACTAGACTTTTTTTTCTTCATATGTGGTTAACTTAGTATTGCATTTCATCTGTATTGTGTATATGATGGTAATGGTCAAGGCTGGATATATCCTGATAGAAAAATGATGCTTAAATAGTTGTGTGCTACAGGCATAGCAAATGTTTTGGAAATACAAAGTGCATGGTTAGATATGAATACAGTTTTTGGGCTTTATCTTCACATGTCTTGGACATACACAACCATTTTAATTACAGATAATAATATTTATCCACAGGAAGCTCAATTGTATTTCAAATCCATGTGCGTGGTATTTCATTTTAGCGATGACATATATGACATTGGGTTAGTTCTACGAAGTCATGCATGACGTTTTCTCTTTCTAATCCTACCCGCGGAACAAAATATGTAGTTTGCATTCATGATCCTTGTGTTAATACTTCGACTCTAGGGCAGGGATCAAATTAAAAAAATGAAATATGGGATCAAATTAAATTCAAATAAAAGAGGGCATGCATTATTAGCAGGAACTGCACATGTACACACACTGAAATTTGACTATGCCACTTTTAGGTAAACAAGGTTGAGGGCTTTCTTACCTCCATCTATTTTGGCATAGGGCAACATTGATTCTAAGTTTTCCTATCGCTCCTATAGAAATGTGAAAACTGAAGCTTATGTTGCAAACTTAAGAAGCACCTTTGAATGATCAAGATGATGAATCATTATAAAGTCACATACATAAAATGAACATTTCATTAAAAACTGTTTTTTAGGGGCTTTAGCTGAAATGTGAGACGTCAGAGATATTATCATTAACATCATTATTGCATGGTACTGTGAACAACTTACAGCAATCCAATCTTTTATAGCAGAATCAACACTGCTAAATGAAGAAACGGGGAATCTTCCTTCCCTTGTATGTGTACCATCATATATCCGATTTATCACAAACTGTGAAACATAAGATGGGAATAGTTCTCGGCCTCTAAGAGTGTGATCAGAAGTGTTCTTCCCATTATGTCTTATCACTCCAACATACACTTTTGTAGTTGCATCTGTAGTTTGTTTTATCAACATAATGCACCATTTGAGACCGTTTTATGATTAGGCTATGTAGGAGAACTGCTAGCTTCAATAGGGATTTTGCTAATACATGGGAGATGGAAACTACTAATGCACATCCCTAGGCATCATTATTTCCCCTTGTTTGGCACGAATCCCGGCAATCAGTGGCGGCCAGAAGAGATTACATTACAGGAGGGGGCCAGTTTGAAGTATTTTCTGTTTTGTATGGTCAAACAGTGGTAAACATGATATGCAGCTTTCTTGAGCAAACAGTGTATCAAGGAAGGACATGTAGAACATCTTATTTTACAAAACATGTGCAGAGTTGCAGCATCAAACTGGAGTGGGGAAGGCGCTTTCCTTTTTACATCAAGTACTGCCGTGTATGACTGCAATGATAATGGACCGTGCAGCGAGGTATAAGTTTAAAATATAATCTGAACTGCTCATTGCAAAGAGTCAAAGTTTCCTTAGCCATTTTTTCGTCTGCTTTGGGTAAGAAATATATAGCAGTAAATGATAGTCATTACGTAAGCCAGAAGATGTAGTGTTCCGAAAGCTTTTACTCTTTTTCGATGCTCTGGTATTACCTCCAACGGTCCGACCATCTTGGTTTTATTTAACCTTGATTTTCCATTTTACCTATGTAGGATTCTCCTTGTGTGCCAATTGGTAGTAGCCCTCGTACTGATGTCCTTCTAAAAGCAGAAAATGTTGTACTCGAGGCAGGAGGCTGTGTTGTCAGGCTAGCAGGACTTTATATATCCTTACCAAGAGGCTACTTTTTTATTCCAAACATCAAGCATTGTTGAACCTAATTTTTTCCAAACTTTATACATTAGAGTGGACACAAACAGCACAGTTTCTTTCCTTGACTGAAAACACAAAAAGGATCAAGGTCCTCATGTTTTCTGGTTGTCAAAAGGAACTGTAGATGCGCGACCAGATCTCATAATCAATCTTATCCATTATGAAGTAAGATCTTCTACTTATTTATTACTCCCGCTGTTCCTAACCATAAGATGTTCTAGCTTTTTTTTCTGATTCGCATGTATCTAGACGTGTTTTAGTGTGTCTGTTCACTCATATCTCCATATGCAGTCCACGTTGAAATATCCAAAATAATCTTATAATTAGGAACGGATCGGGTATATGATAGGATAGTCATTAGATGAGTGTGTTGCAGTTGTTATGTTTTAGAGCCGAGAGAATATACGTATCCAACATACAGTTTACACAACATACACCAACCCAACCCAACCCAACCCATATTTTATCAAACGTCGTCCTAGTCCCTAGTCTTTTTTTGTTGCTCTTTACAATGCAAATGCTCACAATGCTATACATGTTTATCGTTCTGTTGATATTATTAAATTTACATGTGGGCAAAATGATTTGTCGAGGTATATTTACTATGCAGTCTTCATGCTGTTATCATCTACTCCCTCTGTTCCAAGTTATAAAATGTTTTGGATATTTCGATATGGACTACATATGGACTGAATGAGTGGACCTACACACTGAAACACATCTAGATACATGTGATTCAAAAAAAGCTAAAACATCATATAATTAGGAACAGAGGTAGTATTTATCAATGTTGGGGAAATCGTTAACTGGTAACTACTCGGTCGGTTGGCGAGTAAAGGATTAATAAGCGAATCGGCTGTTAATCGGCCGATTATCGGTTAATCGGCTACTTGGTGACCCTTCGAGCAGGGATTAATCGGCCGATTTTTTATCAGGGCTACTTATGCTATTTGCAGGATGCTGCTTCTCTTGGGTTGCCATCATGAAGAAGAGACTGCGTGGTCGTGTCTTTGTGGGCTGTGACAACCAGCCCCTGTCCAGGTCACTGCAACCCCCATCCTTTTCAGCTCACCACCTGCACATCTTCAGGTTTGCTCCGCATTGCAGTGGTATTAACATGAGCTTGGGGTCTTTGCAGGCAACAAATAATGGACCGTGTTAACAGGAGTGGGAAATTTGACGCCAACTTTGAGGCCTTCACAGGTAAGTAGTCTAGTCTGGCTGTTTTTTGTTTTTGTTTTGTTTACTGCACAAAAGATTGCGAAGTCTTACAGCGTCAGCATCTTCCTTCACTTCAGGGACGGATGGTCCATTAGGGAAGAGGATGAATAATTCCAGAACTCGGGCTGAGATCGGATGGCAGCCCAATTATCCTAGCTTCACAGAATTTGTTGGCCTCAGCAATTGACATATTGCCAACTGCGACATTCCTCTCCAGATATAAATTAATACAGCCGATTTGATTGTGGATACAATCTGAAGTATGAATTTCTTTGACAGTTGTCTCAAGTTTTTTCTTTCCTCGTCTTATGTTATGCTAATGTAAGAATCGTAATTTATATAGGGAGTGTCTATCTGGCAGCTGGCTGTTTTCATTTTCAGGAACAGACACATTTCGTGACCAATGGGATGCTGACAACTGTACCAAAAGAAATGACTAAAAACAACAAACGTCTCAGTTTTCTGTCTGTTCGAAACTACCACAAAACAGGCACTTTTGTTGCTTGAGTTCTTCATTTTTGAGTCGTTGCAGAATCGGGGGGCTAGAAAAACAGGCCCAGAAAAGGCCCATAATCACAAAAATAGGCTTCTACTCAGCTGAGAGCAATGAAACCAGCCCAGAAAAGACACGCTCAGCTCCTGAATACCAATTGCAAAACCCAGCCCCAAACACACGGAAAAAGTATGTTCTAGTATATACTTCAAAAGAAAATTCTTCCCATTCATACAAACAACAGCAAGAAGTGAGGGAACAAACGCTTTGTTCAAGAAAGGTGTGGTTGCACAATTCAGCATGACTAGCTTTCTAAGAGAATATCAGCAGATTGTTGATGTAATCCATGCAAAGTGAAGCCGAGCTTGATCACAATGCAGCAAATAAGACAGTACCACCAACAAAATTATGTACTAGTACTACATAGAAAAGCAAGCTCATGAACTCTACAACTTGGCAATTTTCAGGAAGTTCCAGAACAACCTGACTGATGTAACAAGGCTACATCTCAGAGAGCAAGAAAAAGATTAGATATATGTGCTTTTTCAGGCAAGTAACTATCAAATTAAAGAGCACAGGCAACGAAACTACATACTACAAGTGAACTCAGTAAATGAAGAGTACTCTTGTATATGCTACAAGTTTGAGAAAAATGGTGTGTTGTGTTCTCATATACTGAAAGTGATGCTGCACCTTGAAGTTGACAAGATACCAGAAAAATACTTCATTGATAGATGGAGAAAAAAGGCTAAGAAACTGAACTACAACAACCCTACCCCAGAAGAAATTGACAATGATTCTCTGAGGTATAACTTGGCGTCAAGGAGATTGGTTCAAACTGCCTCAAAAGCTTCAAAAAACAAGGAAAAACTCAGGTACTTGCTAGTTGAAATAGAAAGAGTGGAGGAACACATAGAGGCAATGGATAGATTTCCAGAAAACACTGGTGAGACACAAACTCCACCTGAGCCTACTTCGACAATGACAGTTTCAAACTTGTTTAATGCGTCATTGCAAGAGGGGACAAGCCCAACAATGGAAATTCTTGACCCTGATCAAGCTAATACCAAAGGACGTCCGAGGATGCTCACAATCAAGGAGAAGATCAAGAAAAAGAAGTTTTACAAATGCAGCCACTGTCGTGAGTTAGATCATACAAGAGAAAATGTCCAAATAAACATTTGGTCTTCGACTTTCCAAAGCCTAAAAGAACTATGAAGTCAAAGCCTAAAGGAGCAGGTAACAACAAAAAATTGAAACATCGTTCGGTTAAAAGGATTCATGATGCGCATCAAAAAATTGAAATTCATTTTTTGTCATCAATTTATGTTTCTGTTGTAGGAACTGACTCTCCAACAAAGAAAGCAGCAAAAAAAAGGGAAGAAGAACAAGGATGCAGCTCAAGCAGATCAAGTAAATGAAGTGGAAGCCCCAAAAATACCAATCAGTGAAGAAGCAACTACATCGAACAATGCAAACTGATGAGAAAGAAATCAGATCAGTAAAGACGACTTGTGTACTAGTTCTGAGCCTTCAAATTATTGCTAAATTATTGTAATATTTAAGACAAATGTACTTTCCGACGATACATGGATATCAAGTAGTGTAGTCATCTTTACTGAGGCTTTGAAAAACCATCTTTCCAACTTACGAAACCAACTAAAAAAGGTTTGGATGCCTACATAGTTGTCAGTGTTTTTTACTATCTTAGGCAAATGAAAATTCATAGTGTAAAAGACACACAAAAAAATAGCTCGAAGGTAATGGCAAATGCAAAACGAGCATTGTCGGATAAAAATGATGGATATGAATCCTCCTCCTTTACCCGGGCTTGGAACCGGCTACCAACTGAAAAGTTGCGTAGGCGGAGTTACCCCACCCACCATAAAAAATTGTAAATAAAACTGAAAAATAACAATAAACCCCCAAATTCCCCCGTTGAAAGTATAGAGCTCTTTCAAGACTAATAATAACTGATAGAAAATAAGAGATATAGTGATTCCAGTGGAAAATAACAGCGCACATAGTCTTACACAGAAGAATAGCAAAGATAGGCTATGAGTATTTACATGACACAACATTGAACGAAACACAAACTTGAAGGTTTACAACTAATATTAACCTAGAAGCTTCCATAGTCAGTAGCGGCCAACTCCCTCAACCTCAAGTGCAAGACACGCATCTCTGACCTCTACCTTCATGATGGCGTGAATAACACGTTCACTGGGAGACCCCAAAGAGGAAGGTATGATGTAACGTAGTGGCAATTTAACCTTGATACAAAACCAAGGTTGTCGAATCGAGTAGAACTTGGAGAAGGCTTCGGAAAGGTGTCTCCCTCCCCTGGCGTTAGGAGGTAAACGTGGACCTGCACACAATCACAAACAAACTACTTTGCACCAACGAAACAGAGAGGTTGTCAATCTCTCCGGCTTGCTGAACACAAAGAATTAAATGTATGTGTGTAAAATAATATGAGAGCAAAAATGACCAGCGAGCAAAATGACTTAGAAAAGCTATTAGAACGGTTGTAAACAATATAGGAAAATAGGACCGGGGTCCACAGTTCACTACGCGTCTCTCCAAAAAATAAACATGTTGGGTAAACAAATTACAGCGAGGCAATTGACAAACATGGACGCAACACAATACTATCATGACACAAAGTTCACCGTTTCATCTAATATGGGCATTACGACAAAATACATAGACCGTTATCCAACTGCATCTATGACTAATAATCCACCCCGGGATCGATATCCAGCCTGTCACCCGAAAGTATTAAGTTGCAAGCAACAGATAATTGCAATAAGCATGGTGCGTAATGTAAGCAATGTAAACAACATAAAGCAATAAACACCGCTATTTTATCCCTAGTAGCAACAACACATCTCAAGTCTTAATCGTTTCTGTCAACTCGAGCTCAGACAAGAGAGGCATGAACCCACTATCTAGCATAAATACCCTCTCTAGGATACTAGCAATTACCCGACCTAGGACTAGGCTATTTAAAGGGGCTGGCCGAACTAGGACTTGGACTCAAATCGGTTCGACTCAAACTGATACAAACCTACCCGACCTAACTTGGGTTCGGCCTAATTGGCACGCAGGCCCATCTCATGTGGTGCACCTTAGATATGTTATCTTCTCCTCATTGGTTGTCCTAGTACGCCACCTGATGTCCCTCAAACGTGGCTGATTTCCTGGATGTCTCCTTGTGCGCCAGCCTCCCTCTCCTCCCCCGCGCACTTGCTGATATTGGAAATCAGTAGTTGTTCTTCTCCTTGCTGCAGCTCCTGTCCTCCTCCAATGCTTGTGTTATCAATAAACCTGATCATACATAAATGCATAGACTTAGGCAGTATAGAATTCTCATTAACACAAACATCAGATTCAACTAAGAGTGAGTTCACCTATTGCTCAAGTAACTTAGCTCGAGCTCTTGTTATTGGTCCAATCCTCACTTCATTGGGCTTGTCTTGTGCAGCAACATCATCATCTTGAAAAGATGGCAAGGAACCAGGGATGTCCTCATCATCCTCCCCCCCCCCTTGAAAAGGCGTCGACCTCGACGCACAAGGTCTTCTCCAGCATATGGCGTCAAATCAACAACATTGAACGTATTACTCATGCCAAACTCAGTTGTTGGAAGATCTATCTTGTATGCTTTGTCATTTATCTTGGCAAGAACCTTGTATGGACCATCTCCACGCGGCATCAACTTGGACTTGCGCTGAACAGGAAATCTGTCTTTGCGAAAGTGCACCCAAACCATGTCGCCGGGTTGAAGGATCACCTCCTTTCTTTTCTTGTTCACACGTGCAGCAGTGTACTTGCCTTTCTTCTCTATTGCTTCTTTTGTCTTCTCATGTATCTTCCTCACAAAATCTGCATGCTTCGATGCCTCCATGTTTACCCTTTCTTGCGTTGGAAGCGGCAGCAAATCAAGTGGTGTAATTGGTTTAAAACCATAGACCACCTCAAACGGACACAATTGCGTGGTCGAATGCACCACCCTGTTATATGCAAACTCCACATGCGGCAAGCACTCCTCCCACTCACGCATATTTTTCTTGTTCATTGTCCGCAGCATGTTGATAGTGTGCGGTTCACCACCTCCATCTGGCCATCAGCTTGGGGGTGACACGTTGTGCTGAATAGTAGTTTCGTTCCTAGCATGCCCCAAAGTGTCTTCCAGAAGTAGCTCATGAACTTCACATCACGGTCAGAAACAATCGTCTTTGGTGCTCCATGTAAGCGCACGATGTCCCTGAAAAACAGATTAGCAATATGCGATGCACCGTCGCTTTTGCGGCAGGCAATAAAGTGTGACATCTTAGAAAAACGATCTACTACCACAAAAATAGAATCATGTCCTCTCCTGGTTCTAGGCAATCCTAACACAAAATCCATGCTTATGTCCTCCCATGGAGTAGTAGGTGCAGGAAGAGGAATATACAAACCGTGAGGCTTCAGCTTGGACTTTGCCTTGTTGCAAGTGATACAATGTTTCACAAACCTGTCCACATCACGCCTCATGCGTGGCCAATAAAAATGATCAGCGAGCATGAGCAGCGTCTTCTCACGTCCAAAGTGTCCCATCAAACCACCGGCATGTGATTCCTGGAACAATAACAAACGCACGGACGATTCTGGCACACACAACTTGCTAGCTCGAAACAAGTACACATCATGTATATGGTATTTTTCCCACGCTTTATCAGCAGTACAGTTATCAAAAGACGTGGCAAAATCAGGATCTGTAGCATATAAATCACGTAAACTCTCTAAACCAGGAACTTGCACATCAAGTTGTGTCAAAAGCATACTTTTCCTAGAGAGTGCATCAGCAACAATATTATCTTTACCCTTCTTATGTTTGATGATGTATGGAAAAGACTCAATAAACTCAACCCATTTAGCATGTCTTCTATTTAAGTTGGATTGACTTTTCAAGTACTTCAAAGCTTCATGATCAGAATGTATGATAAATTCTTTTGGATACAAATAATGTTGCCAAACCTCAAGCACACGTATAAGAGCATACAATTCTTTATCATAAACAGGATAGTTCAATTGCGCACCATTCAATTTTTCAGAAAAGAAGGCAATCGGTCTACCCTCCTGCATCAACACACCTCCAATTCCAATACCACTAGCATCACATTCAATTTCGAATTGCTTATTGAAATCAGGAAGTACTAAACAAGGTGCAACAGTTAAACAACGTTTCAGTTCATCAAAAGTAATATCTTGGGCTGCGCCCCACACAAATTCTACACCCTTCTTAGTGAGATCATTCAAAGGTGCAGCAATAGTACTAAAGTCTTTCACAAAACGTCTATAGAAACCAGCAAGACCAAGAAAACTTCATACTTGACTAACATTCAGCGGAGTAGGCCAATTTTTAATAGCTTCAATTTTAGATTCATCTACCTCAACTATGTGCTTAGAATCCACGTATCCAAGAAATATGACCTTGTCTTTGCAAAACGTGCATTTTTCTAGATTACCAAACAATTGATTAGCACGCAACACAAGCAAGATTTGTCTAATATGATCAACATGTTCAGATTCATTGCGGTTGTAAATAAGAATATCATCAAAATACACAACCACTAACTTGCCAATAAATTGCCTCAAAACATGGTTCATTAATCTCATGAACGTACTGGTGCATTAGTTAACCAAAAGGCATTACTAACCACTCATATAAACCAAACTTAGTTTTGAAAGCAGTTTTCCATTCATCCCCTTCTTTCTATCATAATTTGATGGTAACCACTACGCAAATCAATTTTAGATAAAACAACAGCACCACTCAATTCGTCCAACATATCTTCTAAGCGTGGTATAGGATGACGATATCGAATAGTAATGTTATTTATAGCTCTACAATCTACGCACATGTGCCAAGTACCATCTTTCTTAGGAACTGAAATAACAGGAACAGCACAAGGACTTAAGCTCACACGAATATAACCTTTGTCGAGAAGTTCTTGTACTTGTTTCTGAATTTCTTTCGTATCTTCAGGATTTGTACGGTAGGGGGCACGGTTCGGTAGTGACGCTCCTAGAATCAAGTCAATTTGATGTTCAATCCCGCGCAATGGTGGCAAACCAGCGGACACTTCCTCCGAAAAAACGTCACCAAATTCCTGCAAAACATTAGAAACACCAATAGAGAGAGGGGTCATGTCATTAGAAACAAGAATTTCGCCCTTGCACATAAGCACAAGAGGTGCTTGAGTAGGATCCTCACGAAACTCTCTCAAATCAGATTTGGTGGCTAACATTACTAAGGATTTCTCTCCCTCACTTTTCTTTTTGCCACTCAAGTTTGGCTTGTGGCTCTCGCTCACCTAAGGTGGAGTCTCTCGCCTAGCTAATCTCTCACACTCATCCTCACGATGAACCTCAACTTTCTGACGAGAATCATTCACAATATCTTGCGGTGACAATGGCCTCAACATAATCTCCTTGCCTTGCCAATTGAGCTGGTATGTGTTGGTTCTCCAATGATGACGTACATCACGATCATATTGCCATGGACGACCCAACAACAAATGGCACACCGTCATAGGAACTACGTCACACTCCACGGTGTCCTTATACGGTCCATTCTGAAACTCAATGCGCACAACGTTATTGATCTTCATCTCTCCACTGTCAGTCAACCATTGTATATAATATGGATGTGGGTGCGGTAAATATTTCAGATTCAGTTTTTGACAAAACTCTTTACTAGCCAAATTGTGGCAACTACCACCATCAATGATCACCTTGCATGACCGACCATTACCAACAGCGGCTCTTGTCTGAAACAAATTGCAGCGCTGTTCCGCAGGACTAGGGGTAACGCTCAAAACTCTCGGTGTACAAACAATGGATGGCAAACGTGCAGCATCTGCATATTGGACACCATCCTCATATTCCTCCACAGAATCAGAATTCAGATCCACCTCATCTCTACTCTCATACTCGCCGGTTTCCTCATTAATCAACATCACTTTCCGATTGGGACAATCACGCTTGAAGTGACCCTTGCCTCCACACGTATGGCAGTTCATATCACGTGTGCGAGCTGTAGATTAGAGGAACCAGCAGCACTAGTAGCAGGCTGCGGTGGTGGTTTTGTACTAGGCGCCACCGAAACTAATTTGGAAGGCGCGGCACTACGGACACTAGGAACAGCACTAGACGTCACAACACTAGGTGTTGCCCGCGGTGTGTAAGGACCTCGACTATAAGCAGGCCGAGCTGTAAACTTGGCATCTTCAGCCAACTGCAATTCTGCCTCACGTGCTTGGTGCAACAAATCCTGTACATCGCCATATTGATGATGACGCACAATTCGCCTGATATTAAAGCTCAAACCTGAAAGGAAACACTGCATTGTTTGTTCAGGTTCTTCACGCACTTTAGCATGCTACATGATCATCTCCATCTCCTTGTAGTACTCATCTACGGACATGGTGCCTTGCTTCAGATTCTGCAATCTGTCATATAAGGAACGGATGCAATTTCGAGGAATAAAACGATGACGCATCTCAGCCTTCATCTCTTGCCAAGAAAGAACTGGCACTTCATTAGCGTCACGCCTAGCATTCACAAGACCGTCCCACCATAGCAAACCATAGCCATCAATTCAGAAGATGCAAGCTTGACCTTTCTATCTTCCGTGTAATCATGCAAACGCCACAATTTTCCATCTTCAGTTCCCAATTTATGTACTCTTCGACATCAATAGAACCTTCAAACTTTGGAATACTAAATTTGGGTTTACCAAGACTGTCATCGTCACGATTGGTGGCATGACCAAAATTCTCGTCGAAGTTACTGCGTGCACCAAGAGGCGCAAAGCCTCGGCCAGGGGGTGCACCGCCACCACGGCCTCCACGCCCACCATTAGCATGTGGTTGTGGCTATTGTTGATGTCCAGCATGCAGCAACCTCTCTCGACGAGTAGCAGCAGCAGCTTGCTCATCAACCTCCTCAGCATCATAATCAGCACCATGATCGCCATGAACACTTGCATCATCAGTAGGTTGGTCATAACGTTGCGTCAAAGTCTGTACAGCACGGTTCAAGGTAGCAATGGAATTTTGTATGCCCACCAAGGCTGCAGCAGACTCAATGGCTGTTTGTAGTACAGTATCAACCTTGATGTCGGTAGCCGTTGATGTCTACGCACGCTTCTATTCTTGTAGACAGTGTTGGGCCTCCAAGTGCAGAGGTTTGTAGGACAGCAGCAAATTTCCCTTAAGTGAGTAACCCAAGGTTTATCGAACTCAGGGAGGTAGAGGTCAAAGATATCCCTCTCAAGCAACCTTGCAATTAAGATACAAGAAGTCTCTTCTGTCCCCAACACACCCAATACACTTGTCAGGTGTATAGGTGCACTAGTTCGGCGAAGAGATATTAAAATACAAGTGATATGGATGTTACAAGTGGTAATTGCAATTTGTAGTAAAAATGGCAGCGAGCGAACAAGCAGCAAAACTAGAAATAAACGGTGTTTTAGTGCTTGGAAACAAGGCCTAGGGATCATACTTTCACTAGTGGTCACTCTCAACAATAATAATATAACTGAACACATATAAATAATTCCTCTTCAATATGCTACTTAGATGCAACTCTGAGTTATTATCCTGTTGGATAACGAACACCATTACCACTGTGTAGGGCTATAAAAGCACACCTTAAAGGTTGTATTCCACATCTAGGGCACCCCACGCTGTCACTATGAGCACACTAAAATAGTACTAAACAAACACCACAATTTTATAGAGACATCCAACACAAGAACACTCATGGTAAGTATCCATCTAATCTTTAATCCAAAGAGTCACACACGCCACCCGCACTGTCACCATGGTATTGTGTTGTCAACAGTGACTCCGGAGATTATAATGATTAAACCAATTGATTAGCAGATCCATAACATAATGAAGGGGAAACTTCTATGAATTCAATTAGATTACAATGCTCATGATCACATAAAGATCACACCATGGGAGAGAGAGATAAACCACATAGCTACCGGCATGAGCCCTCAGCTTCGATGAAGGACTACTCCCGGCGCATCATGGGAAGCAGCAATGGTGATGAAGATGGCTCCGGGGGCACTTCCCCGTCCCGGCAGGGTACCGGAACAGAGACTTATGTCTCCCAAATTAGGGTTTCGGATGGCGGCGAAGCTCGGAGTCGTATTTGGGAAAACCCTTTGGGGGTCGCGAGTTTTAGGTCAGGAGGGTTTTTATAGGCAAAGAGGCGGCGGCTGGAGGCACCCGAGGTGCCCTCCCCATACCTAGGCGCACCTGGCATGTGGGCCGCGCCTAGGGGTGGGGTGCCCCCCTGGGTCGCCTCATCGTGCGCCCTTCGGACTTGGTCTTCGTGTCAGTGACAGACTGACGCCCGTTGATTTTCGTCCAATTCCGAGAATAATTTCCGACTAGCTTTTCTGAAACCAAAAAACAGCAGAAAACAGGAACTCACACTATGGCATCTTGTTAATAGGTTAGTCCCAGAAAATGCATAAAAATGCTATAAAGTGTATATAAAACATGCATGGAATATCAAAAATTATAGGTATGTTTGAGACGTATCAGCATCCCCAATCTTAGTTCCTACTCGTCCTCGGGTAGGTAAACGATAAAAACAATATAATTTTTGTAGTGACATGCTACCAACACAATCTTGATCAAATAGTAATGTAAAGCACATGAACTGAATGAAGTGATCCAAGTCAATTATCTATAGTTGCAACAAAGTAAACAATGAGCAAACAAAATGCATCATACAAGTAAAAACTTTTCATGGATAGTACTTTGGAGACTTGGAGCTGTAAGAATTTGCATAAAAGTTAGCTCACCAAGCAACATTTTTGAAGCAAAAGTGTTTGACCAACACAAAGGAAGATTTAAGTTTCAGCATTTGCTGCAACTTTCAACATATTTATCTCATGGATATTGTCAATACAAAGTAGCATAATTAGTCTAATATGCTAACATATAAAAATTCTTGTACCAAAGTTGACACTAGTGTTTGCTTGTGGAGAATAGAAAGGAGTAGGAAAACTGACTCAACATAAAAGTAAAAGAAAGGCCCTTCACAGAGGGAAGCATGGATTATATCATGTGCTAGAGCTTTTTAGTTTTTTAAATCATATAGAGAGTAAAAATATATTTTGAGAGGTGTGTGCTAATGGTGAACGAATGGTAGTAGACAAAACAGTATTACCCATGCCAACCAGACTTCACAAGAGCAGCTCCCATGAGGAACGTTATTTCTGCAGCAAGCAGATCATCCCTCTTTCTCTTTGGTTTACACATGCATATGTTTAACGGATTGCGAGCCGGTTCAAAAAAAAGAAAGCTAGAAAAAAATGTGAAGAGAATTAGCGGTTAAAGTTGTAAATTATCTTTTATGGGACTGGGCACCCCTTTGCCAGCTCTTTTTGCAAAATTATAGATAAGCAGATGTAAGCTGCTAGTCTGGCATAAAGTCTGTTTGACAAGTGTAGTAAAGATCATCTACCACTTCCTCATGAGCTGGTAAACAGGGACACAAAAAGGAGTAGTAACAATTTTGAATAGTTTAAAGATAGCACATGACAAATTTACTTGGAGTGGCAGGAAAATACCACATATAGGTAGGTATGGTGGACACATATGGCATGGATTTTGGCTCAAGGTTTTGGATGCACAAGCAGCATTCCCGCTTAGTACAGAGTTTAGGCTAGCAAGGTTATTTAAGCAAACACATAACGTCAACCGGTACAAAAAGAACCATATGATGAACATATAAGAAAAATTATAAGACTCCACACTGTCTTCCCTGTTAACCAAAACATCCTTTTAACCAGAAAATATCTAGACTTTGGAACTACCAAATATGACAAACCAAATAACTTCAAGCTTTAACGGTAGTTCTTCACTAGTGGGTCTTTACTTACATGATACACATGTTTAAACATTACTTACTTGATAACTCAAAACAATTGACAAGTA
This sequence comes from Poa pratensis, assembly GCA_947311845.1. NCBI lineage: Eukaryota > Viridiplantae > Streptophyta > Magnoliopsida > Poales > Poaceae > Poa > Poa pratensis. The sequence goes on along the minus strand of CAMZMU010000109.1, from coordinate 802,072 downwards.
TAAAGTTACTCAAGACAAATGATCTACAAGACTATGTAAGCTTTTTCATTATACCAAACCACATGCATGACATTTTCTGTCCCAACATATTAACCAACTCTCCAAACAAATATAAGTGAAGCAAGAGAGTACTTTCTTCAAAAGAACTAATAGCTCTAAACAAGAGATACATGAAAAACAAGAGCTAGAAGCATAACAGTGCTAGAACAGAATACTCAACAAGTATAAGTGAAGAACAGGAGTATTCTAATGAAAAAACGGAGCGTGTCTCTCTTCCAAACAAGAATGTTGTGATCAAGCATTGTAGTGACCAGGGAACAAAATAAAAACTAAACTGAAAATAAAACACACAAGACGCTCCAAGAATAGCACATAATATGTGAAGCAATAAAAATATAGTATCACTAGAGATGACCTGATGATTGTTGATGAAGAAGGGGATGCCTTGGGCATCCCCAAGCTTAGATGCTTGTGACTTCTTGAAAATTGCAGAGGGGTGCCATGGGCATCCTCAAGATTGAGCTTTTGTCCCTTCTTGATTTTCTTTCATCATCCTCTCTCTTGACACTTGAAAACTTCCTTCACACAAAACTTCTCATAAACTTCATTAGATGGTTAGTACTCAAAACAACAATCCACTTTGTTTCTGTAAGGACACATTGAAAGAACTCATTCTAACATTAGCTACTGTATACTAGGTCTTTGTAATACCTTTCCACAAAAAGAAACCACAAAGAAAGCTCGTATAAGAGGCAATGCAAAATAAAGACAGAATCTGTCAAAAACAGAACAGTCAGTAAAGATGATTTTTTTTGAGGCACTTACGTAACTCAAATCAGAAAACTCAAAACTAATAAAAGTTAGATATAAAGCTCAGGTGTATGCACAAAACATTGCAGATCAAGGTCACGTTCTGTAATTTTTTGGATTTTCGTATAGTGAAGAACAAAAATTTGTTTCTGGACAGCAAACCAAACGTTGACACTTTCTTGCCATTAGAGGCATTTCTTGGCACAAAAACGAAAACAAAAACATACAAAGGAGATATTACAGAGGTAACAACATCCTTGACTCAACAAAGAGCAAAAGAAAACATAAAGCAAAAATAACATGGGTTGTCTCCCACAAGCGCTTTTCTTTAAAGCCTTTTAGCTAGGCATGATAATTTTAATGATGCTCTCATAAAAATAAGAGTTGAACATATAAGAGAGCATCAAGAAGCAAATATAAAGAAAATTTAAGTCTAACCCACTTCCTGTGCAAAGGAATCTTGTAGGAAAATAAATTATTGAAGCATGAAGCTACTATCATAGAAAGACAAAACAAGATAAAGCTCAAAACTTTCATCATAAAGAGAGGAAATTTAATAATATGAAGATTTCTATAACCATATTTTCCTCTCTCAAAATAATTTTCAGTAGCATCATGAATAGACTCAACAATATAGCTATCACATAAAACATTCTTATCATGATCGACATGCATAAAAGTATCATTACTCTCCACATAAGCATAATAATTTCATTAGTAATAGTGGGAGTAAAACTATCACAGCCATCATTGTAATCATCATAAATTGTAGGCATAGTATAATCATAATAAACTTTATCCTCCATAGTAGATGGACTGAAAATAGCATGTTCATCATTGTAAATATCATATATAGGAGGCATATCATAATCACAATAAATTTTATCCTCAATAGTAGGTGGAACTAGAATAGCACAATCATTATAATCATCATAAATTGGAGGCAAAGTATCTTCAAAGCAAATTTTCTCCTCAAACTTGGGGGACTAAAAATATCATATTCATCAAAACCAGCTTCCCCAAGCTTAGACTTTTCCATAGCATTAGCAATAATGATGTTCAAAGAATTCATGCTAATAACATTGCTACTACTATTATGCAAACAAAGTTCCATAGGTTTTTTAATTTTCTCTTCAAACACTTCATGTCCTAACTCAAGATAAATTTCATAGAGCTCTCTATTTTTTTTGTTATTTTCCATTAAGCCTAACTAGTGAAATAAAAACAAGAAACAAAAAGATATAACTGTAGGATCTAAAGAAGATACCTTCAAGCACTCACACACCGGCAACAGTGCTAGAAAATAGCTTAGTAGCCAGAGGATGTTAGTACTGTTTACCTTACCTCCCCGGCAACGGCGCCAGAAAAGAGCTTGATGTCTACGCATGCTTCTATTCTTGTAGACAGTGTTGGGCCTCCAAGTGTAGAGGTTTGTAGGACAACAGCAAATTTCCCTTAATTGAGTAACCCAAGGTTTATCGAACTCAGTGAGGTAGAGGTCAAAGATATCCCTCTCAAGCAACCCTGCAATTAAGATACAAGAAGTCTCTTGTGTCCCCAACACACCCAATACACTTGTCAGGTGTATAGGTGCACTAGTTCGGCGAAGAGATATTAAAATACAAGTGATATGGATGTTACAAGTGGTAATTGCAATTTGTAGTAAAAATGGCAGCGAGCGAACATGCAGCAAAACTGGAAATAAACGGTGTTTTAGTGCTTGGAAACAAGGCCTAGGGATCATACTTTCACTAGTGGTCACTCTCAACAATAATAATATAACTGAACACATATAAATACTTCCTCTTCAATATGCTACTTAGATGCAACTCTGAGTTATTCTCCTGTTGGATAACGAACACCATTACCACTGTGTAGGGCTATAAAATCACACCTTAAAGGTTGTATTCCACATCTAGGGCACCCCACGCTGTCACTATGAGCACACTAAAATAGTACTAAACAAACACCACAATTTTATAGAGACATCCAACACAAGAACACTCATGGTAAGTATCCCTCTAATCTTTAATCCAAAGAGTCACACACGCCACCCGCACTGTCACCATGGTATTGTGTTGTCAACAATGACTCCGGAGATTATAATGATTAAACCAATTGAGTAGCAGATCCATAACATAATGAAGCGGAAACATCTATGAATTCAACTAGATTACAATGCTCATGATCACATGAAGATCACACCATGGGAGAGAGAGATAAACCACATAGCTACCGGCATGACCCCTAAGCCTCGATGTAGGACTACTCCCGGCGCATCATGGGAAGCAGCAATGGCGATGAGGATGGCTCCGGAGGCACTTCCCCGTCCCGGCAGGGTACCGGAACAGAGACTTCTGTCCCCCGAATTAGGGTTTTGGATGGCGGCGGAGCTTGGAGTTGTATTTGGGAAAATCCTTTGGGGGTCGCGAGTTTTAGGTCAGGAGGGTTTTTATAGGCAAAGAGGCGGCGGCTGGAGGCACCCGAGGTGCCCTCCCATACCTAGGCGCGCCTGGCATGTGGGCCGCGCCTAGGGGTGGGGTGGCCCCCTGGGTCGCCTCTTCGTGCGCCCTTCGGACTTGGTCTTCGTGTCGGTGAAAAACTGACGCCCGTTGATTTTCGTCCAATTCCGAGAATATTTCCCGACTAGCTTTTCTGAAACAGAAAAACAGCAGGAAACAGGAACTGGCACTGTGGCATCTTGTTAATAGGTTAGTCCCAGAAAATGCATAAAAATGATATGAAGTGTATATAAAACATGTAGCAATAGGTATAAAACATGCATTAAACATCAAAAATTATAGATACGTTTGAGACATATCAGCCGTCAAATCAGATTGCACCTTATTACACTGAGCGCCGAACTGACGAGACAAATGATCACGAAGAGTTTCATATTCGTTCCAAGTATATGGATGGAAATTCTCAACTCACTCAAAACCGAAAGAAATTGTGTATCTTACCGTTCCAAAGTGAATAGCAAAGCTTACCACTTGTATGAGCAGAACGTGCACGGATGGGGTGAAGCGAATATTATGGTCTCAAAGTGTCACACAACAAAAACAGGGTATATGGTGGAGCTTGGCTTGGGAAAACCTAACTACACCAATTGACAAATCCTAGTGCTGATCGTATGACACAGAAAAGAACGCACACGGTGGAGATAAATGGGGCAATTGCAACTATGAAAAAGAGCTCAAAATACAGATGTATCGGAGTAATGCTCGGTGTTGCAAAATCACAAGAGAGACACTAGCACAAGCTCACAAATCAGGGCATAAGATTGCTCAATTCTACTTGTATCCAACAGCACGAAAAACAGCTCCACAGTCAACAAACTTTCAGCTTCTTTTCCAATTTCTCTTTTCTTTTTTTTGTGTGTACTTTTTTTCTATTTCTCCAGTTGACTTTTTCTCTCTCCTCTTCGTTCCGGCCACAATACGTCGCGCCGCGGAATTTTTTTCAATTCGGCAGAAAACGTGCACGCCAAACTTTCCTATTTGAGCAGCCCTAGAGCAAAGAAAATGCTAGTCTCGTAGGTATGTTCCTACACCAAGAGAAAGGCTTGCTAGGGTTGCAAAACGGACAGGAAAAAGGACTCTATGTGGACTCGGATCAACGAAAACGAAAACAGCAGGAACACAACTCGGAACTCCGACTCGAAAACCAACTGAATTCTTTTTGGTATTTTCTGTTTAGACTTCGACTCAAATTTGTAAACGAAGACACAACCAGAACCTAGACTCCTACGACTCGGATTAGACAAGATACACAAAAAGGAAAACGACCAGCAACTAAAACTTGTAAACCGATGCAGTCTAGGGTTAAGGCGAAATCTAAACCTAATATTTTTGGCTTTTTCTGTATAGGACGAAAATAAATCTAGACTAAAGGATTGATGGATGCTCACCGAGTAAACGCTGGAAATCTGATACCAAGACGATAAAGGGTGGCCCGATCTTCTCAGTGAGCTGCGGGTAATTGGATGATTGGTGGATGATAACTTGCAAGATCCTAACGAACCCTCCGGTCGCTCCCCTGTTGCCAATGCACCAGCTCTTCAACCCAATGGATATTCGCAACACCTCACACTGGTGCAACGTAGCCGCCGACCACGAAGCGGTTTCTGCAATCTACTAATTCCTAGTGGAACAACAGATTACACTCAAACTTTGGTAGCAATAATCTCCAGATTGAAACAAAGTGGAGGGGTGAATTTCCGATCGAAACAAAGGGAAATTCGAGTTTAGATGAATGCTTTAGCAATCCGATCTAGGGTTTATCACAAAACATGGTCTAACCTCTCTATGGCGCAGCCCTTGGCTATTTAAAGGGGCTGGCCGAACTAGGACTTGGACTCAAACTAGGTTCGACTCAAACTGATACAAACCGACCCGACCTAACTTGGGTTCGGCCTAATTGGCACGCAGGCCCATCTGAAAGGACAATGATGTCGCCTAGAGGGGGGGTGAATAGGCGATTAAAACTTTTCCGGTTTAGGCTTGCTAATTGCGGAATAAAACTAGGTGTTTAAATTAACAAGCCAACAACCTAAATAAACTAGGCTCACCTATGTGCACCAACAACTTATGCTAAGCAAGACAAGCAACAAGGTGATAGCAATAGAATACTTCAAGCACGAAGGCTATCACAATGTAAAGTGCATAAGTAAAAAGCTCGGGTATAGAAATAACCGAAGCACGCGGAGACGAGGATGTATTCCCGAGTTCCTCCTTGAAAGGGAGTACGTCTCGTTGGAGAGGTGTGAACCGACACAACGGTTCAACAACCACAAAGGTTTCACCCTCTTCTCCGATGAACCGCACCACAAAGGTTTGGTTCACCTTCCACTATCGGTATTCCTTCGAGGCGGAATCCGGAGCCTTTCAACAACAATCCGGGGCGCAACCCACAAAGGGATTGGGGGCTCCCGAACGGCTCTCAACAACAATCCGAGGCACAACCCACAATGGGATTGGGGGCTCCCGAACGGCTTCAAGTGACCACACAAGGGTCCAACCACCACAAAGGCGTCTAGGGTCCAAGGACCCAAGAGTAACAAGTTCACAAGCTTTCAACTTCCACGAATCCTCGTGGAGAGCACACCGATGCACCAAATGCAAAAGGCAAGAGCACAAGGCTCAAATCCTTCACTCTTGAATCCCACCACAAGCAACTAATGCTTATGGGGGAGAAGAGAGGAAGAACAACGAAGAACACAACAAATGGAACTTCAAGAACTAGATCGAAAGGGTTCCCCTCACTTAGAGGAGAGATGGATTGGTGGAAATGTAGATCTAGATCTCCTCTCTCTATTCCCTCAAAGATATGCAAGAATCATGGGAGGAATTGAGAGAGAGAGGCAAGCTTTGCAAGGTCAACAATGGTGGGGGAGAGATAGAAAAACGTGCTGGGCAAAGCTGGGGAACCATTGGGGAAGAGGACCCCTTAAATAGGTTCCCTGGAAATCTGACCGTTATGTCCAGTTTTCGTGCCCAGCGGTACTACCGCTGGGACAGCGGTACTACCGCTGCAGGACTCCTAGCGGTACTCAGGTGAGTACTGCTCCCAGGCGTAGCGGTACCTTACGGTACAACCGTCGCAGCCAGGGGGCGGTACTACCGGTGGACGGCCGGTACTACCGCTGGACAAGCCTCGAATAAATTCCAGATATTCCAGCGGTACTACGTGGTCGCTACCGCCAGGTACCGCAAGGAGTACAGAGGCAAAAAACTTTCTGGCGGTACCTCTAGCGGTAGTACCAGCGGTAGTACCGCTGCCTGGAAGGCACGGTACTGCCCGCGGTACTACCGCCCGAGGGAAGCACCTGGAGTACCACAGCAGTACTACTCCTGGGAGGAGCGGTACTACCGTTGCGCGGGCGGTACTACCGCCAGATGGGAATTCTGCCTGGTACAAAAACTGCAAGAACTTTCTCATACGAACTCCAAAAGGGGTGAAACCAACGAGGTTGGAAAGGTAGCGACAAGAGCTTTGCCACAAAAAGGAAATATTAAGGGTCACAAATATAGAGGGGATACCACACATGGAGAGGTGTGGACCCTATCTCGAAGGTGGACCGATAATATTTCCAACACGAAAACGCAACAAGTTTTCCAAAAGAAATCCGTTTTCGAAGAACTTGGGCTTGTCATGAAGATCACGACAAGCACCAAAACCCAACAAGGAGAAAAGCCAAATAAGAACCAAGAAAGATGATATGTCAAATATGCAAAGGTTTGAGCTCTCCACAAAGATGCGATCAAGTTACTCACTTGAGAGCCCCTCTTGATAGTACGCCGTCTATCCTATAACCCGATCTCCGAACAAACAACATGAGACCGGTAAAATAGAAACCCTATCAAGATCATACCTTTGCCTTGCGCATTCCACTTGAGCTAGATGATGACGATCTTGATCTCTTCAAGTGGACCACCTTTCTTGATTGCGCTTCATATTCTTCTCTTGATATAGATGATGGCTTGGAGATAAACATGAAGTTCACTCAATCTTCTTTTTCAAGCCATGCTTGCAATAAGCTCAACTCTTCACATGACCATTCTTCATATAAACCCTTGAATAGAGCATTGGTCATCATGTCATCTTCTAGAGTCCAACACATGAACTCCAATCATTTCCTATGGACAAGATCTTCAAGTATATCTCAATACAAACATTAGTCCATAAGGATTGTGATTAATTACCAAAACCACGCATGGGGCAACACATGCACTTTCACCATCTCATATGGTGCACCTTAGATATGTTATCTTCTCCTCATTGGCTGTCCTAGTACGCCACCTTGATGTCCCTCAAACGTGGCTGATTTCCTGGATGTATCCTTGTGCGCCGGCCTCCCTCTCCTCCCTCGCGCACTTGCTGATATTGAAAATCAGTAGTTGTTCTTCTCCTTGCTGTAGCTCATGTCCTCCTCCAATGCTTGTGTTATCAATAAACCTGATCATACATAAATGCATAGACTTAGGCAGTATAAAATTCTCATTAACACAAACATCAGATTCAACTAAGAGTGAGTTCACCTGTTGCTCAAGTAACTTAGCTCGAACTCTTGTTATTGGTCCAATCCTCACTTCATTGGGCTTGTCTTGTGCATCAACATCATCATCTTGAAAAGATGGCAAGGAACGAGGGATGTCCTCATCAACTCCGGAGGCAAGCATGGTGGTGTAGATGCCCCTGGTGACGATCTCCCCCTCCGGCAGGGTGCCGGGAAGAGCTTCAGGACCTTCCTGATCTAGGGTTGGCGACGGCGGCGGCCTCAGATGTTTTTTGGAAAATATGATCGGGTACCGAGGGTTTTCGGGAGGAATGGAATTTATAGACGAAAGGGCAACTCGGGGAGACGCCTGAGGGCGCCAGGTGGGCCCCAGGCGCGGTCAACCCTTTGACCACGCCTGGGTGGCGTCTGGGGGCTGTGGGGCCCCCTGCAGCTCCCCTCCTGGCTCCGTCTTTGTTTATTCGTAAAAATAATTCCATTAAATTTTCAGCCAATTCCGAGAAAGTTCCCCGACTAGCTTTTCTGAAACAAAAAGACAGCAGAAAATAGGAACTGGCACTGGGCATCTTGTCAATAGGTTAGTTCAATAAAATATGCCAAAATGATATAAAAACATGTGTCAATGATATATAATAAGGATGGAACAATCAAAAATTATGGATACGTTTGAGACGTATCAGCATCCCCAAGCTTAATTCCTACTCGTCCTCGAGTAGGTAAATGATAACAAGACAATTTTTGTAGTGACATGCTTCTAACACAATCTTGATCAAATAATATTGTAAAGCATATGAACTGAATGAAAATGATCCAAGACAATGGTCTATAGTTTGAAATGGAGTAAACAATGATTAACCATGTATAACATCTAAGCAAGAACTTTTCATGAATAGTACTTTGGAGACTTGAAAATTATAAAACTCGTCATGCTTGATAGCTCACAAGCAATATACTTTTGAAAAAGGTGTTCAACCAACACAGAGGAAGATTTAAGTTACTAGAAAAAGCTTCAAGTTCTAACATACTTATCACTGGATAATGTCAATACAAAAGTTTTCACGGTTAAACATAAAGATAAAATGTAGTAAACTTGCACCAAAATTGATAATATGTGTTTGCTTGAGAGATAAAGATTGGAAAGGAAAACTGACTCAACATAAAATTAAAAGAAAGGCCCTTCGCAGAGGGAAGCAGAGATTAATCGTGTGCTAGAGCTTTTTGATTTTTGAAAGCATATAGAGACATAAAAATATTTCTTTTTTAGAGTGGTGTTTGTCATTGTCAACGACTAGCAATAGCGGTCTTAGCATCTTCCATACCAACTAAGTTTTATGAGCGGTTCCGAGATATCATATTTTTATATATTATTATTTTTGACACTCCTCCCCACCTTTGGTTACACAAGCCATGGCTAACCGAATCATCGGGTGCCTTCCATCAATCACATATCCATGGAGGAGTGCCTATTTTTTTATTTCTGATATTGGACTAACCAGTAATGTGCAAAAAAATTACGAGCAGATGAAGCATGCAAGTCATATAAACATTATTTGGTATGGAAGATGATAAACCCAACTACTACGTCCTCATGAGCTAAAAACAGTGGCACAAAACAGGAGTAATAACTTTTTAAAATTTTAAAGGTAGCACACAAAAAATTTACTTGGAGTGGTTGGGAAATACCACATGTAGGTAGGTATTGTGGACACAAATGGCAAGGATATTTGGCTCAAGGATTTGGATGCACGAGAAGCATTCCCTCTCAGTACAGAGTTTTTTGCTTAGCAAGGTATCAAGCAAACACATATCATCAACCCAATACACGAATGACCACAAGATATACATTAAGCATAACCATTAGACCTCATACCGTCTTCCTTGTCAACCAAACATGCTTTTACAAAAAAAAATCTAGACTTTGAGAAAATACCAATCAAAACAAGTGTCATAATTTAAGGCTTTACGGTATTTCTCCACTACTCCATTCTTAAGTAAATGATCCACAAGTTTAAACATTTAATCTAATTCATCTCTCAAAACAATTGACAAGCATCAAATTATTCAAGACAATGACCTACAAGATTATGTAAACTTCTTTCTTTTACCACTTCCTACATGATAGTTTCCCTTTCAACCAAACACCAATAAACTTATTTGAACAAAACTCTCTGAGCAAATACGCATGAAACACAAGAGAGTACTTCGTAACTACAAGAAACTAATAGCTCTGAACAAGATATACATGAAAAACAAGAGCTAGAAGCTAAAAATAAATAAAGGCTAAACACTCTACACATATAAGTGAAAAACAAGAGTGTTTTATGAAAAAGCGGAGCGTGTCTCTCTCCCACACAAGAACGCAATGATCCACTATTGAAAATGACCAGCAAACAAAACAAAACAAAACAAAACTGAAAGCAAAACTCAAACGACACTCCAAGAACAGACATATTATGTAAAGGAATAAAAATATAGTTTCATGGGATCGACCCGATTAATTCTCAATGAAGAAGGGGATGCCTCGGGCATCCCCAAGCTTAGACGCTTAGACTTCTTGAATGTTTAGTGGATGTCCAGGGGAACCTCCCCAAGCTTGAACTTTAATCCCTTCTTGATCTTCTTTCATCACCTCGTTCTCTCAACACTTGAAAACTTCCTTCACACAAAACTTCTCACAAACTGATTAGAGGGGTTAGTTCTCAAACAAAATAATCCACCTTCAGTTCTCATTTGGCACACTGCATAAACTTGTTCCTAAACATTGGCTACTGCCACAAAGATCTTAGTGGTGTTCCGTGGATAAAAGAACTCCACTTTGCTCGTAAAAGAAGCAATGCAAAAACGAAGACAGAATCTGTCAAAAACAGAACAGAACGTAAAGATGATTTTTTCGAGCTACTAGGACACCTCGAATCAGAAAACTTAAAACTAATGAAAGTTAGCCAAAACTCAAATGCTTGCTGTCAAAAAAATTCAGCTCCAGATCACGTTCTGTGATTGTTTTGAATTTAGTACGGTAACGGACAGAAATCTGTTTATGGACGGTAACTCAAAAAATTTACTTTCCTCCCATTAGAGGCTATTCTTGGCACAAAAACAAAAAGGACACAAGGGAGTTGCTACAGAGGCAACTACACCCAAAACACAAGGAAAACAAAAGGCAACTGAAGATAAAAATAATGGGTTGCCTCCCATAAGCGATTTTCTTTAACGCCTTTTAGCTAGGCATAATGGCAAAAGTCAAGTATTATCAATATTGGCATTCAAATCATCAATTGACTTAACAAAAGACCCAAAAGATGGCCTCATTCTCTTTCTAGGGAAATGTTCCATCCCTTTCTTAAGTGGAAAATGAATTTTAATGTTTCCTTCTTTCATATTAATGATAGCACCAACGGTTCTAAGAAAAGGTCTTCCCAACACAATAGGATAAGAAAGTTTGCATTCAATATCCATAACAATAAAATCAACAGGCACATAATTACCATTAACCATAATAAGAACATCATCTATTTTTTCCCACGGGTTTATTCAAAGTAGAATCAAAATAATAAACACTCAAAGGACAATCTTCTAGTGGTCCTAAATCAAGAATGTCATACAACTTTTTAGGCATAATAGAAACACTAGCACCAAGATCACACATAGCATTGCACTCAAAATCATTGACTTTCATTTTAAATAGTTGGTTCCCAAGCATCTCCTAATTTTCTAGGGATTGAAAATTCACTTGATCTTTTCTTCCCTAACTTTAATCAAAGCATTTGTGATATGTTGGGTAAAAGCAAGGTTCAACTTACTAGCATTAGGATTTTTGCAACCTATTTTAAGAACTTAATGACTTCAGTAAGATTACAATTATCAAAATCAAGATCATTGTCATCAAAAATAACAGGAGCATTATCTCAAAAAGAATCAGTATCATCAGGATGAATTTCAGCACTTCTTTTAGAGGCAGTTTTAGCACTATTGGAGAGCTTTTCATTTTTAATAGGTGCAATAGAGATTTTTCCTACTCCAATATTTTTACCATTAGCATATTTAGGTACTGTAGATGACTCATGAGCACTTGAAATTTTAATATCATCATCAGTAAAATAGTGCAAACATTAGCAATCTTACTAGTTTCAGTAATTTCAGCTTCTTTTCCTCTCTTTCCCATCTAGCATGTAATTCGGCCAACATCCTTATGTTGTTATCAATTTTAATTTGCATAGAATTCAAAGACTTGTGTTCCTTAATATCAATGGGCAAAACCTTTATTTTAAGCATCTCAACATCATAAACAATATTATCAACTTTAACACTAAGAACATCCAACTTTCCTAGCTTGTCCTCAACAGTTTTATTGAAAGCTTTTTGTGAAGTGATTAAATCCTTAAGCATGCTTTCAAGATCAGAGGACACATTTTTATTGTTGTTGTAGGAATTACCATAAGAATTGCCAAAAGAATTACTACCACTTGGAGGATATCGCTTATAATTATTATTACCAAAGTTATTCCTATAAGCATTGTTGTTGAAATTATTTCTAATGGAATTCACATCAACTTGCTCTTCTTGAGCAACCAAACAAGCCAAGGGAACATTATTAGGATCAATCGGAACTTGTTTACTTGCAAGCATAGACATAATCATATCAACCTTATACTCAAAGAGGAGATTTCTTCAACAGAATTTACCTTCTTACCACTAGGAGCTTTCTCGGTGTGCCATTGCGAATAATTTGCCATCATATCATCCAATAGCTTTGTTGCTGCACCCAATGTGGTGGACATGAAGGTACCTCCAGCGGCCGAATCCAATAAATTCCTTGAAGAAAAATTTAAGCCTGCATAAAAAGTTTGGATGACCATCCAAGTAGTCAGTCCATGAGTGGGACAATTTTTAACCATAGATTTCATTCTTTCCCAAGCTTGAGAAACATGTTCATTATCAAATTGTTTAAAGTTCATAATGTTACTCCTCAATTGTATAATTTTTGCAGGTGGATAATACTTCCCAATAAAAGCATCTTTGCATTTAGTCCAAGAATCAATACTATTTCTAGGCAAAGATAATAACCATTCTTTAGCACGTCCTCTCAAGGAGAAAGGAAAAAGTTTCAGTTTTATAATGTCACCCTCTACTTCTTTATATTTTTGCATATCACATAACTCAACAAAGTTATTTAAATGAGAGGCGGCATCATCAGAACTAGCACCAGAAAGTTGCTCTTTCATGACAAGATTTGATAAAGCAGGTTTTATCTCATAGAACTCGGCTTGAGCAGCCGGTAGAGCAATTGGTGTGCATATAAAATCATTGTTGTTCGTGCTAGTGAAGTCACACAACTTAGTGTTCTCAGCTGAACCCATTTTAGCAAGATAAAAATAAAATACTAAGCAAAACGAAAAGAAACTATTTGCTGGATTTTGTGTGTGTGTTTTTTGAGTTTCAAAGCAAACGAAAAGCAAAACAAGACTAACAAAAAATATACTAAGCAAGACAATAACAAAATAGAGTGTAAGGATGTGCGAAACTCCCCTCGCTGAAGCTTCCAAGTCCCCGGCAACGGTGCCAGAAAATGTGCTAGATGGCGTGAATCACACGTTCGCTGGGAGACCCCCAAGAGGAAGGTATGATGCAACGCAGTGGCAATTTTCTCTTGATACAAAACCAAGGTTGTCGAATTCAGTAGGACTTGGAGAAGGCTTCGAAAAGGTGTCTCCCTCCCCTGGCGCTAGAAGGTAAACGTGGACCTGCACACAATCACAAACAAACTACTTTTTCCCAACGAAACAGAGAGGTTGTCAATCTCTCCGGCTTGCTGAACACAAAGAATTAAATGTATGTGTGTAAAATAATATGAGAGCAAAAATGACCAGCGAGCAAAATGACTTAGAAAAGCTAATAGAATGGTTGTAAACAATATAGGAAAATAGGACCGGGGTCCACAGTTCACTAGTGGCGTCTCTCCAAAAGATAAACATGTTGGGTAAACAAATTACAGCGAGGCAATTGACAAACATGGGCGCAACACAATACTATCATGACACAAAGTTCACCGCTTCATCTAATATGGGCATTACGACAAAATACATAGATCGTTATCCAACTGCATCTATGACTAATAATCCACCCCGGGATCGCTATCCAGCCTGTCACCCGAAAGTATTAAGTTGCAAGCAACAGATAATTGCAATAAGCATGGTGCGTAATGTAAGCAATGTAAACAACATAAAGCAATAAACAACGCTATTTTATCCCTAGTAGCAACAGCACATCTCAAGTCTTAATCGTTTCTGTCAAGTCGAGCTCAGACAAGAGAGGCATGAACCCACTATCTAGCATAAATACCCTCTCTAAGATACTAGCAGTTACTTCGGCCAAAGCATCCACAAGCATCGGAGAGCATGCAAGATCATAAATAAAACATATGATAAACAATCTGAACAATAATGTCATGACTCCATAATTCATCGGGTCCCCGCAAACACAACATGTAGCATTACAAATAGATGACCTTGATCATGTTAGGCAACTCACAAGATCTAAACAATGGAGTACAAGAGAGAGACACAACCATCTAGCTACTGTCATGGACCCGTAGTCCCGTGGTGGACTATTCACGCATCACTCCGGAGGCAGGCGTGGTGGTGTAGATGCCTCCGGTGACGATTGAAAGGACAAGGAAGTCGCCTAGAGGGGGGTGAATAGGCGATTAAAACTTTTCCGGTTTAGGCTTGATAATTGCGGAATAAAACTATGTGTTTAAATTAACAAGCCAACAACCTAAATAAACTAGGCTCACCTATGTGCACCAACAACTTATGCTAAGCAAGACAAGCAACAAGGTGAACGCAATATAGAATACTTCAAGCACGAAGGCTATCACAATGTAAAGTGCATAAGTAAAAAGCTCGGGTATAGAAATAACCGAGGCACGCGGAGACGAGGATGTATTCCCGAGTTCCTCCTTGTTAAGGGCAGGGGTGGGCGTTCGGTCTTTTCGGTTAGTTCGGTTCGGTATTTCCGGTCTTTAACAATTTTGGTCATTCAGAAATGATACCCGTAATAAATTCGGTCTTTTCGGTTTTCTATTCTTCGGTCTTCGGTCTATTCGGTTCGGTCTTCGGTCATGACCAAATAGACCAAAATATAGGGCGCGAGAAGGGGAATCGGCGCCCGGGACTGGGAAAGTGGGAAGCGATCGACTGGTCTCTCATGCACGGGAGAATCTACAGTATGCTGGGCTGAGATACCCAGTTGTTGAGCCTAGAGACAAGATGGTATGGTTGGTTTAGTAGTTGGGCATATAGACTAGATGTACACATAAGCTGGGCAGACACACAAATTCGGCTGCTTCCGTAGGTAATTCACTCAAAATAAAATAAAATCGGTCTTTCGGTCTATTCGGGTTATCTATAAGTGATACCCGAATTTCTGATCTAATTTCGGTCTTTTCTAATTTGCTACCGAAATTTCTAACGGTCTTTTTGGTCTCGGTCATTTCGGTTTCGGTCTCGGTCTTTTCGGTTTCGATTTTCGGTCTTCGGTTTTTATGCCCACCCCTAGTTAAGGGAGTACGTCTCGTTGGAGAGGTGTGAACCAACACAGTGGTTCAACAACCACAAAGGTTTCACCTTCTTCTCCGATGAACCGCACCACAAAGGTTTGGTTCACCTTCCACTATCGGAATCCTTCCAGGCGAAAATCTGGAGCCTTTCAACAACGATCCGGGGCACAACCCACAACGGGATTGGGGGCTCCCGAACAGCTACAAGTGACCACACAAGCGTCTCAACCACCACACAGGCGTCTAGTGTCGTGGGGTAGATAACACGGCAGATGCTACTTTGGGGTAGCTTGAGTTGATGGGCAAGGCGACACTGGCGTCTGGGAGATTGTTTAGCACTGCAGGGACAAAGGGTTTACCCAGGTTCGGCCTCTCCATTGGAGATAAAGACCTACTTCCTGCTATCTTGTTATTGATCTCGATCTCGATAATCCGGCAACGACAACAGAGCCAGATCTCGATCTAGGTTACAAGGTTGTGGTGTTTCTCTCGATGGTTCTCTCGCCTAAGCTTGGATCGTAAGGTTCTCCCTCAACTAGGGCTCAGGGACCGGTTTATATAGACGACCGGGTCTCCTGGCACTTTACAATACGAACCCGGGCTCTACCCAGACTCGGAGTCCTATTCTAGCTCTTATAGCCTTCGTGTCCTCCAAGTCCTGAACCGCCTCTGGTCTTCTAGAAACTTCCCTTCCTGAACCGGGTTAACGCCAAAGCCTCTGGCCCAGGAACATAACCCGGCCCATGCTGATGGTTAGCTGGCCTGGCCGGGCCTCCTGCCTGGCGGGTCATGCTTCCCTCTTCATGGGCCTACCGGGTTATTATCCCCCCATCAGTAGCCCCAGATTAACCTGGTTGCCAGGTCGGCATGCTCTGCTTCTTATTCTCAAATATTGCTTCTTTGAGCAGAGCTGATATCCTGGCCAGTCGGGTTAATCACCTGAAACATAAGATAACACATAACAAATTTAATATTAGAACATGTCTCTTTTCTCCTTTACTAGGCCAGCCTTTTTGGCGGTTCACGCCGTAACCCGGCTCTCTCTTGCCGGGTTCACACACTCCGGGTTTCACTTTCGACACTTAGAGAAAATTATCGCCCAACTGAAATCCATCCTTATCCTTCTTAATCGCGATCTCATCATTTAATACTCCGTAATTATCTCATTCTATTTGTCGTTGACTTTTAGTCAAAGATCCTTATCCCTTCACTTTTTACCACAACACCCCTAGGGTTTTCACTGCGCCTATAAATAGGAGACCAAGAGACACCACGGTCACTTTTCCCCATCCAGTTCATCTTCTTCCATGCGCGCGCACTGTAGCAACCGCGGATCCAATCTCAAATCGAGCTTCCCAATCTCCTGCAAGAAGATCCACAGGTACGATTACTCCACATACCCGTGCTCCGCACCTGATTCCAACTTGAATCTCGTCCTGATTTGCTTTGCATTTCCCTCTCCACGCATCTACATCTAGAACTAGGGTTTCACACCTCCATTGCTGTGCTCAGAGAACCTTGAAGCTCCTCAACCATGGCGAAGGACAAAGCAAAGGCCGGAGCTCCCCGTGCGGCGAAGAAGCTCGCAAAGAAGCCTCACAGCGCCCACGCCGGTGCATCTGGCTCCGCCGCCCCCGCTGCTACTCAGGTCAACTGGACCAAATCCACGGTGACCAACTTAATGCTTCAGGAATACGTGAACTGCGACGAGCTCCCTCCGAAGGATGAGATTCAATGGCGTGTTGCTGGAGAAGAAATCCGCCCCAGCCCCAAGGAAGGTGAAGTGGTGGTTTTCCTCGACCACGTTCAGCGCGGCCTTCGCCCCCCGGGTTCCCTGTTTTTTTCGCCGGGTCTTGAAGTACTACGGCCTTAGGCCTCAAGACATCGCACCCAACTCCATGTTGAACATCAGCAACTTTGTGGTGTTCTGTGAAGATTACTTACAAATGGCTCCAAGCTTCGAGCTGTTCCTCGAGTTCTTCTACTGCAACCCCTCTCGCAAGGATCAAGTACTCCCATATGGGGGAGTTGCAATCCAACGCCGAAGGGAATGCGATTTCCCGGCTCTTCTTCTAGCCAGCCATCCCAAGGGGTGGCAAAACACGTATTTTTACTGCAATGATACTTCACCAGAATCTGACGATGCCCGTTACCGGCTTTCCGGAACTCGGGCCTAACATATGACGCCAAAATGAATAGTTATGCCGATGACGCCGAGCGGGTCAAGCTTGAGCCCACTCTTCGCCGGGCCAGAGCTTTACTCGCCCATGGCATCAAGGGCACAGATCTGGTCAAGTGCTGGATCGGTTGGTTCATCCAGCCACTCAGCATCAGGACCCGGCTAATTTGCTAGTACACTGGTGAAAACACAGACAACATGCGTTACTCCGAGATGACGCTTACTGATGACCAGCTCGTGAAGAATGCCAAGAGATTGCTTGGCGAAAAGAAAGATGCCATTGCACTGAACGGGCTCGCCCCGTTTAGTGCCAAGAACAAACCCCCCACGGTAAAGCCAACACTCAATCAACTTTGCTTACTTTAACCCGTAAACTCATCCATAGACTATTATTTACTGTGACTGCTTTATCTCAGGACTCCAAGTGGTGGAGCGTGGATTTTACCCCAACATCCTCTCATGACGGGGAGGACACAGAAAGTGAAGACGACGACGAAGAAGAAGAAGAAGAAGAAGAAGAAGAAGAAGAAGAAAGAAGAAGAAGAAGAAGAAGAAGAAGAAGAAGAAGAAGAAGAAGAAGAAGAAGAAGGTGAGCTAGACTCCGTAGGCCGGCTCTTCCTCCAGTTGATTAACAACGAAGTCCCCAACAAGGACACCTCTACTGATAACCCGGCAAATTTTATTCCAGGCCCCACTGACCCGGCTTCTGACGTAGCGCCGGGTCCCCAACTACTGCAGCTCCTACTCAGAAGAGGACCCGGGCCACCATTGCCAAGGTACCACATTCTCTTTTCTCAATCTTCATGATGAACTCATCTCAAACTTAAGCACAATCACAGGAAAAGGAGGCTGAGAAGGAGGCTGAGGCGAACAAGAGACGCCGAACCCGGTCTTCTACAAGCCAAGCTTCCCTGAGCCCAGGTATCCCTCAACGCTCTTTATCAAGCTGGGCCAAATCCATCCAGAAGACGCCCAGCAAACAGTTCCCTTTAGCTGGCAAGATCCGGGTTCCTAAACCATCTCGTTTGTCAGATTCTTCCTCGGATGGTGTTAGCACACCCGAGGATTTCCAGATCAACGCCGGGTTAGAAATACTTCACACATCTTTTCCATACCATACTTTACTGTCCCATTCTTGTTTAACTAAGACACTATCTTGTTCCAGTGCCAGGGCTTTTATGGATGAAGACCCGGAATCTCCTCCCGCGGCGTCTCCTCCTCCAGCAACCACAGAGCCTTCTCCTATGGAGGCACATATTGAAGAACCGGAGGACAAAGACGAGCCAAGGGAGCAAGCAACCCCCGCGGCTTCTCCAAAAAATATTGTTGACCCGGTGCCAGAATCCTCCCCAGCTGCTCACTCGCCCGGGTTAGGCTCTGGGACTAAAGAAGATGAAGTGCAGGTTACTGGGACCCGGCACGTTCCAGTACAAAATGCTCCTGAGACTCTTGCCAAGGTGCCAGCCCCAGATGCTGACCCGGCAACTCCTGCCAAGGACAAGAACCCGGCTTCCTCCTCAAATTCACCGGCTCTGGACGCCATGTCGTTCCAGCACTTTGCGACGAATATTTTTCTCGCCTTGCTCAACACAAGACCCTGGAGACAGAACTGGTCGCCCTAATCAAAAACGATATCAGGTACCCTTTTTACTTCTTGCCTGTATATTTTCTTGCATAACTATACCCTAAGTAGCCCCCAAGCTCTAAGTTCATCACTTGTGATGAGCTTGGTGCTTACAATATGCATTCCTTAGGTAAAAACTTCAAACCTGTAGCCCCCAAGTGCCGGGTTGTCTGTTTACAGCAACCTGGGACTAAAAAACTTCCATCATTTAAAACTTGCCCATTTTCACATCGAAACTTTGAACACTGTAGCCCCCAAGTGCCGGGTTGTGTGCCTGCAGCAACCTGGGACTTCTTTATTACGTTGAACAATTGAACTTCAAACTGAGTAGCCCCCAAGTGCCGGGTTAGCTGTCCACAGCTACCTGGGACTTACAGTTAGAAAATTTTCAACTTTTTGCGCATGTAGCCCCCAAGTGCCGGGTTGCGCCTGCGGCGACCTGGGACTAACATAACTTTTTGCATCTTAACAGGAAGACCATGCCAAGGCCCAGGCTGAGATCACCCGGCTCACTGACGCTGCCAAAACTGAATCTGAGACCCGGGCTGATCACTCAGCTCAACTCCAGGCCTTGGAAGAAAAGATTACTGCCTGACGCAAGAAAACTCCGATCTGAAGAAGGACATGCAGGAGAACGAGGAGAACTTCCAGGAGCAACAGGAGACCCTGCAGAAGCAGCTGGATGAAACCAACAACGAGCTGACCCGGCTAAAAAGAATGATCACCTCTATGGTTGAATCTTTAGTGGGTAAGCACTACTCCTTTGAATTTCAACCTAAACTGATCAAGCAGACCCGGTTTTTGAAATTCACTGTTACGCTTTTCCTTACACAGGCCCTCGTGATGGAACCTCCGCAAAACCGCTGCAGAGAAGATCAAATGCATGTACACGCTGACACGTCAGCTGTACTTTGGCAGCTGCGAGGTCATCAAAGCCGCTAGGCTCTGGGAGAACCCGCCAAGCAAGTACACTGAAGTCCTTGGGCATCTGTCAACAATGCCGCAATGGATCCATCTGCTCAAGAGATCAGCTTGCAGGGCCGGGGTGATGCGAGGTCTTGCCTTGGCAAAGGCCTACCATCCCCAGCTAAACCCGGCTCCACTGAAGAAGGGCTTTCCTCAGTTTGACACTGATGGCAAGGAGTTCGATAAGAAGTGCTACGCCCGGGTTGTGAAGCAAACCCGGCACGTTGCCACTGTAATTGCCAGCAAGATGAAGCTCACCACTTTACAGCTTGGATATAATGAAAATGATGAAGAGATCATGGATGACGAGCCACAACGCGTCGATCTCCTCCAAAGCTATAAGGATTCCATTGACCCGGCAAAAATGCTCCTGGTACCTCCACTGCTCCCAGCTCCTCTACGCCAGTTATTCCTCCTCCGTCACGGGCGATAGCTGAAGAAGATGATGAAAACTTCTTCCAGCCACTTCGAAAAATCACCCGGCGCAAGACCAAGGCCAAAGAAACCGACGAGACCAAGGAGCCAGAGGCTAACCCGGCGGCCGCCGAAGAAGAAGACCCGGCAAAGACCGTCGAAGAACAACCAACCGGCTCTCCTCCCCGTGACCCGGCTCCTGAAGCCAAAGCTTGAAAACTTACGCAGATGCTGTTATCTCTGCAAGAAAACAATCTTTATTCGGCCCTTTGGGCGTTTATTGTAATAACTTTTGCACTTTTGCACTATGCCTGTGATGGTGCGCCTATGCACCTGATGAAACTTTTTATGCTACTCTCAAACTTTTGCTATGAAATATGCCTCTTCTGTGGTTTTGATGACCCTTTTGATTTCTTTAACTGTGAGCCGGCTTTCGCATGGATACCCTGTCGCTACTTCTCTGAGAAAAACAGGGTCGAACCAAGTCCCAATGGGCTTCATGGTTGATTGAATTTCCAGGTGAGCAATCAGGCCATAAAATTGCGAGTCACATCAGCTCAACAGCAAGATAACCAAGAATAAACTAGTGGCATAAAGCCGGGTCTTGGGATTGCAGCTGCAAACTATTGTAGTAGGAGCCCCCAAGACCTGGATCAATGTTTATAAAGTAATGGCTTAACTATGCAACATTACCCCATTGATCCTCATACTGGTGGGACACGCTCTCTGGGCGTCCTCAAAGATAACTATGCACTTATTCTTATGACAAAAACATAAACAACTAAAACGTAAACTTCACCTTCATACCTCTGAATCCAAAGTTATGGATACTGTAACGAAAACTGCACAGCCGGGTCACGAAACATCGAGACCCGGATGACCGTAAAAGCCGGGTCTTGGGCGAGCCCCCAAGACCAAACTTAACATAGAACTATGCAACACTACTATCAAACATCAAAAAAGAAACGAAAAGAACACAAATTTCTGTTCAACCTTCACTTTATTGATAGAAAAGGTTAGGTCAGCAAGCCGCCTCATTAAAAACCTTCCAGTCCCCTTAGGTACCCTGGTAAGGAAAAGAGCGCGTCTGAAACCTGCTGCCTGTTACATCGTGTTTTACATCTCATATCTCTTTCTCATGCTAAGTATAATATGGGCGCAGCTGCGCAATATTCCATGGCCTCTCACGCTCTTCCAATGAAAAGGTAGAGTGCGATGTGTCATTACAGACTCGGACTTTTCTCTTGCATCCACCAAATAATATGAACCATTGTTCAATTTCTTGCTTATGATGAAGGGCCCTTCCCAAGGGGGAGATAACTTGTGCATCCCTTCTCTGGATTGCACCCATCGCACTAAATCTCCCTCCTGGAAAGTGCGAGTTTTAACCCGGCGACTATGATACCGCCTCAAATCTGCTGATACACTGCTGATCTCTCCAGTGCTTGTTCTCTGTTCTCCTCAAGCAGGTCCACAGAATCCTGCCGGGTCTGCTCATTTTCTGTTTCAACATAAGCCGCCACGCGAGGCGAGTCATGAATTATATCACTTGGCAAAACTGCCTCTGCCCCATACACCATAAAGAAAGGGGTCATCTTTGTGGATCTGTTTGGTGTTGTGTTGATTCCCCAAACTACTGATGGCAACTCCTCAACCCACGCTCCAGCAGCTCTGAGACACGGACCCGGAGACGTGGTTTCAAACCTCGAAGCAACTCCTGATTTGCTCGTTCTACTTGTCCATTGGCCTGTGGATGAGCAACTGAAGCAACATCTAAACGTATACCCTGATTTCCACAAAACTTTGCCATCTCACCAAGGGACATGTTAGTACCATTATCTGTGATGATACTATGAGGATACCCAAACCTGTGTATGATCTGCTTCAAAAACTTGACTGCTGTAGCTGCTTCACAATTAGTAACAGGCATCACCTCAACCCACTTTGTAAACTTATCAATGGCAACCAAGAGGTGGGTTTTCTTGCAAGGAGACATGCTAAAAGGACCCACCATATCAAGCCCCCAAACTGCAAAGGGCCAAGTCAAGGGTATTGTTCGCAACTCCTGAGCCGGCACATGAATTTGCCTGCATATCTTTGGCAACCATCACATCTACTCACCAAGCGCTCTGCATCTGCCTGAGCTGTGAGCCAGAAGAAGCCGTGTCTGAAAGCTTTTGCTACTAAAGACCTTGTTGAAGCATGATGACCACAATCTCCCTCATGAATCTCTTTCAAAATTTGCCGGCCCTCCTTTCCAGACACACATCTCTGAAATACTCCAGAAACACTTCTCTTATATAACTCGCCATCAATAACTACGTAGGCCTTAGCCCGGCGCACAATTTGCCGGGATATAACTTCCTGCTCTGGCAGCTCTCCACGCAAAAGATACGCCAAATAAGGTTCTGTCCACTCTGGAATTTCATGAGTTGCTGCTACCAATTGCGAATCCGGGTCTTCCTGACCCGCCAGTTCCTCTACGCCCTGAGGCTTGACTGATGGAGTCCATAGCTCGTCCAAGAAAACGTTAGGTGGAACCGGCTCTCTGCGTGAGCCGAGTCTTGACAAAGCATCTGCAGCATCATTTTTCCTGCGGTCAATATGATCCACCTGATAGCCTGAGAAAAACCCGGCTACCCTGTCCACCTCTCTCCTGTAAGCCGCCATTGTCGCATCTTTTCTATCCCATGTTCCTGAAACTTGCTGTGCCACAAGATCTGAATCCCCATAACAATTAATATGCTTGATGCTCATCTCCTTTGCCATACGCAAACCATGTAACAAGCCTCATATTCTGCCACATTGTTAGAGCAATCAAAGTGAATTTGCAAAACATAGCTCAGCTTATCACCCTTGGGAGAAGTTAACACAACTCCAGCTCCTGAACCTTGTGCTTGCTTAGACCCGTCAAAGTGCATAACCCAAGGCTTGAGACCCGGCGCAAGAGGTGGTGCACTCAACTGTGTCCAATCATTAAGAAAATCCGCCAATGCCTGCGATTTGATAGCTGTACGAGGCACATAGTCAATGTGGTAAGGCCCCATCTCTATTGCCCACTTGGCAATTCTTCCTGTAGCTTCTGAATTCCTGATAATATCTGCTAAGGGTATTGAACTCACCACTGTGATTGGATGCTCCTGAAAATATGGTTTCAACTTTCTGCTTGCCATGAAAACACCAAATACTAGCTTCTGCCAATGCGGATAGCGCTGCTTTGCTTCTGATAACACCTCACTAACATAATAACCGGCCTCTGAACCGGGTTTTCCTTGCCTTCCTCCTTACGCTCGACCACCACCACAGCACTCACAGCTGAGGCCCGGCAGCGACGTATAACAGCATGGGTTCCTTGGGACCCGGGGCCGCCAGAACTGGCGCTTTTGATAATTGTTTCTTCAGAGCTTCAAATGCCTCGTCTGCTTCCTGATTCCACACAAAATTGTCTGTTTTCTTCAGTAACTTGTACAAAGGTATTGCTTTTTCTCCGAGCCGGGATATAAACCGGCTTAGCGCAGCCACACATCCTGTCAACTTCTGAACATCTGCCAATTCCTCAGGTTTTTTCAAACTCTGGATGGCTCTGATTTTTTCCGGGTTTGCCTCAATTCCACGCTCTGACACAATGAAACCGAGCAATTTTCCGCTGGAACTCCAAACACGCACTTTGTAGGATTGAGCTTCATCTTGTACTTCCTCAAATTTTTGAATGTTTCTGTAAGGTCACTGATAAATGACCCGGCTTTTTCTGACTTGATCACCACATCATCCACATAAGCATGCACATTGCGCCCAATCTGATCATGAAAACAATTTTGAATGCACCTCTGATAAGTTGCTCCTGCGTTCTTCAACCCAAAAGTCATGGTCTTGTAGCAAAAAGCACCAAAGGGGTGATGAACGATGTCTTTTCCCAATCCTGCCTGTTAAGCTTGATCTGATGATAACCTGAATATGCGTCCAGAAAACACAAGAGCTCGCTGCCTGCCACTGCGTCAACAATTTGGTCGATGCGCGGCAGTGCGAACGGGTCTTTTGGACAATGCTTGTTGAGACTTGTAAAATCAATACACATCCTCCACTCATTATTTTTCTTCAGAACCAAAACCGGGTTAGCCAACCACTCTGGGTGGAAAACCTCCATGATAAAGCCGGCTTCCAATAACCGGGCTATCTCCTCTCCTATAGCTTTTCTTCTCTCTGCGTTCATTTTTCTCAAACCTTGTTTCACCGGCCTTGCCTTTGGATCAACATGTAAACGGTGCTCAGCGAGTTCAGTCGGAATGCCTGGCATGTCACTAGGTGTCCACGCAAAAACATCCCGATTCTCACGGATGAACTCGATGAGCGCGCTTTCCTATTTATCAGTTAGGCTGGTCCCTATGGCGAACTGCTTGGAGGAATCCCCAGGCACAAAATCCACCATCTTAGTATCCTTTGCTGCTTTAAACTTTGCCCTGTCATCTTCTGTTGTTGGTTTTTTGAGCGCCTTGTTATCCTGCGGGTCAAGATTAGACCTGTAAGCTTTCAACTCCTCTCTAGCACAAGTTCGCTCTGCCAGGGCTGCATCTCCCTCGTCACATTCTGCTGCAATTTCTCTGTTACCATGAACAGTGATGATCCCCTTGGGACCCGGCATCTTCAACTGCAAGTATACATAACACGGCCTCGCCATGAACTTGGCAAAGCCGGCCTTCCAAACAACGCATGATAAGGACTTGGAAATTTCACCACCTCAAAGGTGAGCCACTCTGATCTGAAGTTATGGATAGACTCGCCAAAAGCAACCTCTAATGAAATTTTTCCCTCAGGTGTAGCAGACTTCCCAGGAACTATACCATGAAATATTGTTGACGTTTTCTGCAACTGTGACTCCTTCAGACCCATACGCATAAATGTTTCCCAGTACAAGATATTAATGCTACTGCCACCGTCCATCAAAACCTTCTTTAACTCAAAGCCATGAACTTGAGGAGCCACAACTAACGCAAGCAGACCCGGGTGCTCCACCACATCCGGGTGATCTGCTCTGCTCCAAGTAATAGTATGCTCTGACCATCTCAAATACCTTGGTACCCCTACAGCCACTGAATTAACTGCCCTTTTGACTATCTTTCTTTCTCTCTTGGTCGTGCCACTGGTATATATATGATATTGGCCAAGTTGCCTCGGCTGGTTCGAGAATCCACCCTGATTACCTGTATTTTGGCCGGGTCCTGTATTTCCAGTTGGTACCGCGTTTGCTCCAGTTAGAGGCCCCAGCCGGGTTAGCACTCGGGCCGGGTCCTCCACTCCTGTTTGCTCCTTGCAGAGCTCTCTGAATCTCATTGTTTTTCCACCTGTTCAAATCTACACACTGGGCCAATGAATGATTGGCGGGTCTGCCGTTCTTGCTATGACGAGGACACGGCATCCTGAAGGCCTCTTCAGTGCTCATTGGGCGTGTTCCTTGATAACTATTTCCACCACTAACTCCCATTATTTCCCTGATAACCTCTGTTTTCCTGATAACCTCTGTTTTCCTGATAATTCCCATCCATCCTTTGCCTCTGAAACCCGGCATTTGCATTTGCAACTAGCTCTGAGTTTCCTTCCTGATGCCCACGCTTGTGCTGGTTCTGATTGCTGTTGTTATTGTTTCCCGGGCCATTGTTCTTTCCTCCATTGTTCGCAGCACCTTTCCCTTTTTCTTCCTCACTATCATCCTGGGTTTTGTCCGTGGCTGCGTGTCTGTTGCACGCATCCATCAACTCTGCCATAGTAACGGGCTTAACCCGGTGTCCTTCCTTCATGCGCCCAGCTTCTGGACCAAGGGAGCGTACTTGCAAGTTTTCTCCATCGATGAAATTGCATCCTTGGGCTCGATACCTGATGAAGAGTGCAGGATCTCCGTGACCCGGCCCATCCAGTGACGAGCTGACTCGCCCTTCCTCTGTACGCAACGATCAAGATCTTCAATGGAAAATAAACGCTTGCACGTGCCCTGAAAGTGCTTGATGAAAATTGTTTTCAACTCATCCCAAGAATTGATAGATTTCTCTGGCAGATTCTTGAACCACAACTTTGCTGCACCATCACTCATCATCAAATACATATACTTTGCACAAACGTTCTCTGTGGCATTGCGTATACACATCGCCATCTCATAGCTGCTCAACCAACTCGCCGGGTCTGTGCTCGGCTCATAATTGGCAATCTTGCTTGGCTCCTTGAACTTCTCAGGGAAAGGCTCTGCTCTAATGGCATCTGAAAGACACTTGGGACCCGCCAAAGTGGAAGAACTTGCTAAAAGATTAATGTTACCCGGCGAGCTTGCAGATGCTGCTGGCACGGGACCCGGTCCTCCTTGTGGTGCTCCAGCTGCTGGTACTGCCGGGTTTGCATTAGCTGCACTCCTTCCTCGCGATCTATTGACTATCTGCTGAGCCACAGAAATTGCAGGGGCGGGTTGATACTGCTGATTATTCTGGTTTGGTTCTGCTGGGGCGGGTTTTGCTGCTGTGCCGCGGCAAACCCGGCCAATGGCGGGTTTCCCCCATGGCGACTCTTGCTACGATATGTTGTGGAATGAAGCGCACTTTTCTCTTTTGAATACTGAACTTGCTGAGCAACCGCAGTGCGTAACATGTCAATGGCACGCCGAGCTTCAACCTCTGCTGGCGAGTCTCCTAATGGAATACGATCTAGTGCCAAAGTTGCGGCATATACGTTATCTGCTGGATTGGAATAGTGACCCGCCGGCGTATGAAACCTTGGTGTCCTGGGCGGCAGACCCGGATTTCCCCTGGCTCCCCCAGCGAGAAGACCCGGCGCCGCTGCAACTGCAACCCAGCTGCTCCTGTTCCTCTGTCTGGTTCTATATTTGCTCTAACAACTGGAGCCACCTGGGTTACACCAACTGGTTGATCTTCTGGGGTCCTAAACAATACTGCTGGATTTATGGCGTTTTCTCCAGGGCCAGCCGGCTCTGGTGCCTCCTCCGGTGTGCCCTGGTCATCTCATTGAGACGATTTTCCTCATCCTCTAATTGCTTTCGCCTAACTCCATATCTTCTTTTCTGCCATTGTGTCTCTGCGCACCTGCTCCAAGGCCCGGCGTGCTGTATCCAATTCTATAGCTCTTGCTGCTGCGTTTCTGGAGTAACAATCCTCGTAAGTGCTGTTGGATCTAGGACCAGGCCATTGTTAAACATGGCCCGGGCCCCAGTTGCATTGTTTCTTTCCTCACCCTGAGCTCGGTTATTGAGAAAACCGAAGCTATTCCTGTAACGCGCCGTGTTTTCACTTTCCTCTGACACCGAAGCCGGGTCTCCATCAACCCTTTGGCCCGCCAGCTCCAACACTGGTGGCAATTGTTGCTGCTGCTGACCCGGAGTAAAAGCTGGTGGCACGACCGTTGACGGTGATGCCCCCGCGTTGATCGAAGGAGCGGTGTAAACCGCCACCCTCCTAACCGGGCTTGGAACGGACTCTTGCTCCTCTTCGTCCTCTTCTTCTACTCCATATCCGAACCGGCCTTCGAACAAGGGCAGGATCGATTCTGAATCTGCATAGTCCACCACATCACCCGGGATTGGAGCCGGGTTTCCCGATCTTTCCTCGTGCACGTCCAGGGGCAGCTCATCTTCAGCCGTACCAACTGATTCTTCTCCATCAGATTGAACAATTGTGGCAGCTCCTGACACAGATTCATAGTCTCCATCACTAGCAGATCTAGTTGCAATCATACCAACAAAAACGTTAAACTTGCCAATTGGAATAACATCACCTGATTCAAGTAGATCTGATTCCGGCCCCCAGCCAAAATCATCAACGATGGGCTCTCCTTGCGAATTGAGGGTGATCTCGCCGAAAACATAGTTCTCTACTCCTTGCCTTGCTTCTCCCATGATGGTGACACCTTTGGACGCGTTCCCACAGACGGCGCCAACTGTCGTGGGGTAGATAACACGGCAGATGCTACTTTGGGGTAGCTTGAGTTGATGGGCAAGGCGACACTGGCGTCTGGGAGATTGTTTAGCATTGCAGGGACAAAGGTTTACCCAGGTTCGGCCTCTCCATTGGAGATAAAGACCTACTTCCTGCTATCTTGTTATTGATCTCGATCTCGATAACCCGGCTACGACAACAGAGCCGGATCTCGATCTAGGTTACAAGGTTGTGGTGTTTCTCTCGATGGTTCTCTCGCCTAAGCTTGGATCGTAAAGTTCTCCTCAACTAGGGCTCAGGGACCGGTTTATATAGACGACCGGGTCTCCTGGCACTTTACAATACGAACCCGGGCTCTACCCAGACTCGGAGTCCTATTCTAGCTCTTCTAGCCTTCGTGTCCTCCAAGTCCGAACCGCCTCTGGTCTTCTAGAAACTTCCCTTCCTGAACCGGGTTACCGCCAAAGCCTCTGGCCCAGCAACATAACCCGGCCCATGCTGATGGTTAGCTGGCCTGGCCGGGCCTCCTGTGGCGGGTCATGCTTCCCTCTTCATGGGCCTACCGGGTTATTATCCCCCCATCATCTAGGATCAAAGGACCCAAGAGTAACAAGTTCACAAGCTTTCAACTTCCATGAATCCTCGTGGAGAGCACAAACCGATGCAATGAAGCAATGGCAAGAGCACAAGGCTCAAATCCTTCACTCTCGAATCCCACCACAAGCAACTAATGCTTATGGGGAGAAGAGAGGAAGAACAACGAAGAACACAACAAATGGAACTTCAAGATCAAGATCTACTAGGTTCCCCTCACTTATAGGAGGAAAGGATTGAATGAATATGTAGATCTAGATCTCCTCTCAATTTCCCTCAAAGATATGCAAGAATCATGGGAGGGAATGAGAGGAAGGCAAGATTTTTCCAAAGATCAACAATGGAGGAGAGAGGGGAGAAAAACTTGCTCAAGAGATGTGTCAACCATTGGGGAAGAAAACCCCTTTAAATAGGTCATCTAAAAAGATGACCGTTGGGCTGCAGGGAGGCCGGCCTTGCATGGGCAGCGAGCTGGGCTGAGCCGGCCGGCCTGGGAGCCGGCCTGGGGGCTGGCGACCCAGCTGAGCCGGCCTGGGCCGGCCTACAAAAACTGCAAAAATGCCCAATACGAAAACGAACATATCTTGATCATCCGGACTCCGTTTTCGATGTTCTTGGGCTCGTTGGAATCGCAACGAAGAGCCCTTCAAGATTATGCAGAGCAACATCATAGTCCATCATGTGAGGATAAAACCAAATGTAGAAAGGTAAACCTTCTCTAAATAAGAACAACCGGTAAAACCTGAAATGCAATAACTTTTGCAAGGAAGCTCCAAACGAGATGAAACCAACGAGGTTGGAAAGGTAGCGACAACGAGGGCCGGAGACTCCGGCAGGGGCGGAGACTCCGGGGATACTCCGGACCAACTCCGGACCCAATACCGCAAGCGCCGTCCGCGGGGCTCTTCGCTCCAAAACCAGGGAGGCCAGAGACTCCGGCCCTGAGCACCCCTGAGGCCGGAGACTCCGGACAGGAAAAACAATACAGAACAGCAAATCCTGAAATGCAATAACTTTTGCAAGGAAGCTCCAAACGAGATGAAACCAACGAGGTTGGAAATATTAAGGGTCACAAATATGGAGGAGATATCACACATGGGAGGTGTGGACCTTATTTCGAGGAGGACCGGTAATATTTCCAACACCGAGAACGCAACAAGTTTTCCATCCAAAAACCGTTTTCGGTGAACTAGAGCTTGGTATGGAGATGAACACAAGCTCTAAATTCTCACAAGAATAAAAGCCAAATAAGAACCAAGAAAGATGATATGCCAAATATGCAAAGGTTTGAGCTCTCCACAAAGGTGCGATCAAGTTACTCACTTGAGAGCCCCTCTTGATAGTACGCCGTCTATCCAATAACCCGGTCTCCCACTAACACCACGAGACCGGTAATATAGAAAACCTATCAAGATTATACCTTTGCCTTGCGCATTCCACTTGAGCTCGATGACGACGATCTTGACTCTCTCAAGTTGGAACACCTTTCTTGATTGAGCTTGCAAGCACATGCTTGATGAAGACTTCTCCAAATACTCCCCCATACACCATTATGGAGAGCCTTGCTAAACTCCGTCTTCATGAATCTACTTGCACTTCATCGTCTTATCTTGATATAGATGATGGCTTGGAGATCAACATGAATGTTCACTCAATCTTCTTTTCCAAGCCACTCTTGCAATAAGCTCAACTCTAGATGACCATTCTTCATAAAACCCTTGGATGGAACCTTGGTCATCAAGAAATCTTCTAGAGTCCAACACATGAACTCCAATCTTTTCCTATGGACAAGATCTACAAGTATATCTCAATGCAAACATTAGTCCATAGGGATTGTCATTAATTACCAAAACCACGCATGGGGCAACACATGCCCTTTCAACGATCTCCCCCTCCGGCAGGGTGCCGGGAAGAGCTTCAGGACCCTCCGATCTAGGGTTGGCGACGGCGGCGGCCTCGGATGTTTTCTGGAAAATATGATCGGTACCGAGGGTTTTCGGGAGGAATAGAATTTATAGGCGAAAGGGCAACTCGGGGAGACGCCCGAGGGCGCCAGGTGGGCCCCAGGCGCATTCAACCCTTTGACCACGCCTTGGTGGCGTCTGGGGGCTATGGGGCCCCCTGCAGCTCCCCTCCTGGCTCCGTCTTTGTCCAATTCCGAGAAAGTTCCCCGACTAGCTTTTCTGAAACAAAAAGACAGCAGAAAACATGAACTGGCACTGGGCATCTTGTCAATAGGTTAGTTCCATAAAATATGCCAAAATGATATAAAAACATTATAAAAACATGTGGCAATGATATATAATAAGCATGGAACAATAAAAAAATTATAAATACGTTTGAGACGTATCACTTCACAAGGATGGCGTCAAGAGAAATTATGTTCAACTAAACGCATACTTCGCCAAACCCTGGAGGGACAGGGGTTATTAGGCCCAACAAAGAAAATAGACCAACTAGAGTAAGAAAAAAAGAGACGTATACCGAAGAAACTGAAACATGTTGAATAACTGAAGTAACACTGCGGTTTAAACTGAACTTTAGCATCTTCCATTCACAGCAACAATTGAACAAACCCTGCGACTCACCAAAATTGCTCCACAACACCCGCGAACCGCCACTCTATACATCGAAAAAAGCACCGCCCTGGAACGCAGCAGCACCTCCACCTCCCAGCCATATGTAGCAAAAGTTAGCAGCTAATTAGATCAGAGAATAAACCCACTGAGAGGGGGGCTGGGGAAAAATCAAGTCTGTTGTTGGTGCAGAACACAAATGCCTTTTCTAACCTTGTCTGCCAACAACACCCATCTCGCCATCTGCCTATCTCGTCTCGCCAAATGTCGACCCCGTCAAGCTCTCAGCTCGATGCTTGAAACAAAAACTGTGAAAAAAGGTTCCTCCTCCTTTACCCGGGCTTGGAACCGGCTACCAACTAAAACAGATGGTAGGCGGAGTTACCCCCCCAAATACCCCAAGAAAAGAATGGAGAATGCAAATTTTGAGATACCGAAGAAACTTAGGGAAATTAAGCAAGGAAAACTGAGTGACTGATCAAATAAGAATAACTAAAGTGTGACAATAAACTAAAATGAAAGACTGAAGAACCAGAACACTGAGATACTTAAGGACTAAATATATGACACACTTAAGGAATGAAAACACTAAATTTTCAGACTGAGCAAATAAACTGAGAGTGATAAATTATGAAATGAAGCAGGAAAAACTGAGTGGCTGATCAAATAAGACACCGAGCAAAGA
Source organism: Poa pratensis (assembly GCA_947311845.1). Taxonomy (NCBI): domain Eukaryota; kingdom Viridiplantae; phylum Streptophyta; class Magnoliopsida; order Poales; family Poaceae; genus Poa; species Poa pratensis. Next base: position 769,720 of record CAMZMU010000109.1, on the reverse strand, counting down.
AACACTAAAGTGTGACAAATAAACTAAAATGAAATACTGAAGAACCAGAACACTAAGATACTTAAGGACTAAACATATGACATACTTAAGGAATGAAAACACTAAATTTGCGGATTGAGCAAATAAACTGAGAGTGATAAAATATGAAATGAAACAGGAAAAACTGAGTGACTGATCAAATAAGACACTGAGCAAAGAAACACTAAAGTGTGACAAATAAACTAAAATGAAAGACTGAAGAACCAGAACACTAAGATACTTAAGGACTAAATATATGACATACTTAAGGAATGAAAATACTAAATTTTCAGACTGAGCAAATAAACTGAGAGACTGATAAAATATGAAATGAAGCAAGAAAAACTGAGTGACTGATCAAACAAGACACTGAGCAAAGAAACGCTAAAGTATGACAATTGACTAAAATGAATGACTGAAGAACCAGATAACTGAGATACTTAAGGACTAAAAACTGTAATATCTTTTAAGAGTTAGGTTTTGTGATGGCGATCTCCACCCTCCTCCACCTAAACCCTAGCCATGGCGATCTTGAGGATTGATCTCTCCAATGGATCTCTTCTCCTCCTGGGATCTCTCTCCCGGCCGTGCTGTGGCGGCAACAGGTGCGTCGTTTCTTCAGATCTACGGTCCACTTTTCTTCTCCCTCGACCTCCAAGGAGTTCTTTCTGGTGGCTACGTTCGTGCATGCATCCTTCGATCTCTCGGTCGATTCTGTGGCGTTGGCTTTACTAGATGTGAAATTGTCTCTGGTTCCAGTGCGCTATTTTGGAAAGATCAGTGGCTGGACAATGAACCAGCACTATCTCACCCTAGGGCTTACTCTTTTGCTATAAAGGAAGATATCTCGATCAGGGAGTTCTTGACAACGGGTAACCTGGCAACTTTGTTTTATCTTCCATTATCACCTCAGGCCATGGAAGAGGTTAGGGACCTGCAGCTCTCCTCTGCTCACATTTCCATGACAGAGACGACTGATGGAGATGACTGGATCTTATTTGGGGGTCCAAGACCTTTGCTTCCAGCAAATATTATAAATTCTGCTTCAGAAACTTCAACCCGCATGCTGCTTTCCGCTGGTTGTGGAAGTCTAAATCTATCCCAAAGCTTAAGTTCTTTTGCTGGCTTCTTTTAGCAGATAGACTTAACACGAGAAACATGTTGAGGCGACGACACTTTAACATTGGAAATAACTTTGCCTGCCTGATGTGCTTCCCCGCTCCTGAAGAAACGGTGGAACATCTCTTCTTCAATTGTCCATTTAGTGTGAGTTGCTGGAACTTACTCGATATTCAATGGAGTCAAGGGGGGGATCGTCTGAGCCTTATCTCGGAGGCTAAAACGAGATGGAACAAACCACTGTTCATGGAAGTGATGACCACTGCTGCTTGGAGTTTGTGGAAAGAGCGTAATGGATTACTGTTCGAAGGCATCCCCATTTCTGTTCACTCTTGGAAAATGCGGTTTAAAGAAGATTTTGCTCTCTTGAAACATAGGACTAAGTCCTCTCTGCACCCTTTTATCCTTTCTTTAGTAGATAGTCTTTAAAAGTACTCTGTTGGGCCGCTGGCCCTTTGTAAATATGTAACTCTGTTTGGTTGCTAATATAGAGGCAGTGGGAGCCTTTCCCACTGTCATAAAAGCTTCAAAAAAAAGATACTTAAGGACTAAATATATGACATACTTAAGGAATGAAACACTAAATTTTCAGACTGAGCAAACAAACTGAGGGACTGATAAAATATGAAATGAAGCAAGAAGAACTGAGTGACTGAACAAATAAGACACTAAAAATATGAAACTGAAGTAATGAGGGAATGAGAAAATAAATATACAAAGTAATGAGAACAAATATGTTACTGAAGTAATATGTTAATGAAGTAATGAGGGAATGAGAAAATTAATATCTAAAGTAATGAAAAGAATGAGAAAATAAATATCTAAAGTAATACAAATCTGAAGCCTATACGCAGTTCATCTAGATCCTAGCACAAAACATCTCAGAAAATGAAAACCTAACCCTAAAAACAAGCTCAATGCACTGAACCATAATATAAGAACACCGTCAGCTTAAACCTATAGTTCATCTAGAGCCTAAAACAACATCCCCGAAATCTGAAACCTAGCCCTACAAACAACCTCAAAAGCAAACAAATCATAAGCGAGACTGCCATGAACTGGCGACGAACTCACGAACAATGAACACCAAGGTCCCAACAATATATAGACGGGTGAACAGCAACCACAGACTACCGCGAAATCATGAAATCAACAATGTAGGAGGGCTCCCCTCCACCTCGTACACAGACTCCGCGACTATGAACGACATAGCAGGACAACGCATCAGCATAACGGGACGAACTGACACGGGAGGGAGAAAAGCCTAAATGAAATTTAAAAAAAGCCTCAAAAGGTTGACTCAACTTGGGAAAAGAAAAAAGAAAAATAATGAGGGGGAGACACGAAGAGACGCGCGGAGATGCGTGACAGGATGATCGACGGTGGAGAAAAGTGACTGTTTCTAAATTTTTAAACAGCTGGTTGTTAAATAGGAAAAGTGTTTATATATATATAAGATGGTGCATGCGTGGGCAATATCGTCTTTCCCCTAGTAGCATTTATTTGTCGATTGTAGCAGGAGTCCGGAGAGGAAAAAAAAGAGCCATGCTTGGTGTCTGATCATACTGCTCTCTCTCGGTATCTTAGGATGACTTCAACGGGCGACCCAAACGTACACCGATTTTGTCCGGATTTTGTCCGTTTGGGTCGTGGTCCGGGCAGTGCGGACGCTAGTGGACAGGCCTATCCGGCCAGTGCCCCCAACGTGGCGACGCATCCCATTTGCACTGTCCGTTTCTATCTCAATCTAGCACACCTGCGAGTCGGTAACGAGGTCGCCGGCGCCGGATGCGAGAGGAAAGAAAGGCAGGCGACCGGAACAAAGAAGAGCAAGACCTAGAACAAGAACTGCGATTCTTTGCCAAGATACAAACTAGTATACAAATACTAGTACTGGAAGTCTGGAACTGCGCTTGCGATTCTGGACGAGACGATGGAGCCATGGAGGCATCCAAGAGAGAGAGAGAGAGCAGCGGCAGCAGCAGCAATACGAAGAGAGAGAGCAGAGCAGCCGAACCAGCCTCCTGCCTGCGTCATGGAGTGAAGCTCGACGGCGGACGATGATGGCTCGCTCCTGCACATGAGCTCCTGCGCGGTCGGAGAGTCACAGAAGCAAATCGGCGCACATGAGCCAAGCGACGAGGACGGCCGCGCTCACCGTGGAGTAGTTGGACAGGAGCCAAGCGACGAGGATGCCCACGTCCACTACCGCGTCGCCGGGGTGGAGCAGGCGGTCTCGGCGAAGACCGCGCCGTCCTCCACGTCGCCGGGGTGGAGCAGCGGGGCTCTGGACCGCGAGCTAGAGGCGAGGTCGACACCGTCCTCCGCCGTGGCCGTCGGCGCCAGGCGCGACCGAGGAGCGCTCCCAGCCATGGCGTGCAGCGACGCTGTGGCCGCTCGGGCTGGCTCGGTGGGGCATTTTTCGGGATAGAGGAGAGAGAAGAAGTGGAGATCGTGGAGGGTTTGTTTGACTGGTAGGTGGGCCAAACCATGTTGTGGAGGGGACAGAGACGGACAGCAGCGGACGCAGCAGGACGCGTCCGTCCGACCAAACGTGACCCAAATTTGGTCCAGAAATGCGTCGGGCCGGACATAAAAACAACAATATTTAGGATGGGTCTACGCGTTGGGTGCTGGTTTTTGCCCATCCGGACAAATTCGGACACGGCCGAACTGGATGCGTCAGCCCGTTGGAGTCATCCTTAGTTTGCAATTAGGTTTCTATTTTATATTAGTATTATCCGCTCACCTTAATTAGCATGCGAGTGACAATCTAGAAAAAAATTGTGCCGATCTAGCAAAATGTTGTATTTTGTTTCCAAAATGAGCAAAAAAAGTTGTATTGATATTTATTTTATTGCGATGGGATCGTATTTTCTTGGAATGCCATGGCGTCTTTCGAGTTTTTTTATAATAATAATTAAATATTTTCCATTAGACAAGTAGCAGATTTAAAAGGAAAACAAAATGTCAGTTTCGTTATTACAACCTTATTTTTTTATGTCAAAGACCTATGCGCAAATTCTGTTTGGATCTTGGTCATTCATAACATAGATGGATATTCATTTAAGTCTTCGGATAGCCCCACCATGTCTTCAGTAAGTTGAAAATTCTCGTATTTCCTTATGAGTAAGCTTCTTTCGTAACTCCTGGAATTTCTTCATTGTGGCTCTGTTCCATGCCTCATTTCATAGGGAAGCCCAAATTGGCTCTATTTCCAACTATTTCAACCACTCCCCGCTCTCTCCTCTCGATGACCTCTCGATGACCCCGAAGGCTAACGGGACAAACAAATGCTTTTTATATGGGATCTTAACATCTCTTCTTATTATATGATTAAGCAATTCAACCAAACTGGTCGAATGTGTTTCCTCGCAACGACAATGCTGCAATTAGGAGAATCTGCATACATCCTCGGTTGTAACATACCAAATTCTTGAGGCCCGGTGGAACACACGAAAAATAGGCACAATATGTACGGTAGGTCGTATTATTCAGATCTCTATAGAGAATACATATGTACAATATGGTGTCTTTGCCACTAGCTATGTAGTAGGCCACCTTATGTGTCTTTCCCACTAGCTATGTAGTAGGAAACCTAAGGCAATCCCTTAAGGAAAAGGGCTAAAAAAACCGAGAGCAGCGTTTTGGTGGCCGAGCTATATGTAGCTCGGTTTCTAAAAAAAATTGAACCCACAATTTTCTGTTTCAAAAAAATCTTTAAAAAAATCCTAGATGTAGATAAAGTCAAGATCTACCACTACCTAAAGTTTCAAATCAAAATTCGTAAGATTTTGGGCTACACGAAAATGACAAATCTGATAAAAATTCGAATTTTTCAGCCTGTGTACTGTTCCGGATCTAGATTTGCGTATTTGTCTTTTTTGCCCAGCGCAAAATACAACGAACGTTTCACTAAAAGTTTGCACAGTTGTAGATCTCAATATTATCTACACTTAAGATTTTTTCAGAATTTTTAAAAATAGAAAATGCAGATTTTTTTTTTTGAAAACCGAGCTACATATAGCTCGGCCTCCGTTTGGAGTTTGAAAACCTTGATTGCTACTCGTGACAGTGCCTGTATTGCACAAATTGTCTCGTTAAAAACCTTGCGTCAAGAAACCGCAGTAAAACCTTCATAAGGTTAAAAAAAGTAACTCTAATGTGAATCCGCGCCCCACCACCCCACCACCACCCCCACCCACACACGCACACACCCCCACCACCCCCCCCCCCTCCCCTTGTCACTCTCATCGTCCAATGGGCACATCCTTCATAGATGGATGATGGGAATGACTTAGTGTACATAGTATACCGTGTTTTCGGCTCCAAATACAGCAAAAATCTTTTTTTCTCATTGTTGGGATGCTTTCAATCCCCCATGATACGTCTCAAACGTATCTATAATTTTTGATGTTCCATGCTTGTTTTATACCAATTGCTACATGTTTTGCATCTACTTTATATCACTTTTATACATTTTTTGGGACTAACCTATTAACAAGATGCCGAAGTGCCAGTTCCTGTTTTCTGCTGTTTTTGTATTCCAGAAAAGCTAGTCTGGAAATATTCTCGGAATTGGACGAAACTACACGGGGTCCCTATTTTACCAGAACTCATCTGACGGACCAAAAGGCGACGGAGAGGAGCCACGTGGGCCCCACACGCATGGAGGGCGCGGCCCCCCTCTGCCGCGCCCTGGGGTGGTGTGGGCCCCACGGGCCTCTCCAGCCGCCGCCCTTTCGCCTACTTATTCCCCCCGACGCGAAAACCCTAAGTACCTGAGCAAATATCCACGAAAAGTTCCAGAGACGCCGCCGTCGTCAACCCTAGCTCGGGAGGGTTCAGAACCTCTTCCCGGCACCCTGCCGGAGAGGGGAATCGTCACCGGAGGCTTCTACATCGCCATGCCTGCCTCCGGAGTGATGCGTGAGTAGTTCATCCTTGGACTACGGGTCCATAGCAGTAGCTAGATGGTTGTCTCTCCACTTTGTGCCATCATGTTTAGATCTTGTGAGCTGCCCTACATGATCAAGATCATATTATTGTAATGCTACATGTTGTGTTTGCTGGGATCCGATGAATATTGAATATTATGTCAAGTTGATTATCAATCTATCTTATATGTTATTTAAGATCTTGCATGCTTTCCGTTACTCGTAGATGCTTTGGCCAAGTAGATGCTTGTAACTCCAAGAGAGAGTATTTATGCTAGATAGTGGGTTCATGTCTCCGTTTAACCTGGGACAGTGACAGAAAGTTCTAAGGTTGTGGATGTGCTGTTGCCACTAGGGATAACCTAACGATGCTATGTCCACGGACATATGTGTTTGTTTACATTACGCACTTTACTTAATGCAATTATCCGTTGCTTGCAACTTAATACCAATGGGGACTCGGATGACAACCCGGCGGTGGATTATTAGTCATAGATGCTGTTGGATAACGATCTATGTATTATGTCGTAATGCCCAATTAAATATCATAGTAGTCAACATGTCATGTATATGCATTGTCATGCGCTCACTATTCGTCAATTGCCCAGCTGTAATTTGTTCACCCAACATGTTAGTTATCTTTTATGGAGAGACACCACTAGTGAACTGTGGACCCCGGTCCATTCTTTTACACTGATTAAACAACCACAAACTGCAAACTGTTCCTTTTTCATTCTCTGCAATTTAATACTCATTTTCCACACCATACGTTTAATCCTTTGTTTTCAGCAAGCCAGTGAGATTGACAACCTCACTGTTTCGTTGGGGCAAAGTAGTTTGATTGTGTTGTGTGCAGATTCCACGTCAACAGTCCAGACTCCCTCAACAACTATTTTTCTGGCGCCGTTGACAACCTTCTGAAGAGTTGCTGCTCCTACTGGTTCGATAACCTTGGTTTCTTTCTGAGGGAAAACTTGCTGCTGACTACATCATACCTTCCTCTTGGGGTCTCCCAACGAACGTGTGTTTCACGTCATCAAGCTATTTTTCTGGCGCCGTTGCCGGGGAGTGAAGTTCTTCAGCAGACTCCTATCTCCCTCAACGCCTATTTTTCTGGCGCCGTTGCCGGGGAGACAGCAGTCTTCTGCAAGGGGAGTTTCACGCTTCCAATCTCTTTACTTTGTTTTTGTCTTGCTTAGTTTATTTTATTTTATCTTGTTTGCTTTCAATTATCAAAAACACAAAAAAATTAGTTACTTGCATCTAGTTTACTTTCAAGTTATTTTCTGTACTGTTTTTATTTCTGCTAAAATGAGTACTCCTGAGAACACTAAGTTGTGTGATTTCACTAGCACGAACAACAATGATTTCATATGCACACCTATTGCTCCACCTGCTGCTTCAGCAGAATTTTATGAAATTAAACCTGCACTTTTAAATCTTGTTATGAAAGAGCAATTTTCTGGTGTTAGTACTGATGATGCTGCTGTTCACCTTAATAACTTTGTTGAACTTTGTGAAATGCAAAAGCTCAAGGAAGTAGATGGTGATATTATTAAACTGAAACTTTTTCCTTTCTCCTTGAGAGGACGTGCTAAAGAATGGTTGCTATCTTTGCCTAGAAATAGTATTGATTCATGGACTAAATGCAAAGATGCTTTTATTGGAAAATATTATCCTCCTGCTAAGATTATTTCTTTGAGAAGTAGCATAATGAATTTTAAGCAATTTGATAATGAACATGTTGCTCAAGCATGGGAGAGAATGAAATCATTGGTTAAAAATTGTCCCACTCATGGACTGACTACTTGGATGATCATCCAAACCTTCTATGCAGGATTAAATTTTTCTTCGAGGAATTTATTGGATTCGGCCGCTGGAGGTACCTTTATGTCCATCACTTTGGGTGCTGCAACAAAGCTTCTTGATGATATGATGATTAATTATTCTGAGTGGCACACCGAGAGAGCTCCAACAGGTAAGAAGGTAAATTCTGTTGAGGAAACCTCCTCCTTGAGTGCCAAAATTGATACTATTATGTCTATGCTTGCAAATGGTCAAACACATGTTGATCCAAATAATGTTCCTTTAGCTTCTTTGGTTGCTCAAGAAGAGCATGTTGATGTGAACTTCATTAAAAATAATAATTTCAACAACAATGCTTATAGGAATAATTTTGGTAATAGCAATTATAGGCCCTATCCTTCTAATAGTGGCAATGGTTATGGAAATTCCTATAGTAACTCCTACAACAATAATAAGAGTGTACCCTCTGATCTTGAAGTTATGCTTAAGGATTTTATTAGTACACAAACTGCTTTCAATAAAACTGTTGAGGAGAAATTTGGGAAAATTGATGTGCTTTCCTCTAAAGTTGATAGTCTTGCTCTTGATGTTGACTTATTGAAACTAAAGAACATGCCTCATGATGTTAAAGAGAGCAAAACTCTCAATGCTATACAAGTTAAAATTGATAACAATGTGAGGATGTTAGCTGAATTGCATGCTAGATGGGAAAGAGAGGATGAAATTGCTAGAAAGAACAATATTGCTAGAGTTTATACTATTACTACTTCTGAAAATGCTTCAAACTCAAGTGTTAACAAACCTCCTACCATTAATGGCAAGATAGTTGGTGTTGGTAATGTTTCCACTTCTATTGCAAAATGTCCTAAATTGCCTGATAACTCTGAAACTGTCCTTGATAAAGATGCTGAAATTTCTAGCAATAAGGAAGAGAATAATTCCATTACTTTTGATGATAATGACTTTGATTTTGATGGTTGCAATATTTCTGAAGTAATTAAGTTCTTGCAAAAGCTAGCTAGAAGTCCTAATGCTAGTGCTATAAACATGGCTTTTACTAAACATATTACTAATGCTCTCATACAAGTTAGGGAAGAGAAATTAAAACATGAAGCTTCTATCCCTAGGAAGTTAGAAGATGGTTGGGAGCCCATCATTAAATTGAAATTGAATGACTTTGATTGCAATGCTTTGTGTGACCTTGGTGCTAGTATTTCTGTTATGCCTAAAAGATTATATGATATGCTTGATTTAGCACCTTTGGAAAATTGTTACTTGGATGTTCACCTTGTTGATTCTACTATTAAAAAACCTTTGGGAAGAATTGATGATGTTCTTATCATGGTTAACAACAATTATGTCCCCGTTGATTTTATTGTCTTGGATATTGAGTGCAATCCATCATGCCCTATTGTGTTGGGAAGACCTTTTCTTAGGACTGTAGGTGCTATTATTGATATGAAAGAAGGGAATATAAAATATCAATTTCCTCTCAAGAAAGGTATGGAACACTTTCCTAGGAAGAAGATTAAGCCACCTTATGATTCTATTGTTCGAACAAATTACAATGTTGATGCTTCTTCACTTGGTAATACTTGATGCATGCTTTGTGCCTAGCTAAAAGGCGTTAAAGAAAAGCGCTTATGGGAGGCAACCCATTTTATTTTTCTGCAATTTTTCTTTTATTGAGTCAAGGAGTTTGTTTACTTCTGTAGCAACTCCTTTGTATCTTTATTTTCTCGCATTGTTGTGCCAAGAGTAGCCTCTAATGATAAGATGATGCTTAATTTTGATTGCTGCGCAGAAACAGATTTTTGCTGTTCACTGTACGAAATTCCTAAAATCACCAGATTGTTAAAAAATCTGAAATTTTTGTGCGTAATCTTTATGAATGTCTGAAACTTTCATTAGTTCAGAGTTTCTCGATCTGAGCGTCGTAAGTGCCTCGAAAAAATTCGTCTTTGCGGACTGTTCTGTTTTAGACAGATTATGCCTTTTTATTTTTCGCATTCTCTCTTTTACTAGTGTTGAGTGAAATTCTTTTTTGGGTGGAAGAGCTTCACATAACATCAGTGGCTGTAGCTAATGTTTAAAGTAACAAATCATATTGCGTCTTTACAGAACATGTGAATTTTTGATTATGCACTAACCCTCTAATGAGATCTACTTTGAGTTTGGTGTGACGGAAGTTTTCAAGGGTCAAGAGAGAAGGATGATATAATAGGATCAAGAAGAGTGAAGAGCTTAAGCTTGGGGAGGCTCCCATGGATCTCCCCAGCATATTTCAAGAAGACTCAAGCGTCTAAGCTTGGGGATGCCCAAGGCATCCCCTTCTTCATCGTCAAAATTATCAGGTCATCTCTAGTGAAACTATATTTTAATTCTTTCACATCATATGTGCTTTTCTTGGAGCGTCTGTGTGCTTTTATTTTCAGTATTGCATTTTTATTTTCAATAAAGCTTGACTGGACCCTAGCATTCTTGATTGGGAGAGAGACACGCTCCGCTTTTTCATGAGAATACTCCTATTCTTCACTTATATTTGTTGAGTATTCATATCTAGCGCTGTTCAGCTTTTAGCTCTTGTTTTCATGTATCTCTTGTCAGAGCTATTAGCTTTCTTTTGTAGAAAGTACTCTCTTGCTTCACTTATATTTGTTTGGAGAGTTGATGAAATAAATTGATTGGTGTTTGGTTGGTTCAGAAAATGTTGCATGTGGTAATTGGTATAAGGAAAAACTTGCTTAATCTTGTAGATCACTAAAATGGATAACTTGATGCTTGTCAATTGTTTTGAGTTAACAAGTAGATCATGATTAAATTGTGCATCACATGAGTTAAGCCTATTAGTGAAGAACTACCGTAAAGCTTGTTGAAAATTTGGTTTGCATCGGTGGTACCTCTAAGGTCTAGATATTTTCTAATAACAGGGTTTGGTTAACAAGGAAGACGGTATGAAGTCTTATAACGTTTGCAATATGTTTGTCATATAAAACTTGGTGTACGGGTTGATATTCTTGTTTGCTTACATAACCTTGCTAGCCTAAACTCTGTACTGAGAGGGAATGCTTCTCGTGCATCCAAATCCTTGAGCCAAAATCCATGCCATTTGTGTCCACCATAACTACCTATATGTGGTATTTCCTTGCCACTCCAAGTAAATTTTTCATGTGCTACCTTTAAATTATTCAAAATGTTATTATTCCCTTTTTGTGTCAATGTTTACTAGCTCATGAGGAATTAGTGTGGTTATTCTTTATTCTATTTGTCGAGTGGACTTTTACACCTGGACTAGTGGCATATACATCCGCTTATCCAATAACTTGCAAAAAGAGCTGGCAACGGGGTGCCCAGTCCCAATTAATTACAACTTTAACCAATTAATTCTCTTCACACTTTTGCCCTGATTCATCAGTAAGCAATGACAAACAGTGAAATACCTGAATGTGTGTAAACCAAAGAGAAAGAGGGATGATCTGCCTTGCTGGTAGAAATAACGTCCTTCATGGGAGCCGCTCTTAAAAGTCCGTTCGACAGGTAGAATACTGTTCTCACCCGCTACCATTCGTTGACAATTAACAAACACCTCTCAAAAATAGATACTCCTCCATGGTATGTGATTGATGGAAGGCACCCGAGGATTCGGTTAGCCATGGCTTGTGTTAGCAAGGTTGGGAGGAGTATCAAATATTTTATGCAATCTCTATATGCTTTCAAAAACCTAAAAGCTCTAGCACATGATTTAATCCCTGCTTCCCTCTGCGAAGGGCCTTTCTTTTACTTTTATGTTGAGTCAGTTTTCCTATTCTTTCTGTCTTCCACAAGCAAACACTAGTGTCAACTTTGTTACAACATGCGTTATATGCAATGTATTGGACTTGTTATACTACTTTGTGTTGACAATATCCATGAGATAAATATGTTGAAAGTTGAAGCAAATGCTGAAACTAAATTCTTCCTTTGTGTTGATTAAATACCTTTTATTAGAAACTATTGCTTTATGAGTTAACACTTATGCAAAACTGTTTGATGCTTGTCTCGAAAGTACTATTCATGAAAACGTTTAGCTTGTGTGATTCATTGTTTACTCATTATCTATTTGATAGCAAATTATAGACCATTGACTTGGATCACTTCATTCATTTACATGTGCCTTGCAATATTATATGATCAAGATTATGATAGTAGCATGTCACCTCAAAAATTATTTGTTTTTATCGTTTACCTACTCGAGGACGAGTAGGAACTAAGCTTGGGGATGCTGATACGTCTCAAACGTATCTATAATTTTTGATGTTCCATGCTTGTTTTATACCAATTGCTACATGTTTTGCATCTACTTTATATCACTTTTATACATTTTTTGGGACTAACCTATTAACAAGATGCCGAAGTGCCAGTTCCTGTTTTCTGCTGTTTTTGTATTCCAGAAAAGCTAGTCTGGAAATATTCTCGGAATTGGACGAAACTACACGGGAGTCCCTATTTTACCAGAACTCATCTGACGGACCAAAAGGCGACGGAGAGGAGCCACGTGGGCCCCACACGCATGGAGGGGCGGCCCCCCTCTGCCGCGCCCTGGGGTGGTGTGGGCCCCACGGGCCTCTCCAGCCGCCGCCCTTTCGCCTACTTATTCCCCCCGACGCGAAAACCCTAAGTACCTGAGCAAATATCCACGAAAAGTTTCAGAGTTTTTTTATAATAATAATTAAATATTTTCCATTAGACAAGTAGCAGATTTAAAAGGAAAACAAAATGTCAGTTTCGTTATTACAACCTTATTTTTTTATGTCAAAGACCTATGCGCAAATTCTGTTTGGATCTTGGTCATTCATAACATAGATGGATATTCATTTAAGTCTTCGGATAGCCCCACCATGTCTTCAGTAAGTTGAAAATTCTCGTATTTCCTTATGAGTAAGCTTCTTTCGTAACTCCTGGAATTTCTTCATTGTGGCTCTGTTCCATGCCTCATTTCATAGGGAAGCCCAAATTGGCTCTATTTCCAACTATTTCAACCACTCCCCGCTCTCTCCTCCTCGATGACCTCTCGATGACCCCGAAGGCTAACGGGACAAACAAATGCTTTTTATATGGGATCTTAACATCTCTTCTTATTATATGATTAAGCAATTCAACCAAACTGGTCGAATGTGTTTCCTCGCAACGACAATGCTGCAATTAGGAGAATCTGCATACATCCTCGGTTGTAACATACCAAATTCTTGAGGCCCGGTGGAACACACGAAAAATAGGCACAATATGTACGGTAGGTCGTATTATTCAGATCTCTATAGAGAATACATATGTACAATATGGTGTCTTTGCCACTAGCTATGTAGTAGGCCACCTTATGGTGTCTTTCCCACTAGCTATGTAGTAGGCCACCTAAGGCAATCCCTTAAGGAAAAGGGCTAAAAAAACCGAGAGCAGCGTTTGGTGGCCGAGCTATATGTAGCTCGGTTTCTAAAAAAATTGAACCCACAATTTTCTGTTTCAAAAAAATCTTTAAAAAAATCCTAGATGTAGATAAAGTCAAGATCTACCACTACCTAAAGTTTCAAATCAAAATTCGTAAGATTTTGGGCTACACGAAAATGACAAATCTGATAAAAATTCGAATTTTTCAGCCTGTGTACTGTTCCGGATCTAGATTTGCGTATTTGTCTTTTTTGCCCAGCGCAAAATACAACGAACGTTTCACTAAAAGTTTGCACAGTTGTAGATCTCAATATTATCTACACTTAAGATTTTTTCAGAATTTTTAAAAATAGAAAATGCAGATTTTGTTTTTGAAAACGAGCTACATATAGCTCGGCCTCCGTTTGGAGTTTGAAAACCTTGATTGCTACTCGTGACAGTGCCTGTATTGCACAAATTGTCTCGTTAAAAACCTTGCGTCAAGAAACCGCAGTAAAACCTTCATAAGGTTAAAAAAAAGTAACTCTAATGTGAATCCGCGCCCCACCACCCCACCACCACCCCCACCCACACACGCACACACCCCCACCACCCCCCCCCTCCCCTTGTCACTCTCATCGTCCAATGGGCACATCCTTCATAGATGGATGATGGGAATGACTTAGTGTACATAGTATACCGTGTTTTCGGCTCCAAATACAGCAAAAATCTTTTTTCTCATTGTTGGGATGCTTTCAATCCCCCATGATACGTCTCAAACGTATCTATAATTTTGATGTTCCATGCTTGTTTTATACCAATTGCTATATGTTTTGCATCTACTTTATGTCACTTTTATACATTTTTTGGGACTAACCTATTAACAAGATGCCGAAGTGCCAGTTCCTGTTTTCTGCTGTTTTTGTATTCCAGAAAAGCTAGTCTGGAAATATTCTCGGAATTGGACGAAACTACACGGGAGTCCCTATTTTACCAGAACTCATCTGACGGACCAAAAAGGCGACGGAGAGGAGCCACGTGGGCCCCACACGCATGGAGGGTGCGGTTCCCCCTCTGCCGCGCCCTGGGGTGGTGTGGGCCCCACGGCCTCTCCAGCCGCCGCCCTTTCGCCTACTTATTCCCCCCGACGCGAAAACCCTAAGTACCTGAGCAAATATCCACGAAAAGTTTCAGAGACGCCGCCGTCGTCAACCCTAGCTCGGGAGGGTTCAGAACCTCTTCCCGGCACCCTGCCGGAGAGGGGAATCGTCACCGGAGGCTTCTACATCGCCATGCCTGCCTCCGGAGTGATGCGTGAGCAGTTCATCCTTGGACTACGGGTCCATAGCAGTAGCTAGATGGTTGTCTCTCCACTTTGTGCCATCATGTTTAGATCTTGTGAGCTGCCCTACATGATCAAGATCATATTATTGTAATGCTACATGTTGTGTTTGCTGGGATCCGATGAATATTGAATATTATGTCAAGTTGATTATCAATCTATATTATATGTTATTTAAGATCTTGCATGCTTTCCGTTACTCGTAGATGCTTTGGCCAAGTAGATGCTTGTAACTCCAAGAGAGAGTATTTATGCTAGATAGTGGGTTCATGTCTCCGTTTAACCTGGGACAGTGACAGAAAGTTCTAAGGTTGTGGATGTGCTGTTGCCACTAGGGATAACCTAACGATGCTATGTCCACGGACATATGTGTTTGTTTACATTACGCACTTTACTTAATGCAATTATCCGTTGCTTGCAACTTAATACCAATGGGGAACTCGGATGACAACCCGGCGGTGGATTATTAGTCATAGATGCTGTTGGATAACGATCTATGTATTATGTCGTAATGCCCAATTAAATATCATAGTAGTCAACATGTCATGTATATGCATTGTCATGCGCTTACTATTCGTCAATTGCCCAGCTGTAATTTGTTCACCCAACATGTTAGTTATCTTTTATGGAGAGACACCACTAGTGAACTGTGGACCCCGGTCCATTCTTTTACACTGATTAAACAACCACAAACTGCAAACTGTTCTTTTTTCATTCTCTGCAATTTAATACTTATTTTCCACACCATACGTTTAATCCTTTGTTTTCAGCAAGCCAGTGAGATTGACAACCTCACTGTTTCGTTGGGGCAAAGTAGTTTGATTGTGTTGTGTGCAGATTCCACGTCAACAGTCCAGACTCCCATCAACAACACTATTTTTCTGGCGCCGTTGACAACCTTCTGAAGAGTTGCTGCTCCTACTGGTTCGATAACCTTGGTTTCTTTCTGAGGGAAAACTTGCTGCTGACTACATCATACCTTCCTCTTGGGGTCTCCCAACGAACGTGTGTTTCACGTCATCACCCCACCAAGAGCGGTTTGACAAATTGACAATACTAGCTGCCTGTGGTTTCCGGAAAATACGCCACTGCCAAAGGGTCTTAGGGGAATTTGGGGCTGCCCTAAAAATCTATCTATATATCAAATCCAACCCAGTTAGCCCTCCCCACAGCTGCCCACGTCGACGGTACTGTAGAAGTGCTACAGCACTTCTACAGTACCCCGCGTGTACTGTAGCAAATTATTTTTTTGCGAAATTTTTTTTAAGGTATTTAAAAAAAAAAAAAATTGTTGATGCACGTCGACGAGTATGTTCCATCCCCGTGATCAGTTTCGAGTTTAGTCGACTCTATCTCCTTAATTTTGGATCTAAAATCGCAAAAACATTTGACGAAATTTGTCAAATTCGTCGCACTCGGTCATCCATTTGAATTTTCCTCTCACGAGTAGATGTATATCACCGTTCCAAACAACTTCCATGTTTTAACCTTTTTATTTTGATGAATCGGTCCCCGGAATAAAACATTTTTGCATAAGAGTCCCCGCGTACCGTCTTTTTGTAGAAGAGTCCTCGGATTTCCAAAAAAAAATGTAAAACGGTCTTCCGGAATAAAACATTTTTGCATCAAAGTCGGTCGTCATAATAATTTCGACTGTACTATCGAATAGTCCCTAAATCTATATTGTTCTCCGAGTACCAGATGAGCTATTTCTATAACCAATGCAGGGATTGCAGTACAGTTCGTCAACTATGAAAACGTTGAATATAGCAAACAAAAATGTGACCCCATTTCATTCTGAAAATCATCCGAAACCATTTCTTGGAACGTAGTCTCTTTTTTCCCCTTTAGCACTAAGCTTTGAGACCAGAAATGTGTTCTACAGAATACAAACTGAAATTTGTTCTATGTTACGTCCTATATGTATCGAATAACTCCATGAATTATGTAATCGGACATACATGAATATTAGTCCAACCCACTAGCTAATCGCAACTATGCATGAATATATATATATCTAACCACCACTACTTAGCACTAAAACCATGTGTTCCATGTAAGCCCTTCCGCCTCACCACACGCAACGGCCGATCAGGAAGTCGTCACTAACCAAATCGTCACCTTACGAGTGCTGAAGACGGACTTAATCATCATCCTCTCATCCAATGACGAGGATAGCCACTCAAGGTACCGACACTTCAAAATATTTTCCATACAAAATTTGTTGTAGATTTTCCCAATAAATATTTTCCCTATAAAATATTCAACAATACGAAAATAATGTTTTTCCAAGAATATATTCAACAATATTCAGAAAAGTTTCAAACATATTTCATGCATATTTATCTGCTTTTCTTTTCCTGGACAGGTTTCTACACGGGCACGGCGTAATATTGTTTTCCCACGAATATTCAACAATATTCAGAAAAGTATTCAACAATATTCACAAAAGTTTCAAATATATTTCATGCATGTTTATCTGCTTTTCTTTCGCAACGACGCGGTCATCGCCGTTCCGACCGTTGGAGGGACTTATTTGCAATTATCGGACAATCCAGAGACCTTTTCGCAACGACGCTTTCATCGCCGTGATCAAAAGGGACTTATTTGCAATTACCGGACAATCTAGGTACCTTTTCGCAACGACGCACCGTTGATGATGTCATCACGACATCACAGTGTACCCGGCCTGCCAGGATTTTTTTCTTTCCGGAAACATTTACAGAAAATATTAAATCCCTGACATGTGGGACCGGCTTATTTAAACAATTTCCAAAAAAATGAAAAAAATATTCACAAATCAATATCTCTGAATATATCCATCGGGAAAATATGAATAATATATCGAAACGTTCATAAAAATACATGCTAACTACTTATGCTAAACAAACAAACAAATTTGTATATTTAAATTTGGTAAATATTTGGAGAAGATTCAAATGTATTTTATCTAATTACAGTTAAATATTCATAGCACAATACAAACATATCTGAACATTCCAACTTGCTAGATATTTGGATATTTTTTAAAATATGTCAAAAAATTCTCAAAAATAAATAAATGCTAGCTACTTATGGCAAGATACAAACATATTTGAACATTCCAATTAAGTCAATATTTGGATGCAATATAAATGAACTTTCCCTAATTGTGGAATCAAATAAAAAAAAGTATTTCCACTAATTATGTATTTAAACTAAATATTAATGAGAAAATAGAAGCATAGGTGAACATTCCAAATTGCTAAAAATTTAGAGATACTCTAGAATATATCAACATGCTCAGAAAAATAAATACTGCCTATTTATGGCAAAATACAAACATATTTGAACATTTCAATTTGATTAATATTTTTACATAATCTAAATGAACTTCATCTAATTATGGATTTAAATTTAATAGATGCTCACATAATGCATTTTCTAAATATGGATTTAATTTAAAAATTTATGGAAACATACAAGCATTTTTGAACATTTTAATTTGCTAAATATTTGAAGTTAAATATCATCATAAAATACACTTCAAATTATGCAACAAAATTAACACCACAGACGCGGCGTGCCGCCGCGCTAATTTTCCTAGTTTATTTCATGACAGAATCTGCTGGAACCGTGTTCTCGCCTCCAAATACACCAAAAATCGTTTTTTTCATTGTTGGAGATGCTTTTAATTCCCAACACAAACGCGGTCTGACACACGCTGGCTGTGGTTTGAGACACAACCCTCAACATAGGAGTATGAAAAGTAAAGCCGTCTAGGAGGCAGCAGCACCCTACGATCGATCCAGCGCTCGACAGAAGCGCCGCCGCGGCGTGGGTATGGCGAACAGCAACAGCGGCGAGCCGAGCACGGCGCCGCAACCGAACCGGTGGTACGAGCTCCGACTGGGTTCCTCCTGCCGCAACCCCTCCCCTACCGCCAAGTACTGCACGCTCCGCTGTAAGATCTCGATGCCCCGCGCCCCCTCCCCCCTCCCCCGTCCCCAGCTTTGGTGGTTTTCACCAATCGCATCGGCGGCTCTTCAAAGTTTCATGGGCAGTAACTCCACCGCCTTAGAATACGATCTGTATCAGCGATAGTCCATGTGTAGTTCGATGAGAAGGGTACCGGTTTTCTTCAACCAAATTTGTTGGTATGGTTTGGGATCTGTGACTTGGTATTCGAGTTCTAAAATTCATCATATCAGGGGCCATAGCGTGTCCTGATACCGATATTTGGGTTGTGATTACGGTCGAGACGTTTAATTGTTAGAGGAATATCAACTTGATCTATTCCATGGGCTCAAGACCAATATAATACAGGTGCATGGGAAGAGATAAGTAGGAATCCAAATACAAAAGGAAATACAAATAAGCAATACATATATCTCTGACATAACTCTTCACCTATCACCTTTGTGGGCTTATCTTCTGTTAATATGTTTTGATCGGATGAATTTGTCTTGTTGATCAGATAGCGATTGTTGAGTCCCTGAAATTATGGATTAGTTTGATGTCAATACCAAAATAAGTAGTCTGAAAATTTGATCTCACAAATCATATTCTTTTGCCTAGCAATATGTTTCATTTTTTGTATTCACTCATATATAAATCAGCCTTTTATTTTATTTATCATCTCATAGCCATACCTTCTATTCTTTGTTCTGGTTCAGTGCTCTGGTATAAAGATGCAAATTTTCTGTGCTTTCTTTTATATTGCACCTTGTTGTTCTCAAACTCTTTGTTAGCTTGGACTTCGCCCCTAAAGTTCAGGCCTGATTACTCACTTTTGGCATACATCCCTGCTACATGTAGCATTTTCATTTTTCGTACATACCATGATCGCATAATTGAGATTTGATATGGACGTATTGTGGACAAAATATTCCCAGTTTTACTCTGAATCAAGATCCACCGTTACAGGAATGGTAGACGAACACTGATAACGAGAACAAACTGGATCATTGTGATTTCGTAAACCGTGATTTACAGGGGATAACAAGGCAGTGTGACTGCAGGGGATTGGACATAAATAGGTTGAGATGAGGGGGAATAGATCGATTCTTCTTGCTTGATTGATCATCAAATTTATAGTCCTTAGGCCATCAAAAACGCAATACTACTCCTAACAGATTAAACTCCAAACAAATACCTGCTGTTCTCCACAATATTACACCCCTCTAGGTATAACGCAGAGAGATTGGAGAGATGGGAGTTTTGGCTTGGTGGGATCCCAGGTCTCTGCAAGGCAGCTCTAACGCGCTAACAAAGAATGGATGGGGTGGACTACTGTAACACCCCGGCCACCCCCGGGACGTGGCTGTTACCCCTGGCAGCTTTCTAGAATCTCTAGACTGACCCACAGTTCAACACTAGTCTTTTCTGCGCACTTCTTCCTCACTCACGCTCACCCGGAAGGACTTCCCAGTTGGTCACCCATCCCAATATTGCTCCGAGCCAAGCACACTTAACATCGGAGTTCTCTCGAGATAAGCTTCCGGAAAAGAAGATGCACCTTATTAATATGAGTATTCTATCAATCCTATTAAGCCAGGATGTCACAACTACAACGGCCGAATTAATAGACACGACAAAGCCATCAAACTGGTGCTGCATGATCTCTTCTTCTTCTTCTTCTTCTTCTAGCAGTTGGTCACGGGCTGATGGAAATAATAGATCAATCGATCTATTAGAGCTAGCTAGCTTGTCACGGAGAGTGGTACAGCCAACAACAATACCAATTAGAGCATACTGAGCAAGCCCATCTAGCTAGATTTGCTTGATCAAATAAATCAGGAGAGAACCTATCAGCTTTGCACCGAGTTGCACTTCCATGTCGAGTTCCCGCACTAGCATGTCTGACCGTAGGCAAGCTAAGCCCAACACCGACCACCATCCGAGCACCCCTGCTGCCGAGCTCTGTCTCCTTGCTCGGCTGCCAGAGCCGAGTCCATGGCTGTTGCTGCCACTGCGGCCTGGCGAGGCCGCAGGTGGGGCAAGATGTTTGTCACTGCAGCGGTTCTAGCGCGACGAGACCGGGTCATCTTCTTTGTACATGGGTCGGCCTCCGCTACGGAGCGACTCTAGGAGCCTTAGTTCGCGGGGGGCACGGGATGAATGAGAGAGGGATTGGGGAAAGGGATGGATATGACATGTGGATCCGCACTGTTAGTGAGAGTAGCTTGTTATCCCGGTAGGGATTGTCGCTTTCCCGGTGCGCCAAACAGGTCTAGGGTCCAGGATAGACCGGGATTAGATAGTTCGGTGTGCTAACTTCAGTGATTTAAAGTTTGGGGTTCGATTTAGCTAACCAACAAATTCAAGATTTAGAATAGACTTTACTCTTACATTTATTACTATATGTAATCGTAAGTTATTTTGTATGCATTTAATGTAAATCTCCTGCTACACAACTTATCAAGGCAAGTATAAATCATAATTGACTAGGAAGCAAGCAAAGCTACCTCTCTGTACCATCTAACAGAACTGAATACCCTTTTTGATCCGTGAAAGCTCACATATTCACATTATCTTTAGGAATAAGCGAAATTTGGTTTTGCATTAAATCATTTTATTATGTTCGGTGTTGCAGATGAATTTAAGCCAGCATCCATTGATAAGACTCAAGCTGGCTCTCTGCAGAAAAGCAAAGATAATCGGGTAACTGTAGAATTTCATAACAATCAGCCTGGCAAGCCAAAGGTGGCATTCGAAGGAAACCAAGAAGAGTATAAGGATAATGACGGTGTCTTGTTTTTTGACGGTGAGACCTTTCGCTTGGAGCGATTGCATCGGGCTGTGAAAAGATTAAGACACGTCCGGGTTCCGGGAGAGTCTGCAACAACATCCTTGGCAGCTACAACTACTGGAATGGGTGAATCTCATTCTCCTTCATCAGCGAAAGTTGTCAAGTTGCCTGCAATGAACAAGCCTGCTATACACTCAGTTCCGGTAAGTTCTGTTAGCATGTTACATGCCTAGCTAAATGCAGATAAATGTTTTATCATTTGTTCATTTTTAGGCCAGGGATGAAGAGTAAATGAAATAATAGATTCTTTTAAACTTCCAAATGTTAAAGCCCAGAATATGTTTGACCAGAGTTTGCTTTCACCATTGATGCTTCATCTGGATGTACTTAGTTTTAAGGAGGAATAGTGTCACACTTTAGCGTAAGTTCAACCCTAATCAGTTCAAAAGGCTGTCAGCAGCCTCTGGAACTCTACAAGACACGTCTTATTTGTCGTTCACTAAAGTGAAGTCTCTATTCATAATACAATTTCCTCGTATTATTGTATGGCCAAATCTTGTTTGCGTTTCTCACTGAAAATTGAGTTGGTTATTCAAACTTTCAATGTACAGTCTTGCTGATTGTTGTATAAACCTTAGGGCCCTATTTGGTTATTCCCAGCCCCCTGCCAGTTACCACTACTGTACAACAGTGATTCACAAAACTATTGCTGCCTCTTCTGCTCGCTGTCGTGACATTTCGCTCTCACCCTCCAACAATGACACAGCCATCCTCCTGTAGCGTGTGTCGTGGCACAGATCTTCCTTCTTTCTCTGGGAGATGTGCCTCCTAGGACCGCGCACACCGGTTCACTTGACTAAGTTTATATTCAAACTGCATCAGGTAGCAAGTGCACATGCACAATATATATGACACAATATCGTATTGTGACTAGATTTATCTAGAAATGCGCATCAGTACTTGCCCTAAATTCTTAGTTAAATGTCAGATGAAGACAACGATACGGTTATACAAGTAATATATAAAAATAAAATCTTTGCCAACCTTCATGGTTTGATGTTGTACAATTTCTGTCTAATGTTTGATATCACTAGAGGCACTTGTATGTAACCGTGATTTTGAATATCCTGCAGGTTGAGGTTGAGCGCATTGACATTGGTGAAC
Source organism: Poa pratensis (assembly GCA_947311845.1). Lineage (NCBI taxonomy): Eukaryota > Viridiplantae > Streptophyta > Magnoliopsida > Poales > Poaceae > Poa > Poa pratensis. The sequence goes on along the minus strand of CAMZMU010000109.1, from coordinate 747,204 downwards.
CTGAAAATGCAGGTAACTCGACACCAATGTGCACTCTTTTCTTCAATCTGTTTCTTCTTGTATATGTCATGAGGTGACAAACAAGTCATTTCGTTTATTTTACTGCTTTGATATTGACAATATTTGACTCTAGAGGATTTTCTAAGGATCTTTTTGTAGGATTATAATCCTTAGCAGTTAAACTGAATTATTGCTCATCTATATCGGCTGGTCCATTGGTATCCCTAGCTAGATAGGGCCTAGAAGTGCCACCATCGTTGGTGTCATATGTCAACAAGCTCTGTGTAGGAAACATTTGCATTCAACTTGCATTTCCTGACCGCATTTCATCTGTTTAGTCAGTTCAACTGCTGCTTATCTCACTCATGCTTAAACACACAATGACGATAGTTTCCAAAATCTCAGGAAAACAATCACAGAGTGGTTCAGTTCCATTCAGTTCACTCTGAATGGTAGCTGTACTTTTATAATTTTAGATTACAGATCATTCATCAAGTTTCTCCCACCACCAGTCTATATACATATTATTTAAAAATGTCACTTGATCTGACAGAAATCCCATGTGTTTACTGAATAATCAATGCTATGCATGAGTTTGGTAGAATTCGGTGTACTAAAAAAACTACTAGAATTTTCCATTTTGAAAATCTTTCTTGGTTAAGCTTGGGAGCTCAACTGTTTTGTAGAGATCATTTGAATAATCCCTCTGTCCAATATTAATTGGCGCTAAAGCGGATGTATCTAGACGTATTTTAGTAATAGATACATCCGTTTTAGCGTCAATTAATATGGGACGGAGGGAGTAGAATATTCACATGGAACAGAACAAGGGAGAGAGGTTTATGATACAATATCCATTGCAAGCTTTATATTACCATGAAATGAGCAAGCGCAGATCAGAACAGCACGGAAGGTTAATATATCTCACATACCTTGAAATAAGAAACCAAACATGGCATCGATAACAATGTGGAATTGACTGCCAAGTCCTGAGGCAAGTCTTTAACAAGCACAAACGTGACAGCCAGCATTGCAAGCTACTCCCTCCGTTCCAAATTATAAGATGTCTTAGCTTTTTCTGAATCGCATGTATATAGACGTGTTTCTGTGTGTTCGTTCACTCATTTCAGTCCATATGTAGTCCACATTGAAATATCCCAAACATCTTATAATTCAGAATGGAGGGAGTAGAAGCAAATGTTATTTAGTAATAATGGAAAAATCGGTGTGCCAGCACACCTAAGAAAACCACGGAGTCAATGAAATATTACGTGAGTAACAAGGCCAGAATACAGAGGTTGGCTTACCTTTTGGATAACAAAAGGAGGGCTTATATCTGAAATGTTAAAGATGACAAGCAGCTACCAGACCATCACCACCAATATGTCCTGGACCACAGATGATAAGAATCCTTGTATGTTCACTCAACTTATAAACCTATGTTGATCATGACACATCTCACAATTCAGAAATATTGCTAACCAAGAGTTAGTGTAAGAAAGGAACTGAAAAGACAAACATGTCCGTGCACATATAGGACATCAATACCTATGATCTGACCGGATCCCATTTTATGAACGAGTTAGTGGGAGTTCACACCTACCAGGAGACCATCAAATGGAAATCATCCTGGCAATCTTAAAAGAACATAACAAGTGAGTAAGGTGGTTATGCCGAAAAAACTTCAACAACCAGAAGCTGGAACAGACTTGTAGTTTTCTAATGTTACCAATGTTCTGTAGAGTAGAACCACTGATTTTGTTGAACCGCTTTCTTTAAGTAGAACCACTAGATTGACTTGGAAATCCATAGAGATTTGATTCATCAAATTCTGAATATCCGTTAGGACCGCTCAAGGTGCGCTGGTTCAACCTTAGTCGGTTGAATTGCTTTCATGATTCGGTTTCACTGATGCTCTGGGGAGAATATTGCACCTGTATCGCACGCCGTTGCACGACCACCAAGGACCCTGGCCACTTTAGGTTTTATCTTGTGAAAAACTTCAATTATAGAACTACACATTCACCCCTTCGTCCTCCTCTCTAGTCAGTATCCTAGATCTTGCATCTGTGTGATGTGGCACTTGTCCCTACCTAGGGCCCAGTGGACCATGCCACTCATATACAGGCAACGCAGGAGGGTTGTCTAGGGCATTGCTGATTGCCTGCATGAAAGAAGAGGCCCTTGAGGGTGGAGAATGAGGTTAGTGTGATTTTTTGACGAAAAGCACTCGGTTGAGGATGATGATTACCCCTTAGTGAGTAATGTTGTCGCCTTCTGGTTGGTTCAGAAGTTATTAACACTCGCGGCTAGGAAGTGAACACTGTTTGACATTGAGTCCCTTTTGCCCAAAGGTGTTAGGATAGCCATAGTCTTGAGGGCGTTGTATAAAACCTGCTGTCTTATAGGAGCAGTAAAAAAAAGGTCCAGTTTTCAACCTTCAACCCCGACAAGCGTTCAGTTTTCACCATTAGGTGATTTGACAAGGTGTCTTTTGGGTCATGTGGATGTCACATGGTCTCCAGGACTCTAGGGTACCAGCGCATTGCCATTAATAAGCATACACCATGAGAATAAATAACCTAAAAAAACTAAATCATTTGGATTAAAAGATGGCAGAATGGATTTTTCGGTTGGAATGGCTGAAAATGAAATGTGATGACATGTCAGCCAAAACCACTTGTGTAATCACTTGAGGGTGAAATGTGGACTGTTTGGATAGTTCTGGGTTGTTGTTTCAAATGGTTTTAGAGTTCAGGACCGAAAAAACTTCTGCCCTATTTTGGCGTTGATAATTTGACAATTTTCTTGTAAATAAGGTTATCATTGTGATTCTTCTCCATGCATGAATACCTGTGTCAAAATCAAGTTTGCCGTCCGATAGAAATGGAATAACAAGAAAAAACATTTATACTCTAAACATTGCTATGGATTACCATGTTTCTTATGATATGCTAAACTTCTAGATTTCTCGGGCAAGATTGTAATATATGCTCATTTGCTTCCTTGCCCATAACAGAACCAAGAAATAATAGCAGGGGCTCTACATATCAACCAGTCACCGCAGACCCATTTTCCTTATCACCTGATCCAGATGACCAAGATGAAAACCTAGACATACTTGGCGACGATGACAATGGGTCACCCAATAATATGGCCTCAGCACAAGGGACATCTTATCGGGGTTTTGACATCAACTTACCAAATCAGCTCGACATGGATGATGAGGTTGCAGATGTAGATGTAAATGATGAAGCTGACGAGGGACTTAATGCAGCTGAGGCGCTGCGGGCTCAAGTCAATGCAGAAGGCCAGCAGGTGGAGCAGGCCACCTCTAGCTCTAGTGGGAGTAGCAGCAGCAGCGGGAGCAGCAGCAGTGGGAGCGGAAGCGGGAGCAGCAGTAGTGATAGTGACGGCAGTGATGGCGATTCAGCCAGCTCCGGAGGGGATGTTGATATATGAGTTTGAGGCTGCCGAGATTACTTGGTGTGTATGGTTCACAATTTTTATATCATTACAGAAGGAGGTGCGAGCTGATGCTTCAATAAGATGAGACTAGTAACTAAATCTAAATTGTATTACCGCTGTTCTGAACGAGTCTGCTATAATTTATCCGTGGCCTCAAGACGTAGTTTTATTTATCATAGACTACCTTCGATCTGCTTGGCTGGCTCGATCATAGAATTAGTACACATATCCTTAAACCTAGCTGGTAAAGTGACAGAGTTCTTCAGCAGTCTGAATGCTACTGAAAGATCTTGGTGATATGAAGGGGACAAGAGAAAGCAGAAAAGAAACTATAGCTGATACGGGAAAATGCTGTAATCTTCTTTTCTGATATTTGGATATATATTTGAGCCGTGGCCCGTGGATATGGAACCGCTAACAGACAATTATGAGGGATACTGATTCGAGTACTCTAATTAAAACTTTAATTTTGAGTAACCAATTAATCATAAACATGTCTAAATGAATTTGTTTTTTCGTTGTAAAACCAATGGCTAGCATTTCCACTTTTCTGTGTAATCAACTGTTAGGGAAAGAGAAACTGAATGTGATTCATTTACGAATTGGTGCTGCAATGTGGGAATCATTCTCAAGGTGCTAAGAAGTACTAAGTCCTGGAGTAAAAGCCTTGGGCCTTGGTGAACTTCTAGCAGATACAACTGTGGATGGAGGGAATGTCTATCAGAGTAAGAGTGATTATTACATCACGGTGCAATGAGTCTCGATTTGGATATATAAGCTTAGTTTTTTTTCGAAATGGGGGATGCTCCGCCGGCTAGCTTGATATGACGCCCGGCTGGCATTGGATGTTCCATAAACCTGTCACAGTTCGTTGAGTAAACAGTTACAGCCATGGTGATGTAGTTAACATTCAACTAGTTATCATCATGGTGATGTTTTTAAATTTGGTCAGGATGTGTAGTAAAAAGTTGTATCACTTTGGTGACGATGTAGTTATCAAGGTGTTGAATAAAAATACCATGGTGATGATTTAGTTACCAAGTGTGTGTAGCGAAAAATTATCAACAAGGTGTCAAGTAACTAAATACTTAATAACATGGTGATGATATAGTAGCTAACAAGGTGTCAAGTAACTAAATACTTAATAACATGGTGATGATATAGTTATCAGGAAGTAGTGTAAATTTACCATCATATTGATGCCAAGATGATGCGTGAATAGTTACTAGCATGGTGATGATGTATTCACCAGTGTGTGGAGTGAAAAATTACCACCGTAGAGATGATTTTTTTTTACAATCAATACCATATATATTTATAGTACTCCCTCCGTTCATAAATAAGTGTCTTAAATTTGCCAAAAAGTGGATGCATGTGTAGATGCATCCACTTTTTGAAAAATCTAAGAAAGTTATTTTCGGACGGAGGGAGTAGCAAATAGTAGATGGTAGAGATACATGAGCTGACTATAGCGATTACAAAATAAAGTCTAAAAGAAAACGAGCAAATCTTTAAAATCTTCGATCTCTTTCTTTTTTCATGACACAATCTTGTATTTTTCTGAAGGCAGCCACCGAAAACTGACAATGATACCAAACCACACACTTGTAGATACTAATGAGGTTTCTCTCATAATTTTAATTTGAGCCGTAATGCCAAGACTACGTGCACACATGTAGCCATTAAAATAATCAACCAACATCGGCAAGAGTACCAACACCGGTATTTCAGGGAAAAACAATCAAACAGTCTAGTCGACATCGCTTGGAGCCGAGAGTATGAATCACCATTGTCGAGAACGTGGCAGCTGGGACAGATATTGCGAGGACGATCCTCCTCGCGGCAATCATGAGAAAAAAATCCAAAACCGATCTGACGAAACAAGATCTGAAGGAACAGACCTAGACAAGTTTAATTTTCCAAAACCAGCATTGATACCAATCTTGTACCAAGGCCCGAAGACGGTGGTAGTATAATTATCACAATGTGTAGTACGTAAAAAGTTATAACCGTGATGACAATGTGGTACACTTGGGCCAGGATTCCACCAACCCCCTTCCCTCACCCACCAACCAACATTTGAGGCTTTGACACCCTGCCGCCCCCCCGCACCCACCCTCTCCTTCCAGTTGCGCGCGCGGCCAATTCACACCAACTCCCACACCCTGTGGCCGCCATTGCTGATCGCCCGCATCTGCATCGCGAGCGTGAAGGGAGCAAAAAAGGGACATGACGCTGCTGTGTGTGCCGCTGGTGGGGCGGACGGTCGAGGAGATGGAGATCGACGCGGCAGCGGCAGCGGCCGCGGGAGGTGACCTCGTCGAGATCCGGCTGGACTTCATTGAGGGGTTCAGACCGAGGGAGGACCTCCCGCGCCTGCTCCGCAGCTGCCCTCTCCCCGCCCTTGTCACCTACCGGTTCGATTTTCCAACATGCTTTCCCCCTCGCTTGCTCTTTTTAGGAAAAAAAAAAGACAGCTGTTGTGTTGTTCTGGTTTTGTGTTGGATTTTGAGTCGGTGTCCTCCACTTTCTGCACCCCAAAATACCACTGACAAAAGACAGCAACAAACTTAGTTATAGTAATGATTCATACAAATTAACTAGACCGCCACACTAAAACTTCTCTTAACGGAAATGTAACATCACACAAGAAGCTCAGACCCAGCTTGGCCACGCAGCTGTCGGCTTGGTGATGTACTTTTACGGAGCAAGACACATAGGCATGATATATACAGGTCGACTTTCCTAGATAACAACAAAGACACACCCGTTTCTTAAGAAGCAAAAAGTTGATCGACTAAGTGGCAAAATAACCAAATCAGATAAATGATACTTTCATCATAATTTAGAGAAATTATTCCTCATGAGTTGGATACACAAATAGGGGAAACAATGCAAGAACTTCAGTTAAGAGCTAGATGCACTGCGTGAATTAGTAAGGAATAATTGTAAGGTTGGCTGCTTAATTGACATACAAATCAATATTATTGATTTTTATTAGCATGACAATGCACCAAATATTGCATGTTTTGAGAGAAAAAAATACGATGGCTAAAACATATATAATTGAGAGAATAAGATCCAACTGCAACCTTACAATTTTGATCAGTAATCACCCCGGATCGAGAAAAGAAGAATCAAAGGCACAGAAGGTAGCAAATGAACTCATTGTTTGCATGCTCACATGAGAACTCAAAGAGGAGATTGCCAACACGTGGGCGTTACTGCCCACCAGCACCAGGAGAGCGTCCTTGTGTGTACCGGAGGCTACCAAGTGAGAGGGAGAACAAGAAGCCTTATAGCATAGGAGGAAGGGGTTGATGCTAACTAAGGGAGAAGAAAAGCTATGCAAATTTCTTGGACAATAATGGAGACCGGAAACTACTACACTCGCTAGTAGTGTTATGCGGGAGGCTCCAAGGAAATAAATTGAGACAATCAGATGATGTGGGCATGAGAGCGCAAGGAAACTTAGAAGTGGGTACCATTTGTTTAGTTCTCCGGGACATGTTTGTTTAGGTTCGTAGCAAAGAACAGTGTTTTGCTATGAGTGATTAACGTTCCACTTAATACCTACTCCCTCCGTTCATAAAAGGATGTCTCAACTTTATCTAAATTTGGATGTATCTACACACTAAAGTATGTCTACATCCATACAAATCTAGAAAAGATTGAGACATCTTTTTGTGAACGGAGGGAGTACTACTCTGTTGGAAAAGGCGGTGTTTTAGCACGCTTAGGCACTAGCCGTCGGACAAATGCCTCGCCTAGCGGCCTAGGGCATAAGCTGAATACAAACTACATCAGAGGCTCTACCAAGCTTTTGAAAGAAGTCAACAGTAATGCCGTTTCATCGGTTTTTAAGCACCATTTCCAGCTATTTACCGAGCCACCTGTTGGACTGTATTGCCGTAGTGACTCGTTGTTGCGAAATACCAGATAGAAACACTAACCACCAACCCAATCTTTTATATTAGACTTAATCAAAGTATTTTTGTTAAGCCGGCGACACTTGTACGTACCATCCATCAGTTGGTCATATGTATCTAATTTATGTTCGAGGAAAATATCTGCCTAATTTCTGTATCTATGTACAAGTACACCAGTATACAACTAAGAACCATGATGTCTTACATAAATGATGTGCACATCTGTTTATTTTTTGCAGGCCTAATTGGGAAGGAGGTCGCTATGATGGTGATGATGCCGCAAGGTTTGAAACACTACGTTTGGCGATGGAACTAGGTGTAGACTATGTTGACATCGAGTTAAAGGTTCGTTTATACATTGGGAAATTTCCCAACGCTCGCCATTTTGTTATTCTGCGGATATATTCATGATAGGTTCACACAAGACATTTCATGATTAATCTTGCCTCTAATGTCTGTTTTGTTCTCTTTCTACCACTAACGGTTATAACAGGGTTTCGCTACTAGATTCGTTAGCTGTTCTGTTTGTTAATCATATGAATCCTCTCATGACGAGCATATTTTGTTGTGCTGCAGGTTGCTGAAAATTTATCAACTTTCTTTCTGGTAATAAGCCAGATAAGTGTAAACTTATTGTTTCTTCACATAATTATGAGAGTACCCCATCCTGCGAGGAGCTTTCAGATCTTGTAGCTAGAATACAAGCAGTTGGAGCTGACATAGTTAAGGTTGCAACCACTGCTACGGACATTGTTGATGTGTCAAGGATGTTCCAAGTGATGGTTCACTGCCAAGTAAGTGACAGTTTCGAGTTATCTGTATTGTATATTCAGTCCTTATGCCATGTGATTGAACTGCCGTCAAATCCTTTCTGGCATTTTCAGCAAGGAAGATGTTCTCCGTTCATCTGAAAGTTAACTATGGCTAGTTGCTTTTCAAAACTTGAATTCCTATAGTTGTGCTATAGTCAAGCTAGATGAACAGCTGTTGTGGACTTAGATCCACAAGGGGATAACTACCGTGCAGAAGGAAGCCAGACGGCGTGGCTGCGAGGGATTGGGTAGACATAGGTTGAGAAGAGAGAATAACCAGGGATAGATTAGATTGATTGTTCTTGCTTGTCTAAAACGTGGATACATGTCATCTTTATATAATGGATGTTCAGACCTTGACCTCTCCTAATAATACGATTAGATCTAGACCTTTCCTAATACAATTGGACTCTTTCCTAATCCTATACTTTCCAAAAGGACTCTTGTCATCTCCTGACCCAATACGACCATCTGGTCTTCTTGTCGTCCGGCCGGCCGGCTGGCCGCATTCATGTTACTAGCGTCCACAACAACAGCACACCCACTTGTATGTACTTTTCAAGAATCGGTTGGTCCATATCCTATTATGTTCAAACAATAATTTATTCAAAGATAATCAAAATTTGATGAAAACCAACATATTTGTCTTGATTTGCAAAAATTCCTGTGTCCTTACTTTCTTAACTAGCTACCTTGTACGTCGCTCATTGCTTCAATGATTATTGTTTGTATATATCGCTTTCATCAAACTGTTGTGTCTTTGCGAACTTGTTACTGAAATAGAAGCACATATTTAAAATATTGCTATTTTTATCTTATTCATTTATCTTGTCTTCATCAAAGCCTGGTATTGTGGATTTGGAGCCGCACAACAGTATAGCTAGTTGGCATAGCTAAGCTGATTTGTGCTTACATGCTTAAGGAGTTAAGCTATATGGTTTCCTAATTCATGCCAGGTGTATACATTACCATTTCACTGACCAATAGAAATGACAGGTGCCTATGATTGGATTGGTGATGAGTGAAAGAGGTCTGATGTCAAGGGTGTTATCCCCAAAATTTGGCGGATATCTTACCTTTGGAATACTTGATGCTACAAAGACATCAGCATCTGGGCAGCCAACAATTGAAGAATTATTGGATATTTACAATATAAGGTGTATAGGACCTGATACAAAGGTTCTTGGTCTTATAGCCAACCCAGTAAAGCAGAGCAAGAGCCCAATATTGCACAATAAATGTCTTCAGTCTATTGGATACAATGCTGTTTATCTTCCTCTTCTTGCAGACGATCTTGCTAGATTCCTTGACACATATTCAGCTCCAGATTTTTCAGGATTTAGGTACTAATTCTAATGCAGAAAATAGAAAAAAAAACTACATTACTAATATGTCGGATTGCTCAGAATGAAATGATTATTTTGCTGTGGTCTAGAGAACCACATGGATGTGCTTATTGGAAATTATCCACCAAAGATGGAGAAACAGTATATCAGAGGTCCACGGAATCAAATTTATCCAACCGTTCACTTCTGCATTTGTATAACTGTATCTAGCTATGCAATTTCCCACATTTTGCCATTTTAATGTGTTTCTTTCTTTTTTCAAGTTCAAATATTCTTAGCATACTTAATAAGTATTGATCTGCACGGTCTGGGCAAAGTAGCTGGCACGAACATTTTTTACTTGAGGGTGTAAACCAGAGAATGAGCAGTATCACGGAAAACCAGAACTCTTGTACTCCTATCAAATGAAGTTGTAGAAAGTCATTTTAGGCCTTTCATTGGTAAATTTCACAAGAGCAAGTTTGTTTCATGCTGTCTGACTTACTGTAATGCAGTTGCTCTCTTCCTTTCAAAGTGGAGGCAGTACATTGTTGCCATGAACATGACGCTGTTGCTAAGGTACCTGGATGCACTGTACTACTTTCGTGTCTACTTCATGAATTAGCTTCCACTTTCTGTTTGTTTGACCTGCTATTTGATCATGTTAATCTGCAGTCAATAGGAGCCATAAACACTATAATTAGGAAATCAGATGGCAAATTAGTGGGGTACAATACAGACTACATTGGAGCAATTTCTGCTATTGAGGATGGCATAGGAGGTTTAAGCAATCTTAACCGATCCGTTGTAACAGTTACTTGGGAGTCAATGGACAAATGTCAGATGCTTTATGTTCCACAGGTCCAGGGTCAAAGGATGCTGCTGTGTCGCCCTTGGCTGGCAGGCTTATTGTTGTTGTAGGTGCTGGTGGTGCTGGTAAGGCAATTGCTTATGGGGCAAAGAAGAAGGGTGCGAGAGTTGTAATAGCAAACCGTACCTATGGTAAGATTTTGTATTTGTATTTCGGCGGTGTTCTTCAGCATATGCACATTCATTATGTTTATCAATATCTATCTTCATGTCCATTTTGTACTGGTAAAGCGTCATATATTATGCACACATTATGTTACTAAAGCATTGGTAATTATCTGATAAATAGCGTAAATTTGTTGAAAACAAAGTTATTTTGTAAAAGTTTCGGAGAGCTACACTTTTTGTAGCATATATCAGAAGAACTACATGAATCCCATTTGGAATCATTTAGTGACGAGCAGCCAACTTACCTGATGTAGCAAGAGCAACTGGTTGCAACAATTGCTCCGCGAGGAGCCCATGTTTTGAATCCGAATGACCAAATCCGTGCCACGCCATCTAGCACGCCTAGTGCCTGGTCATGTGTCGTTCTTATCGTGATCCCCCCTTCTCACACTATCTTTGCCTTTTAGAGAGCTTCATGTTAAAAATCTCATTTCTTCTGTAATTAGCGTTTTGACCGTGTCATTGCTACGTTATGGAAAGAGTTTGGTACTTGTAGAGTTTCTCCATCCCGAATCTAAGAAAGAGGGCAATCTGCGGTCGAACTTCATGTAGTGTGTAAAAAGTTGGGATGCTTATTGCATATACCTTTCTTCTCATTAATGATCATCGAGATGCCTTGAATACTTCTGTCCAAATAAAATGGGGAGAGGTTCATGTATAAGAGGCTGCCACAGCCATGACAGCTCATAAAACAGCAACATTGTTGCTACTAGGTATGATAGCTGAATGCCATTTGGTTGGGTTGGTCCTGGATTAGAAGATGATGGCTGAATGAAGTAGAAGTTGCTAATCCTTGAAGGAGATGTAATAAGTTGGATCCAGTTGAGCAAGGAAACACAAAGGAACTGGGTCTTTGGATCCTCATTTTGTCTCCAATGGCTACGCATCACGTTACGCCGCATTGTGCAGTGAACCTACTTTGTACCAGCTACCATACCATCTTATAGTTAATACGGCTTCCTTACATGATTTTTTTGGTTTCATCTCTCGCTGGTCCATACTCGATTTGATCTTTGAGATGAATGGTGGACTTATCGTAAAATATCATGTAATTTTACAATTCTTTATTTCCCCAGAAAAGGCAGTTACTCTTGCCAATGCAGTTGGTGGTCAGGCCCTGAGGTTAGCCGACCTGGAAAATTTTGGGCCTGAAGAAGGGATGATCCTCGCTAATGCAACATCATTGGGGATGTACCCAAATGTTGATGGCACTCCTATTCCGAAGGTCACACGCAAACACAAAACTTGTTCCATTCTAGCGGCAATGCACTTTTGAATCCTTTTAATCTGTTATTCCCTCTTTAACATGCTGCCTCAGTATATTTGAAGAATTCTCCTTTTGGATCTGCAGAAAGCTTTAAGTTTCTATGATGTAGTGTTTGATGCGGTATATGCCCCCAAAACTACCCGTCTTCTACGAGAAGCAGAAGAATGTGGAGTGAAAGTTGTCAGTGGTGTAGAGATGTTTGTTAGACAAGCCATGGGTCAATTTGAGCATTTCACTGGTGGTATAGAAGGTATCATCTTCTCTTAACTTTATGATAACACCCCCGCAACTTGTGTTGTAAACAGCAACTTGAGTTCTCATAAGGTAGGGAAGGTTGGCTGGGGAGAAAGGTAGCGGAAATCGGAATAGATAGAGGCTAGATGGGTAGGGATAGCAACTAGAAGGGAAAGAGTTCATTTCTTGTTTGCTAGTTGCTTCCTTACAGTAGAGATACATCTCTTATACAGATCTTTCTAGGGGGTTACTGTTCACTGAACAGTAATTTCAGCTTGTGACAGCTATACCCATACAAATCCAATAACATATCTTGACTCTCAAGACAAGGACTCCTTAATGGATACAAACTCTAGCATGTTGGATGCACCTAACGCAAGCTTGGTTATAAATAATATACGTCTAGAACAACATTACAACCCTCCTGGACATTCGGGCTCCCCATCACGGTGTTCAGGGGCGGAGGCAGGATTAAAGCTTAAGGGCGGAGGAGGGGGGGGGGGGGGGGGGGGTGCTGGTCCACCTAGCTCCGCCACTGGCGGTGTTACACATTGTTACCTTGAAGGTGGAGAACTGAGCTGAGGTCACCTGTCGCTGAGCACACTCTTGTTTTGTGGTTCAAAGCAAAAAACTCTGCAGCTTGTGCAACAACCGGGTCATCATTTTGAGACCAAAGTTGATGCTTGTCAGATGCGGTGGTTCATAGCTGTGTTCTAATTCAAAATGAATTGGTCCACTGATGTGGGAAAAGTACAAGCCTACATAACCCATCCGATCCTTAGGTTTAGGAGGAGAGGACTCATCTTATGCAACCTCCAGGAACTGAGGTGCCGTCACCCTGAGACGGATGTCTGCCATTGATGTTTTCTTTCAAAAAAAAGATGTCTGCCACTGATGTCCCTAGCAACTCTGCTTCTGCTTATCACAGCTTCATCGTCTCTACCCTCGTGTCTTACGGCGTCGCCTCGTGGTGCGACTGCGCCGCTGCGGTCGTAGAAGAAGCACCGCCATCATAGAAGGCTGCACCTCAATGCGGCTCTCCACCACAATTATGTGGCAGGAGAGCTCCTCGACGCCTTCCAGGACCAGATCGGCATCTCCTTCGGTCTTTGTCATGGTCGGGGGGTGGGGGCGCTCTAGAGCTGGCTCTTTGTCTCCAATGTGCGTATAAGCTTGTCAAAGGGTTGTTGAAGTGGCTCAGCACCGAGAGAGCTTGGACCTCATCTCCTTTCCCCATCTACAGTAAAAGGAGGCGATTTTTGGGGCGAACTCGTGCGACCAGCTCACCGTCAGCGATTCGTCGGATTCCCCGCCCTCGGCGGCGGGAGGACGGGGAATCAACGGATCCCGGCGTGTTTATAGCCTAGGTGTGTGTGGGTGGCTTGCCGGCAGCGCTGGGGTAGTGGCGGCGTGGTCGGGGAAGCTTTTGTTGGCGGTGGTCCACTCCTCTGCTCTGCGGGCTCCGGTGGAGCTCCTTGGCAGATCTGCCGCCTTCAGCGCGTTCGCCGCTCCTCGGGGCCACGGCGTGCTTTCCCTCAAGCCGGCGTTCGTGATGGCGGGGCCGGTTCTTGAAGATCTCCGTGGAGATGTCGTTGACCGACTTGGCGTCGGTCGTGGTGCAGGATGGAGGCGCTTGGGTGCTGAGTGATGTTGACTTCCTGGCCGCCGGAGGGCTCTTCCCAGTCCAAGGTTTCATGGAGAAGAAGGCGGCAGGTTCCGCCGGCAGAACGTGCTGCGCGACGAAGAAGGCGCCGGAGCTCAGAAGGACCTACTTGTAATTTGCTTTGCTTTCTGGGTTTATCTGTAAGATGCTCGGCTGATGTAATCTTCACTTCGCAAAAAAAAGAAGTGGCTCAGCACCGGAAGCCATGGTGAGTGCCTCTGATACGAGATGTGTAAACAGCAAAGGTAGGGGGATGGCTTGGAAGGTAGTGGGAATAGATAGAGAGGCTAGATGGGTAGGGAGAAGGGAAAGAGTTCATTTCTTGCTTGCCTCCTTACAGTATATGGATACATCTCTCCTTCTAGGTCGGTTACTGTTCACTGAATAGTGATTCCAGCTTGTGACAGCTGGGCCCATAGTCCTAACATACAAAATAATATAACTTGATTTTCAAGACAAGGACTCCTAAACGAATACAAAACCAAGCATAGTTGGATACACCTAATGCAAGGTTGGATATAACTAATATGTCTACAACACCTTGCTTATCATAAGTTACTATTTCCAACAATCTCTTTTTCCGCAGCTCCAGAAAGCCTCATGCGGGAGATAGCAGCAAAGTACACCTAGCAGGTTCGTCCGTCCCATCTTTTGGCATTTCATTTCTTCAATGTTGAAGTCATTGTGGGTTAACATGTACACCGTCTGTCCCTATTTACATGGAGCATACATATTTCAAGGTTCAACTTTGACTATCGATTTGACCAACAAAACGTAGGTACAGAATTTATAGCATCGAATTTGCATTTGAAAAATGTTTACCTAATTTTTGCGACACGTCTCATGTATTATTGGTCAAATTGATTGTCAAAGTTAATTACCGGAAAACGAGGATGCCATTAATAGAGTGGGGGAGTATAAGAAACAAATGGGCGGACCTAATTTAAGTTAACCAGATTTGATTATCTCATTAGTTCCTATAATGATGAACTAATATGCCATATCAAAACCGCAAGCCCAACATGCATACAAAACCTACCTATTCACCTAGAAAAGCTCAAACTCAAAGCCTCAAATTCCACTAAAAAGGAAAAGTAAACCAGAATATCTCAAATTATTGGCATGCTTCATTTACCTTAGTTACCTATTACATGTTAATGCCGAGATGTTTATGATGAATTTGTACAGTAAAGGGTGTTCAAATCTCAAAGAACTTTGGGAATGAACGTAAGAAGTTTCTTTTGTTTTGCTTGGTGGGAATAGTATTTCTTACTGTGATGTGACAAGTTCGAGCTGGTTGTTACTTTTACTACTCAGCAGAATATGTTCATGTTTGGCCTGACCATATTGTTTGGTTGCCAGGGCAATTTAAGTTCCAAATTGTTCAGATTAGCATCAAAGATCACCGTTCTTTTATTTTCACAGAACAGATGTGCTATTTCTAACAGTTATGCCAAGAATGATGGGAGTATAAGTTAGTCATCTAATTTGTAATGTCACGGTAGAAATTTTGCCACCTTTCTAAGCTTCTATTATATTACATAAGGTTTTGTAAGAATTTTCTTTGGCCATATATGAAAATAACATGAGATGATTACTAGAAAATACTTTGACCGAACCATATATTTTGTGAAACGCAAACATAGATTATACTAATCAAAATTAGTTTCCAAAATTGCTTCTTGGAGATCATCAAAACTAAAGTTTAGAAATTTGCTAAAGCTAGTGCTATAGCGGTATATATACCTATTCATTGTTGAAGATGTAAATACTTTTTTTTTTGCTTTCAGGATAATGGTGAAATAACTGTCTTGGTGTAAGACTTGTCTGCCCAAAGATTCTTCAAGTTGAGTGAATAAACCAGGTTTTCACGCCTGCCAAATTTTGCACCGTGGGGGCCTTTTGTGCTATGAAATTCACCGACTTGTCTGCCAGGGATATCACAAAAAAGTGTTGCACCCTTCTCTTTCTCGATGTACAATCAGTAAACAAAACCGCATGAATAAAGAGGCAGTTTAGGTTAAGACAGAAGGGAAGGTTCATAGCTATGAGTTGATGGTTGCATGTAGCTGGTGTAAGGGCATCTCCAACCAGCCCCGCAAACGGACACACAAATATGTCCGTTTTTGTCCGTTTGGGGTGGTCCGTGGACAACTTTTGTGTCTTTGTCTGTTTAGGGTGGAGGGTGCACACAACGGTACCCCGCAAATTTTCCCCGGACATTTCTCTGTTTTTTTACAACAGCTCAACTTCAGCTAGCATCATTCGGCCACAGCTAAAATTGATTGTGGAGCCAGTAGTACTAGCACAAAAGCAGCACGAACCCGTCGCGAGCTGGTTGTCTAGTACTCCTTCCGTATCAAAATATAAGACTTTCTAGCATTTGCATGCATACATGTATGTATACATGTTTTAGTGCAAGATTCACGCGCACGGCGTCGGGCACCTTGCCGGAGAGCTGGCGAGCTGGAATGCCTCCACCAGCCTGTCCTCATCCATTACTTCGGCTGGTACTCAATGGCGTCGGCCTCTCCTGCTCGTCCTTGGCGCAGCAGCAAGGGCCACCACGGCCGTCCGGAGCAAGGCCACCACGCTCGATTCCCGGCCATGGCGGGCACACACGATGATGGCCAGAGGCGGGAGGGAGGCCACCACGGCCGTGCGGAGCTGGCTGTGGGTGACGTGCTCCCTCGCTAGCGCGTCCAGCACCTCACCGTGTCGCCGCCGCAGAGGTTGACGTTTGTGCCCGTCGCCGCCAGTAGCTCCTCCTCGAGCACGCGCCCAGGCCAGCGTGTGTCGCCATCACGGAGCTGCACGGTGTCGCCTAGGCCGGCCACGAGCTCCACACCTACCTTGCTCTCCGTCTTCGAGCTCTCCTCCACCCTCATCCAGGTGACGGCGACGGCGAGGGGCGCGGCCTCAACGACGGCGACGTCGAGGGCACGGTACGCGGAGGTTGCCGCCGCTGCATCTCCTCGTCACGGCCGTGCTACATCTGGTTGGATCGGGATGCGTGGTTGGGGAAAAAAGAGAGAGAGAAGGTGGGATGCGTGTGTGGATGACAAGTGGGGCAGGCCGGACGTGGGACGGACAAACAGCGGTCCGCGGACAGTCCGCCCCTCCCCATTTCCATCCCAAGTTTGGTCCACGTTTGGGGTTGTCCGGGTCATCTGTCCGTTTGTGGTGCCCCGTTGGAGCACACCTTTTGTCCGTCCGGACAAAAAACGGACACACCAGGCCAGATGCGAGGTGCGGTTGGAGCTGTCCTAAGAACTGCCTGCTCTGTCAATTTAAGTGATTTCAAGCTCGTACCCGATTTCTCCTTCATCGTCCTCCTTCCAGCTGGGTTGGATATGCATTGTTGTACTTAATAGATTAGGAGTCTAATTTCACAATTTTATTTACTATGAAAAATCATTTTTCGTGTCCTACATGCCCTTTGGGAACACGTGAACAAGAAGGAAAAGGAGTTCGTTGCAGGCAATGGTAAGCAAATCCCGTAAAAGCACCCCGGCCTGGAAAATTCTGACCGATACGCGGGATGGACCGTTTTTACGGCCCGAATAGGCATCACATATCGGCCTGGCCTGGATAAATTTATCAGGGCTTCCAGACAAGCGGCGGCTCCAACAGTATATCAACCGGGGGGAGGGGGATGTCCTTCCCTGCTGCCGCTAGGGTTCAATTAGTTGATTCCTCCGCCGCCAAATGGAGCATGGGCAGGGTTGTTCTGGCCTAGGCGGTGCGCCTCCTCCGGCCGGTGTCGGCCTCGGCGATGTGGCGGGGACATCGTTGCCGCCACTGGAGGTCTGCTTCTCCTCCGAAGAGTACCCAAGGACTCCAACTCCATTTCGTCGCTCACCGAGCACACCATGGAATCTGATGCGAACGAGCTCGCTGCAATCACGAACGACAACAAGATGCTATGGTGCATCAAGGAGAAGTCTGTGCGCTCTGCCTATCGTGTGGAAAAGTGGAGCCGTTCGGCCGAGCAGTGGGCCATCGTGATCAACGAAGCATCTCACGCGCGACATCCGGCTGAGCCTCGAGCACGCAGCCATGGTTTTTAAGGCGTTAAGGCGTCCTAAGGCGAAGTGGGGGCGCCTTGGCGCCTAGGCGACGCCTAGGCGGACGCTTTAGGCGCCTAGGCGCCTAAGGCGGTCGTTTTTACAAGGCGGAGGGGGGTGCCTTGACGCCTAGGCGGACGCCTTAGACGCCTAGGCGGACGCCTTTAAAACCATGCACGCAGCGAAGAAACGACACCGGGAAAGGGAGGACCGCCGCTCTTGGAGCATATTGCTCGTCTCAGTTTATCTCTCTCCTCCATTGATCCAAAGCTTCAATTGCCTATATCTTCCTATCCACCCAACCAAACTTGATCTGCTTCAAAGATTTGGTGGAGAAGACATAGATCTACCCTTTACCGAGCCAAAAATTGATCTCCCTCATTCCCTTGTGAAACTTGTTACCTCTTGGGTTTCTTGAAACCCTAGATGGAAGATTGGGTTTGGAACTTCCTTTGTGCAAGAAGCTTCGAGACGTTGTTGGGAGTCTCTAGTTGACTTGTGGTGATAGCCCATCCTTGTTGTAAAGGTTTAGTCAACGCCTTTAAGACGACCTCATAGTGGAACGAGCAAATCCCTCACAGGAGGAGCTCACAAAGAATAGGGTGAGCACATCCGTGTATTGGAGTGCCTTGGTGGCTCCACACCCTCCAACGTAGACGTACTTCTCTTGGGAAGGAACTACTAGAAACATCTCCTCGTGTTCACCATTGCGGTTACTTCTATTATTGACTACTTGTATTCCGTTGTGTATTGTACTTTGTATCGTATCACCTAGGTTGCTCTCATCTAGTTGCACATCTAGTCAACCTTGTGATATCTTGTTAGCCTTAATTAAAAAGAAAAGGCTAAAATTGTTAGTCGCCTATTCACACACACACACACACCCACACCCTAGTCGACCATACCGTACTTTCTTCGAGTTTAACAAGCCAACTCGGGCCTATAACAAGCACGAACTGACCTTCTTGCTCAGTAAAATTAACGAGTTTGGCGAGTTTGAGTTTAGCAAGTTCGAGCTTAGTGAGTTCGAGCTAAACAATCTGAACTGCTTTGTCTAGGCCTAGTGCGAGACAAGGGCACGCCACTAATAAGAGCGGGTCCCGACTGAAATTACTAGTGCGTGCCCATAGAGACACACCACTAGTAAGTTATGTCGGGTCCCACTGTTGGGTCTCAGATATTACTGACGTGTCATTTTAGTCAGCACGCCACTAGTAAGACATTATTTATTAGTGGAGTGTGATACAGTGTCGTGTCACTATAGAGAAACATCACTAATAGATGGTGTCTTGTAAGCTATTCTCTAATAGTGTTGAGATGGTCGGGTGTTGTGACAAGAATGAACTGTGGTTGGTCGCGGGTCTGCATCTGGTTATCTAGATTTTTCAAAGTGTCAACCTTACCCAGAAGCTATCTTGGACTCGTAACCTTGTATAGAGATGCTGACATTGAGAACCCATCATCTAAACAATGACCCAGTTACATCATGCAGTCTTTTTTCTTCAAGGATACACCTTGGAAAAGTGTATCAAATTCATAGAAGGGGCCAAGAGGCCATTTTACAACTCCACACGGTTTGGCGCATGCGCCAAAACTCACACCACCCAGGGCTTACACAATCGACATCATGCAGTCTTAACAAGGTGAAATTAGCAGGCGCAACCAGAAATAAATCCACTAGCAGTGATCATATGAAAATCCAACATGTCACACATTTATTGTATATTGACACTGAGATTATGGACTCACTTGTTTGAAAAGTCCTAGGAAATGTTGACCAGCCAAATTCGCATGTGCAGCCGATAAGTCCATTATCAACAAACACAGGTATTACATAATTCAGACCCACCAATTTGAAGAGACCTATCAGAGTCAAATATGCACGCACAATTGAGAAAATTAAGTCAAGTTGACTTGCACCATAAGTCACTTCTATGAGTCAGTTTTTGTGTGAGTGCTAAAACCATGGGAAGTAGCACCAGACATTGTCCACTTCACATCTACCACGAATCAGCTGCACATCTACCACGTTTTGCCATCGACCTTTCCCGCAGCCATAACAGTGTCACCGAAAGCAACATAGTCAAGCCTAGAAATTACAACGGAACACTGAGGCCATACCTGGTGGGGTGACTCCCAAAAATACATGCATGCATTGGGAAGTTCAAATTCATATTTCTGTATTTTTTTTCTCTAACAGTTCTTCATTCAACTAACGGCGAACAAAAAGTACAACATCCTGCCCACTATTGGCAGCCCATCAGGCACTAGCATTGTAATAATATTGTATTTTCAACATGCAGTTTATCTCACGCATCACAAACACCAGTCATGGGCTCACTCTCCGTGATTTTCTCTCCAGCTTTGCTGTCATCATCATCCACACGGCACCCTTCATTTGATAATCCACCTTGAAATCATAATCTGCATCCATGTCATTCAGCACGTTGAACTTGTTTGTGTTTTCCTTCCGCCGTTTCTTCTCTTCTGCTTTTTTCTTGCGAGGATTGAGTATACCCTCGGCGGTGTACAACTTGTCATGCTGCGTGTTACCACTAGTCGTCTTGCTTCCTTCCCGGTCATTCACGTCACTCATGGATTCGTCACGGTTTTCCTGGACAGGTCCACTCTGTGTTGTGCCATCCTGTTCAATGCAAGACAAAAATTATCTAGCTGTAGAGTACTATGCAACTTTAAAGCCATCTCTGTTGTTCCAAATGCACGTTAACTGGAGATCTCTTAACACACAAGGGCATCTATGTTTGTTCCAAATGCACGTTAACTTGAGATCTCTAACACACAACGGCATATATACCCTAGGAAATGCCTTTGACAGGTCTGCAGTTTATAACTACCTACTCTTGCAGTCAAGCAGAAGGTACAGTACAGGAAGGGCCCAATGTTAGAGAAAAGAGATTGTCTGTAATCGGTAACCTACATAAGTTACAAGGTGTAAACCCCCACAGTACCACAAAAAGGTGAAAAGAACGAGAGAAGGATATGCATCTGTATGATCACAATTACTCAGAACATAGCCCATGAAGATTTAAGAAACTAAAACATAGAATTAACTGTCAAGAATAAGTCGGCTGAAAAATCTACAATAATTACATAAATAAAGGAAAATCACTATAGTTGTAAGAAATACCTCGAGCATCTCTTCATCAATCTCTGGTGGGGCGTTAGATGGAATTTCAATATGACTGAAATCCTCCATGGATTTTAGGCCACTAATAAATGAAGACTCCGCTTTGTAAATTTCATCAACATTAAATTCTCTTCCGTCTTCTGAGATGATTACTGCATTGGCATCCTCCACAGCAGCCCTTTTAGGTGGCAGCGTATAATAGGGTACTTTACCTAATAACAAAACAGTGAGATGACTTGGAATTAACTAACAAATTAACAACATTGATAAGGGATAAATTGTCAATTGTACCTTCATTCCAGTCATGAAGCACTATTTTTGCAGCAGCTTCAACATCCACTATACCACCCTTTTTCAATTTACCACGGAGTGTAGCAAGTTTTTGAAGGAAATCATCAACTGAAGTAAAGCTTGGCATCTTGTACAGAGAGAGCAATTTCTCATGTGGGCAAAGAGTGAGGATTTCCTTAACTGAAGAATAAAAATATATGGAATAAGTCATTGCATGATGCACTTCTAGCCACATCATGCTAGATTGCTGTCAGAATAGTATCAGCATAGTAAACCAACAGAGTGCCACAACTGGGATGAATAGAAGAGCTGTGGCTGGAATGATGAAGAAAAACAAGATAGCACCTACCAGGAGTGATAACATCTTCCATTTTCTCAACTCTTTTGCAATTGCGAAGGGCTACAGACACACCACTGTTGGAAGATTTAAGCATCACAACACCAGGACAATCCAACAACTTCACCTTCCTGTCTAACTGAACTTCTTGCATAGATCTAGTAACCCCTGGAGTAGAACCAACATTAACCACACGGGACCTCTTCAAGCTGTTGATTAGACTGCTCTTGCCAACATTAGGAAGGCCGACAATACCCACAGTAATTGCCAGCTTGAGCTGCAAGCGTACCAACATAAAACATTATCTACGAAGCATGACACAAAACAGAACAAGAAATACAGCTCCTCAGGTGTATATCGATGGTTACAAGACGACTACAAAAGAAGCTAGGTAAGAAAGCAGTAAGAATATCATTGGACACATGTAATTACCAAAATATCTGGACGAGATTGATTGAATCAATACAGTATGAAAGTTGAAACAACCAGATTAAACTATGTCCATATGGAAACTTTAGGTGTCTTGTACATGAAAATAAAAATAATTCATTAACCAGATTGAATGTTTATATGAATTTCACGAACTTGGACAAAATGGCAAAATAATGCATGAAGTCTGGTATATAATAAGAAATTATGCAATTTTCAATAATTATTGTCTTATAGCTTATGTAAATAAGAAAACTAGAAATCCTAAAAACACCAACCAGTGAAACTCCTGACTGAAGCTAGATAAATACAGACAAACAAAGAGGGACTCCAATCATCTCTGAAACATCGAGATAAGCTACCTCATGACTCCTGGAATAATTTTTTAGTAGTTTAATGAGATTCTCAGCACCAAGACAATCACTGCTTTGTGAGACATTGCTTGATTTATCAAGCTTTGCCGATTTCCATCCCAGCTTGGTCCTCTGCTCTTGAGTATTGCACTTGAATGCGACAGTTGGCAATTCCTCCCTTAGATACGTAAGCCACTTCTCTACTGACTCCTTGGGACAAGATCTACAACTCACACAAGATTTGCCTTCAGATGCTGAAAGACAAGGAAAGACCACACCAATGGCACTGAAGTCAATCAAAAGTTGATCGTACCTATCTTATTGAGAAGCAGCACTATTCGTTTAGTTGGATCAGCCTTCCTAACCATCTTTTCCATGTCAATGCAACGAGTGCCCAGTGGGTCCCTTGCATCAAGAACCTCGAGAATAACATCTGAAGCTTCAATAACTTTAACCAACTCCTTATAGAAGGCCCTCTCTGAATGATCTAGAGACATTCAACAGATTTAGTGAATAGTATATGCAAGCAGCAAGGCAATACAAATCAGCAATGGAAAAATGAAACTAACCATTGGTCTTAGGTAGCGCAAAAGAAGCACTCTCCTTTGCTGCATCCTTCTCTGCAAACTCACTGCCCTGCGCAGAAGCAGCAGCTACCAAATTAGCAATATCCTCATCCTCGGGCAATCCGAGCTTTCTCTTCCTAGCCTGAAAGAAGGGCTAAATATTATCACTGTTCAACATGCACAGAGAAAAAAATGTATGACTATTATGAAAATAAAGAACAAACATGAAGGAAACCTCAAGAATAAATAACAGAGTTCATTGCCTATCATAGCTAATTAAGGTGAATGGTTACTGGCCACCAACGGGTATCCTGGGGGCTGTTTGGTTTGTGCCAGGACCAGCCCAGACAAACGTGGGCGAGCCAAATAATTGGCGGACGATTCTGCCGCCGGCAGCTCGCCAAAAAAATTGGCGCACGGTTGAACTAGCTGAAGTGAGGTGGCCTGGGCACGCCAAATAATTGGTGGCCATCCAAACAGGCAACAAAGGCTGGTCAATGACCAATTGTTTGGTCGGGCGGTCTAGGGCTCCAATCCAAACAGCCCCTGGTGTCCAGGAAATTATGTTCGAACGTGTGGTGCTACAAACAAACTTTATAACAATTATCATACCGATCTTCACAGCGAAGAGCTTGCTATATGTTTCGAAGGTACACATCACAGATGACAAGCTGTCTACCCAACGATCCATGGACGCACATGTCAACTTCTGCCTTCAGCCAACATGTCAGTTTGCCGATGAAGGCATGAATAACCTCATCGAAAGGAAATAGAAGAAATCAACGCTCATCTATCTATCTAGGCAAAAGCATCTAATAACAACCTATGGAAGCGTAATCGTTAGACGCTGAGCACGCTAAAATAGAACAGGAACTTGGAACCTGGACGGAACAGGCGCTTACCCTCTCCTTGCGAGCCTCCTTCTTGAGCTCGATCTCCTTGACCGCCTGCGCGCGACGGACCTCGAGGTTCTTGAGCTCCTGCTCCTTGAAGGGCCACTCGTTGGGTATCCCGGGGTCCTTTTCGACCCTGCTCTTGTGGTTCTTGCCGTCCTTCTTGGCCTCCTTGCGCTTCTTGCGGTGGTGCTCCTTCACCTTGCGCAGCACCTTGTGTTTCGCCTTAAGCGTGACGCGCTTGCTCTTGCTCTTCTTACTTTTCTTCACCATCTTGCCGCCGCCGCTGGTGGTGATAGGAAGAAGAGAGCCGGTGGAGGGAGAAGAGGAGGAAGGGTACGGGGGACGGGTATGATGCTGCTGCGGCAGGGGGAGGCGTTAGGGTTTAGGAAGTCGACGGATGGGGCTTGAGATTATAGACCCGCTACCTGGGCCGTGAGGTGTATGAAGCCTGTAGCGTCAGCCGGCCCAGATATATTTCTTTCTTCTCACGGTTTTTTCTCTATTTTATCTTTATTTTTTATTTTTTCAGTTTTGTTTTCCTTTTTTACTTTTATTTTTATTTTATTATTCTTATATATTGTTAAATATTTATCATTATAATTATTTTTTAGAAATAGTGTTCATAGAGCTCAAAAAATTCACAAGGTTAAAAAGATGCTTCCCTAGTATAAAAACTTGTTTCGCAAGTTTAAAAAAGTGTTCGATAATTCAAAAAAAAGTTTTTGAGATTTAAGAAAATATTCATATAGTTTAAAATAATTTTTCGTGAGTTCAAAAATATGTTCATAAGAGAGAAAAAAGTTCATATAAATAATTGTTCATAAAGTTCAAAAAAAAGTATTCCTCGTTACATAGAAAATAAAAATGCATATGGAGAAATAAATAAAAGAAAAACACCAATAAATAAAAATGAAAATAAGACAGAAAAATAAACACACCAAGTAATAAAATAAAAATAAAAGGTAAAAATAAAAACGAAAATGAAAATATAAATATAAATAAAAGCAAAAAAGAATAATAAAAATATATATTAAAAAGAAACGGGAAAAAGAAAACGCAAAAGAGAGAAAAAAAAAGGAAAACAAAATAGAGCTTAGAAATTAATGATCATGAAGGCAAAGCTGCCATTGTTTGGAATACTTTAAGGAGAGAATGGACCAATCCGAGAATCCATAAATGGTGTTTGATTTGGAGAAATTACTGGCAAATAATTCAGAGAAAAATTTGGCATATCTTGAGATACCTTTCTTTGATGAAGAAATTAAACGTGTCATAATCTCTCTCCCTAATGAAAACTCTTCTGGGCCCGATGGTATCAATAATGAAATTTTCAAAGTATGCTGGAGCATTATCAAAGATGGTCTCGAAGTCCCGGTCCAATATTTCTATAATGGCACATTAAACTTGAGAGCATCAAATGTTTTGCCATCACACTGAATCCAAAAAATGATAATCCTGAGGCCCCAAGTGATTTCGGGCCTATTTATTTGTTAAATCTTCCCTCTAAATTTTGACAAAGCTTCTCGCTAATAGTTTACAGCAAATTATTC
Source organism: Poa pratensis (assembly GCA_947311845.1). Taxonomy (NCBI): domain Eukaryota; kingdom Viridiplantae; phylum Streptophyta; class Magnoliopsida; order Poales; family Poaceae; genus Poa; species Poa pratensis. The sequence continues at coordinate 721,831 of CAMZMU010000109.1, read as the reverse complement.
TTAAGTCCATCCTAATTAATATGGTTTTCTTCATACTAGATCTATCCAAAATTGTTTGGGGTGGGCTTTTGAATATCTATTATAGTTCCACAAGTCCAAGAAAAAATGGTGATATTAAAGCTAGATTTGAAAAGGCTTTCGATAAAATAGAGCACTCTGCGCAATCTAGCAAATTCTGAAGACAGAATGCATTGGTCCGAGATGGATTAATATGGTTTCTAAGGTTTTGAAACATAAAGAATGAGGTAGGGGGGCCTCCTCCCCCATTCTTTATGTTTCTAAGTCCAAATAATTTTTGAATAAGCTTTTCAGCTAGACTTGCTAAACTATCTTTGGAGGCAGGGTGCAATAAGTTTCTTGTTCTACATTATGTTGATGATACTTTGATAATTATGGAATCAGGTGTGTCTTAAAGCACTCCTGAATTCATACGCTGATTCTGCGGGACTAAACGTGAATTTTGGAAATCTTGCATGATTCCTATCAATTTGTCTAAAGAAAGGTTGTCTTATTTTGCCAACACTATGAACTGCAAAACTGCTACTGCCATTCACATATCTTCGTTTTTTCTTGGAATACAAAACCTTTTCTTGAATAATTTTTGCTCATGGTTCGAAGAGTGGAAAGGAGATTATGTGGGAACAGTGATTTCCTGACCTATGGTAGAAAACTTCAAATGGTTAAATCTGTCTTGTCTTCTATGCCAACATTTTACATGAGTTCTCTCATAATCCCTGAAACTATAAAGTCCGAGTTGATTAAATACATGAGACATTGTCTTTGGAGGAAACTAGAGATGACGACATTAGTTGTTTGGGAATACGTTTGCAGGCATAAAAACAAGGTGGTTTGGGTGTGCTGAATCTCAACATCCAAAATAAAGCACTGATTCTCAAGAATATGCACAAATTTTTCACCAAGGAAGATACTCACTGGGTACAAAAATCTGGAATTCCTATTACAGTAGTAGCTCAATATCTCGAACCAGAATGGCGAGCTCTTCTAGTGAAGGATCACTTAAAAAATCTTGACCTTTACGTTTTCTTTTTGAAGGATCTTTGGCATGATCAATGTTTTGCATTAGAGTTTTCCACACTTGGTCTCTTTTGCAAAAAAAAAAAACTTGGTGGCCTAGGTAATTCATCTGGAGATTATGGAAGATTTGTTTCACCTACACCACTTTATCAGGAAGCTTATCAGGAATTCCTTCAAATGAATTTTTTTGTAACTCTGCTCTTGAGACAGGAAAAGGAGGACATTTGGATGTATGTGCATACATATCAAAATTGTATTTGGTTCCCGAGCACAAGTGATTCATTTAATTTGTTTGAATAAAAAAATTACAAGTAATTTTTTAAAAAATCCCATAGGTACCAATGATATATCCCACAAGCATGCAAAAAAATCAACTTCAAATACTTTGTATCCTGCGCTACACAAAAATGACAAAAGATGATAAATTTGGAGTTTCGAATATATGCATATTTAGATCCACACTTTTGTCATTTTTATGTAGTCCAGAATAGAAAGTATTTGAAGTTAAGTTTTTGCAGTTTTGTGGAATACAACATTGGCTACATCTGGGATTTTTTTCCAAAAAATATTGAAACTTGTAAATATATTTTTAGATTTTGAAAAGACCTGAGAGCTCGAGAGCACGAAATCTCCTCTCCATACATATATGAGGATTCCACAACTTCACAGTTAAAAAAAGCCTAAGAGACCATGGGCATGAGTAAATGATGCCCTTTATACAAATCACCAGGATTTGGAAAAGTTGTTGTCAGCAAAAGCACAAGTTCTACTTTTGGCTTCTACTGCATGATAGGCTAAATACCAGAGATCATAATCCACCCCGGGATCGCTATCCAGCATGTCACCCGAAAGTATTAAGTTGCAAGCAACGGACAATTGCAATAAGCATGGTACGTAAAGTAAGCAATGAATTATAACACAAGGTAATAAACACCGCTGTTTTCTCCCTAGTAGCAACAACACAAGCTTGACCGTGATCATTTCTGTCATTTGAACTCAGTGCAAGAAGGCATGAACCCACTATCTAGCATAAATACTCCCTCTGAACAACACAAGTATCTACTCGGCGAAAGTATCCACATGCATCGGGGAGCATGCAAGATCATAAATAAAACTTAACATATAGAGATGAACAAAGAGTCATGATTTTCACAATTCATCGGATCCAAGCAAACACATCATGTAGCAATACAAATAGATGACCTTGATCATGTTAGGCAGCTCACAAGATCTAAACAATGGAGTACAAAGAGAAGAGACAACCATCTAGCTACTGCCATGAGCCCGTAGTCCCGTGGTGGACTACTCATGCATCACTCCGGAGGCAGGCATGGTGGTGTAGATGGCTCAGGTGATGATCTCCCTTCCGCAGGGTGCCGGGAAGAGCTTCAAAACCCTCCTGAAATAGGGTTGGCGACGGCGGTGGCCTCGGATGTTTTCTGGAAATATGCTCGGGTGTTTTAGGGTTTTCGGGGACGAGACAATTTATAGGCGAAATGGCGACATCGGTGGAGAGCCAGGGCCCACACGGGTTGGCGGCGCGGTGTGCCCCTGGGCCGCGCGTGGGCCCGCCTGCTCCACCTGGTTGGCGCCTGGTGCTCTCCTTCGGACAGTGTCTTCGTTCTGTTGCAAAAATAAATCACGTAAATTTTCAGCTCTTTCGGAGAATATTTCTTAACTAGGATTTCTGGAACAAAAAGACATAAGAAAACAGGAACTGGCACTGGGAATCTTGTTAATAGGTTAGTCTCAGATAATGTATAAAAATGATACTAAAATATTATAAAAACATGTGGCATTGACATATAAATAAGCATGGAACATCAAAATTATAGATACGTTGGAGACGTATCAATCTACAACCGCCAGAGTAGAAAGACACCTTGCTAGAGCCTTCTCCAAGTCCTACTGGTTCAATAATCTTGGTTTTGTATCAAGGAAAAATTACTGCTACGCTGCATCATACCTTTCTCTTGGGGTCTCCCAGCGAACGTGTGATTCACGTCATCATCTACCCACTTACAACTGTGCTACTCTGGATTGCTTTGAGAAGGAAACCCTTTTACATCTATTTTAGAAATGTCCCTTTGCTACACATTGTTGGGATTTGGTTCGACTTCAAAGGACAAGAAATTTGTCTTTCCTACAAGCTATTGATGATATGAAACAAAAAATTAAACGTACCGTTCTGAATTGGGGTTATTATTCTGGCTACCTAGAGCATCTGGATCGTCACAAATAATAAACTCTTCAAAAATCGAAGACCATCTACCCCTGGATGGAAGAATGTCTTTTAGAGTGAACCAACACTCCTTGCATGGTTTAAGGATACATGCATGCATCGCTTTCACGCGCGTGAGAGGATACGGTGATGTGCACAGTAGCAGAGGCTTCAAATTTTCAGCCCACATCTTTGTCACACAACTTGTTAGTGCGTCGTTTTCATGTCATTGTGGAACATGAGCATCTCTGGTCTATGTCGCTAGTGTTATATCATTTTGAAAACGTCGCAGCTGCCATTCCTGATTCCTGACGATAGCACTAGTGACAGAATACCTCGTAGGATGAAGAAAAAGAATTCTAAACAACGAGTGGAGATATAGCTTAAGTTACGGAAATTCACTTTGGCACCCGAGTTCGTATGCTTTTGCTTGGTTAAACAAAATTAAAAAAAATCAAAAGTTTTGAATTTTTTAAGAGACAAACATATACAAGTTTTATATGTATGTGCAAATTTTCGTGATGAAATGATATTTGTGATGCTCCGTGCGAAAAAAAATCACTGACAAAAATGGAATTTTAAAATGTAGTTTGTAGAGCACTGATTTTGCTTTTTTCGCACAGAGCAACACAAATGTCATTTCCACCTGCAACTTTTCTAGACGTCGCGGTCAAGGACGAGGTCGAGGAGGGGGAGGCGGCGCAGCCGTTCGATGTCGACGCCGCGATGGCGGCGTACGACTGGGACTGGTTCTACACCGGTTTGTAGGTTTAGGGCTAGTTTAGTTAAATTTCGTTCGTATTTTGTAAAATCTATCAAAAATAAATGAAATCTAGCAAGTTTGAGTTATTCCGCCGTTTCAAAAAATTTCAAAAAAAACTATTGGGAGCGCCGGTGAGGCGAGCCGCTCCCAATATGCGGCAACGCGTGCCGGCGCGTGATGCATCCAAAATGCATCTACTTTTCCAAGCACTTTGCTTCATGATTTGCTCCGGAATCTTCCCATATTTGAATAAAACTGCTGAATCTGACGCTGTTTTTAGCAAAGTCTCTTTTCTGGCTATTTTTGCAGGAAATAAAATCGGGAAAAATACCACGTCATTTTTTATGGAAAAGGAGGACAACGTGCAAAGGATGGACACGAGGGAGCATCGGAGGCCCAAAAGAGGGGGCCCCACGCGGCCACAGTACCAGGCCGCGTGGGCCCACCCCGTTTGGCCCCCGGGCGCCGCCTCGCCTCCGGTCTTCGACGTACCCCTTCATATAGTGGAAAAACTGCGTGCCCTAGGAGGAGAGGAGTTTTCGCGAAACACACCGCCGCCGCCACCACGTTCTTCGTTTCGGGGACAGATTGATCCAGGATTTCTCCTCCGGTGGAGGGATCCGGAGGCCGTCTTCACCGCCATCTTCACCGCCTTCATCTCCATCGACCATGAGCTCCTTCACCATCACCATGTGTGAGTAGTCCACTGTAGGCATGTGAGGTGGATGGGGATTGGATGAGATTGATCATGTAATGCTACCCGTTGTTCGAGATTTTAGGGTTTATCTTGAGGATACTTTTGTATTGTGTTGATGCACTCTTGCTATGTTTAATGCTTGCTACTAGGGCCCGAGTGGCATGATTTCAGTACTGAACTTATATTGCCTCATCATATATTGAGTTTGGTACTTATCTGCAAAGTGTATCGCCTGCTATTATGTTGAACCTGCGAACCCTAAAAGTGACATATAGGGAAAACAAGGGGGAGATGTTTTAGTTTGAGGATTCTATGTGTTCATGAAGTGTTAATGCATTGTTCCGGTCTATTCGAAAGGGTAGACCTTAATTACCGTAGTTCCAAGTTGGCCCCGGTAAAATGGGCGGGTAGGACAATAGATGTTGTGCAAATTCTCTTGGTTAGTACGCACAACTAATTATGGAACACATACCTACATATATCGGAGTTAGAGATACATCCCTTGGCTAGCTTTATATCATCATATGATCAATCTTATTCATGCAACACCCCGCTGTCACCTCATGCCTACGTTTTAGATTTCTGAGTTACACCCTCACTTTTCCGGTGAAAACTGGAAAACACTTGTTCACTGCTGCTGTTCTGCTTGTTACTTGAATCATACTACTGCCATCACTATTATTGCTGCAAGTTATTGATATACAGGTGTGGTTGAGAGTGACGCCTCGATTGCCAAAGTCTTATTGATATTCTTGTGTTCCCATCGTGTCGAACTATAAATTTGGGTAATACTTCCCAACGAAGACTTCAGCGATCCCCTATACTTGTGGGTATCAAGACGTTTTCTGGCGCCGTTGCCGGGGAACCTAGCTTTATCGGTAAGACAACTTGTTATCATATTATTTGCTGCACTTGCTTGTTCCTAACCATGGGTAAGGAAAAGATTACTCCGAAGGAAGTGAGGCCTTCGACCACTCGCAGAGGTACGGATTTGCCAAGTAGGCCAAACTTTTCTCCTAATGTTGTTTCTGCTGTTGCTCCTAAGAAAAAGGGAAAAGTTTTGTCTAGCTCACCTTTGTCTAAAATGTCTACTAGTAATGAAAATGATTTAATATGTGGTAGCATAGACAAAGAAGTGACTCCTGAAATACCTGAAACACTTGAAACATCTGAGATAACTGAAACACCTGAAAATCTTGAATCTTCTATTGAAAATGTGGAATCTGAGTTAGAAGGTAATGAATATTGTGATGATATGGAAACTTCTTCTGAGGAAGAGGATGCTTTTGTTATGGCTTTTATGGGTTCGGGTTTTGATAAATTGGATAAACTTGAAAGCTATAAAAATTCTCCTCTTGATGGTTATTTCCCTGTTACTGAGAAAATGAATGCTCCTGCTATTAAAATTAAAGATAAAGATTATGAGTTTAGTGTTGATCCTGAAATAATTGAAAAAGCTGGAAGTATAAGTTTTATGGTAGAGAGGATGAGTTTCCTTTTGAACACATTGCTGTCTTGCATGACTTATCTGTGTTATTTGGTAAAGATGAAATCCATCAACGCTATTATTTCTTAAAGCTATTTCCTTTTACTTTGGGAGGAAGTGCTAAAACTTGGTATAATCGTTTAGAACCTGGATGTATTACTAGCAAGGAAGAATGTTTGCAGGTATTCTATAATAAATATTTCCCTGCTGATAAGATTCATGGTTTGACTATTGAGATTAGCAACTTTTCACAGAAAGAGAAGGAGGATTTACCCCAAGCTTGGGGGAGGTATAGTAAGATGGTTAGGAAATGTCCTACCCATGGCTTAAAGAGTAATGAAATACTTGATATATTCTACAATGGACTAACCGAAAACACTAGAGGCTATCTTGATAGTATTGCAGGTAATGTTTTCAGGGAAAGGACTGTTGAGGAAGCAACTGAGCTATTGGAGACTATCTCTAGGAATTATGAAGACTGGAATATTGAAGAAATATTTCCGGAGAAGAAAGGAGGCATGCTTAAATTGGACAACGAAACAATGAAAGAAGCTTCCAAGGCTATTAAAGAGAAGGGAATTAAAACCTCTCATCTTAAGGAATTATCTGAAATGGGTGTTAAACTTCCTGATGATCAACCATGCTTTCCAATTCAAGTCAATGCTATCAGCTCCACTAAAGGTAATAAAAGGTAACATCTCCTATTGAGGTATCTTATATGAACGATTTTGCTTATCGCCACAATCCGAGGAGCATAATATTAGAATGATGATTATGGAGAACTCTCACAAAATTAAATCTCTTCGCGAAAGTTTACATGCTAATGTGGGAGAGGTAAAAAGAATTGTTAAACATTGTGAGATGATGAATAATCAAGTTGAACAAATGATATCTCTTCAAAATCAATTGTATGAAAGTCTTATTGTGAAGGAACAGGTTTGTGGAGTTAATACTAGGGGAGGTGCAAGAACTCAGGATCCTGACTATCCTGAAGACCATCCCAAGAGGAAAGAGCAAGAGACTCTCAAGAAGAAATCTTCTGCAGGAAAATCTCCCAATGAAAACAAGGACATTGATGATTCTGAAGAACAAGATAATAATACCTCTCTTTCTGATGCTGAGACTGAAGATAACAATAATAATGAAGAAGAAGAATCACCCACACAAGAAGATGAGACACATGAAGCTGAGAATGATGAAGAACCTGAAGCTACTGAAAAGGAAAACCCTCAACCATCTACTGAGAAGAACAAGAAGAAGAACCATCCAAATCCACAAAAAGGTAAAGAAAGGGATCCATGGGTACAAAGACCCATACCATATCCTCAAGAGGTAATCAAAACTTTAGACGATGCTAGATTTGAGAAATTCTTTGAGTTGATTAAATCTTTGTGTTTGCAAATTCCTCTTGTTGATGCTATTAAAATTCCTCCATATTCAAAATACATGAAAGATATTGTCACTAATAAAAGAAAGATTCCTACTGATGCAATTACTGCTATGCTTGCTGATTATTCCTTTAAAGGAAAAATGCCTGAAAAGCGTGGAGATCCTGGTATTCCAACCATTCCTTGTCGTATTAAGGAAACTTATGTGAAATATGCACTATGTGATTTGGGAGCTGGTGTTAGTGTCATGCCTTTTTCTCTGTATAAGAAACTTAACTTAAACAAATTGGTTCCAACTGAAGTTTCTTTACAAATGGCTGACAAATCAACTGCTGTACCAATTGGAATATGTGAGGATGTACCTATCTCTATTGCTAATGTGTTAATTCCTACAGACTTTGTTATATTAGAAATGCCTGAGGATGATAACCTATCTATTATCCTTGGAAGACCTTTCTTAAACACTGCAGGAGCTGTGATAGATTGCACTGAAAGCAAAGTGACATTTAACGTCAAAGGGAACGAGCATACCATTTACTTCCCAAGAAGAAAACTGTTACAATGGTAAGCCAAAGTGTGAACTCCATTAAAAAGAATACTCTTATAGTTGGAAGTTTTGAAATTCCATTACCACCTCCTGAACCAAAATATGCTATCATGATGGTTGGAACTATTCCAATCAAATATGAGGTGTCTTGAAACCTTTCTTTAAAACATATAAAATAAAGAATCATGTATTATATCTTTTGCATATTATTAATGAGACTTGATCAACCTCATTACTAATATGAAAATGATGCAAACTTGATTCCCATAAAAATTGCTTTGAATGTTTGATTTCATTTATTCTAGAATTTTTAGATTATTTGCATGAGCATAATTATTTCAAAGTGCAGAAATTCCAGAAATGTAGTTTGAAAAATTCTGTTCAGAAAATTTTCTCGAAAAATTCCAGAAAAATTTGGAGGTAAGTTATTTTAGCAGGGGAGCTCACAGCCAAAAGGGGGACACCAGAGGGCCACCAGGGTCCAGAATAGGGTGCCCCACGCGGCCACAGTACCTGGCCGCGTGGGACCCTCCATTTTGGCCCACAGAGGGAGTTAGGTGAGGGGTCTGTGCCCATCTCCTCCTCCTCGACAGAAAAACAGCCCCAGGTATTTTTCCCAATTTTTCCCGTGCTCTCTTCCTGCTCTCCTCGGATCTCCAAGTTTAGGACAGATTTTTCAAATCTGTTTGGTGGGATTGCTCATTGGTATGTGACTCCTCCGCCCATCCAATCACTTTTTGTTCTTGTGCCTCATGTATGAAGTATTTTGCTGCACTAGGTGTCACCTAATATGCTTAGGAAATCCATAGATTTAAGTTTTCTAATTGATATTGATGCATGATATTGATGGGGAGACTAGTTATGGATATCTTAATGTTGTATTAGAGTGTTGCATCTTGATTTTTGATGAATATTGTTTATGGGCAGCAAGGTATCATGTTCAGCAAGGGCAAGGGATTGTTTGGGATGAGCTCTAGACCAAGGAGAAGAGAATGCAAAGTCTCCATCAATAATGATGACCAACACCTTTGGGAGGATAAAGCATACTATGTGGGAGAGAAGTTGAAAATCCATACAACAAGATGGCAAGATCCCCATGTTCTTGAGCATTGGGGGATTCAAGAGGATTTTTACATCTTCGCCACTGCAACCGGTTTACTTCGTTTTGCTCAGAACCCACAAGATACATACGAGGAACTCTCGCGAGAATTCCTCTCTACATTCAGATTTGAGGGTCCGGAGCCCTACAAGCACAGGAAGAAAAGTAAGGCACCCCCTCTTACCTTTGTTTGCAAATTTACTATGAGAGGTGAGCGCCTTGTTATGTCTCTAGAGGAATTTTGCAATGCTATTGGTGTAGAAAACACGGGGAGTTGGAATGAAACTGGTGCTGATTCCAACCCTGAGCTTGTAGCGTTTTGGCATTCTATTACTGTTAGCTCTCCCGTTAGATTGAATAGGGGTAAATTTACTCATATACAGCACCCAAGTTTGAGATATTTTGCGTTGTTTCTTGCAAGAGGATTTCTTGCTAGGGACAACAATTCTGCTTGCACTGGACCGATAGTTTATCTACTTAAATGTGCAAAAGAAAACATACCGTGTGAGTATAACTTGGGAGTCATTCTTGCTAGATCATTGCATACTGCTGTGAGTAGAAATATTACTGATCAAACTCCTATTTATGCTGGTGCTATTGCTACATTAGTGTATAAGTACATTAAAAATGAGAGAGGTTATGGTGACAACATGGGTACTCTTGTGCGAGAGTCCAAATTACTTGATTTTACTTTGACTACTCGCATGGAAATAAGTGTGAAGCATGGAGAGCATTATTTGTATAACTATTTGAGTATTAGTGGGCAGCGAGTGCCCATTAGACTCCCCCGTGCTGACCTTTTTGACAGGAGTACCGGAAAGTGGAGGAAGCGCCGCCTCAAGAGGAGCCACAATCTCAAGAGATACAGGGGTACATACCTCAGGCGGAGCCTCTATACCCAAGCATGCAAGGCTACCCATATGGTCACTACCCTGGAGGTGGAAGTGGATACGGCCACTACCCAGGATACTAGCTTGATCGCAAGCTTGGGGGAGTACTTCTCTTACTCTCCATTCATTGTTTTATATCACCGTTGCATCATTGTGTTTAGTTCATTTGTTTCTTTTGGTTATTTGCTGCTGGTCATTTGTCTTATGCATAAAAAAACCAAAAAGAACAAAAATTTTCGTTTTCTTGAAACAAACGCAGAAACGGAGGTGCAGGAATTCTGAAATCTGATCACCGTTTCATTTTTCATTTATTCCCTGTAACTCCGATTGAGCTAAAATTTTAACCACTGCTGCATCATATCATAACCCACACACCTGTAAATTATGAGATTTTTCTGAGGTGTTTTGGTAGGGTTAAAACTCCTCTGTATGCAGTGATGTTTTATGGCAGATTTGAGATTTTGCTGCGCAGTTCAAGTTGGGAGAGGAGAACAACGATGATGAGTTGATGTGCATGGAGTGGATGAAAGGTATGACACCTTTGCCGTGCTTATGCGGACTTTTTAATAACAGCAAGTGAGCACATAATAGTTTCTTTAACATATAGGAAAGTGGTAGCAAATGTTTATCTTCTCCATGTTCTAGTATGTTATATGATGATGCAAATGAAATATTATTTAGCGACAATACTTGGCTGTGGATTGAATAATTGTGGCTCTAAACAAAGGTCTACGCATCCCATTGTGCTTGCTAAACTTGCCAACCAAAAAGAGAGCAAAAGAATTTTTCAAATGTTAAACATGAAGTCGTATGCTTGACAGGCTTAGTGGTTGGGAGTTAGCTGAAATGTGCTGACACATGGAAAGCTTTCAACATTGCACCACATTATATTTAGTTGATATCATGTGCTTTGGTCTATGGATGCCTATCATTGCGAAATAAAGGAGGAACTTAGTAAGTTCAATGAGTGAGAATAATTGGCTAGAGAGACGCCTGGGCCGCCAACTTAAGCCATGCATCATTCATGGTGGAAATTTACAGCGTATCATAGTGAACATTCAGTGATGCACTCACAATAAAAAGCTACACAATAGTAAATAAAAGAGTGCTGAGATTGTTCATTGTCTGTTTGTCTTGTCGTTGGGACATGGGCTTGTCCATGTCCTGGGATAAGAGGTACCCCAGTTGACGCTCTTGATGACGCTTTTATTACTTGCAATGACTGAGAAATTTGAACTTGCTTAGTGGCCCGAGTTGAGTAGTCATGGTGTAGGTACTCGTATTCACGGGGCATGAGGCTTTTAACCATGAGTTGGTCAAGCATATGGGTCATAATAGGGAACACCAAATGGTTTGATAAAACTGAGAGCAAGGTTGTAAGCACAATGATTTCACTAGTCAACAAAAGAAAGAATCAAAAGATCTCAAAAATCTTGACATGATTCAATCAATAGCGATGCAAAAACCTTTGTTTACTTCTACAGTTGAGCAAACTCATCCAAGTATTGACACTACATGTTATCTCACTTGCAGCAAATATAAAGACTTTAACATTGATTGGATATACCTTTGCTAGCATTTTGTTATTTGTCATTGAAGCTATGTTTTGAATGCTTGTTGGTATTAAGCGGTGTTACATATGCAATGCAAAGTTCTTGTCAAAGTCTTTTCATCGCTTCTGCACTATGTTTGAGTTGTTCGAGGACAAACAACGAGCTAAGCTTGGGGGAGCTGATGCATCCAAAATGCATCTACTTTTCCAAGCACTTTGCTTCATGATTTGCTCCGGAATCTTCCCATATTTGAATAAAACTGCTGAATCTGACGCTGTTTTTAGCAAAGTCTCTTTTCTGGCTATTTTTGCAGGAAATAAAATCGGGGAAAAATACCACGTCATTTTTTATGGAAAAGGAGGACAACGTGCAAAGGATGGACACGAGGGAGCATCGGAGGCCCAAAAGAGGGGCCCCACGCGGCCACAGTACCAGGCCGCGTGGGCCCACCCCGTTTGGCCCCCGGGCGCCGCCTCGCCTCCGGTCTTCGACGTACCCCTTCATATAGTGGAAAAACTGCGTGCCCTAGGAGGAGAGGAGTTTTCGCGAAACACACCGCCGCCGCCACCACGTTCTTCGTTTCGGGGACAGATTGATCCAGGATTTCTCCTCCGGTGGAGGGATCCGGAGGCCGTCTTCACCGCCATCTTCACCGCCTTCATCTCCATCGACCATGAGCTCCTTCACCATCACCATGTGTGAGTAGTCCTGTAGGCATGTGAGGTGGATGGGGATTGGATGAGATTGATCATGTAATGCTACCCGTTGTTCGAGATTTTAGGGTTTATCTTGAGGATACTTTTGTATTGTGTTGATGCACTCTTGCTATGTTTAATGCTTGCTACTAGGGCCCGAGTGGCATGATTTCAGTACTGAACTTATATTGCCTCATCATATATTGAGTTTGGTACTTATCTGCAAAGTGTATCGCCTGCTATTATGTTGAACCTGCGAACCCTAAAAGTGACATATAGGGAAAACAAGGGGGAGATGTTTTAGTTTGAGGATTCTATGTGTTCATGAAGTGTTAATGCATTGTTCCGGTCTATTCGAAAGGGTAGACCTTAATTACCCGTAGTTCCAAGTTGGCCCCGGTAAAATGGGCGGGTAGGACAATAGATGTTGTGCAAATTCTCTTGGTTAGTACGCACAACTAATTATGGAACACATACCTACATATATCGGAGTTAGAGATATATCCCTTGGCTAGCTTTATATCATCATATGATCAATCTTATTCATGCAACACCCCGCTGTCACCTCATGCCTACGTTTTAGATTCTGAGTTACACCCTCACTTTTCCGGTGAAAACTGGAAAACACTTGTTCACTGCTGCTGTTCTGCTTGTTACTTGAATCATACTACTGCCATCACTATTATTGCTGCAAGTTGTTGATATACAGGTGTGGTTGAGAGTGACGCCTCGATTGCCAAAGTCTTATTGATATTCTTGTGTTCCCATCGTGTCGAACTATAAATTTGGGTAATACTTCCCAACGAAACTTCAGCGATCCCCTATACTTGTGGGTATCAGCACGTCCAATAGCACTTGTCCGGCACACTTGCCGGACGCTCTATTGGACACGCCGGTGGAGTCGTGGAGATGGTCTTACCTTTCCAATGCTATGTACATGGATTTGCATTGTGAGAATTCCTTAAAATTACTTCGTATTCAATGTTTCAAACTAAACCTAAAAAAAAATTCAAACGGGCCTTTTCCGTTTTCATTCTTTCTACAAACGTGGTGTCAATTCTGAAAGAGACGCCACCAAAATCGGAGGCACTCTTCACCAAGAAATCAGGAGTGAATTGTACCCAAGAGTCCACAAGACGCAACCACCGCCCCTCGAACCCTTCCGGAATCCGGTGCTTACCCATCTTCTGTTCCTCTTTTGCTTCTCCGTCGCCGTCTTTCCTCCACACGGATTAGATTCCCCATCCCCAGCTCTACAAATCACTCCAGGATCCCACCGCCGAAGCTACCAAACAGCCGCCGCGATGATCCTTCGCATCCGCAGCCGAGACGGCACTGACCGCGTCACCGTGCCGGACGCCGCCTCCGCCACGGTCGGCGACCTGCAGCGCGTCATCGCGGCGCTCGTCACCGTGCCCGTGCCACTCCAGCGCCTCTCCCTCGACCCCTCCCTGCTCCTCCCCGCCGCCCAGCCGCTGCTCCTCTCCGACCCGGCCGTGCCGCTCGCCTCCCTGCCCCTCGCTAACGGCTCCTTCGTCTACCTCACCTACCCGCCCAACGCCCGCTCCTCCCAGCCGCCGCCGCCCAAGGCCCTCGCCACCGCTGGCTCCTTCGGCAAGAAGATGACCATGGACGACCTCATCGCGCGCCAGATCCGCGTCACCCGCCAGGAGGCGCCGCTCTGCTCCGCGGCCTCTTTCGACCGCGACTCCGCCAACGCCTTCCAGCTCTACGTCGCCGAGTCGCTCGCCTTCGCCGTCAAGCGGGCGGGCTTCCTCTATGGCCGCGTCGACGCCGATACCAAAGAGGTGTTCGTCGACTTCATCTACGAGCCGCCTCAGAATGGCACCGAGGACGTGCTCCAGCTGATGCGTGATGCCGACGAGGAGGCCCGCGTAGATGCCATCGCCGATGGCCTCGGGATGCAGCGGGTGGGGTTAGTGTTCACACAGGCAGTCGGGAGGAAAGCCAGTGAGACGGGCGAGTACACCATGTCCAACCGCGAGGTGGTTCAGGCTGCTCAGCTCCAGGCAGAGCGTGGGATCCCTGAGTGGGTCACTGCCGTGGTCAAGCTGGAGGTGGGGGATGACGGCTCAGGGGATGTGCACTTTGAGGCGTTCCAGATGAGTGAGGTTTGTGTGAAGCTCTGTAAGGATGGTGTCCTGGAAACGGAGGTTGCGGACTCTGACGATCCCCGCCTCTCCAAGATGCGCAAGGAAGTGATTGCAGGAGGGAAGGATACTATGGAAGTGGATAATGACTTCTTCCTGGTGCCTGTCAAGATTTCTGATCACCAGGTACATTTTTTATTCAAATGCAAAGCTATAGGCATATATAGTTCAATGCTTAGGTGAAAATAGGATCTGCCTTATCTTTCGGTCAAAAACTGCCGCAGAAAAGGGACAATTTTTGTTCTTTAATTTGTTTCAATCAAGGGCTAGACTTAATTTGTAAGCCAACCAGGTCGATATGCGCTTGTATTGGATGCCACGAGTTGTGTATATGAACATTGTAGATGTACACGATAGTAACCTATACATCTGTAAAATTTAAGGGAAAACTAAGGACCTATTATAGTTCATTAAAATCATATGTTTCCTGCATACTTAGTATGCTTCATGTTATGTAAACCATGCAATCCTTTGTTATGTTCCTGTTAGTATGCTTTTGGATGTAAGGTTGAGTTTCTGAACTTTTCCACCTATGTTCAGAAGCACTTAAGGCTAAGAATGTAAATTGTGATCATTAAAATATGTGAGATGGAGGTTTGGATCTTTGAATGTCAGATCTAGATGTTTTGGTCATTGCCAACTGCGGAATTGTGGTTTAGATCAGAATCAGATGTTATTATGTTTAATTTGTTACAGAGCGGCGGACCAAAAGGTTGGCGTTTAGTGCTTAAGTTGTGATCATTGAAATATGTGGGATTTAGGTTTGGATATTTGAATGACAGATCTAGATGTTTTGCTCATTGCCAACTGCGGAATTGTGGTTTAGATCAGATGTGATTATGTTTAATTTGTTACTGAGCGGCGAACCAAAAGGTTGTCGTTTAGTGCTTATGATGTGACCTGGCTATTGGGTGAATTTCATAACGTTGGTTATATGAGAAACAGTTTTTAAAATCACTTCTTAACAAAGGGTTTGTGCTGAGGACCCTGCCATGGTGCATTCAAATGGTAGCAGTTAGCTGAGTGTGGAACTTTATGTGTCATAAGGACAGAAGTTTCGTTGTATTTTGGATAAATACGGCAACCATCCTAGGTAAAGCGCCACTGTTAGCTAACAGTCACCACAAAACTGTTCTATCATATTCTTTTTTGCTGATTTAGAAATGCTTCTGTTTAAATAAAAAATTGGATCCATGTTGTATAAAGTTGGCAGGACTAAACTTTTGTTTTTCTTTCATCAATCTACGATTTATCTTTTAAAAAGATACATCTGAATCTCCATCTTGAGGCATCTTCCTTTTAAAAGCTCTAAAATCTCATCTTTTTATCCAATGAATGATTCCCTACCTCTGTGGACAGAAACCAAAAGGAGGCAAGTTGCAATATGATCCAGATGATCCTTTGTTTCTTGTGCTCTTAGATTGGGAAAATTTCTTGCCTCAACTATTTTTTCTACTCCCTCATTCACTTTTATAAGGCATGGTAGATATTTAAGTTTGATCTACATACATATCAAAATGAGTGTATCTAGAAATCTTTAGTGTGTAGATTCACTCATTTTGATATCTATGTAGACCAAACTGAAATATCTACCATTCCTTATAAAAGTGAACGGAGGGAGTAATAATGTAAGAACGTCGGATTCACTTAAAATCAAGTATCCTAAGACATACTGTGTACACGCTAACTTAGATCGATTTAACTTTTGAAACAATAAATGTACTGAACTTATTTGTTAATTGCTAACATAAATTCTTAGAATTCTCACCCTGTAATCAAGGCAAAATGATGCATGGGCTGTATATTTTAATTTCAAAAAGAATTTGCACTTTGTCATTTCATTGGATATGTGTCATATATTTGGTATTAGAAATCACAAATGGTGAAATTATTTACCTAAAAATGGATATCTCTCTTACATTTTAGAGAAAATAGCTCAGTACACAACATAAATTGCAAGGCTGAGAATATGTCTTAGTGCAGTTTGGCTACTCTTATATCATGATAATGGCTGTTTAAAGATTTAGTTCCAGACTTCCCGTTCATTGTACAATGTCTTAGTGCAGTTTGGCTACTCTTATATCATGATAATGGCTGTTTAAAGATTTAGTTCCAGACTTCCCGTTCATTGTACAATGACCTCTCGTATTATTTAGAAGACCAATATATTACTGAGTAGCTACAACCGTACAATGTTACATATTAGTGATACTTGTTGGGGATGGTTTTACTATTCTTAATTTTAGGCCACTAACTTAAAATTCAACCTTGGGTAGTCAGGAATTGGATCCTTTTTGTGTTTCTTAGTTGATTATATACCTATTTTATTCCTTTAGATGTACTAAAACATCACGTCTGCTTGTTTATACAGGGTCCACTCTCAATGGGATTTCCTATAGAAAACCGTGGAAGTCCTTTAGCAATGAACACACTCAGGAGCCACCTGGATCGTGCAAAGCATCTGCCGTTCGTGAAGCGCATCTCTGATTTCCACTTGCTTCTCCAGGTCACTACTTTCCTAGATGTAAAAGCAGATGTTCCTGCTCTGGCTGCGTGCGTGAGACACCAAGCCAAAGTACCTGAGGGCTATCAGCTTCTGATCGAGACCTTGGCTGGTCAAACATAACGTGGTTTCCAGAAAGAAGACACAATGTCATTTGGTTTACTCTCATGTCATATGTAACTTATATATGAATATCTCAGGTGTGTAAGTCTTGTTTAATTTATATGCGCTTACCTTTGCGCAAAGGGCAACAAATTTTCTTTCATCTGCCGAATCTGATCCTATGCCGATTGAAACGAAAGTCTTTTGAGAAGCTTTTAGTGGGCGCATTGCCTCGATTTTGGACGATGGATAACGTTAATGTTGCACGGCAGGGTGGAACCCTGTTGAAAGTTGGCATGCTCTGCCTAATTCATATTCTCCATTCGGTGTCACTCCATCGTCTTCCACGGTGCCCACACCATATTGGTATGTATAACCAGCCTTTCTAAAATTGAATCGGGCGTACAGAGGCCTAAATTGGACGCCCGCACCCCCCACCCCACTTTTGTCCTCCGTATTCCCTACTTTGCCTCACTTCGCTCTTTGAGTCTCACAAATGTCCAAACGGCCTTTTTTTGTCAGGTCAATCTCGTTACTTGGTTGAGTTTTTTTTTATAGTAATACGTGTATATTATGTCGTAGACATGCTGGAGTACAGAACACGTACACAGGATACAGAAAGGCCTAGAAGGACACCTAGGCCCGTACAAATTGCAGAAAAGCCCCCTAGAAATGAAGAAAATACTAAGAGGTCCCCGGGGACTTCTGCACCACCAGAACCAATCCGTCGCCCTTCTCCGTCGCCGGCAAGCCGAGCAGCACGAGAAGAGCGAACGGAATCCAACTGCGCCGAGGAGGAAGCAGCTCCATCGCCAACAAGTGGCATTAAGAACCTCGATAAAAGGAGCATCAGAGATGCCGCATGTCGCTGTGGCTCACGGGTCGGGGATCATCCCCAAGCTGGTCTTCCACCACCGAATCCGGCGCACTCCGTCGATGTAGTCGAGGATTGACACCAGATCCGCCTTCCGCCATCCGCAAAGCACGCACGGGCCACGACAACCACCGGCCAGCCTCCCGACTCAGGCCAGCGGCCGCAACCCCAGCACATCCGCCTCCATCTCCCCGACGGCACTGAAGACAACGCCGGCGTGACGCGGAAGAAGAGGAGGCCCAAAAGTCCATAACGAGATCGGCACCGACGCCTCGCCGATCTCGTCTAGACAGAGTAGCTCCAAGGCGACGCCGCGGCGGCAACCTGGAGAAGCTTATTCCGGCGACGGCGACGGCATCACCCGCACCCACCGAGAAAACCTAACTACTACACTTAAAAAAAGCTAGCTGTACAAGGATCCAGCCGGAGATTCAAACCCCCCTCCCCCTTCCGACGGCGCCGAGGCCGACGAAAGAGAGGAGGGAGGCGGAATCGCCGGCGGAACGGAGTCTCCTCTGTTTTCGCCTCCTCTCGACTGTAGCAGGGGAAAGGGGAACGGGAACGCGAAAACTCGTTACTTGGTTGAGTTCTGATGAGTGAGAGACCACTTAAAATGCTGACAGGTGGGGACGGATGACAAGGCTATTGTCGCATCTAAATGTAATCCAATGTAAAAAAAAAAATCGTGTCCCCAGCCCACCATCGCCCAGAGAAGGCCCAGCTGCAGAGAAAACCTGCCGCCGAGAAGACTCCGGGGTTGCCTGTGTTACTGCCGACTGCGATGGAGGACGAGGCGGCCAACATGCGGAGGCGAGTAGAGTCAGAACCGAAAAGGGCCTTCGGTGAGCGTCGACCTCATCAGCCTCCTGCCTCCGAGATGATGTACACTCCTCCCCTGGCGTGCGGACAACCGTTTTCTCCGGACGGTGGCGCCCCTCTAGCGATCTGCCCCTCTCAACCTCACCGTCGATGTCCTGCTCTACAAGCCGGAGAGCAAAACATCACCGTTGTTTCCAAGATCCTCGCCACGCACCATGGGCCAGCCAGACGCTTTGTCATCCGCAGTTTCCATTCCACCTACAAGGTCGATGCCAACCTCGACGAGCTCATGTTCTAATATGGACAACCGCTGCGCTCACTGCCGCCGTCCACGCTCCGGCTCGCGTCCACGCCACGGTTCGTCGGGTTCTTCACTGCCAGTTCCATAGATAATGTCACGCCCGCACTTCTTCTCCCCTCTACCCAAGAGGCTCTATCTCTGCGTCGGCATCTCAAAGGAGGCCATTGAGCGCCTGCTCAGCGGCTATACTGCGCTCGAGAGCCTTCAAGTTAAGGGGATCCACGCGTGTGGTAGCTTTCACATCGTCTCGATGACTCTCCGAACGAATTGTATGTCTTGCAGGTGGAAGAGGAGATCACTTGACAGCAGAGTACTTGATGTGTTTCACGATCTGGTCATTGAGTATACGTCTTTCTTTGAGAGATTGGTTGTACTTGATCCAGATGGTTCAACAACACAAGGTCATTGACGCACCGAAATTTACAATGTTGGACTACTCGTTTACCGAATTTTCTCAAAGTTGTTATTGGATCGATAATCGTTCAGGTATAACAATCTTTTTCTTCTCCTTCTTCAAACTCACATTTTTTCTAACAATCTTGATGTATATTCCACTGTCGCCTAAAATATCATTTCCACAAGTTTGACCCCGTCTCTACGCATAGTGAACGTCTTGGCACTAAAATCAAACGGTCCAAATATGGATGAAGTTGTTGAATTCCTTATATTATTTCCATGCACGGAGAAGCTATACATCGAGGTGAACCTCTTTTCTTGTTAAATGTTAACCACAGCGGAGTTATATTTGTTGGTATATTTTCCCAACTTTATAATAACTAGTTGGAATGTACGTGTGCAACGTACGTCTTCACAGTTATGGAGACAATTTAGAATTAGGAAAGACCGTTCAAGGGTCTACATGGATTACTTTATTTTTATTTTTCATCCGTCCTATATTTTATATTGCGAAGAAAAATACATTATTATTGTAAGCATAATGGAGTACACAAACCCTCACACCGAAACCAACATGCGCAGCGATGAAGGCCCACACATATGAGTATTTTAGACATCTCCAGGAAAATGAAAAGGATAGATCATTTGTTCTGTGGTTCGTTTTAGTAAAATTTGTACCATTGAGAGAACTCCAGATCGAACAATATGTGAGATAAACTGCCAAGTCTTAGTTGTCGGAACACAAATATACACGAAATCAAGAAAGGCAAGAGCAAGAAAGTCACACGATATAGATTAGCTCATTGCTCCAAGCATATACAACATATACAAAATTGCGGTTTAACCAAAAAATCCTTCATTGGTTTTTTATAGAAGTAGCCGACTATTGTGATAAAATGATCATTGTTTTTTAGACCAAAGGCCTAAAAGACCCGACGTTAAATTAATAACGCCACAAATGGCGACATAGGTACAAAGTGCTGAACCCAGCTTACAACTCCGAACTGCACTCACACACACAAGAACCAGGACAACCAAAGAAACTCCAACAGGACAGACGCCACCCAAGGCTACTCCGGTGAGGTTGAGAACCAGCTTGGCGGGCAAAGGTGTTGGGCCGAAGCTCGCCCTCGAGGTCGGACTGGCACACCGATGAACGCTGCACACCGTCAACACGGGCAAAGTCGTCGGGCCAAACACACCCTATCGACGAGAACGGCACACCAACACACACTGCACACCGCCGAGACCCGCTCAACGGCAGCGGAGACAGCCACCAGGGAAACATCTCCACGCTGAGGCACACCAAGGAGGTCCAAACAAGAAACGCCGAGAGAGCAGTTCAAGCAACAAGCTTTGCCGGAGGAAGTACGCCGAAGAAGACTCCGCCACCCAGCCTCCAGAGAGCTACCCACCGCGAGCTCCAAGGCGGTGTCTTCAAGAAGATCACGACGTAGAACGCCGCCACCGCCCAATCCGAAGATCTTGGGTTTTCACCCGGAGCACGAAGGAGGGCAGAGGTAAGCCACATCGGCGCCTTCAAGAAGGGAACGACGTCCACGGACGCCGCCGCCGCGATCTGGTAGAACCAAGATAAGGGTTTCCCCTCGGCATGACCTCTCCACCTCCGACACAGGGCAAGGGACACCGCCAAGGCGGCAACCACACCACTGCCGCGGAATGCAGCTCGCCAGGCACCACCCGTCCACACGGCCGTGGTCCTAGCCAGCACCAACGGAACCTTGGGCTCGCCCGCCAACCCACAAGTTCCCCTCCTTCCGGGGCCGCCGCCCCGGCATCCAGGCTCACCGGCCCCCGACGTTGAAGTGAGAAGAGGAGAGAGGGCTTCTACACTAGATTGACGGCCAGCTACCCCACGGTTACCGGCGGCGCCAGATCTGGGCGAGAACAGCAGAGCTCGGCGAGGAATCGGAGCCCCTGCCCCGTCCCATGGCCGCACTGCCCCTGGAGCCTCATTGGGAGACCTCCACGCACGCCTGCAGGACGCCGAGTCGCCGCCGTCCATGGCCGCCATGGCCGCGCCGGGCGGCCCGCCGCAGATGCGCTCCAGAATCGCCCCAACGCGCGGGACGGCCAAGCCGGGCCACCCGCGTCGCCAACCGCGCCGGCGAGCCGCCGCCGCTGTCGCCGCTAGTGCCGCTCGCAGCCACCACGCCGCCGCCGGAGCCGCCACGCCCTGCGAAAGCGCCGCGCCCCCTCGACCGTGACGCCCCGCGACGCCAACGCCGCGAGAGAGTAGAGAGGCCCTGCCGCCGCCGACGCCGCCCGGGCTTTTCCCGGCGACGCCCTCCGGCGGCGGCGAGGCGAGGGGATGGAGGAGGGGACCGGGAGGCGGCGGCGGTTAGGGTTTCGCCCTGCCGCTCGCGGGAGCGGGCAGGACGAAACGAAGCCTCGGTCCTCCTTCATAAAATGATCATTGTAGCTGTGACAAAATGATAATTACTCCCTCCGTTTTTTTAATATAAGATGTTTTAGGTGGTACACATGTTGTCTATATACACACTAAAATGAGTGAACATGTACACAAAAATGTGTCTACATACATTTATGTGCATGTGCATGTGGACAAAAGCTAAAACATCTTATATTAAAAAAAAGGAGGGAGTAGCTCATATATACACACAGGAGCCAGTAAGGGCTACCTGTTGTTCCCCTCGGTTCTTCCACCTGACAGAGAGGTAACTGCACGTTGATCACGCTGTCACTGGCCTACTGCGGATCCTTGGTGTACGACCACGACGTACATAGCAAGCCGGCCTCAAGCCTGGCGCTGTGGAGTACTCGAGTCTCAACCTAGGCGTGTCTGAGGCAAGCGTGACGCGGAGGCGAGTGTTGCCAGGGCTCTACCGGGCGCCGCCTTGGGGAGTTGAGAGCCGCGCAGGGACCGATCTCATTGGCGTCGCCACGGGGGCGCGGGGAGAGCTACGTCGGGAGGTTCTCGTGGGCGGCGGATCGAGTATTCTGAGCCGATCGTGGCCAATCCAGTCGATCCCAATTGTTTCCTCCCTGTACGTAATCCCTGTACGTGTACGAAACGATCGGTGACTTTGCGTTTTTTTTTCAATTTTAGGATAAAAACGGTTTGACCTGGTCAAAATTGTTTGGTGCTCAACATGGGGACAATCTAGATCGTTGATCAAAAATTGAACGGACAAGATTTAAAATATCCCACCATGTTTGCTCTTTTAATAGTAGTATAGACAAATGCAATGTTCAAAATTGTATCTAGACACTACAACTAAAGATGTAGGCATTGTGCTTCATATTTTCTCTTCTTTTGCAGACAATGAAAGACCTGAAAGTGAAAAATGTGCTGCAATATTAAATGAACAAGCCTATCGAATACCATGATCTCCATCTCACAGAAATTATTTTCAACGACTACCGAGGCACCACACATGAGATTAAATTTAGCAAGTTACTTGTTCAAAACGCAAGTGTGCTCAAGGTAATGAGTTTTACCGTCAATTTAGCATGCCATATAAACGGTATGCTAATCAACATAGACGGCTACAACCGAATGACAAAGGTTCTGAAGAAGATGACATTCATTTTGAAAGAACATGTATCAACATAATCAGAAGAATTCATTGCAAGCAAATAGATGACTTGTGGGTGGCTGATCTCTTTGCAGATGCATTAAACTGGAGAATGCATTACTTGTAACATTTAAATTTAACCTTGTAATATTTGAATTTAAACCTTATAATGTACGTGGCAGACATGAAGGAATTCCATGTCAATTGTTTGGGACTGGAAGCATTGAACTGGAGAATGCATTACTTGTAATATTTAAATTTTAACCTTGTAATATTTGAATTTAAACCTTGTAATATACTCCATGTCGCAGACAATGCTTGTCGGTGCCGCTAGGAAGGAGCTGCGACTAATCGTGTGGTGAGAGAGATAGAGAGGGAAAAGAGAGAGCTTCTGTTAGGAGAGACAAGAGCAATACACGACATCGATTGAAGGACGGTGCTCTTATTCTGGGAAATCTAAACAACGAAGGGTCTTTAGTTTTTTTCTTTAACTATACAGACTAACCCAAAATTTAAGTTTTTTTTTACATGCCCAAAATTTAAGTTGAAAAAAGGGCAAAAATCCAGATCCCAATTTTAGATTTCCCACAGAATAAAAAGAGGCATCTAGCAAGTACCGTAGGACTAGGAGTAGTATTTCATCTGGATTCCGGACAAAATAGCTGCAAGTGGGTCCCACTTGATTGCGACGCGCGGCGGTATATCATACGTTCCCCGTTCCAAAAATTGCCTACCATCGGAGATCAAACCTAGGGGTGGGCACATAAACCGAGAACCGAAAGCCGAACCCATATTAACCGACACCGAAGCCGAATTGACTGGAATCGAGAAATTCGGTTGGAAATTCGGTCGTTAGTTCTCAATAACCGAAATTACTTCGGTGCATTCGGTTTTAAAGTTTGATTGACCGAACTGGCCGAAGTGACATGTATTCCAGCCCAACAACTCACTCCTTAAGGCCCGTCAAGCTCCTAATGCTCCCGCAGCCTCCAGCCCACTCACGATCTGATTTCTTGTGAAGTTCGCATGTCATCTCTCCCGTACAGACCCCAATTCCTCTCCTCCAACCGGTCAGATCCCGCACGGCTGCAGCTGCATACGGCAGTACGGCACAACCCTAGGTCGCCGCCCCATTCGACACCTCTGACCCCTCCTTCTCCGCGTCTCTCCACCGCGGCAAGCAGCTGCATCCCTCGAGGAAGAAACCTTTTCGTGACTCCTCATGGCGCACCTGGCTTCCATCTCTCCCTTTCCTTGTGTGCATCAATCACTCCGTTTTTGGTAGTGTTCATCGATCTGTTTTTGCTACTATCTATCCGTGTTTATTTTCTTCTTTCGTTTCGTGGGATTCTGCTCGGTATATTCGGTAAAAACCGAATCCGAACCGAAATATTCGGTGGACCGAAGTATCGGTTCCTGTTTTCTATTAGGACCGATCGGTCATCAATTTCACTAAACCAAAATTTCGAAACACCCGATTAACCGAACCGATCGGTTCGATCTAACCGAACGCCCACCCCTAATCAAACCGACTTTGGAGAGTTCGAGTGGGCCCCGTCTCCTGTGTAGGATTCTCTATTTATTCTGCGTTCCCGCAAGGGTTAGGAGACAACGAAGCGAGACCAAACCCCAAAACCCTCGCCCCTCCCAATCTCCCATCCTCGGATCGATCCCCCCCTATCCGGCGGCATGGAGCAGGCGCCGATAGAGCTCGAGGTCGGGTGGCGCGACATGGAAGCCGGCGTAGTCAGGCTCAAGCGCATCCTCCACAACGAGGACCTCGAGAGCTTCAGCTCCGAGGAGTACATCCATCTCTACACGTACGCCTCTAATCTTTTTCTCTGCGCGTTTTTGGGTGATTTGGTTGGGATATCCGATCTGATCTGATCTGCATTGTGGCAGGACGATATTCAACATGTGCACGCAGAAGCCGCCGCATGACTACTCGAAGCAGCTCTACGACCGCTACAAGAAGACCCTGGAAGAGTATACCAAAATTACCGTACGTGCGCGCGGTTCTTAATCTCAATCTCAGTTTGTTTGTTATAGTTCTAGGATTTGAGGTCGATGCCACATCTATGTTTGCTGTCATGTGCGATGAATCCTTACGGCTCTTGAAAATAGGGTCGGTCGGTTATGAGTTGTGAACAATTTCCCCCTATTTGTTGCGCGATCGATTGGTCAAGTTTCTGTCGCAGCATACGGTTCTTATGCTGATCCTGTAGTGGTAGTTTTTTTCCTTTCATGTGTGTGATTAGTTACTGGTGACTCGTGAATCTGTGATTGATGCCATATGCGCCACTACCTGTTTGACATATATGTCTATGATGGAGCAAAATAGACCGATTCTATATTTGTTTGTTGCGTGATGTGCTCTTGGTCGTCATAGATGAATTGCGCTCTCCTCTTAACGAAAACCGCTTCTATAATATACTGGAAAGTTGTAATGGTTCTTAACTATAGTTGCATGTACAAGATTGGTTCTGCACTGGATATTTAGTTGGATTAGCGCTTGGTAACAACTGTTGCACCTGACACTATCTCAACATGATTTAGCCCTGTTTCTTAATTTCCTTTGTGATCATGAGGACTTACTTGTGTGGTCATGTAGGTCTTACCCTCGTTGAAGCAGAAACACGGTGAGTTTCTGCTGAGGGAACTGGTGGAGAGGTGGAAGAACCACAAGGTGATGGTCAGGTGGTTGAGCAGGTTCTTCCACTACCTAGACCGGTACTACGTTTCACGCAAGTTACTTCTGCCGCTCAGAGAACTCGGCCTGACTATCTTTCATGATCAGGTAAGTTCCTTGAATAATATTTTGTCTAAGCCTCTCTGTTGAGGGCCAGTTTAGTTTGCTGATTTGAACATGAATTGGTTGTGTTGCCCTTCATAGGTTTTCAACGAGCTAAAAACAACACTGGCAACTATTGTTATTGACATGGTAGGCCCTGCCCTCTGCTATTTTGTTTCCTTCTTCTGGAACACTTTTATGTAGAGGACATTAAAATCATTCTTGGTCCTGCAATTTCCTTCAACAGGTCAATGATGAGAGGGATGGCCAGCTTATTGACCGTGCCCTTGTGAAGGATGTCCTTGATATCTATGTTGAGATTGGGCGCGGTAGTCTGGGTCTTTACGAGCTTGATTTTGAACAAGCTTTTTGCAAGGGTACTGCAGATTACTATTCTAAGAAGGCACAAACCTGGATGTTGGAGGACTCTTGTCCTGAATACATGTTCAAGGTTTCCTCGTGACTAATATTATATAATTGCAACGGAGTGTAAGGATACCTTCTGATTGGTTCTTTGTTGCATAGGCTGAGGAATGCTTACAAAAAGAGAAAGAACGAGTGGCGCATTATTTGCATGCTTCAACTGAACCAAAGTTGCTAGAGGTTTGTATCAGTTATTATCTCTTTATTGTATGTTTGTTTTCTAAATAGGTTCCGCATGTAGTCTTTACGGAGAAAATATTGTGCAACTGAAGTTTCTCATTTTAACCCCATTGGTTACAGGATACTATGTTAGAGCTCATAACTAGACGGGCCGACCAAATTCTGAATAAGGAGAACTCTGGATGCAGGGTGTTGCTTTTAGATGGAAAGGTTTGATGGAAAGTAGATTTATTCCTTCCACGCTTAAAACGTGTAATAGATGTACTAAAAATTTGCTGCTCATCTTATTTTCATGTAGACCGAGGATCTATCAAGGATGTATAGGCTCTTTTCTAAGATGGAGGATGGGCTGTCTCAATTATCAAAAGTATTCAAGGAGGTATCAAATCTATACCTCATCCTATGCTTATATACGTTACACCCTTAAAACAGTGGTATCTGATCAATATGCTTACTTCTATGTAGCATGTCAATGAAGAGGGTGTGTCCTTGTTGAAACAAGTAACTGATGCTGCCAACAGCAGAAAGGTGAATCATTATGTCTCTCCCCTCTGTTCTATATCTTATCTGTGTTAGACCTTGATTTAGTTTGCATATATTCATGTTCTTGCTTGAGTAACTCTTAATTAAGTTTTTTGAAAGTTTTGTGTGAATAAATGTCAAAATTGTGCTGTAATTACTCTAGACTTAGTTTCGTTTGTTTCAAGGATGATTGTATCACTTTTTAAAGAGAATTTTGGTGTTCTGAATCTCATTTAATGCTAGTCTTGGCATGAACTATTTGTTCCTAAAAATATTATTACATGATTACATACCAATCCATGATAAATCTTCACAACGTGGTGAGCATTTGTTTAAGATTCAGTATCGAAATACTCCTTTTAGCTTAGACTTGTTCGACAGCTTTACTATTAAATTTCATAGGCCGGCCATGCACTGTGTACTTATGTGGAAATTTCCAGTTTTTCATCGTGCCCAAGTTGTCCTTTTATGTAGAATAGCCATTCTAGTGAGCAGTCACATGATGCACAACATTTTTCTAACCAAATTATACAATTTTTACACTGCATATGTACAGAATGAAAGGAAGGAAGTAGCGTGTTCACTGGAGCAGGTGAGTGTTTGATATAACTTCGCTTTTAACTAGCTTATGTTGCCTTTTGCTTTTATTCCTAACAATGGTTTACTGCTGATTTTAGGATTTTGTCCGGAAAGCCATTGAGCTCCACGACAAACAGCTAGCATATGTCACCAACTGTTTCCAAAACCACACAGCATTTCACAAGGTTTTGTATACTTCCAATATCATACTCTTTCTTAAGTCAACTTAATTGTATGCCTAAACCTGAGCTAATGTGTTTGCCACACTGTATCTATGCTCAGGCTCTTAAGGAGGCGTTCGAACTTTTCTGTAACAAAGATGTCGCTGGCTGCAGTAGTGCTGAATCGCTTGCAGCATTCTGTGATAACATCTTACGGAAAGGTGGAAGTGAAAAGCTAAGTGATGAAGCTGTAGAAGAGACCCTTGATAAGGTACAGCCACTGCAATTCTGTTCCCCTCAAATTTACAATATGTTCTGCTTAATTCTGACACTTGACTGTCCCCAGGTTGTGAACATTCTCACATACATTAGCGATAAGGATCTCTTTGTTGAGTTTCACAGGTTCGTAATTTCTATTAGTTGAGTGTCACAACACTATGGATATTTAATATGTTTCTGAAGGTTGAAACCTACCCGGAAAAAATTGTGTTGCAGGAAGAAGCTTGGAAAGAGATTGCTCTTTGATAAGAGTGTCGACAACGAACATGAGCGAAGCCTTCTTTCCAAGCTAAAGCAGTACTTTGGGGGACAGTTTACTTCAAAGATGGAGAAAATGCTCACTGATATGGAAACTGCAAGACACCATCAGATAAAATTTGAAGAATACAAGCGCATAAATTATCCAGAATCATTTCCTAAGGTAGATGTGAGTGTTACTGTTCTGACGTCAGGACAATGGCCAAGTTACAAAACCTTCAACATAAATCTTCCTTCGGAAATGGTATGTACACTGATTTGCTATCTATTATATAGAGTAATTAATTGTCTACCATAGTTAAACTTGCAAATGATAATTCAGGTTACTGTCACGAACCTATTGGAAAGGATAAATAGGATCAGGAATAAGGAACATTATATACACAGGGATGATGAACTAGAGGGGATTGTCATCATTCTTCCTTTACGTCTAACAGTCTAAACTATGTAATTAACCTGATTTAATTCATAATTCTACAATTTGAATGAGCTGCTGTACAAACTATGATTTAATAGATAATTATATAATTGGCACCATCTAGAGTCTGCTTGGTGGATGTGGGCTTCTAATTCAGAAATTATTTTGACACCCCAGATGCATTGTGATGTGATACTTTGTGGTAGCTATAATATTGAGGTGCTATTAGCCCATGTATCGGATTGGTCTAACTTTACTTATGGTTTCAGATTCAATGTGTGGAGGCTTTCAAGAACTATTATAACTCCGAGCAGAAACACAGAAAGCTTAATTGGATCTATTCCATGGGAAATTGCAACATCGTTGCAAAGTTTGACACAAAAACTATCGAGCTGATTGTCACTACATATCAGGTTCGATCAATATCCAGTACAACTTCTCGTAGCTATTTTTTACTAGAACATAGTATTTATTTCTTACCATTCCTTGTTTTGGCCAGGCTGCACTTCTGCTTCTGTTTAACGAATTTGATCGACTAAGTTACGCTGAGATTGTGACGCAACTAAACCTCCCCGATGACGATGCTGTGCGCCTGCTCCATTCGCTCTCGTGTGGGAAGTACAAGATTCTTGAGAAAGAGCCAAGTAACCGAACAATTTCTCGAAGTGACGTGTTTGTGTTCAACCGCAAATTCACTGATAAAATGCGGAGGATAAAGGTGCATTTCCTAATTTCTGTTTCCCTGCTTTGTTTCTTCTTCCTGTTGCTTTGGTCCTTCGGAGTTTGTTGTACAAAATAAACTGACAGCAATGTGTTCTGTCCAGGTACCGCTTCCTCCAACTGACGAAAAGAAAAAGGTAATTGAAGATGTCAACAAGGACAGGAGGTTCTCAATCGATGCATCCATTGTGCGCATTATGAAGAGTCGCAAGTCCATGAGCCATCAGCAGCTCGTAGCAGAATGCGTGGAGCAGCTCAGCCCCATGTTCAAGGTTCTTTGATGAAACTCCCTCTAGTGAATTTAGCTTTTGAACACTGCACACTTCTATGTGATACTTACTAGTCTTTAATTGTCTCTGTTGCAGCCTGACATCAAAATTATCAAGAGGAGGATTGAGGATCTTATCAGCAGGGAATACCTGGAACGTGACCTCGAGAAGGCCAACACCTACAACTACTTAGCTTGATTGGTTGAGCAACAACTTGCTGAGTTTCGCCTGGAGGTTTTTCAAGGATTTCTTCAATCGTCTCTGTTGATATCTTGTAGCCATGCCGAGACAGGGCTGGTTTCGTCTTGTACATTGTTGACGACAAGGGAACGTTCATATGTAGGAAACAGTAGCAAATCTGGGTTAGCTTGGAGCCTTACCGTTTTCGGTTGCTTAGGTCGGTCCATAGAGTAAGTTCTACACGGTGTGAAAGTGAAACAAGTTTTACATGATGGAATATTACCGAATTGCTTGAACATCTTGTCCGATTTTTTATGCCTCCTATATTTTCAGTTATCCAAGTAGTAATACTATCATATACAGTATATGTTGTGTGTTATTATTCAGGCTACATATATTATCTATTAACTAATGAAAAGAGTAATGAACGCTAGACATAGTAGATCATGCCGACTTCGATTAGGCTGATGTGCGGTATGTTGAGCGCCACGGCGGGGCCCCTGCAGTTCTTCCGGAGGAAGTTGTATGCGACGTCGATGGCGAACTTCTTGAAGACGTTGGAGCTCTTCCTTGCCTTGATGTACGAGTGCCCCATGATGTATGCCACGCCGGCGTGCTTGGCCTCGATGATGGCGCTCAGCTCTTCCTTAACCCTGGGGTCAACGTGCTCGCCGGCCACGTCTGAGATCTCGAACCGGACGCGCCGTCGGTTGGGCGACTCGGACTCGTACATGTTGTGCAGCGACTGGAGCGTATCCGACTTGTCGCCGTCCGTGGCGGCTGTGGCCGCTCGCACCACGACGCTCTCCTCGTCCTCAACCGGCTCCCGTATGAGGAGCCCCGTACGCCCGAGGTCGGTGGGGCGCGTGACCACGGTCATCCTGCCCTCGACCGCCGACGCGGCGCCGTCGCTGTTGCGGGCGGCGGCCTCAGCTGCCTCCATCTGCACGAACTCGGCGATGCGGAGAACGAGGTCGTTCTCGAAGTCGCTGCTGTCGTCGCCGAGCACGTCCTTGTAGCCGTAGCGGACGACGCAGCGGTACATGTGGAAGTCACGCGGGCCGATGCGGCCGACCAGGTGCCGCTCCTCCGGCCGGACGTGTGGGATGGGCACGGCCTTGACGCACACGAAGACGAGCACCTGGTGGAACGCCGGGAGGTTGGTGACGAAGTGCGAGAAGACGGCCGGTACGCCCGTGGCGAGCTCGCTGTAGATGAGGCCGATGCCGGGCACGCGCACGATGCCGAGGCTGGGACCCAGCGCGTGGATCCACCTCAGGGACACCTTGTTCTGGACGTCGAACGTGTGCTTCAGCCGCGTGCCGTAGTGCCACACGTACATGATTGCCACGAACACGAGCGACAGTGCCAGCGGCAGCCACCCGCCCTGTGGCACCTTCATCAGGGCCGCCGACAGGTACCCCGCCTCCACGACGCCGAAGGCCAGAAGGAAGAGGGTCGCCAGGATGAAGCCTTGCTGCCACACGAAGACGATCACCAGCGACATGAGAAGCGTGGTCACCAACATCACACCGGCGCACGCCATTCCTGCAAGCAAATTTGTATCAGTGTTTCACTCTCGATTGACAGGATCAACTCAACTCAATGTGACGACGTCTGTTGGCTTCATTAAAACTTACCGTATGCGTTTCCGATGAGCATGGTGTCGCGGAAGCCGACGGTGACGGCGAGACACACGAGCATGAGGATCCAGTTGATCTCGGGGCTGTAGATCTGGCCGTGCATGCGGCTGGAGGTGTGGACGATCTTGACGCGCGGGAAGCAGCCCAGTGCGGTGCACTGCCGCACGATAGAGAAGGTGGCCGAGATCACCGCCTGGCTTCCCACGATCGCCGCCAGCGTCGCGATCACCAGCACCGGCCAGAACAGGCTCCCTGCACCAAGATTTCATTCACGTCGGTTGGTCGTGCAAAATCAACCTTGCTGCTTATAAATAGCTCATGTGAATGCCTGGTGAGTAAATCTCTTTTAATTACTGGGTATGGACTGGAAGAAGATGAAGTGGATGTCGCAGCCCGGAGTTTTGGAGAGGAAGGCCGCCTGCCCCATGTACTGAAGCACCAAGCACGGATAGATAAGGCCCACAAAGGCTACCTGTCGTGGACATGACATCGACGGTTCATGATACTACCTCTTAATTAACCGAGCGGAATCCTTAAATACCCTTAAGGAGGCATGCGGATATACCCTTATGGATGTGGCTGTGAAGTGGCCAAGGTCGGCAAACATAGCCTCTGTGCCTGCATAGATTGAAATGTGCAAATCAATAATACTCAATCATTCCGGTTTAAGAAACAAATACAAATAAGTCGGTTCATGTGTTTACCTGTCATGGATAGTAGCACTCCTCCAAGTGCAATCCAGCCTTCTCTGCCGGTCCTCAGGAAGAACCTGACAAGATACGTCGGAGAGAGCGCGTAGAAAACCCTGGGGTTCCACACGACGATGTTGTAGACGCCGAGCCCTCCCAAGCAGAGGAGCCAGACGATGACGACGGGCGCGAACAGAAAGGCGACGCGCTGCGTCCCCCAGTGCTGCAGGGTGAAGAGGCCCACCAGCACGATGCACGACAGGATCACCACCTCACCTGCTCTTGTTTCATTTGCAGCAAATCAGCAATGATGTGTGGTTAATTGCTGCAAGAAGTAAAATTGTAAACGCTTACCGTTTGTCAAAGCATGGCAATGGACTTGCAAGCCAGAGAAGGACGAGAGCACTGGGAGATACACGTCAGTCAGATCCGACAAGGTCAGCAGGCATTGACATCAAACTAAATAGCAGCTAGCTAGCAAACTGAAATGGAAATTTCACGCACGCACCGGACATCGCCGGCGTGAGGACGCCGTCGCCGATGACCAGCGACGCGCCGAAGAGGACCGTGAGGAGCAGGAACGTCCGAGACTTGCTGTGCTTCTCGAGGAAGTGCCTGAACCCCCTGAGGATGGGCGTGTCCTGTGCCGTGTAGCCTGGCTTGTAGTAGGTGGAGAGCTGCTCGTCGGCGGCCTGCTGGTTGGGCATCAGGCTGAACTTGGCGTGCCGTACCAGCAGTGAGTAGAGCGCGAACGTGCCCCCTTCGCCGTTATCGTCGGCGCTAAGGACGATGAAGACGTACTTGAGGAGAGGGATGAGGGTGATGGTCCAGAAGACGAGGGAGAAGACGCCGAAGATGATCTCCTCGTCCTCGAACCGCCGGAGCGAGCCGGAGAATGTGCTCTTGTACACGTACAGAGGCGACGTGCTCAGGTCGCCATACACCACGCCGCAGCTCTGGTACGCAAGGAGCAGCACGTGCTTGTAGTAGGATCTCCAGTGCCGCTGCAGCATCCATCGATATCATTCGTTTTACTCGTTAGCGAACAGAGAAAGACCACGTTCGCTGGAATCGACTGATTAATTACATGTTTATCGGGACTCTGGAGTCAGAGCTACGCTGTGTGACTCAGTCGTAAGCTATTTTTAGTGGGGGTGTTAGGAAATATTGGTGGATCCGTAAGTGTAGCCTCACTCAGTATCCGTAACCATTATTAGCAGAATTCAGTGAAGAATATCGTGGCCGTGGTATTCATGAATATGTACTTTCGACCCTTTCATCCATTGAATGTTCTTGTTTGTCCTCTTGCAAATCCAGAACGCCGGACAAATTTAGCACGTCAACTTTAGAGCACAAATCCCCAGCAAAATAAATAAATACTCCCTCCGTCCAAAAAATAAGTGTCTCAAGTTTGGCAAAAAAGTGGATGTATCTATACATGAAACTGTCTAGATACATCTTTTTTGTCAAACTTGAGACACTTATTTTTGGACGGAGGAATACATGACTACATGAATACATATATTGCAAACTCATCGCTGGATGTATGTATTGTACGCAAGAGCAACTGCTAGAATTAAAAGAAAATCACTTGGACATGGAATTCGACTATACAATTTGTTCATGACACAAACATGTGAGAATCAGGTTTCCTGATCGTCAATCATGTGCTCAGATCGGTAATGGATACGAGATTGAAACCTCGAAAATACATGATGGTACCATTCCCCGATGAGGTGGGACAAGAAGGATAGCTCACTCACCGGGTTTCCATGCGGATCGTCGTCGGGGTACACGCCTGTGATGTTCTCCGGTGAGAAACCCCTCTCGCAGTACACGAACTGCATTTTATTCAAGGATGAAGGGGGTCGGGAGTTCCGGCCCGGAGCCCTGGACACACAGCACGCGTACTACGGCTCGTACTCACTGCGTTTTTCAATTATGCATGTTGTGTCCCCGCTGTTTTTATTCGTGTAGATGGATGCGCTCGCAATCAGAGTTCTTGGAGTCTTGCGGATGAGTTTCGTGCCCGGAGAGAAATGTGGGAGGAGGGAGACCGCTCCCGATTTCGTAGGAGGATGTTGGCTGCATCCAAGGTGAAATTCATAGCTCTCATCGCCCCGTTGGTGTCTAGACATTTCTGCACTCCCCAAACGTAACTCATGAGACGAACAAAGTGTGGGGAGCTGTTTGACTCAGTCGTAGGCTATTTTTAGAGCGGGTGTTAGGAATTAGCGGTGGATCCCTAAGTGTAGGATTACTCAGTGTCCATAACCATTAGCTAGTTATGAGCTAGTTCTACGTGGTATGCATGCTCAGTGTTTAATGATATCCTCCAAAGGCTCAGCTATCCACAGTCGCAGGATTCAATGAAGAATTTTGTGGTCGTGGTACTCATGAATGTTCCTTCCATCCACTGGATGTTCTTGTTTGTCCTCTTGCAGTCGGTACTACCATACTAGCATAACATTCAAATCCAGAACGCCGGACAAATTTAACACATCAACACATTAGAGCACAAAATTTCCAGGAAAATGAATAAATACGTTATTGCAAACTCATTGCTAGATGTATGTACGTATGAGCAACTATCCGGAAAAAAATCCACCTAGATATGGAATTGCACTACGATTTGTTCATGACACAAACATGTCAAAATTAGGTTTCCTGATAGTCAATTATGTGCTTAGATCGGTAATGGATACTCGAGATCAAAACCTCGAAAATACATCATGGCACCATTTCCCCGACGAGGAAGGGCAAGGAAAGGATGGCTCACTCACCGGGTTTCCATGTGGGTCGTCATCGGGGTAGACGCATGTGATGTTCTCCGGCGAGAAACCCCTCTCACAGTCCATCGACTGCATTTTATTCAGGGATGAAGGGGTCGGGTGTTCCGGTCCGGGCACAAAACACACGAACTATGGCTCGTACTCACTCTGTGTTTTGGTTCTGCATGCTGTGTCCCATCTGTGTGCTATTCGTATGGATGGATGCATTGGCAATCAGAGTACTTGGAGCCTTGCGGATGAGTTTCGAGTTCCGGAGAGAAACGTGGGAGGAGAGAGAGCGCGCTCCCAATATTTTAGGAGGATGTTGGCACTTCTATGTTGGCTGCATGTAAAGCTGAAAGTTCTAGCTCCCATTGGCCCGTTGGGGTTCAGACACTTATGCACGTCCCAAACCGAACTCATCAGACAAACAAAACTATAGGGAGCTAGCAGCGTTTTGGATCCCGGGATGCACCCTTTATTGAAAATGCATTTTAAAATGTCAAAAAAATATTAAGGATGTTCGCGCGTCCAACTTCACATAGTCTGTGTTTCAAAAATCGTTTCGTCAAAACTAATATTTTTTCTGGTCTGTGTTAAAAGATAAAATTCAGTGCTAAAATAAGACTTTTACGAGACAATTTTTTTGACTTTTTACACATGCCATAAAAATGTCTTCTCGCGTAAAAAAAATTGCGCACATAGAATTTCGAGGTGTGTGCATGGATTCATTACAATTTTGAAAAGCCATCACCGTTTACTTGCTCTGTTCACTTTTTATTTTATTTTTATTTCTGCTCGTGCTCATTCCCAACGGAACTTACACTTTTTTTTTTGAAGCGAAGGACCGTAAGGGAAACCCCTACGGTAAGGATTTTATATATATATAGAAAAACCAGCAGTTTTTCTTACAGCTTCAAAAAGGTGGGGCAAACTATGGAGGGAGGAAGGGAAATAAAACAAGAAACAAGGTAGCCATCTAAGAAAAAGTATCTAAAATCCAAACAAGCAAAGTCTGAGCTAGAGAGTCTTTCACTCTATGTTTATGCAGAAGCAAATCCGATTGGAGGTGAACTTTCCAACTCGCCAAAGAGGGTTGTAGGTCTTTGAATATGAAGTCATTTCGGCTCTTCCAGATGTTCCACATAGCGCATGTGACAATCTCCATAAAGCAAGGGCCAGCAAACGTTTTATTAGCTCTGACAAGACGCCGTGAGATAGGCAGGGAGCAATCCCAGGTCACACCAATGAAATTCCAGCAATCGCGAGCGTACTGACAGGAGAAGAAAAGGTGGTCTCTGTCTTCCAGTAGCAATGTATCACAGAGAACACAAGAGGGCCCTCCTTGTATCTGCCAATGTTTTCGAAGCATTAGATCTTTAGTATTCAGTCTGTCCCGTTGAAGTAGCCAAGCAAAAACTCTGAGCTTGGGCATGAGTTTGGACTTCCAGATGGCCTGTAAGGAGGGGTCGACAACCAAGTGCGAGAAGAGGAAGCTGTAGAATTTCACAGAGGTGTAACTTGACGTCCCCCAGGGAAAAGTTCTGATATCCGGCTCAGCTAGGTTCAGATTTAAGTCAGCTAACACTTCATTGATTTCTTGCAGCTCCAGAAAAGCTTCAGGAGAGAGGGGCAAGGCAAACTGAACCTGAAGATCATCCATTTGGGACATACTAAAGACCGAAGCATCTTCATTCTCCGCATAAGAGAAAAGCCTGGGGTATTGGTCACATAGCAAACCCTGCCCGTGCCAAAAATCTTTCCAAAAGAGTGTTGACTGTCCATTGGAGATTGTGGAGCGAGTGATGCTTCTATAAATTTCAACAAGCTTAAAGATATCCTTCCACCAAAATGATCCTCTGATCGACTGCGCCTGTGGCGGTGAATCCGTGTCATAAAGAGACCAAACAAGTTTAACCAACGAGATATCTGCTTTACTGAAGAACTTGTGGAGTTGCTTTAGGAGAAGTGCATTATTCTGAACTTCAAGGTTCAGAATGCCAAGGCCACCATATTTTTTCGGACGGCAAACGAGAGACCATGCAGCAAGGGAGTTGACAGAACTCGAATCTTCCTCCTTGGCCCATAGACAGTGCCTCCGATATTTATCAAACGGCTTCAGGATCGCTTTGGGTAGCTTAAGAGAGCAGAGGAAATGAAGTGGCAGCGAAGAAAGCACTGAGTTAATAAAGGTCAGGCGGCTGCCGTAATCCAAGAAACGAACGCTAGCGTTAAGTCTCCTTTGCACTTGATCAACCACCGGCGACAGATCCTGGACAGAAGGTCGAGATGCACCTAATGGAAGCCCAAGGTAGGTGAACGGGAGAGACCCAGTAGCACAACCAAACACAGCAGCGAGCTCAGCGAGGCGATCAGCATCAGTGTTGATAGGCATGAGACATGACTTGGTGTAATTAACCCTGAGTCCAGTGGCTAAGGAGAACGTGTGCAGCAGATTCTTGAGAGCAAGTAGCTGATGCGGGCAGGCTTGCAAGATTAGTAGAGTGTCGTCAGCGTATTGAGCAATGGGGAAATCTGCACCCGGGATGGGGAGAGGCGGGTGTAGCTGGCCCGACACGACAAGGTCATTGACCATGGACTGTAGCAGATCAGCACCGGCCACAAACAAAACAGGAGAAAAAGGATCGCCTTGACGCACACCACGCTTGCAGGGGAATTTTCTCCCCGGCACACCGTTGAGCAACACAGCGGATGTACCAGAAGAGAAGATGCATCTAACCCAATGCAGCCAACGATCATCGAAACCCCAACAATGCAGAATTTTGATGATTGCTTCATGCTCAATAGTGTCGAATGCTTTTGCGAAATCCAACTTCAAAATCACCACCTCATTCCTAGTCTGTTTGCATTGGTGAATGTATTCATATGCCCAGCCGACGCAATCCTGAATAGTGCGGGTCTTGAGAAAACCGTACTGATTTATATGGACCAGATCGAGGATGCGTTTTTGCAGACGATTAGCAAGCAGTTTCGTCAGGATCTTCAGGCAAGAATTAAGAAGAGAAATCGGACGAAAATCATTAGGGCCAGTCGGAGAAGGAGTCTTGGGGATGAGGGTGATAAACGCATCATTTATACTCTGTAGATTCAGTTTCATCTCCCAGAATTCCTCGCAGAGCCGGTAAAAATCAAAGCGAATGACAGGCCAGCACACTTTGAAGAAGAGACCAGAGAAGCCATCGGGGCCGGGTGCTTTATCACTTGGGTAGTCAGCTATGATAGCATCAATTTCAGCATGGCTAAACGGGGCAGATAAATCATGTAAGCCATCTCGAGGGTGCACATATGCAGAGAAATCAAAAGTCTGATCTATAGGAGTCGACACCCCTAATCTCTCCTTAAACGAGCTCCATAAAATGCCAGCTTTACCTTCATGGTCCGAGACCACTGATCCATCTGGTGTAGTCAATGAAGCAATACAATTATGCCTATACCGTATAGTAGCCATAGAATGGAAGAATTTGGTGTTCTCCCCACCAAACTTTGCCCAACGTACTGTACATCGTTTTTTCCAATACTCTTGCTTGTAACCAAGGAGAGATTTAAGCTTGTGTTTAACAATATTTCGAAAGTTCCATTCTGTAATGTGAAGAGGGCGCAGTTCCTCAAATTCATCCAGGAGTAGGATAGTTGAGTTACAATTATCAATCAACCGGGAAATAACCGAAATGCTTGTACTCCAAATACGGAGAGCTTTTCGTAACAGCTTGAGCTTAGCCGACAAACATCTAGCTGCATCGCCAGGGCAGTGGATTGCCCAAATGCGTTTTACAACCTCCATAAACCCGGGCATCTTGACCTAGTGATTCTCAAAGCGAAAAATCGCCGCCTTGGGGATGGCCGTACCAATCGAAATCACACAGGGAGTGTGATCCGATGTAGGTCGAGCTAGCGGTCTAACCATGGTGTCAGGGAATTTCAGAGTCCAAGCGGGGGAGGTAAAGAACCAATCTAACTGAACTAACAGCGGATCAGCTTGCATATTGCTCCACGTAAAACAACGACCTTTTATCGGTAGCTCGATTAGCCCAAGATAGCTAATAATCTCATTAAAGGTGGCGATATCCTCCATATTAGCACCCGGCCGATTGCGACTGTCAGAGTATCGATAGAAATTAAAGTCACCGAGGAGGATCCACAGGGTGTCATCATCAATATCCAAATGAAAAAGCCAAGCCACAAAATTTTCCCGCTCAATCCCTTCGCACGGCCCATAAACATTCACAAGAATAAAACTTTCGGCCGAGCTAGTGGAGGTGAATGAAATCGCGATCGCAAAACTTTCCTGAAGAATGACCTGGCCCACGAACTTGTTTCCGACCCAAACAACTAGCAGCCCACCCGACGCACCCTCAGAAGGAATATATGCAAACTGGTCAAAACGTTGAATGAACTTACTATCAATATGAGTATGTTTCGTTTCCTGAAAACACAAGATGGACGCCGAACTCTCATCAACTTTATCTCTCACCAGCGGCCATTTATCCGGATTATTAAACCCTCTGATATTCCAGCAAAGAATGTGCCAAATATAATTCAATCGATTAAGACTGGGACGAGGCATAGTTTAACAGCAGCAACAAAACAGGTTCAGACTGACAGAGCACACAATAAGTTCAGAGACCAAACAAGGCTTAATCTTCACGTCCTTTCAGAAGCTGCTCTGGAGTCAGCACCATCGGATCAATGCCACATTCTTCAATTCCGAGACGTTGTATTTCAGCCATTTGCAGCACTTCAGGAGCAGATGCTTTGGGAACCTTGGAGACCTTGCGATCAATATCACATTCTTCAATCCCCAAGCGCTGCATCTCCGTGATTTGCAGAACTTCTGGAGGGATGGCCTTAGTGACCTGGGATATCTTGCGGTTGTTGACACTAGCAGAGGGGGCATCAGCCTTGAACCCATTATTGATGTGACGGGGGGAGCGCCGGACTTGAGAGCTTACAGCCGGAGGGGAGCCTTACAGGATCGGCGACGGCCACTAGGAAAGGAATCCTCCCCAAGAAGAGGCGCACTTGGATTCATAGTGTCATCCGCAGCGGCATCCAGTTCAGAGATGAGCATGCGACCAGCCGGAGCATCAGCAGACATCAGACTATCAGGTAATTCAGCTTCAATCAGAACAGGTGAGGGGGAGTCCTCCAGGAGCAGGAGGCGCGAGACTCCAAAAATAATCATCAAATTGGACCACGGCCCCACCAAGATGGGCCTAAAGTGAAGCCCCAGACCCAGCACGGCCCAGTTAACAGCATCAAGCAGCATGCCCAACTGATCAAGGAACAGGTTCTGCACATCCAGTTCAGCAACAGCAACAGGAACTTGTTCAGCAGACAACAGGGAACGAGTGGCAAGCTTGCACGCCATCCAGCCTAGGAAGTGCAGGAATGAAGGCCAGAGGGGAACCTCCACTGAACGTGTACCACCAGCATGAGCAAAAGACCACAAAGAATTAGCTTCATATACTGAATCTTTACTGATTTCCATAGTCACAATATCATGTTCTGACTCTGGGCTACTGTCCAAATCTTGAGAAATACGGGTAAGAGCATCATCATCCTTTTTCAGCAAGAAAGTTTGAGATGCACCACCGGCCCCGACAAAAGCAGAACCTGAGCCCACAATGCCAAGCACAACGTTATCTGTTACTTTTTCAGCCTCAACAATATGCTCATTCAAGGTTTCCAAGGCATCATCCGACTCATTATTCTCAGCTTGCCCACCATCCATCATAGCCGGGAATGAATGTTGTGCTAGAAACTCAGGGGAAAAATTACACCCAGGAGGCGAAACGTCCAGCGGTAACGAATCCTTTACTGGGATAGTTTTCGTTTTCTTTACCCAGATTTTTCGATTCTTGCAATCAGCTGTTAAATGTCCAAAATCCTGGCATTTGGCACAACAGATCTTCGGACAGGCGTCCACAACGTGGCCCAACTGATGGCAGAAGCTACACAACGGATTAACCTTGCATGATTTGGCCTTATGGCCCAGCCCAAAGCAGCCCAGACATTTGATGTCACCTTTGCAGAATTTCCGAACGTGGCCCAACTCGAGACACCGGAAACAACAAGGACCCTTCGAAGAGAAAAGTTCATTGGAGCTAGGAGGAAACGGACCCTTGCTTTTGCAAACGCAAGATTTTGCATAACAGGTAAAGCATCGACCCATTAATTGCATCGCTAAATCAGAGGACAGGAGACCATACCATAACAGCGCATCTTCAATTTCGGCTTCCGAATAGTTAGCCATGCGTAAATCCAGCATGTGATCATGCATTGAGGTGTCCACTTTATTTTCCGGCAATAAACCAGCCTTCCAATATCCAGGTCCCGAGAATTTCGGCTGAAACGTTTTTTCCTTCATAGGGGAGGAAATTTGAATTGTGAATTTTCCAATCAAGACTAACTCCGGCTCAATCGCCGGAGGGACAACCGAGTGATTCACCGGCGGCGAGGAACACGGGAAAGAACCAAACTTGAGGGACTGAAACTCAGCCGGAACAACTTCAGAAAGAGGAGCCTTGCCCTTTGGATCACTGCCAGGAATAAAACCCTTCGAATGAGCATCTTCAGAGACAGTAGAATCCTTCGGTTCACTGTCAGAACTACAACCCTTCGCACGATAAGAACATTCCCCTTTCAAGAAATTCAGATTAGTCTTGATCGCAAGAGGGCGTCTAGGAACCAGATCAGCATCATCAAAAGAAGATAACCAAGTAGAAGCAGCTGAATCCACCAGGCTAGACACATCCCCTCTAAACAAGGTGAAATGGCAGATGAAATCTGGCCAAACCCGATCCTTAAGATGATATATGAAATGCCCAACACGGCTAGAAGCCACAGAGAAGCGGAAACGCCGATCACTCAATTGAAAAACCCGAAACCCAGAGTGATCGCCACCAAGACAACACTGAAGAGCAACCGCAACAGAATCCACCGAGAGAGGAAAGGAAGCATAGGAGAAAGAAGCCACAAGGAAGAATTCCTTTGCGTTGGAGGAGGGAGAGAAGTGCATCGAGGACCCAAAACGGCTACGCACCTAGTCCGCGAGCGCAATGCCCGGGGAGAAATCCCAGTGAAGGAGCCCCTCCATGGAGATCAGAAAGAGGATCCATTAACGCCGGCGAGGAGGAGGTGGAGGGTGGGAAGGGCACCGGTGAGGAGGGTGGAGGAGAGCGCCATCGTCATGACGATGGGGACCCTCAGACGACGGCAGCAATCATCAACCATGAAAAGGGCCAGCGGAACTTACACTTTCACTACACACTTGCTTGCTTGGGTCAAAATAACTTGCAGGTACATCTTGATAAACAAATAAACGAGAAGCCAAAGACCATTTCCTAAGCTCCCTCTAGTTCGGCACTCTTCTTTCGAAAACAACTATCTTTGTTATCTTTGCCTAAAAATAGTATTGATTGCTTGGTCTAAATGCAAAGATGCCTTTAATGGAAAGTATTA
Organism: Poa pratensis; assembly: GCA_947311845.1. Lineage (NCBI taxonomy): Eukaryota > Viridiplantae > Streptophyta > Magnoliopsida > Poales > Poaceae > Poa > Poa pratensis. The sequence goes on along the minus strand of CAMZMU010000109.1, from coordinate 679,366 downwards.
TCCAACTGCAAAAATTCTTCAACTAAGGAATACTATTATGAACTTTAAACAAAATGACACTGAACATGTTGCCCAAGCATGGGAAAGAATGAAGTCCGTGGTTAAAAATTGTCCCACACATGGATTAACTACTTAGATGGTTGTTCAAACTTTTTATGAATATGGTGGTGCTAGTGATGATGATGATTCCAATAATGCACGGCGTGATGACCATGTCCTCAATTTGCCCTCTGGAAGGGAAGTTTCCCTGATAAAATTAGTCTTCTTGGAGACCTCTGTATTTATTTTAGGGTTTAGGGTTCATGATTTAGTGCCATTTCTATCTTGTAGGGTTTAGGGTTCATCATTTTGTGCCATTTATGTCTTGAATTTATTTTAGGGTTTAGGGTTCAACTGGTGTCCCAACTTAAAATGTTATGTTCTTATTGTTTACAGGGACTCATCAATGATGTTCAGAAAGTTTTTCCAGATCCAGAGCATAGATTTTGTGTTAGGCATTTGCTTCAAAAATTTCAGAGGGCAGGGCATAGAGGAGAGACACTCAAGAATGACATGTGGGCGATTGCCAGGTCAACCCATCTTCCAAAGTGGCAGAAAAGTGTGGACAAGCTGCAGGTTGACAGTTTCAGAGCTTGTCCCTAACACTTGGATAAAGGATTTTTCAGTGAATTTCCCAAATGTGATGTGTTGTTGAACAATCATTCATAGGTGTTCAACAGATACATTTACCATCATTTTACTAATTAATCTCATATATTGTTGTGTTCCTTTCAATTCTTGTTCTAATTTAAATTTTTTGTTTGAAAACAGTTATATTCTAGATGCCACAGAGATGCCTTTATTATCTATGCTTGAAACTATATTCTACAAGATTATGCAAATAATTGAATCGAAGCAGAAAGAGTGTGAGAAGTGGTCAGGAAGAATTTGCCCAAAGATTAAGAAGAAGTTGGATAAATTTCTATAATGGAGTAACAACTGTGAAGTCTCACCTACATGTAACTACCTATATGCTGTGAGTAGCCATGAGTGGGAGAAAGACTATGTAGCAGATATGAAAGCTAGAACTTGTGATTGCAAGAGGTGGCAACTTAGTGGAATTCCATGTCACCATATAATAGCATGTTGTAGCCTTGATAGATAAATCCAAAAAATCTAGTGTACAACTGCTTTACTTTAGACACATTCAACAATGCTTATGCATTCAATTTGGCACCACTCAGAGGAAGAGTGTTCTGGGAAAAAATGAATGTTGTGCCTATCCACCCACCTCTGTACACAAGTCATGGGCAGTCCTAAAAAAGTAGGAAGAAGGCACCTGAGGAAAAAGTGAAGAAGAGTGTAAAGGTATTTACAAAGGCAGTGGTGTCAATTCACTGCTCAATATGTGGAATAGCTGGTCACAAAAGTTAAGGTCCAAAAATATCTTGCAAGCCCGCAACAACAACAACAACAATAGATGCATATTATTGGGGAGGATGAAGAAATGGATATTCCAGAGCTGGTTAGGTACATTATTTAGTTTTGCACCTTTAATTATTAGCATTATGTGACTAATTGTTGCTCTACTGTGTGTGCAACATGTTATATCACATACTCCTAACCCCATGATTGATCCTACACATATAGTTGACATCAGAAAATATTACTAATTGCAGGTACTAGATAGATATTGCTCCATGAAAAAATCTCACATTATTTCCTTAATATGGTTTAGGTGTCCAACAGGTACATTTACCATCATTTTAATAATTGCAGGTACTAGAGATGGTGCTTGGCCCTTTACCTGAAAATGCTTTTGTGGTTGCTGCTAGAGATACCAATCCACGGCCTATAATCAGAGTGACCACTGTTTCAACTAGAGGTAATTTGAGAGGAAGAGGTCGAGGAAAGAATAATGCACCAAGGGAACCAGCAACATCTAATCCAACACCACAACAAGGTACCAGCAGTAGAGGCAGGAAAAAGGCAAGCAACACATCAAAGTCAAGTGCAGCAAGTGAACCAGCAAGAACGCATGCTACAAATTTCATCCCAGATCTAAATGATGAACCTGCACAAGAAGTTCCTCTAAATCAGAGTGCACCACCACCAACCGACGACATGTAGCTTTTTTTTGCTCCGATATGTAATAATCTTAAAGATTTTGTGTGATAATTCAGTAACTTGTGCACTGTACTGAATTCAGAAATGTGCTATGATTTTTGGGGAACCAGCTATGTGGGAACCGGATTTGTTTCACTGCCTACTCCATTTCTTGAATCAACATTTCAGCAATCAGCACTCAGCATTTCATATTCAGTACATTTCATATTCAAATTCATATTCAAGCAACAGATTGTGCAAGCACTATTTGAAAACACATTTCATATTCATATTCAACTTATTAAACATGGATACATGAGTACACCACACTACATGATACTACCCAGAGTACATAAGCTGCTACTGCAGCTACTGAAACTACCAACACGAACTCATAGTACCAACACACCTCTTATTCAGCTACTTCTTCTACTGCTTACTACCAACACAAACTGCAGCTACTGATACAACCAACACAAACTCACAATACCAATTGCATTTTCTTCTTCTCCACTGCCTTGAACTTGGATTTGCAGGATTAGGGTTTCCTGGCATCGAGACAAGCCTGCAGGATTCAAATTTGGGTTTCCAAACTCAGATTTGGGAGCTCCGGTCTCCATCCCGTCAGCTCTTCCATGGCCCTCTTCATCTCCTCATTCATGAGCTGATACTGCAAAAGCATCACCTTGTTGTACAACTTCTCCTGCCTCGCCGCCTTCAACTCCGCCTGACACGAGTGCGCCACCTCCGTGCCTCCATACGCGGCTGCGCCTCCGCCGCCTCCATACGAGGTGCAGGGGACCTCTCCGTACTATCTAGAAAAACTTCCACCGCCGTCTCGCCGTGCTCCGCCGGCGGTCGTGGGATTTTAGTCAACAGCACAGCGTGGCGCAGCAAACCTATAAAGAAGAGACGAAATCAGTGAAGATTAATTAATTGATGGGGTTTTCTGCAAAGTTACCTGCAACCGTGGCGCGTACGTGTTGGCAGCAGAGGCCCTCAGGACTAATTAATCCACGCCAATCAAGTTTAGGTACTAAACATGTCCAATTTGCAACGAAATCATCCACACCGTGCAAGATGTGGGACTAAATTAATGTGTTAAATCCTCAAACACAAACATCAAGGTGAAATTTAGGCTGACCCACCAGTCAATTGCCTTGCGCATTCACGGTGGGCATATTTCCCGATCCCGGATCCCAAAATTTCCCGATCCTGAACCCGAATATCCTGAACAGAAAATCCCAATCGCATTCTCAGGAAGGTGAACTGATTTCCCAAATTATTTAGGGAAATTTGGGATTGGTGTGCTGAAACCCGAACATCCTGAATATCCTGAAAAAACAGAAAAGCCGAGAGGCCTAGGTGTGCGTGCAGTGTATTCAGCCCAATCCCAGCTCCCAGGTGCACGACCTAGCTCTCCAATCCCCAGTTCCCCACTCCCCAGTCCCCCTACCCGACCCCGAGCAGCCGACGCTGCCAACTTCCCCTGGCCAAACTCCACCAGCGGCCGGCGCCCCCAACTTCCCCAGGCGGCCAGGCCCCAGCCGCTGCACGGCAGGGCCGCCGGACCGGCGACCGGCGTCTTCCACATCCCCGACCCGACGACGAGATGAAGGCGACGAGCCGATGCATCGCCTCCATCCTCCCCGACCCGACGCTTACATCCTCCCTGTTCCGTCGTTCCACACTTCCACTCAAGGACGGGCATGACGACAAGCTGCACCGCCGGCTCGACGACTGAAGGACGGCACCGACGACTGAAGAATCAAAAACCAATGTAAGTGTTCGAATTTTTCCTCTTATTTCTCCTCTGTTATTACTTCTTAGTGTTCGAATTTCAACAACCAATGTCCATCTTCCTATGTTTAGGGTTTGAATCACTAAAGTACTTAACCGTGAGTAGTAAGTAGTAAGCTTGCATGACTGAAATTTGATCTATGATTATTGATTAGGAGTTGTGTAACAATTGATATAATTGTAATTTGTTGTGTCAATTTTGATTGTATATATATACAATGTCTATATATAAATTGTGAGCTCGGTATATATATTCTTTGTTTCCTGCACATATATATGTTGTCTGACTTGCTCATTGATACGTCTCAAACATATCTATAATTTTTGATGTTCCATGCTTGTTTTATTTACACTTTATATCATTTTTATGCATTTTCTGGAACTAACCAATTAACAAGATGCCACAGTGTCAGTTCTTGTTTTTTGCTGTCTTTTTGTTTCAGAAATCCTAGTCGGGAAATATTCTCCAAAAGACCTGAAAATTTACGGGATTTATTTTTGCGAAGTAACCAAGCCACTGCCTGAAGGAGAGGTCCATGGGACCCACTAGGCGAGGAGGCGGCCCCACGGCGCGGCCAGGGGTGGGCCCACGCCCTCAGCCCGCCTGGTCCCCTGGAACCCCACTGACGCCGCCCTTTCCTATAAATTACTTCGTGCCCGAAAACCCTAAACACCCGATTAGAAATCCACAAAAAGTTATGCCGCCGTCATCGTCAACCCTAGTTCGGGAGGTTCTGAAGCTCTTCCCGGTACCCTGCCGGAGGGGAGATCATCACCGGATGGCTCTACACCACCATGCCTGCCTCCAGAGTGATGCGTGAGTAGTTCTCTACGGGACTACGGGTCCATAGCAGTAGCTAGATGGTAGTCTCTCACTTCGTGCTATCATGTTTAGATCTTGTGAGATGCCTAACATGATCAAGATCATCTCTATGTAATGCTACATGTTGTATTTGCTGAGATCCAATGAATTGTGAAGTTATTATCAAGTTTGTTCATCTATCTATCTACGTGTGTTATTTATGTTCTTGCATGCTCTCCGTTGTTAGTAGATGTTTTGGCCAAGTAGATGCTAGTGACTCCAAGAGGGGGTATTTATGCTAGATAGTGGGTTCATGTCTCCAGTAGCCTGGGCTCGAGTGACGGAAACGACTAAGGCTATGGATGTGCTGTTGCCACTAGGGAGAAAACATCAATGTTTTGTCTACGTGTCATTTGCATTGTTTACATTGCACACTTTGCTTATTGCAGTTATCTGTTGCTTACAACTTAATACTTGTGGGAGACACAGATGTTATCCTGCAGGTGGATTATTAGTCATAGATGTAGCTAACAAGGGGTCTATGTATCTTGTTGTAATGCCCAATAAATCTCACAGTGAACATGTTATTGTCATAATATGCATTGTCATGCCCTTGCACTTTGTCAATTGCCCAGCTGTAATTTGTTTACCTAGCATGTTAGTTTATCTGTTTTATGGAGAGACACCTCTAGTGAACTGTGGACCCCAGTCCTTTATTTTACACTGATACAAACACCATTTCCACTGTTTCCTACACTCATTTCCTCGCTGTCCACTTTTGTATTTACATTTATTCTCCACAATACGTTTAATCCTTTGTATTCAGCAAGTCAGGTAGATTGACAACCTTCCTGTTTCGTTGGGACAAAGTATTTTGATTGTGTTGTGCGCAGGTCCATGTTAACAGTGATGTGTACTACACACTTCTATTCTTGTAGACAGTGTTGGGCCTCCAAGTGCAGAGGTTTGTAGGACATCAGCAAATTTCCCTTAAGTGAGTAACCCAAGGTTTATCGAACTCAGGGAGGTGGAGGTCAAAGGTATCCCTCTCAAGCAACCCTGCAATTAATATACAAGAAGTCTCTTGTGTCCCCAACACATCCAATACACTTGTCAGGTGTATAGGTGCACTAGTTCGGCGAAGAGATGGTAAAATGCAAGTGATATGGATAGTAATAAGTGGTAATTGTAATCTATAGTAAAAATGGCAGTAAGCAAACATGCAGCAGAACTGGAAATAAATGGTGTTTCTATGCTTGGAAACAAGGCCTAGGGATCATACTTTCACTAGTGGTCACTCCCAACAATTGTAACACAGTTGAACACAAGAATAAAATTTCCTCTTCAATATGCAACCTAGATGCTACTCGGAGACTGTTCTTCTATTGGATAAGAAACACCATTCTACTGTATAGGGCTACGAAAGCACACCTTAAAGTTTGTATTCCAAGTCTAGGGACACCCCACGCTGTCACTATGAGCACCACAAGATAGTACTAAACAAACACCACAATTTCATAGTGACATCCAACACAAAAAAACAACTCATGGTAAGTATCCCTCTATTCTATTATCCATAGAGTCACACACAGCACGCACACTGTCAACTTCGCACCATGGGACAAAGGTGACTCCAGAAATTATAATAGATAAAACCAATTGAGTAGCATATCCATGACATAATGAAGGGGAAACATCTACGAATTCAACTAGATTACAATGCTCATGATCACATAAGGATCACACCATGGAGAGAGAGAGATAAACACATAGCTACAGCAAGAGCCCTCAGCCTCGATGAAGGACTACTCCCGGTGACATCATGGGAAGCAACAATGGTGATGAAGATGGCTCCGGGGGCAATTCCTCATCCCGGCAGAGTACCGGAACAGAGACTTTTGTCCCCCGAATTAGGGTTTTTGGTGGCGGCGGAGCTCTGGAACTTTTTTGGAGAAATCCTTCGGGGGTCACCATTTTTTAGGTCAGGGTGAATTTATAGGCGAAGAGTCGACGAAAGGCGATGGAGAGGAGGCCCACACGGGCTGGCGGCATGGGCCCACCCCTGGCCGCGCCCTCAGGCCATTTGGGGGCTGTGGGCCCCACCTGCAACTGATCTTCAGACTCAGTGGCTTATTTGTGCTGGAAATAATTCATGTAAATTTTCGTCCAATTCCGAGCACTTTCATTTTTGGTCCTTTTCTGCAATGCAAAGACAAAACAGACAGAAACTGGCACTGGGCACTAGGTTAATATGTTAGTCTAATAAATGTCATAAAACAATATAAAACTATAGAAGAAACATGTGACATTTGATATAAAACAAGGATGGAACATCAAAAATTATAGATACGTTTGAGACGTATCAAACAGCATCTCAATGGGTTGTTGTTGACACTGTGTTGCAGCTCTTCCAACTCCTACTGGTTCGATAACCTTGGTTTTGCAATCAAGGGAAATTTGCTACTGTGCTGCTTCATACCTTCCTCTTGGGGTTTCCAACGTCGGTTGTAGCCGCATAAAAACACTTTTCTGGCGCCGTTGTCAGGGAGTTGGAAGCTACAACAAGGGGAGTTTCACATCACCCTTCTTTTTATTTTGTTTTTGTCTTGCTTGGTTTATTTTTGTTTAGTCTTGTTTGCTTTAAAAATTAAAAACTACAAATAAAATAAAATTTCAGCTCCTTGTTTTTATTTCGGTTTGCTAGTTTGTCTTGTTTTTATTTTGCTAAGATGGTTTCAGCTGAGAATACTAATTTGTGTGACTTTACTAGTACCAACAATAATGATTTTATATGCACACTCATTGCTCCACCTGCTTCCAAAGCAGAATTTTATGAAATAAAACATGCTTTATTAAATCTTGTTATGAAGGAGCAATTTTCTGGTGCTGGTACTGATGATGCTGCCTCTCATTTAAATAACTTTGTTGAGTTATGTGATATGCAATATAAAACTGAAACTTTTTTCCTTTGTCCTTGAGAGGACGTGCTAAAGAATGGTTATTGTCTTTGCCTAAAATAGCATTGATTCTTGGACTAAATGCAAAGATGCTTTTATTGGGAAATATTATCCACCTGCAAAAAATATACAACTGAGGAGTAACATTATGAACTTTAAACAATTTGATAATGAACATGCTGCTCAAGCTTGGGAAAGAATGAAATCTTTGGTTAAAAATTGTCTCACTCATGGAGTGACTACTTGGATGGTCATCCGAACTTTCTATGCAGGTTTAAATTTTTCCTCCAGGAATTTGTTGGATTTGGCTGCAGGAGGGACCTTCATGTCCACCACATTGGGTGCAGCAACAAAACTCTTGGATGATATGATAGCAAATTATTCTAAATGGCACAATAAAAGAGCTCCAACTGGTAAGAGGGTAAATTATGTTGAGGAGATTTCTTCTTTAAGTGATAAAGTGGATGCTATTATGTCTATGCTTTCTGGTAATCAAATTCCTGTTGATCCAAATAATGTTCCCTTAGCTTCTTTGGTTGCTCAAGAGGAGAAAGTTGATGTCAATTTCATTAGAAATAAGTTCAACAACAATGCTTACAAGAACAATTATGGTAATAATAATTATAAGCCCTATCCTTCCAATAATGGCAATGCTTATGGTAATTCTTATGGTAATTCACACAACAATAATAAAAGTGTGCCCTCTGATCTTGAAAGTGTTCTTAAAGATTTTATTAGTGCATAAAAGGCTTTCAATAAAACTGTTGAGGAAAAGCTAGAAAAACTTGATAGTCTTGTCTCTAAGGTTGATAGTCTTGCACATGATGTTGAAATTTTGAAAATAAAAACTATACCTCTTGACATTATGGAAAACAAGTCTCTGAATGCTATACAAATTAAAATTGATAACAATATTAGGATGCTAGCTGAATTGCGTGCTAGGTGGGAAAGGATTGCTAGTGTTTGTACTATTTTTACTAATGAAGATGTTAAAACTTTGAGCACTAGTGAGTCACCTACGGATCCTAAACATGTGAATGATAAAAGAATTGATGTTGGAGAGACTTTAGCTAAAAAGAACCCAAATTTTTCTGATAGCACTAAAAGTACTCCTGATAAAAGTGCTGATTTTTTTAAGCTGGTAGAGATGATGTTCCAATTGTTTTTTATGGTAATGAATTTGATTTTGGTAGCTGCAACCTTACGATGTTATTAAGTTCTTGCAAAAGCTTGCTGAAACTCCTAATGCTAGTAAAATAAACATAACTTTTACTAAGCATATTACTAATGCTCTTATTAAGGCTAGGGAAGAAAAGCTTAAACATGAAGCCTCTATTCCTAGAAAATTAGAAGATGGTTGGGAACCCACTATTAAAATGAGAGTGAATGATTTTGATTGTAATGCTTTGTGTGATCTTGGTGCTAGTGTTTCAGTTATGCCTAAAAAACTTTATGATATTCTTGATTTAGCACCACTAGAAGACTGTCACTTGAGTGTTCATTTTGCTGATTCTACCATGAAGAAACCTGTGGGTAGAGTAAATGATGTTCTTATTATGGTTAACAACAATTATGCCCTGTTGATTTCATTGTTTTGGATATTGAATGTAAAGCCTCTTGTCCTGTTGTTTTGGGAAGACTTTTTCTTAAAACTGTTGGTGCTATTATTGATATGAAAGAAGGTAATATTAAATTTCAGTTTCCACTCAAAAAAGGGATGGAACACTTTCCTAGAAATAGGATGAAACAACCTTTTGAGTTATTGTTAGAACAAGCTATGCTTTTGATGCTTCTACTCTTGATAACACTTGATTTTCTGCTCTGTGCCTAGCTAAAAGGCTTTAAAGAGAAGCGCTTATGGGAGGCAACCTATTTTTATTTTATGTTATTTTCTTTTTTACTTTGAGTCACGAAGTTGTTACCTCTACAAAAACTTTTTTGTATCTTTTTATTTTCATTTTTGTGCCAAGAAAAGCCTCTAATGGCAAGAAAGTGTTAAAGTTTGGTTTGCTGTCCAGAAACAGATTTCTATTCTTCACTGTACAAAAATCCAAAAAATCGCGGAACGTGATCTTGATCTGCAATTTGTGCAGAAGCTTGAGATTTATACCTAGCTTTCGTGAGTTAATTATTTTCTGATTTGAGCAACGTAAGTACCTCGAAAAAATTCATCTTTACGGACTGTTCTGATTTTGACAGATTATGTCTTTATTTTGCATTTTCTCTTTTACGAGTGTTGAGTGAGGTTCTTCAAGGAGGGAGAGCAGCACCTAAGGCTAGTAGCAGTATCTAATGTTTAAAATGAGTTTTCTAATGTGTCTTTACAGAACCAAGTGAGCTTATGTTTTGATACACTAACCCTCTAATGAAGTTTATGAGGAGTTTTGTGTGAAGGAAGTTTTCAAGTATTAAGAGAGAAGAATGATATAAGAAGATCAAGAAGTGAGAAAGGCTTAAACTTGGAGAGGCTCCGCATGGACCTCTGATGCACCTAAAATGCATCTACTTTTCCAAGCACTTTGCTTCATAATTTGCTCCGGAATCTTCCCATATTTGAATAAACCTGTTGAATCAGACGCTGTTTTTTTCTGGTTATTTTTGCAGGAAATTAAATCGGGGAAAAATACCACGTCAATATTTATGGAAAAGGAGGACATTGGACAAAGGATGGACACGAGGGAGCGCTTGAGGGCCAAAAGAGGGGGCCCCACGCGGCCCCTGTACCTGGCCACGTGGGCCCACCCCAATTGGGCCTGGGCACCACCTCGCCTTCGGTCTTCGACGTAACCCCCTCATATATACGAAAAAGTGGGTGCCCTAAGAGGAGAGGAGCTTTCGCGAAACACACCGCCGCCACCACCACGATCTTCGTTTTCGGAGACAGATTGATCCAGGATTTCTCCTCCGGTGGAGGGATCCGGAGACCGTCTTCACCGCCATCTTCACCGCCTTCATCTCCATCGACCATGAGCTCCCTCTCCATCACCATGTGTGAGTAGTCCGCTGTAGGCATGTGAGGTGGATGGGGATTGGATGAGATTGATCATGTAATGATACCCGTTGTCCGAGATCTTAGGGGTTTATCTTGAGGATATTTTTGTATTGTGTTGATGCACTTATGCTATGCTTAATGCTTGTTACTAGGGCCCGAGTGGCATGATTTCAGTACTGAACTTATTTTGCTTCATCATATAATTGAGTTTGGTATCTATCTGCAAAGTGTATCACCTGCTATTATGTTGAACCTGCGAACCCTAAAAGTGATAGTATAGGGAAAACAAGGGGGAGATGTTTTAGTTTGAGATTCTATGTGTTCATGAAGTGTTAATGCGTTGTTCCGGGCTATTCGAAAGGGTAGACCTTAATTACCTGTAGTTCCAAGTTGGCCCCGGTGAAATGGGCAGGTAGGACAATAGATGTTGTGCAAATTCTCTTGGTTAGTACGCACAACTAATTATGGAACACATACCTACATATATCGGAGTTAGAGATAAGTCCCATGGCTACTTATATCTTATTATATGATCAATCTTATTCATGCAACACCCCGCTATCACCTCATGCCTACGTTTTAAATCTCTGAGTTATGATACGTCTCAAACGTATCTATAATTTTTGATGTTCCATGCTTGTTTTATGCCAATTGCTACATGTTTTGCATCTACTTTATATCACTTTTATACATTTTTTGGGACTAACCTATTAACAAGATGCCGAAGTGCCAGTTCCTGTTTTCTGCTGTTTTTGTATTCCAGAAAAGCTAGTCTGGAAATATTCTCGGAATTGGACGAAACTACACGGGGGTCCCTATTTTTCAGAACACACCTGACGGAGCGAAGGAGCAGCAGAGGAGGGCCATCAGGAGGCCACACGCACCTAGGGCGCGGGCCCCCCTTCTGCCGCGCCCTAGGGTGGTGTGGGCCCCTCGGGGGTCCGCAGCCGCCGCCCTTTCGCCTACTTATTCCCCCCGACGCGAAAACCCTAAGTACCTGAGCAAATATCCACGAAAAGATCCAGAGATGCCGCCGTCGTCAACCCTAGCTCGGGAGGGTTCAGAACCTCTTCCCGGCACCCTGCCGGAGAGGGGAATCGTCACCGGAGGCTTCTACATCGCCATGCCTGCCTCCGGAGTGATGCGTGAGTAGTTCATCCTTGGACTACGGGTCCATAGCAGTAGCTAGATGGTTGTCTCTCCACTTTGTGCCATCATGTTTAGATCTTGTGAGCTGCCCTACATGATCAAGATCATATTATTGTAATGCTACATGTTGTGTTTGCTGGGATCCGATGAATATTGAATATTATGTCAAGTTGATTATCAATCTATCTTATATGTTATTTAAGATCTTGCATCTTTCCGTTACTCGTAGATGCTTTGGCCAAGTAGATGCTTGTAACTCCAAGAGAGAGTATTTATGCTAGATAGTGGGTTCATGTCTCCGTTTAACCTGGGACAGTGACAGAAAGTTCTAAGGTTGTGGATGTGCTGTTGCCACTAGGGATAACCTAACGATGCTATGTCCACGGACATGTGTGTTTGTTTACATTACGCACTTTACTTAATGCAATTATCCGTTGCTTGCAACTTAATACCAACGGGGAACTCGGATGACAACCCGGCGGTGGATTATTAGTCATAGATGATGTTGGATAACGGTCTATGTATTATGTCGGAATGCCCAATTAAATATCATAGTAGTCAACATGTCATGTATATGCATTGTCATGCGCTCACTATTCGTCAATTGCCCAGCTGTAATTTGTTCACCCAACATGTTAGTTATCTTTTATGGAGAGACACCACTAGTGAACTGTGGACCCCGGTCCATTCTTTTACACTGATTAAACAACCACAAACTGCAAACTGTTCCTTTTTCATTCTCTGCAATTTAATACTCATTTTCCACACCATACGTTTAATCCTTTGTTTTCAGCAAGCCAGTGAGATTGACAACCTCACTGTTTCGTTGGGGCAAAGTAGTTTGATTGTGTTGTGTGCAGATTCCACGTCAACAGTCCAGACTCCCTGCAACAGCTATTTTTCTGGCGCCGTTGACAACCTTCTGAAGAGTTGCTGCTCCTACTGGTTCGATAACCTTGGTTTCTTTCTGAGGGAAAACTTGCTGCTGACTACATCATACCTTCCTCTTGGGGTCTCCCAACGAACGTGTGTTTCACGTCATCAAGTTACACTTTCATTTTTCCGGTGAAAACTAGGAAACCCTTGTTCACTACTGCTGTTCTATTTGCTACTTGAATCATACTACTGCCATCACTATCACTGCTGCAAGTTTATTGATATACAGGTGTGGTTGAGAGTGACGCCTCAATTGCCAAAGTCTTATTGGTATTCTTGTGTTCCCATCGTGTCGAACTATAAATTTGGGTAATACTTCCCAACGAAGATTTCAGCGATCCCCTATACTTGTGGGCATCAACCTCCCATGCATATATCAAACCCTTCTTCATCTCTAGTGAGACTATATTTTTATTGCTTCACATTTTAAGTGTTGTTCTTGGAGCGTTTGTGTGTTTTTATTTTCAGTTTGTTTTTGTTTTGTTCTCTGATCATAAATAAGCTGGATCCTAGCATTCTTGTGTGGGAGAGAGACACGCTCCGCTTTTTGCTAGAATACTCTTGTTCTTCACTTATACTTGTTGAGTATTTTGTTTTATCTCTGCTTAGCTGCTAGTTCTTGTTTTTCATGTATCTCTTGTTCAGAGCTATTAGTTCTTTTGTTGAAGTACCCTCTTGATTCAAATAAGTTTATTGGTGTTTGGTTGGAACAGAAAATGCTATGCATGTGGTAGTGGTATAATGAAAAAACTTGCATAGTCCTGTCGATCATTGAACTTTGATAACTTGATTCTTTGCAAATGTTTTGAGATATTAAATGATTAGATGTTAATGCTTGCTGGTTACTTAAGTTAAAATTTATTAGTGGTTGTTGCAGTAAAGCTTGTTCCGTACTACAAGCTCTACTAAAATTGTTGAAGGTGTAGTTGGTCTTGATAGCTCTTATTGTCTGAAAGTAATTCGTAATAATATAGTTGTGTGCTAAGGTCGAGGGATCTAACGGGGTACTTGTGCCGCCGTGAACGGCCCTCCTTGAGGTAAATTTTAATCATACTCTTAATGTTGATCCTGCTAGTTGTTTGCAATAAGTTTGTGAGTTCTTTTTGACTAAGTTGAGCTACGGTTTTTGGCACTTCCACCATCCAAATTTTGCTAGCCTCTTCGGTGTTGTGCATTGCCTTCTTCTCGCATTGAGAGTTGTTGCATACTTCGCCAGTATAGCCAAACCCCGTGGGAGAACTTCCTCTTGTTTTCCTACACATAAGCCTATACATCTTCCTCAAAACAGCCACCATACCTACCTACCACAACATCTAAAGATATAAACGGTGAGACCCATTGGAGTCTCCTCAGCGATTTGGGCTTTCTGGCTGTCCGATCCTCCCTGCACCGTGCCTCCGCTCCATCCGATTGCTGCCGGCTCCTGGAGTTGGAATGAATAGGGATTTGCAAAGTCGCTAACCGTACCAACCTTATTGCACCCACTCTCGCTGACATCCTACGTGGACCACCGCTGTAGCCCGAGGGCCCGCACATCAGCCTCACGCTGCGTGTTTAATCGGTGTGGCGGACGGTCAGGGCGGTGCAGATTCGCACTGCGTTCCTCCCATTGGTCGATTATGTTCGTTTACCATACTGGGTTTTAGCGGTGCCCCTCTCGGATAGCTTTCTTCGTACGTGCTTCCTCCCCCTCTCTCTCGATGACGATGGGCCCCATCCGTTCCGAGGCCCACATGTCGGTTGCCCTGCATGTTTGCGTCGCCAATCTCTCCTGTGCGTGGGTTCTCGCAGCGTATTTTCTATAGTATGTCGGGGCACGCTAGGTATTTCGGCTATGCCGCACTGTTCGTGATGTCAGGGAGAATTCGGGCCCGATTTCTCCGTCTGAGCTGGCGTGTTTTCATTCGTCGGCGGGTACGTTGCACTGTGTTGGTAGTCAGAACGAATTCGGGCCTGATCTCGCGTGTCGCTGGCGGCTCGCCATTGGTTCTACGTTACCGACCTAAATACAGTGCTTCAGGGGTATGGTGGGGAAATATATCGGGCCCTTCTTTGATCCTCTTAATGTCGTCCCGCTATTGGTTTACTTCTACAGTACGTTGGGGGCACGATCGGGAATTCCCCGTCGGATGCCGCGTACACTGTAGTCGTGTTTATATACACCTTCCAGCCTCCCAATTCTTTCCACCGGCCCCATTTTCTTCTTGCTTATCTGCTTTTTATTTTGCTTCGGCCTGCGGTCGAGGATATGTTCGATTTGCTTCCTCCCCGTCGGCGGCGGCCGTTGTTCAAGCACGGTCGAGTTCTTGTCATGTTTGTTTATGTGCTGCTTTTTTATGCTTGCATCCTCCGTTTTGTTTTCATAGGCGCCGTTTTATTTTCGCTTCCTATTTTTCTTCTTGCTGTTTCCGTTTTTGTTTTCTCGCTATTTTGGATTGTTTTATTTTTGGTTTCGGTCTGTGGTGGAGTCATTTTGTTCATCGGTTTGTCTTCCTCGTGCGCTTCGCTCCCTCTTGTGAGCCAGGGTTTCCTACCATCGCGAGGTTCACTCCTTTTTCGGTCGACCGATTTGGACGTTCGGAGCAGGTATGGGTGTGGTGCTTTTGCTTCAATATTGCCGTGAAAGCTTTTGTGTAACGGGAGAGAGGATCAACCGTGTTGTTCTAATGGATATATGATATATTTATATTGTTTTTTTTTTCGTGTTTGTTTTGTTAGGTTCTTTTGCTTCGCAGGAAGACACGAGGTTCTTGCTCGTGCCGTGTTCCGGCCAAGGGTTGCTTTTGGGCCTAAGCCAGTTGGCTTCACGTTCGGCTAGTGCAGCTAGCCCATGCCGACTCGACGGAGCCGGATCAGGGTGGGTTTTCTTGACTTGTCTTGCTCTCTCTGTTTTTGGTCTTTTCTTTTCATGTTCTCGGACGTGTGGTGGATCTGTGTTCGTTTGTTGTTTGTTGCTTATGCGGTTTGTTCTTCTTTGTTCTATGGGTTTTTAACATCTCTTTTTTATTTGTTGGTAAGTGGTCGCTATGTATACGCTGCGTACAAACAATGAAAATTATGCATCTGATAGACCGTCCCTAGAAAATTCTTCTTTACTCTTCATTTTGCTGGCCTGCGTTCTATGTTTATTTTTCGGTTGGATCTGTGTTTTTTAGTCTTTTGTTATTTGCTCTTTTGTTCGTGTTGTTGCCCTGTGCTGGATCTGTATTTTTTGGTTGTTTTTGGACTTTGTGATTTTTTTTCTCCGGTTTTCCTTACGTTTTTTTTGTTGGTTGTTTTGTTTGTTTGCAGGTCGTCGGTGTATTGGTTTATCGTTCTTCGGGTTAAGGTTAGTTCCGTTGTGGTTTGTTTTGGATTTGTTACCGTGTTTTTCTCCGTTTTTCGTTTTTTGTTCATCTACCTGTCCATCCAGTGGATCCGTGTTCTTTCGTAGTTGGATGGTCTTGTGATGTACTGTGTTCGTTTGTTTATTCGGTTCTTCCTTCATTTTTTAGCCGGCTTCGTTTTCCTATCGCTTATGTTCTGTTTTGTTCCGTTCGTGATTTGTTTCGTGTTTTCAGTTGTATGTCGGTGGGTTTCCTTTTGTTTGGAGGAGAGGTGTTTATATATTTTGTCGTAGATTTTGGTTTCACGATTTAAGGTACCACACCCCAGGCTCAGTACGTTCGAAGACTTCACGTCTGCCGAGTCTAGCAGTTGAGTCGGCCAGAGAACTCATGCCGACTCGAGGGAGTCGGCGAGATGAGAAAGTGGCCGCTATGCATACGCCACGTACAAACAAAGACCATCACATCTTGAATAGACCGTCGTCAGAAATAAAATGTCCGTCTGATGAGAAAGACCATGGCATTTTACTTGTGTTTTTTGTGTGCCTTTGTGCTCTTTTTTTCCTGTTTATGCGGTTATGTTTATTTTTGGCACCAGACCGATGCGGTTTTTGTCGGTACTGGTCGACTCTCGAGGAGTCGGCTGGTCGACTCTCGGGGAGTCGGCAGGGCTGACCTTGTCCATCAAAAGAAAATAAAAACACTCGCGCCCAAAATAACCCGAGCAAGACAACGACCTGCAGGAAGAAGAGGCAAAAGAAATCACAAAACAATTATGCAAAACACAAAAGGAACCGAACAACTTGGAGTACTGTGCGGAGGTTACTGGTCGAGTCCCGGGAGTCGGCAGGACTGACTTTCTCCATCTCACTGCTCGGCGATTCCGCCGACTCCCTCTTTTTTATGTACGTTCTTTTGGGGAGAGGTTTGTTAACGTGTTTAGTCCATCCGTGTGTGTGGAAAGTTGGCCTTTCGCGGAAAAGCATTTCCTTCCTTCCTTCTGTACCGTTTGGTCGTTGGATCATGGTTGAGTTTTTGTGCACCTCGCCGACTCCAGGTTCCCGTCTTAATGCACACCGGACCTCGCCGACTCTAGGTTCTGTCTTAATGCGTTGGTTCTGGCCGAGTCCCGGGAGTCGGCTGAAATGACCTTCCCCGTTTTATTAGTTTTGTTGTCGACGGGTCCTGTTATCGTGTTGTTTTTTCGTGCTCCCTTTTGTATGTTTTTGTGGTCCTGGAGTTTATTCTTTCGAGTTTCCCGTAAGAGTGTTTTTATATGTTATATTTTTTGTTGTAGGGTAATTATCTTGGTCGGTTCTCTAACTTGTCTGGGCGCCTTTGATTCAGCGTCTTCTGTTATTGTCGATGTGGTTTTGGTCAGTTTTGATGATTGCAGTGTTTATTGTTTTCTATCTGTCGTGTATATTTTTTCGTGTTGCTTGTATGGTTGTAGTCCCGGGAGTCGGCATGACTGACCTTCTCCGTCTCGCGGAGGTTACTGGTCGAGTCCCGGGAGTCGGCAGGACTGACCTTCTCCGTCTCGCGGAGGTTACTGGTTGCGTCCCGGGAGTCGGCAGGACTGACCTTCTCCGTCTCACTGCTCGGCGATCCCGCCGACTCCCTCTTTTTTGTGTACGTTCTTTTGGGCAGAGATTGGTCTGTTAACGTGTTTAGTGCATTCGTGTGTGTCGAAAGTTGGGCTTTCGCGGAAAAGCATTTTCTTCCTTCCGCACCGTTTGGTCATCGGATTCTGGATGAGTTTTCTGTGCACCTCATCGACTCCAGGTTCCTGTCTTAATGCACAACCCGACCCCGCCGACTCCAGGTTTCGTCTTAATACGTTGGTACTGGCCGAGTCCCGGGAGTCGGCTGGAATGACCTTCCCCGTTTTATTTGTTTAGTTGTCGGTGGTTGTTTTTTCGTGCTCTCTTTTGTATGTTTTAGTGTTCCATGAGTTTATTCTTTTGACTTTCCCCTAAGAGTGTTTTTATGTGATTTTTTTGTAGGGTAATTATCTTGGTCGTTTCTCTAACTTGTCTGGGCGTCTTTGATTCAGCGTCTTCTGTTATGGTCGGTGTGGTTTTGGTCAATTTTGATGATTGCAGTGTTTATTGTTTCCTACTTGTCGTGTTTATTTTTTTGTGTTGTTTCTATGGTTGTGGTGTCGGATGGCCAGTCGGGTTTATCATGTAAGTTGGAGGACTGCCGCCAATGTCTCGTCCTGCGTGAGATTCGTAGTACTCCTCAGTAGGTGGTGACGGGTCAGAAGCAGGAGGTTAACCAAGAGAGAGGGTCATACTAGACTCGCCCAGTGAAGCCGGCATACCCGATCAATGGCGTCATCGGCTACGCGTGCTGTTCGTACGAACTCCGTCGCGGACTTCACACTCTGGGGTCTAAGGATTGGTTTAGGATTCAACGGATTGACGCTGAGGTCGCTTCTGTCTCAGTATGGAGTCGCTTTGTCTTTCGACTAAGGGATCTTACTGTATAGTTAATTACAGATCTAGGATTTCCTTTTCTTAAACAAACGAGGTTGCGTTCGTTCTTTGCTTCCCGTATTTGTCTTTCCGGTTAACTGTGTCCGACTGTTTGGTATGATTTGAGTGACATGTGTTTGGTACGTTGCGCTGTTCGGGCAGTCAGAAGTACAAAAGACTTTGACTACCGAGGCTTGCCCTAGGGGAGCCAAAGATGTTACCTTCTCCGTTTGCACTGTCCGTTCACGCCGACTCCCTGGAGTCGGCGGAAGAAGAAAATGGGAGACAACAAATAGTTGGCATATCTAATTATGGTGACCTGAACATAAAGGCAATCCTAATGTATTATTCTATAATGATAAGAGAGGGTGCTATGAGTCGTGCATTAAGTCGTCATACCTGCTAGAAGTCGTAGTTGGTCAGGCCTACGGTTGGGCACCGGACGAACCTTCATGTGAGTGTCAGGTCGTCGTCCTAGCGAGGCGTGATATCTAGGGGAGTAAATGATGTTGGCTTCTCCGTCTTAATGGACCGTCCGATGATGACCTAGCGAGGAGTGCCCTAGGGGAGCCAAGGATGTTACCTTCTCCGTCTTAATACACCGTTCGATCACACGACGGCTCCCTGGAGTCGGCGTAAGATGAAAACGCGAGAACAAAATATTGTCTGCCAGATCTGGTCAATCCTAACATTTCATTGTATTTAATGACGAGAGGGTTGTATGAGTCATGCACTAAAGTCGTCATACTGGTTAGTTTTCAAAAAAATAGGTCGTCGTCATACCAGTTAGAAGACGTCGTCGGTCAGGCCTACTGTTGGGTGCGGAAAAAAACCCTCGTGGGAGTGCCAGTTCGTCGGTCTAGCGTGTCGTGTCGGCCTTGGTTTCTCCGTCTTAATGCACCGTTTGATCACGCTGACTCATCCGTCTTAATACATCATCCAGGGAGTCGGCGTAAGATGAAAACGTGAGAACAAAATATAGTCTGGCAGAACTGGTCATGCTAGCGTGAAATTGAATAAAATCCTAACATGCCGTTGTATTTAATGACGAGAGAGGGTTCTATGGGTTGTGCACTAAAGTGAGCTCATTTTCTTTTTGGATATACCACAAAAGCAGCAGGACAAGCGCATCACCCGCGTCCGGCTTCCCAACACAATGAAATAAGGAAATCCATGGCCATCATCTACGGGGAAAAAAAATCATGCCGACTCCAGGGATCCGCCATCATCGGAGGGTACGGATCTGCGAACCAGGACATAAAGGACGAACAAAAAGCTAAAATCACTGAACGCGCAGCAATGGTGAAACTCCAGCTTGGACACGGGAAAACAGGTATGGGTTTCTGGGACTTGATGCACCCAGCCGACATTTGTCGTGCCGACTCTAGGGAGTCGGCGTGATCTGACAGTGTATTAAGACGGATATGGTTCCGAGTGGTTACCGACCTAGCTGTCATTTATTATTGTGTTACCGCGTAGGAATTAATAGCTTCATGATGACAAGGTCAGTCCTGCCGATCACACTGACTCCTCCGTCTTAGTACCCTGTCCGATCACACGCTGACTCCAGGGAGTCGGCGGGATAGCCGAGCTGTGAGACGGAAAAGGTCAGTGGTGCCGACTCCCAAGGTTCGACCAGTACATAAAGGTCAGTCCTGCCGACTCCTGGTACTTGACCAGTAACCTCCGCGCAATATTCAGCGTGACCAGCGTTCCACAACCTGGAAAAGAACAAAGCAAAAGTACAACATAAAAGGACGTAGATCGTGTCATTTCTCCACCCCTTCGCATGAACCGGCCTCACCAATTCCTTGGAGTCGACTTCAAGAATGTACGGTTCCTGGTCGCGTGTTTGTCCCTTCTGTTATCTCTTTGGCCACCCAAAACGTGGAGTCGGCGGAGTAGGTGATGCTCATAGGACGCGTCGAGAAACCAAGAGGACAAAAAACCTGGCCCAAAAAAAACGTGAAAAAGAAGTTCTTTTTTGCTGTAATCCGTCTTAATGCACCGTTTGATCACGCTGACTCCTCCGTCTTAATGCACCGTTTGATCCAGGGAGTCGGCGGGATAGCCGAGCCGTGAGACGGAGAAGGTTAGTGGTGCCGACTCCTGGGACTCGACCAGTAACCTCCGCGCAGTACTTGGCGTGACTAGCGTTCCACAACCTGCAAAAGAACAAAGCAAAAGTACACCATAAAAGGACGTAGATCGTGTCATTTTTACATCCCTCCGCATGAACCGGCCTCGCCGATTCCCTGGAGTCGACTTCAACAACGTACGGTTCCTGGTCATGTGTTTGTCCCTGCTATCATCTCTTTGGCCACCCAAAACGTGGAGTCGGCGGAGTAGGTGATGCTCATAGGACGCGTCGAGAAACCAAGAGGACAAAAAATTGAAAAAGAAGTTCGTTTTTTGCACTTACCGTGTTTAGTCCGTTCGTCTCTGTGGAAAGGTGGGCTTTCGCAGAAAAACATTTTCTTCCTTCCGTATCGTTTGGTCATGTCAGATCCTCGAGTCGGCTCCCTTAGATTCCGCAGGCAGATTTTATCATGCAGCACGCTTTCCGAACATGGATCGCCGAGCAGTGAGAGGGAGAAGCTCAATCCTGTCGACTCCCGGGACTCGGCCAGTACCAACATTTTCTGAGTTTCTTTGGCGCACGACCCCTCGAACCCTGTTTTCACGACACACCATACACGATGCTAATAATCGACGGGTACAAATAATTATATCCTTATGTAAGGTAGAGGACAAAATTAGACAAATAATAGGCAGATAAATGGCATGCAAACATAGCGTATTTGTGGGGTAACATATTTCCCACTAGTATTATTTTCAAATGGAATGAAATTAGGAGTTTATAAAATGGGAGTTGTATACACCTACAAAATATCAAGGTTGAGAATTAGGTAGGGGATAGCATATAGATCTCCATATTTTGGAAACACACAATTTTGGAAATACTTTGACTTTCTCAAATACTGGTATTAGTTTTGGTTGTTGATAAACCAAGTATCATTGAAATGGAGTTGGCCAAAATAAGAATGGAAAAAATATATGGAATATTTTCTTGTCATAACACGATCACCAAAGTTAAATATATTTTTATATTGGTTGGGTCTGATATTTACTAGTCAAACAACTTAAACAACAAGTCACACAAGTTCAAACATAGCAATGGGAAGGAAAACATAATTATCAGTGAAACATTTCAAAAAGTTTTTGTTGGTTCTGACTTTTGGGTCTTGTAAAACTAAGTTTTTCTTGGTTCCAAAATTTGGGATGTTACAGGATAGTTGTACTGAGCTTCTGGAGATTCTTTCGTTTGAAAAGATAACTCCGTCCACTATCCTGCCGGCTCCTGGCTGCAGCAAAGGGTTGCCCAAGGATCTTAAGCCGACAACTTTTTGGACATGTGGACATGTTATCTACGAGTACTAAACGGCTATCATGATGATAGGGAACAACTTGGTCAGCTACATGGTAATCACACGGTTTTTAACAGTACATGACGTGCTAAACGAAGGGTTTTCACCTTGTACCTTACATGTTTCTAACTACACATATAGTACTATAGACTCTTAGTACGAACAGAATTATTCAGACATGTATTGCTCCATATGATTACAAGGCGGCGTCATCTAAAATTTCGAGTCTTCCACTTTTCTGCAGTACTCCGCCAGTAGCTGATCAAGACGGAATGGATGGTCTTCATCGTCAAGTGAACCTATTCCATAGCCAAATACATAGTTTGATTCCGGATGCCAGGAGAGGTGATCGTAGTTATAGGATCGGATCTCCGACAGATCGGCATAGTAGATGCTTCCGGGTTCGACAGTGGGGACTTTTCTGCTGTCAACTGCAATTGAACGGTTCATGCCGACGAAGAGGGCATGCTTGCCAATGCTCCTGACGGGCACCAGGGCTAAATTGTTTATGTCTACCCGGTTGAACACAGGGTCATCATTGTCAACCCGTCCGCTGATAACAAGAAGAAGCTCGTCCTCTAATGACACCAGGTAAAATATATTTCTATAGCTCTGTCCGTTGAAAGCTGGGCCGTTGATGATCTTTGGCATGTTGACCGTTCGAGCGGTGCGACCAATATCTGAGTCCTTGGTTGTCGGGATGGTGCGTATGATGGATCCGTAGTTGTCTGTCACGTACACTTCGTCTTGGTGTGTAGTCATGCTGGAAAGTAGTCCAAACCATTCCACACACGAGAATTCCCCTTCTCCAAACCCTGAAGGAGTCTGACCCTCGTCGGAGTTTTGGTCAGCCCATCTGATAGTTCTGTTTTGAAGGTTGGATACAAATACCATCATAGGGGAAGTCAGCACGGTAATGGAGGTTAGTTTCTCCGTTGGTATCTGTGCCCGAAAACGAACAATGGAACATGTGAAGGGGTTAAGCAAGCGCAGCTTATACGGCCATGTCCTTTTTCCTAGCACAACGAGGCCGGCTGTTGTAGCTCCTACGTAAAAATAATTACTGCAAAGTAGGCGGATTGAAAACAGGGTGATTTTTCAAGATTACTGACATACAAACATAAGATGTAAAAGACATATTTTTTGAACCTGCAGACGTCATCTGGGATGGATTTAGCACTGACTCGGCCAGTTGAGGTGTTCAGGAATGTGACTTTCTGGTCGCTATATTTCTCAAGCATAATCCATTTGTTAAGAAAGAACTTGGGAGGTTCTATGGCGCGTCTCCAATTGCCGCAGGTCGCACATAGAGATGAATAATAGTCGACATCGTCAAACTGGATGAAGGAGTCACCTATCTTCTTGACGAGATCGTCTGGGAGATCAGACCAACCAGCAGCGCCGTCCATCCGTCCTGCCATTGAAAGTGGAGTTCTAGGGTAGAAATGGTGTGGTCTTGGAATGGAACGATGGATCTCTGGTGCGTCTGTTAACCGCAGCTTCCTGAAGGGGGATTTATAGCCTGATGTGAAGACGGACGGGTTTCATCGGGAATCAATTAGCCAAAACGGTCAGCATTCGTGCATCGGGTGTGTAACAGCCGTCTCTGGAAATGAAACAACGCATCTTTTCAGTATACGGTTGGGAAGGCGGTTTAAAGACGCAGGCGAATAATCCATTTGATCGTACCGATCACAATTTTGTTGTTTTTACATGTGTTTAGTTGCACGAATTAGTTTTGTGCCTATTATTTGTCTAATTTGTTCCCCGACCTTACATAAGAATATAATTATTTGTACCCGTTGATTATTAGCATCGTGTACGGCGTGTCGTCAAAACAGGGCTCGGGGGGTCGTGCGCCAAGGCGCACCCCTAAATCTAGTTTCCATAGCTGTTCCGAGATATATTGTCATGCAACTTCCATCTTACATTACATGACTTGTTGTCATTCATCATTTTTATATTGCTTTGCATGATTCTATACAACTGATGTGTGGTTTTACCCATGTTACGCTAGATCATTGCACATCCTGCTACATTGGCAGAAGCATAGAGTTTTATACATCACGTTTTGTTTATTATGAGTTATTTGTACAAAAAAGTATGTTGTCATTTTAGAGTATTGCCCCTACCAGTGAGGGAGAGAAAAGTGAAAAGAGCCATGGAGGCCATCGAAAAGCAGAAAAGGTAAAAAAAGAAAGAGAAGAAATAAAAAAGAAAGAAAGAAATAAATAGAGAGGGGGCAACATTACCATCTTTTTTTTGCACACTTGTGCTCATGCTAGCACCTGCGGTTTCATAGTCATTATATTTGTGCTCATGTTTAGCACCTATGCTCCATTTGAGGGAGTTTTCATGTTTCACTAGTATAACTATGTGGGGAATTTTTCATTATAGAACTTGGGTTGTATATTCCAATGATGAGGCTCCTCAAAAGTGCTCTAGATCTTCGTGAGCAACCGAGTTGGATGCACCCCCACTAGTTCCATTGGAGAGCTTTCATACACTTATAGCTCTATGTGCATCCGTTGCATGGCATACACTTATAGCTCTATGTGCATCCGTTGCATGGCAAAAGTGCTCTAGATCTTCTATAATTTTTGATGTTCCATGCTTGTTTTATGCCAAATGCTACATGTTTTATTTACACTTTATATCATTTTTATGCATTTTCTGAAACTAACCTATTAACAAGATGCCACAGTGTCAGTTCCTGTTTGTTGCTGTCTTTTTGTTTCAGAAATCCTAGTCGAGAAACATTCTCCAAAAGATCTGAAAATTTACGGGATTTATTTTTGTGAAGGAACCAAGCCACTGCCCGCAGGAGAGGTCCAGGGGACCCACTAGACGAGGAGGCGGGCCCACGGCGGGCCCCCTGGAACCCCCCCCCCCCGACACCGCCCTTTCGCCTATAAATTACTTAGTCTCCGAAAACCCTACACACCCGATCAGAAATCTACGAAAAGTTCCGTCGCCGCTGTCGTCGTCAACCCTAGTTCGGGAGGATTCTGAAGCTCTTCCCGACACCCTGCCGGAGGGGAGATCATCACCGGAGGGCTCTACACCACCATGCCTGCCTCCGGAGTGATGCGTGAGTAGTTCTCCATGGGACTACGGGTCCATAGCAGTAGCTAGACGGTAGTCTCTCCACTTCGTGCTATCATGTTTAGATCTTGTGAGCTGCCTAACATGATCAAAATCATATGTAATGGTACATGTTGTGTTTGCTGGGATCCGATGAATTGTGAAGTTATGATCAAGTTTGTTCATCTATCTATCTACATGTGTTATTTATGTTCTTGCATGCTCTCCGTTGTTAGTAGATGCTTTGGCCAAGTAGATGGCAGTGACTCCAAGAGGGGGTATTTATGCTAGATAGTGGGTTCATGTTTCCAGTAGTCTGGGATCGAATGGCGGAAATGACTAAGGCTGTGGATTTGCTGTTGCCACTAGGGAGTAAACAACAATGCTTTGTCTACGTGTCATTTGCATTGTTTACATTACACACTTTGCTTATTGCAGTTATCTGTTGCTTGCAACTCAATACTTGTGGGAGACACGGATGTTATCCTGCAGGTGGATTATTAGTCATAGATGCAGTTAGCAAGCGGTCTATGTATCTTGTTGTAATGCCCAATAAATCTCACAGTGAACATGTTCTTGCCATAATATGCATTGTCATGTCCTTGCACTTTGTCAATTGCTCAGCTGTAATTTGTTTACCAGAATGTTAATTTATCTGTTTTATGGAGAGACACCTCTAATGAACTGTGGACCCCGGTCCTTTATTTTACACTGATACAAACACCGTTTCCACTTCCTACACTCATTTCCTCGCTGTCCACTTTTGCATTTACATTTATTCTCCATACCATACGTTTAATCCTTTATATTCATCAAGCCAGGTAGATTGACAACCTTCCTGTTTCGTTGGGACAAAGTAGTTTGATTGTGTGGTGCGCAGGTCCATGTTAACAACTTCTCAACGACGTTGTTGTTGACACCGTGTTGTAGCTCTTCCAACTCCTACTGGTTCGATAAACTTGGTTTTGCAATCAAGGGAAATTTGTTACTGTGCTGCTTCATACCTTACTCTTGGGATTTCCAACGGGCGGTTGTAGCCACATCATTGATGCAAATTAGTGTTGCTGAATGGTAATGAGATTGCTATTTGACAAGTCTTTTGTGTACTTTGTCTTGTAGATGGTTGAACCTGACAATGAAATGGACATGTGGGCTGCCTCCTGTTGAAGTGTTGCTGCAGTCATTGAAGTAACAGCAGAGGAGAAATAAGAGGAAAGATTCGAACTTCAACAGTTTGTACTTGTCAAGCTGCTGCGGTACTGCCTCTTGTTCAAGTGTTGACTACTTGTGGTTGTGGTCTTGTGCAGTTGTGCATGTGGGCTGTGCCGCTGTGCACATGTGGTGCTAAATTGCTATACTGCTATGTGGCTACCTTGTCTCCTGTTTGAATCTTTGCTTCCTAAGTTGTGGTTCTTTGAAACATGTTGTTTGAAAATTGAACTATGAGTCTATGTGTTATCAAAATATTATTGTTTGTCATGTTTTTGTGATTATTGTTCAGTTGATATTGTCGTTGTCTTGTTTTCTGCTGAAATGCCACCGAAATGTTGCCGAAATCTGAAAATTTTGCTATCATTTTGCTCTGTTCTGAACTTCGAGATATCCGGGATTTCCCAATCCTGATCCCGAATTGTAGGGAATCAGTTTTTCTCATGAAAATTTGGGAATCATTTCTTAAATCAAGATTTTCTTTGGGAGTGTCTATTAAGCAGCTGCCTGTTTTTCAATTAAAAAACAGGCAGTTTTTCAAACCAATAGGATTATGACAGTTGTATGACTCAAATATACGATGCTAGCAGTAAAATTGTCTGTTTTTGTTCGGGCCAAATACACACTTAATCGTGTGTTTTTTAGTCTGACCTAGCTTGAGTCTACGCCTGTTTCTTCCCCAGGTCAGCTAAAGGCCATGTTCAGTTTTTGAGTCTGACCCAGATTGAGTTGCACTCTGCTGTTGCTTGACATATCCAGACCACGACACGTTGGCAAACTCCTTGCACACATTCAGTTTAGCCCTTTTTTGAGTTACCGGCGCCATCTAACAGAAAACGTACTCTGAAGGAATAAATCTAGAAACTAAAGGAATTCTCGGACAAGCAATCATTGAAGGAAACAAAAATTCAAAACAACATCGAAACAAAAATCTTGAAAGCACATGCCATGCATCTTCATCATACACATGTCGAAATAAACCAACAATAAAGTGTTACTGATACCATGAGGGCGAAAATAGTTTTAAATAAATCAGTTGAGGTCTTGCAGAACATATCAAAGGGCAGTCAACCATGTTTACAACCATCAAATGGCAGAGCTTCTGTTTATACCAATAACATAGCCAGAGTACGGAGAAACCATGTCTTCAAAATCTGGTCAAATGATCATCATACTCCGATATTGTCAAATGATGAGTTAGAGCTGAGGATACTGAATATTAAAGACTAAGAAAATGAAACAAGAGTGACTGAAGAAAACAACATGCTTGAGTCCCCGTTTTCATTTAAGAGAAGTGCCAGCATATCTGCAGTTCCTTGTAAAGCTCGCCTTTTGCAACATGCTCCAAGATCAGGTAAACAGTCTACAGAATACACATGACAAGAACTGATGATCAGATTGAGAGGACAATAAAAAACAAAAACAAAGAATCTCTGTCTCATAGTTGGGTTAATCAAGGACTGGTCGTAAAAAAAGCATATATGCAAAGAATACTGGGGTGCCGCATGTGACTCTGTATCTCCACTTTGCGTCGCAGTTGATGCTCCACCTGAGAATGCTTCAATTGGTTCTTGAATAGAACATTCAAAGCCACAACCTGTATACTCTGTTGCCATAGAAAGAAAATATTTTAAGGCTTGGAGTATTGAATTTTCTATGAAATAACAAGAAATCTACAAATAAAAGTCAAAATTAAGCTTTTGGACTCAGCATGTGTGCGTCCTACTTCTAAACATAAAAGGCAGACATAAGGAGGACTAGCAAGATTCAGTGCCATGCTTAGTGACAGAACAAATAGTGATCAGTAGTGATCTAATCAGTATAAGACCATGCTCTGTTTCTCTCTCAACAAAAAAAATCATGCTCGGTCTTTTCTCACAAAATAAGCTGCTAGTGACTTCAGACCAAACCCAACAAAAATATGGCAAAAAAAAGGCTGAAGTATACACGCGAGGAGTTTGGAAAATTTGTCATGGCTCAAAGATATTGTGCATTTTCTTGACTGCCACCTTGTTGGCTGTATGTTGGTCAAAGAACACCGTAACTCCCTTTACCAATGACTTACTGAAATTTGTATATGTTTCAGCCACTGTTTGGCATAAAACAAATGAAACACTAAGCTGAGCTTTCCAATGCCGACAAATAAGTGACGAAGATTTGAGGGACTGAAGAAACAAACTGAGGCACAAAGATCAACAAAACAACTAAATGACTAAGACACTGAGTGAAATGCCGAAAAATGAGGGGCTGAATTAATGAGAGACTTCAAAAACTCAAATACTGAAATATGAGAATAAGAGACTGATCAAATAAGACACTCAGCAAATTAAGAGACTGATTACAGAGTTACTGATCAAATAAGAGACTTAGTAACACAGACTCAACTGAACAAGGCTCTTCACATAAACTGATTAACTGAGCAACTGAGACTGAACTGAACAAAACGAAGACTGAAGAATAAACTGAAGAAGTGAGAAAATGAAGAAATTCAGAAATGAATAAATGACAAAATAAAATGAAGACTGAGAAACTTAAAAAAGGAAAAACTGAATGAACAGAAAATTTAATAAACTTATTTACAGAAAAATGAAGAATAAGAAGTGATCAACTAATCAAATAAGAAGGACTGAAAAACTTATTGACTGAAACTGAGGAAAATAGTAGTTAACATTAGAGAGAAATTGAGTGACTGATAAATTGAAGAACATGACTTAGAAAAATGAGAAGGACTGAAAGAAATGAAGATTAAAATACTGAAAAATAAAGACTGAAGAACAAGACTTTAAAATGAGAACTGAATGATGTAGGAGGAGCAGAAGAATTGACAACTTAAGAAACAAACCGAGGCACAAAAAACTGAGAGACTGAATTTTGAAAATCAAAAAGAGGTAAATGATAAACTGATCAACTCAAAATTGAGAAACAAAGCCACTGAAAAACTTAAAAGCTAGAAGGACTGAAAGAAATGAAGATTGAAAGACTGAAAAATAACTAAAGAAATAAATGGCGACTGAGACACTAAGAGAAAAATGACTCAGAAAATAAGGAAATGATATAGTGAAAAAAGTATGACTAGGCGAACACGAACTACAAAACTAAGAATAAGAAAATTACAGAAACAATAGTGAGAACAGAAAGCTATCAAAACATATACTACCTCCGATCCGAAAAGACTGTCGCTATTAGCACTGTTCGTTTGTACGTGATCAGGTCTTTTCCAGCGACACTTAATCCGGATCGAAGGGAGTATAAATGTTTACATAATACTACTAAGAGAACACGACCTCCAAACTACTGAACATACTAGGACATATGACTAAGAGAATGATATAGTGACAAAAAGATCTTCTCCGAGGCTCATTCTCCTTCAATGAAAGCAAACAGGCACATACTAAGATTTACAAAATGACTTAAAGAGACATAGAAGGCAAAACCAAAAAAACAAGCAAAATAATTTGATATTCGTACTTTGTTGCTAGATGACAAGCTATGTTCAGAGCTATTGACGTAAGACATACCACACTCAGGATCTTGATATTTATCTTGACGAAATCAACAGGAAGCCGTTCCCACTTGCATGTCTCCGCAGCTTGTGTAGGTTGTATTTTCTTCTTTAGATAATATTTCCATTCATCAACATGCCGCCTGACACTAAACTGAAACTGCTCATGGACAGACGATGTTCACCATGATTGCCTTTATTGCATTCAGTCCGGCAGCTCCATAGTGGGGGCAATAGTGAGCAGTTTCTCATCCTCAGTTAGACTGAGAACCTCGTGTAGCACCTCCATTGGTGATTGACATGGCAGCAACTAAAGCCGAACATCCTCTGCCAGTAGAGCCCTCCACCTTGCTTGGCGAATTTGCATTTTAGGAATAAATGACCACCATCCTCAAACAGCTGATGACAAATTGCATGCAGTTTTCACATTATGATTTGGTGCAAAAAGAGAATCCAGAGTAACTACTAACTAGAACACAAATGAATTACATTGATGCTAATCTATTGAACTTCAAAACCAGAGCTCACAAAAAAGCAAACAAGCTAGTAAAATCATAATCCAGCAGTATCCACTAAATGAACATAAGAACACACCATGAAAATTCTACACATCTACAACCTAGTACAGCTAGGTACTGCCTCAACTGAGGACACACACCAACAACTGAACCCTAATCTACGCATCATCAAGCTCAACACACAAGCACCAGCATAAATACTGCCGCCATTGAGGACGAACACCCTAACTCCCGCTCCCAAATACATACACCAATCCACACAACACTGCATCCCAATCCACAGAACAAATCAAACGAGCAACCAATCTTCAAGCAATGGATGGGATAGAAGAGAAGAATACCCATCTAGACGGCGGCGCACACGCCTGCCCCGCTCCCGAATCGTAGATCTCTTCGCCAACGGACGACCGATTGACACGGGCCGCGACTCTCTCCACCGCAGATGGTCACGACCGCGTGGTCGCCGCTCCCTCCATCGCCTGTATGGCCGGCTCGCGAAGCACCGTCACACACACACACACACCCCGGCTGCCCAGGCTCCGGCGACGGCCTATCCGCTATAGCGCCCTGCGCAGGTCCGAGGTCCCCACCCCTCCTAGTGCCAGAGCGGCAACTAGAGGAGGCGAGGACCCGTCAATTCTTAGACGAAGGCGACGGTGAAGATGCAGATGGCACCGACGGCGACGCCGCCGCCTCTCTTTCTTTTTTTCCCGCTTGCGGTCTGTTCTGACTTCCTGAAAAATGAACAAAGCGTGTGCGCTAGGAATTCCCCCGGCCTGATTAATGCGCATTCGCCAAGCATATGCCCGAACCCAAACCTCTTCTGCCTGGCTTGGACCAAAACCAAAAAGCGGCGGGAGTTCTCAGACCCATCCTCTGTCGTTGGCGGGAACGAGCTCCCTCCCACTTCCCGGTCTAAATAAACTCCGTACGCGTGTTCCGCCGAAAAGCCACCCGTTTTTACACTGACACTAGGACCCACCGGAGCAGCTTCACAATAGCCCGGGTGCACGGAGGAAGCCATCCTACTCGTGTGCTCCCGTTCCGTTTCCCCCATATAAATCAGCCGCTCCCTCCCTCTCTGCCCCAAATCCCGCCGCTCACCCAGCCAAACGATTCAAAACCCCATTCCCCACTACAAATCCGCATCGCGTCCCAGAAACCCTAACCCTAGTCCCTCACCCCAGCCCCGATGGCGAAGCCGGTGGAGTACGACGACGAGGAGGAGGTCTCTTCCTCCGGCGAGGAGCAAGAGGACCAGTCCGACGCCGGCGGCTCGGAATCTGACGAGGAGGACGAGGCCCCGGCCCCCGCCGGCGAGGATGGGGAGGAAGAGGTGGATGAGGATGAGATCGAGGCCGTCACAACCGGCGCGGGCGCCGACGAAGAGGATGACGGCGGTGCTGCCGCTGGAGACGACGAGTCTCAGTCCACCGAGGACGACGAGGCCGCTGTGGGGGAGGACGACGACGGCGACGAGGTCAGCGAGGGGCTAGGAGTACATAATTTTGGGGATGGTTTTGGCTTATATCCTAATAACAAAGCGATTGCAGTTTTTTTCTTAGATTTGTATGGTCCTTTGCGTGATCTGTAAATTTTGGCTAGGGATATATTAGTTTGGTTGATAGTTGTCTACATCCTGCTTCAGTAGTTTAGAGATTAGAAACACGCCCTGCTAAATAATAACAATATAATTGTTTGGAGAGATTACTATGCCCAGTCATTGTATTCTTGTGTGAAGTGAGAAACATAGCAAGCTGGCTGCATTGATGTTTGACCTGTATCAGATTACTTGTTTGGTAATATTTGCATTACTTGTGCCTAAACTGTTTTGGTCTTAGGCCGAAGACACTGCTGGAAATCCAGTGGTAGGAAAGCGTGAGCGAGCCAGGCTCAAGGAGCTCCAGAAATTAAAGAAGCAGAAAATCCAGGAGATATTAGAATCCCAGAATGCTGCCATTGATGCTGACATGGTATATTTCTCCTATTGTGAAATCCCTTGAAAATGTCCATATGCGGTTGATTTACCATTATGTGGTTTATCTTGCATTATTTTTTTGGTCTATATTGCATCCTCATCACTGTTTTGATCACAGAACACTAAAGGGAAAGGGCGATTGAAGTACCTACTGCAGCAGACAGAAATATTTGCCCACTTTGCAAAAGGAAGCGAATCTAAAGAGAAGAAGTCACGTGGAAGGTAATTCATTGTTACTATGTTAGTGCCACTTTAATACTTTACTATGACCAGTCGAAATTGCACCTACCTGTGCACTGATCTAGTTTGGAACATCAATAAAATTATAAAAGCTACTCTTGTGGCACTGCTTCCATTTGCACCTCCCAAACATACTGTTTGCCCATCCTCATTTCCTATCTTACCCTAGCAACTCTTGTTAAGTTATAGGGTTTGCTAACAGCAGCACACGGTCTCTTGATCCCTCTTACCCTGAGCTCCACCACTGCAGCAGCAGCAGCATGTGGCCCAACTGCAGTGGTGGTGTTGCAACAGCAGTGTGTCACTTTACGGTGAATGCAGTGGAGACACACATTCGGTGCAGGGTCTGTCTATTTTATCTCTCATGGAGTCATGGTGCAGCACGACGTGACCTGAAGTTTGTCTACTGCTGGCAACCCTACTGAATGCTGTGAGGCTAAAGGAGGTGCCCTTGAATTACATTTGGACCCTCCATTGTCTGGTTGATTTGGTATGGGGGATGCAGATGGTGGCAGATGATGGCTGCGATGGGGGTACATTGGATGTGAATGGATCTGGTTTTGGGTGAAGATTGGGGTGTGGAGCTTGCTGGATTTTATAACATGGCATGATGGGCTATTGAGTTCTATTTGCGCAAAGGTGGCAAGTGAGAGTGGTATTAAGAGAGTATAACTCAACCACCTAGGAGCAACCACATCGTTTTGATTCTCTGGATCTTTGGATCGTGCGTACGTCTAGATTGTCCCGTTGTGCCACCCTGCACCTCATGGGCCTTTTCACCGTGTACAAAGAGAGTAGCTATATCACCCCAAATAATACCCATGTGCGTTCATGACCACGATGCGCATAATTATCTGACACTGAAATGTTATGGTTGATCATGCTTTCAAGAAGCTGCA
Source organism: Poa pratensis (assembly GCA_947311845.1). Lineage (NCBI taxonomy): Eukaryota > Viridiplantae > Streptophyta > Magnoliopsida > Poales > Poaceae > Poa > Poa pratensis. The sequence goes on along the minus strand of CAMZMU010000109.1, from coordinate 645,981 downwards.
ACTTGAAGCATAATTATAGCGAAATCATGAATATACAGCACAATTATGATAGAGCAATTTGGCTAGATAAGTTTGCTGATGCATCTGGTTGGGCTTTTTGTCTACTTAATAGTTTGGAATCTCCATGTGTGTTCATTTACTTCTAGTTTGCAGTCATCTAATATCATTCCTAGCTTTGTGGTTGACGTAGACTATAAGTACATCAGTTAATTGAAGCTGTTTATTTTATGTTATCTTAAATTAGCAATAGCTTTTGGCTTAATATCGTGGGAACTCCTGCTATCTGTATGCTGTGCAGCAAGTTAACTCCATTTACTTCTAGATTCCTGTCTCTTTGTTCTATTTGTTGCTAAGGTTGGTCACACTGCAGGGGTCGTCATGAGTCAAAGATGACCGAAGAGGAGGAAGATGAAGAGTACCTCAAAGAAGAGGAAGATGCACTTGCTGGTTCAGGCGGAACACGTTTGCTTACGCAGCCATCATGTGAGCCTTTCCTTATTGAGCATTGGTAGCTGTTTTTAAGACACTTTAAATCTTAATAACCCACTAGGCGATACTTTCTGTTGGCTACATGAATTTCCTTGCATAAACTAACAAGATGAAATATGACATAAATTTATACACATAACTGAGCAGTTATTATGGCAATGGACCAACTGTATCCTGTAGTTTACCAGCGGCATTGTTTCTCCGAACCAAGCAAACATATTCGATAGCTTGCATAAACTGTAAACCAGTAGTGTACCTATTTGAGTAAATTTCATGGAACTCCTTGTACTTAGACAAAACATAACAAAGTTAACTATTAAGAAACCTTTCTGTAACCTAAATAGTGAGGAGGGAGTAGAACTTAAAACTTGTGGCTGACATGGAGAAGTTAGGGGATAGATGAGCTCCCTTGTAGTTCCCCATGGGGCCATGCATCCAGGATGCGAACATGTTATTCACCAGAACAGGCAGCAATGAGCATGTGTTACAGGAGGCTGGGTTGGTTTTGTTGTACTCACCATAATTTTGTTTAAAGTGTGTTAAGTAAATGTATGCCATCTTAATATTTTATTTTCTGATAGGTTGATCAAATTATCTGTAGTTCTAGATCCATGACACTCAATCTTTATTGTATGATGATTTCAAACTAACTGTGAACTATTTATGTAATGTATAGATCTCTTAGTTTCTTTACTGAAACACACTTGACCCCTTTTCATTTACCCGAGAATAGAATTGAATATCTTGTCCTGTTATTATGAAAATCAGCTAATGGAGCCAAAGTTCTTTTTAATATGATTACATCTTTGATTATCATCAAGCATATGTCAACTTCCAGATTTTGCATCTTATTATGTTTGCTTTGCAGGCATTAATGGAAAAATGCGAGATTACCAACTAGCTGGGCTTAATTGGCTCATACGGCTGTATGAGAATGGTATTAACGGGATATTGGCGGATGAGATGGTATGTTTGATGTGCTAACTACACCATAAGCACTCAATAAAACCCTATTAGTATTTTATTCAATCAGTAAGGTGGTAATGTTTAATGCAAGTTGCTGACTTTATCCTTGGCTCGACATTGCTTTACTCAGGGTCTAGGGAAAACTCTCCAAACTATTTCACTGATGGGTTATCTGCACGAATTCAGAGGAATAACTGGTCCTCACATGGTTGTTGCGCCAAAGTCCACTCTTGGTAACTGGATGAAAGAAATTGCTCGTTTTTGTCCCATTTTGCGTGCTGTGAAATTCTTGGGGAATCCAGAAGAGAGGGTTAGTCTTACATCCCTGTTTTTGAATTATTATTGTTACTTCAGCTGGCTTGTTACTTATACTTCTGTATTGTTTGGTCAGAATCATATAAGGGATAAATTACTACAGCCAGGAAAATTTGATGTGTGTGTAACCAGTTTTGAAATGGCAATCAAAGAAAAAACTGCATTGAGGCGTTTCAGCTGGCGCTACATTATCATTGATGAAGCTCATCGGATAAAAAATGAGAACTCTCTTCTGTCGAAGACCATGAGGCTTTTTAGCACTAACTATCGTCTACTCATCACAGGCACTCCCCTCCAGGTAGGTTATGTTTGGCAGCGCTGTTTCTTTATATTATGCATATACATCACCTGTTAAAACCGCTGAAACATTAATTTATATTTCTCAATCTTATTTTCAGTTTCATCACTTACTAAAGTTTTGTATTGCAGAACAATCTTCATGAGCTTTGGTCTCTACTCAATTTCTTGCTGCCTGAGATATTTAGTTCTGCAGAGACCTTTGATGAGTGGTTCCAAATTTCTGGTGAAAATGATCAACAGGAGGTTGTTCAGCAGCTTCATAAGGTATGGATATAACATTCGTGCAAAACTAGGGTCAGTATGTTTGAATTAGCATATAATTTTTTTGCAAATTTTTAAGGTTCTTCGACCATTTCTTCTTCGGAGGCTGAAATCTGATGTTGAAAAGGGTTTACCTCCAAAAAAAGAAACTATCCTTAAAGTCGGGATGTCTCAGATGCAAAAGCAGTACTATCGAGCTCTGCTTCAGAAAGATTTGGAGGTTATTAATGCTGGTGGTGAACGCAAAAGGTTGCTTAACATAGCTATGCAGTTACGCAAGTGCTGCAACCATCCATATTTATTCCAAGGGGCAGAACCGGGACCACCTTACACAACTGGTGACCATCTTGTTGAGAGTGCTGGTATGCTCATGCTCGCCATTTCATCGTCGCAATATTATAAGCCTACTTTGGTTGCTTATTAACAACTCTTTTGATATTTACTGTAGGAAAAATGGTTCTGTTAGATAAATTACTGCCCAAATTGAAGGATCGTGACTCTAGAGTGCTTATTTTCTCACAGGTGTTTATTTATCTTATACCACACAGATTTAATTGGCAGTCTAGCCATCACATATTTGAAGTTTCACAGGCACACATGGTTTACTGAACATGTGCACCTTGTTACAGTTCATTAATTTCTTGCAAAATACCTTGCATTGTTTGACATATCTCTATTCTTCAGATGACCAGGCTTTTGGATATCTTGGAAGATTATCTTATGTACAGAGGGTATCAATATTGCCGAATAGATGGAAATACAGGTGGAGAAGATCGTGATGCATCTATCGATGCATTTAACAAGCCAGGAAGTGAGAAGTTTGTTTTCTTGCTATCAACCAGGGCTGGTGGCCTTGGTATCAACCTTGCCACCGCTGATGTTGTGGTTCTTTATGATAGTGATTGGTACGCTGTTTTGCTAGACTGCAAATTGTATACCTAGAAGTTGAATCTTATGTCATTTATGTTGCAATGTATCCGCAGGAATCCACAAGCTGATCTTCAAGCTCAAGACCGTGCACATAGGATAGGTCAAAAGAAAGAAGTTCAAGTTTTCCGATTTTGCACGGAGGTTTGTTAAGTTTAAGTTAAGAATATCTAAATACTGCTTTTGATAGGTATCTATCCAACAGTGTTAACTTAATTGCAGTACACCATCGAGGAAAAAGTGATTGAGAGAGCATACAAGAAGCTTGCGTTGGATGCTCTGGTCATTCAACAAGGACGATTGTCAGAGCAGAAAAGTGGGTTTTTTGCAGATTGTTATTGGTACTTTGAATGATTTTCTGTTGTAGGATATGGAATAGTCTGACCTCATTGTTTTCTATGCAGCTGTCAATAAGGATGATTTGTTGCAGATGGTGAGATATGGTGCGGAAATGGTGTTCAGTTCCAAGGATAGCACAATAACAGATGAGGATATTGACAGAATAATAGCTAAAGGAGAAGAGACAACAGCAGAGCTTGATGCGAAAATGAAAAAATTCACAGAGGATGCCATTAAGTTTAAAATGGATGATAGTACGGACCTCTCCCCCTCTCTCTCTCTCTCTCTCTCTCTTCACACACACAAAATATCTCTGAAATGATTTTTTTTCCCACAGCTGCTGAATTGTATGATTTTGATGATGACAAGGTAATGGATCTGTCCACTTGATCATGTGCTTGAAATAGTTCAGTGTCTTGTCCAGTACCAACTGACTCTTGTCTTTTCGATTGCTTGAAGGAGGAAAACAAGGCTGATTTCAAGAAAATTGTTGGTGACAATTGGATCGAACCACCTAGGAGAGAGAGGAAGAGGAAGTATGTGACTCTTTTTGGTGTACTATTAAGTTTTTCTACTGTTGCTTGTATTTACCTTCTGTTTGACTTGTTCTTGTAGTTACTCGGAGTCTGAATACTTTAAACAAGCACTTCGCCAAGGAGCACCAGCAAAACCTAGGGAACCACGTATTCCAAGAATGCCCCATTTGTAAGTTCTTTTAGTGTTACTGTCCATTTTGATTTTCTAAAAAAATCAATGCTTCTTGTGCTAACTGTTTATGTGTTAATGCTAGGCATGATTTCCAGTTCTTTAACAATCAAAGGCTAAATGAATTGTATGAAAAGGAAGTCCGATACCTCATGGTAATTTCTCAGATAGATGTTGAGAAACATATTTATCATTTTTTTCTGCTAAATTTGACAGTCTCTTTGCACTTCATTATTGCTCCACTACACAGTCCATTGTTTTCCAGTTGTCTTAATAGTTGGTGCCTAACTTAATATGTGCAATGTAGCAAGCAAACCAGAAGAAAGATACCATTGATGGTGAAGATGAAGGTACTCTTGACTCTTGCTTCTCGAAGTTGCATTACATCATCTATAAGATCGTGCTGATGATATTTTCTTCTGCAATGCTCAGATCAGTTGGAGCCTTTGACTCTGGAGGAGCAGGAGGAGAAGGAGCAGTTATTGGAAGAGGTTGGATGCTATGCAATATCAAAAAAGTCATTGATCATCTCTGAACTTTCTCTTGACATTCTTGTTTACTATGATGCAAATTTCAGGGTTTTGCAACATGGACGAGGAGAGACTTCAACACGTTTATTCGTGCATGTGAGAAATATGGTCGCAATGACATAAAGAATATATCCTCTGAAATGGAAGGAAAGACAGAAGAAGAGGTTCAACGATATGCTAAAGTTTTCAAGGAGAGATACAAGGAACTGAGTGGTAAGTCATCGAGCCAATTCATTAGACATGATTGATGTAGGGTCATACTACATAAAGCCTCATCATGCAACTTGTCTTGGCAGCAACTGACTGCTTGTTGGATGAATGATGAATTGTACATAAATGTTCGTCCTGACTAATTTGTGGTTTGTCCTTCCTAATCAGATTTTGATAGAATCATTAAAAACATTGAAAGGGGCGAGGGAAGGATAAGCCGCAAGGATGAGATTATGAGAGCCATTGGAAAGAAGTTGGATCGCTATAAGAACCCATGGTTAGAGATGAAAATCCAGTATGGCCAAAATAAAGGGAAGTTCTACAATGAGGAATGTGACCGTTTTATGGTAATGCACTCTCCCTTCTGATGCATACTACTCCAAGTTTGTGACATGATTAACAACCAGTTGTTATATTTCAGCTATGCATGGTGCACAAACTTGGTTATGGAAACTGGGATGAACTTAAAGCTGCCTTTCGCATGTCACCCTTGTTCCGATTTGATTGGTTTGTGAAGTCCAGAACTACTCAAGAGTTGGCTAGGCGATGCGACACCCTTATCCGTCTAGTTGAGAAAGAGAATCAGGAATATGACGAGCAAGAAAGGCAGGCACGGAAAGACAAAAGGCTTTCTAAGGTAGTTCTTGAACATTACTGGTCCGAAATATTTCAGTGTTAAAAGTTCCAAGTATTAGAATCATCAATATACATATATAAACCGTTTATTAATTGTTTTCCTTACATTGCTTGAATTGTTTCTGACTATACTAATCGTGGTGACCTACATTGCTGACCTGGTCTGGTATATAACTTTTGCCATTCAGAACATGACACCGACTAAACGAGCTGCATCAAGGGTTTCGGACGGTGAGACAACTCCAGTGAATTCATCCAAGAGGCGCCGGCAGTCCCTTATGGACGATTATGTGGGCTCGGTATGTCAAGTATTATGCTACTCTGCTATTGTTCCCCTCCCCACCTCACGCGCCCACCCTCACACACACAGGGAGCTGAAAACCTGTTAAAGAGAGCATTCTGCTGCTAATTAACTGTGAACAATGTTGCAGGGAAGGCGTAAGCGCGGGTGATCTGACGCTGCCTTCAAGAGATTTAGAGCGGTCTGAAATATTTGGACTCCTTCTAATGTGCCGAGCTTCCTAGAGTCACCATGAATTGTAGGTTAAGTTGATGCGTATCTAAGTTGTATGTATGTGTTCTGGTGTCATTTTGTCACCTGTACTGCAGTTGGAATCTTGGATCATTGCATGTGCCCTGTCCTTTTGGTACAGAAGCCTATGTTCTAATTATTCTCAGTTCCTTTGATCTAGCCTTTGACGTTCTTATTTTCTAGCTTCTAGTTAAATGAAAGTTTTTCTCCTTTTTTGGAAACAAATGGACTAGTGCTGCTCAGTTCAAAAGCAACACTGCAGAAATGACACGTTATATCTTTCTCACGACTTTTTCACCGCGTGACAGTTGGGGTTTATGGTATAATCAGGGAAAGTCTAAGGAGTGCAGGATGATGAACAACAAAGCTCCCAATATGGGTTTCTATTAATTAGCTTTTTCAAGGTCTACCTCATCTTGGTGTATATATTGTGGAGGAGGCATCCTGAGCTGCACCTCTTAGAGAATCTAGCGTGAGGGACAACAAGGTTCTTGGTGAGCTATCACTAGCATCTAATCGACTAGCTCAAACTACTAAGACAACAACTCATTTTTGTGTGTGATGTCGGTTACTTAGTGCTCTTGGGATCCTCTGGGTGATGGTGGTGAAACCCTAGTTTCTTGACTCCGTTTGAAGGCGATGATCCTTCACTCTCCGCCTTCCTTCCACCCTCCCTACACTTACATCCCTCGGTGTTCTCGGAAGTGGTTGCGAAATCTGTAGATCTGGGCGAGAACTGTTGGTCTGGCCTCCAGATCTGACGAACAAGGGCAAGTCTGCGATAGTGTAGAATCCCGTGCCATCATCGGGGGGAGACAATGTGGTGGAGATGCTCGGTCGGCTTCATCTCACATCTCAGGAATCTGCGGCTTTTGTGCTTGAGGATGAAGAAGACGAGAACCCTGGCTGCCCGAAATGGGCTTTGGTAGGAAAGGTATTGGCTCCCAACACTCTTCATATCTTGACAATCAAGGCAGTATTGAGGTGAACGTGGGGCAACCCGTGGGGTCTCGAGTTTCGGTCACTGGGAGCACATGTTCTTGGCAGAATGTGTGTGTCAGGTGGACAAGGATTCAGGTAGTAGGAGGGGCACAGTGGTCGTGGACCATCAGTAAGAATTGTGTTATGCTGAAGGATTTTGAACCATCTCTGAACCCAACGAGATTCGTTTTGAGAAGTTGACACTGGGGGCTCATATCTTGAATTTTCCGTATGGCCTTATGAATGATGGTCGTGCCAAGAGTTTGGTTGCGGCAATTAATTAGCAAAGTGGAGAAGATGGAGGTCGACGACAAAGGGCGTGCGTGGGGTGATTTCCTGCGGGTTAGGGTTTCTATCAACGTGACTGGACCCTTAATGCGTTGTGTGTCAGTGTACTCCCAAAAGCGGTGTACTACAGATGTGTATCAAGTGATGTACGAGCGGTGCCGCTATTTTGTTTCTCATGTGGCCATGTTGGACATTCTTCAGTTTTGTGTCCAACACTGGGGGAGCGAGATGCTGATGAGTTCCTACCCTACCACGGCTTCAGATTGTGTGTCCGTGATGATCGCAAGAAGAAGTCATCGAGAACTAAATCGAGACAGAGTTCTTATTCAAGCAATAAGGTGCCTGGTCCGAGTGGTGGTCAGCCTAGATCATCGAAGGCGCAGACTGGCGTGCAGGATCGGGAGATAGTGGATGAAGTGACCTCACCCAAGAAAACGAGAAAACCAAGAGCTAGCCGCGCTAAGGCTAGTGTGCCTTTAGATGCAAACGAACTAAGTAAGAATGTCAAGGCAATTACTGTAGTGTCGAAGGGGTCTGGTCATATTAGCAGACAGAAAAGGAAATGTACCTACCGAAGGAGTGGGTTGCACAGGAAGAACGAGAAACCTCTCAGCTGCCACCTGCTCTCGTGGCTACTGAAGGTGCGAGTGCCTCCGTCCAGATCGTCGCGATGAGTGGAGGCCCTACTCCAACAAAAAATTCAAACAAAAACACAAGACATACTCGTCAACATCAACTCGGTCGGCGGATCAGACAACGGCTGCTCCTGCCACACGCAGATACGCAATGAATCTACTATGCTAGAACTGTTGAGGGCTTGGGTCGGACTCGACAGTTGTCTTGCTAGTTAGTGAGGTTCTTCCGACCTACCTTCCTCTTCTTGTCTGAGACGAAGACGAAGGATTGCAGGGTTCAAAATTTCATGTGGTCGTTTGGTTACTCTGTAAGTTTTGCTGATAGAAGTGTTGGACTCAGTGGGTGATACGTCCAAACGTATCTATAATTTTTGATTGTTTCATGCACTTTTATGTCTTTGACACTTGTTTTTATATTAAGTTTATGATTTATTTGGACTAACCTACTAGCAAAAGTGCACAATGTTCTTGTTTTACACTTTTATGTGTAGGAATTCCTTGTAAATTGAGAAAAACGCAAAAGGAGCCTTGTTAGAGGTGGACTCTGACTTTCCTGAAATCTGTTTACCTTACAAATTTAAGAGATCGTCAGTTTCACCCTCGAAGAAAATGTCAAATGGAAAAGCCCTAGTCGCTAAAGTTGTGCACAATTTCCATACCTTCAATTCAAGACCAAGAACAGACCAATCGGCGCCGGACGCTCCAGATATCCCCGTCGCACTGAAGGCAAAATATCTGATTACGGGAATCCGAAAAATTATGACATGATTGACTCCAACTCTTACCAAACTTGGGGGTTCGGCCAAGCCACGACTTTGGAGACTCATGGGGGCGGAGAGAAGACCCTAGAAAGGTTCTAGAGGTGCCCAAGAGCCCGTGGATCAAAGGGGCATCCATCGGAGGGCTAATGATAATCGTCCCAGCTTATATAAGGAGAGGCAACCCTAATTTTTCGAGGAGCACACCCATTGTCATGAATTATAGCCACCAAAGCCACGGTTTTTCCTCCCCCATGACCTCATCTCCATGGGGGAAGGCTCCCTACAGCACCAAGAAGCCATGGAGGAAGGGGGCTAAGGGGCGGCACACCCCCTTGATGTCCAGCGGCGTAGGAGGAGTCCCTGCGCCACCGCCGGCCACCGGCGTTGCCCTGCGCCCCGCGTTGTCCCCTTATTCATCTTCACCGCCATCTCCACGCCATCTCTATGTATACAGCGGTCCACTCTCTCATAAATCTTTGCAATCCCCTATGTAAACACGGTGTTTTGATGGTGGGGTTATTTTTTTAAAATAATACATTTTATTACGGAAAGTCAAAAAATATTACGCGATCTGAGGGAATTTAAAAAATAATACGGCCTAATCGGCGGCCAGGACGACAGGCACTTATCGTCGGGGGCCAGGACGATAGTGTAGCGCCCCGACCGCGGAACTATACAGTGATGCTGTGTGTCACCGGTTAAGCGATACAAACAGAGGTTACGGGTTTACCAATCCCCGGCCAAAACCTTTGGCAGGCGTTGCTCGGAATGGATCGTCGGCAACGCAACACCCCGATTGATGCCTTAACGCAGGCACAACTATCAATGCATAATAGAGAGATCAAGACTTGTGGAACAACTGGCACATTACAGACTCTACGACTCAAAGCATTATAGTTCAACTCTTATAATAGAGAAAGATAGCAAATATTACAACCAGAGGTCACAGACCCAACAGTACATCAAGCGGAAGCAAATTAAGTTGTTCTAACAACAAGATCCAAATTATGGCCTAAGAGGCCTACAGATAAACATTCCCAACGCCAGCTGTCCCGGAGATGTCCCAAGCTGCCACCTGGGAACCCCAGACTACTCGTCGACGTCCACAAAGAACCCACCTTCAAGGTCGATGAAGTCCTCCTCTGAAAGAATCAACAAAGCAACGTTGAGTTCGACGAACTCTGCAAGATTACTAGAGCTACTAGCTCGATGATTGGCTTACAAAGGTTTTATGGCTGTTTTGCATAAAGCTAGTTTTCTTTAGAAAAGACATAACTCCATGGCATCGACTAATCAGAATATTTTCAAAGGGGTAAGAAGTAAACTCTTTTCTTCTGATCATCTTCAACAACCACCATCCATCACCACACCTGTCTACTAAGGCACCTCCCCGAATCACCCTCGAGGAAGTCAACCTTGCATTCTTGGTAGTACCTTTAGTACTCAGGTTTTTATCATTCCGTTCAAGTTTTCTATGGTCTCTGAATCCGGCACCAAGTCGTCCTTAACCGTGGACACGGCTTTTCGAAAAGATTTACCCTGCAGGGGTGTACAAAGGGAAAGTCGCCGGAGTCCCGAAGGGGCTCTAGCTTCTTATCCACGCGTACCGTCCGGCTCATTGCCCGTACATGCCTGTACATTTGCTCTCTTCCAGGGAGAGCCGGCTGAGTGGGCGCGGCTACAACCTTTACCTTGCTCGAGACTAACCCAGGATCATCAGTGGCGGTAGGATAGGTTCGGTGCCTCCAACACCCTGCCCCGCGGCCACTCATTTTCCTAAACACCACCATCCTCATCCCAGTCCTGGCCACCATCTTCACGCACGCGCAAATGGAAGCTCAAACTAGAGGACCCTCGGCTAGCCAATCACAAGTTAGTCGGTCGACGAGGGCTCCATATACCCCACGCATGGTTGCACGCTCGGTCTTGGCTTCGAAGGGGAGAACTCGCACTTAGGCGGCGAGAACGAGACAACCCACCACATTCCATGTGGCCTCTCATCCCCACCTTTAAGCATGTTTATTTATCGGTATCCACATTTCTTCACCATCATCCGGACATTCCATCAACAGTTCCAACCATGAAATATCCACCGGACAAATAAGCATTTAACTAAGCATGGCTAAGCAGATACATAACATAGTTAAGTAACTCAGGCCAACAAAGCAATCCTATGGATATTAGGAGGGAACAGTAATGGCATCGGAAACATAATGCAACTAATAGGATACTCTAATCCAACCAAAGTGACATTTGAAACCGCATGCAATATTATAGTGGAAAAAATATTTGCGGAAAACATAGGAGGAGACATGCTCAGAGGGGGGATTACGCTTGCCTTGTTCAACGGGCTGGTAATACTGGTCGTCAGGGTATTGTGGAGAAACCCCGACTCCTTGATCTATCGATGTATAAAAACACCGGAAAGCACAATCAAATACCACACCATATAAAACAAGTGCAATGCACAAGCACATGATGATATGAAATTTTAAATGCACCATGAAAGCATTGAACATGATCCACAAGTTAAATGGGGTCCCAATTATATTTATTGCATTAATTGGAATAATCCCCATATGTAAACTTAATGGAATTAGCCATTCTTGAAAAAGTACAGTACTGAAATGTTGCCCAAAAATGCATGCAATTGATGTTACTGGATTCCTCATAAATTTGTGAGTATTTTGATGTATTAAACACATTTTTCTGAATAACCAATAAAAAGTTATTGCATTTTCAATATTTGGTTTTAGTGCTGCCATTTTAGCAATTCATTTTAAACCACACTAAAATTAATTATCCAAGATGGGAAATAAGGTGAAACATGAAGTATATTAGTTGCTGAAAATTTTGGTAGTTTAAACTTAATTTTTGGATCAATATTATTAAAGTTATGAATTTTCTAAATTCATTTTCATTTCTGCCCTTTTTCAAAAAGGCAAGAAACATCTATTTCCAGTATTCATTTCAACATGGAATTGACATGAAAAATGTAAGGTTTCTTCCCCTGGTCATTTAGAGACCAAGTTTGCATTTTTCTGATCCATAATTAAAAAGATATGAATTTCCCAAAATCACTTTCTTTTCTGCCCTTTTCTTATTTCCAATAAAACGTCAAATAAATTAATTTATTTGGATGGGTGAGTTATACCAATAGACAGGTTGTATTTTTCTGAACAATTTGGTATATTGTTTACGATTTTTGGACAAGTATTTTAAAAGTTGTGGATTTTACAAGTTTCTATTTGAATCTGGCTTTTATTTTATTTTCCAGAGAAACCTAAACAAAACGTTTTGCACCGGGTGGCTAGCTAGCCACAGCCACAGACAGGTGGGGCCTGTGGCCACGGTGGCATCCACGTGGGCGAGCGAGGCCCACGGCTAGTTTGACCGTGGCCGTGGCGCGCGGCGGCGGTGATCACCGACGGCGTCTCGCACGCGTTCGACGGAGGAGCAAGCTCGGGGACGATCTGAGGGCGGCATTCGATGCGCACGGCTACGGGGTGACTGGGGACGGCGCTATGGACCATTTGGTCGCCGGGAAAAGCTCCGACGACGAGGCCGTGCGGCGGCGCGCTACGGTCTACGGCGGAAACTACGGCTACGCGACGACCTATCGAGAGAGGAGGGGAACGGAGATGTCCAGAAGGACCGTGAGCTCACCCTCGATGCGTGGGTACTTGCGGCGTTGACGGAGAAGGTCGGAGATGGTCGTGAGCTTGCTCGAGGCGCGGCGGCCGAGCAGAGGAAGACGAGGTTGGCGACGACGATTTCGGGGTCCCCTCTGCGATTCCTTGTGCGGGGAAGGAGAGGAGGACGCGGCGGAGACAATGGCAGTCTTCGATCTGCTCTTGGAGTCCTGGAACGGCGGCGATGCGGCGGCGGAGCTCAGCTACGGCTCGGCCATGGCAGGAAAGAGAGAGGGAGAGAACTGGGGAAAATATCGGGGGGAGAGAGAGCGCCCGACCTCGTGGTGTTCTTATCCACCTCGTGGTGGACAGCGGCGAGCAGGGGAGGCTCGGCGGCGAGCTGGCGCGGCTTGAGCAGCTCGGCGCGCGCGGTCGCTACAGAGGACGATGAACATTTTCCAGAAAACCCCCTGGAAGACTTTTCCCTTTCGCAACTAGGTCCTTCTCTGTTTCTTTTTAAAAACCAGTAGCATTTCGAGGATTTTATTGAGGCACTTAAACAATTTCCAAAAATCTGAGAAAATTCATGTAGCCTCCCAACAACAGGTAGTAGCACCACAAAAATTGGGGTTGCCAAATAAAAAGTTTTGCATCACTTTTGTTCATAAGGTTTGGGTATGGCATTTTGGTTAAAACCAAAATGAATTTACTTTAGAATTTTTAAAGCAAGTGAGAAATATTTATTTTGAACTCTTGGAACTTCCTTGACAAATATGGAAGCTTATTTGAATTGGTTTTCTCACAAACAAACTCATTTGAGTTTACATTGTTTGAACTCAATTGTTGCTTTTGTTCCCATTGGTTTTAATTTGTTTTCCAACAACTTTGTTTCAACTTGAACACTCAAACCAATGATGCCATGATGCATGAATGAGATGCAAGAGTGAAAATTTGGTTCAAATTTTACAGTACCAAAAGTGTGGCTGTTACAGATAGGCTCCTCGTCCGTCGGCTGCATGCGGCGTAGGACCTTATCGTTGGCGGCCAAGACGATAAGTCCTATCGTCGGCGGCCAAGACGATAAGTCCTATCGTCGGGGTCCAGGACGACTGGCTGCATGCCTCCCGCACCAACTACATGGCAGGTTGTTTTCCTGCTATTTTCTTTGCCGCAACCGTGGTTTCTCTGCCGATTTTTCCACGCATTGTTTGTCCCGCCATCTTTCTCATGAAATTGCTTCCCGCCATCGTATGTCCCACCAAAATCGTTCCCACCCCTTTTTCCCGCCATCTTCTCTCCCGCCTGTTTCTCCCGCCAAATTCTTTCCCGCCCTTTTTCCCCGCCATCGTATCTCTTGCCCTTCGATGATGCTTCACCCTTGCCGGTCAATTTTTCCCGCCATTTTGTTCCCGCCCTTTTCCTCCCGCCCTTTTTTCCCGCGCTGGCCTATCTCCCGCCAAATCTTCTCATCACGGCCTATAAAAACCACTACGCACTAAGGCTGGTAAGCATTGTAGTCCACTCACTCGAACATGTCGAGATTTCCTTCAGATGGTAGTTTTCCGGCAGGAATGTCGGCACTCCTTTTGAGGTTAACGGCCGAGTTCAAGGTAGACAATAAGGAGATCCCATTCGAGGATATTGTTAGTCATCCACCTCATCTCCGTGAGCTATCAGCGAAGCTAGCTAGGCATGGGTGGCCATGGAGGAATTACAAGGAAATAGAAAAAGAACTCGTGAGGCTGCATGCTAGGTGGCAGAAGAAGAAGCTAACATATCCCACTGAAGCATATATGTTGGATGCTCTTAGTAAACCGATTTTATGGGTCGAGGAGAGCGAGGACGAAGATGATATCTTCATGCCCACTGAAGCGAGCAAGAGAGCTGCAGCAGCGGCGGCGTCGAAGGGCAAGGGTGCAGCGTCGTCGAAACGCAAGGCTGAAGCATCGTCGAAGGGGAAGAGTGCTGCGTCGTCGAAAGGCAAGAGTGATGCGGGAGGCTGCGTCGATGGTAGATGACTTTTCTTTTTCTAATTTGCAGAGTACCATGTATCTTCAATTTATGTTGTGTTTTCGCTACTACCGATATTTTGTTGTCTGTGTAATTTATGTTGTCAATGTAATTTGCATGGTTTGTTTAATATCAATGCGAAAAGTAGTCACCCATCATCACCATTAATCGAAACAGAGTAGTAGCAACTAAGATATAAGTCTGGTACATAGATAGTTAGACAAGTCTCAACATAGATATAAATAAGTCTGGTACATAGATAGATAGACAAGTCTCAACGACGTCTGCCACGACGCGGAGGTGGTGGTTAGGCGTCGTCCATCCAAACCTGTGCGGTGGCCTAACGTCACGTGGAGGAACCAGGGACTCGTCGTGGTCCTGCTGTGTCTCCTGTGTGGGATGTGGTGGAGGAGTGTTGTACATGCCCATCCATGCGTCGTGATAGTTGTACGCATCCTGCTCACTCCCCCACGTTGATCCAGACGACTGTTGGCCGGACATGGAAGACTGATACCCTGACAGAGGCAGCATAAAAACTTAGTAGACGAAATTGTACCATGATTAATATCGAAAACAAGAGATAACAAAATACATACCCTCTGGCTGGGGTGGTGGACGAAGAATGAAGCCGCCCGACGTTGGGCTCTGCTGATGCTGCCACGACGAACCTCCAGCCTGGTCAGGCGGCGGTGGTCTGGGCGTAGGCTGCGTAGGTAGACGTGGTCGCGGCTGGTGTCGATGTCGCTGCGGCTGCTCAGGAGTGTGCTGGGGCTGCGGCTGCGGGGCTGCGTCTGTGGCTGGGAACGACTAGGTGGCCGCATTGCTGCATGACGCGGAACAACATCGGAACGTGTGCAAGTGATCACCTCGTAGATACCTCGGAGCCTCTCCTCCAAGCGCCGCACCCAAGAGTAATGCGGCGGGCGCTCAAGTAGTGGTCCGCTCGAAAGCGAACGAGCGTAGGTAGCCACATCAGTCTGCAGCTCGTGTGTCAACTGAGCCTGTAATTTGGACAAGAATTTTTAATGAAACGTAGGTGAAGCATACTGGCCTGCATTCAATAGGGGAATGAACTTACGGCGTACTGTCGGGTGCCTGCAGTAGACTGGCTTGGATACATATCCCACGTAGAAGGGGCCGGTGTCGCCTCAGGGTGCTCATGATGCATGATGCGCACTCGTGTCGAGGTGCTATAAACCGCTAAATAGGAATCGAACAGTGCCGGATCAAACTCGAGAGTCTCCACCCAGACTCGTTCCGTGGCACTGTGCCACTCTGCGATGTACGGCTGAAGCCTCTGAACCCACTGTTGCCTGGCCCTGTTGGTTCCTTTTCTTGAGTACCTACATTTGTGATATGTGCTCGTCATTTAACTAGCTGTAACATGTGGAAAAGTTTGGAACGCATAGAAATACATACCCGTGAATGATGGGTGGGACGGGATTATCCGTTGGCGGAGGAAGTGCAAGTTGTCGAAGACCAAATTGCCTCATAACCCGCTGCTGGGCCATCTCCTCCACGAATACATCGAAGATGATCTTCGATTTTGTCCTCCAGTAGTCACGATCTCTCGTGCAGAGCGTGGAGATACCACCCGGGTATTTAGCGTGCATAGCAGCCGCCGTGTACGGCTGCCAGAGAACCGCACCCTCGCTCAAGTAGTCAAACTGCTCGGTGAAAGCCTCGTAGCAATTCCGCATGTTATCTTGAGCATAGCGTCTCTGCAGGAAACAAAATTAGTAACATCACATGTGTAATGAAACAGGCATGCAATACGTTAAATTGTGATGTGTACACATACCTCACGACGCGTCCACAGTGTACCGAAAGTAGGCATGTCTATCCTCTCAGCGTCTAACAACGGGGTCACCGGGTAAGCCTGCTCAGCTCGTACGTCTGGTCGTCCGATAGGGAACCTCTCCCACGACCAGAGCTGCAACAATATAGGACATCCAAGCAGACCTGCATTTGGCGCAATAAGTTGGCACCCGTTGCACATACCTCGGTAGGTAGCAGCTAACACAGCAGACCCCCAACTCCTCTGCACGATTTGCCCTCGCTCTGTGGCTTCCGCGATCTCATGTGCAATAGGGATGTACCTCGCGCTGATAGTGCTGACATGGTTCTCAGTGAACATAACCTTTCCGAGCAGCCAAATGATGTATGCCTCCAGGCTCCGAGTGATCTGTGTCCCATTGAGTGGGATGCCTGGATACCCCGGAAATTTCTGTATCTGTATGTAGCGAAGAAAGTACGTGAGAAATGAGAAAGATCATGTTAGGTAAAACATTTTAAAAATCTGAACTAACCTGAAAATCGAGCAACCACTCAAGCTTCGGTCCGTGATCCTCCGACCCAAATGGCCCAACGGCGGGATTAATACCCTGAAAACGCTCGGCCATAGCTTGCTCCCAATTAGCCGGAGCCTCCAACGGTCCTATGGGCGTGCCCGCCAAAGGCAGACCCAACAAGAAAGACACATCCTCCAGTGTGGGCGCCATCTCACCCCAACGAAAGTGAATCGTGTGCGTCTCGGGCCTCCATCTGTCAACTAAGCAAGTGAGCAGGGAGTGGTCAATCTTTAGGCGTAAAGACTGAGGTGTGGCCTCAACTAGCCGCGCCAACGGTAAAAGCCCGGCCCACTTCAACCTGTTTGTACAAAATAACATACATGTTTAGTTTACGGGTATAGTGTCTCAACATGTACAAAATGTGTAATCAGAACTTAATTTGAACACATACCTATCAACCCAAGCAGGGTGTATCTGCCAGTTTTCCCTAGGTCCGTGAGTGATAAGGGTTTCGAGCCTACGTTCCTGCAATATCCTACCACGATGCTTACTATCCACGGCCTCATTAATCAAGTATACCCTCTCCATTCCTGCAAAATTTAAAACATACACTCAGTACAAATAGTAACATAATTCCACACATATTACAAATTTAAAATACAGTGCCACATTCAGTACGAATAAAAACATAATTCCACACATATTACAAATTAGAGTTCCACACTTAGTACAAATAGAGTCAAAGTTCTAAACTTATTACAATTTTAAAACATAATGCCACACTTAGTACGAATACAGACATAGTTC
This sequence comes from Poa pratensis, assembly GCA_947311845.1. Taxonomy (NCBI): domain Eukaryota; kingdom Viridiplantae; phylum Streptophyta; class Magnoliopsida; order Poales; family Poaceae; genus Poa; species Poa pratensis. The sequence continues at coordinate 628,366 of CAMZMU010000109.1, read as the reverse complement.
CACACATATTACAAATTTAAAACATAATACGACCAGCTCTAGTTTCTTCCGCTCCCGCTTCCTCGCTGGTTCCCTCGACCACTAGTAGCAGCTTCGCCAGTCCCGAATCGTGGACAATTGTCGTCCTTGTGGCCTAACGCGTTGCAGAGAAAACACTGCCTAGTAGGGCCTCCGGCTTCAGATTGATCCATATCATTACGGATGCGCTTGCACTGCCGTCGCCCTCTACCAGTACGCATTAGTCTTGGGTCAGGGATGTACTGCCTTTCCGCAGGATCAACAATGTTGAAATTACCCATGGCGCGAAATCCAACCATCTCACCTGTCCAGGTATTGAGGACAGACTCTTTCAGGAAATATGGAGACACAAACGAGATGGCGGCCAACCCAATCTGCCCGCAAGCAGCAAGTACATGTGAGCAAGGGAGGTGAAGCAACTTTGGTTTGTTGCATGTGCACTCACATGTTGGCCAGGCTTCATCTCCAATTCTCACTTCATGCGTCCTCATAACATTTCCACAGCCAAACTTGTCATACGATAAGCGCACCTCGAACCTCCTTTCTTGATTTCCGATGGCGATGACAGTGTGATTCCGAGCCTTTGCCATCTTCTCATCCATGTACTTCATAATCTTTTCACAGTAAGGCGTGTTAGGGTTGTTCACAATATGCAAATGAGCTTTTTGGCGTCTATCTCTAAAATACTTCACGGTGCCCTGGAAAATACCCTCCACAATGGCTGTCAGAGGCAAAGCCCGGTTTCCTCGTAGCACAAAGTTGTATGTTTCAGCGAGATTGGTAGTCATGACGCCGTACCTAGCTCCATGAGTGTCGTGCAGCAAAGACCACCTCTCAAGAGGCTCGTGCTCTATCCACTGCTGAAAGTTTTTAATCAGTCTCCCAGCCTTTCTCCTAACCCCAGGCGGATCAAATCCTGGCAAGTCACAAAGCCCAACGGGTACATCCTCCTCTGGTGGAGGTCCTGCTGCTACCTGTTGCGCTACAAGTTGTGCATGTGCTGCCACGGCTGCATTCCGTGCAAGTTTCCTATGCTTAACATGTCTGTTAGTGAACTTATCAAGCATCCCACGTACGTAATTATACTTCCATGTCTGGTTCTGTTTGCAGAGTTTTTTGAATAAATTCATCAGATCCTTGTTTCTGAATTGCGAGAAAAAATTGGCCCCAAGATGGCGCATGCACCAACGGCTCTGCAAGTCCACCCAAGGCGTTTCTTCCTCTGGCCCAGGATTTGTGAGTGCCTTGATGGCATTGAGTATACCTGCATGCCTGTCATGAAGGATGCACACATTCGGCTTATCCTTCACTACTGCAATTTTTAGCTGTCTGAAGAACCATGTCCAACTTGCAGTATTCTCGCTCTCCACAAAAGCAAAAGCGAGCGGCACGATCTGATTATTGCCGTCCTGACCAATGGCGGTCAAAATCTGCCCTTTGTACTTGCCAGTGAGAAAAGTTCCATCAACACAAATCACTGGCCGACAATGACTGAAAGCTTCAATGCATACACCGAAAGAGAAGAACAAACGACGCAACACTTTTACATTTGGGAACTCTTGCATATAGAAGTGTTGGACGTCCACATGGGTGCCTGGATTACGGGCCTGCAATGTATGAACGAGCCGAACAACTGAGTCATATGAGTCCATAAAAGAACCAAATCTGATCTCAAGCGCCCTCTGCTTAGCCCTCCAAGCCTTGCCATAAGAAATTGTGTACTTAAACCTGGTCAACACTTTTTGCACAATGGCCTTAACGCACACATCTTTGCCCACCACTAACTCCGAGTAAAGCAACCGAGCAAGAAGGGTGGCCGAAATATTGGCATGATCTTTAGGTATGGTTTGAAGTTTACATGTATGCTGTACCACGTCACTGACCTTCCAGTTTAGCCCAAACATAGGGAGATAGCCATGCACCCTCGCTGGACAGCTCGGTACCTGGCATTCCATTGTCAGATATTTCTTACTAGACACCTTTGTTCTGAAAACCCTCGCCGTCGACATTGCCCACTTAATGATCGCGTCCTGCAAATGTTGCTTGTCAGGATAGAGAGCACCAACGGCAATATTATTCTCGTGATATTGCCATGCAGAATCATGACCATCATTCACGGTCATCGCAGAAGTATAGTCATGATTCCATGACGCTGGATTTGGCACCTCCAGCTCGTCATCTGACTCGTCGGAATCATCGGCGTCAGCACTATCACCATCCGTATCTTCCTCTTCCATCTGGTTCTGCATATGCCCAAATTGATCGTCCGCATCTGCCTCACCAGTATGATCATCCTCCACATTAGCCTGACTGTTCTCGCCGGACTCGTAACCGCCGCCTCCAACAGCTCCTGACTGGCTATAATCATGTTCTTCAGTATGCATCTCTTGACTGCTCTGCCCAGGTTCATGACCACCCTCCCCGACATATGAATTCACTTCCTTCGCGACAGTAAGCAGAAGGGCGACTGGGTTTGTGCCCCTGGTTTCACAGGCTTGCAGCCAGCGCACCCACTGAGAGGTCCGATCTATCGGCCTCAGATAGAAGAATATGTCTGCCCTTGACCTTGACTTCGACCACAATGCATGCACACCAACGGTGTCTGTTTCAGGATTAAGCCCTAAACATCCTGCCAACCAGTCTTTCAACTGACTAATCGACCATGTCTGCGGGGAATTAAGTTCCAACTCCGAGTTCTGAAACTGACTCAAATCTGCCCCCAATTCATTTGTTAACACAGTACCATCACCGTAGTAGAACGTACACTTCACTACATCAGACATCTCTGTTCGCCTAGAAAAATATTAAGTACCATCGATTAATAATAATAATCCGAACACCACTAAAAATATTACCGACTCTCCGAAAAATTATACCGACTCTCCAAAATATATTAACTACTTAATATCGCACGATAAAATTTATACCGACTCTCCGAAAAAATAAATGCCGAGCACCACTAAATATATATACCGAACGCTTGCACTAATTACGAACCACTAAATAATACCAACCACGAGATTCTCGACGGCACGACCTACTAAATAACCGTACGACAACCTAACTACTAACGCAAATCTAATTAATCTAAACCCTAATTATCTACATAACACCGTAATTAGCAAAACATCACTTACCCTTGAAGCGTGACTCGATTCACCGGAACAGCACCGCCACCACCTCACCGGCAGAAGAAGCAGCACCTCACCATCACGACCACCACGACCACCACCACCATGAGCACCACATCTCCACCATCCCTCCAAAATAGCACCGCCAAATCGCCTCCCCTAACTATCCCATGAGTCATAGGATGTTGCTCTTGCTCCCTAACTCCTCTACTATGCTCCAAAATGAAGTTTATATGGTGGAATCGACGAAATCGGAGGAGGTCATAGCCACAGCAACGGAAAGAGAGAGAGAGAGGGCGCGAGGAGGAAGAAAGGAAGAGCGCCGCACTTATCCAGCGACCTATCGTCCGGGGCTACAATGACTGGAACTAATCGTCTGGGGCCAAGACGATAAGCCTGCTTATCGGCGACGTGGACGATTGTCGTCCACTCGTGGACGAGTGGCTCGTCGTCCCGTGGGCTGGCCCACCACGCAAGCCTGTCGTCCGCGGCCACCACGACAAGGGCCTATCGTCTGCGGCCCAAACGATTAGACCTAATCGTCCTGGCCGCCGATTAGGCCGTATTATTTCTGAAATATCCTCAGACCGCGTAATATTCTTCGATTTTTCGTAAAAAATGTATTATTTAAAAAAATTAGCCAATTATTTCTAGATGATCTATACTATGTTTGCATAGATCTTTTTGTTCTATGGTTGAATAGTTGAATATCTTTGGTTCATTAGAGTTGTATGTTGATATGTTACAGTCCTATGGTGATCATTATATTTATGCGTGCATGGATCATCATCATAGGGTTTATAGTACGTATAGAGGAAGGTGGGAGTTCTGCCGGAGTGACAGAAACCTGAGAACTCGAAGCAGAATTTTACACGTATGGGATAAAGATGACCATTAACTTAAGGCTATGGTTGGGGAAACCTTAATGTATCTCTAGTAGTCACAGATGTTTGCTAGGGGTCCAATCATTTAGTATATGTAATCACAAGTAGCTGAGAACATGTATATTTAACCTCTCCCACATAGGAAACTGCATCAAAGACGATGAACCAAGTATCTTCACTAATTAATCTTGGACAATTCCTTCACACTTTCCACCACTTTTCCACACTCATGGTTCTATAGTTTATGGTTCTTTAATGTTCTTTATTGCTGCAGCAACTAACTTTTAATTTTTTGTTCTTTATTATCTTGCAAAGCTATCTTTTAATACCCGTATTGTTACTCTAGTTTTATTTCCTAGTTAGAGCAAACGTTTAGTATGCGTAGAGTTGTATCAGTGGTTGATAGAACTTGAGAGAATACTTATTCTACCTTTAGCTACTCGTTGGGTTCGACACTCTTACTTATCGAAAAGGCACAAACTATGTCCTACACTCGTGGGTTATCAGTGGGGGCTTTGCTTTATTTTGGCTGCACCCATACTCTTTATCTCTCAAGGGCTTTAACTTGCATTTTATTGATGTGGTTATATCAAAAGCGGAATGCACCCCGTGGCGTGCAACTTTTGTGTATGGAGAATCTCGGCGTGAGCTACGTCATGAGTTTTGGAGCTTATTATCTAAGCTTCGTTCTGCATGGCTGGGCCCTTGGATATGTTGCGGAGATTTTAAAGAGGTTCTTTGGAGTGATGGACATTTAGGGTCTAGTAATCATTCTAAAGCCCAAATATCATTGTTCCAAGACTGTCTTGATGAATGTGAATTAGTGGACATGGATTTCATTGGTCCAAAGTACACATGGAATAACCGACAAATGAGTTCGTCTAGACCGGGCAAGGGCGAATGGTGATTTCTTGGAGATGTTCAATAATTGCAAGGTGGAGAACGTGATCACCACCTCGCCAGACCACTTTGCTCTCTCTATCACGTTGTCCAACCTGCAGTCTGTACCACTGCTACAACAATTTCGTTTTAAGGCGGCATGGCTTAGGGGAAGGAGGACTCTATGTCCCTCCAATCCACATGTGATAACCTGCGGCGGCTAGCAGGTTCTCTCAAGAATTGGAGCCATGAATCGTTTGGATCTGTTCGAAAAAGAATCCTCAAACTTGAGCGCAAGTTGAAGGAACTTCGTGGCTCTTCCTCAATAAGCAACCAGGAGGTACGAACAGTGGAGCAGTCACTTTGCGAATTGTTCGAAATAGAAGAGATTATGGCTCGACAAGGCTTGAGGGTTGACTGGCTCCGAGAGGGAGACATGAACACCTCGTTTTTTCATGCACGGGCATCAGCTAGGAGGCATATACACAAAATTACAAGCCTCAACCGTGATGATGGATCAAAAGTTGAGGACATGGTGCACGAATTTTACCGGCATCTCTTTAGCTCCGAACCATGTCCATCTGCTGATGTTGTTCTTGATTCTTTTCCTCATAAGATTTCTGATGATATGAATGAGTCCCTCTGTAAGGATTACACTGACGAGGAAATCAAGACGACCCTGTTTCAGATGGGTCCTACAAAGGGACTGGGACCAGATGGCTTCCCGACATTTTTTTATCAAACCCATTTGGATTTTCTCAAATAGAAATTTGTTGCGCTGTCCGGAGTTTCTTAACTGGTGGCACTATTCCAGTGGGCTTCTGTGGTTCGGTAATTGTTCTGATTGCGAAAATAAGTAACCCACAACATCTCAAGACCTTTCGGCCCATCAGCTTGTGCAGTGTTATTTATAAAATTGTCTCAAAGGTGCTCTCTAATCATCTTAAAATTATTCTGTCTGAGGTGTTGTCTGAGAACCAAAGCGCCTTTGTCCCCGGCCATCTTATCACTGATAATGCAGTCCTTGCATTTGAGTGTTTACATTCTATCAGAAAACAACGGGTGAAAAGGTCTTTCTTTGCTTTGAAGATTGATATGATAAAAGCTTATGATCAGATTGAATAGAGTTCTTTGCAGGGCTGCCTTTCTCGGTTGACTGGCTCTTGGATTATTTCAGTAATGAGATCACTTCGGCATGCTATGCAGTCCATGTAAATGGTGATCTCAAAGAGCAGTTGTGCCCTCTTGTGGCATTCGTCAAGGTGATCCAATCATCCCATATCTTTTCCTTCTTTGTAATGAAGGTTTTTCATGTGTGCTAAAACATTAGGAGATACAAGGTGCGCTACAAGGAATTAAAAATGGTCGACTTGGTCCTACTATTTCACATTTACTGTTTGCATATGACAACATTTTGTTCGTAAAGAGTGGTAGAAGGAGTGTGGATGCCTTGCAAAATACCCTCATTCTCTATTGTGAGGGTTCCGGACAGAAGATTAATCTCGACAAATCAACTATCTTTTTTGGTAATGGCTGCAAGGAGGAGGTTAAGATTGAGGTTAAAAATAGTCTTGGAGTCTTTAATGGCTCCCTCCAGGACTCCTATATTGGGATGCCAGCTGAAGTGGGGCGCTCTTCTACTCTCACTTTTAGGTATTTATATGATCGCTATGTGGAAGCGCATCAATGGCATGTCTGATCGCCCTTGTCTCGGAAAGGGATGGAGATATTACTCAAATCCGTTATTTGGGCAATTCCTACTTGTGTGATGAGTTGTTTCGTTCTACCAGTGGCAACATATGAACAAATGAGAAAAGCTATTGCTAGCCAGTGGTGGGGTTTTTCCGATGGAAAAAGGAAAATGCATTGGCGATCTTGGGAATGGCTTTCATCTCCGGAGGCAAAGGGTGGTCTTGGCTTTAGGGACCTCGACATTTTTAATCAAGGGATGTTTGGCAAACAATGTCCTAAAGGGACGATATTTCCCAAACGGTGAATTTTGTGATGCTACTTGTCCTCATTCTGCTTCCTATACATGGCAGAGTATTCTGCATGGCTTATAAATTGTTAAAAAAGGTATCAGATGGGGTGTTGGTAATGGTGCACGGATAAAGATGAAAGAGGATAACTGGATTCTGGTTTTGAACCTTAAGTGCTTCGGGCCCTGTCACCTCTCTTGGATGGTCAAACAATGGACTCTCTGTTTGATGAGGATATGTAGTTTTGGAATGTGCCTCTGGTACATTCAGTTTTTGATAAGTGATTCAACTTCCTAGTTGCCATGGTGATGAAGATTTTGTGTCGTGGCCTCATGAACGTTTTCGTATATATATGGTTCGATCTCGTACCACTTGGCAAGGACACATAAAGCTGCATCGGCACGTAGTGGCCTAGGTAGAGGCATGTCTTTTGATATCCAGGGTGAAGGTTTATCGTGGAAAAAGATGTGGGCAATCAAAGCGCCAAGCAAAAATGTTGATCATTCTTTGGCGTTTTGCTCATGTTTGTCTTCCGTCTGGGATGCAGCTGGTACGTCGCCATATTCCTACCTCTGATGCTTGTGTCTACTATTCGGTTGAAGAGAGCATCGAGCACACATGTTGTTATGTCCATATGCACGCGAAGTTTGGTCGGAGGTTAAAGGACGTATCTATATCCATCTGAACCACAAGAGCTTCATTACTGGCAAAAATTGGATCTTTGATTATCTGGCTCTTTGTTCTGATCTTGAAGCCACGGTGTTAGCTGTGATGTTGGCATCTGTGGGATGCTAGTAACAAGCTCCATGAAGAAAAGTTTCAATACGCCTCTATGCCTCGCATTGAAGATTAAGGCATATGGTGATATAATATTGGAGCACTTGTTCATCACCAAGTCTAACCATAGACGTGATCCATCTTCAACAGCCCTTTGGGTTTGCCGCCGGCATGTATGGTGTTGATTGTTGCCTACAAGTGCACATGTTGTAGTAGCTAGTTTCGAAGTCAGAGTTTGTCAAACCACAGAGAGTTGAAGGAAATGGTCTCAAGTCTTTCCTTTGGTTATCCAAATATTTTACCTGCAAGTTAGTCTGATCCAAAACAAACAAGTGTGTGGAAAAGTGTTGTTTGTGTTGAGAGTGTTTATCAGAACGTGAGAGAAATGTGAACAGACACAGAGCAAGCAAGAGCGATGATGATTATGAAAACTGCAATAAGGCTAAAGGCATTCTCAAGAAGAGTTGGTTCCACCCTAGTATGTTCACATGAGCGAAGATAGTTAATAACGTTTGATATCATATTGTTCATGTAGGAGCAGAGTCCCTTATAAAGACGTGCCCTAAGTCTATCAGGCATACACGCCCCGCACAACCACTGCCAACGCCGGTAAGTAACCTGCTCTGCATGGCTGCCAAGGGCCACCATTATACGCGGACCGAACCTCTTACAATTAAGAATGTACCCCACGGATGTGGAGAGGTTCTGTGGATGTCCGTTATTCTCATGCCAAGCAAAGGAAACATGGCTAAACCTAACCCGAAAGAAGGATATCAACCCCTCTCACGTCAGCAAGGCATAATAGCCTCCTCCTTCCTTGTCTTGACACGAACATCCTACTTTTGACCCGAAGGCAGATACTGTGCAGTCGACGTTCGCACAGTAAACAGAGGTAGACGGTTACAACATGGCAACTGGTATTAAAGCATATGATTTCTATCTCATCTCAAAATAATAATACTAGGGTTTCCCCATCTTCCTAGAAACTAATGAAACTACTCAGACATGAAAGCATAAGACATCATTGTAAGGACCCGTAGTTCATAGACTTGAGAGGGGTAGAAATAGAATATGTGCATTTGCACAGCATGCATCTGAAAGTGCGGGAAATTTTGGCGCGATAAAGAAAAGAGACAAAGGGATCGATGTTTCTCTCGACTCGATGAGTTAGGTTTAGATCATCCTGTTGAGTGCGATAAATTTCGACATGACCTTTCATAATTATCGACACTCCTGATCACAATTTAAAATATGACAAGATATAATTCAACTGAATAAAAGTCACAAACACAATCTCATCTATATGATCATCTCAATTCATACATGATCATATAATAATAATTCAAATACATCAAGTCCTAATCTCAATCTTATCACTTCTATTCCAAATTCCAAATAAAATGTCCAAAGTCTTTATAAGATACAAAAATGGACCCAAGATCAAACTCTACAAGTGGAAATTCAATGAATATATGATTATTACAACATAATCGAATAAGTACACATCTCATCCAAAAAGAGAGGAAATTACAAAAGAATAAAGAAATTCCTAAACGAAATCTTAAACTAGATCTTCACACCATTGGGATCTTCTCAACTTATCTTGATTTTCTTATCTCCCAAATCTTATTCTTGATTCCTGCACATAAGAAGGACATAAAGAAAGGAATTTAAGCAAGTATCTGTTCTTATTAACTTCTTAGAAATTGTGAAATTCAAAGGTTTTATGCTATGGAAAAGAAGATGGAAGCAAAGCTGGCCCCTTTGTGGACAAATTCCTTTTACATACATGAAGCAATTGAAAATCATCTACAAATAAACAAAGACAAAAGAAATGTTTCTTATAATTTAAATGTTTGCTTTCACCACAAGGGTGAGGCAACTTTGTGTTGGAACTCGACTACTGGATATTAGGAACTTGTCCTAATACCCAAGTGGTGATTAGAGGGAATTTATCTAAGGCAGCAATGGATCATGGATCAACTTTGGATCATCTAGAGGCAAATAGGCAGCAAGCACAAGAAGGCATGCTCCATTTGAGCAAACAGCAAAGGCAACATGGGGCAAAGGCAACAATTATGATCCAAGTATATAAATCTGAAGCAACAAGGCAACATATTAATCCCTCTAAATCTAGTCAAGTTCCTAGAAAAGAAAGCCCACATAAGAATTTCTCCAATGGTATTATTTACCAAGGAAGAAAGGAAATCAGATTATAAAGCCATTTTTCGAAATTGCAAGCCCACTTGATCATCACCACCCATAATTGATCTTAAAGCCCACTAAATTAGTTTCCAAGCCCAAGGTTGAACAAACCGACTTAAGAAACAGCCCAAGACCATCTAGTGATAAAAGCCACTTGGTTGTACCTAAAATAAAGACCAAACAGTGGATAAGTACCAGCAGTTTGCTTACTCATGAGGTAAAGGAAAAGCTATTTGATGACATGCTCATGAAAGGGAAGCAAACCAAACAGCTTTGAACCACCCAAAACCGTCCTAGTTGTGAACCGTCATAAAACACCTATAAATATGAGGTTTCAGCTGCATTCCAAGCTTTTCCAAAGCACACACACCCATCCCAGCCACACTACACTTCATTTCACCAGCCACCATACCTCCCATCATTCAGTAGTGTAGCTACATACACGTTGCACCCACCAGAGATCAAAAACCCTTTCTTTTCTTAGAAAGCCCTAGGAACTAGGTCGAGCAGCGAGGAGGAGCAGGCTATCCACAAGACGCAGGTTGTTCAGAGCCAGAAGACTCTCGCTACTCTCCATGCAGCAAGTTATAGCTAGATCATGAGTGCATGTATTTCTGTTCTGGAGGTTGCTATATCTGGTTAGCATCCAACAGGGCATGTGATCATGCAATCAATGAGGGTAGAGGTTGTTAGTGGCATCAGACTTGAGGTTTGCTTGCTTAAGCAAACCATATCAAGTTCATCATCTGCGGGGAGAGACGCTAGTATCTGTTCTTATCAGTTTTTATCAAGGAAAGCTACCAGAACTACTGGCCACAGCTAGACTTGATGAAACTATCACATTCCAGCACATGCTTAAGCATAAGAAAAACTTATAAAAATCATCTCTCACTGGACAGCTACTTGGTGCTGCCCAAAGTTCACTAAACCAGTCCAATCTATCCAAAATCACATCTATAAAATTACCACACCACTTGATTCCGAAAATAAATCATTTCCAAGTTGCTGGACAGAAACTTGGATCTGTCCAGAAACTTTAAACTACTCCAATCTGTCCTAACACACATCTTCTAACTATCTACATCATAAGAACATGATAAGCCATGTAAAACTCAAAGCCAGCAAGCTAAAGTCTCTGTAATAACAACTACTAGATGAGTTAATCATCTGGTAATGCATCTGAAGTAATTAAGCAGTGCCTGGTATTTAATCTTGCACTTTTAGCAGACACCATTAGCACGATTCGGCATCAGTTCATCACTAGGATGAACTGAAACAGCACCACTACCTAAATCCTAAGCTAGTTTATCACGAACACAACCTAAGACCATCAGTTCATCATCTCACTAGCTGTTCACAGGAGAATGCTCACCTCGTAGAGTTGTAGCCGAGGCAGAGCGTGGATGAGTTGGGGTAGGTGTAGTAGAGGAAGTAGTTGTTCGAGTTGTCGCCGAGGTTGCGGTGGCGGCACCATTGCCGTCCCGTCGACAACAGCAGCACCGCACCACACCTTGACCACCGTAGCACCAGCAGCACTGTGGGGCACTAGACCGGCGACGCCGTGGTTGCTTCTATTTGAGAACCATCCCGCCGGCGTCGAGGTTGAGGTAGACGGCAACAGAGGGAGGCCGTGGTCGAGCTACAAATCGAGCAGAGGCTCGAGGTCGAGCTCGTGGTTGACACGGGCAGCACACCGAGGCGGGCGTGCTCGAGCAGGGGCTCGAGGAGGCCACCGTGTTGACGAGGAGGCGAGGTCGGAGGCGCGGGAGCCCGGAGAGCAGCGCGAGCGAACCGAGCCATAGTGGCTAAGGTTCCGCGGCGGGCTCGATTGAGGCGTACGTGGTGGCGAATCAGGAACGAGGCAGCGGAGGTTAGTAAGAGGAGGCAGTGGCGGAGTGGAGCCAGAGGGCGGCGGCGCCGGTGATGGCCGGAGCCGGCCGGAGCAGGGCGTGGTGGCGGCGCTTCGCCAGGAGGGGATCGAATGGAGACGTGCGCGTGCGTGCGTGCGAGGACGAGAGTGAGAGAGAGAGTTGGGTCGGTTTGACCCAAACCGTTGGGCCTAGTTGGGCCAGCCCAGTAGGCCGATCCGGTTTAGGGAAAATAAAGTCTTAAGGTTCAAATGGATGAACTATCAATCACTTTGAACTTATTCCACTGGACGAGGGCGGCCGTAGACGTGACCTCCTGGCATGGTTCCTACGCTCGGTGTTCAGGAAGACGCAAACTCTAGCCCTGCACACCGCGCCGCCAGGTCGTCAACCCTGGGAGTGACATCTCTTGAGCCGCTTTCTTACGCAGCGAGGACGAAGGACACGAAGTGGAGACTGGAGAGAAAGGACGAAGACCAGGGCGGCCGTAGTTGTGACCTCCTGGCATGGTTCCTGCACCCGGTGTTCAGGAACTCCCGCCCCGTGCACCACTCCGTCAGGTCTGTGTTGCCGCCGTTGGCCCTCCGTCCCATCTGCGCTGGTCCTTTTTGTTGTATGTTTGTCAACTTGATTTTGCCATATTTGTTCGGAATTACCACAGTGGGAGATCTCTCTTGGAATTGGGCATGATCTGGTATTGCGGTGTTTATCTACGTGCAGGCAAAATTCTGTGTCACCGGTGTGCTGATTGTCATGTTCTCGTGGATCCTCAAGGGGCTTCTGCGGGTGACAAATTCATTTGTTAAGCTGTTTCTTACCGAAGCAGCGGACGGCACGCAGGGAAGTGACGACGGCAAGAAAAAGAACCCCAGCTATTGGATCTGTACTGCATAACTGGTTGTCCTTCTAAGAACTCTGGATGTTCTGATGTAAAACATGTACAATCTGAATTAGATGTTCTGATGTTCTTGCAAGACAGTTATTTCGCCAGATAGAGTTGGGGTTGGGTGATGTGTATTTCTTGATCTTCAATGGAATCGACAACCAAATTTTAGGAGAGAAATAATAATATCTGGACTACATCTAGAGATATAGTAAATTAAAGAAATCATGTGCTCCACGATTCACAAAGTTACTGTGTGGAATCTGAAAACGAACAAAAACGAGACTGGCTATATTATCTTCTAATTTAAGCGTAACAAACATTTACACTCATATTTAAAGGTGACATTCCAAGATTCGGTATTCATATGTAATTGACTTGAAGATTAAGACTGATACATTTAGTTGGATAAGAATAATGAAAAATATATTTCACTAAACAATATTGGTGTTGGGCCCAGAGGTGTACCGCAAGAGTTTTTAAACAATACATTTATATTACTTGATGGTTTTGAAGGTTTCCAGAAAATAACTTTAGAATATTTACAATTGAACTTATGGAATATAATATACTTCACGGGAGATATTTTCTCGATCTCACTGGAGAATTTTATCTAGATGGAAATATCTTTCCAAGCGATTATAACTTAGAGTAGCGTTGTGTAGCCACATTTTTTCTCTTTTAAGAGACAATGCCGATAAGCAGGTACAAAATTTGTTTATCAGCATATTTTGTATCATTTTTCTAGAAATTGTCTTCACATTGCTATATTTCATTTTGTTCAACACGTGTGTGCATTAGAATTTTCATATTCGTATATAACATATTAAAACTACATAAGAGTTAACTCATTAAGCGTCTTTTGATTTGCAGGATTGGAAATTCAATCATTTAGAATTTCAAGGAATTCAATCTTTTAGAATTCCTACGAATATCATATCCTGTGAATCAAAGAGGCACTTATTAGGAATGCCATAAAAAAAATGTATGTTTTGTTATGTTTTGTTTTGGAGACGTGCGTTGCACGTGCAAAGCAACTAGTGTAAATCGTTGTCAAACTCCCTAATTAACCAAAAACTCTCAAATACTTGAAAAGGTATTAAAAATCACAACTCGGGTATTTTGGGGTGACGATGCATCTCATGACTATATATAATAGCATCTTGCCAGATTTTTCTGTAGTCCTTATCAAGACTACATTGCTATTTCCAGAACTCGGGGTTTTAACGAACACCCTAGAACCCCGAAGGGCGTAAATCGTCACAGGCAAGTTCATTCTTGCATGTCCGTTGAATTATTATCCTTATAAAAACTATTTCCAAAAACTATATATATTCTTCCCTATCATTACTATTGCATAAAGAAAAGGTTTTCTTAAATGAATGGGATTGCCAAGAGTAGGCCTATCCATGCATCTCTCTCGGAAATCCTGTTCTATTCTTCCAGAGGTTAGATTTTCTGGATTGTTTTCGCGATGGCGGCGGCTCTGCTCGTCTTCCCAGAAATCCGAAGGCACGGGGTTAAAATACTGGACGAGACCGAACTCCTGGCGAGTGGTACGGTCAGTGGTACTATTGGGTCTGACCGTACCGTGACTCGTTATCTTCTATGTTTCATCTCTTTCATTTTATTCTCCCTCTTCTTTATTTTCATCGAATTGTTTCTCCGCAAGTAAGGCTTGAAATGCTCCTAGTCAGCATATTTTCATCCTATACTTGGCAAAATACCATGTATGAAAATACTCTTCAATATTCTCACTTCCTGTGAACATAGACATAAAAGTGCGCGTGATGCATGTAAAATGCATACATGAACTTTACATTTTATTACATGTTATTCCATGTTATTTGCATCATATAAGGGTTATATTCATGATTTATATTAAGTTTTGGGGATAATTAACAACTCCCCCATTTTTCTGGAATTAACCCTGCGCTGTCAGAAAACCCCTTTTTCTATATTTTGATGTTTCAGGGACCCAAACGACGTCCAAATGACCTGAAACTTTACAGGGATCACTTTTTTGGAAGGAACGAAACGTAGACGCAAAGGAATCGAAAAAACGGAGACCAGAAGGCAGAAAGGGGTGGGCCCACGTGGCCAGATTCCCTGACCGCGTGGGGTCCCCCATCCTGGCCCTCGGGCCTCCGCTGCCGTCGATCTTTCTTCCCGAAGCTTCGTCTTGACCTAAAAACGACTATATATAGACCCCCCAGGGCTTTCGCGAAAGAGAGCGCCGCCGAAACACAGAAACCACGAAACAGAGACCTGGAGCTGAAGATTGGAGGGGGAAAACTCCGGCGGGGCGCTGCCGGTGTGGTCTCCTTCCCTGTCGTGGTGGGATCACGGCAGATGCCATAGGTATGGCTAAGATGGGGCCGAATGGTCGTTGGGGGAATCCGGGGAGGGTTTATGCACTCAAGAAGTGCACACGCAAGAACACGAACGAAGAACCAAGAAAGCAAGAACACAAAACACACCACGATGTACCCTGCTTCGGGGCCCTCTTGCGGAGGTAACACCCCTACTGCAGCACTATCCTAGTCAGTGTATAGCTCAGAGTGACAAGTACAAGCTGCTCCTCGAGCTGTATGATGATACAAGGGTGAGAACCCGAGGTGGAAGATGATGCTACAAAGAGAGGAAAAGGCACTCCGAGCCTGAACCGAGGTCTCTCCGAGGTGTTCCGAGCTTCCTCTCTCTCTTTCTCTCTCGATCAACTAGCTCCAGCGCGGGGGGGGGGGGGGGGTCTCTCTCTTGATCTTCGATCCTGATCCCCTCTAGCAGGAGGGGGTGAAGCCCACTATATAGGCCAGCCGGGTTACCATTGTGCCCCTCGCAGAACACTGTTGCCATGCCTCTGCAACGGTCACCACCGTACCACCGTACCTCGGTCGGGGACAAGACGTGGCTTGCCCATCTCCTGTAGCCTAACGGCAGAGCTAGCATGTCCCCTCTGACCGAGACAGGACGTGGCCTGGCAGAGCTACCTCGTAGCCTTTACCCAGACCTCGCGTGGTCAGCGGTCGGAGACGTGCAGGCCCGCCGAACCCGGAGCACGCCTCTGCCATGCTCCTTGACAGACGCTCCCGTGTCAGGCGCTCTAGTACCCGGCTGGAAGTGACAGGAGCATTGACTCCGGCCCGACCTACAGCCCACCACCTCGGTTAGCTCGACACGGATGTGATGGGCTCCGTACCTCGGGTCTTGCGCTTAATCTCCTTTACCAGGTCGGATCTTACTTCCTCCCCACATCTTCTCCTGCACTCACAGCACAAACCACTGCACCGAGGTAGTTAGGTCGGCAGAACATAGCTCGGACAGTGAACCTTGGCCCTAGCCAACAGTATACCTCGGACCCCTCTGGGCCAAAATAGGTCGGCCTGTATTCTCCAGGTCAAGATGAAGCTCGGACCTTCCCAGGCCCAAACAGGTCGGCCCTTTCCGTACCTCGGCACAACTTCGAACACCACCTTACGCCAAGCCTTGACCCTACCCGGGGATACTCCCCCGACATTAGTCCCCGAAGCTGGTGCGGTCCTACGACCTCGGAAGGAGGGCCGTAGCAGGTTCAAAACAAGCATTACACCACCTCCTAAACCGACCTCCAACATGGTCATGCCGAGGTACCTCCCATACACCACCATCCATGGGTATGTTGCGAAATGGCAGGACCCGGAGGACCCTGCGAACGACGGGAAAGTCCTGACGGCTGACGATCTGGCCTGCACCTTCGTGAAGCGCAGGGTCTCCCCTCTCCAGGCGAGGACTCACAAGATCTGCCATATGAGCGGTCTTTATGACCCTACTCGCCATACGCACGTTGCACTGGACAACGCCGCTGTAGCTCGGCGAGTCCGAGCTATCACCAAGTCCAAGATCCCTGACGCTTGGACATGGGGAAGGGAACCCCACTACCGGACCAAGCCACCGAAACAGGTACGCTATTCCGACGTTTTCTTCGGTACTCCTTTACCACCGAGGTCTTGCTACCGACGTTCATCTTGACAACTTTCTTCCTAACTCCTTTTCATATGTCTGCCATATAGCTGTTCTCCCGCCAGACCGCCGAGGATGGAGTCCATCCTGCGGACCACTTCGGCAAGGATCTTCCTGTCGAGGACCCACCATCCAACGAGGACCCTGACAACGAGGATTACATGCCCATTGCCTCGGCCCGCGTCACCACCGCGGGTAAGCCTCAAGCACAAGCTTCAGTTCAAGAGATTTCGGATGACGAGGAGGGATTTCTCGTCATGGAACCAATAAACGCGGTACCTATCTCCTGCCTTCCTCACCTTCCGAACTTTACTCCAGCAACCAGCCGGAAACGCGCTGGTGCCGCAACTTCGGCCGCCGAACCATCCGCCACTGGAGCCTCCGGACCCACTGCGGCTCCGGTCAAGAGACGTCGGCTGAAGAAGTCCGGAAATCCTCCTCATGCCCGAGGGGGCAAGAAGTTTCCTACTTCGGATGGGTAATGCTTTGCTTCTATAGCCAACAAAGTTTGTTGCTTAAACTTATCACCTCGGTACTAACACTTGACCATCTTTCCTTCGTTGCAGTGACCCCATAGACGTGGATCAGGAGGTATCCTCCATGACTGCACCCGTTGGTGCCTCTGAAGCCACGACCACCCCGACGAACTCTCGCCCCGTATCTCCTCCACCGAGGTCTGGCCCGGCCTTGGAGAAATCTGCCCCCACCCGAGGCCAGAGTTCTCCGCGTCCTCAAACGGATGCGGGACCAATCGCGCCAGCACTCCGGCTACCGCCTTGCCGGAGCCTCGACTCTCCCCCCGCAGCCAGACTGCCCGCAACCAACAACAGCAACAGCAGAAGCTTCAGCAGAAGCAACAGCCCAAGCGGCAGCCCAAGCAGCAGCCCCAAAAACCAGTTCGCCAGACTACCTTGTCGTTGGAGAAGGGCAAGGAGAAAGAGAAAGAGACAGTGAAGTCTAAGGTCACCCCCAAACCAACATCTGGGTCTGGCACCCTGACTATCTCTTCTCCTTCAAGGATGCAACCGAGGTCTCCTCCCCCGGTGTCACGCCGAATTCCTCCATTTGCCGCACCCGTTGATGAGACTGCTCCTCCGGCCGACGAATATGCTCGGAGGACATCTCTTATATTGGATAACCGGCCTTCCGAGGCTGCTTTGGCCTTGGAGGCCTCGGTTAGGGGCATCGAGCAGGGTGGGCCGTGGGGATATCCTCCTCTGCGCACTGATAGTGACCAGAGCCTCGGCTCCTTGGAACACTACAATGCAGACTGGAATTCTGCAGACGAGGTCTCCTCGGCCTCCCTAGCTGCTCCGGTGGCTGAGCATCCTGCGGGAAACAGCGCCTGCGGCCGAAGCGTACACGACCTACAAGTCGCTGCCCTGCGTGCTGCTCAAAACATCGACGTAAGTTCCCTTCTCTTTTACTTTCATGCAGTATCTCATCTAATATCCACCATTCCCAGTCCCCGAGATTCGAGGTAAACTATTGACGCTCCGCCGGAGTTAAAATTGTTTGGCTTGAATCTCAACTTTCAATTTTCATCCGACGTATCCAAACCATTTTACCTTACTTTAGCATGCACCTCGGGTACGAGTCCCCGAGACTCCTGTCGAGGCATACCCCGGCAACATTTTCCCAATGATTTGACTCCGAGTCCCCGAGACTCTTGTCGAGGTATAGCCTTTCTAACCGAGCTATGCTTTTCTTCCTTGCAGAATACTATGAACGTCCGCACGGACATCTTTCACACCCTCTTGTTTGACCACAAGAAACTCCACGACGAGCACAAGGCCGCCCTTGCAGAAAAGAACTCTTTGGACGAAAAGCTCCAACAAGAGAAAGCCGAAGTAGCTCGTCTGGTAAAGGAACTGAAGCGCATCACTGAGCTGCGGACGTCGGAAAAAGAGCAGCTGCAGGCGGAAAAGGCCAGTGTTGTTGAAACAGAGAAGAAACTTCGAGAGGATGCCGCCAAGGAACATGAGAATGCGCTCCAGTTAGCCGAGGCCCGCGCCACCTCGGCCACCGAGGTTTATGAAGCCCTTCAAGCTTCGGTTAACCAGCTCCTCCCGACGCTGGAACGCATCAACAAAGAAATGGACGGTAAGCTTCTTGCCCCCCTTATCTTTGCTTTGTCCTCAACAGTACTGGCTTTTTGCCGAACTGTTTCTTTCATTATTAACAGGCTATCCTTCTGCAGAGCACTTCACCTACACCCAAATCTCGCTGATATTGCCCCTGCTGCCGAGGTTGTTGCTGATACCTCGGGGGCGGAGGTGGTTTACCTCGGCCAGCCGATGCCGCTTGACCGCCGTTCTGATTTCCCTGACCGGAGTTACCCTTAGCCCGGCTCGCATTGCCTGGGCCGGGGTTTCCCTTAGCTCGGCTAGCATTGCCCTGGCCCATCTTCTGCTTTGCTGCTAGGACTGGATCATACATCTGCAGCTGCTGGTTCTGACCCGAGGTGACACTCCGGGCTCGGTCGGCTCCTCCGACGAGTGGAGACGAGGCTTGCCCCTTGGACACCTGACTGACTGGCCTAGCTGAATAAACCATCTCTGAATCACCAGCCCCGGCATGTGCTCTGCGGAGAGCCTCATTCTGCTGGTTAGCCACATATACTAACTCATTGACTCGCTTCTGCTGCGCACGCCACGCATCTCCAGATAATCCGGATAGCTCGGCCCTGCCTGCCTCGGCAGCTCTGAGGTTCTTAGCAGGGGAACTATACACCGGCCTTCAGTTGACACGCGACTCCCACTCCTAGCCGAGGTGGTAGGTCGAGCCTCCCTGTTTAGCTCATCGTTGAGCCCCTTGCCTCTCTGCCGCACCTCGGCTCCCCTATGTGTATCAACCGCTACCGGGGTGAAGCCATTCGCTGCATTGTACTCGCGCAGATCTCTATTGAACTCATCTCTAGCTGTTATCATTGCTACAGCCTCCTTCTGCAACAGGACACGCTTTGCCTCTAGGTCGGCCACAGTCACTACTATGTCCACTCTGGATTTACTGGGTCTGCCAGTGTATCCACTATCTCTACCAGGGTCGCACCTCGGCCCGCAGCTCTGGGGTGCCAGGCAAGTCCTTCTCTAGCCTGGGCTTTGCAGATCTCACCTTAGCAACCTCGGCTGCCTTGGACTGGCTGGCATCTACTTTGCCAGCGGCGTCAACCGGACCTGTCACCATCACCTCTACGCAGCTCTCGGGGCGAGTGATACGCCGACCTAAAGCCGCGAGGAGAGGAGTTTCGTCGTCCACGAGCACCTGCTCCGGGTACCCGCGAACAACCTCGACAGCAACGTACGTGACGAAGCTGCCGAGCATCATGGTGAAGCCGTGCTCGGGGAAGGGCTTGCCGGCGAAGCACCCCGCGTTGTCGCTGATGAAGGTGAACTCTCCGATCTTGGCGACAAGCCCGGAAAGAACACGCTCGCCTGAGCCCGTCCGGATGAAAACTCCCTCCAACGCCTCAATCTGCCCCACGGTGGGCGCCAACTGTCGTGGTGGGATCACGGCAGATGCCATAGGTATGGCTAAGATGGGGCCGAATGGTCGTTGGGGGAATCCGGGGAGGGTTTATGCACTCAAGAAGTGCACACGCAAGAACACGCAAGAACACGAACGAAGAACCAAGAAAGCAAGAACACAAAACACACCACGATGTACCCTGCTTCGGGGCCCTCTTGCGGAGGTAACACCCCTACTGCAGCACTATCCTAGTCAGTGTATAGCTCAGAGTGACAAGTACAAGCTGCTCCTCGAGCTGTATGATGATACAAGGGTGAGAACCCGAGGTGGAAGATGATGCTACAAAGAGAGGAAAAGGCACTCCGAGCCTGAACCGAGGTCTCTCCGAGGTGTTCCGAGCTTCCTCTCTCTCTTTCTCTCTCGATCAACTAGCTCCAGCGCGGGGGGGGGGGGTCTCTCTCTTGATCTTCGATCCTGATCCCCTCTAGCAGGAGGGGGTGAAGCCCACTATATAGGCCAGCCGGGTTACCATTGTGCCCCTCGCAGAACACTGTTGCCATGCCTCTGCAACGGTCACCACCGTACCACCGTACCTCGGTCGGGGACAAGACGTGGCTTGCCCATCTCCTGTAGCCTAACGGCAGAGCTAGCATGTCCCCTCTGACCGAGACAGGACGTGGCCTGGCAGAGCTACCTCGTAGCCTTTACCCAGACCTCGCGTGGTCAGCGGTCGGAGACGTGCAGGCCCGCCGAACCCGGAGCACGCCTCTGCTCCTCCGGCCGACGAATCAACATCTGGGTCTGGCACCCTGACTATCTCTTCTCCTTCAAGGATGCAACCGAGGTCTCCTCCCCCGGTGACACGCCGAATTCCTCCATTTGCCGCACCCGTTGATGAGACTGCTCCTCCGGCCGACGAATATGCTCGGAGGACATCTCTTATATGGATAACCGGCCTGCTTCAAGCTCCGAGGCTGCTTTGGCCTTGGAGGCCTCGGTTAGGGGCATCGAGCAGGGCGGACCGTGGGGATATCCTCCTCTGCGCACTGACAGTGACCAGAGCCTCGGCTCCTTGGAACACTACAATGCAGACTGGAATTCTGCAGACGAGGTCTCCTCGGCCTCCCTAGCTGCTCCGGTGGCTGAGCATCCTGCGGGAAACAGCGCCTGCGGCCGAAGCGTACACGACCTACAAGTCGCTGCCCTGCGTGCTGCTCAAAACATCGACGTAAGTCCTATTCTCTTTACTTTCATGCAGTATCTCATCTAATATCCACCATTCCCAGTCCCCGAGATTCGAGGTAAACTATTGACGCTCCGCCGGAGTTAAAATTGTTTGGCTTGAATCTCAACTTTCAATTTTCATCCGACGTATCCAAACCATTTTACCTTACTTTAGCATGCACCTCGGGTACGAGTCCCCGAGACTCCTGTCGAGGCATACCCCGGCAACATTTTCCCAATGATTTGACTCCGAGTCCCCGAGACTCTTGTCGAGGTATAGCCTTTCTAACCGAGCTATGTTTTTCTTCCTTGCAGAATACTATGAACGTCCGCACGGACATCTTTCACACCCTCTTGTTTGACCACAAGAAACTCCACGACGAGCACAAGGCCGTCCTTGCAGAAAAGAACTCTTTGGACGAAAAGCTCCAACAAGAGAAAGCCGAAGTAGCTCGTCTGGTAAAGGAACTGAAGCGCATCACTGAGCTGCGGACGTCGGAAAAAGAGCAGCTGCAGGCGGAAAAGGCCAGTGTTGTTGAAACAGAGAAGAAACTTCGGGAGGATGCCGCCAAGGAACATGAGAATGCGCTCCAGTTAGCCGAGGCCCGCGCCACCTCGGCCACCGAGGCTTATGAAGCCCTTCAAGCTTCGGTTAACCAGCTCCTCCCGACGCTGGAACGCATCAACAAAGAAATGGACGGTAAGCTTCTTGCCCCCCTTATCCTTGCTTTGTCCTCAACAGTACTGGCTCTTTGCCGAACTGTTTCTTTCATTATTAACAGGCTATCCTTCTGCAGAGCACTTCACCTACACCCAAATCTCGGCTCGCAATATCACTGATCAGCACAGGAAGAGGCGTAACGAGACGAACCCCGCCTGGACCATTGAGGACCACATCGTGGCCATCAAAGCTCGGATCCATCCCTTGAAAACCATTGGGTCCGAACTCCTCGATGCAGGTGTGTCTGCTTTCCGAGCCTTGTGGCCTCTTGCCGATGCTCCCAATACTACGCCTGAGCTCGCCGCCAAGCTTCGTGAAGCCGAACAAAGACTTCGAGAGTGGCGCTCATCTTCGGCTCGCGCTGGAGCTGATGCCGCTCTCAAATTCATCATGACTTGGTGCGAGAAGCTCGACCTCGAAAAGATGGACACTCTTCGCCGAGGCTCGCCCTGGTCCACGGACCCAATTCTCATCCAGCGGCGCGAAAAGATGGCTGCCTTCTTCGCTGGATATGCCAACACCAAGAACTTGAGCGAGGGAGACACCTACTCCGACGCCGAAGATGACGAGCCAGAAGAGGATGAATACGAAACAGAATCCGACGTCGAAGCCGAGCAAGGTGACGATGGTGACACCCGCGAAGCAGAAACCGAGGCTTCTCCACAACCTGGTGCCGAGGTTACTGCCGACGTTGCCAGCACCTCCCAGGCTACCTCGGCTCCGGACGAAACCCTGCTGCATCGGCTGCTGCCGACGTAATTCCTGATGCCTCGACCTGAACTTATGCTTGGCCAAAAAACTTCATTAAATCCCCGGTATGCCGGGACGCAGATGTAATCAAACTTAAGTAGTTCCTTTTGCTACCTCTGTTACTATCATGCTTATCCGAACCATGCTTTTCTAAGCTTTACGTCGAATCCTTTTGAATGATTGCTCGAGTTTACTTTCGTGTTTACTATGTTTGGCATTCTTTGCTCTTGACTACCTTTTAGGCAGATGCCAGTCGAGTCACAAGATTGTTGTTCATAGCATACAGTACTTGGTAAATTCCGAGGTATGTTTCAAAGTCATCCGACATAAACGAAAGGTAAAGACAGGGGTTAGTAAACGACACATGCCGAACTATAATTTTGGACCGAGTCCCCGAGTTCATTTTCATGTCTCCCACGTTTTTTCCTCTTTGCTCTTGACTACCTTTTAGGCAGATGCCAGTCGAGTCACAAGATTAGTTTCATAGCACACATTACTTGAAGTTTGAGACGAGGTTCAAAATAGTTCGGCATATGAACGAAACTGACAAACAGAGATAAAACATAAGCACAAGAGCGAGGCAGTCCCCGAGCTTTAACCTCGGAGTGCCGACATTTTTATTAAGGATTAACCGAGGTACATACATTGCGCCTTTCATGAGTAGAAAGGTCGGAGTAGAGCTACGTTCCATGGTCGCCTGACCTCTGACCGGGGTTGTCCAGCCCATCTTCCCTTGGTTCCTGCGCATCTATAAGATAGTAGGAATCATTGAGCAGAGCTCGGCTCACAACGAACGGTCCCTCCCATGGAGGTGACAACTTGTGCCGGCCTTTCTTGCGCTGCACCAACCTCAGCACCAAATCTCCCTCGTGAAACACACGAGGGTTGATACTCCGGCTATGATAACGTCGGAGACCTTGCTGGTAAATTGCTGACCGAGATGAGGCCAATTCTCTCGCTTCCTCAAGCAGATCTACTGCATCCTCCCGAGCCTCTTTTGCCTCGGCTTCAGTGTACATTGCCACTCTGGGCGCATCATATTCGATGTCAGTGGGTAGCATAGCTTCTGCCCCATAGACCATAAAAAATGGCGTATAGCCAGTTGATCGATTTGGCGTGGTCCTTAGACCCCACAGTACTGCTGGTATCTCATCTATCCAACACCCCGGCGTTTTCAGCAGTGGTTCAATGAGCCGAGCCTTGATGCCGGCCAACACTAGAGCATTTGATCTTTCCACTGTCCATTAGACTCCGGGTGTGCCACCGAGGCTATGTCCAGCCGGATTCCCTTGTTCATGCAAAACCGAGCGAACTCTCCAACAGCAAAGTTAGTGCCGTTGTCCGAGATAATGCTATGGGGGTAGCCATATCGCAGAATAATCTCCTTCAAGAAAGTCACTGCTGAATGACCATCCAACTTCCGGATTGGTTTCACCTCGATCCACTTGGTGAATTTGTCCACCATCACCAATATGTGTGTCATGTTACCTCGGGCTGGTTTGAACTCTCCCACCATATCCAAACACCATACCGCAAACGGCCAAGTGATAGGAATTGTTTTGAGCGCCGAAGCTGGCATATGCGTTTGCTTGGCAAACCTTTGGCATCCTTCACATCTCCGGACTATGGCCTCTGCATCAGCAAGAGCAGTGGGCCAATAGAACCCATGCCTAAACACCTTGGCCACCAGAGCTCTTGTGCTGCAATGATGACCACATTCTCCTTGGTGGATCTCCAAAAGCATCTCCTTGCCTTCAGCTGGCTCAACACACCGTTGCAACACCTCGGTTACGCTTCTTTTATAGAGCTCCTTGTTGATGATGGTGTACGCCTTGGCCCTCCTTTGAATCCTCCTAGCCTCGGTTGTGTCACTTGGCGTGCTTCCCTCCGTTATGAACTTCATAATTTGCTCCGCCCACTCCGGCACCGGGTGCAAAGGAAAAAGTTCCTCATCCACCTCCATTGGCTCGGCCACCATAATCTCCTCCATTATTTCCTCCACCATCCTGCGACCAGTCCCCGAGTCTGGATGAGCAGTCCCCGAGGTTTGGTGTGCAGTCCCCGAGCTCTGCCACGCAGTCCCCGGGTCCGACCAAACGCATCCGACGTCTACCTCCATTGGAACAGGTCCGGGCTCTTGCTCCGCCGGGATGAAAATAGATTCGGATTCAGGAGAAGGTTTGATTGAAGGAGTTCTCAAGTGATTCAGGGCTACCCCTGGTGGTACTGCCTCTTTGATGAACCGAGCTTTGACAACACGTCGGCAGCATCATTTTCTGCCCGAGGTATATGCCTGTACTCACACCCTTCAAAGAACCCGGATATCTTTTGCACATGGAACCGATATAACGCCATGTTGGCATCCAGAGCATCCCAAGTTCCAGAAGATTGTTGCACCACCAGGTCGGAATCGCCGAAGCACTCTACACGCCGGATACCGATCTCCTTTGCCACCTTGAGGCCATGGATTAAGGCCTCATACTCCGCCACATTGTTTGATGCTGAGAAATGAATCTGCAGCACGTACTTCAGCTGATCTTGCTTTGGCGAGGTGAGGACTATTCCAGCCCCCAGCCCGATCTTTGTTTTGGACCCATCAAAATGCATTTTCCAATAATTATAGTCCGGCCTGGGTGGCTCATACTGCATCTCGGCCCAATCACAAAAGAAGTCCGGCAACGCCTGGGATTTAATTGCGTCTCTTCTCTCATAATGTGGTGCATATGGAGACACCTCAATCGCCCATTTGGCAACTCGGCCAGTTGCATCTTTGCACCCGATGATCTCCGAGATTGGAGCTTCGCACACCACCGTCATGGGATGCTCCTGGAAATAATGCTTCAACTTCTTGACCGCCAGGTAAACACCATACGTCATCTTCTGGTAGTGAGGATAGTTCTGCTTCGAGGTAGAGATCACCTCGCTCAAGTAATACACCGGTCTCTGCACCGACCTGCCACCTTCTTCGCGCTCCACCACCACTGCCACACTTACAACTCGGTTTGTGGCCGCAATGTAAAGTAACATCGGCTCATTGTGCAATGGTGACGCTAACACCGGGGCAGTGGACAACATCTTTTTCAGCTCACCAAACGCCACGTCGGCCTGCGGGGTCCATGTAAACCCGGTACTTTTCTTCATGAGCTGGTACAAAGGTAAGGCTTTTTCTCCTAGCCGAGCTACAAATCGGCTCAACGAGGCTAGGCACCCTGTGAACTTCTGCACATCTTTCAAACACTTCGGTAACTTCATGCTCTCAATAGCTCGGATTTTGGCCGGGTTAACCTCGATACCTCGGCTAGACACCAGGAATCCGAGCAACTTTCCAGCCGGGACACCAAAGGTGCACTTGTCCGGGTTAAGCTTCAACCGATACTTTCTCAAATTCACAAATGTCTCCTCGAGATCCTCGAGGAGAGTATTTTTCCTTAGTTTTGATGACAATATCATCGACATACACTTGCACATTTTTGCCCATCTGAGAGTGCAGGCATTTCTGCATACACCTCTGATAAGTTGCCCCGGCATTTCTCAGACCAAAACACATGACACGATAGCAATACGCCCCATACGGGGTAATAAAAGCAGTCTTTATTTGATCCTTTGGGTTCAGTGGTATCTGGTGAAAACCAGAGTACGCATCGATGAAAGATAACAGTTCACAACCAGCAGTGGAATCGATCACTGATCAATCCGAGGTAATGGAAATGGATCTTTTGGGCACGCCTTGTTGAGGTTAGTGAAGTCAATGCACATGCGCCACACCTTGACCACGGCTGGCTCGTCTTTCTTCTTTTCCACCAAGACCGGATTGGATATCCAGTCCGGATGCAGTACCTCCATTATGAACCCGGCTGCAAGCAACTTAGCCAGCTCGTCCAGCACCACTTGTCTCCGGTCGTCTGAGAGACGACGGGTCGGTTGCCTCACCGGTTTCACCTCTGGCCTAACAAATAAAGAGTGCTCTGCCAACTCCCTCGGAACACCTGGCAGGTCCTTAGCCGACCATGCAAAGATATCCCGATTCTCACGGAGGAAGTGACAGAGCTCGCCTTCCTATTTCTCGCCTAGCCCGGTCCCAATGATGGCCACATGCTCTGGGTGCTCCGGGTCAATGGGGATCTTCTTGGTCTCCTTGGGTACCTCGAACGCCGCAGTTGAGTCCGGGCTCATCAGTCCGGACAGGCCGAGCTGTGTTGACTGCGCCATTGCCACCACTTGATGCAGCTTCTTCTTCTCGGCTGCGATCACCAAAGACTCGGCTAGGTTAGACCCGCCGAGGCACACTGAATGCTCGCTTGTAGTCACCCGAGATGGATATGATCCATTAGGCCCTGGCATTTTCATCTTCAGGTATGCAACATGGGTGGAAATCATGAACTTGGCCAAAGCCGGCCTTCCAAGCAGTGCATGGTATGCACTCTCCAAGTCCACCACCTCGAACTCGATACTCTCAACTCGGCAATTTTCCTTGGTTCCAAATGCTACATCCACCCATATCTTGCCCATGGGTGCACAGGAAACGCCGGGCACAATCCCATGAAAAGTACAACTGCTTGGCATCAACTGATTAGGCGAGATGCCCAATTTCACCATTGTGTCTCGGTACATGATGTTGATGGCACTGCCATTGTCCACCAGAACTCGGGTGAACCTCACATTGTTGGTAGGCCCACACAACGTTGGATCTACCACCAGGGCATACTTTCCAGGGCTCGGCATGATCCGAGGTGTGTCCTTTCTGCTCCAAGTGATCTCCTGCTCAGACCAGTTCATATAGGTCGGCACCACCGGCATTACTGCATTCACCTCCATGGCACGCCTCTGCACGCTCTTCTTGTCAGTTGGCTCGGTCACAAAGACCACATAGCTCGCATGAACCTCTCTATAGTCATTTCCGGGGTATTCATACTGCTGACTTGGTCCGGCACCATTGTTGTTGTTATTACCTCGGACATTCACAACATTCACGGGTCTTGCTGCTGCAGGCCTCGGAAGAGGTGCAGTGGTTACGGGGTAACATTTGCTCCGGACAGATTAGGGTGGGACCTCGGCTGAAATCTCTGAGGTGGTGGTCCTGTTCTGATTCCTCCGGCCCTTGCCCCCTCTTCTCTGATTCTGCGGTTCCAGCTGCACTGCCGGGTTGAATGGTTGGCTGGCTTGCGCGGGTCAGTCGTATGGTAACAGCACGGACCATCTATCATTGATTCATAGGTCATGGGTGGCTCCGGTTCGGACTAAATGCCGGACCATTGATTTTTGGCCTCTGGACACCTCCAGCTCCGGGCTGATCCGGGTTCACCGCTGCAACTTGGTTGGAGGGTATGGATAGTCCGGCTCCCTCCTCTTCTGTCCGAACTCCTGACGGTCATTACACCTTGGTCCGAGCCGGTTGTTTATTGGCTCCCTCCTTCTGTTACGTGCTCCTGCCTCTGCTGCTGGCTGCATCGGATCACCCAGGGCATAAGAATCTGCAACCCGGATTGTTTCTGCTAGGGATCTCGGCATATCTCTCTGGAGCCTCTGCCACAGCATGCTGCCATGTCGACACCATCTGCAAACCAGGAAATGGCCTGGCCTCTACCACTCCTTCACAGGAATTCCGAACATTGCTCCACCGAGTTAAGAATTCTCGGTCAGTTTCATGATCATCTTGCTTACATGCCGCCAGGAGCTGAGGTCGGTTTGGCCTCTTGTATGTACTAGCAAAGTTGCTGTTAAACGCCAGCTCCAAGTCTATCCAGGAGTTGATACTATACTCCGGCAAATTATTCAGCCAGATCCGAGCTGGACCTTCCAACATGTGCGGGAGATACCGGACCGCCCATCGGCGATTGCCCCCCGCAATGTGCACCGAGGATACATAATCTGTCAGCCAATCTTGTGGCTTGGTGCTCCCATTGTATGGCTTGGTGTTCCGACCTAACTGGAACTGAGATACTGGTGGTGGTGGCTCCTTCATGATCCGAGGTCCAAAACACGCCGGACCAGGAGGGCCTTCCTCCTCCAGTTGCTCAGACAAGTAGATCTATCCAGCTTGTTACGGACATCGCCTGGAGCTAACATCCGACCTCCTATCCGAGGTCCCAACGCCCCATCCACTCTGTGGTATCCAGCTCGTGCCATGGCCGAGTCTCCATCATCATATCGGTCATCGCCTTGACCGACGTTCTGAGGTTGCTGAACATACTCCGGCTCTCGCTGATATTGCCCCTGCTGCCGAGGTTGTTGCTGATACCTCGGGGGCGGAGGTGGTTTACCTCGGCCAGCCGATGCGCTTGACCGCCGTTCTGATTTCCCTGACCGGAGTTACCCTTAGCCGGCTCGCATTGCCTGGGCCGGGGTTTCCCTTAGCTCGGCTAGCATTGCCCTGGCCCACCTTCTGCTTTGCTGCTAGGACTGGATCATACATCTGCAGCTGCTGGTTCTGACCCGAGGTGACACTCCGGGCTCGATCGGCTCCTCCGACGAGTGGAGACGAGGCTTGCCCCTTGGACACCTGACTGACTGGCCTAGCTGAATAAACCATCTCTGAATCACCAGCCCCGGCATTGCTCTGCGGAGAGCCTCATTCTGCTGGTTAGCCACATATACTAACTCATTGACTCGCTTCTGCTGCGCACGCCATGCATCTCCAGATAATCCGGATAGCTCGGCCCTGCCTGCCTCGGCAGCTCTGAGGTTCTTAGCAGGGGAACTATACACCGGCCTTCCAGTTGACACGCGACTCCCACTCCTAGCCGAGGTGGTAGGTCGAGCCTCCCTGTTTATCTCATCGTTGAGCCCCTTGCCTCTCTGCCGCACCTCGGCTCCCCTATGTGTATCAACCGCTACCGGGGTGAAGCCATTCGCTGCATTGTACTCGCGCAGATCTCTATTGAACTCATCTCTAGCTGTTATCATTGCTACAGCCTCCTTCTGCAACAGGACACGCTTTGCCTCTAGGTCGGCCACAGTCACTACTATGTCCACTCCTGGATTTACTGGGTCTGCCAGTGTATCCACTATCTCTACCAGGGTCGCACCTCGGCCCCGCAGCTCTGGGGTGCCAGGCAAGTCCTTCTCTAGCCTGGGCTTTGCAGATCTCACCTTAGCAACCTCGGCTGCCTTGGACTGGCTGGCATCTACTTTGCCAGCGGCGTCAACCGGACCTGTCACCATCACCTCTACGCAGCTCTCGGGGCGAGTGATACGCCGACCTAAAGCCGCGAGGAGAGGAGTTTCGTCGTCCACGAGCACCTGCTCCGGGTACCCGCGAACAACCTCGACAGCAACGTACGTGACGAAGCTGCCGAGCATCATGGTGAAGCCGTGCTCGGGGAAGGGCTTGCCGGCGAAACACCCCGCGTTGTCGCTGATGAAGGTGAACTCTCCGATCTTGGCGACAAGCCCGGAAAGAACACGCTCGCCTGAGCCCGTCCGGATGAAAACTCCCTCCAACGCCTCAATCTGCCCCACGGTGGGCGCCAACTGTCGTGGTGGGATCACGGCAGATGCCATAGGTATGGCTAAGATGGGGCCGAATGGTCGTTGGGGGAATCCGGGGAGGGTTTATGCACTCAAGAAGTGCACACGCAAGAACACGCAAGAACACGAACGAAGAACCAAGAAAGCAAGAACACAAAACACACCACGATGTACCCTGCTTCGGGGCCCTCTTGCGGAGGTAACACCCCTACTGCAGCACTATCCTAGTCAGTGTATAGCTCAGAGTGACAAGTACAAGCTGCTCCTCGAGCTGTATGATGATACAATGGTGAGAACGAGGTGGAAGATGAGCTACAAAGAGAGGAAAAGGCACTCCGAGCTGAACCGAGGTCTCTCCGGGTGTTCCGAGCTTCCTCTCTCTCTTTCTCTCTTGATCAACTAGCTCCAGCGCGGGGGGGGGGTCTCTCTCTTGATCTTCGATCCTCCCTCTAGCAGGAGGGGGTGAAGCCCACTATATAGGCCAGCCGGGTTACCATTGTGCCCCTCGCAGAACACTGTTGCCATGCCTCTGCAACGGTCACCACCGTACCACCGTACCTCGGTCGGGGACAAGACGTGGCTTGCCCATCTCCTGTAGCCTAACGGCAGAGCTAGCATGTCCCCTCTGACCGAGACAGGACGTGGCCTGGCAGAGCTACCTCGTAGCCTTTACCCAGACCTCGCGTGGTCAGCGGTCGGAGACGTGCAGGCCCGCCGAACCCGGAGCACGCCTCTGCCATGCTCCTTGACAGACGCTCCCGTGTCAGGCGCTCTAGTACCCGGCTGGAAGTGACAGGAGCATTGACTCCGGCCCGACCTACAGCCCACCACCTCGGTTAGCTCGACACGGATGTGACGGGCTCCGTACCTCGGGTCTTGCGCTTAATCTCCTTTACCAGGTCGGATCTTACTTCCTCCCACAGCTTCTCCTGCACTCACACACAAACCACTGCACTGAGGTAGTTAGGTCGGCAGAACATAGCTCGGACAGTGAACCTCGGCCCTGGCCAACAGTATACCTCGGACCCCTCTGGGCCAAAATAGGTCGGCCTGTATTCTCCAGGTCAAGATGAAGCTCGGACCTTCCCAGGCCCAAACAGGTCGGCCCTTTCCGTACCTCGGCACAACTTCGAACACCACCTTACGCCAAGCCTTGACCCTACCCGGGGATACTCCCCCGACATTCCCCTCCAACACACCGACACCATGATGAAGAGGGAGTAGTCCACCCCTGGACTATGGGTTTGTGGAAGTAACTTATGTATCTCTCCTCTCTATGAGCTTCACTAATTAGTACCGTATGAGCTGCTGAACATGATTACGGTCATCTATGTAATTCCTTTGTGGTGGATCTTTATTATGAGTTAATACATGTTTGAGATTGCAACGGTTTTGTTTCAGTTATGAAAGTAGATGCATATTATGTACCCCGTTCTTATTTACTTGTCATGATCAAGCATGTTTATGAGAGCGTGTGAGGGGGAAACGTGTGCATTAGTTGGAGGAACGGGGGGTGGCTAGTGCAGTGAACGTGAGAGAAGTTCTGCGATCCACTTGGGTTTTCTACCTTACTTTGTTGCCTCACTAGGGATAAACAAAAATACCATGCTACCGGAGAGTGGATGTGACCTTGGCCACTATCTCCATGACTAGATCTAGCATGTTCTTATTTTAACTTCATGTCATTGAACTTATTGCTATGCTCTGATTTATCTTAATTACTAAGGTGTTATGATTTAGTTCGCATCTTGGTGGAGCATAAGAGAGAGAACAACTTATACTTGAGATCTCTATGTTAGGACGTGATGCCCATATTATTAATAACTTGTCAAACCATGTTTTGCCATCTTTCATGTTAATTTTAGTGTTCCATTGTCTACCACGTTATCAAGAGAGAGTGCATTTGTGAAACCATGAACCCCGGTCCATTTTTAATCATAAGAAACACCTTTCCAACACTTTTATTTGCTGCCATTATTAAATCCGAAAATACAAAAACACTTTTATATCTTGCATTCATTATAAAAAACCCAAAAATATCATTTGTCATTGTTACCATCATCCTTGCATATTTATTTACCATCATTGCATATTTACTTATTGTTTGCATTGCATATTATTTTATTATCATTCTCACACCTTGTGCTTGACAACCACTTGGTGAGGTTGAGGGCACAAAACAATTTATTTTGTTGCAGGTTCTCAAGAGAAGGATAAGGAGATAACACCTGAAATACTGGTTCCCCGAGAGTTCGATATTAAACCCTCGAGTCACCCCTCGTGGGGAAAACTGTCTTCCACTTACTACATACACTCTGCACTTGGAGTCTCAACCTAACCCATTTACTTTTCACGCAGGTAATCACACGAAGGGCCGTCAAGACCTTTTCTGGCGCCGTTGTGGGGCAACTACGTGAAGGGCCATCAAGACGTTTTCTGGCGCCGTTGCCGGGGAACCATAGCTGAAAGGTTTATCCAAGGATCACTCACATCAAGTCAACTTCATCACCAACTTGTGTAACAACCTAAGCTTGGGGAAGTTGCACCTACGTGAGCATCATCTTATCCATCTTTACCTACAATCATTTTATTTTGTTTTGTTCTTGTCTTGCATATCATTTTTATATTTCGGTTTGCATATTTATATTCAGTTTTGCATTTTTGTGTTGCATTTGTTATTTCAAGTTGCATTAGTGTCATTTTACTTTCAGTTTTGCATAAAAAAATTAAAAACACATAAAAACTTGTTAAAATGGGAGATAGAACTAAATTGTGTGACTACACAAACACTCCTAATGATCAATTTATTGCTAAGCCTATCACCACACCTGAGATTACTGCTGAGAGCTATGAAGTAAGTCCTAGTTTGTTAAACTTGATAACTAGGGAACAATTTGGTGGTAGTGCTGTTGAGGATGCCTCTATGCATCTTCATGATTTTTTTGAAATCTGTGACATGCAAAAGTTTAAAAATGTTGAAAGTAATGTCTTAAAACTGAAGTTATTTCCTTTCTCACTTAGAGGAAAAGCTAAAGAGTGGCTACATTCATTACCTACTGGTAGTATTAATTCTTGGGATGATTTAAAAGAAGCTTTCATTAAGAAATATTATCCCTTGTTAAAATACTGTAAATAGAAACAATATCCTCTCTTTTAGGCAAAATGAAAATGAACATGTTGCCATGGCTTGGGATAGGATTAAACTCATGCTTAGAACTTGTCCATCACATGGGGTTAATGAATGGACCATTTTACACTATTTTTACAATGGTCTAAATTACATGTCTAGAAATATACTTGATTCAGCTGCTGGAGGTGCTTTCATGGGAAAAACTATATTAGAAGCTAAGAACATTTTGGAAAGTATCTTGCAAAATTATAGTCAATGGCATACTGATAGAGCACCTAGTTCATCTAAGAAAGTGAACTCTATAGAAGAAACAAATGATTTGTCATCTAAAATGGACACCATTCTTGCTTTTATTAATAAACAAAATTTTGAAAATATGCCTTTGCAAGAACTAGTTGGTAATAATTCTGAAAATGTTGATGTCAACTTCATTAGGAACTATGGTAATAATGGGTATGGTAACAACAATTATAACTCTTATAATAAGCCCCCATATGTTCCAAACAATATACCACTAGTAGTAATGTTTCTAGTGATTTGGAAAACACCATTAGATCATTTATATCTACTCAAAAGGAGCTCAATAAGGAGTTCATATCCAAATTCGAAAAACATGATATTTTGTTTGAAAGAGTAGATCAACTCACTAAGGAAGTTTCCTCATTAAAGAACATCATTACATCTCAAAAAGAGAAAAAAGTTGAGGAAGTTAAAATGCTTAGTGAAGTTAAGGAACCATTTGTTGATTTAGAGAAGTGTAGCTTGCATGAACCCCGGTCCATTTTTAATCATAAGAAACACCTTTCCAACACTTTTATTTGTTGCCATTATTAAATCCGAAAATACAAAAACACTTTTATATCTTGCATTCATTATAAAAAACCCAAAAATATCATTTATCATTGTTACCATCATCCTTGCATATTTATTTACCATCATTGCATATTTACTTATTGTTTGCATTGCATATTATTTTATTATCATTCTCACACCTTGTGCTTGACAACCACTTGGTGAGGTTGAGGGCACAAAACAATTTATTTTGTTGCAGGTTCTCAAGAGAAGGATAAGGAGATAACACCTGAAATACTGGTTCCCCGAGAGTTCGATATTAAACCCTCGAGTCACCCCTCGTGGGGAAAACTGTCTTCCACTTACTACATACACTCTGCACTTGGAGTCTCAACCTAACCCATTTACTTTTCACGCAGGTAATCACACGAAGGGTCATCAAGACCTTTTCTAGCGCCGTTGTGGGGTAACTACGTGAAGGGCCATCAGCGCGCTAGCGTGGTAAAATGCAAAAATCCCTATCTCTACGTTGTAATAAAGTAAAAAAAACACTATGAAATGGATGGGTCATTGATTAATGTTGATGCTACCCTCTTTGCTAGTTCCAGATGCATGGGGTGGGTGTGGTGATCCGAGACCACATTGGATCTTGTATTGCTGCTTGCAGCGTCGGCTTCCAGGAGGTCGTCACACATCAGTGTGGGTGAGGAGGGCCCTTTCTATTGATTTGGAGGAAGGGTCGGAGAATGTTTTTCTGGCTCTCTCCATCATCCAGCGCATTAACTCGAGAAGTTTTGATCGCTCTATTTTCTATCCGGTGATTCAAGATATCAAGCAGGTGTGTGCTTCTTTCTCTGCTTGTTCTATATCTCATGTTAGGCGCGAGCAGAATGTTGCAGCACATTTGTTAGCCCGTGCTAGTAAGTAATTAGCGGGGAAAAGTCCAAAAGAAACCTTAAACTTGTAGGTGGAAGATAAATCAAACCCTAAACTTCGAATCCCTGAAATTAACACTCTGAACTTACTAATCCCGGTCTATCATAAACCTTAAACTTGTTTAGCACATCGGGAATAATGCAATCCCGACCAGGCAAATATGCTAGTCTCACTGACCTGAAGGGCAAATATGCTAGTCTCACTGACCGGTCGCCGCCTCCTTCAGGTGCCGTCGCGCCTTCGACTTCACG
Source organism: Poa pratensis (assembly GCA_947311845.1). NCBI lineage: Eukaryota > Viridiplantae > Streptophyta > Magnoliopsida > Poales > Poaceae > Poa > Poa pratensis. The sequence goes on along the minus strand of CAMZMU010000109.1, from coordinate 593,004 downwards.
AGATACCTGGAGCTCTACCTCGCCGGCTGCCGAGCTCGCGTTCCCACCGCTCCTCTCCTACGCCAAATAGGCGCGCCTGTCAGCGCTCATCCCGTGGTGGCGTCTCCTCCGACACCTCCATCTCGAATCCAAGCCTAGATCGAATCCAAGCCCATCGTCTTTCCCTGCCATGGCTACGCCCAGCTCACCCCGAACTGCCCGGAGTTCGCCAGTCTCAAGACCTCTAGTTCAGTCAAACCAAAGGATGCGGAACATGGCGGCCTTGCCGCCAAGGCTGCGTCTCTGCATCTCGACCTCTCCTACCTTCTCAAGCAAGTGCTGCTCCCTATTCGCGTCTTTTGCGCTCGTGGAATTCAGCCAGGAACTGTGCCGAAGCACTTGAATTGGTACTAAGCTGTCGTTTGCCCTTCTCCAGATTGGTACTAACATGTTGTGCATGCTCACTGGTAGCTGCTGTTGTGTTCATGCTTCCGTAGTGTGGTGTGCTATGTGATGTTGTTTGAAAGCCATTTTCTTCATTTTTGAGATATAAGCTATTTGCTGATATGTGCATGCTCCGGCGCGGCCGCTTGCAGAGGCGCAAGAGAAAAATTAGGAAGAGAACCAAGGTTGAAGATAGATATGATGAGTGGGTCAGTACTGTCAGTGAGAGTACAATTTTTTGAGTTATTTTTTCAGACACCGAAAACAGGTTCAGGGTTTAAATTAGACCGGGATTGACAAGTTTAGAGTGCCCATTTCCGGGATTCAAAGTTCGGGGTTCGATTGATCTTCCACCTACAAGTTCAATGTTCGTTTTGGACTTTTTCCATAATTAGCGTGTCGTGTGTGACGTGGTGTGCCCCCGGAGTGTATCCGGGAAACTATTTGTATTGACATTATGTCTTGGTGATTAATAAAGCACAAGCGTTCTCTAAAAAACTACTAACACAACAACTAATCCACCGTTGGTTGCCTCTGGGAGGATTCATGGCTCCCTAGAGCATCTCTAGTGGCAGGTGTATATGGAGGTGTATGCTAAATATACACGATGAAAAACAAAAAACGCCTCCCAGTGGCTCGTGTATAACGTCGTGGACCTTTACACCTCGCATCCACGAGGGTACCTGGCGTGGGAGTAAACACCACAAAGCCACGCTCGTGAACTCACGAAAGGAGGCAACCGCTCTCCTCCTGCTCTCCTCCCGCCTCCGTCTGGAGCCCATCCGAAGCTCGCCGGCGGCCACTCCCCTCCGGTCTGCTCTCTCTCTCTCTCTCGCCCTTTTTTTCATTCCCCACTATAGAGAAGAGATTAGAGGAGGCGGCGGGACGTCAGGCGGCTGCTGCACGCCTGGCCAGATCTGGCGGCGGCGGCGCACGCCATGGAGAGGGGAGGGCGCGGAGAGAGGGGATGGGGGAGGTGGGGTGAGCTCCGGCTGCAGCCTGGAGTGCTCCGGTTAGGTGGATTTGGTGCTCCGGTCTGCCTCGATTTGGTGCTGCCCATCGATTTGGTGCTGGCTGTCTCGATTTGGTGCTCCGGTCTGTCTCTATAGTGTCTCCATGGTAGCAGAAAATTTCTATCGATTGTCTCGGCTGGGATTTGGTGCTGGCTATCTCTGGTCTGGGGCGATTTGTTACAGAATTGGTACTTCGTTGTAGTCTCATATATAGACTGCTACCAAATTTCTATCGATTTGCTAAGATATTTGTTGTTTCCTGTGTGTTTTCTTCGATTGTTTGCAGATGGATGGCGATGAAAGCTTTTTGGACACCATGGGTTTTGGTTACTCACAAACACAACCAGAAAGTCCAATTGGCGAGCAAGCAACCCCAACAACTTAGCAACAAGCAACCCCATCAACTCAGCAACGTTCTGCAACCGTGAAAGCAAAATCCAACAAAGGAAAAAATTGGTCTAGTCACGAGGACAAGGTTTTGATAGCAGCATGGGGAAATACAAGTTTGGATATTGTCGGGAGCTGAAGATTGGAGGGGGAAAACTCCGGCAGGGCGCTGCCGGTGTGGTCTCCTTCCCCTCCAACACACCGACACCATGATGAAGAGGGAGTAGTCCACCCCTGGACTATGGGTTTGTGGAAGTAACTTATGTATCTCTCCTCTCTATGAGCTTCACTAATTAGTACCGTATGAGCTGCTGAACATGATTACGGTCATCTACGTAATTCCTTTGTGGTGGATCTTTATTATGAGTTAATACATGTTTGAGATTGCAATGGTTTTGTTTCAGTTATGAAAGTAGATGCATATTATGTACCCCGTTCTTATTTACTTGTCATGATCAAGCATGTTTATGAGAGCGTGTGAGGGGGAATGTGTGCATTAGTTGGAGGAACGGGGGGTGGCTAGTGCAGTGAACGTGAGAGAAAGTTCTGCGATCCACTTGGGTTTTCTACCTTACTTTGTTGCCTCACTAGGGATAAACAAAAATACCATGCTACCGGAGAGTGGATGTGACCTTGGCCACTATCTCCATGACTAGATCTAGCATGTTCTTATTTTAACTTCATGTCATTGAACTTATTGCTATGCTCTGATTTATCTTAATTACTAAGGTGTTATGATTTAGTTCGCATCTTGGTGGAGCATAAGAGAGAGAACAACTTATACTTGAGATCTCTATGTTAGGACGTGATGCCCAGATTATTAATAACTTGTCAAACCATGTTTTGCCATCTTTCATGTTAATTTTAGTGTTCCATTGTCTACCACGTTATCAAAAGAGAGTGCATTTGTGAAACCATGAACCCCGGTCCATTTTTAATCATAAGAAACACCTTTCCAACACTTTTATTTGCTGCCATTATTAAATCCGAAAATACAAAAACACTTTTATATCTTGCATTCATTATAAAAAACCCAAAAATATCATTTATCATTGTTACCATCATGCTTGCATATTTATTTACCATCATTGCATATTTACTTATTGTTTGCATTGCATATTATTTTATTATCATTCTCACACCTTGTGCTTGACAACCACTTGGTGAGGTTGAGGGCACAAAACAATTTATTTTGTTGCAGGTTCTCAAGAGAAGGATAAGGAGATAACACCTGAAATACTGGTTCCCCGAGAGTTCGATATTAAACCCTCGAGTCACCCCTCGTGGGGAAAACTGTCTTCCACTTACTACATACACTCTGCACTTGGAGTCTCAACCTAACCCATTTACTTTTCACGCAGGTAATCACACGAAGGGCCGTCAAGACCTTTTCTGGCGCCGTTGTGGGGCAACTACGTGAAGGGCCATCAAGGCGTTTTCTGGCGCCGTTGCCGGGGAACCATAGCTGAAAGGTTTATCCAAGGATCACTCACATCAAGTCAACTTCATCACCAACTTGTGTAACAACCTAAGCTTGGGGAAGTTGCACCTACGTGAGCATCATCTTATCCATCTTTACCTACAATCATTTTATTTTGTTTTGTTCTTGTCTTGCATATCATCTTTATATTTCGGTTTGCATATTTATATTCAGTTTTGCATTTTTGTGTTGCATTTGTTATTTCAAGTTGCATTAGTGTCATTTTACTTTCAGTTTTGCATAAAAAATTAAAAACACATAAAAACTTGTTAAAATGGGAGATAGAACTAAATTGTGTGACTACACAAACACTCCTAATGATCAATTTATTGCTAAGCCTATCACCACACCTGAGATTACTGCTGAGAGCTATGAAGTTAGTCCTAGTTTGTTAAACTTGATAACTAGGGAACAATTTGGTGGTAGTGCTGTTGAGGATGCCTCTATGCATCTTCATGATTTTTTTGAAATCTGTGACATGCAAAAGTTTAAAAATGTTGAAAGTAATGTCTTAAAACTGAAGTTATTTCCTTTCTCACTTAGAGGAAAAGCTAAAGAGTGGCTACATTCATTACCTACTGGTAGTATTAATTCTTGGGATGATTTAAAAGAAGCTTTCATTAAGAAATATTATCCCCTTGTTAAAATACTGCAAAATAGAAACAATATCCTCTCTTTTAGGCAAAATGAAAATGAACATGTTGCCATGGCTTGGGATAGGATTAAACTCATGCTTAGAACTTGTCCATCACATGGGGTTAATGAATGGACCATTTTACACTATTTTTACAATGGTCTAAATTACATGTCTAGAAATATACTTGATTCAGCTGCTGGAGGTGCTTTCATGGGAAAAACTATATTAGAAGCTAAGAACATTTTGGAAAGTATCTTGCAAAATTATAGTCAATGGCATACTGATAGAGCACCTAGTTCATCTAAGAAAGTGAACTCTATAGAAGAAACAAATGATTTGTCATCTAAAATGGACACCATTCTTGCTTTTATTAATAAACAAAATTTTGAAAATATGCCTTTGCAAGAACTAGTTGGTAATAATTCTGAAAATGTTGATGTCAACTTCATTAGGAACTGAAAGGACACGGATGTCGCCTAGAGGGGGGGGGGGGGGGTGAATAGGCGATTAAAATTCTTTGCGGTTGAGGCTTGAATAAATGCGGAATAAAACTAGCGTTTAATTTATCAAGCACGAAACCTAAACAAGCTAGGTTAACCTATGTGCACCAACACCTTATGCTAAACAAGATAAGCAAATATGTGATAGCAAGATATATTACTTCAAGCTCGATGGCTATCACAAAGTAAATAGCATAAGTAAGAAGCTCGGGTATAGAAATACCGAGTCACTTGGAGACGATGATTTATCCCGAAGTTCACTTCCAATGGAAGCTACGTCTCCGTTGGAGCGGTGCGGAGTCACAAAGTGATCCCCGAATAGCCGTCAAATGGCACACCGTAATCTCCTTCGTGCCTCCACCAATGCGGAGTGCCACGAACCACTATGGGACACTTGAGGGTGGTCACCGAACCCGTACAAGGATGAGGCACACTCCACAACTTAATTGGAGGCTCTCACCGAATTCCCGCGGCTCCCAAAGCCACAAGAATCACAAGGTTGGGGCGCGACTCCACAACTTAATTGGAGGCTCCCAACTATCCCGCGAGCCACCAAAACTCCGAGATCAACAAGGACCGTCTAGGGCACACCAAGTACCCAAGAGGACAAGCTCTAGGGCACCCAAGTACCCAAGAGTAACAAGCTTCTCAACTTCGATTTCCACGTATCACCGTGGAGAACTCAAACCGACGCAACCGATGCAAGAAGGCAAGACCACTAGAAGTGGTCAAATCCTTCACTTCCAAATCCTACCAAAAGCAACTAATGCTTGTGGGGGGAGAAGAGAGGAAGAACAAGGAAGAACTCAACAAATGGAACTTCAAGATCACGATCTACTAGGTTCCCCCCACTTAGAGGAGGAATGGATTGGATGAATATGTAGATCTTGATCTCCTCTCAAATTCCCTCAAAGATATGCAAGAATCATGGGAGGGATTGAGAGGAAGGCAAGCTTTTCCAAAGGTCAACAATGGAGGAGAGAGAGGGGAAAAGCTAGCTCAAGAGCTAAGAGAACCGTTGGGGAAGAAACCCCCTTAAAAAGGTCCTCTAAAAAATATGCCCGTTGCAGACGAAAAAGGCCGCAGCGGTAGTACCGGGCCGATCCCGGTAGTACCGAGCCGTGTTGACTCAAGGAAGAACGAAGACCAGTCAGCGCACCCTGACTCGGCGCGCAACGGTAGTACCGGACCACCTGGCCCGGTAGTGCTCCCTTCCCGGTAGTACCGCGCCACTACCGGGGCAACTACCGGGTTAAAACTTCGAGAGGCAGAGAGCCATCCGGAGATGCGGTACTGGGCCCGGTACTGCCCGCGGTAGTTCCGCAAGGGGTCACCCGGTAGTACCGGGCGAGGGTCGGTACTACCGGCCAAAGAAGAAACTGTAGAACCAGGAAAGTAGAACCGCAATAACTTTTGCAAGGAAGCTCCAAACGAGATGAATCCAATTCTGTTGGAAAGGTAGCGACAAGAGTTTTACTACAAAAAGGGGATACCACACATGGGAAGGTGTGGACCCTATCTCGAAGGTGGACCGATAATATTTCCAACCAGAAAACGCAACAAGTTTTCCATACGAAATCCGTTTTCGGAGAACTTGGTCTTGTCATGAAGATCACAACAAGCACCAAAACCCAACAAGGAGAAAATCCAAATAAGAACCAAGAAAGATGATGAAGGCAAGTATGCAAAGGTTTGAGCTCTCTCCAACTGATACGCTAAAGCTCAATCGAGAGCCCCTCTTGATAGTACGGTATCTATCCTATAACCCGGTCTCCCAACTAGTACCATGAGACCGGTAAAATAGAAACCCTATCATACCTTTGCCTTGCGCATTCCACTTGAGCTAGATGTCGTCGATCTTGATCTCTTCAAGTGAACCACCTTTCTTGATTGCGCTTCGCTTGGTGAAGACATATAAACCTTGTAGTGTTTGTCCATAGACCATGCTTGAACTCCATATGTTGGATTCAAGTGGACCACCTTTCTTGATTGCGCTTCGCTTGGTGAAGACTTCTCCAAATACTCCCCCATACACCATTATGGGAGAGCCACGCTTAGCTCCGACTTCATGAAGATGATGTCTTGAATCCTTCAAGACATACTTGCAATATGCTCAACTCTACACATGACCATTCTTCATATAAACCCATGAAAAGAGCATTGATCATCATGTAATCTTCTAGAGTCCAACACATGAACTCCAAACTTCTTCATGGACAAGATCTATAAAGATATCTCAATGCAAACATTAGTTCATAGGGATTGTCATTAATTACCAAAACCACACATGGGGGCGCCATGCCCTTTCAGGAACTATGGTAATAATGGGTATGGTAACAACAATTATAACTCTTATAATAAGCCCCCATATGTTCCAAACAAATATACCACTAGTAGTAATGTTTCTAGTGATTTGGAAAACACCATTAGATCATTTATATCTACTTAAAAGGAGCTCAATAAGGAGTTCATATCCAAATTCAAAAAACATGATATTTTGTTTGAAAGAGTAGATCAACTCACTAAGGAAGTTTCCTCATTAAAGAACATCATTACATCTCAAAAAGAGAAAAAAGTTGAGGAAGTTAAAATGCTTAGTGAAGTTAAGGAACCATTTGTTGATTTAGAGAAGTGTAGCTTGCATGAATTAATTTCTATCTTACAAAAATTTGCAAGTGATCCTTCTGTTAATATTAACCAGGCTGGTTTTGGTTCCTATATTGCTAATCATGTCTTAAAAGAAAAGATTGCTAGGTACAATCAAGAAGCTATGATACCACCTAAGCTTGGGGATATATGGATCCCAAAGTCTAGTAACCATTGGAAAAGAGACACACCATGCCATTTTAGATCTAGGATCTAGTGTCTCTATATTATCTAAAGAACTATATGAAGTCCTTGAACTTAAAAATATTGAGAAATGCTCTATTGAACTTGCACTTGCTGATGATTCCATTAGACATGCTCTAGGAAAAGTAAGTGATGTTATGGTAGAGTTACACATGACTTTTGTGCCTGTTGATTTTCTAATCATGGACATGGGGAATAAAACCTCTAGTCCTATTATTTTGGGAAGACCTTTTCTTCGTACTACAGGTGCCATTATTGATTCAAAGGAAGGGAATGTGAAGTTTCAGTTTCCACACAAGAAGAGCATGGAACACTTCCCAAGGAAGAGGGACACACCAAGGTTCAAGCTCCCTCATGAGCTACGTCCCCTTTGATTATCAAGTAAGTAAGCCTAGCTATATGGCTATAAAGAAAGCGCTTTACGGGAGGCAACCCGGTTGTTTTTGTTTGAGATTTTCTTTGAGTCCTCTTGCTGTAACAAGAGAGTAGTTTGTTAGTTTTGTTTCTGGGATTTTTAATAAAGAACCAAGTTTTACCTATTTTGGGTTTGAAAAGTTGCTATTCATTTTCGGAGAGTTTTCTGCCTGCACGAAGTCTGTGCACGGTTTGATTTTTCATTTTTTATCTGTAACTCCGATTGAGCTGTAATTTGAACTGTAGCTTCAACTTTTCATCCTCTGCACACGTGATTTTTTCAGATTTTTCTGACGAGTTTAAGTAGGGTAGAAAAATGCGTTTTGCTGCTGCTTTTTTCTGGACAGATTCTGTCTTGATATTGTTTGATGCATTCTTTGAGCTTTTTGCTTGAATCTTTTTGATTCAATTGAGTTTATGAGTAGGCATACAACATTATATACTCTCTGGACATTCATATGAATTTTTGCCTAAGGATTTTATGCAGCAAGGAACCTATTTGTTTATCACTACTAATATCACCCCACAGAAAAGAAATGGGAGAAACGGTGTTTTGAAGTTTTTTCACAGGGATTAGAGGAGCTGCACCAAGAGCTATCCAAGGATGGTGAAGACCATAAGCTTGGGGATGTCAAGACAACCCCACTAGACCAACACACTCTCGGTTTGCACACGTCTAACTTCTGTTTTTCGATCAAAGCACTTTATCGTATAAACTTGGAGCGTCTGTTTTTTTTTGCTTTTGTTATTTCGGTTTGATTTTTATTTAGACCACCACTATCATTTATATATGAGAGAGCTACTGGAAGTTTGGGTTGAATTATGTTGGATGCTATTAAATATATTGGGATAGGGATGTTTGAGTTGATTTTAAAAGATACATATAGTTGCATAATTCATGTGCTTTGAATGAATTTAATTTGCAAGTGTGTTGTCAAGAGCTATCTTTTGCCATGTTTAGATGTTGAATTTTAACTTTACTTGGTTTAACATGGATTGATTAGTTCTATGGACACTTATGCATGCATTTAGATGGTCAACTTTCTCCCTATTGCTAGCCCAAAAATTACAACAAGTAAAAAGCTTGTTTCCCAACACCTTCAACCAAAGTTTTTCCAGTGAGTCCACCATATCTACCTATTAGCTTTATGCTATTCCAAGTATGTTTATCATGTTATATTGTGTTATCTACATTTCTGAATTTAAATGCTTATGTTATTGATTGTCATGGGAAAAATTGGTTAAAAGCTCTCACGAACTTGATGCACAATTTACTTTTATTGCATTTAATAAGCATGAACCATTGTGATTAAAATTATGAAGTTGTGGGCTTGACAATAGTTTTGGTTGGGAGTTAGCCCATATGTGCTGTCACATGGCAAGCTTTCAACATTGCACTTATTTATATTTAGTTGATGTCATGTACTTTTGTTTATGGATGCCTATCATGGGTGAAATGAATGTGGATACTTAGTAAGTTCAAAGAGTTTGTATAAATGGTTAGAGAAATGCCTGGGCCGCTAATCTAAGCCATGCATCATTCATGGTGGAAATTTACAGCATAACCATAATGTTCATTCAGTGATGCACCTCATAATAAAAAGCTATACCCATAGTAAATAAAAGAGTGCTGAGATTGTTCATTGTCTGTTTGTCTTGTTGTTTTGACATGGGCTTGTTCATGTCAAGGGGCAAGAGGTACCCCAGTGCAGTTCTTGATGATACTATTATTACTTGCAATGACCTTTATTTGAATTTACTTTGTGGACCAAAGTGAGTAACACATGGTGTAGGTACTTGTATTCAAGGGACATGAGACATTCAACCAATACATTGTCAAGCACACCACTCATATTTGCTTTCACTTTAAACATTAATCATTCAAGATGCTATGATAGGGGTAATGAGAGCTCCACACCAATGACTACCACATTGCAAGCATTAACTTAAGTAGAAGTGTTTGGAAGTTAGATGAAACTTATTCATGCTTTACCTCTACTTATTTATCTATCCAAAGTGTCCACCTTTTATATTCAGTTTTCATAAGAAGTACTCTATGACCACCATAGGATGTTTTTACTTTTCATTATGCATACATTTGGTCCATAGTACTTTCTTCTATATTACACTTTGTGAATTTATCATTGAACATCTTTACATTGAGTATTTGATATCACTTCATAATTTATCTTGCATATTGTTATTCCTTTGAAGAATGAATCATTTGACTCTATGTAGCAATAGTAATCACCTTTGATATCCATTGATAGTATTAAAATGCAAAGTCCATGTTAGTTTTATCACCTTCATACTCGGGACGAGCATGGGTTAAGCTTGGGGATGTTGATGCATGTAAAATGCATACATGAACTTTACATTTTATTACATGTTATTCCATGTTATTTGCATCATATAAGGGTTATATTCATGATTTATATTGAGTTTTGGGGATAATTAACAACTCCCCATTTTTCTGGAATTAACCCTGCGCTGTCAGAAAACCCCTTTTTCTATATTTTGATGTTTCAGGGACCCAAACGACGTCCAAATGACCTGAAACTTTACGGGGATCACTTTTTTGGAAGGAACGAAACGTAGGCGCAAAGGAATCGAAGAAACGGAGACCAGAAGGCAGAAAGGGGTGGGCCCACGCGGCCAGATTCCCTGACCGCGTGGGGTCCCCCATCCTGGCCCTCGGGCCTCCGCTGCCGTCGATCTTTCTTCCCGAAGCTTCGTCTTGACCTAAAAACGACTATATATAGACCCCCCAGGGCTTTCGCGAAAGAGAGCGCCGCCGAAACACAGAAACCACGAAACAGAGACCTGGAGCTGAAGATTGGAGGGGGAAAACTCCGGCGGGGCGCTGCCGGTGTGGTCTCCTTCCCCTCCAACACACCGACACCATGATGAAGAGGGAGTAGTCCACCCCTGGACTATGGGTTTGTGGAAGTAACTTATGTATCTCTCCTCTCTATGAGCTTCACTAATTAGTACCGTATGAGCTGCTGAACATGATTACGGTCATCTATGTAATTCCTTTGTGGTGGATCTTTATTATGAGTTAATACATGTTTGAGATTGCAATGGTTTTGTTTCAGTTATGAAAGTAGATGCATATTATGTACCCCGTTCTTATTTACTTGTCATGATCAAGCATGTTTATGAGAGCATGTGAGGGGGAACGTGTGCATTAGTTGGAGTAACGGGGGTGGCTAGTGCAGTGAACGTGAGAGAAAGTTCTGCGATCCACTTGGGTTTTCTACCTTACTTTGTTGCCTCACTAGGGATAAACAAAAATACCATGCTACCGGAGAGTGGATGTGACCTTGGCCACTATCTCCATGACTAGATCTAGCATGTTCTTATTTTAACTTCATGTCATTGAACTTATTGCTATGCTCTGATTTATCTTAATTACTAAGGTGTTATGATTTAGTTCGCATCTTGGTGGAGCATAAGAGAGAGAACAACTTATACTTGAGATCTCTATGTTAGGACGTGATGCCCATATTATTAATAACTTGTCAAACCATGTTTGCCATCTTTCATGTTAATTTTAGTGTTCCATTGTCTACCACGTTATCAAGAGAGAGTGCATTTGTGAAACCATGAACCCCGGTCCATTTTTAATCATAAGAAACACCTTTCCAACACTTTTATTTGCTGCCATTATTAAATCCGAAAATACAAAAACACTTTTACATCTTGCATTCATTATAAAAAACCCAAAAATATCATTTATCATTTTACCATCATCCTTGCATATTTATTTACCATCATTGCATATTTACTATTGTTTGCATTGCATATTATTTTATTATCATTCTCACACCTTGTGCTTGACAACCACTTGGTGAGGTTGAGGGCACAAAACAATTTATTTTGTTGCAGGTTCTCAAGAGAAGGATAAGGAGATAACACCTGAAATACTGGTTCCCCGAGAGTTCGATATTAAACCCTCGAGTCACCCCTCGTGGGGAAAACTGTCTTCCACTACTACATACACTCTGCACTTGGAGTCTCAACCTAACCCATTTACTTTTCACGCAGGTAATCACACGAAGGGCCGTCAAGACCTTTTCTGGCGCCGTTGTGGGGCAACTACGTGAAGGGCCATCAAGACGTTTTCTGGCGCCGTTGCCGGGGAACCATAGCTGAAAGGTTTATCCAAGGATCACTCACATCAAGTCAACTTCATCACCAACTTGTGTAACAACCTAAGCTTGGGGAAGTTGCACCTACGTGAGCATCATCTTATCCATCTTTACCTACAATCATTTTATTTTGTTTTGTTCTTGTCTTGCATATCATCTTTATATTTCGGTTTGCATATTTATATTCAGTTTTGCATTTTTGTGTTGCATTTGTTATTTCAAGTTGCATTAGTGTCATTTTACTTTCAGTTTTGCATAAAAAATTAAAAACACATAAAAACTTGTTAAAATGGGAGATAGAACTAAATTGTGTGACTACACAAACACTCCTAATGATCAATTTATTGCTAAGCCTATCACCACACCTGAGATTACTGCTGAGAGCTATGAAGTTAGTCCTAGTTTGTTAAACTTGATAACTAGGGAACAATTTGGTGGTAGTGCTGTTGAGGATGCCTCTATGCATCTTCATGATTTTTTTGAAATCTGTGACATGCAAAAGTTTAAAAATGTTGAAAGTAATGTCTTAAAACTGAAGTTATTTCCTTTCTCACTTAGAGGAAAAGCTAAAGAGTGGCTACATTCATTACCTACTGGTAGTATTAATTCTTGGGATGATTTAAAAGAAGCTTTCATTAAGAAATATTATCCCCTTGTTAAAATACTGCAAAATAGAAACAATATCCTCTCTTTTAGGCAAAATGAAAATGAACATGTTGCCATGGCTTGGGATAGGATTAAACTCATGCTTAGAACTTGTCCATCACATGGGGTTAATGAATGGACCATTTTACACTATTTTTACAATGGTCTAAATTACATGTCTAGAAATATACTTGATTCAGCTGCTGGAGGTGCTTTCATGGGAAAAACTATATTAGAAGCTAAGAACATTTTGGAAAGTATCTTGCAAAATTATAGTCAATGGCATACTGATAGAGCACCTAGTTCATCTAAGAAAGTGAACTCTATAGAAGAAACAAATGATTTGTCATCTAAAATGGACACCATTCTTGCTTTTATTAATAAACAAAATTTTGAAAATATGCCTTTGCAAGAACTAGTTGGTAATAATTCTGAAAATGTTGATGTCAACTTCATTAGGAACTATGGTAATAATGGGTATGGTAACAACAATTATAACTCTTATAATAAGCCCCCATATGTTCCAAACAAATATACCACTAGTAGTAATGTTTCTAGTGATTTGGAAAACACCATTAGATCATTTATATCTACTCAAAAGGAGCTCAATAAGGAGTTCATATCCAAATTCGAAAAACATGATATTTTGTTTGAAAGAGTAGATCAACTCACTAAGGAAGTTTCCTCATTAAAGAACATCATTACATCTCAAAAAGAGAAAAAAGTTGAGGAAGTTAAAATGCTTAGTGAAGTTAAGGAACCATTTGTTGATTTAGAGAAGTGTAGCTTGCATGAACCCCGGTCCATTTTTAATCATAAGAAACACCTTTCCAACACTTTTATTTGTTGCCATTATTAAATCCGAAAATACAAAAACACTTTTATATCTTGCATTCATTATAAAAAACCCAAAAATATCATTTATCATTGTTACCATCATCCTTGCATATTTATTTACCATCATTGCATATTTACTTATTGTTTGCATTGCATATTATTTTATTATCATTCTCACACCTTGTGCTTGACAACCACTTGGTGAGGTTGAGGGCACAAAACAATTTATTTTGTTGCAGGTTCTCAAGAGAAGGATAAGGAGATAACACCTGAAATACTGGTTCCCCGAGAGTTCGATATTAAACCCTCGAGTCACCCCTCGTGGGGAAAACTGTCTTCCACTTACTACATACACTCTGCACTTGGAGTATCAACCTAACCCATTTACTTTTCACGCAGGTAATCACACGAAGGGTCGTCAAGACCTTTTCTAGCGCCGTTGTGGGGTAACTACGTGAAGGGCCATCAGCGCGCTAGCGTGGTAAAATGCAAAAATCCCTATCTCTACGTTGTAATAAAGTAAAAAACACTATGAAATGGATGGGTCATTGATTAATGTTGATGCTACCCTCTTTGCTAGTTCCAGATGCATGGGGTGGGTGTGGTGATCCGAGACCACATTGGATCTTGTATTGCTGCTTGCAGCGTCGGCTTCCAGGAGGTCGTCACACATCAGTGTGGGTGAGGAGGGCCCTTTCTATTGATTTGGAGGAAGGGTCGGAGAATGTTTTTCTGGCTCTCTCCATCATCCAGCGCATTAACTCGAGAAGTTTTGATCGCTCTATTTTCTATCCGGTGATTCAAGATATCAAGCAGGTGTGTGCTTCTTTCTCTGCTTGTTCTATATCTCATGTTAGGCGCGAGCAGAATGTTGCAGCACATTTGTTAGCCCGTGCTAGTAAGTAATTAGCGGGGAAAAGTCCAAAAGAAACCTTAAACTTGTAGGTGGAAGATAAATCAAACCCTAAACTTCGAATCCCTGAAATTAACACTCTGAACTTACTAATCCCGGTCTATCATAAACCTTAAACTTGTTTAGCACATCGGGAATAATGCAATCCCGACCAGGCAAATATGCTAGTCTCACTGACCTGAAGGGCAAATATGCTAGTCTCACTGACCGGTCGCCGCCTCCTTCAGGTGCCGTCGCGCCTTCGACTTCACGAGATACCTGGAGCTCTACCTCGCCGGCTGCCGAGCTCGCGTTCCCACCGCTCCTCTCCTACGCCAAATAGGCGCGCCTGTCAGCGCTCATCCCGTGGTGGCGTCTCCTCCGACACCTCCATCTCGAATCCAAGCCTAGATCGAATCCAAGCCCATCGTCTTTCCCTGCCATGGCTACGCCCAGCTCACCCCGAACTGCCCGGAGTTCGCCAGTCTCAAGACCTCTAGTTCAGTCAAACCAAAGGATGCGGAACATGGCGGCCTTGCCGCCAAGGCTGCGTCTCTGCATCTCGACCTCTCCTACCTTCTCAAGCAAGTGCTGCTCCCTATTCGCGTCTTTTGCGCTCGTGGAATTCAGCCAGGAACTGTGCCGAAGCACTTGAATTGGTACTAAGCTGTCGTTTGCCCTTCTCCAGATTGGTACTAACATGTTGTGCATGCTCACTGGTAGCTGCTGTTGTGTTCATGCTTCCGTAGTGTGGTGTGCTATGTGATGTTGTTTGAAAGCCATTTTCTTCATTTTTGAGATATAAGCTATTTGCTGATATGTGCATGCTCCGGCGCGGCGCTTGCAGAGGCGCAAGAGAAAAATTAGGAAGAGAACCAAGGTTGAAGATAGATATGATGAGTGGGTCAGTACTGTCAGTGAGAGTACAATTTTTGAGTTATTTTTTCAGACACCGAAAACAGGTTCAGGGTTTAAATTAGACCGGGATTGACAAGTTTAGAGTGCCCATTTCCGGGATTCAAAGTTCGGGGTTCGATTGATCTTCCACCTACAAGTTCAATGTTCGTTTTGGACTTTTTCCATAATTAGCGTGTCGTGTGTGACGTGGTGTGCCCCCGGAGTGTATCCGGGAAACTATTTGTATTGACATTATGTCTTGGTGATTAATAAAGCACAAGCGTTCTCTAAAAAACTACTAACACAACAACTAATCCACCGTTGGTTGCCTCTGGGAGGATTCATGGCTCCCTAGAGCATCTCTAGTGGCAGGTGTATATGGAGGTGTATGCTAAATATACACGATGAAAAACAAAAAACGCCTCCCAGTGGCTCGTGTATAACGTCGTGGACCTTTACACCTCGCATCCACGAGGGTACCTGGCGTGGGAGTAAACACCACAAAGCCACGCTCGTGAACTCACGAAAGGAGGCAACCGCTCTCCTCCTGCTCTCCTCCCGCCTCCGTCTGGAGCCCATCCGAAGCTCGCCGGCGGCCACTCCCCTCCGGTCTGCTCTCTCTCTCTCTCTCGCTCTTTTTTTTCATTCCCCACTATAGAGAAGAGATTAGAGGAGGCGGCGGGACGTCAGGCGGCTGCTGCACGCCTGGCCAGATCTGGCGGCGGCGGCGCACGCCATGGAGAGGGGAGGGCGCGGAGAGAGGGGATGGGGGAGGTGGGGTGAGCTCCGGCCGCGGCCTGGAGTGCTCCGGTTAGGTGGATTTGGTGCTCCGGTCTGCCTCGATTTGGTGCTGCCCATCGATTTGGTGCTGGCTGTCTCGATTTGGTGCTCGGTCTGTCTCTATAGTGTCTCCATGGTAGCAGAAAATTTCTATCGATTGTCTCGGCTGGGATTTGGTGCTGGCTATCTCTGGTCTGGGGCGATTTGTTACAGAATTGGTACTTCGTTGTAGTCTCATATATAGACTGCTACCAAATTTCTATCGATTTGCTAAGATATTTGTTGTTTCCTGTGTGTTTTCTTTGATTGTTTGCAGATGGATGGCGATGAAAGCTTTTTGGACACCATGGGTTTTGGTTACTCACAAACACAACCAGAAAGTCCAATTGGCGAGCAAGCAACCCCATCAACTTAGCAACAAGCAACCCCATCAACTCAGCAACGTTCTGCAACCATGAAAGCAAAATCCAACAAAGGAAAAAATTGGTCTAGTCATGAGGACAAGGTTTTGATAGCAGCATGGGGAAATACAAGTTTGGATATTGTCGGGACAGATCAAAATCAAGATGCTTATTGGGCTAGAATTTCAGAGTACTACAAGGCACACAAGGAATCATCATGGCCGGAGCGTAATGCTAATGCACTAAATTGCCGGTACACGTTGATTAACAGAGAGACCTCTAAATTTTGTGGTTGCCTTCAGCAGATTTTAAATAGGGAAGAAAGTGGAAGGACTATAGAAGAAAAGGTATGCATCTATCTTCTAGTTCGTTTCTATCTTCTAGTTCGTTTCTATATGTGATGTGCATATTTTAACAATACATTTTTATATGCAGATCATGTGAAGCAACTGCTTCCAAGATCATAGTGGGCTCGTTCACATGGCCTTTAAACATGCCATGCCATTTTTTGGGGCAATTTTTCCAACCCCAGTGCTGTAACAGCCCCAAAGTTTGAGAACCTAAAAACCTGAGTAAAATTTTCGCTTTTGTGTTTCATTGCATCATGGCATCCATCTTAAATTGCTAAACAACACATGATTGGGTTTGGCAACATTGGGAAACAAAAATGCCAAACTTGCTCCAACAAAGTTCACAACAAGGAAGGCACTCAAACTTGCAAAACAAAGTACTTGACATGTTATATTTGTCAAGGAAGTTCCAAGAGTTCAAAATTGATATTTTGTAATTGCTCCAAAATTTCCAAAGGAGCAACATTTTGGAAATTAGCAAATTTGCCACAATGAAACACTATGAACAAAAGTTGGTCAAAGCAATTTATTTTTAAACCCCAATTTTTGTGGAGCAACTAAATGACAAGGGGAGCCTCCCCAAATTATTTCATATTTTTCCAAAGTGTTCAAGTGCCTTAAATAAATCCCTAAAGCCACTGGATTTTAAAAAGAAACAGAAAAGGGACCAATCTGTGAGGGAAGAAGAATTGCCAGGGGGCTAATTGCAAATTCGCCATCCCCTTCCTCTGTAGCGACCGAGCACTGCCGCTCGCCCCGCACCACCGACGCGCCGCGCCGAGCCACCCCTCCCCTGCTCTGCCCTACTCCTGCGAGGAGAAGCACGCTCCCGAGCCGCACCTGCTCCCCTCCCCCTCGATTCTTCCTCTCTCTTTCTCGTTCCTCTCCATGGCCGCAGTGTAGCTCGAGCCCGCCGTGCTCGTTGCCGCCATTGGAGAGGTCCCGAAGCAAATCGAGCACCACCATCACCTCCGCCGCGTCCACCTCTACTCCTCCGCCACAGGAATCGAACTGGGGACCGGAATCGCCGCCGTCGTCCACCATTTCGCCGCTGCAGTCCGAAGCTCCGCCGGACGGATTCGTCGCCGTCGTTGCACCTCCGGCTTCCCCGACCTCTCCACCGTGCTGAGGGTGAGCACGACGACCTCGCTGGCCCCTTCCCCTCTCCTCTCTCGCGCTGGTTCGAGTGCACGCCGTAGCATCGTCGCCGTAGCCTCGTCGCCGTGGAGCACGACCGGTCGCGAAGACGGCCTGGACCGACCTGGAGGCTGGTTCTCACGGGCCCTTAGCCGGCCGTGAGATCGGCCCAGACTGGGCTGAGGGCCGTTCCTCTCTGCCGCCTGACCGGCCTTTCTGCCGGCCCAGACCGGGCTGGGGGCCGGACCCCTCTGTTACCAGGCCGGCCTGGAAACCGGCCCAGACCGGGCTGGAGGCCGGTTTAGCTATTTTCTTTTATCTGTTTTTTTCTGGCGATTCTTTTCTTGTCCTCCCTTTTTGCGCATGCCTCCCGCTACTTCCTCGCGCATTTAGGAGCATCGTACCCTAGTGAACCCCATGTTCCATCCCTCTCTCTCGAATTCGGGTAACTAAATTTTATTGTCTTTGGAAATAAAATAATAAAAAGGCATAATTTCAGAAGAGGAAATTAAAATGTAATAACTTCTTATCGGGGCATCCGAAAAATGTGTTCTTTATACCAAGATGTTCAAAAAAGCATGAACTATCCAGAATCATCATCATCATGCATATTTGATCACCATTACAATAATGTACTTCTAGTAGTATCGGAATCACTAAGTTAAATATGGGGAAATTCCTTCTCTAGTTGAAGTAATCCTTTCACCCCCATTTAAATTGCTAGATAGCTAAAAATAAGTTCGATACCTTAAATTGTCATGCCATCATGTGTTTGCGCATTGCATTTTGTTAAAGCATGGGTGGTGATTGATTGCTCTTCCGTTGCTATGTTTCGATAGATCAAGCAACTGGGGTTACACCGCAATACCCTGACGATCCCTACTACCAGCCGTATCAACAAGGCAAGCGTAATCCCCCCTCTGAGCATATCTTATCCTATGTTTCCGCAAATATTTTCTCCACTATAATATTGCATGCGGTTCCAAATGTCAATTTTATTGGATTAGAGTATCCTATAGTTGCATTAAGTTTCCGATGCCAATACCTGTTTCCCTCCTATTATCCATAGGTTGTATTGTTGGCCTGAGATACTTAACTATGCTATGTTGTTGCTTAGCCATGCTTAGTTAAATGCTTAGCCGTCCGATGGATGGTTCGTGTTGGAAACAGGTGATGAGATAATGGTTGATGGTGGAGAATTTGTGGTGACAGGAATAAAATGCTTAAAGGTGGGGATGAGAGGCCACTGAGGTTGTGGTGCTTTGTCTCGTTCTCGCCGCCTAGGTGCGAGTTCTTTACCTCCCGAACCAAGACTGAGCGTGCAACCATGCGTGAGGCCTATGCATTCGCAGTGCAGGAACCCTCATAGACTAAATAACTCGGGCGGGGCTAGCCAGGGTCCTCTAGTTCGAGCTTCCATTTGCGCGTGCGTGATGATGGTGGTTGAGAATGGGATGAGGATTGTGGTGTTAGGAAAATAAGTGGCCGTGGGGCAGGGTGTTGGAGGCACTCGTGTCCTGCCGCCACTGATGATCCTGGAAAGTCCTTAACGAGGGAGAAGTCGACACCGCTCCCACCCAGCCGGCTTTCCAAGGAAGAGAGCTAATGGTCAGGCAATGGGCCGGACGGTACGCGTGGCAAACATTGTACACCCCTGCAGGGTAAATCTTTTCGAAAAGCCGTGTCCGCGGTTATGGACGACTTGGGAAAGGACGATAAGATCATAGAATAACTTGAACGGAATGATTAAAAACTGGGTACTAAAGGTACCACTCAAGAATGCAAGGTTGACTTCCTCGAGGGTGATTCGGGGAGGTGCCTTTGTAGAACAGGTACAGTGGTTGATGATGGTTGATGTTGAGAAAGGTGATCAAAGAAAAGAGTACTTCTTACCCCTTTTGAAAATACTCTGATTAGTCGATGCCTTTGAGTTATGTTTTCATAAATAAAATCAGCTTTATGCAAAACAGCCATAAAACTTTGAAAGCCTCATCGAGCTAAAGCTCTATATATAATCTTGCGAGTTCGTCGAACTCAACGTCGTTTGTTTTGTTTCAGAGGAGGACTTCACCGACCTCGAAGGTGGGTTCTTTGTGGACGTCGACGAGTAGTCTGGGGTTCCCAGGTGGCAGCTTGGGACATCCCGGAACAGCTGGCGCTTGATGTTTATCTGTAGGCCTCTTAGGCCATAATTTGGTTCTTGTTGTTTAGAACAACCTAATTCGCTTCCGCATGTTGTAATGTTGGGTCTGTGACCTCTGGTTGTAATTTGCTATCTTTCTCTATTATAAGAGTTGAACTATATGATTTGTGTCGTAGAGTCTGTGATGTGCCAGTTGTTCCACAAGTCTTGATCTCTCTATTATGCATTGATAGTTGTGCCTGTGTTAAGGCATCAATCGGGGTGTTGCGTTGCCGATGATCCATTCCGAGCAACGCCTGCCAAAGGTTTTGGCCGGGGATTGGTAAACCCGTAACCTCCGGTTGTATCGCTTAACCGGTGACACACAGCATCACTGTATAGCAGTCGGGTCGGGGCGCCACAAGTTGGTATCAGAGCAGTACTGCCTGTAGGAAACCCTTCTACTGGTCGACGTTGAGTCTAGTGTTTGTGAAAATATTTTTAACCTAAAAATGAGTTGTGAAAACCATCTTAGGATTCTTTTTACTCCTTATCTGGTTACCCTCTAATCTCGGAGCAATCTTACCTCGATTTGAGTTAAAGTTTTACTTCTCGTCTGTTACTTCAAAATTTAGGAACGGGTGGGTTCTACCTTTAGTGTTATGTGTCCGTTGCTCCCGCTGCGTTGCAATAAATCAACTCAGATGTTTGAACTGTTACCCAACGAACATGATTATCCTCTTTTGGGTTTTAACCCAAGGACTTGAACATAAGGTCCCGGATTGTGCCAACTAGAGTGTGTTGAATCATATGGTTCTTAACCATTGCATCTCTCGCTAGTAGCACATGATGCTGATCTTTGACCCAAGTTCTATCTTGTTGATTCCTTGTTAGTTGTTCACAATGTATTATCGTCCCTAGTCTGTGTACTTGAGTAGACGCTAATGCTATTGTTCGACCATTCGGAGAAAGATACTAACTGTGTCATTGTCAAATCTCCAGAATGGCTCGAGGAGGCCGCGGTGGTCGCGGTAACCACAACAATGATGAGGATGATCTGCCGCCACCACCCTCGATGGCTCAGGTCTTGATGGCCATTGAGGAGAACCGTGGGCGCAATGAGCGTTGCTTGAGCAGTTGGTGCAGCAGAATGCACGAGGAATGGCTGCAACACTCTCACTGAGTTCCTGCGCTCGCAGCCACCCACCTTTGCTGATGCTAAGGAGCCACTGGAAGCTGATGATTGGCTTCGTGCTTGGAGCGCAAGTTCTCCGCGCTGCATGTCCCAGTGGCGAGCAAGTCAACTTTGCCACCTACCTCTTGGTTGGTGCTGCTGGCTGTTGGTGGGAAAGCCATGTGGCTTGTTTCCAGCCAACCATGTCTTCACTGGGCTGATTTCGCACTGCCTTCCGTGCGGAGTACATTCCCCAGCCGATCATGGATTTGAAGAGGAGGGAGTTCCTGGATTTGCAACAGGGACGGATGGACCTCCGCACTTATGGTCGTGAGTTCAACCATCTCTCTCGTTACGCCCCAAGGGACGTGACCAATGATGCTGACAAGCAAGAGCTGTTCCGCAAGGGTCTTCGCCGCAGCTCCGCTATGAGCTTGCCCTTCAGGTTCCAGACCTACCAGGAGCTGTTCAACCAGGCTTTACTCTGAGCAAGGAAGAAAGGAACTTGAGGCTTCCAAGAGGCCCGCACACGGGGACCACCAGAGTTCCTCGGGTTCTGAGAGCAAGAAGCGCAGGGTGTTTGTTCCCTACAGCGTGTACCGCGTGCTCCATTCATGCCGAGAGCCGCGGATACAGGCCACCACCTCCGCGCCCCACTACTTCGACACTTGGGGTAGGCGGGAGTGGGTACCGTCCTATGCTACCTGCTCCACCTGGACTCACTTGCTACACCTGTGGCCAGGCTGGCCACTACTCCAGGGAGTGCCCCCAGAAGGCACCTCTCGGAACTCCTGCACGAGCCCCTGCCACTCCAGCTGGCAAGGCTGGACCTATTGTGCGTGGTCGCCTGAACCACATCTCTGCTGAAGAAGCTGAAGAGGACCCCGGCGTTCTCATGGGTGAGTTACGAATCAACGGCAATTCAGCTACAGTTTTGTTTGACTCTGGAGCATCGCATTCATTCATATCATAGTTTTGCAAAAGACCACAAAATACCGTTCGAGAAATGAGCCATCCCTTGGTGATCTCCACACCTGGCTCCAAATGGCAAACCGATGGGTTACTCCTGAGGTCCAGATTACATAGGTTACTACTCTTTTCCTTTCGCTTTGGTAGCTCTGAGGTCAAGTGGCATTGATGTCATACTGGGCATGAACTGGCTAGCCAAATACCGGGCTAATCTCGACTGTGCTGCCAAGACCATCACCGTGACCACTTCTTCCGGTGACAGTGTTAAGTATTGGTCTGCACTGTCAAGACCTCCATGTTCATCATACCCAACTCACCCGAGATCCTCCTTTGCTTTATGGAAGGCGAATCCCCTCCTGAAATCCAGGACATACACGTGGTGTGTGACTTCCCGGATGTGTTCCCGGAAGAATTGCCTGGCATGCCTCCTGACCGAAGTGTGGAGTTTGTCATAGATCTACTTCCCGGTACGCTCCGATTTCCAAGAAGCCCTACCGTATGCCGGTGGAAGAGTTGGCTCTGTTGAAAGAGCAAATTGATCAGCTGTTAGCGAAGGATTTCATCCAGCCTAGCAGTTCACCTTGGGGTTGTCCGGTACTCTTTGTCAAGAAGAGGGATTCTACCGTGCCTCGTCTAGTCTCTGACTATCGACCGTTGAATGCGGTGACAATCAAGAACAAGTATCCTATTCCTCGCATCAATGATCTGTTGGATCAGTTAGCTGGTGCAACGTATTCTCCAAGATGGATCTGAGGTCAGGATACCATCAGATCAAGATCAGAAAGGAGGATATTCCAAAGACGGCATTTGTTACTCGTTATGGCTCATATGAGTATACCGTCATGTCCTTTGGTCTCACAATGCCCAGCTACTTTCATGAGGCTCATGAACTCCATCTTCATGGATTATCTGACAAGTTTGTCGTCATTTACATCGATGACATCCTCGTCTATTCCAAAACCGATGAAGAGCATGCCGAACATCTTCGTTTGGTTCTGACACGACTTCGAGAACACCGCCTCTATGCCAAGTTCTCCAAGTGTGAGTTTTGGTTGGATAATCTTGTCTTCCTTGGTCATGTGATATCCGCTAATGGTGTGGCTGTCATTCCGACAAGATTCAGTCCATTTGGATTGGAAAACTCCAATGTCAGTCAAGGACATCGTAGCTTTCTCGGATTGGCAGGTTACTACCGCCGATTCATCGAAGGTTTCTCCAAGATAGCCAAGGCCCTGACTGACCTTCTCAAGAAGGATAAAAAGTTCGTATGGACGGCCGAAGCTGAAGAGAGCTTCAAAACACTGAAAGCCAAACTCACGTCCGCTCCTGTGCTTGTCCTGCCGGACACAGCAAGGATTTCGTCGTCTTCTGTGACGCCTCTCAAGGCTTGGGCTGTGTGCTAATGCAAGATGGCCATGTGGTGGCATATGCTTCTCGCCAACTTAAGCCGCATGAGCTCAACTACCCAACTCATGATCTAGAACTTGCCGCGGTGGTTATGCTTTGAAGCAATGGAGACCATACCTGTTTGGTAACCGTTGCGAGATCTTCTCGGATCACAAGAGTCTGAAGTACCTCTTCACCCAGCCGGATTTAAATCTCAGGCAAAGGCGTTGGTTGGAGTTAATCAAGGACTATGATGTGAGTCTGAACTATCAACCCGGCAAAGCAAACGTCGTGGCTGACGCGCTAAGTCGGAAGTCCTATTGCAACAATCTGATGATTGAAAAGGCCCAACCTGCCCTCCATGAAGAGTTCTCTCGTTTGAACTTAGAAATGGTTCCCTCCGGCTATCTTGCAAATCTGGAGATCAAATCTACTCTTGTAGACCAGATTAAGGAAGCTCAAACCCGTGACAAGGGTATTCTAAAAATCAAGGAGAACATTGCTAGCGGGAAGGCCAAATGTTTTCTCAATGAATCCGGAGTTGTTTATTTTGGTGACCGCTTGGTAGTGCCAAAGAAACAAAATTGAGAGGGCTGATCCTCCAAGAAGCTCATGAATCCCTCTCTCTATTCATCCCGGTAGTACCAAATGTACCAAGACCTTCGACCACAATTCTGGTGGACTCGTATGAAACGAGAAATTGCCAAGTATGTTGCTGAATGCGACACCTGTCGACGGGTAAAGGCTGAACATCAAAGGCCTGCCGGCACTCTTCGCCCTATTGCAGTCCCGAGTGGAAATGGGATGAAATCGGTATGGACTTCATCACCGGGTTTCCCCGATCCCAAAAGGGCAACAATGCAATATGGGTAATCATTGATCGTCTTTCCAAGGTTGCTCACTTCCTACCAGTCCGTGATGATATACGGGCAAGTCAACTTGCTGACTTATATATGGCTCGTATTGTTCCATTGCATGGGGTCCCTCTGAGGATCATATCGGACCGTGGAAGTATCTTTGTCTCCAAGTTTGGCAGAGTTTCCAAACTGCTATGGGGTCCCGTCTCAACTTCAGTACCGCCTACCATCCTCAAACTGATGGTCAGACTGAAAGAGTGAACCAAGTTTGGAAGACATGCTTAGGGCATGTGTAATCTCTTTTGGCAAGGGTTGGGAAAAGTATCTCCCTTTCGCGGAGTTCTCCTACAACAATAGCTATCAAGCTAGTCTGGGCATGGCTCCATTCGAGGTTCTATATGGAAGAAAATGCCGCACTCCTCTAAATTGGTCCGAGACCGGAGAGAGAGCACTCTTTGGTCCGGATGTGATCAATGAAGCTGAGGAGAAGGTCAGAATCATACGGAGAATCTGAAGATTGCTCAGTCTAGGCAGAAGAGCTACTATGATAAGCACCATCAGGAAATTCACTATGAAATTGGTGATAAAGCTTATCTCCGCGTCTCTCCCCTTCGTGGCGTTCGCCGCTTCGGTATCAAAGGGAAATTGGCCCCTCGCTACGTTGGCCCTTTCACCGTTCTGGCAAGCGAGGAGATCTTTCTATCAATTGGAGTTACCGGTCATCTTCCCAAATGTACATGATGTGTTTCATGTCTCCCAACTTCGCCGGTGCTTCAAAGATCCTATCCATGGAGTCAATCATGAAGAGCTAGATCTCCAGGAAGATCTCACTTATCGCGAGCATCCTATCCGTGTCCTGGATGAAGCCGAAAGGAAGACCCGCAACAAGACTACCAAGTTCCTCAAGTTCAATGGTCTCACCATTCCGAGGAAGAAGCAATTTGGGAAAGAGAGTCTAGTCTTCGTGAGGAGTATCCCGACTTCTTTCCGCAATCTTAGAATCTCGGGACGAGATTCCTGTAAGGGGGTAGATTTGTAACAGCCCAAAGTTTGAGAACCTAAAAACCTGAGTAAAATTTTCGCTTTTGTGTTTCATTGCATTTCATTGCATCATGGCATCCATCTTAAATTGCTAAACAACACATGATTGGGTTTGGCAACATTGGGAAACAAAAATGCCAAACTTGCTCCAACAAAGTTCACAACAAGGAAGGCACTCAAACTTGCAAAACAAAGTACTTGACATGTTATATTTGTCAAGGAAGTTCCAAGAGTTCAAAATTGATATTTTGTAATTGCTCCAAAATTTCCAAAGGAGCAACATTTTGGAAACTAGCAAATTTGCCATAATGAAACACTATGAACAAAAGTTGGTCAAAGCAATTTATTTTTAAACCCCAATTTTTGTGGAGCAACTAAATGACAAGGGGAGCCTCCCCAAATTATTTCATATTTTTCCAAAGTGTTCAAGTGCCTTAAATAAATCCCTAAAGACACTGGATTTTAAAAAGAAACAGAAAAGGGACCAATCTGTGAGGGAAGAAGAATTGCCAGGGGCTAATTGCAAATTCGCCATCCCCTTCCTCTGTAGCGACCGAGCACTGCCGCTCGCGCCGCACCACCGACGCGCCGCGCCGAGCCACCCCTCCCCTGCTCTGCCCTACTCCTGCGAGGAGAAGCACGCTCCCGAGCCGCACCTGCTCCCCTCCCCCTCGATTCTTCCTCTCTCTTTCTCGTTCCTCTCCATGGCCGCAGTGTAGCTCGAGCCCGCCGTGCTCGTCGCCGCCATTGGAGAGGTCCCGAAGCAAATCGAGCACCACCATCACCTCCGCCGCGTCCACCTCTACTCCTCCGCCACAGGAATCGAACTGGGGCGACCGGAATCGCCGCCGTCGTCCACCATTTCGCCGCTGCAGTCCGAAGCTCCGCCGGACGGATTCGTCGCCGTCGTTGCACCTCCGGCTTCCCCGACCTCTCCATCGTGCTGAGGGTGAGCATGACGACCTCGCTGGCCCCTTCCCCTCTCCTCTCTCGCGCTGGTCCGAGTGCACGCCGTAGCATCGTCGCCGTAGCCTCGTCGCCGTGGAGCACGACCGGCCGCGAAGACGGCCTGGACCGACCTGGAGGCTGGTTCTCACGGGCCCTTAGCCGGCCGTGAGATCGGCCCAGACTGGGCTGAGGGCCGTTCCTCTCTGTCGCCTGACCGGCCTTTCTGCGGCCCAGACCGGGCTGGGGGCCGGACCCCTCTGTTACCAGGCCGGCCTGGAAACCGGCCCAGACCGGGCTGGAGGCCGGTTTAGCTATTTTCTTTTATCTGTTTTTTTCTGGCGATTCTTTTCTTGTCCTCCCTTTTTGCGCATGCCTCCCGCTACTTCCTCGCGCATTTAGGAGCATCGTACCCTAGTGAACCCCATGTTCCATCCCTCTCTCTCGAATTCGGGTAACTAAATTTTATTGTCTTTGGAAATAAAATAATAAAAAGGCATAATTTCATAAGAGGAAATTAAAATGTAATAACTTCTTATCGGGGCATCCGAAAAATGTGTTCTTTATACCAAGATGTTCAGAAAAGCATGAACTATCCAGAATCATCATAATCATGCATATTTGATCACAATTACAATAATGTACTTCTAGTATTATCGGAATCACTAAGTTAAATATGGGGAAATTCCTTCTCTAGTTGAAGTAATCCTTTAACCCCCATTTAAATTGCTAGATAGCTAAAAATAAGTTCGATACCTTAAATTGTCATGCCATCATGTGTTTGCGCATTGCATTTTGTTAAAGCATGGGTGGTGATTGATTGCTCTTCCGTTGCTATGTTTCGATAGATCAAGCAACCGGGGTTACACCGCAATACCCCGACGATCCCTACTACCAGCCGTATCAACAAGGCAAGCGTAATCCCCCCTCTGAGCATATCTTATCCTATGTTTTCGCAAATATTTTCTCCACTATAATATTGCGTGTGGTTCAAAATGTCAATTTTATTGGATTAGAGTATCCTATAGTTGCATTAAGTTTCCGATGCCAATACCTGTTTCCCTCCTATTATCCATAGGGTTGTATTGTTGGCCTGAGATACTTAACTATGCTATGTTGTTGCTTAGCCATGCTTAGTTAAATGCTTAGCCGTCCGATGGATGGTTCGTGTTGGAAACAGGAGATGAGATAAATGGTTGATGGTGGAGAATTTGTGGTGGCAGGGAATAAAATGCTTAAAGGTGGGGATGAGAGGCCACTGAGGTTGTGGTGCTTTGTCTCGTTCTCGCCGCCTAGGTGCGAGTTCTTTACCTCCCGAACCAAGACTGAGCGTGCAACCATGCGTGAGGCCTATGCATTCGCAGTGCAGGAACCCTCATAGACTAAATAACTCGGGCGGGGCTAGCCAGGGTCCTCTAGTTCGAGCTTCCATTTGCGCGTGCGTGATGATGGTGGTTGAGAATGGGATGAGGATTGTGGTGTTAGGAAAATAAGTGGCCGTGGGGCAGGGTGTTGGAGGCACTCGTGTCCTGCCGCCACTGATGATCCTGGAAAGTCCTTAACGAGGGAGAAGTCGACACCGCTCCCACCCAGCCGGCTTTCCACGGAAGAGAGCTAATGATCAGGCAATGGGTCGGACGGTACGCGTGGCAAACATTGTACACCCCTGCAGGGTAAATCTTTTCGAAAAGCCGTGTCCGCGGTTATGGACGACTTGGGCAAAGACGATAAGACCATAGAATAACTTGAACGGAATGATTAAAACCTGGGTACTAAAGGTACCACTCAAGAATGCAAGGTTGACTTCCTCGAGGGTGATTCGGGGAGGTGCCTTTGTAGAACAGGTACAGTGGTTGATGATGGTTGATGTTGAGAAAGGTGATCAAAGAAAAGAGTACTTCTTACCCCTTTTTGAAAATACTCTGATTAGTCGATGCCTCTGAGTTATGTTTTCATAAATAAAATCAGCTTTATGCAAAACAGCCATAAAACTTTGAAAGCCTCATCGAGCTAAAGCTCTATATATAATCTTGCGAGTTCGTCGAACTCAACGTCGTTTGTTTTGTTTCAGAGGAGGACTTCACCGACCTCGAAGGTGGGTTCTTTGTAGACGTCGACGAGTAGTCTGGGGTTCCCAGGTGGCAGCTTGGGACATCCCGGAACAGCTGACGCTTGAATGTTTATCTGTAGGCCTCTTAGGCCATAATTTGGTTATTGTTGTTTAGAACAACCTAACTCGCTTCCGCATGTTGTAATGTTGGGTCCGTGACCTCTGGTTGTAATTGTCGGCCCAGTGAAATCCAGTGTGCTGGGCCTGTCCTCTACGGCCTTCGACAGTTGATGGACAATTTTCACTAAGGACCAAGCCTACGGCTTGGAGAGCCTCGCGAGGTGAATTGCCTCGCGAGGGCTTTTTAGGCAGCAGAGGCCTGCGGAGGCCCTCTCCACTGCTGCCCCCTCTTCAAGGAAATCTCCCCTGGAGTGAGGTCAACGCCAAATTCTCTACAGGGCATCCAAGCCCTCGTGGAGATCGCTTCGCTGCAAAGCAACCTCTGCAGAGCGCAAACGGGCACTGCAGCGGCCGCAGAGTGACGCGCGCCCCTGCGCGCGGTGACGACGACACCGCAGTTGCCATTTTGGTGATTAAAGGGGTCAACAAAGCTGTGCGATCCACACCGGACTACAAGGGTTTCCTCTTTGGTGATAAGGGGACCGGCCGGCGCTACGCTCCACGGCCAACGTCACCGTGGGCACCCCCACGTTCCTCTGCGGCCCCAGCTGGCCGTCCTGCATGGACGGTGGTTGCTCTGCTACAGGAGTCAGCTTTACGCCCATGGACCGCGTCCATGGACAACCGGGCTGCGGTGCACCACGCTCTACCTTCCGCTGCCACGTATAGCCCTACCGTAGCCAGCGCATGGAGAGAGCACGGGGTGCCTATAAAAGGAGGATGAGCAGCACCGTAGCAAAGGATCGCATTCTCATTCCAGCATAGCCACTTACGCGCAAGGAAGAAGAAGACCATTGCTTCCCTTCCTTGTGTACACCATTGCCAAAAGAGAGCCCTCGGCAAGCTCATTGTACTGTAACCTCTACAAGCAGTGCAATACAGACAAGCAGGAGTAGCGGTGTTACCTCCACACGAGGGCCGTGAACCTGGGTACGGGCTGGTGTTCATCTCTGTCGTGATGTCCCTCCACTTGCTCGACGAGCACCGTCGCCGTGCAGGTTGAGGGTTGTTTGACCAACGTGTTCAGCCCCTTACACGAACTCTCTTCGTGAGCTTGACTATCCCTGTTTCGTGGGAGTCATTCTCCGACAATTGGCGCGCCAGGTAGGGGGCTGAGGCGCGTCTTCAACCTTCACCGACCTCTGCACCATGGCGGACACTCGCGCAGCTCGCACCACCCGGCGGGCATCAGGCAGGGCAACCACCGAGCCCGCTGCCAACACCACCAACCCTCGCGGCCGTCCCGCGCCAGCCGTGCCACGGGGCGCAACACCGCTGAACCGCGGGTGGAGCACCCCGAGGACGACGACGGCCACCATGACGACCGCTTCGACGAAGACGTCGACCACGGGCACGGTGAGGACGCTGAGTCCTCGCATCCGTCCCAGCGCCACAGCGCCTCCACTCTTGGGCGTCTGGCGCCTAGCCCGAACACCGCGCTGCTCATGGCCGCGGAGCTCTTTCGCTACCGCCCCACCGCCGAGGCGCACGACAAATGGCTCGGCCGCATCCAGCACCTCGTCGACATTGCGGCGGCACCGCGCGCTGCTCCTGCGGCGTCGCGCTCTCTGCTGCACCACAACTCCGGGCGCGCTGGAACCACCGCGCATGGCGCACCTCCGCCGCCGCCTCTGCCGGGTCCACCTCCCGCTACGGCGCACAAGGCCGCGTCCCATGTGTCTTCGCCGCGCGATTGCCAAATCGTGCAGCGAACACCCCCAGACGCGCGGGTGGAAATGGAGCGCCAGAAGGACCTCCAGAAGCGCATCGTCGAGGAAATCGGCCAAGCAGGGCGACAGAACCGCCGTGCTCTTCAGGGTGGCATTGCCTCGTACGCCACAGGATGCGCGGCCTTCACCCGCAACCTACGTCGCGTCGTCTGGCCACAGAAGTTCAGGCCTGACCTACCCAAGGGCTACGACGGCACGAACAACCCCATCGAGTTCTTGCGGCTCTACACCACCTCCATCCAAGCTGCGGGGGGAGACGACAAGGTCATGGCCAACTGGTTCTCCCACGCTCTCAAGGATTCCGCCTTGTCGTGGCTCCTGAACCTTCCCGAGGATTCCATTGACTCGTGGGAGGAGCTCTGCCAGCAGTTCGTTGCGAACTTCAAGGGCACGTACGAGCGCGCCCTCACCTACAACGACCTGCGAGCTGTGCGCCAGAAGCCTGGCGAGACCCTCCGCAGGTACATCCAGCGCTTCAGCCAAGTCCGCAACAAGATTCCGAACATCCCAGACTCGCACGTCATTGCGGCCTTCAGAGAGGGCGTCACCAACCATAGGATGCTCGAGAAGCTCGGCATCCATGACACCCTCTCCTCCGTGGTGAAGCTCTTCGACATCGCAGACAAATGCGCCAAGGCAGAAGAAGGGCTCCTCTTCGTCAAGGTGGGCTCGACAGACGACCCTGTCGAGGGTTCCAAGACCCAGAAGAGGCGTGACGAGGTAAAATGCAAGCCTACCGCAGTCCTGGCAGCTGAACCGACGCCAAGCATGTTCGCGAGGACTCCCCAGAGGCTGGCGAGAAAAAGGTGGACAACCGCCCGTTCTGCATCTACCACAACAGGTGCGGCCATGCGACGGAGAACTGCTATGACCTCAAGCAGCTGAGCAAGAAGCGTGAGCAAGAAGAAGGCAGCGGTGGCCGCGGCAGAGGCCGTGGTTACCGCAAAGGTGGACGCAAGGGCAACTTCCAGAGGCCCCAGGGAACACAGGCGAATGCCGCCAAGAAAAACAACAATCTTCCCGACGAAGAGCCTGGAGGCTACCAGGCCCCCAAGGGTGCCATGGCTTGCATCCTCGGCGGATCCCAGGCGCCCAAGTCGAACAACCAGTTCAAGCAGTTCGCTCGCGAGCTCAACGCAGCGCTTCCCGGGGTCGAGACGTCCCGCCCCCTCAAGTGGTCCCAGTACACCATCGCCTTCGACGCCAAGGATCACCCCAAGTCTACCAAGACTGTGGGTACTCTCCCGTTGGTGTGCACCCCCACCATCAACAACATCGCCGTCGGCAAGACGCTCATTGATGGGGGTGCAGGCCTAAATGGCATCTCTGTCGAGACCTTCGAGACGCTTCAAGTGCCCTACGAGTGGCTCATGCCCTCCAGGCCCTTCACCGGGGTCACCAGCGGCTCAATCTCGCCTCTGGGGCAAGTGAGGCTCGCGGTCACTTTTGGCACGCAGGAGAACTACCGCACCGAGCTAATTGACTTTGACGTCACGCACATTGGCCTGCCCTACAACGCCATCCTCGGCTACCCCGCCCTCGCGAAGTTCATGGCCGTCACGCACCACGCCTACAACATGGTCAAGATCCCTGGCAGCGGTGGCACCATCACCATACGTGGTCACGTACAGGACGCCACGCGCGCTGTCGAGATCGCCTACAAGGCCGCTGCCATGGCATTCCTCGCAGACGAGGACATGGAGCCTCTCGAGAGGCCCAAGAAGAAGAAACAGCTGTTCACTCAACAGCAAGCATCTACAAAGAAGGTGTCGCTGAGCACCAGCGGCTCGGGGGCTGAGGGCTCGGGGCTAGCGTCACCATAGGCGCTGGTTTGCCTCCCTAATAGGAAAGCGCGCTCGTCGCCTTCCTTCGGGCAAATTCTGACATGTTCGCATGGACTCCGTCAGAAATGTCCGGTGTACCAAGGGAGGTGATCGAGCACCACTTAGCCGTGTGTCCAGACGCACGCCCTGTAAAGCAGAAAGCGCGGAAACAAGCCCCCGAGAAGCAAGCTTTCATCATCAAAGAAGTAGAGAAGCTGAAAGCAGCCACCTCGCCGCCTCAAGGACATGCAGCGCCTAGCAGGATGCATGGCCAGCTTAGGCCGCTTCATCTCCAAGTTCGGCGAGAGAGCCTTGCCATTTTTCAAGATCATGAAGAAATCCGGCACCTTCAAGTGGACTCCAGAGGCCGACAAAGCATTTGAGGACTTGAAGAAATACTTGGCTAGCTCACCAGTCATGGTAGCCCCCAGGGCGGGCGAGCATCTGAAGCTGTACCTAGCAGCCACTCCACAAACTGCAAGCGCCGTCCTGGTGGTGGAAAGAGAAGAGCCAGTTCTCCCCAAGAAAAGCACTGCCACACCAAGTCCAGAACCTCCCGACGAGGGAACAGTCTCTCCAGACCCAGTGCCAGACCCACAGCCTCAAGTCGAGTCCACTACAAGCACCCCTGCCGAGGCTCCTCCTCAGGCAAACCTCGCCAAAGGTCCTGAGGAGCCTCTCGAGGGAGCCGACGCTGCCGCACCATCAACGACCCTCGTCGAGCATCCAGTCTACTTCGTCAGTACTGTACTGCGAGATGCTCGCGAGCGGTACCCAGTGCAGCAGAAGCTCCTCCTCGCGCTACTCATCGCCTCCAGGAAGCTGCGCCACTACTTCCAGGGCCACCCCATCACGGTGGTCACGTCCTTCCCCCTGGAGCAGATCCTGCGCAACCCCAACGCTACTGACCGCGTCGCAGGATGGAACATTGAGCTGCAGCCATTCAACTTGCGCTTCGACACCACAAGAGTCATAAAAGGGAGAGCGCTGGCGGATTTCGTCGCCGAGTGGACAGACCCAACTCCTGAAGAGCCTCGCGAAGAAGAAACCGCGTCATCGGGAGATACAATGCCAAGCCACTGGACCATGCACTTCGATGGAGCTTTCGCCTGCCGCAATGGTGGGGCTGGCGTTGTCTTAACCTCACCAAAAGGTGACAAGCTCTACTACGCCATCCAGCTGTGCTTCACAATAGACAAGATCTCCAACAACATCGCCGAGTACGAGGGCCTCCTCGCCGGGCTCAGAGCCGCAATCGCCCTTGGCGTCAAGCACTTACTCATAAAGGGTGATTCCCAGCTCCTGGTTAACTTCTCCAACAAGAGCTACACGCCTAAGACGACCACATGGCCGCCTACCTTGAAGAGGTCCGCAAGCTCGAGAAGCACTTCAGGGGCATGGAGCTCATGCACATCCCGCGAAAGGAGAACCAGGAGGCAGATGACATCGCCAAGCGAGCATCACGAAGGCAGGCCCAGCCGGCCGGCGTCTTTGAAGAGAGACTCTCCAAGGCGTCCATAAAGCAGCCACAAGAAGCAGCAGCCACAAGCACAGACGAAGTACTCCCACCACCTCCTGTAGGTGGGGCACCCAACTGCGGTCCATCCTCAGGGGAGCGTCTGCTGCTGGCTATGGTGCATCAAGAGACAGGCTGGGTTGACGAACTCAAAGACTACCTGCTGAAGGGAGTCCTCCTGAAGAAGACGCGGAGGCGGAACGAGTGGCTCGACAAGCCAAGTCATACTACATCCTCGAGGGAGACCTGTACCGCAAGCGCCCAAATGGAATTGCACTCAAGTGCGTCCCCCCCGAGGAAGGCCGCATGCTGATCAGAGACATTCACAGTGGAGAGTGTGGCCACCATTCCTCTGCACGCACCCTGGCAGGCAAGGTCTTCAGGAGCGGTTTCTACTGGCCCCAAGTGCTTCAAGATGCCACCACCATCGTCCAGTCTTGCGATGCGTGCCAATTCCACGCCAAGCAAGTCCATCAGCCTGCACTGGGACTCCAAACCATCCCGCTCTCGTGGCCTTTCGCGGTCTGGGGGCTAGACATCTTGGGACCCTTCCCGAGATCGCAAGGGGGCTACCGCTTCCTCTTCGTGGCAGTCGACAAGTTCACCAAGTGGGCAGAGGTTGAAGCAGTGCGCAGCATACCGGCCAGGGCAGCAGTAAAATTCATCAGAGGCCTGGTCTGCCGCTTTGGTGTGCCTAATCGCATCATCACCGACAATGGCTCACAATTCACCAGCGGCATCTTCAGGGCCTACTGCGAGAGCCTCGGCACCAAGCTCTGCTTCGCCTCGGTGGCTCACCCACAGAGCAACGGCCAAGCCGAGCGAGCAAATGCTGAGGTCCTCAAGGGCCTCAAGACAAGAAGCTTCAATCGCCTGAAGGGCTACGGCAAGGGCTGGATAGACGAACTCCCGTCCGTGCTCTGGTCCATCCGCACGAACCCCACGAAGCCCACTGGTGAGACGCCATTTGCCCTCGTGTATGGAGCTGAAGCAGTCCTCCCCACAGAGATCAAGCATGGATCCGCACGGGTCCTTGCCTTCAACGAGGACGATCAAGCAGACCTCCACAGCGACGACCTGCTACTCCTTGACGGGTTGCGCCGCCGTGCCGCCCTCAGGGCAGCCAAGTACCAGCAAGACCTGCGACGCTACCACAGCCGCCACATACGTCCGCGCACTCTCGAGACAGGCGACCTCGTCCTCAGGAGAATCCTCTCCAGGGAAGGTCTCCACAAGCTCTCGCCAATGTGGGAAGGCCCCTACAGGGTCTCACACATCGCCAGGCCTGGCGCGGTACGCCTCGAAACGGAGGACGGCATCCGGTCAAGAATCCATGGAACATCGCGCATCTACGCAAGTTCTACCCGTGATCATAGTCACGCCAGACATTTTTTGTCTCTAGAGGGAAGCACACAACTTCACCTCCAAGCTTCACAAAAGCTTCTCCTCCCGAGGGCCAGCCCCTCTGAGCTCTCCTGATTACGTGCCGCCGCAGGCCGTGAAGAGTCTCAGCCACTGAATGTGGTCCCCATGCCTCGACATGGAAAACTTTATCTTGGTAACACCAAGTGTAATGAACCAATTCGTTTCTCAATGAAACATTGCGCTGAGGCGCCGCTATGTAATATTTTGGTGGTGAGTTTTTACTTTTCATCATCTTAGTTCATTTCGCGCTCATATTCTTCCCCATGCGCACCTCGCGAGCGGGGGCTGAGTACGGTGACTGTGCCTCAAGAGCACCCCAACAGCACCGCAAAATCCAAAGGATCCGAGCTCTAACACGTGAGCACGCTCTCACGCCTGTTACCTCCCAAAGAGCTCTGGCCCATGGGCTTGCTCCCAAAACACGCCACCTCACCAAAGGACCTTGGTACTTACTCTCCTCGCGAGATACCATGAGGAAGCCTATAAGCGCGCATGAGTGTTTACTACCATGTGCCTGCTTTGGGTTTGCCTCTCTAACCAATACAGGGAACAAGAGTCCTCCCCAAGGTCGAGAAGTCACGCTCCGACCCCTAGAGGGAGCGCACCATCAGGGAAGCCAACGCCCTCTACGAGGCCAAAGTCTCGCCAAGCTAAGTCTAGCGCTCGCGCCCCTCAGGAGTTTTTCTCCCTCTCACGAGCACCTGTCGTCCCTCGAGCGGTTTTTTCTCTCTCACACTCCATGGACTGCTTGTGCGTCAAAGGGGGCCCTCGAGCACCGCGACTCGAGAGCCCTTACCTCTCCAAGCCTTAAACACCCCCCGGCCTTGCCGAGTCACGCTCCGGCATACCGTAGCGGCGGTGTCATAGCGCAAAGAGATGGGTCCTGACGACGTAGAGCGAAGAAAGACATGGAACAGGGATAAAAGGCCCTTCGAGGGGCACACACACACATGTTTGCATACGATCAAAGTATCTTACAAGCCAGAATGTTTAAAACAAGTCTTAAAACAAAGATAATTGCGCGTCAAGCGCATCTTGTTGCAGGAGTGGCCTAGGCAGAGGGTTCACCATCGCCGTCCTCTTCAGCCTTTCTTCTTCGGCGCCTTCATCCTCCTCAGCGGCCTGCTCCGCCTCAACCCTCTTGAAGCGGTCGACGTAATCGTTGACTTCTTCTCGAACCAAGTTGGAGAGCTCCCAGGCTTGGTCCTCCTCGACGGGCTCGGTCACTGACTCGTAGTCGAAGCCGGGTGAAGGCGCTGGAGGTTGGCGAAGACGCGATCGATCGCCACGGTCAAGAGCTTGCGGCACTCCTCATCAACAACATCGCCAAGTTCCGCCACAGGGCCCTCGAGCACAGTGAAGAGCTGATCGAAGTAGGCGAGGTATGTGGCGGCGTCAGCGTTCCCATGACGGGAACAACAGGGCATCCACTCCTAGCTGCCCCGCGAGAGTGTTCCCCCGGGTCACCAAGGACTTGAACATGCGCTCCCGCTGCTGCGTCAGGACCCGCGCCGCCTGCACGCTGTGCTCATCCTCTGCAGCACGCTCCACAGCAGGGCCCACCTGCGCGTTCAGCTCCCTCATATCAGCCATCAGGGAGGCGAGGTCTTGATCTGCACGTTCGCGAGCCTCTTCCGCGCGGCGACGACCGTCCCTGGCGCGCCTCACCTGGGAGTTCAGGTTGGCGTTCTGGTGCTCCAGTTGAAATGCGGGCATTGTCATCCGCGCGTTTCTTCT
Source organism: Poa pratensis (assembly GCA_947311845.1). NCBI lineage: Eukaryota > Viridiplantae > Streptophyta > Magnoliopsida > Poales > Poaceae > Poa > Poa pratensis. Next base: position 556,252 of record CAMZMU010000109.1, on the reverse strand, counting down.
TGAAGCGGTCCTCCTGCTTCCTGAACTTCCCGGCATATTCTTCGGCGACGGCGGAGCGATTTTTCTGCTTGGCGGCACATCCTTCTCAGCCTCTTCCTTCCTCGCGGCGAGCTTTCGGTTGGACTTCTCTACAAGCTTTTTGTGCCTGGCCACCTCCTCATCATGCTTGCCTATGGCCTCGGCCAGATTGCCCTCCCGCGCCTCAAGATCTGCGCGCTGCGTGGACAGCTCCTTGTCAGCCTGCAGTTGCTGCTCCTCGCGTTTGAGCACCTCCGCTTCGCGCGCCGCCAGTACTTGCTCACGGGCATCCAAGGACACGCGGTGTTGGTCCAAAGACTTCCGCGTAGCCTCCGACTCCGCAGCAAATTTCCCCTCGCGGTCGGCAAGCTCTTGGCGCTGAGCGGCTAGCGTGGTCTCGAGGGCCGCGCGCTCTGAGGCAGCCTTGGCGCTCCGCCCGCCGCCTCGCGATCTTCTGCAGCGGCCTGGCGCTCTGCCTGGAGTGGCTCCAGGGTCTCTTGAGCCTCGCGAACCGCGCTCTCGCGGACCTCCTTGGCGAAGCGCAGCGCCTCCTCTCGCTGCGCCTGCATGGCCTCGTTGTCGTGGCGACGTTGCTCCACGACCTCGAAGAAGCGGGTCCATGCCCTCTCAAGTTCATCATACTCTCTGGCGAGCTCGGCCTCCTCGAGAGCGAGTTGGGCCTCCAGCCCATCCAGTGCACCCCTCGCCAGGCGGAAGGTAGAGCTGCGGCGAGCGCCGCTCCAGCTCTTGCCACCCAGGACCAGAGCCCGCGAACTCCCACGAGACATGGAGGCTCCCTCGTGCGCACTAGTTTCAAGGGTGGGAGCCTCCAAGCTTGGGCCCGGGTCGACCTGGCCTGGGGGCTGTGAAGCGAGCCCTCTCCGTCATTGGGGCCATGGGCTCCAGCACCGTCGTCTTCAACCGGCGCCTCCTCTCGAGCTTCAGGGGCTGGGGAAGATTGCCCAGCCACCGTGGGTCCGCCGCCGCCGAGCCCGCTGCGACCTCAGAAGAAGCCGCCGCCCCCTCAGCATCTGCGTTAGGCGGGGGCGGCGGAGGGACATTTTCCTCCATCGCGGCGTCGGTGCCTTGGGGCGGCGGAGGAATGTTCTCCCCCATCTCAACGTCGGCGCCTCCCTTCGCCGGCGAGCCGCTCCCCGTTTCTCCGCGGCGACCTCCTCTTGCCGCTCTGGTGGAGTGACGGGCGTGGTGGTGTTGGTGTCCGCACCACCGCCTCCTCCTCGGGGCGCACCTCCGCGGTAGAAGACGAAGTAGCTGCTCCGGTCAGAGGTGCAACCACCACATGCCCTACGCTTCCTCCGCCACAGGCTTCGTGGCCTCCTCCGCCACCGGCTCCGAGGCCTCGGTCACCACGGGCTTAGCAACCTCTTCAGCTGAGGGCTCCACAGGCTCCTCGACGGTTGCCGAGGCAGGCCCCGGACCTCCGCGGCCTTGCGGAGCCTCCGGCGTTTTGCCGTCACCAAATCCCTAACAAACAAACAAGGAAGGCCATCAAGAGGGAGCAAGAAAACTCTCGAAAGATGAAAACAGGGGCCAATGCTTACCCAGATGACTTGGCGCGTGAGTCGACCCACATCGTGGTGGACGACCGCCACGACCTCGACGAAGCAGCTCCAGAGCCGGGCCCCTCAGGAGCAGTCTCAGCTTTCCTCTTGAGAGGGGTGCCCACTGGGCTCTTGGCGGCCCTGTCGTGAAAAGCCTTGGAGCGGGGATCGCAGCGTCCCGCTACGGCCTCCTCATCGCTGTCTTCCTCCCCCTCCGCGACCTGGCGCGAAGGGGCCACAAGGAAATCCTCGTCCCCGCTGGACGAAATCTCCAGAACTCTCCCTCGGGGAGCAGGTTCGAAGAGCTCGCCTCCCCTGCCGAGGGATTCGCCCCTCCACAGGTGACGCCCAGATCGGCGTCAGATGCGGCGGGTGACTCCGAGGCCCAGTCCTCTTCCACCACGGGCGCCGCGCCTCCTTCTTCTCCTCCCCAGCCAGGCCCTGAGGGGTGAACTCCGGCATCAGCTCCAGGATCGCGAGGCGCTTCTTCGGAGTAATCTGATGGAGTGGTTTCGCGAGCTCACTGCGCGGCACAGGAACCTCCGGGGCGGTGAAGAGGATGCCCATTATGGAAGCTACGACGTCGGGGAGGTGGGAGCTGCAGTGCAGCCGCATTGCGTCCGCCGGGCCTGAATACATCCACATCGGCTTTGTGTGCTTCTGGAGAGGAGCGATACGGCGCCTCACGAAGTCTTCAGCAACCATCTGCCCCGTGAGGCCAGCGTCGCGGACGAGCTTCATGCGTGCGACCAAGTCAGCAATCTTCGGGCTCTGAAGGTTGCACTCGACCAGTTCGAGTTCTTCAGCGGCGGCGCCTCAGGGACGTCGAAGAAGGAATTCTGCGTCTTGGCGTCCACGAGGAACCACCGCTGGCGGAAATCGTCCACCTTCTTCGTCACCCGTGTGACGGGTTTGTCGCCGTCCCAGGACATGGGGATGTAGATGCCTCCCATCCCATCCGCGATGCGGAAGGACACACAACCAGACCGCTCGCCAGGCGCCGTGGAGCGGAGCGCGTAGAAGCTCCGGAAGAAGGCCACGGAAGGCATCACCCCCAAATACGCCTCGCAAAGATATGCGAAGATGGCGAGGATCAAGATGGAGTTGGGGTGCAGATGCAGAAGTTGGATCTGATAGAAGGCCAGAACCTCCTCCAGGAAAGGGGAAAATGGCGGCACCAAACCAGCGAAAATGGTCTGGAAGAAAATGGGATACAGCCCCGCCGCGAGCTTGCCAAAGCGCGCCGCCTTGAGAACAGTGGCGCCGTGCTCGTTGTTCTTGCCTGCGGCCATCAGCCGGATCTTGTCCAGCGCCTCCGCCGTGTGGATGCGAGTCCCCACCAGCGCCGGCGCGAACTCGTCCTCCTGCTGCGCCTCGGCCGGTACGTTCGCCATTGCCGCCTTGCCTTCTTGGGACCCATGGTCGAAGAAAGAAGGGCGGCGGAGAAGCTCGGTGAAGGAGGAGGAGCGCCGGAGACACAGGAGCGCAGAAGTCAAGAGCGAGGAGACGGGGCGCAAATGATGCAGTAACTGCTGCCTGAACCGGCGCTGCAGGCTTTATTCCCCTCAGAGCAGTTACCGAGACGTGGTGGGTCCCCCCACTACGCCCTCATCTCCGAGGAGAACGTGTCGTCGCGGCGTAACTGCCCTACACGTGTCTCAGGCCGGCCGGACACTTTGGGCCCATGACGATTCGCCTGCGTCCATTGGACTACATCGTGCCCATCATGGGCCCGGGGGCTACTGTCGGCCCAGTGAAATCCAGGGTGTGCTGGGCCTGTCCTCTACGGCCCTCGACACTTGATGGCAATTTTCGCTAAGGACCAAGCCTACGGCTTGGAGAGCCTCGCGAGGCGAATTGCCTCGCGAGGGCTTTTGAGGCAGCAGAGGCCTGCGGAGGCCCTCTCCACTGCTGCCCCCTCTTCAAGGAAATCTCCCCTGGAGAGAGGTCAACGCCGAATTCTCTACAGGGCATCCAAGCCCTCGTGGAGATCGCTTCGCTGCAAAGCAACCTCTGCAGAGCGCACATGGGCTCTGCAGCGGCCGCAGAGTGACGCGCGCCCCTGCGCGCGGTGACGACGACGCCGCAGTTGCCATTTTGGTGATTAAAGGGGTCAACAAAGCTGTGCCATCCGCACCGGACTACAAGGTTTCCTCTTTGGTGATAAGGGGACCGGCCGGCGCTACGCTCCACGGCCAACGTCACCGTGGGCACCCCCACGTTCCTCTGCGGCCCCAGCTGGCCGTCCTGCATGGACGGTGGTTGCTCTGCTACAGGAGTCAGCTTTACGCCCATGGACCGCGTCCATGGACAACCGGGCTGCGGTGCACCACGCTCTACCTTCTGCGCCACGTGACAGCCCTACCGTAGCAGCGCAGGGAGGGAGCACGGGGCGCCTATAAAAGGAGGATGAGCAGCACCGTAGCAAAGGATCGCATTCTCATTCCAGCATAGCCACTTACGCGCAAGGAAGAAGAAGACCATTGCTTCCCTTCCTTGTGTACACCATTGCCAAAAGAGAGCCTCGGCAAGCTCATTGTACTGTAACCTCTACAAGCAGTGCAATACAGACAAGCAGGAGTAGCGGTGTTACCTCCACACGAGGGCCGTGAACCTGGGTACGGGCTGGTGTTCATCTCTGTCGTGATGTCCCTCCACTTGCTCGACGAGCACCGTCGCCGTGCAGGTTGAGGGTTGTTTGACCAACGTGTTCAGCCCCTTACACGAACTCTCTTCGTGAGCTTGACTATCCCTGTTTCGTGGGAGTCATTCTCCGACAGTAATTTGCTATCTTTCTCTATTATAAGAGTTGAACTTTATGATTTGTGTCGTAGAGTCTGTGATGTGCCAGTTGTTCCACAAGTCTTGATCTCTCTACTATGCTTTGATAGTTGTGCCTGTGTTAAGCATCAATCGGGGTGTTGCGTTGCCGATGATCCATTCCGAGCAACGCCTGCCAAAGGTTTTGGCCGGGGATTGGTAAACCCGTAACCTCCGGTTGTATCGTTTAACCGTTGACACACAGCATCACTGTATAGCAGTCGGGTCGGGGCGCCACAAGTGCATGCAATCTATGCTCCCTACCATACCAGGAAATCCTCTTTCCTCCCCAATTGCAAGTAACCTTGCAGTGTCTTGTTCATTTGGAGATCTCAGGTACCTTTCCCCAAAAACTTCACAAACCTTGATCACAAATTTCTTGCAAGACTCTAAATTATTAGCCTCAACAGACCGGATGTACTCATCAGCACCATCAGCTGCTATTCCATATGTTAGCATCCGCATTGCCGCGGTCATCTTTTGCAGAGGATGTAACCCAAGAGCTCCAGAAGCACTTCTTTTTTGCGTAAAATAACCATCATAGTCATGCTCAAGTATACCATCAGCTATGCGGTTGAACAAATTACGGGACATCCTAAATCTGTGCATAAAAAGTAAATGAGACAGGGAAATGAAAAATGGGCCAACGCAGAGAAGTGTACTAATTATGAACCTTCGGCGAAACAAATGTTCGGGATAGAGAGGAACTTCTTTGAAATAGTCGTCCCACAGAAGAACAAATACGACATCTCTTCCTCGATCGATTGTCTGACGTCCATGCTTGGAACCGCCGTGGCGTCGAGCGTTCATCCTCTCTTCCTCCTCGCGCTCGGCGAATCACTATTACAAAACATCAAATAGGAGACGGGACCTAGAGCCGGTCGAACCAAAACAAAATTTCTTCCGCTTGGGACATATCTCCTCAAGCGGTTCTACTATTTGGACATCTCTAATAAAATCTGAGACATCTCAGATTGCTGGCCGTCTCCCATACAAAACTATTAGAGACGGCTAGAAATCTTCACCGCCTGTAGAAAAAAGTAGAGACGGCTAGGAAATGTCGCCGTCTGAGAAATAGCTCTCGCGCGCAGAATGAAAGAAAATATTGACTGAAGACAGAGTGCGTGCCAAAACTTGAACAAAATCGTGGAAAGTGACAGAGTGCGCATCAAAACATGAACAAAATCATGTACAGAGAAATTGGAATTAAACAGATCGATATTCAATCAGAGTTCATAACTTACTATTATAATTAGTAGCAAAATACAGTGAAGTTGGTATATAATTTTCACCGCACCGGCTGCCGGCCAAATACTCGAACGATTGGATCGATCTTAGCTAGTGTTAATTAATCGATTGATCTTCTATCCTAGCAAAATATCTACCGTGGCGCCCCTGCACAAGTCGCGCGCGAATATGTTATCGATCAATGGTTGATCGATCGATCGATCCCGCCCCCCGGCCGCGGATCGATCAAAGCTAGCTATCCTAACAAAATGTACTAGCCAGATCTCGAGCTCTAATATACTACTAGCTAGAGATCGAGCTTAATTACCTACTAATAGATCGACCGCTCGACGATCGATCGGTCTAAACGAAAATGTGGGCAGGAATATCTAGTCGTCATCCTCGAATGAGGATTCACACACGCCCTCCTCATGGTCGGGCATGTCCTCATCGGAGTCGGGCATGCAGTCCTCATAGAAGGCCGCCGGCATGCCCTCGTCGTCGTCGTCATCGCCGTCCTCTCCTGCATCGGCGTCCGGCATGTCCTCATCAGAGTCGCCGTCTTGACCATCCTCGCCCGCGGCCGCGGCTGCCAGGATGTCGCGGTTCTGCTCCACAAGGGCGGGGTCGGCCCTCATCTACCCGATGAGTGCGGCGTCCACGCGCTTGGCCTGGATTTGCTGCCAGGCCGCGTGGTTCTCTGCCTTGACGTCCTCCAGATGGGCGAGCACCATGGCCGCCTTCGCGTCGACGCCATCGCCCCCCGCCACGGCCCGGGCCTCGCCCTCGCCTCCATTGCCCGCCGCCGAGGTCTGGCTCTCCAGCACGACCTGGCCGCCATTGCCCGCCGCCGAAGCCTGGCTCTCCACCATGCGCGCGCCACCATCTGACGCCGCCGCGGCCAGGCGCGACGGCATGCCTTTGCGTTCAGCGCGGACCGCCAAGAACTCGACCACGGCGTCCGCCACGGCCTTCGCTATGGTGAAGACCAGTGTAATATAGCCGGTGGGCGGGCGCATCTCCCCCACAGCCTCCGCCATGGCCGCCGCCAATGTCTCTGCTGCATCTAGGATGTTGGCAGCCGCGCGCATCTCAGCCGCAATGGCGGCGTAGCGCTCACGCTTGAGCTTCAAGTGGGTCATGGCCAGGCGGCGAGGCATGATGCGCGCGGCAGCGGATCGTGGATTGGCCGGCGAGAGGCGGATGGATGGAGGCGGCTAGGGTTTGCTCAAGGTGAAGGGTAATCTCGGAGGGGATGGATTTCTACCGTCCGATGCCGCGGTTAATAAAGCTCACAAGTCCGGAGGGGAATCTCGGGCCCTGCGACGGCCGGCCGCGGTTCCGGTGGGACCCAGAGGCATTTATCTGGTCATCCATTTCCAATAGTCCGGAGGGTACGGACGTTTAAATTTATCGAAAGATCAAGTTTTGATATATTTTGGTATATTTGCAATATACGTGATAAATTCTGAGCTATATTTATGCATCTGTATAGTCTATTCGTCGGTATATGGCGCAAATATTGCGCGAAATCCATATGTTTGCTAATTTAATATCCGAAGGGTCCGGCTATGATCCAGGTGTTTACTAATTTAATATACCGAACAACTATTTCTTCTACATTGATGTACATGGATGAATAATCCGTATAATGGTAACTCTATGAGCACACTATCTGAAACATTAAAATTGCTCATAATTTGTGGAAAGTTCTTTCATAGGTTTGAAAGTACTCGCGCCTTCCGTTCCATAATGTAAGATATTTAAGGTTTACATACATGCATGTCTACATTCATACTAAGAAGAATGCACACATATAATAAAATGTGTCTACATACATGTATATGCATGTGAATGTGGAAAAGGGAAAATACACAGCTGTAAACAAGAACACATCATCGTTATACACCAGCCCTTTCCCGTGTAAGCTACTCCCTCCGTGCATAAATATAAGACGTTTTAGCTATCTAACATGTTGTCTACATGCATACTAATATGAGTGCACATACACACTAAAATATGTCTATATACATCTAGATATATGTGAATGTGGACAAATGCTAAAACATCTTATATTAAAAAATGGAGGGATTGCAAGTTTTCTACTACCTGATAAATTATCTTCGGTATATGAACCTAATTCTCCGTCTACAACTCAGTGTAACATTAATTAGGACGCATAAATCATATATCTTCACTTTTGTTTGAATGTTTTGTAAGAAATTTTGATTTTGGTAAATCTCGGAGTGAACAAACATATCCGGATGGTGCGGACTGTGAATAACTGGCGGCAAAGTGAAAAATTTCGTGTTCCAAATCGATAACGGGAGGGTGAAATTTTCCCCTCCTGCCGCCACACCACAAATCGAAATCTCGCCCACCTCCCCACCAAACCCTCGCCCGCCTCCCCGCCACCCCCCCTCACTCCCCGCCTCCCGCCGCCGTTCCCCTCACCCCCCCCTCACTCCCCGCCTTCCCCGCCGCCGTTCCCCTCACTCCCCGCCTTCCCCGCCGCCGTTCCCCTCGCTTTCTCGGCTCCCCGTCGCCGTCCCACTCACCCCCCTCACGGCCTCACTCCCCGCCGCCGTTTCCCTCGCTCCCCGCCTCCCCGCCGCCGTTCCCCTCACCACCCTCACTCCCCGCCTCCCCGCCGCCGTTCCCATTAGATGCGACGGTACGCCGCCGTTCCCCGTCGATGCGCCGGTCCGCCGCCGGCCCCCATCGCTGCGCCTTCCTGCCGCCGTACGTGGCTCTACCCCTCCGAACCGGCCACGCCGTGGAGCAGCTAATCCTCGGTTTGCTGCATGTTCTAACCCTAGTTTTCAATTTATTTTAGAAATTTGTTGCGCATTTTTAGGAATTTGTGCTGCATGTTGTCTAGTTTTAATTAGTTCTCAATTAGATAGTTCTTGGTTTGCATATCATGTGTAACGAATTTGTGATGCCCACATTTATTTATTTGAAAACTAGCTTGAATTGCTATGATATAGGAATTCGTTATGCACATGTTAACTTAATGAATTAACAGGAAATGACATGCCAAATATGCGAGCACGAGTGCTATAGCTTCCTCAGTGGAGCCAATTTTAGTGTTCAGCTCCGAGCTGAGAGTCGTCACAACAAGTCATTCGTAAGAGGATGCCAACTTCTAATATTCTTTAACGTGTTTCTGTTGCATAGTACTGTATAATACGGCTTATCATGTTTCTGTTGCACAGGTAGTACCGTGCAACGGTCGGGAAGCGTTCAACCGTTTATGTTACCAAAGGACAGAGGACGACCCGCTTGCACGGCTTAGGATGGGAACAGTTCGTCCAGAACACCAATTTTGTTCACAAGGTAGTAGTGCTGCTTGTTTTTACTATTGTAGGACCAAATCCCATGATATCTGTTGCCTTTCTGGAATATGCCAACAATGAAGAGCACAATGAGGAGGATTATGAAAGTTCTGCCTGTTGTTCTGAGAGTTCTGTTGGGAGTGACGACGAAGAGGCCAGTTGTTACATAGTTTCCTGAAGAGTTCATCTGAAGACAGATGAGAACGACCGCCTGGTTCAGCTTCTCCCCGTGACAACCGATGTTGGTGTTCCTTTTGTGACCCGTTTGACGACCAGAAATTTGAAGAGACATGATATGGTATGTGCCTCTTTGCAAAGTAAAAATTCTAGAAGAACTGCCACTTTACCCGGTATATATGCCTCTTTCCTAAGTTAATATAGTACTGTATATGTTGTTCTTTATGCGTAGGAACTACCTAAGATCATAGTGCAAGACGCTGGCTTACCAACTCATGGCAAAGCTGGACTACGACTTGGAGCATCTGAGACTGTCACAACCATTAGGTACAACAAGAAACATGATGGCCGCATTGAGTTTGACAAGCTGGGGTGGAAGAATTTCATTGAAGGCAAGCATTTTAAGATCAATGAACCTGTTTTGATCATTATGAGGAAAACCAATCACCTAAGCTTGGATGTCATGATTGAGATGCAGATCATATAGAACAATATTTCATCTAGATTGTTGATCAATTTTCTAGGTAGTTTGTTGGCATGAAAATGCACTTTTGATCAACAATCATTTAGCTAGTTTCCTGAACATTTTCTACATGTACGTGTTGTATAACTGATTTCAGTAATGGTTGAGGTTATGCTATTTGTATAACTAGCTGGCTAAAACCGGCCGGGTTGCTGTAAATATTCTGTTTTATTTTGCGTCACTAAATTGTACCCCCCGGATATATTCCCGGAGGCAACGAATATATGCCCGGAGGGATGCGTCGGACCCCACGGGGTGTGCGACGGCCAGCGTTTACTTACGTCTCTGATTAGTCATGTTTACAGACGTCTGCTTAGATTGACCGTCTCTGTATTAGAAGCAGTTGAAATTCCTGGCCGTCTGAGGTGAGGAGTCATTACAGCCGGCCCAAGGCTGCCGCCTCTAATGGAGCGTACATTAGAAACCCCCGCGTGGAGACGGACAGTTTAACCGGCTGAGATGACTCTCTGGGGCCGGCTCTAATTTACGTTTCTGTACTAGTGAATGTTACAAGCATGAGTTCATCGTCGCCAGATGAAGATGACGAAGAACTCATGATCATATCCCAAGAGGATGTGTTCATTGTGTCGCGTGAGAGACGATAGAGAAATATGGGAGTGATTAGAGAAGTCACAGCTAGAAATGCTGGGAGAGAGGTGGTAGGGGTGGTTTATATAGACCAGAACTATAGCCATTGAAAATATAGCCATTGGAAATATGGCTGTTGGAAATATAGCCGTTGGAATATACACGTCATGATTTACACGTTCCACTGAAAAACTGGGAGGTGTAAAATTTAGCAAGGTGTATATGGAGGTGTATATGGAAATATACACGTCCAAGTTTACACCATCCACTAGAGATGCTCTAATGGATGGACGCCACTACAAGAAGAACCACCCTATAGCAACACGTACTTTGCAACGCTGTACTCCACGCACACATTTTGGTGTTGGCGCTAATTCTTGAAACGCGCGGGCGATATTTCGTGAGGAAGTTGTTGGAGATATGTCCTAGAGGCAATTAATAAAGATATTTTATTTGACATATCTCAATTGTTCATAATACGTTTTGTATCATGCTAAAACTGTATTAAGCGGAAACATTAATACACGTGTGATATGTAAACAACCAGATCCCTAGTAGCCTCTATTTAACTAGTCCATTGTGCGATCGATGATCGAGGTTTCCTGATCATGTGACATTTATGTCAATTGACAATGGAGTCAATCATTGGTGAATGATGTGATGGACACACCCAATATTTGTAGGACGTAGTACTTACGCCTTCGACCGTGAGATCAACTCAAATTGCTATTTCTGAAAGATACTTTGATTGCATCAAACGTCATGTCTTATATAGGATGACAATAAAGGTGTCCGTCTCGGGTATCGGAAGGAAGTATGTTGAGGCGAGGGATCAAGAGCGGGATTTGTCAATCCGCATGGCAGGATAGATACTCTGGGCCCACTCGGTGAGATTACATCAACGAGCTTGCAAACATGTGACTAGGTCACGGGGATGTAATATCACAGACGAGTAAAGAATAGTATTGTCGTAACGAGATCGAGCTAGGTATCACGATGCCTGAGATCGAGTCTCGGACAAACTAAGTATCGCCTGGCAAAAGGCCTGAGACTTGACGTCTAAGGTTCGAACGAGAAAGTTATTCGAGAACGCGCAGGGATTATCACAGCCATCCAGGTCTCCCTGATAGTCATTGATCGGAGAAGGGTTCTCATCATGTCTGAGTGTTCCCGAACCGCTAGGGTGACACACTTAAGGGGAGGTGACGTTTATTTAGATTGGACGTAGAGAAGAATATAGAGAGAAGAACACCAGAAGTGTTCCGGGCACACCGGAAGTGTTCCGGGAGATATCCGACGGAGTTCGGGGGCCGACGAAATGGTTTTCGAAGCCGAAATAAATTAGATAATATGTGTTTAATATTAATTAGGGTAATTAATAGTTAAATACATTTTTATTTAATGATTTTCGGAATTTTTAATGATTGCACATCTAAATGGGCCTAGACCAAAGGGAAAAGGCCCATTGGGGGGGGGGGGGGGAATGTCGGGGGAATACTTTCTGGATTAACCCGCGGCCCAGTGCGACTTAACTTACTCGCACGGACAAAGGCCCACTTGGGAGCAAGCCCAATATTGAACCGCCATAAGGGGAAAGATCTAGAAGACATATCCCGGAGGATGTGAAGACCAAGTAGTCTCTGAGTAGGCCTCTGTGGACGTATTCCTTATGGGGGAAGTTTCCTTTTGTAACCTAGCGAGCCTTTGTGTATATAAAGAGGACTCGCAGGACTTAGAGCGGGTCAAGCTATCAAGCCCTAAACCCTAGCTCATACGGTGAGTACCAGATCGGATCGCCTCCATTGTAACACCTTGATTATCATATCAATACCAATCTAGGGTAGGCAGGAAGTAGGTCTTTTACCTCACATTGAGGGGGCCGAACCTGGGTAAATCTGTGTTGATCTTTGTTCCTGCGATCCCAAGCTCGGAGATGCTTGACTCGCATAATCCCACACCTTGAAGTCATCTATGACACCTGACGTGACAAACCCACGACAGTTGGCGCCCACCTTGGGGCCTGCGGTCAAGAGCGTCACGTTCCGCGCAGGATCCATGAAGGGAGCTGAAGATCTTGTTGTTGGCCGCATCATCACGGTCAACGGCACACCTCTCATCGATGATTCAAGCGGGGGCCGGAAGCAGATTATTTGGACCGGCCACGTCATCCCGTTCGGATCCATCAACGTCTTCGTTGGCTTCATCGGTGTCAGGTCCGTTAGATCGGTCCAAGAAGGCGATTCAGTAGAAGAAGTCGCCGATGATGGGGAAGAATCCGTGGAAAGCATGGACTCGCAAGAGTTTGGGTCCATCATACCTGCCTTTGAAGAAAGTTGCTGGGGTTACCCACCAGAAATCACATTATCACCAGATCAAGAGATGGCGCAAGTCGCGGTTTACATGGCCGGAGGAGCAGGCGCATCAGGAACTGCTGGAGAAACCGAGGTATCGGCACCCCCAAGCAACCCACTTCTTGTCCCCGTGTCAGCCACGAACGCCGCCCTCCGTGCAACAGAAATTGAGGCCGCCAGGGCCGAGCTCCTATATGAGGTTCGAAGGATGGAAGAAGAGCGCCGCAGGCTCGATCAGATAAACCAAGGAATCCAACAGGAGCGGCAGAGAGTAGCCACGTTGGCTGCGACTCAACGGCAGGTTGACCCGCAAACACAGCTGTGCGCGATTCAACCAACAGTGGAAATCCCGCTCACTCCAGCCGCGGGGACGGGAATCCAGACGACTGCGGAAGGAAGGGTACCAACAAATCAAGAGACCCAGCAACAACCAAGGAGGTTTCACACCCCGCAGGGCCATTACCGGAACCCTGTCGATAATATGTATGCTGCGGCTAATATCTTGACTCAGATGGTACCAACAGGCGATGACCCGGTCAATGCTGAGGCGCGGCGCGCGATTCAGATGCTAAGTACGGCAGTCCTGCAACAAGCCAATAGGGCGGAAGCCGAAGCACAGCTGCCCCTCGTACCAGCCAATCACAGGATTGCAGCAGAAAGAAGCGTCCAAAGCAGGCCACCAGAGAACGTGTCAGGAGTCACACAGAGGCAGCAGGAGCAAGTCGCAGAAGCGCAGGCGAACGCGCCATTGGTGCAAAAGCGGCCCGCGGATAACCCCGCAGGTGCGCCCACAGCCCTGTCCTCGCCACTCAAGGGACCGGCGTGTTTCACTAAAGGATCAGATCGGAACCTTTTCCTGAAGATTTCAAAGGGCCACGCAAGGTGGCAAACTACAACGCCAGCATGGATCCAACCACTTGGCTCAACAATTACGAGATGGGCATGAGCATCCTAAACGCATCCGAAGAGATCTGCGCACGCTACCTAAACATGATGCTAGAAGGTGCAGCGCACATATGGCTGCAAAATTTGCCTCCCAACTCTATAAATACTTGGGAGGAACTGAAGGATGCCTTCGTTAAGAACTTCCAAGGAACTTGCAAACGACTCTGCAATATAGAAGATCTAGAGCGTTGTGTCCAGAAGGAAGGCGAGTCAAGTCGCCATTGGATGAAAAGGGTGGCAGAAATAATACACTCCTCAGATAATATACCGCCAAGCTCAGCCGTCCTGGTGACGGAGAAAAACTGCAAGTTCGAGCCGCTGATTCATAAGTTGGGTCGCATGAAGGATAAAGTCAAGAGCCTCAGCGAGGTGATGGCTGCGGCTAACAAATATGCCAGCTCAGATAAAACCAGAGACGCGTCAGACGGGAAGAAGAGGAGGTTGCTGCCAAAGGAAAGAAAAACTCCAACAAGCCCCAGCAGCAGCAAACGAGCCACAACAACGCGAGTCAAAACAAACGCAAAAGCGAAGATGGTCACTCAGGGCTCGTCGCCAATGCGCGTGGAGGATTCAGAGGCCAGCGTGGAAGGGGTCGAGGATACGGCTCCCGTCCAATCAATATGCAAGAAGTTTTCAACCGGCCATGCGACCTTCATGCGACAGGTGATGGACGGCCAGCGGACCATACCAAGGCGCAATGCCACTATTACAAGAAGTGGAGAGAAGAGAGCCAACACAACGGGGGGAATTCCCATGAAGGAAACCCTAGTGCGGCTCATAACACAAATATTGGACAGCACGGCGTGAGTAACCCCAGGCAGACGGGGCAGTATCACACAATAGTTATCGATACCTCCAAAACGGAAGAAAAGTTGAGCCGCAGAAGTCAGCAGGTGAACGCCGTAACCTGGAGTCGCGACGATCACCCGCCACAAGTACGGGAACCTGGCAAATTGGCACTGATTGTGGCACCGTACGTTGCAGGATACAAGATGACCAAAGTGCTTATGGATGGAGGAAGCAGCATTAATATCTTGTACTACGATACGTTCCAGCGTCTAGGACTCAAGGATTCCAGCCTGCAGCCCACGTCAACAGTATTTCACGGCATTGTCCCAGGAAGGTCCGCACGGCCAGTGGGGAAAATAACCCTAGGGGTAACTTTTGGAACAGAAGAGAACTTTAGAAGCGAATTCCTAAGCTTCGAAGTGGTAAAATTCCAAAGCCCATATCACGCCTTGTTTGGAAGAACGGCCTTTGCTAAGTTTATGGCCAGGCCATGCTACGTGTACCTACAGTTGAAGATACCAGGACCAAAAGGGGTCATCACAGTGTACGGAGATAGAGAAAAAGCGATAGAATGTGAGAAGGGAGATGCGGCCTTCGCAGAATCCGCCTGTGCCGCGGAAGAGCTAAAAGGTTATAAGTCGCAGGTGGACCCAAACGACATGAGTGTGGTTACCACGCCATCTGCCGAGCCACCAATGAAATTCAAAGCGGCCCAGGACACTAAGCAGATAAATCTTGTTCCTGGCGACTCATCCAAGCAAACCAGCATTGGAGCACACATGGAAGAAGACAGGAGAAGGCCCTCGTCGCTTTTCTCCAGGAAAATAAGGACATCTTCGCATGGAAGCCGTCAGATATGCCAGGGGTACCAAGAGAATTAGCAGAACATAGCCTCAAAGTGAACCCTGCGGCTAAACCAGTGAAGCAGCCACTACGGCGTTTCCATGATGACAGGAGAAAGGCAATAGGAGAGGAAATAGCTCGCTTGCTGGCTGCAGGATTCATCACGGAGGTATACCATCCGGAATGGGTGGCAAACCCAGTGTTGGTTATGAAAAAGAACGGTACGTGGCGAATGTGCGTTGATTACACCAGTCTTAACAAAGCTTGTCCAAAGGATCCATTTGCTTTGCCGGAATCGACCAAGTAATTGATTCAACTGCTGGGTGCGAGCTGTTATGCTTTTTGGACGCCTATTCAGGCTACCATCAAATCAAGATGAAGAGGGAGGACCAAGAAAAGACGTCCTTCATCACACCCTTCGGAGCTTTTTGTTATGTCAGCATGCCCTTTGGGTTGAAGAACGCAGGTGCGACTTACCAAAGATGCATTCAGAATTGCCTACATGAGCAAATAGGTCGCAACGTTCACGCCTACGTGGATGATATTGTGGTTAAGTCGCAAGTTAGCCAGGATCTTATTGGTGATCTGGCAGAGACATTCACAAATCTCAGAAAATACAACATGAAGCTCAACCCCACAAAGTGCGTCTTCGGAGTACCAGCAGGAAAGCTATTGGGATTCATAGTATCAGAAAGAGGCATTGAGGCCAATCCTGACAAGATAAAGGCCGTGATGGATCTCCAAAAGCCAGAAAAGATAAAAGATGTGCAGCGACTTACTGGTTGCGTAGCAGCTTTGAGTCGCTTTATATCAAGATTGGGAGAGAAAGCACTACCTTTGTACAGACTGTTGAAAAAATCAGACACCTTCGTTTGGGACGCAGAGGCCGACGAAGCTCTGACAGCCTTGAAACATCAATTGACAAATGCTCCAGTTCTGGCGGCTCCAAAGATAAAGAGCCAATGCTACTATACATAGCGGCAAATTCCCGCGCTGTGAGCGCTGTCATGGTTGTGGAGAGACAAGAAACAGGAAAGGAATACCCTGTCCAGAGACCAGTATACTACGTGAGCGAAGTCCTCACAGCTTCCAAACAGCGTTACCCACAGTGGCAGAAGTTGGTGTTTGGAGTGTTCATGGCGAGTCGCAAGCTGAAGCACTACTTCCAAGAGCATCCAATAACTGTGGTGAGTTCAGCACCATTGGCAGATATCATTCGTAATCGAGAAGCTACTGGAAGAGTCGCTAAGTGGGCGATCGAGTTGGGACCACATCACATCAGCTACGAGCCGCGCACATCAATTAAGTCGCAAGCCCTTGCAGATTTTATTAACGATTGGACAGAAATCCAAGTCGCTCCTAGCATGGCAGAAACCAAATACTGGACCATGCATTTTGATGGGTCAAGACAGTTGCAAGGCTCGGGGGCTGGAGTTGTTCTAACATCTCCCAAGGGAGACAAGCTGCGGTATGTGTACAGATACACTTCAACTGCACAAATAACGTGGCGGAGTACGAGGCACTGCTTCATGGTCTACGTATAGCAAAGGAGATGAACATCAGTCGCATACGCTGTTTTGGCGATTCAGACTTGGTGGCACAGCAGGTCTCCGGAACGTGGGACAGCAAGGATGCGAACATGGCTGCATATAGAAGAGAGGTGGACAGAATTGCTGGACATTTCACTGGATACCAAGTTGAACATATTGATCGGAGACAAAATGAAGCTGCAGATGCCCTGTCTCGGCTTGGATCCAACAGACAGTCAGTCCCACCCAATGTTTTCCTGGATGAACTGCACAATCCATCAGTCAAACCTCCAGCAGAGATTGACATTGCAGAGCCAGAGGATGATTCAACTTTAGTCGCAGCCCTGCATGAACAGCCAGGATGGACAGAGCCATACATGGCATATTTAAGTCGCGGAGTGCTGCCGGACGATGAAATTGAGGCGCGCAAAATCATACGACGATCAAAGGCCTATACAATCATCAACAACGAATTATACAAGCGCAGCGTGTCAGGAGCATTCCAAAGATGTGTCTCACCAGAAGAGGGACGAAAAATCTTGCACGAAATTCATTCAGGCGATTGTGGCCATCATGCTTCGTCAAGATCTTTGGTGGCAAAGGCGTTCCGACATGGATTCTTCTGGTTAACAGCATTAGCAGACGCAGAGCAAATTGTCAGAGTGTGCGATGGATGTCAAAGATACGCTAGGCAAGATCATATGCCAGCCAAGCACTTCGCACAATACCCATCACATGGCCTTTTGCCGTATGGGGTTTTGACATGGTAGGGCCTTTCAGACGGTCTTCAAACGGAAAAACTCACCTCTTAGTCATGGTGGACAAATTCACAAAGTGGATAGAAGCAGAACCTGTGGGAGATTGCGAGGCTGAAACAGCAGTCAAGTTCTTGAAGAAGGTCATATTCCGCTTCGGTTACCCCCATAGTATCATTACAGACAATGGGAGCAACACCTCTGAAGGGGCTACACAGATATTTTGCGCAGACAATGGGATAAGATTGGACCTCACGTCAGTAGCACACCCGCAGAGCAATGGACAAGCTGAGCGAGCTAACCAGGAAATTCTCCATGGAATTAAGCCGCGCCTTATTGAAAAGGTCGAAGCATCTCCAGGATGTTGGGTGGAAGAACTGCCAGCAGTACTGTGGAGCTTAAGAACAACCCCTAACAGATCCACAGGATTTACACCATATTTCATGGTCTATGGAGCAGAAGCAGTCATGCCCAGCGATATCATACATGATTCACCAAGAGTTGCGGCTTACATCGAGACAGATAATGAGATAGCTCGGCAAGACTCGGTGGACACATTAGAAGAGGTTAGAGACTTGGCAGCATCAAGGTCAGCAGTATATCAACAAGACTTGCGACGCTATCATGCCAGACGCATCAAAACCCGCACCTTTCAAGAAGGCGACCTAGTACTGCGACTTAAACAAGATCACAAGGGAATGCATAAGCTGTCCTCTCCATGGGAAGGACCCTACATCATCAGCAAGAAGCTAAACAATGGGTCGTACTACCTGCTGGATGTAAGGGAAGAAAGCAGCGAACGCCATGATTTCGAGGATCGTCTCGAGGCACCTCGCCCTTGGAACGTCGCACACCTGCGACCGTACTATACATAAGAAAAGGCTAATCAGAGCCAAGCATCATCCTTTCCAGCTTTATAGCTGAGTATCATCACAGCCACTCAGGGCTAGAACTTCAACTTTGGTCGCCACCTAGGCGCGACCTATGCAACATCTGATCGCCACCCAGGCGCGATCGACCCTTGTATCAGAAACCGGCTGCCACCTAGGCGCGGCCGTAAACTTTGTATCATCTCTGGTCGCCACCTAGGCGCGACCGACCCCATGTATCACCATGGATCGCCACCTACGCGCGATCCAACCCTATGTATAACACTCGGTTGCCACCTAGGCGCGACCTTATGTGTCATCATAATCAAAGCTTATCATAGCTTAGCCTATCATGGCAATATCATTATGTTTCTTGGGGTCTTTGTTACCCTGAAACAGCCGATTTATTGGCAATTATCAAATTTACCTTAAGTTGGATTGCTACTCGCATTATGTGGCCAAAGTACTGGGGTGTGGCGTCAATCGAGCTTGATTGCCTATCATGGCCGCTCTCGACCCTGAACACACATGTTCCTAGGAAATACTGAGTCGCGCGAGTGCCCACTTAAGGATTCAGATGGCCTAACTAGAGGTCGATGTACTGCTTATAGTACGGCAACACCAATTACAATTACTTGTAACTTAACAATTGTTTTATTCATGATATCAAGTTACAGGTGATGACCTTCAGAGTTCTCTGAGAAGAATTGAGATGATTACCACATACATCCTCTCAATCCTTGGGGGCTACATCATATTATCATCAAAAATTTGAAGATAGATCGTCATCAAGTTCTGAAGCTATCAGGATACTCTAACAAAGAAGCTCACGAAGTCAGATGATCTTCCAGGTGCGAGTCAAGGCCAACTGCACAATTATAAGTCGCGAAACAAGGAAAAGCGGGCCTAAACATTCAAGATCAAGAAATACTATGAAGTTCAGGCCACGCTTGGGGGCTAATGTCGGGGGAATACTTTCTGGATTAACCCGCGGCCCAGTGCGACTTAACTTACTCGCACGGACAAAGGCCCACTTGGGAGCAAGCCCAATATTGAACCGCCATAAGGGGAAAGATCTAGAAGACATATCCCGGAGGACGTGAAGACCAAGTAGTCTCCGAGTAGGCCTCTGTGGACGTATTCCTTATGGGGAAGTTTCCTTTTGTAACCTAGCGAGCCTCTGTGTATATAAAGAGGACTCGCAGGACTTAGAGCGGGTCAAGCTATCAAGCCCTAAACCCTAGCTCATACGGCGAGTACCAGATCGGATCGCCTCCATTGTAACACCTTGATTATCATATCAATACCAATCTAGGGTAGGCAGGAAGTAGGTCTTTTACCTCACATTGAGGGGGCCGAACCTGGGTAAATCTGTGTTGATCTTTGTTCCTGCGATCCCAAGCTCGGAGATGCTTGACTCGCATAATCCCACACCTACGAAGTCATCTATGACACCTGACGTGACAAACCCACGACAGGGAACTTCCCCCCAAGGTGCGAATTGGGAGGGGGCTGCCCTAGGTGGGCCAAATGGGGCCCACCTAGGGCCGCACACCTATTGGGGCGTGGCTGGTGTGGGCATTAGTCCCACACCGCCCGGCCACCAAGTTTGGCAGCCCTCCTCCTCCTTTATAAAGGGATGCCCCCATGCCTTGGAAAATTGCACCATCCTCTCCTTTTCTCTCATCCGTTTAGACGTGGCTCCGCAAATGGGGCTACGCACGGTTCAGAGAGTTCTCTCCACCATACGCACACCGCCGTGCTGCTGGGTCCAAGTCTTCTGCTTCCGCTTCTCTGCTGGATCAGCGCCCGGAGGTCGTCATCTTCACCGTACGTGTGTGAGCTCAGCGAGGCGCCACGCTTGGGGCGCTTGGAGGAATCCATCTTCACCACATTGAGGTCAGCGCCGTCGTCATCATCGTCGCGCCGTCTTCGTCTTTGTCGTGCCAAGTTCCTCGCGACCTCGAGGTCGGCTACGTCGTCTACTTCGACAACGCTTGTTGCGGGAGCGTAATCCCCGTGTTCGGTCTACAAGGGTATGTATATCGTTCTCCTCCGTTACTCTATATCTGCATAGTAATAGATCCTGTCTAGTTTAAGGTTATCGTTGTTATGAAAAATTTTGTTTTCTGCACACGATTCCCAACATAAGTTGCATCTGAGTGGCCTCTTCACCAGATCGATCAGTTTTTCTCTTCCCATTTTTATCATTTTGCCTCCCCTAAAAATATCTATTCCATGGGCGTAAACTTCTCATCTGCTCTCGTCTCTTATTGTGATCTACTTCGGCCGCCTCTCCGATCTCCTAGATCCTGGTCTCCATCCACCTGCTTGTCAAGGGAAAACCACCCGGAAGAACACCCACGCCTGATCATATGATAGCTGTCGTCAAGCATGTTGCAACCGCGTTCAAGGAGAGTTGTGGTCCCAAAAGTTTTCTATGATGCTCGAGGCGGCAATCAACTCCGGCAGCGGCCAATGAGCCCCTGCTAGATTGTGGATTTGTGCGAATATCTCTCGAGCAGGCGTGGCTGGTAAGTTCGAGCACTAAGGGCACTTCCAACCGGCTGGCGCAAACGGACCAGCCTAGTTCCTTTTTGTCCGAACGGATATGGGAGGTGCTCCAACGGGCTGGCGCGGGACACATGTCTACGCGGACACGTGATTTCGCTCCAAACCTAGCCCAACTTTGGTCCAACTTTGGAGCGGAACGGACAGCCTCCCGGTCCGCCCTTTGTCCTCCCTTGTCCGCGTCGGGCCCACTGGCCAGTCACACAACCCCCTCTCCACCCTACCCAATTCCTTCCCGTCCCCATTGCCTCCCGTGACCGCCGCCGCCGCCCTAGCCACAGTCGCCGCCGTTCAATCTCTCCTCCACCGCAGCCACACCTAGCCTCCCCGGCGTGGTCGGATCTATTCGCTGGCCCGTCCATATTCCCCAGGGGAGCTCTCGACATGCCTTGACGTCTGTCCTGGAGGAGCTCTCGACATGCCTCGCCCTCTTCTCTAGCCCGGTAGTATCCAGCCATCATCGTCCCGGTCGTGCCGACGCTCCGAAGGTGTTTCCGAGTAGCTCTCGACGGGCTGCCTTCCTCCTTTGTCTCGGACTCGGCCGCGCAGTCCACCGCCCCGAAGGTGTTCGACGGATTTACCGAACAAGGTATGGACAATTTCTGTCCCTTCATTGCATTTGGCCGGTGCAAATGCTGGTCGCATATTTTTATTGTTCATTTTATGTAGATGGATAGCGATGACGAGTTCTTCTACCACACTTTCATCGATACTTCGGATGAATCATCGGACGATGATAGCGATATCATGATGGCCGCGGCCACTCTCATCCACAACTACAACGAGAGTGCACTCCCTCGGCATGTCGGGTCTGTCATTGGGCGAGCGCCCGCGTTGGATCGTGACCGAGAAAATGGCCACCTCCAACTTTGGAAGGACTACTTCAACCCAGTGAATCTAACATATCCGGCCTATGTTTTTCGTCGCCGTTTTCGTATAGCGAAGCCAGTGTTCATGCGTCTGCTGGAAGGGGTGAGGGCATATGATGATTACTTTGAGGCGAAGCCGGATGCACTTGGTGTGTATGGCTTCTCCTCCTACCAGAAGTGCACTGCAGCTATCTGGATGCTTGCATATGGAGTGGCTGGTGATCTTATTGATGAGTATCTGCGCATGAGCGAGAGCACTTGCCTGAAATTTATGTATCGTTTCTACCAAGTTGTGGTTCAGGTGTTTGGCCCGGAGTATTTGAGGGAACCCAACATTGCAGACACCCCGTCTTTTGACAATGAACGAGAGCAGGGGCTTTCCTGGAATGCTTGGATGCATAGATTATATGCATCGGGAGTGGAAGAACTTTCCTTTTGCTTGGCAGGGACAGTACCAGGGACATGTTGGAGAGTGCACTGTGATACTTGAGGTGGTGGCATCTAAAGATCTGTGGATTTGGCACTCCTTCTTCGATATGGCCGGCTCCCACAATGATATCAATGTACTGCAGCGATCAACGGTGTTCGACAGAGTTGCTGAAGGCAATGCTCCAATGATCAACTTTGAAGTGAATGGCCACGAATACAACAAGGGGTACTATCTAGCTGATGGCATCTACCCTTCATGGCCAACATTTGTGAAGACCATCCGAAACCCCGACCAAGAGAAAGCTCGCAGATTTGCTCAACAACAAGAATCCTGTCGGAAAGATATGGAGCGAGCGTTTGGTGTGCTCCAATCTCGTTTTGCCATAGTTCGGCACCCTGCTAGAACATGGAGCAAGGAGATGATGTGGGAGGTGATAACAGCTTGTGTGATCATGCACAACATGATCATTGAGGTCGAGCGGGATGACGCGAGGCTATTCGACCAAGGATGGGAATATCAGGGACAGTTGGTTGAGCCAATTCCTGGGCCGGCGACGTTCCAGCAGTATCTCCACGTGCTTGATGAGATGCATGATAAGTCTAAACACATCCAGTTTCAGAATGATTTGGTGGAGCATATGTGGACTCATCTTGAAAACCAGTAGTTGTATCATCCTTTATTTTATTTCATTGAACAAACTATGCTATTTATTTCATTGTGTGCACTTTGTTGTAATAATAAACCTGTTATTTATCTACTTGTGGACTATTATTTTCTATTCATAATTTGTTACTATTTTGCAAACTTGTGTCAAAAGAAGTAACATGGTAAAAAACATAGTCAAAATCCGGACCGTGGGAAAACACGAGCCAGCCCGTTGAGGGCACCCCAACCCCAAACGGACAGAGACCAAAAATGTGTATGCGGTCCGCCCCCAAACGGATCAAATCGGACACATTTTGGTATTCGTTTGCGCCAGTCCGTTGGAGGTGCCCTAAGACCCTGTTTGTTTCTGCTTCTGCTTTTAGTGTCTAAAAGCAAAAGTCCAAACAAACACCATCAAATGAAAAAGCGCGAATGAGAAGCCCTGCGCGAAAATACACGCGAGCACAGCCAAAAAGCGGAAGCAGCATGGAGGTGCTTCCCTCAACTTCCTACTCCTTCCATTCCAAAATAATTGACTTTCATTTGTCTACATAGGAACGGACGGAGTACTTAACTTCCTTATCGTTTTCTCTTACCCACTCGGTTGCTGGAAATTACGAGAGCACTCCCATCCGGAGGCACGAGCGCGTGATTCTCGTCCTCGCGTGAGGCCCGAAGCCGTGACTCCGCTTTGCATGGATGTACGCTACCTGCACCGAGTCAAGCCATATTCTTTCTCATACAAAATATCTTTCAGTTCAAAATTATTTGTATACAAAATGTGCGTATCAACGAGTAGATTCCATTCCCGTAATTAGTTTCGAATCTCGTAAACCGTAGTTTCTTAATTTTGGATCGAAGTTCGTACCGTTTTTAGACGAATTTTACTAAATTCTTCACAGCCTATGGTCATTTCACTCAATTAAGTATTGAATATCATCCCGTTAATATCCAGATAAAATTGGTCCAGATCCAGCTAGTGTACGTTCTCAATCTCCATTTTAATTTCTTATTACTCAAAAATATTTAATCAAAATTATTCTTTACATATAAATATTTAATCAAAATTATTCTGATAAATAACTGTTTACAATTATTTAAGAAATAAAGATAAAACGAGTTAATTCAGCTCTTACACATAGTAATTACGAATAAAATAAGTCGAAAACAACTAATTCGCTTCAAGTCAGCACTTATATAATATCTTCACCACTCAGGGCATTTCACACATTTCATTCTTCAAACCAACAGCAGCAGCCATCAACAGCACTACTGCCAAAATCAAATCTCTGCTTCTCACAGCTGCTTTCTAACAGCCCACCAGCTACAGTTGCTTTTCAACAGCAGCAGCCCAAACAAACAGAACCTAAGAGAACTACGGAGGTCCGGTTATTCAGGGTTTGATTTCTCCTTTTTTTTCCCTTACAGTTTCCTCTCTCGGTTTCCGTTGGCTAGATCCGTTCATCATTTTTTTTCCTAGGATATTTGTACAACCTCGCTGGGTCGCCTGACATGGACGCCCTCGTTATCCACTTATGTATACATTTTTTGCACTTTCCAGGATCTGTCCTCGTTAAAATGATGGTTGGATTTCAGGTTACCTCCCGTGTTGATTGAATTACGTGGTTGAATTATGGCCGGAATTAGTAACATAGCTAGTTTTAGTTTTAGATTGTGTACGATTCCAATTCAGAATAGTTCATTGCTGGTTTGTCTAGTTGTTTTCAAAGTTTAACCTTTTTGCGTTTTGTATTCCATCTATAAATGAGCACATGTGTTGTATTTGTTGCAGAATCATTACTCCAGCATAGCTTTAGAGGTCTGACCAGCCCATCGATCTATCAATGGAATTAGCACAGCCAAGTAAATATTTCTTAATATTTTCTTGTCCAGGGTTACAAGATGTCAATTACTATCACTCTATCTTAGTGTTGATCTATCCCGTGCTTTGTTATGTTTTGTTTATACAGAGGATATTTTTATTATTTCAGAGAAAAATTCCTGCAGTCAAGAAAGCCCCTAAACAACCAGTAGGTATTCTAATTGGCTGAAGTCTCCATGTTTTCTTATATTGGTTAAAGCACTGCCAATATTTGATAATTACCTTACGAGCTCTTTTACGGTGGTTGCCACGGTACCCGTGGTACCGTCGGTACCGTGAGCTATGATTTTTCTTAGCCATTGATTAAGACATGATTTATGTTAGCCGTTGATTAAAATTGACGTAGTTCCTTAAGGAAAAAAAAAACCTGTAATTTACCCACATAAGGCCCGTTACGCTCATCCTGTTCCATCATGACCCATCTAAAAAAAAGGGTCTCTCTAATGCTTAGCTGACTGAGAATTAAGCTAATTCTCAGTCAGCTGACGTCATTAGCCTATACGTGATAGTTTTATTGCATCGTGGTACTTATTTCGTTTCTGTACACGATCGTACAGAGTTGTACATGGACCGGCCGGGCGGCCGGCCGCTCCACTAGCTTCTACATGGGTAGAGAGAGCGCCAAATATTACGTTGTGATTTTGGACCTCTTCTTCTCCACTAGCTTCTAAGTATAAAAAATACGTTTTCTTTTTCTTCTCCTTTTCCATTTCTTTTCACCTTTTTAGTTTTCCATTGATTTTTTAAAAAATTAACATGCAAAAAGTAAATTTGTAATGTAAATGAACATTATTTTCAACCCGTGGACAATTATTTCAAACATTTGAGTTATTTCTCTCTAAGTATATTTTTAAACGTTAAGACACAATGTTTACATGATTTAAAAAAATGTTCATATATTTAGAAGAAATGTTCGCGGATTAAAAAATTATTCGTGGGTTCAAAAAAATAGTGCATGTCGATATTGTTTTCACAAATATATGTTCTCTGGTACAAAAAAGTGCTCGCTAGTTAAAAATATATTTTTGGCAACACAAAAAAAGTTTAATGAGATAGAAAAATTCACACGCTTGTGAAACATTGTTCACAAGTTCAAAATTATTTTTGTCACAAATGCAAAAAAGATTGTTCTCGATGTAAAAATATTCACTTCTTCTATAGTAAAAATATAATTTATAGGCTTTTTTACCAGAATAATAAAATCAAAAATACAAAAGGAAAGAAGTAAAAAATAAAACTCAAAAAACAAAAAACAAAACAAAACAAATATTGCCCATGGCCGTACACAAAAAAAAAATCTCGGTTGCAAATGCAGTTGCAACTGGCTTATAAACTCGAGAAAATCTCAGTTGCAAGTGCGGTTGCAACTATAGATTCGAGAAAATCTCAGTTTCAAGTGCAGTTACAACTGGCATCCACACAGAAACAAAAACAAAATAAAATAAAAAACAAAGAAATAGAGGTCGTCGTCTCTCCGACCCCATGTCTCGCCGAGAGGCCGTCCTAGTTTGACTAAATATGTTGATACCCGAACCGAAAACAACCTCTCTCCGATGGTCATCGTTCATTGTCCAAACCTTCTGACAAAAAATAATAATTAATATATTAAAAAAGTAAAACATAAAACATAAAAATATATCTCAGTTGAAAACTGGCTTCCAAATTCGGGGATCTCAGTTGCAAATGTAGTTACAACTGGCTCGAAAAAAAACCTAGTTGCAGGTTTAGTTGCAACTGGCTTCAATAAGCGAAAAAATCTCAGTTGCTAGTACAGTTGTAACTGGCTTATAGACTCAAGAAAATCTCAGTTGCAAGTGCAGTTGCAACAGTCTAAAAAAACTTAGTCGCAAGTTCAGTCTGGCTCGGAAAAAAAAACCTAGTTGCAGGTTCAGTTGCAACTGGCTTCAATAAGCGAAAAAATCTCAGTTGCTAGTACAGTTGTAACTGGCTTATAGACTCAAGAAAATCTCAGTTGCAAGTGCAGTTGCAACTGGCTAAAAAAACTTAGTTGTAAGTTCAGTTGCAACTGGCTTATAGATTCGAGAAAATCTCGGTTGCAAGTGTAATTGCAACTGGCTTACAGACTCGAGAAAATCTCAGTTGCAAGTGTAGTTGCAAGTGGCTTCCAGACAAAAAAATAAATAATAATAATTAAAACAATAATACAAAAAAATAAAGGTTGGTCGTCATCGCGCCGAGAGGTCGTCCGCATTCGACTATGTTTATACCCGGGCCGAAAACAACCTCTCTGATGGTCATCTATGTCGTCTCGCGGAGAGGCCGTCCGAGTGATCCGAATATGTGGATACCCGGGCCAAAAATCTCACTAACGGTCTGACTTGCAACTAGAAAAACTATCCGACTTGCAACTAGGAAAAACTTAGTTGCGACCTCACTTGCAACTGGAAAAAAAACTTAATTGTAACATTTTTCTTGTTGCAAGCGGGTCACAATTGTTTTTTTCCTAGTTGCAACCGACTTGCAATTGGGAAAAAAAACTCAGTTGCGAACCCGCTTGCAACAAGAAAAAATCTCAATTGCAACCCAACTTGCAACTAGGATTCAGTTGCAACTCGACTTGCAACTGGGATAATTAATCTACAAAAATTGCAATCACACAGAAACTACAAAAATTAATCTCTCGCACACTTCATTGTCATCATCTCCCTCTGACACGTTCTTCGTTCGCTTGAAAAACACAAAAATGTCCAGAAAAACACAAGAGAAACAATAACATACAAAAACAAGGGCAAGTGTTCAATCCACAAACAAATGCCTAAAACACCCATGTCATTAGACAACAAAAAGAAGAGGATAAAAAACCAACATAAACACGCACAACAACAACAACAACAACAACAAGCTTGGACATGCCACACATTTGGTTGTGCACATGGCAAACAACAAGAGGTCTAACTTGTGCACTCGAATAATTTTGAAAAAATATTAGACACAAAATAAAATGCAAAAATGCATGGCCTATACAAAGGCCAAAGCAAAAGGTGATATATGGTGTCAAAAAGAAAAACTTTAAAAAAATAAAAAGATAAAAAGGAAAGGCCACACGTACACTCCTAAGGGCCTAGTTCAGAACACTCCAAGAAAAAAATACAAAGAAGCCCATGTAGGAACGCCCAAGTACAGAACCGATGGATGTCCGCAAGAAAAAAACTGCCCATGCATGCAGCAAGCGAACGAGCGCAAGTGCGCGACAAACAAACGACGGGACAAAAACGACAAAATATCAGCACGAATCTTGACAAACAATCCGGCGGTTATCAAGTTGACTGAGCACTAAGCTAATTCTTAGCGAGAATTAGCAAAACTGAAAAAAAAACATCGTGAATACGCGAGCAACCTCGAGCCGCGACCAGGTGACTAGGGCAGCCGCCGCCGCCTCCCTTCTTCAGTCGCGGCGAGGACGACCTCCCCCACTCACCAAGCCTGCGGCGAGGTGGCGGCGCGCGGCGAGGAGGTCGACGACGACGGCGGCGCAGAGGGACCGGGGGCAGGCCACGGATTGCGATTGATTTCGGCGGCTGGTGGCTCGGCGAGCGGCGTGGTCGGCGGCGGCTTGGTCACGCGGTGGCTGCTGGCGGTACTGGGTCGGGATCGGCATCGCGTGGTCGTGCGGTGGACCACCGCAGACGATCTCACCATCAAGGACGACCCTGCTCGCCATCAAGGACGACGACCTCTCGAATCTCTATGAATGCCGTGACGCCGCTCTCCACGACCATTTCCGTCAAGCCGTTTCGTGGTCGCTGCCGCTAGCCTGGCACCCACCTCCCAGTTTTTGGTTAGTGTCGATGCCTGGAGTTGTAAAGGAAGAGGTTCTCCAACGTTTATTAGTCTGCTGCCTGTTTGGATTAAGGTTTTGGCACCACGACCTTGTGTCACAAGATGAGACCAGAAGTATTTAGTGATAGATGAGGTTCAGAATTTCTGTAAAATGATAGGCTTGATAGTTCGGTTCATTCCTCAAGTTGCTGCACCGTTTTAGCTCATGCAGAATCCCTCTTTAAGGAAACATATTGTCGGTGCAGGGATCGTTTGAGTTTGGCATTAGCAACATAAATCCAACAGCTACGTTACCATTTGGAAGTTCATCGAGTGTATTTATGCCTCCAATTCTACGAAATATACAAACATGTTATTTCAAGTTCAGCAAAGCTCTGCTGCTTCCTCTAGTCCTCGACAATTGGTTTGCGTTTCATCCATATATCCCTTCACGCGCCGCTCCTGGACCGAGCCGCGACAAGTAGAATTTGTCGACTGATCCGTTCCTTCCTTCGACCGCAGCCAAACGACGACAAGGCCCGTCCAAGAGAGGATCGGCCAATCGGCGGATGCAATCCCAGCCGCGGCTGCTTGTACAGCGCCGCTGCGCCGTCGCCGGGCGTCTGGGCCGCGACACCGCGGTGAGCGCATGGAGGTCTTCGATCGCGCGAGCGATCGTACGAACCGTTCTGAGCGAAAATTGCGGATTGGCGATCTGGCCGCGGTGACGTCTGGCGACTGCGCTGCGCCGGCGGCCAACGGCGCCATGGCTTCCAGGCGGCGCCTCACGCTAGCGCCCGGGGCCCTCTCGCCGGCCATCTCGCCGGCAACTGTGATCTCGCCGGGTTCTCCGGCCACGGGATCATGGATGCATCAAGATCATTGGAGCAGGTTGGGAGCTGAAGGGAGGCGGCGTTTGTCCCTCGCTGCGTCGGCGTCGGGATCTCGATTCGAGACCCTAGCGGCTGAGCCGGACTCAGATGGATCGGGGGAGGAAGATGCGCATGTCGCGGTGTTCGTGGCCGAAGACGTCCTTGATGACGGCTGGCTGGTCTCACGTGATGACGTTCATCGGCAACCCAAGTCCGACGAGCAAATTCAGCAGGAGTTCTGGGAGGACGTCGGATTTCCAACGCCGGCATCCCGTGTTTGGGAGCGTTCCTCACCGACTAATTCCGACGATCACCAAGGTACGTGTTTGTCTCCTGTGTGTAGGTCGGAAGCGGACGCTGTGGATGAAGAGGATGGAGGATCGCGGAAGCCGTCTACTGACCGCGCCGCCGGAGGTGGGAGTGGAGGGTCGCCTCATGCGCGCCCTTTGCGGCTACCCCGGGTGCGGATGGGGTGGCGAGGTCCTATACCACGCCCTCGGATCACGCCGCCGCCGTGCTTGGGGGACTTCTTCCCGGAATTCGGTGCGGCCACGGCGGCGCCGGAAGGGAGTTCGTCGCCGGCGGGATCGGTGGTTCGTGATTCAGAGCGGATCAAGCCGCGGAAGACGGATCAGGAGGCGGGGCTGAAATTTGAACCTCCTCAGTCGCCGACATGTGGGGCCCAGTGGCAGGCGAACGCCAGCCGTCGATCTCCCTGGGCTCATCTGGGATGTTGGTACGAGGGGTTATGGTCTGATGCTCGGGCGGCTAGAGTTGCGGCCGCGCCGCGTCCGATGGCCACGACCCCGGGGCATGGCGGTCCTCCAACATGTGCGCCCGCACCGGCGGCCGTGACTCGAACTGCGGAAGCTCCGCGGTCTCCCTCGTACGCCGAGGTCGCGGCTGCGGCGCCTCGGATGGTTGCACAGGCGGGGCGTGGGGGGCCTCCGCGAAGGGTACCAGAGGCTTCGACAGGGCCTCAAGGTCGAGGCGTGGGTGGCTTCTTCGGCAGCTCGGCGGGACCTCCGACGTTCGCGCCGAGGCAGCAGCCGACGACGGTTCTCTCACTGCCGCGTGAGCCCAGGGTGCATACCGATCAGAACCATGGATCACCTTGGGCACATCTCAGCCATTGGTACGCTGGCTTGTGGAGAGAGGATCGTGGCGCTAGGGCGGTTTCTCCCTCGCGTACGAACGGGAACAGCCACCGTCGCGCGCCTCCGCCTCAGATCACCGCCCCCATCGCCGTACCTGTCGCGACGAGTCCGTGCTCCACTCCGCCTCCGGCCGCTGCGACTCGAACTGTGGAAGCTCCGCGGTCCCCCTCGTACGATCCTAATCCGGTTTCGAGAGGGGACAGGTGCAAGGGACACAGATGGCGCAGTTA
Source organism: Poa pratensis (assembly GCA_947311845.1). Classification (NCBI taxonomy): domain Eukaryota; kingdom Viridiplantae; phylum Streptophyta; class Magnoliopsida; order Poales; family Poaceae; genus Poa; species Poa pratensis. Next base: position 525,482 of record CAMZMU010000109.1, on the reverse strand, counting down.
CTGAGGGGCGTCGCGGTGACACCTTTTAACCCAAATCCTCAAACTCCTAGAGCCAAGCTACTGGTACGGCAATGGAGGGAGGCTTCTGGTAATTCGGTGGTTGCTGTGGATCGGTCCGATGTTTCTCGGGCATGCAGAGGTGGGCTGCTGGGGGAGGACTCTACTTCATCCTTGTCCTCACCCATCGTCGCGACGACATCTCCTTCGTCGACGGCACCTTGCACAGTGGTCGAGAGGGCTGCTACATCGCCTTCGCCCTCTCCCATTGTGCCCACGCCAGCGGGGGGACGTTCGCTTCCTATGGTGACACCTAGGCGTAGCGCACGTCACCTCGCTGGGAAGGATGGAGCATCAGCGACGGATGAGGACTCGTTGGCGAAGGCGATACGTCGCAAAGCCGAGTCGTTTTCCACTCCTGCTGCTGGTACGTCACTCACTTCGAAGTCATTTGTGTCCTTTCCTACGTCTACTTTAGCTGCTAAGTTGTCAGCGGTAGGCGTCAGTTTAGGGAGAAGTGATAACGAGGTGGTGCTTTCGGCTAACGTTCTGAAACATGTAGAGTATGATCGCCGTAGGGTGTCTCCTAGTGTTTCGAGTTGGCCGGTATCCTCTTCTGTAGATGATGATGATGCGCATGCCACAATAGATGGACAGCTTCTATCACATCTTGTAGGAGAGGTAACCGAGGTGGATATGGACGAGGCTGAGCTGGGATCTTTTGATGATCTGTATGCTACCGGCCGGAGATCCAAATCCGCCAAAAATAAAAAGAACAAAGCTTCGCGTAAAAGCGCGAAAAAGTCAAAATCCCCAACTGTTTCCCGATGAATGGCATTTTCGAAAATAGCAGAGGTCTAGGCGACTTGGCTAAACATTTGAATATTGCGCATCATGTGAGAGATTATAAGTTGGATTTTTTGGCTATATCTGAGACGGGTAGACGGGATTTTCCAAGCACTCTACTAGACCGACTTTCAGGCGGTGTGGAGTTTGATTGGCATTCCTGTCCCCCTAGAGGCAGATCGGGTGGCATGCTACTTGGCATCAAAACGGAAACCATGGAGTTGTTGGGTCATTCGGATGGTGAATTTCACATTAAATTTCAAATCCGAAACAAGTCCGACAACTTTACATGGAGCCTAGTTGCTGTGTACGGTGCTGCCCAAGAAGAATATAAGGCTGCTTTTCTTAGAGAGTTGGTTAATCTAGCTAAAGATGACCCAAATCCTATTATTATAGGAGGGGATTTTAATATGCTGAGGTACCGACACGAGAAAAGTAGGGGTAGATTTGATACTCATTGGCCTACTTTGTTCAACGCTGTTATCGATAGCTTGTCCTTAAGAGAGGTTCATATGACGGGGAGACAATTCACTTGGGCTAATAGTCTCCCCGAGCCGACGTACGAGAAGCTGGATCGGGTTCTGATGGACTCCCGCTGGGAGGATAAATATCCATTAGTAACGGTTCGTGCGCTTGAACGTATAGAGGCTTTTCGGATCATGCCCCCATACTCCTATCTACTGGAACGTTGACATCGCCCGGGAAGCACCAATTCAAATTCGAATTAGGTTGGCTGTTACGGGATGGTTTCGATGATTTGGTCAAAAGGATATGGTCTCAACCGGTTGTGGGTGATAGCGCTATCCAGCGGTGGAATAATAAGATGCGCAATTTGCGTAAATTCCTTCGTGGGTGGGCAAGACACACAACTGGTATGCTTAAAAAAGAAAAGGAGCGCCTGTGTTCCATTATTGATGAGCTTGATCAACTAGCAGAAGTACGCCCCTTATCAGCTAATGAGAGTGACCTAAAACGGCACTCGAATGAGCAGGTGGGTCGTATGTTGCGGGAAGAAGAGCTCAAATGGTACCAAAGATCTAAAGCTCAATTCATTCTACAAGGGGACTCGAATACAAAGTACTTTCATAATGTTGCTAATGGCAGACATAGAAAGAAATGTATTCACTCTCTCTACAGGATGAGGGCTTGATCGAAGGACAGGATCAGCTCAAGGAATATATCACAAACTACTATAAAGGTTTGTTTGGGGCTCCCGAGGAAGGGAACTTTACTCTAGATGAGTCCCGAACAGATGATATTACCCAAGTTACTCCTGAGGAAAACAACTTTCTTACTGCACCTTTCTCTATGGAGGAGGTAAGTAAGGCGGTTTTTCAAATGGAGCATAATAAGGCACCAGGACCAGATGGTTTTCCGGCTGAGTTTTACCAGCATTTTTGGGAAACCATCAAGTCTGATTTGCTTGAGTTATTTGGCTGCTTACATGCCGGACAACTTGAGCTATTTCGCCTTAATTTTGGGGAGATCGTTTTGTTGCCTAAGATTCAGAATGCCGAAAGGATACAACAGTATCGGCCAATATGCCTTCTGAATGTTAGCTTCAAAATCTTTACAAAAGTAGCGACCATCAGGTTAAATTCAGTGGCAGATCATGTGGTAAAACCTACCCAAACAGCTTTTATGCAAGGGAGGAATATCCTAGACGGTGTTGTGGTTTTACACGAGACCGTACATGAGATGCACACGAAAAAACTTGATGGGGTGATATTTAAAATCGACTTTGAAAAAGCGTATGATAAAGTCAAATGGCCGTTCTTGCTACAGACTCTGAGAATGAAAGGGTTCTCAGAGGAGTGGTGTGCTTGGATCCTTAATTTTGTTTCTGGAGGTAGCGTGGCGATAAAAGTCAATGATGACGTTGGTCGCTACTTCCAAACAAAAAAAGGATTAAGGCAAGGTGATCCTCTATCGCCTATACTATTTAATATAGTGGCGGATATGTTGACGATCATGATTGAACGAGCTAAGACGGATGGCCAAATTGAAGGAGTAGTTCCACATCTTGTTGATGGGGGTTTATCTATTCTTCAATATGCAGACGATACAATCCTCTTTATGGAACATGACCTAGATAAAGCCGCGAATCTGAAATTGATACTCTCAGCATTCGAGCAATTATCGGGATTGAAAATTAATTTCCATAAGAGTGAATTGTTTTGCTTCGGTGAGGCTCAAGAAGCAGCTGCTCAATATGCCGATATTTTTGGCTGCGAGCAGGGTCAATTTCCAATTATGTACCTTGGAATACCAATACATTTTCGGAAACTGACTAATGCGGAATGGAGACACGTCGAAGAACGTCTACAAGCTAGGCTATCTAGTTGGAAAGGAAAATTGCTATCTCTTGGTGGAAGATTGGTTCTCATTAATTCGGTACTAACAAACATGGTACTGTATATGATTTCCTTCTTCCAAATACCTAGAGGAATCTTGCATAAATTGGATTATTACCGATCAAGATTCTTTTGGCAAGGAGATGGTGAGAAGAAGAAGTACAGACTGGCTAAATGGAATGTTGTTTGTCGCCCTAAAGATCAGGGAGGGCTTGGTATTCATGACCTTGATGTCAAGAACTCAGCCCTCCTAGGTAAATGGCTTTTTAAGCTGCTTACTGAAGATGGGATATGGCAAACACTCCTTAAGAGAAAATACATTGGCACAAAGGCGGTATCACAGGTATATTGGAAACCTGGTGATTCCCACTTTTGGGCTGGACTGATGGCGACAAAGAAACATTTCTTTCGCTTCGGGGTATTTAATATTAAGGATGGCTCGGAGATTAGATTCTGGGAGGACAAATGGTTAGACAACACCACCCTCCGGGATCGATATCCAGCCCTATACAATATTGTTCGTCATAAGGGAGATACCATTGCCACTGTAATGCAATGCTCTCCTCCGAATGTGACGTTCAGGCGAGACTTGTTTGGACCGAGACTAGCGTCTTGGAACTCCCTGGTGGCACGGTTGAGTTCAGTTCAACTCACACAGGGGCCCGATGAGTTTCGTTGGAATCTATGTGCGAATGGTAAATTCTCTGTGGATTCCATGTATAGGGCGTTAGTACATTCCGATGTGCCAGTTGATGATAATAAAAAAATATGGCAAATGAAGATACCACTTAAGATTAAAGTTTTTACGTGGTATCTTCGTAGAGGTGTCATTCTAACAAAGGATAACCTTGTTAAACGAAATTGGCATGGAAGTACGAAGTGTATGTTTTGTCCACATGATGAGACAATAAAACACTTGTTCTTCGAGTGTAGTTTCGCTCGTTCTATATGGTCAGCCATCCAAATAGCGTCTAACTTATATCCACCCAAGTCTGTTGCCAATGTTTTTGGCAACTGGCTACATGGGATAGATAAAAAGTTTAGAACGGTTATTAGGGTGGGAGCGATTGCTGTTATATGGTCGCTTTGGCTTAGTAGAAATGACAAGGTTTTCAATGATAAAGATGTTTCTCATATGCAGGTACTCTACCGTTGCACAAATATTCTCCGTATGTGGTCCACCTTACAACGTGTGGGACATCGAGACCTCTTTACGGAGGCGTGTGCACGTCTGGAAGAGGTGGCGAGGGACATTTTTTCACAACATGGGTGGCCGCTTGATCGCCGGATTGGACCTCCATAGGCCGTCGAGATTGTCCATGACATAGGCGTTTTACATTATTCTTGCTGATTGTAATTCGTCTATTGCTGCACAACTTTTTTTCTTTCTCCGTTGGATTGCGGCTGTGTGCATTTTTAATGCAGAGGCCGGGTGTAATACTTAAACTTTTGAGTAATAAAGCCCTTTACCTAAAAAAAGTCCTCGACAATTAACTTTGATTGATTTGGAGGACTCAAGGATACGATAGATCAGAGTTAGACATGAATTGTGTAAACTATAAGATTTTGGATGCAGTCCTCTTTTTTTTTGTATGGTAGTTGATCAGAGAGGAGACCATCCATCTATTTGTTTTTCATTTTCTCGACATTGACTTTCATGTAACGCCTTATTTGTACACTTGCTATACTGCTGGGAGTTGAAGAGGATGTTCTCTCAGTACCCTGAACACTTGCTATACTGATTTCAGTTTCTTTATGACACTAGTGTACTAACCGGTGATGTACGTACTTCATAACTTTCTGTTTCATCTGTTAGTACAGTTTCACATGCAATTTTCAGCTTTAGGATCTGGAAGTAGAAAGTAAATGAATTTATGTTTTAGAATCTCGATTCTCTCCATGGTATTTGAACTGATTACAAAATTATATGCAATTCCAGTTTTCCATGTATATGCCCACTGTGAATATGCCCTTCCTTTCAATGACAGTTCGACAGAACAAAACAAGACATCATAATGATTTTTTCATCAAACCAGTTTATTATTCATCATCACATCATACAATATCTCACATTGTTAAGCATATAAAGCTACCAGCATAGATTAGCTCCCAGAATATCTCAGTCCGGTACCATCCAATCCTGTACACAACACATTCTTTTCCCTTGCATGAGACAAAGGAGACAGAGTAATGCACAAAGTTAAAAAAAAAATTCTAGCAGAGTTCCTGCAATTTACAATTGAGGTCAACCTTTCCTGGAGGTCAGCATTTCCTGGAATGTGTCGTTGAACTTGCTGAAATTTTATTCTCAGAACAGCCATTCTCTGGCATTTACAATGGAGGTCAGCATTTCCTGTAAGGTAATGCGTTTGAGTTCAGAATGTTGCCAGCCTTGTTTATAATCAAACTGTGGCACACAACTTCTACCCTCACAAGAAGTCCTATAAGCCAGAATTGTTTCTACATTCACTAACTGTACTACAGACTGTATTACATTCCATTGTCCCCAAGACTATCCACTCAAATTTGTATGCTCCTGCAGAAAATAATCTGTCAGCAATCCTTTAGCAATCTAGCAGCAATCCTCTCGCCTTTCATCTCCCTACAGGCTGCATTAGCTCATCCATCCGTACAGCCTTTGCATTCGCACGAATTGAAATTAAAATTGAAAGAGACCTGCATTAAGAGAAGACAAGATTATTTAGCAAGACGCCACACTGGAAGTGGTACTTCTGAAAATTGGAGTTCTAAGACAAACTTTGATGAGCTCCATGTCCGCCAGAGAGGGGAAGTCGCCGCGCTGCTTCTGACGAGGGCGAGCTCGGCGCGCCGCCGACCACGACCAATAGCTCGCCGCTCTGTTGGAGGTCGCCGACCAGCTACAGAACAGGGGAAGCTCGCCGAGAAGCCGACGAGGCCTAGGTCGGCGTTCCGCCGCCAACGAGGGGTAGGTCTCCGCGTCGCCGCCGGCGAGGGCTAGGTCGCCGCGCTCGTCTCCTTACTCATCAGTGGGTAACGTTCCGTTATTTCGTCCGTAGGTATAGCATTATTACTGTTAAAATAACTAAAATAAAAGAGATAAACGCACCATTGGTCACTGAACTTTAATTAGATGAGCACATTGGTCACTGAACTCTCAACTTGTTACAAACTGGTCACTGAACTCTCACAAGATGAGCACATTGGTCACTGAACTCTCAACTTGTTACAAACTGGTCACTGATGATACGGATTACTCCGAAGATCCCTTGAATTTTGCCCGATCTTTCACCGCAAGAACCACCGGATAACTATTCTCCCAACCACGTGGCAATCCACGCAACCTGAAGAATCTGGATAGATTTAGGCGAGCAACATGATGATGAACACCACGCCTCAAGCCAAGCACGAACACCCTTGGCAGATCCAAGAACCTTCACGCACGCACGATAACTCTTGACAATTCAAGAACACTCATGCCTTTATTTCAAAGATAACCGACGAAAGTTGCTCACTGTGCCGATACCGCCGGAGATTGCTGGCCTTACGAGCGCCGTCCAGATCGAGCTGTACAACAACTCGCTCTCCGGCCCAATCCCGAAGGGATTCGGCAAGCTCGCGGGCGCCTACGCTGGTGCGGTTGTCCAACGCGGCGTCGGGCGGCATGTCACATCGGACAAAATTAGCTCCGCTGGACAAAGTGTGACCAATATACTCATCTTGTGAGAGTTCAGTGACCAGTTTGTAACAAGTTGAGAGTTCAGTGACCAATGTGCTCATCTTGTGAGAGTTCAGTGACCAGTTTGTAACAAGTTGAGAGTTCAGTGACCAATGTGCTCATCTAATTAAAGTTCAGTGACCAATGGTGCGTTTATCTCAAAATAAAAATATGTTCCCACATAATTTCGGTCTAGGTCCCGCATAGTTTCGGTACCGGTCCCACACAATTTTTGGTACCGCGGTACCGTTCAGTACCGTTAGTCTGGTACCGTCTATTTTAACACCATTAGATCGCGGTGGATAAACGATTCTTAAAAATGTCAACCACCGTAAAACTTGTATTACCTTATACCTTTTATATTCACGGTTAAAAAAAACTTTTAATAAGAATGGTAAAAGTAACCAACGGAATGCCAGGCTCAGTGGTTTGTCAAGTCATGGTCATCTATTAGATAAGTATGATCTGCCACTCTAAAAGTCAATCGTCAAATAGATTGCCTTAAGTTTGGTTTTGTAATGCTGCTTTTGTTTCTTAGATTATTATTGCACAAAGGTGGCCAAATCTTGACGAAAGTTAGTTCCAATACAAGCAGGCCACAAAGGAAGAAGTCAAGGTATCAGCCAATCACTACAGGGTTATCTTTTTTCTTTATATAGTCACTCTAAATCATTTATCTTAACAAAGTAAATTATAAACAGGTCAGGATGGTCTTTTATAAAGGAGATTAAAAAAATTGTATAGTCAGTCTAAATCATATGTACTGCTAGTGTTCATAACGGCTTCACTTTCAGCTGGTGAAATGTCCAGGCTGAGGCTGGAACTGCATGAGAGTGAAACATCCATTTACTTGTTCGCACATGTGACACAGTAATGAAAAGCTGGTAAACAATCTATTACTGTGAGAATATGCATCCTACTGAAGGTTGAACCATATCAGAACTAACATATTTATTATTTTACCTCATCTACTTAGTATAGACTAGAGTATCAGTCTACAACTGCATGAATAATTTCGACACTATCATTTGGCCACAGCGGAGGTCAGGTGGTCTTAACCAAAATCCCGAGTGAACACTAATTTTCATCATTTACATACTGAGTATGCTTCTATTAAATTGGCCCCATCTATGTTTATGTATTTAGTTTAACTCGTACATGCTAGTCATGAAATATATTGCTTAGCTGCTGGGTAGTTTTGGAGGGTGCCACATACAAATCTGCCATTTAACACTATGACTTATCCATGCTAGTACTGAAAGTATTTGAATATTTTGTTTTATAGATTCGTTTAGATCCAGTCATGGTTATTTCTTATGCAAAATTCGTTTTCTATTTCCATCAGTGTGTAACCAGTGGTGGTGCTAGCGGTGCTGCTGCTGGAGATGGGTGGTGGCCCTCCGGGGCCCGAGGCTTGAAGACTTCCCGTCCGCCGGGGGACTGCTTCCGTTCCAGAGTTTCCAGGAAGCAGCGGCGGCGGCGCGTCTTCGCCACGGCCTCTTCGACGGCGACTTCGACGCAGGAGGACTTGAGTGTTTTTTTAATCTTTCTGAAGGTCTTTTCTGTCTACTTGCTGTAACCACTGGATGTACCTCGCAAAAAAAAAACCACTATGACTTGTGGCCGTGTGGGTCTCCTGAGCTATTTCAAGTGCACGTGATAGCAAAAATGTCTTACATGCTGACTTGGTAGAGTTCACTATACCATTTACTATCTTTTGCAACTTTGATACTGAAAACATTTTCTTCTATTTGCAGGTCTCATACATCAAAAAGACTTGCTATTTTGGATAGTAACTTTGAACATGTGAGGAAAATATTAGAATAGATTTAGAGACAGGACCACGTACAGTGTCATGTTTTGATGTAAGATTGTAAACCGCCTACTATGTATATGTATGACTAGGTAGAATATCATACTCTGATGCCAGATTGTAACTTTCCACTCTTTTAGATAACTTTCATGTATGAGATGGAAAAGCCAATATAAATATTGAATTCTTTATCACACAATGCATTCATTTTCTACAATCTGTGTGATGTGGTATGTCATGTATGAATTAAGTTCTCTCGTGTAGTAAAAAAATTCTACCATCTTCCAGAACGGTCAAACCAATCCAAAAATATTGTTTTTTTAAAATATGATTTTCAATACTTGTAGGATCTCTCTACCAACGCATACAACTATTGGTTGAAAACCGTAGCGATTTAGCAACGCTTATCTCATTGGTTACCAACGCACGTATATCCGTTGTATTGTATTCTTGCAACACCAGATAAGGCAACACATGCTTATCTGTTGGTAAAGGCACTAGCAACGCCTATATAGGAGCCTAGATACACATAGGTTCATTGCTGGCACTAGCAACGCCATGGCAACTCACAAGGGTGACCGTGAGCTGGAAATTTTCTCGGAACTGATAAATGAGGCCGCCCTAACTTGGAACCGACAACTGATTGACCAACATTTTATTCCTGATGACGCCCTTATTATACTGAACATTCCCCGAAGGGCGAATTATTGAGAATTTTCTGGCGTGGTACTTTGATAGCAGGGGCCTCGGTCAAATCAGCCTAACACTGCATGTTGACATGCAGAAACAGAGCTAGAAGACAAGAAGGGCAAGGATCCGAGGATGTCCCAAAGGTACACCATTTCATGTGGCGCCTAGCACACAATAGTGTTGTGATGGCATTCCTGGCCAATAAATATGTATATAGTATCTCCATGTTGCTTCTGGCATTTTATTCATATGCACATCTACTATATATATGTCTAATTTCTCCCATGTTATCAGTTTTGCTAGTGCACTTGTGATGTTTTCCAGGATTAAACTTATTTGAGAATTGCTTAGTAGTTCAATAGTCTCAAAGATGTTATCTCAAAGAGCAGTATCAAATTTAGGATTGCCCCTAAATTTTTTTTATTCCCATGAACTCAAGAAGAGTCGGAAAATAAACATCTTGCAAATCATCAAATCATGTAATAATATCACAGATATGTTCATGAACTCTCTACCAACTACAACATTATAGAAATATGATGGAATTTGTATGCCACGTCTCCGTGATTTGCAAGGGACAGGGGGAGAATCTTCCTGAATTATAACTTGTCTGAAGTATCATTTAGACTCCTTTTTCTCTTTACGAGATTACTTTAGAGGTTCTCATCAAGGTATTTAACGAGGTAATATCAACATAAAACTACATGTCATACTATCTGTTTTTTCCACCCTTTTTTTAGGAAAGTATACACGACATATTCATTGTGATCTAAACTATGGATTTCATTCATATTGAGTTAAAAGAGACAACAACCATTATGGTGTACCATTTTCTACTTATTTTTCCACTTAGTTTGAAAGAGTTGTAACAGCATATCCTACACAACTCTTCACTTTTTTCACAAGGTTTCTGGAGAAGACTATATCAAGATGATGATCAATCGCATGTTCAGTCGGTAATTAGGAGAATTGTTAAAACTAATTAACCCAACGGTCAGTTTGGGGAAGCCCCGCATTCCCGCGTGCGTCTGGTTGCCATTTTGAGCCTCCCCGTCTACGGGTTAACCAATGGGCGCATCTCTCGGATGCCTCCCTTCCCGTTGTATATATACATGAACATCATCAATAAATATTTTACAGTTGAATGATCTGTCTGCTTCTTGTCTGTCTCTCGATTACTTCTAACAGTCGTGGCCTTCCTGGCCAACAAATATGTATATTCATGCACATCTACTATATATTATCTAATTTCTCCCATGTTATTAGTTTCGCTAGTGCACTTGTGATGTTTTCCTGGATTGAACTTATTCGAGAATTTCTTAGTAGTCCATAATCTCCATGACAGCTACGTAATCATATCACTCGGAAGGAAGCATTATATACAGAAGAAGAAGAAGAAGAAAAATATCAACTATATACATATGTACCTGGATTCTCGTAAGGAACAATAAACAGAACGGTTGTAAAACTGCAGTGTGTTGGTCTTGGAAAGCAATTTGGTCCAAAATGAAGAGACGACTGCCATACATATACATAATCTGGAAAACTCTGCCTACAAGGGTGGCAACACTCATAGGCCCCCACCCCCCTAATGTAAAGAAACTGTGTAACACGAACAACATTCTATCGCACTGATAACACTCCCTTGTCCTTTCGGAGCTGTTTTGAGTAAGCCGCGGCCTTTGTGTCTCGGGCAGTCTGCTTCCTCCGCCTTGATTGCCCAAGAGCTGTCGGATCAAACAACGGCCCCGACCAAGTTTGTGAAGTCCCCTTCTCGATGGGGACTACAGTACTAAAAGAAGCATCCTGGTGCTCATATGTAGGCTCCATATGGCGACATGATCCTAAGGGATTACCCATAGCTCCATCCTGATGCGGGGGAGGAAACTTCTCACTTTTGCTCTTGGCATTTGCATGGGTTATCAACCGTCGCCTCTGCTGTTATGGAATAATAATAAATACTGAGCATCATTCACATCATGCAATGTGTCAATTACTAAAAAGAAATGATGAATACTATCACAGCTTTTAAACAAAGATAGATAATGTAATAGGAACATCTGCAATGCCAATCATATGCAACTTATACTTACATCTAGATTTGTTTGAAGCTCTGCGTTAGCCTCTGGTGCTGGCCCTGCCCTGTGAGATCGATCCCGGGTTCTAGTCCGTTTTGCCAACTCTCCTTTGGCCTTTGCAGCAGCTCTTAGCCTGAATAATAACAATAATCACAAGGATGATGATAGTACGCAAGATAGAAACATACATCATGAATGGTCCAGTAAAATCAAGTAGACAAATTAATTGATAATTATATATAGCCCTATTTCATGCCACCTTTGTGTACGCACAAATATTCCCATGCGTTGCAAAATCATTCCAGGCGACAAGGTTAGTTCCCAACAGTAAACACTGACCACAAACTGGAAACAGTAGGAAAGTAGCTGCTTTGGGCAGTTTGCAACCAAACACAGAATAATGTGAGTGAGAAATGACCCCTCCATCTTTTCCAAGGGATGGGAGAATATCGTTATCTAAAGGTTTGTGAATAGCGAATGTTATTGACCCCAGATCACTCGATAACTCCCTCTAACTAGCACAACTTCTCATTCATGCAGCCCATTAAGTGGATAAGATGAAACAACGTAGGTGGTTGTAACTAACTGGCTTGTACAAACTGTCAAGTTTACAAACATGGGTAACATGGCGCAATATAGTATCATGCCACAATGCCACATGCATGTGAACACACACTTTCCTATTTCATTATGAAATTAGTCATACACAACGAAGGACAATTTCAGCACAAAAAGATGCTGGATAAATAAACAATGCACCAGAAAATGATCAAAACAATCGCATGCAAGTCCAGTAAAAAAAAGGACAGGATAAATGAACACACCTTCTAGCCTCTTCATCTCTCAACTTAGCATCCATCTCCTTGCTTGGTGGATATGTTGGCAAGCTTGATGGATCACATGCATAAGGCTCAGACGCAAAGAACTACAAAGCTCTCAGTATTAGAAATCGGTACATAAAATAACCTTATTCTTGTCAAATGCAAAACTAAAAAAGAAAAAACATGTGAGAGCATACCACGGATAGAGCAGATATTGTTGATGAAATAATAGTTTACAAGACAAGCAGCACAAACATAAAAGTTTTGGTTGAGATGAGAACACGATACTGAAGCTAACTTGCTTTGTCATGGACAGTAATATTACCATACTTTTTAGCTTCAGTATGTTGCAAAGAAAACACGCCATGTTTGCTTCAAATAACTATTACTTCTGTTCAGAAATAGACGACGACCTAGAATGCTTGCAGTCAAGCTTTTAACTTTGAATACTGATATATAATGAGTTATTTGGATTTCTCAAGCAAAATCCCATCACTAGATTTTCCACTAAAAATACGTTAATAATATTACAAATTTATTTGTACTAACATATTCATCTGAATAATAATGGCCAGAGCTGTGCGCTGGCTGCTGGAGACCAGGCCAAAAATCCTAGAATGACATGAGGGAGGACAACTACACATTAGCATAACTGTAAGATAATACCATTGCTACAAATTTCTAAGGGGTTATTAATACCTGGGCATCTTTTTATGAGCTGAAATTGTATTACTGAACTCTATTACAACTTCATCTTGGTCTGCCAGATCCTAATTTTCCAAAATTAAGTCCCTTAATTATACAAGCAAGTGGGCCAGACCATAGATGTGAATGAAAAAGATAATTGCATTTCTTAAACAGATCTGGGAACCAAAAGAGAAAATTGAGAACCTTGAGTGGCTTTTTGGCCTAATAAAAATCATGGTCCTCAATTAGACCCAGATTGAAGCTATAGGGTTGTAATTATACTCCCCTAAATCTCGAATCATCAACTATTCTTTGATAGCAATGTTTGTTGATCCTACATGTATTGGCATATCTCAAGTAGGATTTTATAACAAAAAATATTCAAAAACAAAATCACTATAATCAACATCAGTATACTAAAAGTGGGTCACATAGTTAAACCAGCAGTTAAGAATCTAGATCAAGTCCCAGAAAAGACAACGTAACATGGTTTTTATAGTACAAAGATAGATAGTCATTTTAAAAAGATTTTAAATGCTTTGATGATGACACGCTATATTCTTGATAACATCTCCTCTTCTTTTTTCGAATGAAACAAGACAACATTGTGGATAACGCAACTTAAGCTGTGGAGATTGAAGGCATTGTGTGCAATGGGGGTGGCATGGACGGTAGAGGAAGAGGATATGGTTTGGTCTAGGCTAACCTCCCTTTTTCTTGGGTTGTCGATAAAGCATTAGACAACAAGGTGTTCACAAAGATTTATAGAAGAGGCCCTATCATGTAAAGTCTAAATTGAATCAACATGATGATTCTAACCCAAAGCAACTAACATGAAGTGAGAAATACGAAATAAATAAATACAGAGGATTCCTAAAACACGAGAATAGGAAAACGAGGGATTGGGATGTTATGCACTCTTGAAATCCTATAGGGTCAGAAATTACAGGAATTAGCATCAAATAGTGTTTGACACACCACAGAAAAAACAAAAAAATTGTCGCAAGAGGTTTGAGTGCATAAAGAACTTCCTCCAAAATAGATTGCAAAGTAATCCCTAAGAAAGACCTACGCAGGAAAAACTCAGAATCAAAATCCTTCAAACATGCTATGAAATTCCTTTGATCCAAAGAAGCCCTTATCCACCTTTTAGTGGTCGTGATAGTGCCAACCCGACATGACTCTTCACTTTTGTTGTGGACTCCTTTTACGATTGGAGATATGAGAGATGTCGCAAGGAAATCAGAAGCAGAAGCTAGACCCAAATTCCAAACTTCCAGCTAGTGGTAGTCCTTCTGCAAGTCTGGGCGGTGAAGGCACAGATGCTTCAGAAAGTCCAAGCGGAGCAGGTGTAGATGTAGCAAGAGATTTCGAGAAACCAAAACTGAGCCAAAGTAGGAAGCCCAGTCTAGCCGGCGGATGCGCCAAGACTTAAGGAAGTAAGTGTTCATATTGGATACGACTTGATTACATCGGAAATAATTGATGTTCGCGAGTTACAGCCGTGCTTCTGCAAGTCCAGGCAGAGAAGGCACAGATGCTTCAGAGAGTCCAGGCGGAGCAGGTGCAGATGCAGCAAGTGTTTGGAGACCCAAATCTGAGCCAAAGTATGAAGCCCAGTCTAGCAGCCGGATGCACCGGGACTTTAGGAGTAAGTGTTCCTATTGGATACAACTTGATTAGATCGGAACAAATTGATGTCCGCGAGTTACAGTCAGACTACAAGTCAACTATTAAAACAAGCAGCTGCTTGTGTAATTTTTCAATCAATAGAAAACCGTCTTTCCCAAATGAATGCTAGTTAGAGTTTTGTCGCCCTTAGCACAACAAGTCTAGTATGACTTATTGTGTTCCCCTATACGATAAAAGCCTGTTACCCATAACCTCCTTTGCCCCTCTCTCAAGTTACACAGAAAACAAGCCATAACAGCTCCAATTAAGTTTTCCCAGTAGAATGATAAGGAAAATATATGAACATACTTCACTTTGCAATGCAGCTGTGGCAGTTTGACGCTCAGACGGATCAATTGCAAGCAGAGTTTCAACCAATGGCAAAGAAGATGGAGGGAAATCTTTAAATGTCTCTCTGATGCAACGTTTATAGGGCTGCTGAGGTTTAAATATTGTAGCATGTGGCAGTTTTGACTTCTTCCAATACTCCTCCGAGGGGGAACCACAAAGCTTGAAAATCTTGTGCAACTGTTCTACCTGATTTAGAAATATAGTTAGGAACCAATAGACATGGCAAGGCGAGACATAACAAATAAACACACAGATGATTCAGTCTAGATTCCAGTTGAATTACTGTCAGGATATTACAGATGCTTTGTTCATCTCAAAGTCCATGTTTGGGGTAGTTTGAACATTCTGATCATGTTATGATCAAATGGATATACGGAAATAACCAAAATACATGGTGCCCAATCACTCATCAACATTATCAAGTAGTCCGTCCAAAATCTAAAAAAAAAAAGTAGTCCGTCCAAGTTCGTCCTCGACACCACCAAGCATGCCTCGCCTGGCGACGTCGACACCAAGCCTGCAGAAGACTACGCCATCATCCACTGCACACGGAGATGCAGGCCGAGGCCACGGTGCTCCTAACGCGGCGTTTGCGTGGTTCAGCCGGCGCGCGGCGCCCCTGCAGCCATGATCAAGGCTCTGACCGAGGAGTTCCCCAAGGCGCAAGAACATCACCGTGACCGAGCACTTCCCCGAGCCCTTCCTGGTTGGCTTCACCCACCCCCACCCGCACCACCGCGCCCTCGCAGTCACCTGCCATGACTTCCTCCATGGCGACCTGCGGGTGCCCATCAGACCGTGGCGGCTCGAGGACCACGCCGAGCAGGTCCACTTGCTCTGCCATGTGCGCATTTGCATCGAGGGCATTCCGCTCTATGCGTGGAACGATTTTGTGGTGCAGCAGGTCATCGGGCGCACGTGTTTGCTGGACTACATCGAGGAGCAGTCGAAAAGGAAAGAAGCGACCAAGACACTCTGCCGTTGGGCCTGGACGGCAAATCCGTCCGTGGTGCCGCACTGGCGTGCCTGTCATCCCCGAGTGCGGCCGCCGCGGCCTCCAGCGAAGAAGCATCGTCCACCTTGACCTGGTGGAGGACATGACTAGGCCCATGGACGCACGCCCACCGCCTCAAGCGAAGCTGTCATGGACGCATGGCGTGATTGATGCCGAGAGCGCACCATGCGTGACCCTGCCGAGCGGCTGGACTGCGGTGAGGAGCAGAGGAACCTTGGACGATGACCGGATGACGTCGCGGTAGAGACCGGTCTTGCGGATGGGGAGACCGGCTCCCGTGCTCGCAAGGAACTCGCAAGGAAGAATGACACCAAGACAATGGTCGAGCATGATCACTCGGGTTGTCGTCGCAGCACCGGCTCCGTGGTGGGGCCGCGCGACCACACCACGCCCCCAACACCCGTGGAGCCCCTTCGGCTGGGCCTCTGCGCCAGGCGACAGCTCGGCGCAGCGCCGTGGTCGCCATGCCACTAGGAGTGCCTTGCCCGGCGCGTCGAGGTGCCACTCCCGTGCGGCCATGACGCCACCGCCACCTGTGACCCTGGACCTGCCTTCCTCCCCGACGTCCGTCCTCCCCTCTCCGCCTGCTGGCAAGGACAACTGCTCTCGCTCCTGAGCCGTAGATGAGTTGTGCCACGTCCTCGATTGCGTGCGTCCGCAGCGGTCTGGACATCTGGAGCCCCTGGCTTCGTCGCGACAAGCTCACCGTCACGCCCGCCTGGTTTCGAAGCCTCCCCTGCGCAGCCGCTGCCGCCTTTCGCCTCCACGGGCTCCCTCTTGCGCACGCCGTCAACCGCGGGTGCTAAGCATTTGAGCGAACTTATACCGGGAGAGTAGTTCCACATGTATCTTTGCTTTTTATATTTCTTGTAAAACTCCTTAATTAATAGATTGGGGCAAAGCTTTTACCCCGTTTCAAAAAAAAAGGAAAGAGAAGTACAATATACACAAGCTCAAAGCAGGCCGCATCCACCCAGGAAATGCCCGGCTCAAAATTCCTACAGAAAGAGACACTACGCTCCGTCACCACTGCTACAATTTCCTTCGATAGTTCGATCACCTACAGCCTTGAGTGGACGTTATCTTGGATGACATGAGCACGCTCAAGGGGATGCAAACAACACATCCTAGAACAGTCTCCTATTCCTTTCCTTCTGGATGTTGCAGAGGGGTGCAAAACTGCAAACACTAAATAAGGATACCACTGCCCCAGGTCCTCTAAGGTTCTTTATGTGTTGAAGGACCTCATCCCACCAAATGTCAACTGCGAGGACGACAATACCGGGGTCCTGAACATTGTTCCAGGAGTAGGCACCATGTTTTACACTTCTTTGGTGTCAGAGCAATAGATGCCGATGTGGGACATGGTCTATGGTTTAATGTCGTGGGGCCTGCCGTGGGTTGCCAAATTATTTTCCATGGAAGACGAACCAAGCGAAGTGTCAACATTTAGGTTCGGTGCTCGCCTTCCAAATTTTGGCTTGTTTGAAAGCAGCAAAGGCTCCACCAAACTGTAAGCCCTTTTTTTGTCAAATATGATAAGATTTCAGTAGTAAATTCGAAAACTACTGCAAGCACTTCAAACATATCTGAAAGGGAATACAAACTACTCTAATAGGTAATACGACGAAAGCAAAGATACCAACCAACAGGGAGATAAACATTAAGGTGTTCAATGTCTAACCATGCAAAGATGTTCACACAGTTCAGAAAAATGGAACGGGGAGCATCACACTTGCTGCTAATTGTGAGCATTCCACACTTGCACTACTTATGTGATTCAGTACTACTATTTACTAAACATATTGCATTCAGAAAGGGGAGCGGAGGACGGGTCAGTAACAGGTAAAGTTGATAGAGCATCTTATTTTAATGCTAACGCATGCATGTTTTCCAGCAGAAATTTTCATTTCAGTCATGCTTTTAAGCACTAATGACAGTACCTTATAGAATATAGAGCAGTAAAGTAGGTAGTCAACATATTGTTGCTCAACGTCTTCAATGAATGACAATTGCATGGTCACGAATCACGATTTTCGAAAACAAAAAAGATTTGACAAGGTCAATATTTTCAAGACTAATGACAAGCAGGCACCAGATTGTCCTCTGGAGGAACTAATATAAAAGTCAATATTTTCGACAACCAACCACCACAAGATTCATTATAATGAGTACGAGTTGGGTTTTTTCTCTTACGAAACAAGATACAGCCATACGTTTGATAGTAACAGTATGACTGCCAGGATTTACAACACATAACATATATACTATAAAAGATTTAGATATTGTTCAAGACTAACCTCGGTACGCCCGGGCATGATGGGCTTCCCACACAAGAGCTCTGCCAGAATGCACCCAGCACTCCATAAATCTACACCCACACCATAATCCGTCGCACCTAATAATAATTCGGGCGGTCGGTACCAC
Source organism: Poa pratensis (assembly GCA_947311845.1). Taxonomy (NCBI): domain Eukaryota; kingdom Viridiplantae; phylum Streptophyta; class Magnoliopsida; order Poales; family Poaceae; genus Poa; species Poa pratensis. The sequence goes on along the minus strand of CAMZMU010000109.1, from coordinate 507,035 downwards.
AATGTGACCACACGGCTCGTCATCGGACGCTTGTGGTGAGGGTCAAAGAGTGCTGCCAGTCCAAAATCTGCGATCTTAAGAATCCCATTATTATCCAACAATAAGTTTGAGCCCTTGATGTCCGATGTAATACATTATTGCCGTGGCAATGCTCAAGCCCTGACAAGAGCTGGTGCATATAACATTTAATCTGCAACAAGTACATTAGCATCAAATTCATAATAATCCACCAGGCAACCTCCCTCGAAGCAAAAGAGTAAGCAAGAATTATACACCTGTGGCAGAGTAAACATGACTTGAGGGCTTGCTGCCAGGCCAGCAAGGTCATGCTCCATGTACTCAAACACCAAGTAGAGGCTACATGACATCCTGGAGGTGACCAAGCCCTCTAATTTGATGACATTGGGGTGGTCAAGCCTCCTGAGGATGAGGATCTCCCTGGCCATGAACTTGACGCTCTCAGGCTCTAGGTTGTCGAACCGGACCTTCTTGAGCGCCACTATGCGGCCTGAGACAGTATCCCTAGCCCGGTAGACGTTGCTGTAGGTGCCCGAACCTATCTAAGGGAGGGTTGATTGGCCGACAGTAAAACCACCACCAAACAGTAAAATTAGCACTGGTCGGTCGGTGACATAATAGCAGCAAAGCGAATTTCGCAGCTTTCGGGAAGGGGAAGCAATCCGCGTATACCTTGTTGAGCTTCTCGAAGGTGTCGGCACGGCGGGGTGTCCACCCTCGGAGAGCCTCCCCAGCGACGGCGACTAGCCAGGGAGGCCATCCCGCGGCTAGCTGCTCGGCGGCGGCGGCGGCGGGCGCGGGGACGCACGCCTGCCTTGGCCCCACCCTTCGGCCGAGTCGCCGTCGCGGCCTCTCGGGGGAGTTTTCGCCATCGACGGCAACCGAGGCGGCCGCCGGGAAACCTTTGGTGGGCGCGGGCTTCGGGGACGCCCTCTCCTTCTTCCTCGGCGCGGCCGGGGAGGCGCGGCCGAAGACGCACCCCATATCTGCCCACTAGTTAGTAAACTACTCAGGCTTCTAGAAGCATCTGGACTTCCGCTACGGGTCGCCGGAGAAGGGCGGCGGCGAAGGGAGTGAGGCGACACGGGAGCCGGAAATCAATCAATCAATCGAGCGATCAACAATCCGTGTGGCTGGCCGTGGTGTGAGCGGATGAACATTTAATATGTCACGTAGCGGTGGGGCCCATTGGCGGGCCCGGAGAAGGGTCGGGGTGGTGGGGTGGGGGGGGGGGGTTCAAACAGCTGGCGTATTGCGGTCCATACCATATTTCGCACTGCACTGCAGCAGGGCGGGTGTATTATTTGGGTGGGTCCCGGGGTCATGACGTTTTTTACGAGCAACCACGTATTTCATTAATCGAATATCACATTAATCGAATATCAGGTTAAAACAACACACATGGAAATTAAAATAATAAACCGGGATAAAGTGATTATACTGAATTTGCAGATAAAATATCAAGAGATCGAGAAATACAAAACGATCTCTATGGTTTCCTACAACCATTGTAGCCAGCGGCCGCTGCCTAACTCCAGCGCCGTCGAGACGGACGCCGAAGGAGACGTCGAGCCTCCACCATTGCAAGATCTAAAAAAAAGCACCATCGCCAAGGAGGCTTTGTGAGTCGATGAACAGGTATGTTGCACGCAGCGAGGCACCTGTCGTGTGGCACGTCGACCGGGGGACGTCCCCATGTTGTCTTGGACCAAGATCTGCCGCCTCCCATCGACGATGTCGGAGAAGAACGGCATATCCACCACGCCCCCACCACCTCCGGAACAACATTCTCGCTCCAGAAGAACCACCTCGCCCTGGCCGCCAGCGACACACCGAGAAACTAATCTCGCCAGATCTAAAGAACGACGAGAAGACCAAGCTGTCGATCTGAAGGACCGGTCAGCACACATTGCCATCAACTTCGAGGCGCCGCTTTGAAGGTCGTCGCCGGTGTGGGAGTAGAGCTAAAGCAGATTTATTCGCCCGGGCGCCGCTCCCACCACCCCAACAACGCACCATATGAAACAAAACCTAACCCTAAATACTAGGCCAAAACAGAGGAATGAGGTCACCCCCCTCCCTCATGTCGTCACCGAAGCGGCAAGCGGAGGGAGAGGGGACGAGGATCAACGTCCTGGCTGGTGGAGATCGAGAGGAATTAGGCCACCGCTCGGAGAGGAAGAGAGGCAAAATCACGAGCGTGCCAAAAAAATCGTGTTTGGTCGCTTTGCGGTTGGTTTTGGTGTTTCACAATGCCCAAGCGGCAAAGGCATATCGGTCTGATGTTCTCTCCACGACGAGGAAATAGCACAAACCTGGTTAAACTTGCGCACGTTCACAAATATATGGCAGAAGAAATTTCGTCACCGACAGCCGAAGGTACCCGCGCCACCATCTTTGTCATTTCGAGTTCTTCGTACCGGTAGCGAAGAGACTTCTCCTCAACGGCAAGCGGGTAAGTGTCACCATCTTCTCCAGTTGGTGGTTGTCGGCGGCGGTAAACCTCTTCCTCTTTTTTTTCTGAGTTGATCCCGGCTTATTCCTTTGTTCTGATGGATGTAACTACCCTCAAAGTGTAGCTCTTGTACCTTAGATATATAAGCATGTGGTAGATCTGCATGTAGTATGGTAGATTTTGCCAATATTGCTTCGTAAAATATTGTGTGACCATGTGGTAGATCATAAAGTTGTGTGAGGTTTTGGTACTTTTTACAAGTTTTGCTAGTATGACAGACATAGTATGACAGATTTCATGTGTGCTACTATGTGAGTGATGATGTTGATGTTATTGTGGTAGTATGACAGATCTCTTGTGGGCTAGTATGTGAGTGATGGTCTTGATGCCGATATTGTTATGCTAGATCATTGCTCACATGTGCAAGTATGACATATTCATAGCTCACGTGCTAACCCAATGATGCATGGTCAACACAAACTTATCCTTTTGCTTCTTGCAACCATTGTAGGCCATGAATGACGACGAGTTAAGTCAGATTCTATGCCTGTCCGAAACCCAGCACTTTCCCTCTTTCATCCCAGACTCTCTGTCGAATGAGTCTTAAGATGCAAAGGTGTTTGAGGTGCATGTGCTTTCTTCTTTAGTGTGTTCTATCGAGATGGTTGAGAATCTTCATATCAAGGAGATTCTTATGAAATAGGCTATCAAGACTAGATACCGAAAAGATAAAGGGATCAATGAACGCGAATACCATGACTTGGCTTCCATTTTTGTCCAAAAAGATGTGCGGTCTCATCTCCTCCGGGGTCAGAACTGACAAAGGCTTCAAGGAGGTGCACCTCAACACCATTGCCAAGCTAGAGTTTGAATTCTCTGGCACTGAGGTGACCTCAATTTAGGTGTACAACCACCTCAAGAATTGGAGAACAGGTGGATCCACATTTCAAAACTTCGAGACCTTAGTGATGTATAGTGAAAGGACGAGACTACAAGCATTATCTTGGAAGAGGAGCACCGTAGAGGGCACATCATGGTTAGCCTCACCGTCTAACTTTGTTCACATTCATCAACAAGTCAAACCTCACTAATTTAACCGTTTTTTGTTCTAGGATCACCCCAAAGACGCTGAGTTCTCAATAAGCCCATCCAGAACTACTACCAGATGCAAACCATCTTGTCCTTTGGTCTGTACACTGACAAGTTTCTCATGGGCCCCACTAAGCCTCTTGGTACGCCTTCTCCTGACTATCCTGACACCCAGGACTCGGACATCATCATCATTGATGGACCTAACAAGGTTGGTGACCATGTTCCTCCTTCCATGTACAAAAGGACGGGAAGAGGCTGCCTTTGTGGACGAGGATGTGGTCGTCTTCACTAGCAATAAAGGAGGTGGCAGCCGCAATCAGAGAGAGCACGCTTGTCGACGGGCACCATGGACTCTACAACGTTGTCAGGGGCACCACTGGGTTCAGTTTGTCGATCCTGGTGGCTTTGAGACACCTTTTGGACAACATGGCACAAGGTCTAGACTTTGTTGGGATGGCAAAAGAACACATGGAGCGCCGACTTAGGAACCTTCCTAGCAAAGCACTACTATGTCACTAGAAGAAAAGGTGACACTTACCACGCTTGTATCCTTCGTATGTGGTAGATGGGAACCATCTCCCATGACGGAGCTGACAAAATAATATCATGTTGTCAAGACATGGGCTGACTGCTCTCGTTCATCAATCAAAACCACCTCAGTGGGCTGACTCCTCTCGTTCATCAATCAAAACTTCCTCAGTGCCCATTATTTTAACCCTAAGGATTTTGGCCTAGTTTTCACACGAAACATACGAACATGATCAACGGGAACAGTGATCCGACAGCCAAAGTTGCTAATGGCGTGAGAGATATCCTCTTTGACTCCATTTTAATATCCCTAAAACCACCTCAGTGAGCTGACTTCTCTCGTTCATCAATCAGAACAACCTCAGTGCCCATGTTCGTTGTTATTTTAACCCTACGGATTTCCGGCCTAGTTCAAAATTCACAGGAAATAAACGAACATGATCAACGGGAACAGTGATCCGACGGCCAAAGTTGCTAATGGCGTGAAAGAGCTCCTCTTTGACTCAATTTTAATATCCCTAATAAAACCACCTCAGTGGGCTGACTTCTCTCGTTCATCAATCAAAACCACCTTAGTGCCCATGTTCGTTGTTATTTTGACCCTGGGGATTTTCGGCCTAGTTCGGAATTCACAGGAAATAAACGAACATGATCAACAGGAACAGTGATCCCACGGCCAAAGTTGCTAATGGCGTGAGAGAGTTCCTCTTTGCCTCAGTTTTAATATCCCTAATTAAGCATATTAACTCATTATTAAAAAATTGGTGCATAATGACGAGAGGTTCTGCTGTGTTGGATTTCGTGAGGAGCACATCTTCCTCCACGCGTACATTCTTCCCTAGAAAAGTTGAGACGAGACGAAACTCAAAAAGGATCTTAGTGAGACATTATTAATTACCCTCCGATTCAAAATGACTGTCGCATAATGTAGATACAGCATAGTGTGAGAATCAAGCCACATTGGCAGCGAAGGTGTATTAACAAAGACTCCCTGACGAAATTCGCAATTGAGTCCAAAATGCAGTGGCTTCACTGAACTTCCATAGAATTGGCGTTTAAATCTTGGGAGGAAATGTAACGGCTTCTTTCAGTACTTGTACGATTCTGCGATTGCAACTTGGTGGGGTGGGCTGTGGGCGAACAAGGAAACGATGATGCATGCTACATGATTTTACTCAAAACTGCTACGCTACAAAAATCTCAAGAATTGGTAAGGGTACAGCTCACAAGGCACAATGCTTAATGTACAATAGTGGGGGCGCAGATGCTGATATAGATGAATAATAAATTGCTCAGGCTCTCTTGTCAGATCTATTAAGATTTAGATTAAACCACTTCTTTTTGCTCGATTTGTCTCTGCCGTCTACGTTACCATTCTCGGGACTCTCGCTTCTGCTCTGCTCAGCTGGATATCTGCTGCTGCTGCTGCTAGCAGCCCCGACAGAGCTCACGATAGTTCGTTCTGTTGTGAACGCAGAGTGGATGTCATCCCTTTCTCTCAACATATCATCAACCTGTAGAGATTGCGAATCTTTAGCAACATGATCATCAACTGTATGTACTAAATATCACAACATATTGTGTTCAATCATCAAGATCAACATAAAAATCATAATTAAAAGACCATATGTGTGGGAGTAGTAGCAGGTGGATCACTATCTCAGACAAATAGTAATTAAAGAGCATATGTGCGGGCGTAGTAGCAGGTTCATCAACCTTAGTCAATATGCTACCACATGTCTCCATCTACAGTGGTGAATCGAAAGAAACACGGACACCATAAAACTGTAGATATGAGTTAGATCTTCTATACCTACATGAAATCTGCTTCAACCCTAGATTGTACAATTAGAGGGCAGCAATAGGATGTCTCTTTCTTATGACCACAACATTCACAGTTCAACGACAATTTGAAGAGTACACATCCAGAGGTGAGAGGGGAGGGCAATACCGCTTCTTTTTCCTGCGTATATCTGGTGGTCACTTCCTGAAACCGTGCCAAAGCCTGCATAGCAGTTTTAATCTGTCAATGTTTTCCTCGGATGGGGAAAATGTGTCACATTATTGTTATATTCATTATTACATAACAAAGAGGGAACCAAAATATTGCAACCGACTTTTCTGTACTCCGTTTCGAACTGGCGCAGATCGTTTCTTTTCTCCAGAATTTTAGACTCTATTTCTTTTAGCCTCTCCGTTGTCTCTTCATAACTCTTTGCACACATCGATTCAATTGTATAGCTAGCTGGCTTGAAAAAATTGTCACCTAAACATATCAATTAGGATAGCTAAGAGCAGAGGAATGCCATGGATATAAACCAGACAAATCAAGAATGCATACCATATACAGCAAATATATGAGTTCCAGGTTTAAGAGTCGACACTTCACAAGGTTGGAGGCCTTCCAATCTTTTAAAGAATGCAGCCTCGGGATCTTTAGCCATCGCCAACTGTAGTACACAGCAACTCCCTTTAGTTCCAAGAGGCATAAGGACTAAAGCCACACAAACAGAACATGCATACCGCATTCACTGTCGAGTCCATACGGTACACTTGGAAGTGCAAAAAATACATGCCTGCAGATGTCACCTTGCCAGTCTTCTGACTATCTTCCTGGAGGTAAGAGACAATAGACGAGATATAACTAAACTAGACCTCTTGACTTTTATTTTATCTGAAATCTTATATGAAATGTGTTCATAACATACAGTATGTGCAAACTACAGAACAAGTGATATTGGCATATTTTGAAATTTTCCATGAAGGTTCTGGGAATGGATGCCACTACCGAGGGGGAGAAGAAAGAGGAGGAGAGCACTCTGCCCGTCGGAGAGGATGGTAAGGAAAGAAGCACTGCTGCACCGCCACGAACCGCCGGCCACCACCACCCACTGCGGTGACGCCTCGCCGCCGAGCCCTGACCACATCTCCACCTCACCCGCTCCGCCCCCGCCTTCAGCCATCCCTTTAAGCCCGGTCACCCTTCTTCTCCGGTTCTTAATGCCGAATCCTCGTACCCATATCAGCGCAATACCGATACAACTATTCATATCGGTACCACGTATTCATGCTAAGCAATCGCCTTGAAAACGGCAAACATCTGATGTTTTGGGCAAGATGCGGAACATCGTATATTTATGGATAAGGGAGTAATACATATCTCCACTACTGTTAAAAGCAAAGTAGGGTTCCATCCAAAGAACCTTAGCCTTAAAATTGCCTATATCTAACGCTCAAGGATTCCCCAATGATGTATCATCATTACTCATTAGTGATACCTCCCTAATTATAGACCTTACTTCTAACAATACATATCAGTCCGATGATGTATTATAAAAGCAAACCCCAAGACCTTCTCTCACCCCGACGCATACCCCTCTGCCGGACGCAACCAGCGGATGTCAACCGTCGCACACGCCACCCCTCACCCCAATGCTCTCCCCGTCCTCGTGCGCCAGCTGACATCCTCAAGCTTCCACCAAACATGCCACATTGCCACCGCAGGTCACGCTTCCCGGACATAACTGCGCCATCATCCTGCTCCACTTATGGCTCACACAGGCAACTTCGTCCTCCACACGGCCACCTCTTCCTTCCCTATTCGACTTGAGCTAGGGGTCGGTCCCAATTTCCACCTGCTATTTCAATCTGCAATGCCTCTTTCCAAAGGTTGGCCGTGCAATTGATTGATCCTCCACATGTGTCCGAATCTAATGATATCCTCTCCATCATATCTTCCGTTTTGGTTGTTTTGTGCTTGCTAGGTGCTTGATGAAATTCCCATTTAAGGTGTGTGTTCATGGAGTACATCAGGCAACTAAATGTAGATTAATCGATGAAATTCTATGTAAACGGATGTGTCTTCCTGGAGTAGATGAGGTGAAGAACGCACTTGAAGATTCTTCTTTCCGTGGTTGTGCATCAGTACAAAAATCGCAATAGTTCGAATAATAATTGTGGCTTGCAACTTATGGGGCTCAACGTTGCATTGTAACAGTTTTCTCCCCTGCCATGCATCCGGTGTCGCTCTCCAATTTAAAAAAAAAACAATGGTGTTCCAATCCCAACTGTAAGCTCATTGCTTAGTCCTTTGTTACATGCAGGCAAAAGCATGACTGTACATTTTTGAGAGTTGCAAAATGACATTAAATGAATGACTGGTGCTGACGATACATTGACCCTCCTGTTGCTGCTCACTGCCAGAAGGTAAATAAATGGAACTTTATTTGTTGCTCGCTGGTCAACACTAAATAAATGGTATGTTGTTGAGCTTTATTCCCCCTTTTGGATATGTAATTTGAGAATATGGGCGACAATGATCTTTTTTTTACTACTGAAGTTTGGTCCACCATTAGCTTGCGGGCAAAGCTCCAGGCCACACCAACATGCTTGAGAATGATCTTTGTGCTTCCCTGTTTTTTTATGTAACATTAATTGATATATTTCATCTTCCAACAGTTTGAATGAGGCTTCTACAACTTACTTGGTGCAAGCCACTGACAGGAGTTTGATAGTGTTATCTTTTGATATGCGATTATTTGCACACCATCCTTATCTTTTATTCAGTTTTTATTACATTGCTGGTCTATAATACTTCTGGTCCCAAGATGTGGCAGTTTGCGAACATGAAGATCATGCAAGTTGGAACAGCGAGGAGCATATCCATGTTCATTGATTATGTTTGTTGAGAAATTTATATTATTTATAAATTGTGAATATTGACTGTCTGAACAATGTTGTCTAGATTCCCCAAATTCATTAATGTTTTCCCAAAAAGATATGAACGAGTTCAGTAGTAACTTCTGGTGTTAATCTTCCTTCCAAGCCGCCAGTTCTTGTCTTAACTTGCTTTATCTACCAATACAGTTTTACTCGCATATCAAGTTATGCCGTCTTCCTCAACTATTTAATATGATACCATCTTAATTACCTTGACTTTGACACTATTTTAAAGATTGCTGAAATGCTGCCCCATGTTTCAGCTGGGTACAAGACTAAAACAACACTAGCAAATCAAAAATCGTGTTTGATTGCTAAGGTGCAGACTGAATTGACTCTGAGGAAAAACATGGTAATTCAAGCGCCAATTTCATTACCAATTCCATTGTTCTGCAGCTTCTAGAGACGCGTCTTAATTTGTAAGAAAAACTTTCTTCTGAAACTACTACCTCTGTATCAAAATATAAGATGTTTTAGCATTTTTTAGATACGGATGTATCTAGACGCGTATTAGTGTGTAGATTCACTCATTTCATCATGTATGTAGTCCCTATTGAATTATCTAAAACATCTTATATTTTGATACGGAGGGAGTATAAGATTTGTCGTTCAACATGGTGCACGTATAGAAACTATATCCGAAGCCAATACGTCTAGATTCATCTGTATTTACACAAATCTTTGTCAATCATTTTCACTTGAATTGAAACTATACGATTTATCTAAATTATCTACACACTAAAATACGTCTAGATTCATCCGTAGTTAGACAAATGTGTGTCAATCATTTCTGATCGGAGGGAGTACTAGTCTATAGAAAGTAAACAATGTGCCTGGGTCTGGGTTAGCAATTTATTAACATGATAAGTAGGTTTAGAGATGATATTAATGGTGGCACTTCATTGTTTAGCCCACTAGAAATTGGGCTGGAGATTTTGAGTTCTCTAAACTCTTACTCAAGATTCATAAACCATGCATGTAGAAGGTATAAAAAGGAGGACTGCGGCACTAAGCTAATCCATGGTATTCCATTACCAAATGATGAAAAGCTGTAGAACACATTAACCAGGAAATGATGTAAAGCACAATGTACCTGCAGAGCTAGTCCATAGCCTCCATTAACTTCGTGTTCGAAAAAAAGAAGCTGTACAGAGCATTGGAAAACTAAGAGCGAATAATATCTCAAAACTCACACTAACACCAACACAGCAAAGCTTCAATTCAAGTGAAAATGAAGAAGGAATCAAACTCATACCTTAAATTTACTTTGTGCAACTGAGGTGACTCTAACCACTATTCCTGAATGAGCTTGTTCTTCACTTATTGTTACACCAAAAAAATGAGCTGCTTGTTTTTCAACCTACATACAAAAAAAATATTTCACAGCCCTCCTATCATAAACAATACCACAAGAATGGCAGCAGCAGAACCTTTCCCGTAGCTGATGTCCCAACTGGGAGTGGTCTCACTGTAACTGTTCCATTCATAGCTTCTTCGAGAACAGTAGGAGATACCGTGGTCTTGATTGGAACCCCAAGCTTACTAAAAGTAGTATAAGAAAATCAACAGGTAATTAGGAACCTTGAATCGTCACTGCAAATTAATTTTCATCAATTCTACAATTACCTAAAAAGTGCAGCAAACATTGTGTTGACAGTTCCGAGATTGGACAAATCAATCTCCATATCCATTCCTTCATTTTCCAACGCCTGAAAATAAAATACAAGGATATTATTCTCACATGCCCAATTCACATACTTTCGCACACATTAGTGGTCAAAGCTTTAAAGCATCGACCACATGCATAAAAATACGCCTTATATTTTGGAATTGAGCAAGTACATCTTATTTTCTCCATTTCAATAAGAGATTTATTAAAATGCTGAATGTGTGATATTTAGCAAACACATCTTAACAAAATAACAAGTAAATAAGCATCACCGTAAATTTTCATTTCTGTAATCCTGCATTAATCTTTACTATTAAGCCCAACTCCCACATTTAGCACTTCCCGATGATATCGCCGTGCAACTTCTTTTTTCCCGCTGTCACCCTACCTTAGCTTGAGTCAAATTGAGCACGCTCATGATATAATATGATCTTAGCCAAGGTTAGACTAGATCGCTCAAACTCGACACGTCTGCAGCCCTATTCAGCTATGCAAACATTGGTCCAAAATAGGTAGGGACATTTGTGCTAACCAAAGCCTCCAACTAAAGCACAATCCTGACTTCAGTAAAGCAAATGAGAATTCCACTTTGAAATTTGGATAATAAAACCACAGTAACGAAATAGGTATTTTAGTATGTAGCGATATTGTTTTTGAACTCGTTATTATGAGAAAAGGTGACAGAATGCAGAACCATTGTAGTGAAAATAAAATATGCACAGATAAAAAATGTTATTCAAAGGTAGTCCGGTAGATTTGATGAGAGAACAGCACCTCAAAACCAGCAGTATCGTATTGCCTCCGTTTCTCAGGATCTGACAGGATACTATATGAATATGCAACTTCTTTGAAGAGATCTGATGCTTCTGGGTTGCTAGCATTCTTGTCCGGGTGATACCTGACAAACATAATAGGAACTAAAAATATATCCTAAAATAGGACTTACCAAGTTATCGGCACTACAAAAATATTTAGAACAGAAATAAATATAATTGATCTCTTTTATTTCTCCTACAATCAAGTATTATGATAAAACAAGCCCTAATTTTGTGGTAATAACAGTGTAAAAACTAAAGAGTATACAAGCATGGGGAAATTTTTGTTATCATCCTGGATTTCTATGGTTTCTCGAATTCAACGTGCAATTTGAATGATACACTCAGGTATACTGGAACTACTACAGAAAAGGGGTTAAAAGAGATATCTCTGAGACAACACATGTATTATTCACCATAATAAAGTAAGAGGGACAGATATGAACTGAACTATTACGCAATGCAGAAAAAGGGTTAAAAGAGATATCTCTGAGACAACACATGTATTATTCACCATAATAAAGTAAGAGGGCCAGATATGAACTGAACTATTACGCAATGTCTGGTTTTTAATACAATACTTCGCAGTGCATTGGAAACATTATGGTTGCTATGTGTCCTGCTTTCTCCTTGTTAAAAAAACAGACATAAACTACAATATCATCATTGTAGTGTGTTTCCACATTGACAGCGAACAAGCATTGGTCAGAGTTAGGTCCAGTGATTGTGAGGAAAACAGAGCACCATGCGAAGATGATCCCATTACTAAAGAGAGCATCTAATTCCAAGCACATAGAATCGTAATATGAACTGAACCACCATCACGGCTCTACCATCGCGATAACATTGTGACACAAGAAACACGCAATTTCTGGTGCGCTAGCTATTGTTCTTCTGCATAGACGAATCGAAAGAGCGGGAACAGTGGAATGGGGAAACGGTAGGAGGGGTGAGCACGAACTTGAGCGCGAGCTTGCGATAGGCAGACTTGATTTCCTGGTCGGAGGAGTCTCTTGATACGGAGAGCACCTCGTACGGGTCCCGTCGAAGCGCGGGGGCGGACGGCCCCTCCATCTTCCCCGACGAAGCCATCAGGGGGCAAAACCCTAGCACATGGAACAACAAATCACAAACCAAATTCAGCCAGCGAAAGTCAGCGTGAAATCGTGGGCTCACCTTACGCGAGGGCGGCCAGATCTCGCCGGCTCGCCGCCTCAAGAAAAGATACGGACGGAGAGAGAGGGGTGTTTTCTGTTTTATAGTTTAGTTTTTCCTCTTTCCGTTTTAGCTGGCCTAGACCTTGGATTCGGTGCCAAGGCGAAGGGGAGACTGCAGCTTTGAACGAGAAGTGAAGGCTCGCACTGCGTCATCGTCCCCACGCTGTGTTTTTTAATTATTACAGGATACATAATCTGACAATTCGATGTAAGTATTCTGGATATATTTGATGTTTATTACAGTTTTTTTATATATAGAGAATGGAGCCCCACCCCCCACCCCCCGACGCCTCCTTTCCTCTCGTGTCGCTCCCGCTCGGGGCCACACCAGAGGCCCCCAAACCCTAGCTGCCACAGCTTCGCCCCCACCTCCCTCCCCTTCGTCGGCCGGCCAGCGGCGGCGGAGCGGCTCTGCCTCCTTCTCCGCGGCCCTCCTGGCGCCCTTCTCTCTCCTCGATCATCATCCTCTTCGTCATGGCATCCCTTTGTCCCCTCTCAAGTTCCCCGACGTCCCTCGATTTCCGGCTGCGAGGAGCTGCTCGTGGTTCCTGCGGGCCGCACCGATTGCCCGTGGGTCGAGATCCTAGGCGCGGATCTTGCGGCAGGGTGCCCATATCAGCCGGACTCTACCTGCCTTGGCACCTCCCTGCTCGGGTGTGGGGAGGCGGCCGAACACCATGTTGAAGCTCTTCCAACTCCTATTGGATTGATAACCTTGATTTTGTTCTCAAGGGAAAATTGTTGCTTAACTACTTCATACCTTCCTCTTGGGGTTTCCCAACGAATGTGTGTTCCACGCCATCGGCTGCTTTCACGGGAAGGATTAGCCCGAGATTTAGGGTTACAAGACTAGCGAGGTAAGCTTGCTGGAACACGGGGGTTAGGATTTGCCCACGAACATAAAAATGAGTTTTACAGACTTAAATCCGAGCTAAATAGGAAGGCTGAAACGAGTATGTGAGACTAAAGTGTCTCGACGATAAGATAGAGTCTGCGGAATACAAACAACGACTGATGGTGGAATCTCAGCCGTCCAGATGGACATTAGCGACTCTACTGAGCGACTGGTGGCGCGAAGCAATACCAATCGATTAGGGGTGTTAGATCGACGATCGACTTTTAAGGATGAAATCGACAAGAAGACGTAGGCTTCAGGAACAGATTACAATTCGTTAGGCTTGCAATTTTTGACAATTCCCCCTTCTTGAGATCAGAGTTGTCCTCAAGGATGAAATGTAGATTTTTTTTGGGTATGAATATTGAGTCCTCCCATGCTTGTAGCCACTTCCACCGGTAGGTTTATCCATTTCACTAGCCACCCCTTGTAGTATAGGAATCAGTTTGCATTGAAGCACAATTTCAGGTCCAGTTTGAATGTTCCTATTTGCATCGACCAATGGTAAAGTTGGAGTTGAAACTATGGTTGGCCCCAAGTGCTTCTTAACCTGACTGGCATGGAATGTGTGACGTAAGTGCAGTCGTCAGGTAAGAGTAGCTTATAAGCAGTATGTCCTACTTTTTTCAAGACTCTAAATGGCCCATTGACGTGGGGTGGCCACGGCAAATCCCAGGGTCGAGTACCCCAGGTTGATTGAGAGCGAGAAAGGTTGGAGTGCTGATAGTTACCACGGCTGACAAGCAAGGCGATTTACCCTGGTTCAGGCTCCCGGAGGATAATACCCTACTTCCAGCTTGTCTGTTATTGATAGTTGGGAGGTGCTACAATGGTGATCCCGGCGAGATGTCGATCTCGCTAGGGTTCTGGTGGTGGAATATGAGCGTGTCCCTAGATCGGCGGCCCTCCCAGCCTTTATAAAGGAGGCTGGGTCTCGGGAGTTCACAACCGACTGGGTTTACAGGTGTGGTAGGTTCTACCGACCTAGGTTTCGCTTGCCTTAGGTCGTACTCTATTTTCTTGGGCTCCCTTCGTGTGCCTTGATCATCGTCTTTTAGTAGGCCGCCGGTTGGGCCCTTGTCCTTGCGTGCACCAGGTACCTTCATAGTAGGGCACCCGATAGGTAGGCCCACGTCAGTAGCCCCCGAGTGCTTGGTCGAGTCAAAGAATCGGGTAAGGACTCCTCTCTGGGTGCACGTCATCTTCTACCTGTTGCAAGGCACTTTGTTCTGAGTCGGTAGTACATCGACTGTTGGATACGTTCATGTTTTGCTGTCTTGCCGACAGTTTCTGGGGATGATAACATGGTGATGCATGTAAAATGCATACATGAACTTTGCATTATTTTACTTATATTCCAGTCATATTTGCATCATATAAGGGTTGTATCACTGTTTTATAATGATTTTGGGAATATTTGGTATGTTTCCTATTTTTATAGAATTAACCCTGCACAGGCAGAAAACCCTATTTCTATATTTTAAATTTCAGGGACCCAAACGACGTCCAAATGACCTGCAAATTTACGAGCGTCAATTTTTGGAAGGAAGAAGACTTGGGAGCGAAGGAAGCAAACAAGCGGAGACCTGAGGGCCAAGATAGGTGGGCCCACGCGGCCAGGTACATGGGCCGCGTGGGACCCCTCCTTTTGGGCCTCGGAGCTCCGTTGCCGTTGATCTTTCCTCCACCGACTCGGTTTTGACCTAAAACCGCCTATAAAAATAGCCCCCCGACGTTCTCTGGAAGGAGCGCCGCAGAAACACAGAAACACCGAAACAGAGACCTGGAGTTGCAGATTTGAGGGGGAAAACTCCGGCGGGGCACTGCCGGCGTGGTCTCCATCTTCTCCAACGACTTCTCCACCGTATCCATGATGAAGAGGGAGTAGTCCACCTCTGGACTATGGGTTTGTGGAAGTAACTTATGTATCTCTCCTCTCTTGAGCTTCACTAATTAGTACTGTATGAGCTGCTGAACATGATTACGGTCATCTATGTAATACCTTTGTGGTGGATCATTTTATGAGTTAATATATGTTTGAGATTGCAATGGTTTTGTTTCAGTTATGAAAGTAGATGCATATTATGTACCCCGTTCTTATTCACTTGTCATGATCAAGCATGTTTATGAGAGCGTGTGAGGGGGAACGTGTGCATTAGTTGGAGTAACGGGGGGTGGCTAGTGCAGTGAACTCGAGAAAGTTCTACGATCCACTTGGGTGTTTTACCTTACTTTGTTGCCTCACTGGGGATAAAAAGAAATACCATGCTACCGGAGATGTGGGTGTGACCATTGCCACTACTCCATGACTAGATCTAGCATGTTCTTATTTTAACTTCATGTCATGATACTTATTGCTATACTCTGAGTTATCTTAATTACTGAGGTGTTATGATTTAGTTCGCATCTTGGTGGAGTATAAGAGAAACTAATAACCAAAAGGTCTCTATGTTAGGACGTGATGCCCATATAATTATAACTTGTCATTAAACTGTTGTGTTGCAATCTCATATGTCAACTCTAGTGTTCCATTGTCTACCACTTTATTAAAGAGAGAGTGCATTTGTGAAACCATGAACCCCGGTCCATTTTTAATCATAAGAAACACCTTTCCAACCACTTTTACCACTTTACCATTTTCTGCCATTTAAAAATCCGAATATACAAAAACACTTTTACATCTTGCATTCATCATATAAAACCCAAAAATATCATTTATCATTGCTACCACCATCCTTGCATATTTATTTACCACCATTGCATATTTATTTCTTGTTTGCATTGCATATTATCTTGATATCATTCTCACTCCTTGTACTTGACAACCACTAGGTGAGGTTGAGAACCAAAACATTTACATTGTTTTGTAGGTAACCAAAAGAAGGATAGGAAAGATAAATCTTCACTACTGATTCCCCGAGAGTTCGATATTAAACCCTCGAGTCACCCCTCGTGGGGAAAACACGTCTTCCACTTACTACACACTCTGCACTTGGAGTCTCAACCTAACCATTTACTTTTCACGCAGGTAACTACGTGAAGGGTCATCACATGGCTGGCCTGGCACACTCGATGGATCGGGACCAGTTAGATGCTCTTGGGCAAGAACCTAGCCAGCCTACATCAAGCCCGAGTCCCCGGACTCGAACCTGGAAAGAGCTGTTAAGGTTCGACTCATGCCGCGGAGGTCTTATAGAGGATGTTGTGATTATTTGAGTACCCAACGCGTCCGTCGGAATTTTCTTCATGCCTGCTGGCACGGAAATTACAGGGTGAACGCAGCGGGTGCAAGTCCTGGCCCACTCGAATGATCAGCGGGTCTTATCTTTGCACATTGTGTGCAGCATCCGAGGGTCATATGCGGCGGATGCATCTCGGGAGTCGAATGTTTTGCGATTGCTGTCGTTCTAGACTTTGGGGCTCGATGGTCCAGTTACTTTGTGCTTATCGGGGCGCGACAGCGCTCCCGATGGGAGTAGCCCCCGAGATTGAGCTGAATCGCTTGCAATTGAGGTTAATCTCAATTAACATCCAGTCAAAAGAATTTTTTTGATACGCTCCCGATGGGAGTGAATGGACTCGATAGGTCAAGGAGTCCCTTTTCAGCCTGCTAGCCTACTGTGAAAGAAATGTGAATGCGAGGGACATGACAAATTAAGGAGTCCATGTTCGGCCTTGCGGCTTACTGAATGATATGCTCGGGTGGAATGTACACCGAAGTCGACAAAGGCTAGGGTCCGTCGAGGGGACCCAATAGCCTGTTGGCTTTGTCTTGTTGCTTGCAACGAAAGTCTGGGTCGAAAGATTCTCCAGCTCTTTAATGCTGATGTCATGCATGACGATCTTTGCTTGCTTGGCTCCACTGATGGGACGCGTCAGCGTGGGCCCATTGTCAGTGTTGACCAGGGAGAACGCCTGTTCAGTTCCGATTTGACCGCACGACGCGTAGTTTTCGGGACGTGATGATGGTCTCCTCGTATTTCGTGCGTAGTGGACGGCGTGGGCTGCGACGGTTGCCCTCCGTGGCCGCCACGTGTAGGGTTGGATATGTGCCGTTGCGGCCGATGCCGTATGAACGGTTAAGATTGGGCGGCGCCGCGATATATTAATTTCACCGCGAGGGGAAAGATTGATTTCATCCCCATTATCGTCGTTTTCTTTCCTTGCTCCATCTTCCTCCTCGTGCTTGCTCTTCCATTGCCACCGTGCTCCAAGCTCTTCCACGCGCCCTCGGCGAGAAGCAAGCCATGACGAAGGCGGGCGCGAAGAAAGGCGCAGCGGCGGCGAGCTCTACTCCCATCGGTGCGGCGGGGACGAAGACCAAGAGGGGAAGCGTAGCGGTGAGCGCCGCCACCATTGTTGACGCCGCAGGCGTTGACATGTTGAAGAAGGTTCCCGGCGACTGGGTAAAGTCGTCCGTCAAGGCGCAGCACCTTGACGAGCTCCGGGAGGACGGACTGCTGCCGCCGGCCGATCAGCTGGCCGTGCGCGCGCCTGGGAAAGAGGTAATTCCCCAACCTCGAGCCGGCGAGCGCATCTGCTTCATCGATTTCTTGCATCGGGGCCTCTCCTTCCCCCTTCACGATTTCGTGCGCGGACTACTGTACGCATACGGAATCCAGATGCATGATCTGACGCCGAATGGCATCCTTCACATCGCCTGCTACTTCGTCCTCTGCGAGTGCTTCCTGGGGGTGCACCCGCACTGGGGCCTGTGGAAGGCCATCTTCAACGTGAAGAGGAACGTGGGCGGCGGCGGCACCTACCCCATTGGCGGCTTCGGCATCCAAGTGCGCGGCGACACCAACTACTTCTTGCTGAAGCAGGCGGATTCCGTCCAAGGCTGGCGGAAGAAGTGGTTTTACGTCCGCATGGAGCAGGAGGGCGTCCCTGCCTTTGAGGCTAACAAGCCTCTTAGAAAGTCGAATGCCTGGGCGCACTCGTTGTCGAATGCTGATAAGGTTGAAGTGGCGCCACTGCTGGGCGCGGTCGCTGAGTTGCTGAAGTCGATGGGCAAGGAGGTGGGTGGCATCCACCTAATTGCCACAATGATGAGGAGGCGCGTGCAGCCGCTACGCCTGCGGGACCACCCCATGTGGGAGTACCAAGGCAAAGAGGACTCGTCTTGCCTGACGAAGAAACGGCGGTCGAAGAGGGAAGTCGAAACCTCTGTGCGGTCTGTGACTAGTCTCAGAACTGCCGACCCCTGCAACGTCGACTGCCCCGTGAAGCCATACAGGGTCGATAACCCACTGCCTGAGGTATGTATCTGACTCTGTTTGCTTTCGACTCTTCTGTTTTGTTGTTGATCTAGTACTTCGCGTGTGCGCTTCTTGTTTGTATTGATGTATGCTTGACTTGCAGGGTCACCCGGCTCCCACGTGTCTGTCGCCACTGCCCGAAGATGGGCCCACCTTGGAGGTGGAATTTCCTGAAGTGGAGCCAGTGGATGATGACGACTCCCTTCCCTCGGCGACCACCTCTCCCGATGAGGTGGTAGAGGAGACGGAGCTGGATGAAGAGGATGAGCAGCCGCTCAAGCGCCAGCGCCGGGACAAGGCGAAAGCTGTTGTCGAGGACTCGCCGTCTGAAAGCGTGGAGCTTCGCGACGATGGCGACTCGGGTTCGTCATCGCCCAGCCTAAAGGAACCCGTGGTGGTTGAGCCGCTCAACATGGCGCCTCCTGTTGGCGGCGCGACCAATTTCGGCGGGCTGTTCAACGATGACCTCGGCAATGACAAAGAGGAGATGAGGTGAGCACCTGTTTTCAAGGTAAACTTCTGTCTTCGACTTAGCCTTGTATTGATTTGTTCTTTGTTTGCGCAGTGCCGGTCATGGCACGAGTGTGCCTCTGTCACCTGCCCGGGAACGGGCGGCTACTCCAAGTGGCAGGGAGTCAGAGCTGACCCCTCCGGAGGCTTCTGCCTTGGCGACCACTACGGCCGCGACGGAGGTTGTGAAGATGGCGGCTCCCTCCGCTCCGAAAGTGCATGCGCCGTCTGCTCCATTTTCTTCGAGTGCGACGCAGCTCCAGGATCATGTAAGTATCTTTTGTCTTGTTGATTTATCGGGTGCGCGACAGCGCTCCCGATGGGAGTAGCCCCCGAGGCTATGTGCAACTAGTATAGTTGGGCATAGGCTCAAAATCATGTGCTGATCGACATCGTGCAGCCTTACTACCGCAACCTCATGGAGTCGGGTGCAGCCTACGTCCAGTTGGAGCAGGAGAGGGATGACCTTCGCGCTGTGCTGGAGCAATCGAAGCGTAAGTGTTTCTCTTTGTTGTTGTTCACTTGCTGTTGTTCAAGTATCGCAATCACTCGACACATTCTGTCTTCATGCAGGCGATCAAGAATCTTCCGCGAAGCGAGTGAGCGAGCTCGAGAAGGAGCTCAAAGCCCAGCACGATGACGCCGAGCGGAAGCTGAAGGAGGCCAAGGACCGCGAGGATGCCACCCGCCAAGGCGAAAGGGTGCAGGTGGAGCGCCTGCTCACGCTCGCCCACGTTGTAGGATGTAATGTATCCATGTGCCGTGCGCTTGAAGTTTCGTTCTCCCAATTCAGCCGAATTGGTACTTAGTTTACGAGATGTACAAGTGCATTTGGCGCGACTCCTCCTCCGGAGCCGATGGATGAGGACGTCCCACTGGAGCGTGCCGTCAGCATCTTCGACTCCATGTGTGCGTACGCCAAGGATGCGTTCACCAAATCGACCGGCGCTCTTGTTGCGGTGCACAAGAACGTCTTTCCATTGCACGCACCACCCGCCAGTGTTGATGGCTTGGTTGCGGTGCTTGGGCTCGAGTCCTCCACCATGGCGAACTTCACTCGCGCCCAAACGGTACGTGGCTCAGAGCTTACATTCAAGTTGTTGCTGGGCCACGGTGTTGCGGGTGACTTCAAGAAGGTTGTTGCGGACTTCCCGCGAAACCCTGATGGAAGGACCATGTCGTTGAGCTCGGTGAAGGACGAGGCGACACGACTGGCAGAGGACATGGTGTCCATGGTGGAGCGCCGCAGTGCCGAAGTTGCCGCCCGTGCTGTTAGGTCTAGGTCGGACTCGGTGTCATAGGGTGTAGCGCCGACTCCCTTTTGATGTTTTTGCTTGTAATGAACCTTGAAACACTTGTACATTTGCTTTCAGTCGACTTTTGGTTAATTGCTCTGTCGGGACCCCAGCCCTCGAGTGTGTTGTCTGATATTTTGGAGGTCTTATGTTTATCGACCTTTGCCATTGGACAGGCTGAGTCTTCCGGTGCATCCGAAGCTGCTCCGTCCACGAGTACGCGGCACCGAACTGTTATCCGAAGCAAAAATGGTAAGGCCGTCATGTCGTGGATGAAGCGAAAGATCGCGAATCTGGAGCGGGAGCTGAAGGATGTGAGGGATGAACTAGACGCCGAGAGGGCGAGGCCCGCCCCCTCGTCTGAGCGAGAGGACTATTTGATTGGTGAACTAGACTTGATTAATCGATAGCTGGAATGTGAGAACATTCGACAAAACCTTCGACTGCCAGTTGCTGCTGCTTGAAATGCTGCTAACTTTGCTTACTTGTCGTCATTGTGCAGGTGTGAACCATGATAAAAATCTGAGGAAACTCGCGTAGAGGAGCGACTGGACGGGGCTGTTATAGGCACAGCTTCCAGCTTCCACTACTTCTGGTCTGACAGGCCAAAGGCGCGAGTGCTTGCTACCTTGCTGGATCGCGCTTGGCGTGCTGTCCTGCTATTGGAGTCTTGTCGAATAACTTCGGCCAAAGTGCACCGAGCGATGTTCCCGCATAACGAGCAGCCGCAAGGCATACCCGCTCTGTTGACGAGGTTCCGCGATGGCAAGGCGATCCAGAAGATGCTGCGTGCTGAACTTGTGGGTGGGGCAAATATTGCCTTTGCATATTTGCGACTCCACTGGTCGAATTTTAACTTTGAAGGTGCCACCGAAGGCCTGCCTGACCAGAATCATTATACTAGCACCCTTGGCTGGGCGCGCAAGGTCATTTGCCAGGTGGAGAAGCAGACGGAGGAGCTTGTAGGTCCGTTGGACGCAGGTCCCAAGGATGAGCATGTAGATGAATAGGCAAAAAATTTATATGCTTGCTGAGCTTTGTAAATGAACAATATGAATCCGTGGGGGCAGCCCCCGAGTGTATGGATGTAATGTGTTTGTCGAAGATAATAATTTGTATAGAAAGCTTGGACGCAGCCCCCGAGCGTTCGGGTATGCTCTCCACGTTTGTGTGATGACCTGTGCGACACAGCCCCCAAGCGTTCGGTGTGGCCAAGGTTATTTGTTTGTGTGTCAAAGTAACCTGTGTGGTGCAGCCCCCGAGTGTTCGAGTGCAGCCTAGGTTTTGTTTGTATGGTAGCCTGTGCGGCGCGGCACCCGAGTGTTCGAGTGCGGCCAAGGCCTTTGTTGTTTGAACCTGTGCGGCACAGCCCCCGAGTGTTCGAGTGCGGCTAAGGCCTTTGTTGTTTGAACCTGTGCGGCACAACCCCCGAGTGTTCGAGTGCGGCCAATGCCTTTGTTGTTTGAACCTGTGCGGCGCAGCCTCCGAGTGTTCGAGTGTGGCCAAGGTTTTGTTTGCTTTTTAGACTGTAAAAAGTAAAGGGAGGATGCTTTTGTATCTCAACCATTTTATATTAAGCTAGCAAGCCGCCTCATTAAACACCTTCCAGTCCCCTTAGGTACCCTGATAAGGAAAAGAGTGCGTCTGAAACCTGCTGCTTGTAGTCGTGTAGGCACAATTACATGGATGTGTATGCTATGCGTAGAAACGGCGCAGTTGCGCAACGTTCCACGGGTTGAGGGAGAGTTCCCCTGTCTTCGCATGCTTCAGGCGGTATGCGCCGCCATCGATGGTTTCCGTGATGATGAAGGGTCCCTCCCAAGGGGAGGCGAGCTTGTGCACCTTATTTTGCTTGAGCCGCAACACCAAGTCGCCAGGGACGAAGGATCTCGTGCGCAGTCGTCGGCCGTGGTAGTTACGGAGACTTTGCTGATAAACGGCTGTCCGGGAGAGTGCGATGTCCCTAGCCTCGTCCAGCGTGCCGACGCCATCTTCGAGTGCTTCTTCTGCGTCTGACTCGTCGTATGCGACCACGCGAGGTGCGTCGAATGATCGTACGGCATGACTACTTCGGCGCCATAGACCATGAAGAATGGAGTGTACTATGTTGATCTGTTGGGCGTGGTTCTGAGACTCCAGAGGAGAGAGGGTAGCTCCTCCACCCAGGCACCCGCAGCGCGCTTGAGTGGCACCAGTAGACGTTTCTTGAGGCCGTTGCAGACTAGGCCATTTGCTTTCTCGACTTGTCCATTGGATTGAGGATGTGCGACGGAGGCGTAGTTGAGTTTGATGCCTTGTTCCGCGCAGAAGTCCTTGAACTCGTCGGCTGTGAAGTTGGTGCCGTTGTCCGTGATGATGCTATGTGGTATCCCAAATCTGAAGATGATGGACCTGATGAAATTGACGGTAGATGTAGCAGTCGAGCTTGTTGTACAGCTTCGATCCACGTCGTGAACTTGTCTACTGCCACCAAAAGATGCGTGTGTTCACCACGAGATGATTTCTTCAATGGTCCCACCATGTCGAGTCCCCACTGGGCAAAGGGCCAGGCGAGCGGTATCGTTTTCAGCTCCGATGCGGGTGCGTGCGGCTTGGTGGTGAACTTCTGACACCCGTAGCATTTTCTGACTATCTCTTCGGCTTCCCGCATTACCGTGGGCCAGTAAAACCCTGCTCGAAAGGCTTTGGCCACCAGGGCTCTACTGCTGGCGTGATGTCCGCAAGTTCCTGCATGTATGTCATAGAGTATTGCTCTGCCATCTTCTGAGTCGATGCAGCGCTGTAGGACTCCAGAAATGATGCGCTTGTATAGTTCTTCGTTGATGATCGTGAAGGCCTTCGAGCGGCGAGTGATGCGCCGAGCTTCTGTTGTGTCCTCTGGCAGCTCCTGGCGTAGCATGTATGCGAGGAAAGGGGTCGTCCACGTTGGCTTGACGAGGAAAACTTCGACATGTGGTTCCTCCTCCTCGGGTACCACTGTATCCTTTGCCGGTTGATCCTTGGTTGTTGCTGTTGTAGAGGGTGCGATTGGCTGCTTGAGCTTGATGGACCGCTGTTTGATGCACTCGACGAAGACTCTGGGTGGAACTTTCGCCTTGGTCGAGCCGAGGTTGGCTAGCATGTTTGCCTCTTCGTTACTTTCGCGGCCTATGTGCCGCAGCTCGCAGCCGTCGAAGCTGCCCTCCATGATGTTGTAAAGGTCCCGATATGCAATCATGTTCTCTGCCGTGGCTTCGCACACCTTCATCGTTTGTTGTACAACGAGGTTCAAGTCCCCGTAGATCATGAGGCGAGTGGCTCCGCAGTTCTTGGCCATCCGCATGCAGTGTAGTAGAGCTTCGTACTCAGCTTCATTATTGGAGGGCTTGGGAAAGTCCATTTGTAGTACGTAGCGGAGTTTGTCGCCTTTTTGTGATGTCAGGATGATGCCTGCGCCCGCACCCTCGAATTTCTTGGATCCGTCAAAGTACATAGTCCATGCGTTGGACAGGTCAGGTAAGTTCGGCAGTTGGGCTTCGATCCACTCGGTTGTGAAGTCTGGAAGTACTTGTGCCTTGATCGCGTTGGGGTGCGTATACTTCAGGTCCCACGGGTCCATCTCGATGACCCACTTGGCGACTCGCCCTGTAGCGTCGGGGTTGGTGAGGATGTCTGAGAGGCCCGAGGCACTCACCACTGTGATCGGGTGCTCAGCGAAGTAATGGACCACCTTGCGTGAACTCATGAAGACGCCGTAGGCTAGCTTCTGGTAGTGCGGGTACCACTGCTTTGATATTGTAAGAACCTCGCTGAGGTAGTATATGGGCCGTTGTAATCGATGGGCGTGGCCTTCTTCTTGGCACTTGACGACGAGGACGGTGCTGACCACCCTGTTGGTGGCTGCCACGTAAAGGTATAGAGGTTCTTTTTCTTGTGGTGCGACGAGCACTGGTGAGTCGCCAGGACCCTCTTGAGATCCGTGAATGCTGCTTGGGCTTCTGGCGTCCACTCGGCCGGCTAGGCGCTGAACCTCCCGAAGCTTGGTCGGGGTTGGCATCGTGAGGATTGCTTCTATCTTTTCGGGGTTTGCCTCGATGCCTCTGGCAGATACGAGGTACCCGAGTAGTTGCCCAGCTGGTACGCCAAAGACGCACTTAGTTGGGTTGAGCTTGATCTTGTACGCGTTGAGCGCGGCGAATGTCTCGCGTAGGTCGTCGAGGAGCGTGTCCTCTTGCTTGGCCTTGATGACTATGTCGTCGACATAAACTTGGACGTTGCGTCCTATCTGGTCCTTGAGGCAGGACTGCATCATGCGCTGGTAGGTGGCTCCAGCGTTTTTAAGCCCGAAGGGCATAGTTTTGTAGCAGTATACACCATGGGGTGTGATGAAGGCTGTCTTCTCCTAATCCTCCTCTCGCATCCTTATCTAGTTGTAGCCTGAGTAGGCATCCAGGAAGGACAGTCGGGCGCAGCCAGCCGTGGAGTCGACGATCTGGTCGATTCATGGCAACGGGAAGTGATCTTTCGGGCAGCACTTGTTGAGGGAAGTGAAGTCGACGCACATGCGGAGGATTTTTGTCTTCTTCTTCTCTACGAGGACTGGGTTGGCGACCCAGTCGGACTTCTTGATTTCTCGGATGAATTGGGGATGAAGTAATCTATCAACTTCTTGCCCTATAGCGACGCGCTTCGGCTCGGAGAAGCGGCGCATGGTTTGCTTGATAGGTTTGGCGTCTGGATAAATTTGAAGGGCGTGCTCGGCGAATTCCCTGGGTATACCTGGCATGTCGGCTGGACACCAGGCGAAGATTTCCCAGTTCTCACGGAGGAACTCGACGAGCGCGCTTTCCTATGCAGGAGACAGGCTTGATGACACGAGCACTGTCTTGGAAGTGTCAGTCGGATGGACTTGTTGCTCCCTTGTATCGTCGGTTGTGCTGAACGAGGCGTCAGGTGCCGGTTTTTTGCTTGCAGGGAAGAGGGTCTTATCATTGCTGAGTGAAAGTTCCTCGAGCTGCTGCTGCATGCCGAAGGACTCGGAGATCTTGCTGAACTCGCGGTCGCAGTTATCCGAACGCTGGAAGTCACCTCGCACAGTTATGACTCCCTTTGGTCCTGGCATCTTGAGCATGAGATAGGCGTAGTGTGGAACTGCCATGAAGCGGGCGAACGTCGGGCGCCCAAGTATAGCGTGGTACTGTGACTTCCAGTCCACCACCTCGAAGTCAATCATCTCCTTTCGGAAGTGATTAGGTGTGCCGAAGATAACTTCGAGTGTGATGACTCCTTCAGGGTAGACTACTTTCCCTGGTACAATGCCATGAAAGGTGCTGTCTGATTTTGCTAAGTTCTTCAGAGACATGTGATGCATGTAAAATGCATACATGAACTTTGCATTATTTTACTTATATTCCAGTCATATTTGCATCATATAAGGGTTATATCACTGTTTTATAATGATTTTGGGAATATTTGGTATGTTTCCTATTTTTTATGGAATTAACCCTGCACAGGCAGAAAACCTATTTCTATATTTTAATGTTTCAGGGACCCAAACGACGTCCAAATGACCTGGAAATTTACGAGAATCAGTTTTTGGAAGGAAGAAGACTTGGGAGCGAAGGAAGCAAACAAGCGGAGACCCGAGGGCCAAAATAGGTGGGCCCTCGCGGCCCATGTACCTGGCCGCGTGGGACCCCTCCTTTTGGGCCTCGGAGCTCCGTTGCCGTTGATCTTTCCTCCACCGACTCCGTTTTGACCTAAAACCGCTATAAAAATAGTCCCCCGACGTTCTCTGGAAGGAGCGCCGCCGAAACACAGAAACCACGAAACAGAGACCTGGAGCTGCAGATTGGAGGGGGAAAACTCCGGCGGGGCGCTGCCGGGGTGGTCTCCATCTTCTCCAACGACTTCTCCACCGTCTCCATGATGAAGGGGGAGTAGTCCACCCCCTGGACCTTGGGTTTGTGGTGGTAACTTGATCTAATCTCTCTATGTATGATCATTGTTGGAGTCCATATGATGTGCCTTGCATAAGTATGGATCTATCTATGTAATTCTTATGGTGGATATTGTGGTATGAGATGATTTGTTATACATTTACCGTTGTGTTGGAGCTTTTATGATTTGTCATACTTTGGAGATATTCTATGATGCATGTGATGGTTTGATTTATGCATAATGCCTTGTTTATCCTTGTCATGAGGTGATTGACACCACCAAGTGTGGATAGATGAGAGAGATGTGGTCATGCACACGAATTATGAATCATTGCACTAGTGTTTAGAATATTGTCCATTATGAAGTATGATGTATGTAGGTACGGGATGGCCGATGTGACACGGCATATGTATTGAGTGACATGTGAAATACAGCCCAACATCCTTTATCTGGGGGTAAAAAGGAAGAGTATGATGTGGGAGTGACAGCAACCACGCTAGCCTTACGAGGGTGACCTAGCAACACAAATGAGTACTTCTTTCAACTATGTGTTTTAGGACATATAGCCGTCATAAAAGCTACCATTAAAACATGACAATTGTGTGTACTTTATCTATAACATGATAATCACCGTAGATGAGAGAGAGAGGATTAAGTGAACCCATGAACCCATGTCCATTGTTCCTATAAGAGAAAACCTTTGTCTTGTCCTCTTGCATTGAAGAGGATTGGGACACTTTTACATTCTTGTTTTGTTACATTAAACTTCCATCCATTAAATCAACCATCTTGTTCTTTAAACTTGTTTAGTGCATAATCAACTAAAACTTGTGACACTTTAGTTGTAGGGAATAGATAACTTTTCCTTCTTGCTCCTGCGGATCGATACCCTACTTCCACATTGAGAGGTGCTACAGTGATCCCCTGCTCTTGGGGGTTATCAAGTACTTTTCTGGCGCCGTTGCCGGGGAGCGTAGCGCTTAAGTTTCTATTCTTGTGTGCACTAGACTTTAGATTTATTTTATCTTGTTTTATATCTTGCAATCATCTAAGCTTGGGGAGGTTCCTTTAAACTTGTTTGGTTGTGAGTTTCTCATTAGTTTTACTTTCAGTTTTATATATCAAAAACCCAAAAAAATTAAAAAATGGAGAAACTTTCTGGAATGTCTATGGGTAATGATTATTTTAAAAGGTATGACGCCTACTCTGAATATCAATCAACCAAAGAGGGAAATAGAGTGGGTAAATTGCTTAAAGCTCTTCACAAAATAGCTAATCAGTTTTGTGAGTTACATGGTATAACTTGTTGCAATAGAAGAGTTGTTAAACATTCCCACTATCAATGCAAGTATAATAGTGATCCTATAATTGCTTGTTATCGTGAAGATGAATGTTTATGCCCTGATATAGAACAAGTTGAGAAATATATTGCTTATGTTGGAGCCCATGAGATAGACTCTCTTCTTGATAAATTTCTTGCAACTAGTCATGTAGCTCGTGAAATGAAAGGGCAAGTTTCTATTATTCTCCAAATTTGCAAAAAAGAATTTAGTGATAATGTTTATGTTAAAGAAAGAATTCTTGCTGCCACGGAAAGCACTAACATTTTGCAGGAAGAGGAGGATAAGAACCTAAGCTTGGGGATGCCCGTGCAACCCCAAGAGGATGATGAAAACATAAGCTTGGAAGAGGAAGTATGTGAAGAGGAGATTGAAATGGATGTGTTCCAACCTAAGCTTGGGGAAGAGTTGGATCTCCCAACTTCACCATCAACATTTGATAGTAGCACTCAAACTCAAAAATCTTTTGTTATTTATGAGAATCCATGTTATGATGAGTGTGAAACTGAAAATTCTATGGTCCTATATGATAACCCATGCTATTATGATGAAACTAAAATGCTCCTTTACTTTTATTAATGCTACTAGTGAACTTATTGATGATAATGAGGAGTATTGCTTAAATATGCTATATGATAATGCTTTAGATGATGGTCCTATGCTTATTGATAAACCTCCATGTTTAGTTGTTACTAAATTATGTGAGGATAAAAATGATATACTTGCTGTTTGTGATGGTACTCTTACTCATGAGAGTCCTACTTTGTTCTTGAATTCTCCTACTTACACCATAGAGGAGAAATTTGCTTATGTTGAGAAATACTTATGTGGTTTGCAATTATCTTTAGTTCCAAATCTTTGTTGCAACCATGATATTAAACTTGATATTGATCTTATTAACTATTTTGAAAGAGGGAAGCATGCTAATGAATTCCATAATAAATTTAATAATCCTCTTTATGTGCCTAAATTATCTAAGTTGAATGATTCTTGTGGTTATATGGTTGAATTTATTTCTACTACTTGCAACTATTATGAAAGAGGAGGTGATAAGAACCCTCTTTATGTTACTAATAATTATGCTGCAAGTAAATATTGTTAATATGCATTGGAAACTTCTATTTATGTGATTCATTCATATACAAAATGCCAATGCATAGAAAGAAAGTTAGACTTCGTTGTTATTACTTTTGTGTTTTGTTTTTCTCTCAACTAGGGTTCAACTTGACTATTATTTTGATTGGTTTGAGAACACCATGGGATCCTGGTATTATGCATGAACACTTCCAAGGAAGAGGGACACATCAAAGTTCAAGCTCCCTCATGAGCTTCGTCCACATAAACATCAAGTAAGAAGCCTAGCTATATGGCTATAAAGAAAGCGCTTTACGGGAGGCAACCCGGTTGTTTTTATTTGTGATTTTCTTTGTGTCCTCTTGCTGTAACAAGAGACTTAGTGTTTAGTTTAGTTTCTGGAATTTTTAATAAAGTGCCAAGTTTTACTCATTTTGGTTGAAAAGTTGCTTATAGCGTTCGGAGATTTTATTCCTGCACGAATCTGTGCACGGTATGATTTTTAATTCTTATTCTGTAACTCCGAATGAGCTCATATTTGAACTGTAGTGCAACTTTTCATCCTCTGTATGCATGAATTTTTCGGAATTTTCCGACAAAGTTAAGTAGGGTAGAAAAATACGTTTAGCTGCTGCTGTTTTTCTGGACAGATTCTGTCCCATTTTGTTTGATGCATGCTTAGAACTTTTAACTTGAATCTTTTTATCCAATTGAGTTTATGAGTAGGCATACAACATTATACACTTTCTGGACATTCATATGAATTTTTGTTCAAGGATTATATGCAGCAAGAAATCTATTTGTTTATCACTACTAATGCCCCACAGAAAAAGAAATGGGAGAAACGGTGTTTTGAAGTTTTTTCACAGGGATTAGAGGAGATGCACCAAGAGCTATCCAAGGATGGTGAAGACCATAAGCTTGGGGATGTGAAGACAACCCCACTGGACCTACACACTCTCGGTTTGCACACGTCTAACTTCTGTTTTTCGATCGAAACACTTTATCGCATAAACTTGGAGCGTCTTTTTGTTTGTTTAGGTTTGATTTTTATTTTGTGAGACCACCACACTATCATTTATATATGAGAGAGCTACTGGAAATTTGGGTTGAATTATGTTGGATGCTATTATAAGATTGGGAAAAGGGATGTTGGAGTTAATTTTAAAAGATACATATAGTTGCATGATTCATGAGCTTGTTAATGAGTAATAATTTGCAAGTATTTTATCAAGAGCTATCTTTTATTCATGTTTTGATGCTAAATGTTATTTACCTTGTTTTAACATGGATTAGTTAGTTCTATGGACACTCATGCATGCATTTAGATGGTCAACTTTCTCCCTCTTGCTAGCCCAAAAATTCCAACAAGCAAAAACTTGTTTCCAACACCTTCAACCAAAGTTTTTCCAGTGAGTCCACCATATCTACCTATTAGCTTTATGCTATTCCGAGTATGTTTATCATGATATTTGTGTTATCTATACCTCTGAATGAAAATGCTTATGTTGTTGATTGTTGGGAAAAGTTGGTTATAGAGCTCTCTCGAACTTGATGCACACTTTACTTTCATTGCATAAATAAAATATGACCCATTGTGATTAAAATTATGATGTTGTGGGCTTGACAAATGTCTTTGGTTGAGAGTTAGCTCATATGTGCTGTCACATGGCAAGCTTTCAACATTGCACTTCATCTCATTTAGTTGATATCATGTACTTTTGTTTATGGATGCTTACCATGGGTGAAATAAATGTGGAAATGAAGTGAGTTTAAATGAGTTTGTATAAATGGTTAGAGAGACGCCTGGGCCGCTAATCTAAGCCATGCATCATTCATGGTGGAAATTTACTTACATGCTATGGTGAACCTTCTGTGATACACCTTACAATAAAAAGCTATCTAATGGTAAATAAAAAGGGTGTTGAGATTGTTCATTGTGTTTGTTTGTCTTGTCATTTTGATATGGGCTTGTTCCATATCCTGGGACAAGAGGTACCCCAGTTGACGCTCTTAATGATACTATTATTACTTACAATGATATTTAACTTGAACTTGCTTTGTTTCCAAGTTGAGTAACACATGGAGTAGGTACTTGTATTCAAGGGGCATGAGACTTTCAACCTGTACTTTGTCAAGCACACTACTCATATTTGCTTTCACTTTAAACTTAATCATTCAAGATGCTATGATAGGGGAATGAGAGCTTGACACCAAGGATTACCATATTACAATCATTGACTTAAGTAGAGAAGTTCAGAAGTTAGATGAAACTTATTCATGCTTTACCTCTACTCATATATATATCTTTCCAAAGTGTCCACCTTTTATATTCAGATTTTCATCAATACTCTATGACCATTGTAGGATGTTCTTACTTATTATTATGCATACATGTGGTCCATAGTACTTTTCTCTTATGTTACACTTTGTGAATTATCATTGAACATCCTTGCATTGAATACTTGATATCACTTCATAAACTATCTTGCATATTGCTACTCCTTTTAAGAATGAACCATTTGACTCTATGTAGCAATAGTAATCATCTTTGATATCCATTGTTAGTATTAAATTGCAAAGTCCATGTTAGTTTTATCACCTTCATACTCGAGGACGAGTATAGGTTAAGCTTGGGGATGTTGATGCATGTAAAATGCATACATGAACTTTGCATTATTTTACTTATATTCCAGTCATATTTGCATCATATAAGGGTTATATCACTGTTTTATAATGATTTTGGGAATATTTTATGTTTCCTATTTTTTATGGAATTAACCCTGCGCAGGCAGAAAACCCTATTTCTATATTTTAATGTTTCAGGGACCCAAACGACGTCCAAATGACCTGAAATTTACGAGCATCAGTTTTTGGAAGGAAGAAGACTTGGGAGCGAAGGAAGCAAACAAGCGGAGACCCGAGGGCCAAATAGGTGGGCCCACGCGGCCCATGTACCTGGCCGCGTGGGACCCCTCCTTTTGGGCCTCGGAGCTCCGTTGCCGTTGATCTTTCCTCCACCGACTCCGTTTTGACCTAAAACCGCCTATAAAAATAGTCCCCCGACGTTCTCTGGAAGGAGCGCCGCCGAAACACAGAAACCACGAAACAGAGACCTGGAGCTGCAGATTGGAGGGGGAAAACTCCGGCGGGGCGCTGCCGGGGTGGTCTCCATCTTCTCCAACGACTTCTCCACCGTCTCCATGATGAAGGGGGAGTAGTCCACCCCCTGGACCTTGGGTTTGTGGTGGTAACTTGATCTAATCTCTCTATGTATGATCATTGTTGGAGTCCATATGATGTGCCTTGCATAAGTATGGATCTATCTATGTAATTCTTATGGTGGATATTGTGGTATGAGATGATTTGTTATACATTTACCGTTGTGTTGGAGCTTTTATGATTTGTCATACTTTGGAGATATTCTATGATGCATGTGATGGTTTGATTTATGCATAATGCCTTGTTTATCCTTGTCATGAGGTGATTGACACCACCAAGTGTGGATAGATGAGAGAGATGTGGTCATGCACACGAATTATGAATCATTGCACTAGTGTTTAGAATATTGTCCATTATGAAGTATGATGTATGTAGGTACGGGATGGCCGATGTGACACGGCATATGTATTGAGTGACATGTGAAATACAGCCCAACATCCTTTATCTGGGGGTAAAAAGGAAGAGTATGATGTGGGAGTGACAGCAACCACGCTAGCCTTACGAGGGTGACCTAGCAACACAAATGAGTACTTCTTTCAACTATGTGTTTTAGGACATATAGCCGTCATAAAAGTACCATTAAAACATGACAATTGTGTGTACTTTATCTATAACATGATAATCACCGTAGATGAGAGAGAGAGGATTAAGTGAACCCATGAACCCATGTCCATTGTTCCTATAAGAGAAAACCTTTGTCTTGTCCTCTTGCATTGAAGAGGATTGGGACACTTTTACATTCTTGTTTTGTTACATTAAACTTCCATCCATTAAATCAACCATCTTGTTCTTTAAACTTGTTTAGTGCATAATCAACTAAAACTTGTGACACTTTAGTTGTAGGGAATAGATAACTTTTCCTTCTTGCTCCTGCGGATCGATACCCTACTTCACATTGAGAGGTGCTACAGTGATCCCCTGCTCTTGGGGGTTATCAACATGTCCATCTTCCGGAGAGTGTCGGCAAAGATGATGTTGATGCCGCTGCCGCCATCCATGAAGACCTTGGTCATGTGGAACTGACCTATCTGAGCTTCGAGTACCAGCGCGGCGTGGCCTGGTCGCGGTACCCGTGGAGGATGATCCTCTCGAGAGAATGTAATGCTGGTTTCCGAGCCCTTAAGGTACTCGGGTGTGGCTGGTGGCATTGCCACGGCTGGTAAACTTGGCAAGTGATCTATTTCTGGCACCTGTTTGATGGGCGCCCCTTCTGTATCATGTTCATTTGCCCTCGGGCCTGAGGGTATTGTTCTCCTGGCGCGGGAGGTGCATCCAGTCTCGGCTAGTATTGGATCGCCCCTGCGATGTGCGCAGGGTTTGCTGCTACTGTGGGTGGTCCTGGGAGGGCCAACTGCGGTGCTGGGGCTGGAGCCAGGATTTTGGCGAATGCTCCGTTAATACGCTGCATTTTCCGGCAGTCCTTCAACAGGTGAGTGGATACCAGCTTGCCGGTTTCGTCGCTTCTGAATAGATGGAACTTGCATGGTTCTTCGAGCTCCTGCTCGGCTGTAAGCTCCGGTCGCGAGGTGTCGCGAGGTTTGCGCTGCCAGTCGCGCCTCTGGTTTCCATAGTTCATGTACTCCTCCTGGCTTCGACTGCTCTGGCGATTGCTGTCGTGGCTCCGATCTTCTCGGGCGTCGGTGAATCCGGCCGCCACTAACTCGGCTGGCTCGCCTTCGTCGAAGCGGGCCTTGCCTTATGGCGGCGATCGCTACCGCTATTGTTTCTGCGGCCCAGTTGCTTGGTTCTCCTTCCTCGTTTGGGAACTCATTGCATACAGAGTCCTCACCATCGGCCCACTCGTTGGCGATCTTCATGAGCTCGACGATGGATTGTGGTTGGAGGCGACCGAAGGCCTCTCGAAGGTCGTGTCGAGTGACACCACGGATGAATGCATCGATTGCTCTGTCCTCAGAGATGACTCCGACGGAATTGCGCATGAGTGTCCAATGTTGGATGTATGATCGTAGTGGCTCATCTTTCCGCTGCTTGCAGGCCTGCAGTTATGCGAACATCGCGGGCCTCGAGTATGTGCCAAGGAAGTTTTTGACGAAGGCATCTTCGAATTGGTCCCAGGTGCTGAAGGAGTTCCGAGGTAGGTTCTGGAGCCAGGTGCGTGCTGATCCTACGAGCATCAGCTGAACGTATTGCATGGTTGTTGTTGTGGTGCCTCATTGCCAGTTGACTGCAATTATGTAATCGTCGAGCCAAAGTTGGGATCCTGCGTGCCATCAAACTTGACCGACTCGGATGTGAGCTTGAAGCCTCGCGGTATTCTTGTGGCGCGGATGCGGTAGTGGCAGTAGGCCAGACCACAAGGTTCGTTGTCGCCGTCCGAGTAAAGTTCCTCAGTCGGGGTATTGACATCGGTTGGAGCGGTTGCGCTCGACTGTTCGCTGTGTGATGACGTTGCGCGCGTCTTCCCCCTCTTGTAGGTGACGGACGGGTCGATCTCCGCGCGCTGTGCGTTCGCGATCGCGCCTGTCGCGATCTCCGCGTGGTTGGATCGTTGTTGCGGGTGTGGCTCCTGAATCAGTGCCTCCTCTGCTAAGCAGAGCGCTTGGATTTGTTGCCGATGTAGCACTACGCGAGCATCTCCCTCCGAGGTTGTGTTGCCCGCAGGTACGAGGACAGTGACGTGAGAGCGCCCGAGGCTGTTTTGGGGATGTGTATCCCATCTGCGTCTTCGGTCATGAAGGATGACTCGAGGTTGCGGGTAGTCGCAGCTCTTTCGACATCCGTCATTACACGGGCACGTGATCAATAACGGCCATGTTCTTGCATGACGATGGGTCCCGAGGAAGAGGAGGAATAGGCTGCGTGGCGAGCACTCGACGCATCAGCTAGTTCCTTACGCCAGGCCAGCTCGGCTTTCTCCAGTAGCAGCTTCTCGTTCTCCTTCCACACGAGGTATTGGTATGCCATCATGTCCTCTCGAGTCGCCTCCGCAGGAGGAAAAGTACACTCTTGGACATGCTTCATGGCCCGGATGCCCATCTCTTGAGTGATCAAGAGGGTAGTTACTTTGTCCGGCATGGTGACTTCCATTGGCAACGTAGGTTCCTCGTGGTGGAGACCGGTGCCGGGTGTCCTGTTGTTTGTTGCGTCCACCATGAAGACTTGGATGGGATAAGATTGCGCAGTCGAATACGCGTTGTTGCTGCTGCTTTCGCCACCAGAGCTGTCCTCGGAGACGAAGATGGAGGCCACGTGGTAGACGCCACAGTCAATGCAGAACTCGTCAGGCGAAGCAACAGTCGGTGATGTCGCGGGTGTCGGAGTCGAAAAAGACGCGGGTGTAGTTGAGGCAGATGCGATCTCCGTGGTCGATGAAGGCTCGGGTCCCGCGGCTGGAGCGGATGCGATCTCCATAGTTGGCGAAGGCGCGATTCCCACGGCCGGAGTAGATGCGATCTCCGTAGCTGACGAAGGCGCAGGGGATGTAGTCGAAGCAAGCGCGATCGCCGTAGTCGACGAAGATGCCAGTGATGAAGCCGAAGCAGGCGCGATTCCGTAGTCGACGAAGATGCCAGTGATGAAGCCGAAGCAGGCGCAATCTCCGTAGTCGACGAAGATGCGGGTGGTGAAGTCGAAGCGTGCGCGATCTCCGTAGTCGACGACGATGCGGGTGCGTGGTCGGAGAGTCGAATCGTCCCCCACTTGTTCACATGGAATTTCATGCTACCGAAAGTAATGCACATACCTCCGTAGAGATCGGCCTACGCCGATCGGTGGGCCGGCGGGTGGGGGACAAATTCAAAGGAGCCGAAGCGGATCGGCGTCGCGATTGTCGGTGTGTCGATGGTCATTGCAGATGGAGCCGGTGCAACCATGATTCCAGCACTCTTCTTTCCCACAGACGACGCCAGTTGACGTGGGGTGGCCACGACAAATCCCAGGGTCGAGTACCCCAGGTTGATTGAGAGGGAGAAAGGTTGGAGTGCTGGTAGTTACCACGGCTGACAAGCAAGGCGATTTACCCTGGTTCAGGCTCCCGGAGGATAATACCCTACTTCCAGCTTGTCTGTTATTGATAGTTGGGAGGTGCTACAATTTTGATCCCGGCGAGATGTCGATCTTGCTAGGGTTCTGGTGGTGGAATATGAGTGTGTCCCTAGATCGGCGGCCTCCCAGCCTTTTTAAATTAGGCTGGGTCTCGGGAGTTCGCAACCGACTGGGTTTACAGGTATGGTAGGTTATACCGACATAGGTTTCGCCTGCCTTGGGGTGTACTATATTTTCTTGGGCTCCCTTCGTGGGCCTTGATCATCGTCTTTTAGTAGGCCGCCGGTTGGGCCCTTGTCCTTGCGTGCACCTGGTACCTTCATAGTGAGGCACCCGATAGGTAGGCCCACGTCACCCATAGAACTTTGAGTGAAATTTAATGCATTTGTGAATGTTGAGGAAGAGTGTCTATATGCTTGAACTTTCAAGTATGCATATCTCTCACTTCTGATTGCCTTTCACTTCTATTTTTGTTGGCAAAGTGTACCATTCTCTGGTGAGCTTGCTGTAAATTTGTTTTGATGTTGTTGTTTGCTTCTACTATGTTTTGTAGCATGTTGCAACATTCTTAGAGCTCCTTCTGCAAGAACATTTTAGCAACCCGAGGAGGAAGAAAACCATAGAATGCCTCGAAGGGTTTATCTTGAGAGATGTGTGAAAGGTTGCGTTTTACCACCATTCTGAAATAACCAAGAATGTTGTGTCTTAGTTTTTTTTGCTCAAATGACATGCATCTTAAATAGGTTTCAAGGCATTGGTTGACTTTCGATTTGACCTTTAGTTTGGGTGTGGCAGCTTGTGTGATATGTAGTTTGCCTCGAACAATGCCTGTCACAAATTGCTAGTGAAGATCCTAGCTCTACCTATAACAATAACATATGGCAAAGGCATTAGGTCAAAGCCTCCAGCCGACGATTACATAGTCACCCGAAGGCTCGGAGGGCTAGACCTACAGAGAACAATCGTACTCGCCTCCAAAACCTGGTCAAACAAATCCAAGAGGTAACACGCGGCCACACCATCTCCTTCCCCGTGGATCCGCCCTACAAGGTAAAACAAGGAGCATCACATGCCTAGGTGTGACAGGATACCTAGATAACCCTCGCAAATGCGGCATAGCACGAAAGTTGCGAGATGTTGTAATGAGTAAGATGGTGGACTTGGACCCCGTACAGATGGAGCAGTTGTCGGACAAACTGGCTAATCGGGGGAGAAAGCCCTCGCTCGAGGAAGTTCATAAACAACACACACTCGTTCAGTTTGGGTGTGCGGCATTCTCTCCATCTACAACACACACTCTTTTGACCTTGTCATGCCTGAACTCAAGGAACAATGAGAAGTTCGAGACAAAGTTGGGAATACAAGAGCCGGGGAGCGGCCGAGAGAAATAACTCACCCCCCCCCCACTGATGACCCGCAAGTATAGGGGATCTATTGCAATACTTTCGATAAATAAAAGTGTCAAACCCAACGAGGGGCAGAAGGTGTTGACCAGTGGTTTTGAGCAAGGTTTCACTTCAAATACTAAAAGACAAGTGTTTATGGGTTTTTGTAATAGCAAGTAAATAAATAACAAGTAAATAAAAGAGAACACGAATAGTTGCAGTGAGTGGCCCAATCCTTTTTAGCACATAGTACAAGCCTTATAATGACTAAAATGTTTCTGAGGACACACGGGAATATCGTCAAGTTACTTTCGTTGCATGCAGCTGATTAATCTTATTTGTTTTGATGAGTGTTGTGTGGGTGAACCTATGCTAATGCACCACC
This sequence comes from Poa pratensis, assembly GCA_947311845.1. Lineage (NCBI taxonomy): Eukaryota > Viridiplantae > Streptophyta > Magnoliopsida > Poales > Poaceae > Poa > Poa pratensis. Next base: position 469,231 of record CAMZMU010000109.1, on the reverse strand, counting down.
CTTACTTGGACCAATACACACTTGTGATTAAACCCCTTGCAAGCGTCCGCAACTACAAGAAAGTAATTAAGACAAAACTAACCAAACCTTAAACTCTAAGATCCTACACTCCCTTGTGCAATAGCTTACCAACGGGGGTTCAGGTTTTTCTGCTCCAGCAACCCCTCAATAAGTAAACTAAATACACAATACATTCCCCTAAGCACATAAAGGTGAATTATCATGTAGTCGACGTTCACGTGCACCACTAGGAGAACAACACCACAACTTAAATATCAAACCATTAAATACTACTCAACATAATGACACTACTAATAACAAGACTTCTCCCATGTCCTCAAGAACTAAACGAACAACTCACAAGACATCATATGGATCATGATCAGAGGTGATATATGAATGAATAACAATCTGGACATAACAAGAATTCACCGCTAAAACTCAATAGCATCAACCACACGGGTAATCAATGTTGGAGATATGCCCTAGAGGCAATTAATAAAGTGATTTTATTTGTCATGTCTCAATTTGTTCATAATATGTTTTTATACCATGCTATAACTGTATTACGCGGAAACATTAATACACGTGTGGTATATAAACAACCAGGTCCCTAGTAGCCTCTATTTAAACTAGTCCGTTGGGCAACAGATGATCAAGCTTTCCTGATCATGGATAATTGCGTCGGTTGACAAAGGAGTCATGTCGTTAGGTGAATGATGTGATGGACATACCCAAAAGATATAGAAACGTAGTGCTCATACCTTCGACTGTGAGGTCATATCAAATCGCTGCTTCTGGAAGGTGCTTTGATTGCATCAAACGGCATGTCTTATATAGCGTGATAATAAAGGTGACACTTTCGGGTATCCGAAGGAAGCAGTGGAGGCGAGTGATCAAGAGCGAGATTTGTCAATCCACATAGCAGGATAGATACTCTGGGCCCACTCGGTGAGATTACATCAATGAGCTTGCAAGCATGTGACTAGGTCACGGGGATGTAATATCACAGACGAGTAAAGATAGATTTGTCAATGACGAGATCATGCTCGGTAATCGTGATACCGGAGAACGATGCTCGAACAATCTAAGTATCGCCAGGCAAAAGGTTGAGACTAGACGTCTAAAGGTTCGAACGATAAAAGACTTTCGTGGACGCACAGGGACTACCATGGGTATCCAAACCCCGCTGTTAGTCATTGATCGGAGAGTGTGTCTCGTTCATGTCTGTGTGATCCCGAACCGTAGGGTAACACACTTAAGGGTAGGTGACGATTAGATTGGATATAAGAGAGAAAGAAACCGGGAACTCCGGAAGTGTTCCGGGACTTGTCCGATGTTGATCGGAGGCAACGAAATATGTTTCGGATCCCGAATGAATTAAATAATATGTATTTAATATTAATAAGTGTTATTAATGATTACATTTTTTTTTTATTTAATTCAATTCGAATTTTTTAAGGCACTAAACCTAAATGAGCCTTAGAGGCCCATTAGGGGAAAATCTCAAAAAAGGAAAAGGAAAAAAAGGGAAGGAGGCCAGCCGCCCTAGGTGGGCCGAATGGGGTCTACCTAGGTGGACGGCGGCTCCCTTGGCCGGCGCACCCCATGTGGGGTTTAGTCCCACATGGGTGAGCCAAGGGAGGTGGCCTCCCTCCTTCTCCTTTAAATAGGGGAACCCATGTGATAGGGCAAAGGTGTCCCGATCTTTCGATGAGATGATAACTATCGATTTGGGGTGGCGTCGACGTTGACGATCCGACTATAAACGTGCGACGACGTTGCGCCTTGGCAATCGCTACACCAACTCCGGGAGGTTATTGACAGCGCCGTAGCCCAGTCGACCCAACCACTAGGATCTATTTGACACAAACGAAGAACACGAAGTTGCAACAGTGGCTAACTTTTTGACTAAACAAAACCCAAGTAAAACATAATTGTCTATTTATTGGCGTCGTACTGGATCGTTAATCTTCTGGTTGACACGAGCAGGCCCAAAGTCTCGAGGTCTCGCGCAAGCGTATGTCGTCTTGGCCCATCTTGCTCTGTCGCTGATGTGTAGCATCCAAACAGAGCACGCTTGAATTGATCGATCAGAATCAACGTTGTATTGTGCCTCCTTCATCTCACGAAGAGTTTAACAGCTTGGGCCCACATTTGCATGGCCGCATGCATGGCTGCATGTTTGCATGCTTTGTATTGAGTCCACCATCCAAGTCGTTGCATAAATTCTGCAGCCTTTCTCATTTTCACACGTGGCTTGTACATGGCCTCGGTATATATGCAAGTAATAAATAAATGTGTAGTAATTTTGCTCATAATATAAGAATAATATATTTCATAATTGCTACTAGAATTCACCTGGAAAATAAATCTATGACTAATACATCCTGTCCTATTCGAGTTAACCATGTCCATATCACCATGCCTTGGAAATTCACCTTTTTCCCTCTTCTTCTCTTCTACCTTGAGCGTGGTTCCGTTTCTGGAGCTGCGTACGGGGAGGGAAGTCTCTCTACTATACGCACACCGCCGTGCTGCTAGATCCAATCTTCCGCTTCCGCTGCTCTGCTGGATCTGGAGCCCGGAGGTCGTCATCTACACCGTACGTGTGTGGAACTACGAGGCGCTACGCGGTTAGCGCTGGGAGTACGACTACTTCCTCTACACGACCATGAGGTCGGCTTCGTCGGCTTCATCGACAACGTTTGTGCGGGAACGTAATCCCGCTTTCGGTCTACAAGGGTATATGCTTCGTCCTCCTCCGTATAGTATATATGCATAGTTAGATCTTGGCTAGTTTTTGGTTATCGTCGGTAGGATTTTTTTTGTTTTTTCCTCGATCCCCAACAGTGGTATCAGAGCGAGATCTATGCGTAGATGTATGTGTACGGTTTTTAGAACACATGTTGAATGTGGGCATCGATTCTACATTTGTTACCCTCTCGCGTGTACTTGTTTATATCGCGGCATTGTCGGATGAAGCGGCCCGGACCGACTTTACGCGTACTCTTACGCGAGACTGGTTCCACACTTGACATACGGCTTGTACCGTATATGTGGGTAGCGGGTGTCTGTATCTCTGACAATAGTTGATATTGCATTTACAATTGAGGGCCCCGAAAGGGGTGTAATAGAGACAATTGTTTTATCGCTGTTGTGGTTGTGTTCGTAGGTAAGAAACGGTTCTTGTGCGAAAGCCCTAGCAGTCACGTAAAAACATGCAAAAGATAAAGTAGAAAGCGTCTAACTTTATTTTGCAGGGGCAATGTGATATGGTCGAGGTAAGTTTAGTAAATTGTTTATAAACTGTGGACGCGAAGGAGACCATCGGCACGGAGGAGACCATACCAAGTCGCATTACATTTCATTTTGATGTTATGTTATTGAGTGCATCTTATATTTTGTATATATATATGGTTATATATTAGTTACACGGCGGTAGTAATATAAGATGATCCCTTCTAAAATACCAAATAGTGTTCTCCTATACGAGACAGGCCGTGACGATCGGGTGTCAGACGTATCTGCGTTCGTATAACGTGGGTGTAAGCCACGTTGCACAAGCAATACGCTATAGGTTTATTTTGGCGAGCCTAGCATGTACATACATGGCCTCGGAACACAGTGACCGAAAGGTTAAGCACGAGTCACATAGTTGTTGTGATCGACATAGCGATGTCCACTTTTGAAGTTATGCTATCGGCCGTGACGATCGGGGGTAGTGTAATGGATTAGGATCGTGTAATCACTAAAACGATGTGAGGGATGTTCGTTTTGAGTGGGAGTTATGGTAGTTTTATTTTTACTAAAACTTAACCCATATTTTATTATGAACAAACGTCTTATGTTTTGCAAATTCCATTGTAGATGTCTCGTCCCACCTTTAACCTAGGCCTATTCCTTGAGAAAGAAAAGCTTAAGACCAATGGGTCGAACTTCATGTCCTGGTTCCGCAACCTGAGGATCCTCCTCACTCCCCACAAGGTGGCTTACGTCATTGAAGCCGCCACAGGTGACAAGCCCGCAGATGACGCTTCTGAGGACGACAAGAAGTTTATGCGTCCAAGATGGACGATTCCTCCTTTGTCCAGAGTGGCATGCTCTACGCCATGGAAGCCGACCTGCAGAAGCGCTTTGAGAAGATGAGTGCTTTTGAGATAATTACTGATCTCAAACTGTCTTTGCGCCGCAGGCTAAGGCTGAGAGGTATGAAGCTTCTGAGCTCTTCTTCTCAGCCAAGATGGAAGAGCATAGCAGTGTGAGCGAGCACGTGGTCAAAATGTCTGGCTACGTTCAACGCCTGAACGCTCTGGAATGCAAGATTCCTGATGAGCTGGCGATTGATAGGGTGCTGCAATCGTTGCCTCCTAGCTTCAAAGGCTTCGTCATGAACTATAACATGCAGGCATGGCTAAGTCCCTGTCTGAGGTGTTCGTGATGCTCAAGACTGCTGAGGTGGAAATCAAGAAGGAGCACACGCTGTTGATGGTCAACAAGACCGTCGATTTTAAGAAATCTGGCGGCAAGGGAAGGAAGAACTGGAAGCCCAAGAAGGATGGCAAACACGTTGCCAAATCAAGGCTAACAAACCTGGTCCCAAACCTGGCGTGGAATGCTTCTACTGCAAGGGAGATGGTCACTGGAAGCGCAACTGCCCCAAGTACCTGGAAGACAAGAAGGCCGGCAAGATTGTCGGAAGAGAGAAAGGTATATTTGATATACATGTTATAGATGTTTACCTTACTAGCGCTCGGAGTAATGCATGGGTATTTGATACCGGTTCTGTTGCTCATATTTGTAACTCTCAGGTGGAGTTGCGGAATAAACGGCGCCTGGCGAAGGACGAGGTGACGATGCGCGTCGGCAATGGATCAAAAGTTGACGTGGTGGCCGTCGGCACGCTCCCTCTACATCTACCATCGGGATTAGTTTTGGTTTTAAATAAATGTTATTTTGTACCTTTGAGTGTAAACATTATCAGTGGATCTTGCTTGTTGCAAGATGGATATTCGTTCAATTCAGTATCAAATGGTTGTGCTATTTCGATGAATGATATCTTTTATGTTAATGCTCCTGAGAGTAATGGTTTATTCTTGTTGAATCTCGATAGTAGTACTCACATCCATAACGTAGATGCCAAGAGGATTAGACTTAGTAATGATACCGCCATGTATATGTGGCATTGCCGTCTCGGTCATATTGGTATAAAGCGCATGAAGAAACTCCATTCTGATGGACTTTTGGAGTCACTAGATTTTGGATCTCTTGACACTTGCGAACCATGTCTTATGGGCAAGATGACCAAGACACCGTTCAACGGATTTATGGAACGGGCGTCGGACTTATTGGGAATTATACATACAGATGTGTGCGGTCCAATGAGCGTGTCGACACGCAATGGTTATCGTTATTTTGTAACCTTCACTGATGATTTGAGTAGATACGGGTATATCTACTTAATGAAACACAAGTCTGAAACGTTTGAAAAGTTCAAAGAATTTCAGAGTGAGTTGAAAATCAACTCAACAAGAAAATAAGCACATTCGATCTGATCGTGGTGGCGATATTTGAGTTTTGAGTTTGGCACACATCTGAAGGCCTGTGGAATTGTACCACAGCTTACGCCTGCCGGGACACCGCAACGCAACGGTGTGTCCGAGCGACGTAATCGTACTTTATTAGATAGCGTGCGGTCTATGATGTCTCTTACCGACTTGCCCGTATCGTTTTGGGGATATGCGTTAGAAACAGCCGCATTCATTTTAAATAGGGCTCCATCCAAATCCGTAGCAACGACACCGTATGAGATATGGCATGGCAAGAAACCTAAGTTGTCGTTCCTGAAGGTTTGGGGTTGTGAGGTACGTTAAGAAACTACAGCCCGACAAACTCGAATCGAAATCGGAGAAGGTCGTCTTTGTAGGATATCCGCGGGAAACCATAGGATATACCTTCTACCACCAAGCCGAGGGCAAAACGTTTGTCGCAAAGAGCGGCACCTTTCTCGAGAAAGAGTTTCTCGCTAAAGGAGTAAGTGGGAGGAAAATAGACCTCGACGAGATAGTTGATCCTGAACTCGAAATTCCGAGTGGCGCAACGGAAACTGTTCCTGAACCGTCCTCCATAACAGATGGAGTGGGAGAAAATGTCGAGGAGGCTATTTACCTCGTAGGTCTGGAAGAACCCGTACATCTCCTGAGTGGTACGGTAATCTTGTTTGCACCGTCATGTTAATTGAACAAGACGAACCTACGAACTACAAAGAGGCGATGGAAGGACCCGAGTCCGAGAAATGGCTTGAAGCCATGAAATCCGAAATAGGATCCATGTATGACAACAAAGTATGGACTTTGGTGGAGATTCCCGAAGGGCGTAAGGCCGTCGAGAATAAATGGATCTTTAAGAAAAAGACTGACGGTACGGTAACGTGACCGTCTACAAAGCTCGACTTGTCGCAAAAGGTTTCCGACAAATTCATGGAATTGACTACGATGAAACTTTTCACCGGTAGCGATGCTAAAGTCTATTCGGGTTTTGCTAGCAGTAGCTGCATATCATGATTATGAGATATGGCAGATGGATGTCAAAACAGCGTTCCTAAATGGTAACATTGAGGAAGAGTTGTATATGGTACAACCTGAAGGTTTTGTCGATCCAGAGATGCTGGCAAGGTATGCAAGCTTCAACGTTCCATTTATGGACTGAAGCAAGCATCTCGGAGCTGGAATCTTCGCTTTGATGAGGTGATCAAAGGTTTTGGATTTGTCCAAAATGCGGAAGAGACCTGCATTTATAAGAAAATGAGTGGGAGCTCAGTTGCATTCCTAGTTCTATATGTGGATGATATATTACTAATTGGGGATAATGTGGAACTTCTGAAAAGCGTGAAGGAATATTTAAACAGTAAATTTTCGATGAAGGACTTAGGAGAAGCTGCATACGTATTAGGCATTAAAATCTATCGTGATAGATCAAGGCGCCTATTAGCGTTAAGTCAAGTACTTACCTTGACAAGATATTGAAGAAGTTCAATATGCATTTGGCAAAGAAAGGTTTCTGCCGGTTGTCAAGGGTAAGATGTTGAGCACGGCTCAATGTCCAGTGACGGCTCTTGAAAAAGCCGAGTAGATGGCACTCGATATGCTTCGGCTATAGGATCGATCATGTATGCCATGTTAAGTACTCGACCCGATGTAGCATTGGCTCTCAGTTTGACGAGTCGATTCCAAAGTAATCCTGGCAAGGAACATTGGATAGCTGTTAAGAACATACTGAAGTATCTTAAGCATACCAAGGACATGTTTCTTGTTTATGGAGCTGTGAAGAGGAACTTGGCGTAACAGGTTACGTTGATGCAAGTTTCTGCACAGATCCAGATGACTCGAAATCGCAAACAGGTTATGTGTTTAAGGTGAACGGAGGCGTTGTGAGCTGGAGAAGTGGGAAGCAACCCATAGTAGCCCAATCTACAATGGAATCGGAGTATATTGCGGCTGCGATGCTGCAAATGAAGTTGTTGGCTAAGAAAGTTCGTCATCGAGCTCGGAGTGTTCCCAAGCGCGCAAGACCCTGTGAACATCTACTGCGACAACACAGTGTTATTGCCAACGTGAAGGAACCAAGGTCTCACTCAACCGCCAAACACATTCTCCGACGCTTCCATGTCATATGGCAGTACGTCAAGGAAGGCGATGTGAAGATTTGCAAAATATACACAGACCTGAATGTTGCAGATCCGCTGACGAAACCTCTTCCACGAGACAAGCATGAGAAACACCAAGCTGCTATAGGTGTTAAGCTTTTACCAAGTTGTAAACTAGATTAAATTGTACTATAGTGCAAGTGGGAGACTATTGGAGATATGCCCTAGATGCAATTAATAAAGTGATTTTATTTGTCATGTCTCAATTGTTCATAATATTTTTTATACCATGCTATAACTGTATTACGCAGAAACATTAATACACGTGTGGTATATAAACAACCAGGTCCCTAGTAGCCTCTATTTAACTAGTCTGTTGGGCAACAGATGATCAAGGTTTCTGATCATGGATAATTGCGTCGGTTGACAACGGAGTCATGTCGTTAGGTGAATGATGTGATGGACATACCCAAAAGATATAGAAACGCAGTGCTCATACCTTCGAATGTGAGGTCATATCAAATCGCTGCTTCTGGAAGGTGCTTTGATTGCATCAAACGGCATGTCTTATATAGCGTGACAATAAAGGTGACACTTTCGGGTATCCGAAGGAAGCAGTGGAGGCGTGTGATCAAGAGCGGGATTTGCCAATCCACATAGCAGGATAGATACTCTGGGCCCACTCGGTGAGATTATATCAATGAGCTTGCAAGCATGTGACTAGGTCACGGGGATATAATATCACAGACGAGTAAAGATAGATTTGCCAATGACGAGATCATGCTCGGTAATCGTGATACCGGAGAACGATGCTCGGACAATCTAAGTATCGCCAGGCAAAAGGTTGAGACTGGACGTCTAAAGGTTCGAACGATAAAATACTTTCGTGGACGCACAGGGACTACCATGGGTATCCAGACCCCGCTGTTAGTCATTGATTGGAGAGCGTGTCTCGTTCATGTCTGTGTGATCCCGAACCGTAGGGTAACACACTTAAGGGTAGGTGACGATTAGATTGGATATAAGAGAGAAAGAAACCGGGAACTCCGGAAGTGTTCCGGGACTTGTCCGATGTTGATCGGAGGCAACGAAATATGTTTCGGAGCCCGAATGAATTAAATAATATGTATTTAATATTAATAAGTGTTATTAATGATTAAATATATTTTTTATTTAATTAAATTCGAATTTTTTAAGGCATTAAACCTAAATGGGCCTTAGAGGCCCATTAGGGGAAAATCTCAAAAAGGAAAAGGAAAAAAAAGGGAAGGAGGCCAGCCGCCCTAGGTGGGGAGACTACCTAGGGAATGGGGTCTACCTAGGTGGACGGCGGCTCCCTTGGCCGGCGCACCCCATGTGGGGTTTAGTCCCACATGGGTGAGCCAAGGGAGGTGGCCTCCCTCCCTCTCCTTTAAATAGGGGACCCCCATGCCTTGGAAATTCACCTTTTTCCCTCTTCTTCTCTCCTACCTTGAGCGTGGTTCCGTTTCTGGAGCTGCGTACAGGGAGGGAAGTCTCTCTACTATACGCACACCGCCGTGCTGCTAGATCCAATCTTCCGCTTCCGCTGCTCTGCTGGATTTGGAGCCCGGAGGTTGTCATCTACACCGTACGTGTGTGGAACTATGAGGCGCTACGCGGGGGCGCTGGGAGTACGACTACTTCCTCTACACGACCTTGAGGTCGGCTTCGTCGGCTTCATCGACAACGTTTATGCGGGAACGTAATCCCGCTTTCGGTCTACAAGGGTATGTGCTCCGTCCTCCTCCGTATAGTATATCTGCATAGTTAGATCTTGGCTAGTTTTTGGTTATCGTCGGTAGGAATTTTTTTATTTTCTGTCCTCGATCCCCAACAATCAATACCGTGAGAATAATGCCAATGAACTACACAAGGTACAACCTAGATGTTACAGCGGAACGGAGTGGAGTGGCGGGGATGATTGTGCTGGCGGTGGAGATGATGTAGATGATGATCCCGATTAAGCCCGGCATGATGACGGTGACGATGGCAGCGATTTCCCCCTCCGGGAGGGAATTTCCCCAATAGTTTTCTCCCTGTCGGCAAGCTTTTTCTCTCTGTGTGGTTTCTGCCCCGTGGCGGAGGCGGAATATTTTCTTGAAGCGTCCCATGTAAGTTTTAGGTCAGGGGGAAGATATACGCCAAAGGAGAGCGCCCGATGTGGGCCAGGGGCCACAGGAGACCCCTAGGCGTGGCCAGAGGTGGGGCCGAGCCTGGCTGTCACCTAGACACCCTGTGGCCCCCCTCGACTCCATCTTTTGGCTCCTCCCATGATCTGATGAAATATTGACTTCTGTATTTTCTCGTAATTTTTGGAGCTTCAGAAATATAGTATCTTGATGGTGCTTTTTCCAGCTGATTCCTGGCTCCGGCATATAAATCCCAAGAATTGCCAAACATGCAAACTAAGATAAAATAACATAAGTAATGCATCCTGATATGAATTATATCAATGAATAAGAGTGAATTATGATATAAAATAGTGATGCAAAATGGACGTATTACCCACTCGCCCTAGCTTGTTCCTCTCAAACAAAGCCTCAATGTGGGCCCTTTGCGGCGCAAACTGCAACATCGCGAAGCCACGCACCATCCCATGATGGTATCATCGCATTTAAAAGGCCCACTATCGTGACTGTTTCACGGTTAACCGAGGCGCCATTATCAAATATACCTGACAACTTCTCCATTCCGAGGAACCCACGCGTTAACCAAGGCGTCAAGGCGTCGGGTCCTGCTCGCCGCCAAGCTATGCAAAGGCGTGCCTGACACGGCATCCTTCGCGATAGGACCAAACAATCAGGAAAATTTCGGACCTCCTGCTACTGTCGTGACCTGACAGAAGTACTTATGACGTGAACACACACGTTCGTTGGGAGACCCCAAGAGGAAGGTATGATGTAATCCAACAGAAGTTTTCCCTTGACTACAAAAGCAAGGTTATCGAACCAGTAGGAATTGGAAGAGGTTCAACACGGTGCCCAAGCTACTCTGGCGCTTATAGCTTCGTTGGACCTGCGTACAACACAATCAAACTATTTTGCCCCAACGAAATAGGAAGGTTGTCAATCTCCTTGGCTTGCTGAATACAAAGGATTAAACGTATGGTGTGGAGAATAAAAGTAAATGCAAAAATGAACAACGAGCAAATGAGTGTAGAGCATGGTGGAAACGGTGTTTTTATCAGTGTATGAGAAGGGACAGGGGTCCACAGTTCACTAGCGGTGTCTTTCCAGAAACAGATAAATAACATGTTGGGTAAATAAATTACAGCTGGGCAATTGACAAATAGCAATGGCATGACAATGCATAATATGACAAGATAATGTTCACTATGATATTTATTGGGCATCACAACAAGATACATAGACTGCTTGCTAGCTGCATCTATGACTAATAATCCACCTGCGAAATAACCTCCGTGTCTCCCGCAGGAATTAAGTTGCAAGCAATAGATAATTGCAATAAGCAAAGTGTGTCATGTAAACAATGCAAATGACACGTAGACATAGCAAAGTTGTTTTCTCCCTAGTGGCAACAACACATCCACAGACTTAGTTGTTTCTGTCATTCAAGCCCGGGCTATCGGAGACATGAACCCACTATCTAGCATAAATACCCCCTCTTGGAGACACTAACATCTACTTGGCCAAGCATCTACTAGCATCGGAGAGCATGCAAGACATAAATAACACATATGTATAAAGATAGATGAACAAACTTGATCATAACTTCACATTTCATCGGATCCCAGCAAACACAACATGTAGCATTACATAAAGATGATATTGATCATGATAGGCAGCTCACAAGATCTAAACATGGTAGCACAAAGTGGAGAGACTACCAAGTAGATACTGCTATGGACCCGTAGTTCAATGGAGAACTACTCACACATCAGTCCGGAGGCGGGCATGGTGGTGTAGAGCCATCGGTGATGATCTCCCCTCCGGCAGAGTGCCGGGAAGAGTTTCAGAACCCTCCCGAACTAGGGTTGACGATGACGGCAGCGACGGAACTTTTCGTGGAATTGTGTTCGGGTCTTTAGGGTTTTCTGGACAAGGGGAATATATAGGCGAAGAGGCGGCGCTGGGGGCCACCCAAGGTGGCCAGACGACCCCTCGGCGCGGCCCCACCCTATGCCGCGCTAAGGTGGCGTCTGGGCCCCCTGGGTCGCCTCCTCGGCTGCCCTTTGGACTCCGTCTTCGTATCGATGAAAAACTTGCCCCCGTAAAATTTTGTCCAATTTCGAGAATATTTCCCGATTAGCTTTTCTGAAACAAAAAGACATGAGAAAATAGGAACTGACACTGTGGCATCTTGTTAATAGGTTAGTTCCAGGAAATGCATAAAAATGATATATAATGTAAATAAAACATGTAGCATTTGATATAAAACAAGCATGGAACATAAAAAATTATATATACGTTTGAGACATATCAAGTACCCCGGCTACCCGATCACGTGTGAGGTCGAACGATGTCGAACTGAGGAAGTCTCTTGGCTCTCCCAACAGGGCATGACCATGAGATTGGCTCCCCCAGAACATCTGACGACTGCAAACGGAAGACATGTTGAACCCTCCACGTGCCTGTTCAAGTGACACTACCAACCTGGCCACTGGGGGATAATTCTCCCGTTGGAGTCATGACTTCCCTAGCTGACACCAGCCTAGCAGTCGACCTCCTCAGGCCCGGTTGCCAAGTTGACGTCTATTCTCCATATTAAGACAAGAGCTGTCGCCAAAACCGAATTCGTAACTATGCCTTGACATGGCGTGATGATAAAGGTCTCATGAGTCAGGTCCCATACCGAAAAATCAGGGCTGACGAGCGACGCCAAAGTCCTTGCTTACGATCCGCATAGTGACTCAGCGCCATACCGAGTATGGTTGGTCAGCCGGGTATCAGTGTAGTTTCCATCTCATCATGACCTGTACTCGGGCCTATAGAACCTTTTCGCCATATTAAGTGGTGGTGCGCCCCTATCAAAGGGAAAGGGTACACCTCTCTTGGGGGAGAGGGTTAATCATTAGCGTGTTGTGCAACTATCATGTTACCAGATTATGAGTTTAAGATATCCTAGACAATGTCGATTGTCTCAACTTGCAATATTTCGGTTAGTGTGATCCCAAACCTGATTTGTGATGAATTCTGTAACGATGTTAGTTGATGTACCACATTCTCTAAAAAAAAAAGTCATCCATGGGATATGCGTTGGTTTGTCTCCTATCTTTCCAGCTGTGTAAGGTCAGTATTTACCAAGGAAAAAAATAACGCGCTACAGAAATATAGCGTCGGCCTTAAAATATGTTATTAGCGTGCTATTTCGCGCTATAGCGTGCTATTAGTGAGACATTGTACACTGATCTATTTAGCGGGATCATTTCCAGGAAGCTATAGCGTGCTATTAGCGGAGCTATATCGCGCTATTTTTTTCAGTGGTATTTACGTGACTTGTAACTTGATCTATATTTTATAAATGAGACAGCGTATTAAAAAAAACTATCATGTTATCAGATTATGAGTTTAAGATTTTGCATACAGTATCGCTGGTCTCGGCACAAGGTCACCCATGGGCGCGTCGCACGTGCATTGGACGTGCACGGTAGTGGTACTACTCCCCCTGGTTCAGCGACCACAGAAGATACAAGACCCACAGAAGGTGGAGAGGAAAAGAGGGAAACGAAGAAGGAAACGAAAGAATTAAAAAAACAAACCTACCCAGTAAGATCTCGTCGGTACCCTAATCGTCCTAAATCCTATTCTCTTTCCCCGCGCGCGAGAGAGACAGTTCGATCCGATTCGTTTCGCCTCCGAGATGCTGCCGGCGTCGGACTAGTCGAAGCGAAAGGAGAGGACCTGCCGCCGCCGCCGTCTCGCTATGGCGTGGCGAGCGGGTGGGTGGGCCGGCCGCTGCCTGCTGCCGCTGCTGCTCCTGACAGGTGCGGTTCATCCTTCCGCCTCCGATCCAAACCCTTTTGAAATGCATCCAGATGCTGTCGCGTGTTGATTCTTACTTGGGTGTTCGCGGATACTTTCGGTTGCGCTCGTGGTTAGGTCGTGGCAAGTGATCAAAGGTCGGTTGCTGCAGTATGGTTATAATCGTGATGAACTTTGTTACAACTTCGAATAATAGTGTTGTTTACTCACCCCCGTATCATGTACCTAGGTTGCTTTCTAAAGATTTTTAACCATACTTTGTTAGCGTTAAACACTACAATTCCCACTTCATATGCCGTCAATTGGCCAATTGGGAGAATGTTACTGACAAAGCAAAAAATTAGTAAAATTCCAATCTAGTCTCTTCTCGGGGTCTTCTTACACTCATAATATGTAACGAGCTACTCCCTCCGTCCAAAAATAAGTGTCTCAAGCGAACTTGAGACACTTATTTTTGGACGGAGGGAGTACTATTTGTAAAGGAAAACAGAGTTTATATGGTCTGCGATCAATCAGTGCCATACTTTTGGTTTGAAGACTTAGTAGTTGGAACTTGTCATGATTGTGTGTGTCTTCCTCCCTACCCTCCTCCCCCCGGATGCAGAACTACGGCTTTCTCTCCTCAGCACCAGCTTCTACAGAGCCACAACCGCCTCACCTCACCGATTGCTCCTGAACCAAGCACGCTCCTCATGCGATGCTCCTCTCAGCTCGCACTCTCCTGCCTTGTCACATGTCTTCCCACCTCTTCGACACATCCCAACCTTGACCTCTACCTTCTCCATTAAATCCCCAGCCATCCTGGTCACAACCATCTTCGCCACAGGTGGCTTGGTCACCAGGGCCTCTGTCACCTCTTTCCTCAAACCCTTGGACAACTCAAGCAACACAACGTCTGCCATCACCAGCCAGATAAGAGGTACTCCTCCGCCTCCAAACTTTCTTCGTCCCCAAATCTGTTCGCCCTAACTTATTCTCCTCATATTGGCACCCCACTTGCAGCATTCTGATCTAGCTCCCCTAGCATTACCATGTGCAAAGCAGTAGCCAAGACTCAGGCGACGCACCTTGTGAACTGAGGTGGCTACCGTTCACACAGAGCAACGGGTGCGGCCTCATGCTGCCTGAGTGACTACAGTGCGCCTGGCAGTCTGGACGACAAAAGCCAGAGTGGTGCTGGAGTGGTCCACGATGGCGGTTAGGGTTAGGGTTAGGAGGAGCCTAGCTCTGAAACCATGAGGATATTGGGGGAATTTTCTGGATGCCTTGGTCCCTTGGACCTCCACACCCTCATACATAGAACTGTTAACTGGGCTTACAACTTGACTCACACATGGGTCACTATGCTACTCTTATCTCACACAGTAACTCGCACTACAACAGCACATGGGCTCAACAATCACATGTTGTCAAGCTCTAAAAGAATTAGCTTTAAACATGTTTCCTGTTGATCTAATACTTCACCATGTACCCTTTTTTTTGCAGCTTCTTTACTTGACTGGAGCTTGATTTCTCTTGTTAATATGATTATCTTCTTTGCTATCCGCTTTGTTGATCCAAGGAGAGGTATGACAGCTCTTTTTGTGCATTGGCAAGTATTGTCACTATTTGTCTTTAAAGCTAAACTACGCTTTGTTTGGATCCATATGCTGTTTGTTTCCCAGTCTCTACTAGATGTGGTCCATACCTCCTTTTAGTACTCTATGTTCTTGCACCTTTGTGCTCTGTAATACAACAAGATTTGCTCATAACTTCTCGCTGTCTCTATGCCATGTCCTACAAATGTTGCGTGCCTGTGTTGGTCGCTTGGTGCAATTTAGTTTATGCCCTAGAAAGAAGAGCCTATATCAGGCCATTTAACTCTTTAGTTTTTTATGCCTTTTTACTGAAATGCAAAGTGTGATTATTTAGAATAGCTTAAAGAAATTATTTGATAATTATGACTAACAGCTGTACTACTGAATTCTAAAATTATACCAAGTCTGGTTGCAGCTTTCACATGAGAAATTGGTCCCCCTATTTGTATTCCTTACAATCTACATATACAGTTTATATTTCTGAACTAATGTTCTATCCCTATCTTGTAGGATTTCACACTTGGAGGCTGTACCTGTTATACTGGTGTACAATCATTTACTCAGCACTTGCTACTTTAGGGCAAGTTACATTTCATATTACATGGGGAATTGAGGGAAAGGAATGGATTGTGGCTCATTCTTGGTGGGCAAAGCTGTTTGGTTTTGCAAGGTATTTCAATGAATGCATTTGCTCGTGTTAATTTTTGTTCTCATATCCATGAGTACAACTGTCTGTATATGCCTCATATGCAGGCAATTCTGAAATTCTGGATTGCAATTAATCATGACAATTGATGCAGGGACCAGCCATGGGAATCACCATCTGTTATCTATTTTCTTATCGTACAGCTATCTGCTGCTGTCCTTGCTTTGGTAGAAATCTTTGGAAGCAGGATCCATCAAGATTCATGTTGGCTGAACTTCTCCTTTGGGATTGAGCAAATAGGTCAGCATCTGGTGCACTATGCATCAATTTAGACTAGCCTAAAGAAGCGATAGTAATATTCTTAGATTGTGTTGAAGGAGATTTGAACTGTTTTGTGTAGTACATTCATTCATGCAACTAGGAAATGATGTTACTATATTTTTTATATAAATATGTTCAGCTTGCAACGTTTTAGTCCATATATGGTATATGCCTGTTTGAGAAGGAAACAACCGAGGTGTTTATGTTACCATATGTGTACCGAAGAACTGTAGAAACTACTTACTATTGTCCAATATCTAATCGATATGCGTTTTCTTGTGCAGGTTACCACTTGCGGGTTGCGTGCTGTTTGTTGCTGCCTGCTGTCCAGTTAGTTGTTAGTATTAGTCACCCATCTTGGATTTCGTTACCATTCTTTGTATTTAGCTGCGTTGGTCTTGTGGATTGGTCCTTAACAAGCAACTTTCTAGGTCTTTTCCGGTAAGCTCCGTCTTTAGATTTTCTTCTTTGCTGCGAACAATTATTATATTATTATATTGACAATGCATATTTTTTAATAATTGTTAAATTGTGTTTGCAATGCATTCTGAAGATGGTGGAGGTTACTAGAAATATATTCGGTGTTCAGCATTCTTCTGCTTTATATCTACCAACTGCGGGTCAAGTTTCCATATGTTGTGGTAGCATTTGCTGACTTTATTGGTCTATTCAAAGTCTCGTCAAAATCAGAATGGCCTGAGCTATCTTCTGGAATTTCTCTTCTGGTTTATTACGTCATGGTAAGCAGCCAAGAATCTCAAATATATATGTTGATCACATACAGATTGAGGATATTTTGCATCCATATGATAAAAACGTGATATTTTGTTGTTAGTGATGCTGACCATCTTTGTTCGTATTTGCTCATTCTTGATGTTTGAAGCTTACTTGCTTAGTATCCCTCATTGAATTCGCAGAATTCCAGAGAATGGAATTGTAGTAAATTCTCGGAGAAGCTGTCAAATAACAAACTTGTGCTGTTGTTGCCACCATTAAGTTCATTCACTTTGTGCTTCATGGATAAATATGTGTGCAATCAATTTGAATAATTTCTTTTCTAATCCACTTATTTATTATACATCCAGTAGTCTGCGAAGTGAAAAGAATATGTAGTGATATATATCCGGAAGAGCTTAAAGCAAGAATTAAAATGTCATCTTTTGTAAATTATTGTCGACATGTTTAGTTTGATTAGAAATGAATTGTTGTTTCATAAGATTGTTGACACAGCTTAGTGAATACTGCACTAGCAGATTGAAGCGGTAACTTCGCAGGGTATGATTGAACTGGAGACTATCCAATGTAGGATTGACCACAACAGTGTAGCAACTAGCCTACCGATAATGTAATGCCCATTGTTACCATACACACGGTCCATCCAATAAAAGTGGTGGTGTTTATTGATCGGATGGATTATGGATATGCACTATATGAATCAGAATTAACCAGGTAAGAAGATCAGGCGAGATGCCCGACTCCTTTCCACCTTTTAAGCGCTTAAAGGCGAAGGCGATGCCTTATACGAAGTCACGAACATATTACCATAAGCACACCGCTAGTCCCATAACATAACCGCAGTTTGCTAGCAATAAAATGGTGAACTAATATGATGGTAGCATCACGCATGACATGTCATGACTCCAACACGTATCCTCAAGCCTCAGATCAAATTGTGTAGATGATGGGACGCTGTCTTGAACTTCAGCTTCGTCCTCCTCGTCTATATCTAGCTCTGTAGCTTTAAACTTCATTATATTTGAGTAATTGTGCATCTCTTCCTTAATTTATGCGGCTGTCTTGGGACATTTATCCACATCACTGAGGCCCTCAGAAAGCTGCCGCTTCAGCCTTTTCACTCCAGCATGGAATCTCTGGCCGCACAACTTACACTGGAGGAGATCCTTCCTCTCTAAATCTGTCCAGAATGCAACTTTTTTTCTTGAGAAAACGCATAAGACCTTTGCGTTTCATCTCATTGGAAAGGTAGAAGTTTGGTTACAACCCTCCTAGGAGGAACAGCAAAACGAAAAGATTACATTCAGTGAACATCCCAGGTCGAGCCCATAGCGCCGCCTCCTCCTTGGTCAGCGTCACACAGCAGCTGACAGAGGCTTGAGCACCCGAATAGGATTTAGCTTTCCGAATAGGATCATTGGCCGGATGAAATGGCTCAACAGCTGTAGGGTCCATCGGAGCAGCAGATACTTGCTACTGTTGCAACTAAGAAAGCGCCAATAACTAATATAGCAATAAAGCAGGCACACTCGTCAACTTAAGCAGATCTACGTAGAGCAGAGCCAACCCAAAGGAGGGGACGAGAAGGAGAAGAATCTCAGTAGAAACAAAGAAGCAGAGAGAGAGGCACGTGGAAGGAGAAGCCAGGTGACGGGCTGTGGCCTTGTGGATGCCGTGGAGGAGAAGAAGAATCAGCAAAGGAGAGCAGAAGAAGATAAACAAACGTAGAGGAGGAGAAGAAGAAGAACAACAACAAGAAGAAGAAGATGCAGAGAAGAAGCAGGCGCATAAGAGAAAAGAAGCAGGGCCTTACCAGATTGGTGGTTGCAACGAAGTGCTTGCTGCTCCCAGGAGAAATCCCTTCTCGGATCTCGTGTCGGAGACGGTCGAGGCGGTGCTGATGGTGTTGTTAAGCCTTCCTGGAGGCATGGTCATGGAGCTGCTCCTCAGTTACCATGCTCCAGTCTGGTTCACCGCGTTGTGACCCTCAGCGGTAGCCCAAGACTCTACTCTACTCTTGAGTGCAATGGATGCGGTTACGAGCGAAAGCTCGGCGACTCCCCTTCCTGAAGGCGTCACATGCGAATCCATGTCCTTGCCATTGGTGTGGTCTTCTCCCTTGGCTGGCAACGGCAACTGGGGTTCGGTGGTGGTGCCTCTGATCATCGCCGTGCTGCTATCCATAATCCTTTCTCCTGTCCATCTCGTGGTGCTTCTGACGTCGTCTTTGTGTTGCTGTGCAAGCACAAGTCTTTCCCGTGGCGGTTGCTGTGTTGCACCAAGCTTCGTGTTCCAGGTGCGGTCTCGGTTGATCTTCTGCTCTTCAGTGGCGCAGGAATCAGGATGTCCACCTTACCTTGTGAAATATTCGGTTGTCCCTGGGTGGAGTTTGTGATCATGGTTTGTGTTCATTGGTGATCTCATGGCTTGCATTTGCTCCAGTATCGTGCCCAGTTTGCGATAAAACCGATGACACTACCTCGCCGTGGTGCTAACCGGTCAGTATGTGGGTGTGTTGTAGCAATCTGCAAAGTCTCGGTACTGTGATTCTGTGGCACTCCTTGCATTTGCTTCTTCTGTGATGGTCATGTACACCGGCTAGGCAGTGCTTCTTCGTGGGCACCCTTGTCCCTCTTTTCTTTTCCCCTTTTGCCCTAACCTTTCGATGCTTTATTGTAAGGTTGCAACTATGTGTCCTGACCAATGGCCTCTTGCAAAGGAGGTCAAGAACCTGGTCTTGTAACGGATTTTAAAGTAATATATTCATGGGCACTCTTGTCGTTGGGGGGGGGGGGGGGGGGCGTACCAGCGCATAAGCAACACCTTATAACCTGTGGAACGAACAAATTGAAATAACATGTGATGCAATATTCCACATCAAAAATAACATTGTGTTAATCCTCTTAATTAAGAATCTGTTACAGTCAACCATCACCTTGCAGGTTTTTTTTTTTGGCTTTTCGCATTTCAGTAGACAAAGATCTTTGCCTTTGATGCTCTTTCTTCTCATTGTAGCTGTCATCAGCCAAGCGGGACATACAAGAAATGGATTCTATAATGTCTCTAGAAAACGACAGCTTAATAGAGGATCTTCTCCCTTCTAGGAATGCATTTTTGGTTCGTCCTTCTCGGTATGCAAATCTTTTTGTACTTTAGAATTGTTGAATTTTCTAATTATTTATTTCTGACCTGTGAAACTTGCTGAATATTTGTATTTTATAATTAAAGGAAATTAGCTCACTAACACCTCAAATGGTGAAATTACAGAAATAACGCTATAAAGGAGCTCAGTTAATAAATGACATTGCGATCACAGTTTATTATGGGAAATGACACTGTTGTGGTGCATTCTGTTATAAGTTCCCAATAATGGATTAATTTTCTCGCCCATTTCTTCCTTCAATCAACTCCCGGCGCCACTACTACTCTACTAGTAGCTATTGCTGCTTATCCAGCAAGCATCGCCACTGCTTAGTCCTTGTGTTCCAGTAGTCTTTTTCCTCCCCCACTATAGCTGCTCCAACATCTAAAAAACACTAGGAGGACATCAACTTTATTTCATCTATGACGGGACATTGTTATCTGTAATGAACAGTTATCATGATGATATGTAGTAGCTGAGCACATCTGCTGCAACATTTCTGTAATTTATTTCTTTGTGACATGACTGCTTTTGGTACCTCTATTTTGCTTACATGCTCCATCCGTTCCCATCGGCTATCTTCCTTTAAAAGCGATCGTTGTCTCTTTACTTCGAACATGATCAGTATTACTCGCTGTGTTTGTTTAGCAGGAAACATAAGTAATTTCAGACACGTGTGGTGAAGATTGCCCACATAAGATGCTAAGTGCCAATAATATATTACAAACTGTCGGTTTCTGGTTAAGGGAGTTGTTAACTGAACCTAAAACCCATGTAACCTAAATCTGCCCAGAAAGAAGTTACTGCTCATTTCCAGCAAGCTTGTGCCTGTGAATCACATATTTTAGATCCTCATGTAATTGGAGTACATTGATTGTGAGACTGAGAATTAATGGTGAACTAGATCGAGTGAAGTAAGGTAGGTTGATTGATTAAGTTAGACACTAACAATTCCATTTGTATGTGCCCTTCACTCTTCCTCTCCTACGCAGATAGGCCAATCACATTTATTCGTGCTTGCCATGTTTTACCTTATTGGCAAGGTTTAGCATACCGCACTTCGTGCCAAACGAAGCTATAGCAATCAAGTTAATCACAGCATGGGGATTATGTCACTCGTGTCCTTGTCAGCAGCTTGTATAGATGCTAAAACCACTTCCATGTTTACATTATAAGTTTATAATTACACAAGTTTCTCTTGATTCATCAAACCTTCTAATTGTGTTTCCTTCATTTTTATGGTCTATACTTTTGCCTGTTGCACATTGCGAAATGTATTAATTGATATTCACTATTTTTTTACCGAGCTGAATAACTCTTGCAATGTTTCTTTGTAACGACAGCAGTTTATCTAGATTTACCATTTCACTTGTGTCTTGCTAAATGATTTTTATCTACTTCAGATCTGGCAGAACGCATGCTAATGTATTACTGGGGGATCAGCTTTCAGAACATTTTGTATTAACTTCTTCACTTATGGCTTCCCGGTATTCTTCTCCATGCTCTTTTTTGCCATTCACTCCATGCTTTTCCTTTTCCTTGTTATTAAAGTTCACATTCTTATATTTGTTGGGGGTATGCAATTCCTCCTCGCCCCTCACAAATGTGCTGTTTTCTCCTAGGACGAGAGCATGATTTTTATTTGTGTATGGCAAGAGCGTGATTCATCGGCTCAGCTATTAGGATGAGAAAATATCCATGCACGTGTTCTGCGGATAGTGTTCATGAGCTTTCTCATGCTAAGCACATGCAGGTGCTTGAAGATGACTTTAGAACAATACACGCTTTTTTCATGCCATTTGGGATAGTATGGGTAGTTGATTAGACACTGGTGCTTAGCAAGTGTTATGCGTATAACTAGCACAAAATAAGTGCAGAGAAGAGCTTGCATCAAATTGATGAAAGCTTTACATTGGTGCTTGATGATGTGGCTGTATCCTCTCTCTTGAGCATCCACATATACGCAACTTGCATTCTACATCCCCTTAGTGTTCAACTCCATCTGTTCCATTCATGGTCATAAACTACAAATATTGTTCAGCAGGCATAATCCAGGACCATCGAATCAACAGTAAAAGCTGTGGCTGACTAATATCAGTTGCATGAAAAGTATAAAGTTTGTGGTAGTATGTTATGCAGGATATATGCTCAAGTCCTACTTAGGCGTGTTTGGTTAGGCTTATTTCTGGTTTTTGGAGTTTGGCTTATAAGCGACAAAATGACTTTGGCTTTTGGCCCAACCAAACAATTATGCCAAAACTTAATGAAGAGCGGCTTATCAAATGATAGCACTTAGATGCAGTAAATTAATGGAGATGCTTGTCAGTTATTCTAACTTGTGTTTCTGAGTTGAACCATTTTGTCACTTGCTCATTGTGTCCGAGAGAAACAGAAAGAACGTATTATTCAGGAATACCCAATATGTAAGCATTTCCCATCAGATAAATAAAAGTTATTGCTGATTATTGCAGGTTTTACTTCTTGCCCTTTCCTTATGGAGTTTCAACTTCACTAGTATTTGCGCTTTTGGTCTACTTGCATATGTTGGATACATTTTATATGCTTTTCCCTCGTTGTTCCAAATGCATCGGTTGAATGGGTCACTCCTGGTGTTTATTCTGCTATGGGCAGCAAGCACATATGTCTTCAATGTGGCATTCACATTCTTCAACAAAAGATTTCAGAAGGTATCAGACTTAGCTGTCCAAGTTATATTATGATCATCAAAGTAGATGAACATTTAATTTGGTCAATTTTGCAGGATATGATGATATGGGAGACAATTGGGCTCTGGCATTATTCTATACCTGGACTATTTCTACTTGCACAATTCTGCCTTGGTGTTTTTGTAGCACTTTGTAATCTTGTAAACAATTCTGTTTTTCATTACCTTACCTCTGAGGAGGGGCCATCATCTAGTGACGATCACCTTATTGATGGTAAGTAATTGTACTATTATCACTTTCAGTTTACTTTTCGTTGCAGCCTGGCTATCGGTTGAGTGAAAAAAGGGATATAATTCTTAAATTGAAGAATGATTTGATATGAATGATGCATATTGTTGGCAAGAGCAATGATGAGCACTCCAAAAAGTAACTGTCACATCACACTGAAAGGAAACCATGACATCAAACACTACATTTTTTCTGTTATTGACAAATATGTAAAGACTAAATGGATCGTTGTGACCTCTTTACTAACTGAAACTACCCCTGCTGTTTGAGACCATGTCTAGTAACTGTCCACATGACAAGGTGCTAGAACCTAAAACACAAATTACGGTTAAGAGGAATGTAGAAGATATCGACTTACCAAATGAGGAGTCTAATACGGGAACTTGTTAGCTACAATCCTTGTGTTGTTTTTATTAGGGATAGTAGTACAGGTTGGTTTGCCTTTACTTAGCTTATAAGCCATACTCGTGCTGTATGACAGCTAGTCCAACTTTTGTTTTGCTAGCAGCAGCCGTAGAAGCCATATAGACATTAGCTGTCTAGGCTGGTTACTGTAGCATGGCGGTCAATGCATGGTTTTTAAAGCGTCCCTGAGGCGACGCTTAAGCGATAAGGCCCCTGATGAGGGACAGTAGAAAAATAAAATAAAAATAAACTAGGAGTCAAATCCTTTATTGCTTCTACACACTTCTACTATACTCTACATAATTTGGCACTATAGCCATATGTTGTGTAGTGGTTTCTAGAGTGTTCCAGTTATGAGTAGTAACTAGG
Organism: Poa pratensis; assembly: GCA_947311845.1. NCBI lineage: Eukaryota > Viridiplantae > Streptophyta > Magnoliopsida > Poales > Poaceae > Poa > Poa pratensis. Next base: position 445,474 of record CAMZMU010000109.1, on the reverse strand, counting down.
TTGTTTGTATTTGCTTTCCTAGCTTTAAGTAGTGTACTCTAGAACCTTCTAGCTTTAAGTAGAGCTAAGTAGTGAAGCTCATGGAGCCTATAAATAGAGGTCCTCACCTCTACATATGTAACCAGCCTATGTACACTCTACCTATCAATAATAAGAACTTGTGTTCTGTCCTAAAGATCTTGGATTAGATCTTGTGTGTTAAAGAGTTTGGATTGAACTCTTGGCAGCCCACGCCTCTAGAGCGATATCTAGCGCAGCACGTTGAAGTGGTTCCTTCAACATTTGTGCTGTCCACGTTGTAGCAGCAAGGTGGAGTTGTTCCTCCACAGCCTTGTGCTGCTTCAGGTGGTATCAGAGCCTTGCTGATCCGTTCCAGCTCTTGGTGTACTCTTTGAAAGTAAGCTGCAGCAAGCAATGGAGGAATTGGGAAAGAGAATAGATGCTGCAGAACAACAAATCCAAGCGCTACGTGAAGATCTTAACCGGAGATTCGATCAGCTGGTTGAGATGATAAGAAAGGGTGTTCCTCCTACTGCCAATGAAGGAGATTCATCAAAGGAGGAGAAGATATTCGGCAGCGAAGGAAGGGAGTCATCTTGAAGAAAAACACCTCAACGACATGTGTTCAGGTACCTCAAGAAGGCCAACTTATGCTGAAGCTTCTGAAGATGAGAATATGATGAGACCCTTGAAGAACCTGATCTCTATGCATATCCAAGAGTACCCAACCCTACATATGCAAGGGATACATACAAGGTGAAAGCTGAGATCCCAACTTTTAATGGAAATGTTGATATTGAAGGGTGCCTTGATTGGTTATATGAAGTGGAGACTTTCTTTGAGGTCATGAATATTCCAGAAGACCGTAGAGTTTCTTTGGTCGCATACAAGTTGAAAGGAGGAGCTGGTGCATGGTGGCATCGCCTTCAAGAAGACCGCAGACTAAGAGGAGAACCTCGTGTGAGATCTTGGCGGCAGATGAAGAGTCTTTTAAAAGGGAGATTCTTGCCTGCAGATTATGATCAGATCCTATTTATTCAGTTTCAAAACTGTGCTCAAGGAAAGAGGACTGTTTCAGAGTATACAGAAGAGTTTCTAAGGCTACAAGTGAGGTGCAACCTTGCTGAAACTGAAGATCAACAAGTTGCAAGGTACATCAATGGTCTCAATGATACTATTCAGGATCGTTTGATGATGCAACAAATTTGGTCCATTGACCAAGCACAAGCTCTTGCATTAAAGGCTGAAAGGTTGGCAAGGACAAGAAAGGCAAGTAAGGCTCCATTTCCTCATACTGAAGGTTCATCTAGGAGTCACTCCCATACAGTGGAAGAGAAGTCCGCTCAACCCAAGGCAAAACAACCTGCCCCAAGGCAAGCTGGCAAGAGTAGGACAAAGCCGGTGGTAAAATGCTATAAATGTGGTGAAGAGGGACATGTGTCTAGCAATTGCCCATTGAGGAAATTCGCCAACACAACTATCCATGATGATGGAGATGACGAAGAGTATGAATCTGAGGATGTAGAAGGACAAGATGTTTGTGAAGAAGAAGGTGAAGAGGTGGTGTGTGTGATTCAACGTCTCTTGTGCTCGACACCACAGCCCGACAACACACAACGGAAGAAAATATTTGAGAGCAAATGTACCGTGAATGGCAAGGTATGCAAATTAGTGATTGACAGTTGCAGCTGTGAGAATCTTATCTCTCAGAATTTGGTGAACCATTTAAAGCTTGAGACTCATGATCACCCAAATCCCTACAATATTGGATGGATCAAGAAAGGGGTGAATATGAGGATCACCAAACAATGCAACCTGCCACTCTCGTTGGGTAAGTACTATCGCTCCAATGTCTTGTGTGATGTTGTTGATATGGATGCCAGCCATGTTCTTCTTGGAAGACCTTGGCAGTTTGATGTGGATTCTACACACAAAGGGAAGGAAAATTCTTACTCTTTCACTTGGAATAAGCGAAAGATCATTATAGTACCAAACCAATCAGATGCCAAAACCTCTAAGGAGGAGGAGAAGAACATGTTAACTATTTCTCACACCTCTAGCGAGTTTATGGAAGACTTAAAGGAGGCAAATGTGTGTGCTGCACTTATTGTGAAAGGTGAAGAGCAACCGGTGGTTGAAATTCCAGCAAAGGTACATGGCCTACTAGCTGAATTCCAGAGCATACTTGGAGAGCCACAAGGCCTACCGCCGATGAGAGGAATTCAACATCGAATTGACCTAATTCCGGGAGCAAGTCTTCCTAATCTTCCACACTACCGGATGAGCCCAAAAGAGCATGCTATACTGAAGGAAAAGGTGGAGGAATTGCTGCAAAAGGGGCACATTCGAGAAAGTATCAGTCCATGCGCCGTACCAGCTTTGATCACGCCAAAGAAGGATGGGTCTTGGCGCATGTGTACGGATAGTAGAGCCATCAACAAGATCACCGTAAGGTATAGATTCCCTATTCCCCGTTTGGATGACATGTTAGATCAGCTTAGTGGCAAGAGTGTTCACAAAGCTCGATTTGAAGAGCGGATATCATCAAATTCGCATTAGACCCGGGGATGAATGGAAAACAGCGTTCAAGACAAAGGAAGGGTTGTTTGAATGGATGGTCATGCCATTTGGACTCTCAAATGCACCAAGTACCTTCATGCACTTGATGAACCAGGTACTTCGACCCTTCTTATCCCACTTTGTTGTGGTTTATTTTGATGATATCTTGATATATAGCAAGGATGAAGATGAACACTTGGATCACATCCGTAAGGTGTTATGGGTACTAAAGGAAAACGAACTTTATCTAACTTGAAGAAATGTGTTTTCCTTCAAACACAACTTCTTTTCTTGGGGTTTGTCATAACAAGTGAGGCATTCATGTTGATGACTCTAAAGTTGAAGCAATCAGAGAATGGCCAACTCCAAAGACTATCTCAGAGGTGAGAAGTTTCCATGGTCTTGCAACGTTCTATAGGCGGTTTGTGAAGAATTTCAGTACGATCATGGCACCAATCACTGAATGTCTAAAGAAAGGGAAATTTCAATGGAACGAATTAGCTGAAGCTAGTTTCAAGGAAATAAAGGAAAAATTGTCACAGCACCAGTCTTGGCGCTACCTGATTTCAGTAAGACTTTTGAGCTGGAGTGCGACGCTAGTGGAGTAGGCATTGGGGCTGTTCTATCTCAAGAACGAAAACCCATTGCTTTCTTCAGTGAGAAGCTAAGCGAAGCAAGACAAAAGTGGAGCACCTATCAGCAAGAATTATATGCTGTTTTTAGGGCTTTAAAGACTTGGGAAGTCTATCTGTTGCCTAAGGAGTTTATTGTCTACACTGACCATCAATCCTTGAAGCATTTTAGGAATCAAAAGCATGTGGATCGCATGTTAGCAAGATGGGCAGCTATTTGGAGAGGTTTAATTATCTCATTGTGCACAAATCTGGAGCCACCAACAGAGTAGCCGATGCTTTGAGTCGACGTGCATGCCTCTTGACTTCTTTTGAGGCTGAACTTCCCGGCATGGATCAACTAAAGGAGTTGTATGAGGAGGACGAAGACTTTGGCCATGTTTGGGTAAAGCACATGAGAGGCCAGCCATTAGGTGACGACTATTTGGTGCAAGATGGCTATCTCTTCAAGAATGATCGCTTGTGCATCCCAAGAAGTTCTCTACGTGACAAGTTAATTAGAGAGCTCCATTCTAGTGATCTTAGTGGCCATGTTGGACGCGACAAGACTATCGCTAACCTGGAGGATCGTTACTTTTGGCCACAACTAAAGAGAGATGCTGGAAAGTTTGTTCAGCGATGCCCCGTATGTCAAACCTGCAAAGGCCAAGTCACGAACACAGGGTTGTACATGCCTTTGCCTGTTCCTGAAGCTCCATGGGAGGATCTCTCTATGGACTTTGTCTTGGGTTTGCCAAGAACAAGGCGCGGGAATGATGCGGTGTTTGTGGTGGTGGACAGGTTCTCTAAAATGGCTCATTTCATTCCATGCCGCAAGACAACAGATGCTCATCATGTGGCAAATTTGTTCTTTCGAGAAGTGGTCAGACTTCATGGGGTCCCAAGGTCCATCGTCTCGGACCGTGATAGCAAGTTTCTGCTGCATTTTGGCTCACTTTGTGGAAGCAGTTCAACACTGAATTAAAATTTTCTAGTACTGCGCACCCACAAACAGATGGGCAAACGGAAGTTGTGAACAAGTTTTTGGGTAATCTGATCCGTTGCATTTGTGGAGATAGAAAGGGACAATGGGATTTGGCTTTATCCCTTGCTGAATTCTCCTACAACAACTCCAAGCATAGATCAACAGGCAGAGTCCTTTTCTATTGTCTACACTAAAGTTCCAACACATGTGGTGGATCTAGTGAAGCTACCATCAAAGGGAAACTCAAAAGCAGCATTGTCCTTTGCTGATAACTACACCGAACTATTTGAAGAAATTCGCCATGTGTTGGAGGCGCAAAATCAGAAGTACAAACAGCTAGCTGATTGCAAACGGAGGTTGAAGACATTCCAAGTTGGTGACAAGGTAATGGTATACCTTCGTAAAGAAAGACTGCCTTTAGGCATCAAAGGGAAGCTTAGGCAGCGGAAATATGGACCCTTCTCAATTCTGAGGAAGATAAATGACAATGCCTATGTGATAGATCTTCCAACTGACATGGGAATCTCCAACACATTCAATGTGGCTGACCTGCTCTTTACCATCCAGAACAAGCACTTTATGAGATAACTCGAGGTCGAGTTCTAAACAACCAGGGGAGGATGATGAGGGACAGTAGAAAAATAAAATAAAAATAAACTAGGAGTCAAATCCTTTATTGCTTCTACACACTTCTACTATACTCTACATAATTTGGCACTATAGCCATATGTTGTGTAGTGGTTTCTAGAGTGTTCCAGCCATGAGTAGTAACTAGGTTGTTTGTATTTGCTTTCCTAGCTTTAAGTAGTGTACTCTAGAACCTTCTAGCTTTAAGTAGAGCTAAGTAGTGAAGCTCATGGAGCCTATAAATAGAGGTCCTCACCTCTACTATGTAACCAGCCTATGTACACTCTACCTATCAATAATAAGAACTTGTGTTCTGTCCTAAAGATCTTGGATTAGATCTTGTGTGTTAAAGAGTTTGGATTGAACTCTTGGCAGCCCACGCCTCTAGAGCGATATCTAGCGCAGCACGTTGAAGTGGTTCCTTCAACATTTGTGCTGTCCACGTTGTAGCAGCAAGGTGGAGTTGTTCCTCCACAGCCTTGTGCTGCTTCAGCCCCCCACCCCCCTCCGCCTTAGGAAATCGACCGCTTTAGCGCCGCTTAGGCGTCAGCGCGCCCCTCCTCTGCCTTAGGACGCTTTACCGCCTTAACAACCATGGGTCAATGTAGCACCGACCTAAAGCCTCTATATAAAGAGAGGCACTCCATATGTAAGCAACAAAGATTAGGGGAAGCCATTAGTTGTGTCCCACATGGATCACCAGTTGATGAGTCGAGCCGAGTCGCTAGGGTACCGACTCATGGACTAGTCGCAACTAGTTGAGGTTTTTGGTTGGAACACAAGTACCGACTCATAGACTAGTCGAGCGACTCTTAAATCTGGGTGCCCCATCTCTCCTGTAAGCTCATATGCATTGGTTGCTATGTAATAAAAGTGGCATCTGTTGCCCATAACTAGAGTTCTCTTGTATGTGAGTGTGTGTGTCCACCAATAGATAAGAGTGGTTATGTCCAACAGAACTAGTGATGCTAAATTAATGCTTTTGTCATATGACCTGATTTATTTCTGTTGTGCCTAGTTAGGTTTTACATGCAAATAACAGACATCTCAGCTTTGGCTCTGTGCTACTCCCTCCGCCCGGGTTTGTAAGGCCTCCTCAAATTGCGAGTCTATCTTTTGAACCATTGGATTCATATTAGAAAGAAGTTTTTAACGTTATAGTTTTCTTAAGAAATAACTCATATTTTATTCAAAATTCATGGTCAAAGTAAAGCTCGAATTCTTGCGACAAATAACTCATATTTTCCGTGGGTGCTGCTTTGTTCAACAAGTGTTATGCAGAGGTGCATAGACACACAGTAATAGTACTGACCACACTTGTTGGGAATGCTACAGATTATTTTCTTGAAGTTTATACATGTTACACAGTGTTAAGTTTTCCATAAATTTAATACCTTTATCATGTTTTCCACAATTTGATTTTGAGATTTTGTTCAAAATAGGCTGCATCACAGCTCTGGTGTCCTGTGTATAATATTGCAAACACCACTTGACTGTATGACCCCATTGACTTGGTTCTGATCTGTTCTTGTCTAATTTTTGCAGACAAGGAAGACGCAATGGTTTTGATCGTAGCAACACTAGCATGGGGTCTACGCAAACTTTCGCGCGCAATAACTTTAATGTTACTGTTTCTTCTTGTGATGAAACCTGGATTTATTCATGCTGTTTACAGTATGGTGCAATATTCCTCCTCTCTGTTATCTTTCTTAATTTCAAAGTTACACTTATTAGCTTGTCCTATAAAATGGGGAAAGATAGGATATTTGTCCCATTGATTTATGTATTTTTGTTTATGACCTCTCACCCCCACAGTCATGGATCTTGTAAATCATTTTGTAGAATCTGCATGTTATCCTTTTGCCTTATTAATATCTTCAACGTGCCATGGCTAACATTCCTTTTGTGTCAGTGTGCTTTTTCCTGGTGTTTCTGGTGAATCATTCGATCAACAAGAGACTGCGCCAATTCTTAGTGTTATTCTGCGAGGTGCATTTTTCAATACTGTACATTCTTCAGCTTGATCTAGTCTCCAATGCTCTTGAGTGCAGTGGTTCACTAATGATGGAGGTACTCTCACAGCTAGGTGCGCACTCTATGTTTCATTTCTTCGTTTCTCTTTGACGGCAACTTTTTTTTTTTTGCGAAATTGATGACAATACATTGCTGAAGGCGTATTCTTAGGGTTTGGGTTGTGCACAGAAAGGCAATGCACATCAAGTTGCACCTTAGGTGATACATGTTCTTTTCTGCCCAAGGTGCAATAATAAACTACCTAACCAGAGATTGGCGATTTTATTTCATACGTCATCTGTTCCCAAATATAAGGCATATAAATTTTGGCCTAAGTCAAAGTTTTCCAATTTTGACCAAGTTTATAGATACACAGTATAAAATATATACGCTATGAAGAAATATTTCATGATAAATCTATGAAAGAAGTCCATATGCCCCCCACAACTTTCACGTTTCGACTACAGAGCCTCCTGAGGTAAAAAACCGGGTACATAATGCCCTTTAATTTGAAAAACCAGACAAATCACCTCCTAGTCTATTTTAAGCTGTTTTTGTAGGTGGTATTGTCCACGTGGCAATAGAATTGTCAATTATAAACCAGTCAATGGCTACGTTAGTCAGGAAGAGAAAAAAAGTCAAGGCCTGCTGCTTAAGCCCCTCACGCGTTGCCGAGCTGCTCCCAAGCCAGGCCGGCGCGGGGGCGCTGCCTCCGGCGACCGTCGCTGGCATCCAGTGGACCTGCTGTCCGTTGATACGGCCGTCAGTTTGAGCTAGCAGTCGGGGAGTTGAGGAGCAGCGCTGCCGGCGACGGACAGCCTAGTGCTACAGGTGCAACTTAGCTTTGCAAACTAATACATAGCAAGCATGATACGCGGACTGTACAGGATACACGGCATGCGCCATGAAGGCCGCTTAATTGCTGCGGCTAATCTGCAACACTGCTAAGGCAGTAGGAGCAGCATGGACGCCGCCCTCTCGTCCTCCACCACCACCTCGGACCCACCCGCCTGAATCCCCCTCTTCCTCAGGGCTGATGCTGGCCCCATCCTTGGCCATCATTAGAGAAGGCGGCGAGCGCGAGCGAGCATGGCCGCATGCGTGCTTTGCCTGAGGACCCGTATGACAAGTGCTCAGCCGTGTGTTAGAGCTTGGATGACGCATCATGTGCACGCGGCTGCTGTTGTTGCCGGTCTGTGCAACTGGCCAGTGCGAGGTGGTCGGGGCTGCAGCAGCGTGGTCTGCCAGGGACGTCACCGATCTGAAGGATATGCGCCAGCGCCACAACCCATCGGACATGCCCGGACGACCGCGCTGCCGGGACCGGAAGCCTTGACGGGAGATTGTGCCGACCTTGCCATGTGCTGGAGATCAAAATAGTCACCACCGGTCCAAAGTTCCCATCGGTGGCGGCTCCCAAATAAGCGATGTGTCGTCCTTGGCTTCCGCCTTCGCCTTCGCGAGCATGCCGTCACCAACTTGTCCATGGCCGGGCTGCCGGCAGTGCACGCGCAGTTCTGAGCGCCGCCGCCGCAGTCGCAAAGCTTGTCGGCCTGGCGTGCAGTACACGAGAGAAAATAAAAATAGGGGATAATTAGTGTTTGTTATGCTGGCGGCTGGACCCAGGGTGACATGGCAGTACAAGTCAAAAGTTATCCCATTATCACACTGCCACATGTGCAGAACCTCTCGATAAAACTGCCGAAGATGGGTTAGGGGGTGTTTTACCTGGTATTGGATAGTTGAGGGGATTAAGTCCACCAATTGGGACCTCAGGGGGTGCTCAGTCTTTTTTGTGGAACTTGCTCAGCCTTCTAGATCTATTGATATTGATTTGGTTTTGTAGACACTGATGTCTTTAACCTATTGATAAAGTCAAACTTAGAGAAACTTTGACTTAGATCGAAACTTGTACACCATATATTTTGGAACGCAGGGAGTAGTTGGGAGCTAATCCTTGTCATGTTGTGGTCGTTGCATAACATTCCTATAAGAACGTATTATGGAGAGGACTTTTGGCTCCCGAGTTCCAGTGCTCCTGCCTTATAAAAAAATTTGAAAATGGTATTTCGAAGTTTCAAAAAATTCCCCCAAAAAATTCGTGGATACATGTACATGTTGTCTACATATCTGCATAGTTTCGCTCAATAATAGGTTGTATTTTAAGCTAGACAAAAATCACAAAATCATGGATCTGAAAAGGGTGAAAAAGTACTCATTTTACTTGTTAGATTTGTCTTTTTTGTGCAGATCACGTATGAAAATACATTTCTCTGAAACTTTGGGCGTACATAGTAGACATGTATATCTACTTGTAGGATTTTTTTCAGAATGTTTTGAGGTAAAAAGTAAACTTTTCGATTTTTTTAAAAAACCGGAGCATTGGAGCTCGGGATCAAGAAGTGTTTTTCGCGTATTATGTATTTAGTATATGCAAGTTTGCTGCAATTCAAGCACTCATGCTATCTCCCTCAGTTCTTCCTCATCCTAAGGCCCTTTGATCCCCTACGTGCCCAGTCCACCTGGCCATCCTCCTGGTAGTGTGTTTTTTTTGCCAGTTGACTTCCTCTTCCGTTTGAATGATTTGTTATTTCTCATGTTCTAATCATGCGTCATGTGCGCGATTTAGTGAGTTCTGAACAGTGGAAGTACAGATTAACATATCAAATAGGCATCTTGAATTGAAAGTGAAAGCACACCCTCCTTTTATCCTATAGTAATAACATTGCTTTTTTTTGTATGTTTTGCAGGTCTCTCAAGTAATGCTAAAACAAAAGACTTTATGGAGATTGGCTCAATTATATGCTTCTGTGCTGTCCATAGCCATGGTTTTAAAATGCTTTTTGCTCTCTCTGCTGTTCTTCGGCATACACCTTGTTCACCTGTTGGGTTCAGTATCCTAAAGGCTGGTTTGAATAAGTCAGTACTCCTGTCAGTTTATAGCTCACAAAATTCACGAGATGGTCAAGTTTGCCGCAATTTGCATGGTATGATCTTGCCATCATGGACATTTATATTAACAATATCTTGTTTGGCACTACTTTTGCTTGTTAAATGAACTGGAACATGAATTATAGCATGCTTAATGCTACTAGGATTTATACAGATGCCATCCTTCTTCATTTAGTATACATGGCAACTTGGCAAGAGCTCTTCCTGCTGACAAATTAAAAATTGTGTAGTGCTAATGATTGTGCTGAAAAGGAGTTGCATGGGGATAGGGCTAATGCAGGACTACTTTGCTTCTTTGATCTTTTATAAACTGTTCCACGGTCTGCTAAATTTCGTTAAAGGGCACTAAAAATTTCTATATATTTGCTTAGTAGAAAATCTGAAACTTGGCTACTTTGATGACTCCAGATATCCACTCTAATTCTAAACATGGTCGACTGAATATATGTTTACTATGTCAACCTCTATTTTCTATTTTGCAGAAAAAAAGATTGCATCTTATCTTAGTAATATCGGCCAGAAATTTCTCTCCGTGTATCGCTCATATGGAACTTATGTGGCTTTTCTCACAATTCTCTTGACTTTATACTTGGTGACTCCCAATTATATATCATTTGGTTACCTTTTCTTCCTTCTACTTTGGATAATCGGAAGGCAGCTCGTTGAAAAGACAAAGAGACGACTTTGGTTTCCATTGAAAGTATATGCTGCTCTGGTGTTTATCTTCACCTACAGCCTGAGTATTTCTCCGCTCTTTGCACACTTGATCTCAAAGTTGGTTAAACTATATCCTGATCTTGGATTTGACCCTGAAGCCCCTCTGTTGGAAAATGTTTGGCAATCATTGGCTATTCTAATAGTGATGCAACTTTACAGTTATGAAAGAAGGCAAAACAGTGACAAGAACTTTGGTGTTTCTGATGCTTCTGTATCTGGGGTTCTAGGGTTCTTAAGAAGGTTGCTAATTTGGCACAGCGAGAAGTTATTATCAGTTAGTGTGTTCTATGCTTGCCTATCACCAATCAGTCTTTCTGGCCTAGTTTATCTGTTTGGTCTCATTGTGTTTTCTACCTTACCAAAAGTTTCCCGAATTCCTTCGAAGGTTTACCTAGTCTACACTGGTCTGCTTTCTATATCTGAATACCTCTTCCAAATGTTATGCAAACCTGCTCAAATGTGTCCTGGTCAGCGCTTGCATGGACTGTCTGCATTTTTAGGTTTGAAACATTACGATTCTGGGTTTTGGGGTGTTGAGCATGGGCTTAGAGGAAAAGTTTTGGTGATTGTGGCTTGCACCATTCAGTATAATGTGTTCCATTGGTTGGACTTGATGCCAACATCTATTGTACACGAGGGTAAGTGGGAAGAGCCTTGCCAGCTGTTTATCTCTTCCGATCAATCTGCTAGTCCTATGAACAGTAGGGAGGAGAGTCATTTCTCGAATAGGTTTGCCTTGTTGTTTTCTAAAGTCCAAGGTCTTTTGGGTAGCAGCTCAAGTTCATCCCTTAGTTCAGGCAACACTTATCAGACACCAGAATCTGTCCAGAATGTGACCAAGGGCGCAGACAAGGACAAAAGGTACTCATTTGCAAAGATGTGGGGAATGTCCAAAGAAAGCCACAAGTGGGATAAGAAAAGGATTGTCTCTCTGAAAAGAGAAAGATTTGAGACCCAGAAGATGACATTTAAGAGCTACATGACATTCTGGATGGAGAATCTTTTTAAACTGCGAGGTCTGGAAATTAACATGATTGTGTTACTATTGGCAAGCTTTATATTGTTAAATGTTGTATCGATGTTTTACATCATGTGCCTTGTCGCATGTATTCTGATGAACAGAGATCTAATCCAGAAACTGTGGCCTCTTTTTGTGTTTCTCTTTGCTTCTGTCTTAATACTCGAGTATTTTGCCCTTTGGAAGGATGGAATGCTCTGGATACAGGGTGTCAATGATATTGAAGTTCGTTGCCACGAATGCTGGAAAAGTTCACAGATTTTCTTTGACTATTGCTCAAAGTGCTGGCTAGGTATGTCCGTCATTTCATATCTGGAACTTCTGCAATCTGTTATATTATTTTTCAGCTTAAACCAGATCATTTACAAAATATATGTACATTATTTGATGCAGGGCTAATAGCTGATGATCCTCGAATGCTGGTTAGCTACTATGTTGTGTTCATTTTTTCCTCATTCAAGCTACGCTGTGACCACTTCTCTGGTTTCTCAGACTCGGATACGTATCGTCTGATGCGATCCCAAAGGAAAAATGCGTTTGTCTGGAGGGACCTCTCATTGGAAACAAAAAGTTTCTGGACATTTCTTGATTATGTGCGACTTTATGCTTATTGCCATTTATTGGATATAGTTTTGGCACTAATTGCTATTACTGGTACGCTGGAGTATGATTTTCTACACCTTGGTTATCTCGGGTTCGCTCTGGTTTTCTTCCGAATGAGGCTTGAAATACTGAAGAAGAAGAATAAGATTTTCAAGTATCTACGGATGTATAATTTCGGTCTTATAGTGTTGTCACTTGCATATCAATCTCCTTATGTTGGGCAGTTTAGCTCTGGCAAGTGTGATAAAATTGATTACGTGTATGAAATTATTGGCTTCTACAAGTATGATTATGGTTTTAAGATAACATCACGGTCGGCTTTTGTTGAGATAGTGATATTCTTATTGGTGGCAGTGCAATCATATATCTTTAGTTCTGGTGAGTTTGATTATGTATCAAGGTACCTTGAAGCAGAGCAAATCGGTGCAATGGTCCGTGAGCAGGAAAAAAAGGCTTTGAAGAAAACTGAACAGCTGCAGCATCTTCGCAGGTCCGAGGAGCAAAAACGTCAACGTAACATGCAAGTAGAAAGGATGAAATCTGAGATGTACAATTTGCAAAGTCAGCTTAATACCATGAATTCCTTCACCCCAATCAATAATGCATCTCACAGTGAAGGCCTACGGCGCAGGAGGGCTACTAGGTTGCACAGCGATACTGATGCCCCATTGTTAGATAATGAGAATGGTTCACCAAATAAGGAATATAAGATTGGTAGCACGGAATCATCTCAGTCGTTTGAATTTTCTGTAGCAGATACAAAGGAGAACAGGACAGATTTATTGTTTGCAGGCTCATCTGATACTCTGCGGTCACCAATCAGGGGGAGAAGTGAAGAATTTATGCTGGGTGATAATGCTAAAAACTCCCTTGGCTCAACATCTGAGATTATTGAGCTTGATGAGAGTGATACCAAATTGCATCCTAACTTACTCAAAGAGGAGAAGGAAAGAAGACAACCTAGGGAAAACCCACTTAAATCTGCCGTTCAATTAATTGGTGATGGTGTTTCCCAAGTTCAGTCATTTGGAAACCAGGCAGTCACAAACATTGTGAGCTTCTTGAACATCGATCCAGAAGAACCACATTCCAACGACCATCCTGTAGAAGGTGGCATTTATGATGTAGTAGAAAATCAGAGGGAAACACAAGATGACCTGTTGCCGAGAACACATTCAGATAGCTTGGGAACTGCAACAGAATCCTCAGCAAACATGCCAATTGGTGTAATCTTCCGGTATATATGGTACCAGATGCGAAGTAATTATGATTATGTTTGTTATTGCTGTTTTGTTCTGGTTTTTCTGTGGAATTTTAGTTTGCTCTCCATGGTCTATCTTGGAGCACTTTTCTTGTATGCTCTTTGTGTCAACTATGGGCCAAGTTACTTGTTTTGGGTCATTGTCCTGATCTACACTGAACTCAACATTCTATCACAGTATATATATCAGATAATTATCCAGCACTGTGGTTTGAATATACATTTGCCTCTTCTCAAGAGATTAGGTTTCCCTGACGATAAAATAAAGACATCCTTTGTTGTTAGCATATTACCTCTGTTTTTGGTATATATATCTACTCTCTTACAGAGCTCAATCACAGCAAAAGATGGCGAATGGGTTCCTGTTACAGAATTCAGTTTTCTTAGTGCAAGAATACACATTGAAGAGAAATATTATATACCATACAACTGGGAAGATAGGCTAAAAAATTTGCACATGCCTGTGATGAATCTTGTAAGGATGATTGGGAGAGGCTTATCTAGATATTGGATGTCACTAACACAGGGAGCCGAATCTCCTCCATATTTTGTACAAGTTACAATGGAAGTGAACCATTGGCCAGAAGATGGAATCCAACCGGAGAGGATAGAGTCAGCAATAAATAAGGTGCTTGTGACAGCCCATGAAGAAAGATGTCAATCTAATTCGCCTTCATCATGCCATTCTTCTAGCCGAGTTCGTATTCAAAGTATTGAGCGGAGCAAAGAAAATTCTAGTATGGCTCTTGCTGTACTAGAAGTTGTTTATGCTGCTCCAATAGAATGCCAGTCAGCAGGATGGTACAAATCACTTACTCCGGCGGCTGATGTAGAAAGGGAGATTCATGACTCACAAAAGGCCGGCCTTTTTGAAGAAATAAATTTCCCTTACCCAATTGTCTCAGTGATTGGTGGTGGTAAAAGAGAGATAGATCTTTATGCATATTATTTTGGTGCTGACATGGCAGTTTTCTTTCTTGTTCTCATGTTCTATCAATCTATTCTAAAAAACAAGAGTGAAATTTTGGAAGTTTATCAGCTAGAAGACCAATTCCCTAAAGAGTTTGTTTTCATTCTAATGGTGAGCCCATCTTTCAGTTTACATGGTTATGCAATTGAATGCTGTTGTACGTTCCTCTGCTTAGATTTCTAATGCATGCTATTTTAATTTTGCAGATTCTCTTTTTCTTGATTGTGGTTGACCGCATTATATACTTATGGTCATATGCCACGGGAAAAGTTGTTTTCTATCTTTTTAATCTTGTCCTCTTCACGTACTCGGTCACTGTGTATGCTTGGGGAATGGAGCTAGCCCACAGGGATGTTGGAGGATTTGTTCTACGTGCCATTTACCTTACAAAATCAATTTCCCTCGCACTGCAGGCTTTGCAGATCAGATATGGTATCCCTAACAAAAGTAACTTGTATCGACAATTTTTGACTAGCAAAGTAACACAAGTAAACTACTTGGGTTTCCGGCTATATCGTGCTTTACCATTCTTGTATGAGCTTCGATGCGTCCTTGATTGGTCTTGTACGACAACATCGTTAACAATGTATGACTGGCTCAAGGTACATATCAGTTCTTGATCTGTTTATGCAAGCATGAGGTTAATTCTGCCATAATTTATTAGCATATAGGTGCTCAAGTCAATTTGGTACTATAGTTTCGTATGAGTGGTACTAATTTTTATTATTTTTATGAAATTTGCACATTAAAAAAATATCCATTTTCTGAAAAAATCATAATGTGGAACAGTAATATATACAATTCCATAAAATTGTTCACCTATGTTAAAATACATCTTCATGAGTTTCAGTTTTGAATTTTGTAGACTTATATAGTCTGAACTTGCACTTGAAGCCCTGCTTGGCAATTAGCTAGCCTATTTGTAATCTCAGAATACAAAATTAGTCCAACGCTCCTTGCTCACCTGATTCCTCTTATTTAAGGGTTCAGTGGAAGGCAGACTTCGCTGGCTCAGATAAATCTGAAATTAGCGGTTTCGCCTACATTCTCTTTTTTGCATGCGATGTACAATGAAGTTGAACATAAACTTTTTAGGTATCTGTTACATTTAACGTTGATGATATTATTTTATGCACAAAATGTATCTATTCACTATATTACTTGCATTTATCTTTTGCACTAATGTATTAATTGCTGGAATAGAGCAAATTTCGGCATCTGATATTTTTGTTCCTCTGCACAGTTGGAGGACATATATGCCAGCTTGTTCCTTGTGAAATGTGATACAATTCTAAATAGGGCAAATCATCAACACGGGGAAAAGCAAACAAAAATGACAAAATTCTGTGGTGGGATATGCCTATTCTTTGTACTTATTTGTGTTATTTGGGCTCCAATGTTGGTACGTGAATGCAATACCATTCCAGAATAGTTGAATGCATTACCATTCCAGAATAGTTACACTAATGTGTTTTTCCAATTCTTCATTGTATATGCACAGCAGCACAAGTGCTGTGTACCTTTGAGTTTTAATTGCACGAAAGAAATTACTGCATCTTTATTGAGTGTAGATTGTGTGCTCAAGGGCACGAGCGTCTGCTAGAACATGCCAGACGGCACAATTTCATCCGAAATATCTCTGTTGTGACAGTGAAGGAAAACATAGATTAAACCCTATGAGCGGCACCGTTGTTCACTTAGCTCTAGTTCTGTTTTCATCGCGCATGCCAGAAATGGTCATACTTTCGGATGAAATGTTGCATATTCAGATCTATATCCTGAACTGGAATATTTTCACAATTCAGAACTTGGGGGTGCCTCACGGGACGATGTGTGAGTGCACCCCTGAGCATATCCGTCCTACCCTTTATCGGCTTCTGATGTTAGGTATTCCGTGTCTGGTAGAAAGTTATGCACTGTTTGTTAGACCATGGGAATGCTGGTAACCTTTTCTTTGGCATGCCTACCTAGGCCATTTAGTTAGCATGTGTACCCCGTTATACACGGTCTCATGTGATTCTTTTTCTAGTTACAAATTAGCACTGTGCTTGTGGATCCTCTCCTTGTTCATGTACTATATTTATTTTCCCATAGCACTGGTTTTTGGAGGAGCAACTGACACCTGCTTGCATGCAATATTGGCTTGACATTATCGTTTAGCAGCGTACCATGATACCGTGTCATGTACTGTTCAAGTGCGTTAATGTAGCATGTGGGCGTTATTTCATTGTCTAAGATATAAGTCATTTTGTAAGAGATCAGTGATTTGGGTTGGATTGCAACTTATCCTTAGTTGTTTACTTCGGTTTATCCATATACCGGATCTGGTACGAGCCATTTTTAAATGAGGCACTGTCATAATTTTCATTAAGCCTATGGTCTCATTTTCGTTCTAAAGTGCCTCCCATCAAGCTGTATGTCCTATCTCTGGTAGTAACCCCACTATCTGTACTTGTGGATTGCCCAAGCTTCTCCGACAGTTTGGACTTTTAGTTTTACTGGTTGATGCATGGAACTTAATATGGTATCGGAGCAGAGGTCTTGGGTTCAAGTCTCGAATTTCGCAGTTTTGAAGAATAAAGTTGCTTGCCCTCTTTCTTGCCACGTTTAGGCCTTATCGAGCCATATGTGAGAGGGGGTTTGGAAGTATATGTGAATTGCCCAACCTTCTCCATCAGTTCAGACTTTTGGTTCAACTGGTTGGTGCATGAAACTCGGTACTGCGAACCAAGGTTTAGAACAGCTTTCCTATATGTAAATGTAAACGATTATATCTGATGCTGCATATCGATAATCTGATATACACGCATTGTACGATCCTGGATATCCTGATCATGTTTTCGGTTATTGATGCCCTGCTCTCCTCTTAGTGGAAATGGTTAAAATTAGCCTCACTCAGTTAAATTTATTCATGTGTGTGCACCAACTCTTATAAGCTCACGGGTGGTCTAAAGCCGATTTTTGTGTATAAATTTATGTTTCAGATTTACAGCAGTGGTAATCCCACAAATATTGCCAATCCCATCATTGATGTAAGTGTTAAGATTGACATAAAGGCTCTTGGTGGAAGGTTAACCTTTTTCCAAACAACTGCTTGTGAAAAGGTACCTTGGAAGTATTTGAAGGCCTATAATGATGTTGATCCTCTAGATTACTTAGGGGCATACAATGTTGATGACATTCAGCTAATCTGTTGCCAACCTGATGCATCTACAATGTGGTTGGTACCTCCTCCAGTCCAAAGCAGATTCGTCCGATCCCTTGAGGAGACAGAAAAGTTTTTTGGAACGATGGAACTTATTTTAAACTGGAATTTTCTCAGAGCTAGACCAAAAGGGAAGGAGTTGGTGAAATATGAATCACCTGTCGAGCAGTGCCCGAGTGTAGATGATGTTAAACAAGTGCTCAATGGATCTGTGCACAGCTTCAGGATAACTGATGCTTACCCTAGGTACTTTCGGGTTACAGGATCAGGTGAAGTGCGGCGACTAGAGTCATCGGTACGAAATATTTCTGTAGCCCTTTTTTGTTATCTTTCCTGAGCGGAAGCTAAATAATTTTATCTGTTCATAAGTGCAGATAGATTCAGTAAGTGGTGAAATGCTCTTAAATAATGGCACTACTCCTTGGTGGTCATTCTACGATACAAACCCATCAGACTTGGCTGGTTGCCAAGGGCAGAATGGTCCTATGGCAATTGTCGTGTCTGAGGAGACACCTCGTATGTATCTATCGTGTTTCTCAAATTACTTATTCGCTCTTGCTGCATTTGTTGTTCATCTGATAAGCATGAGTGTTTATGAATATACTTATAAGTAGTTGTATTAGTAAAAGTAAAGTTAATTTTAGCTGTTATTGGTTTGCTGCTAACAATAATATGTGTACTTCACTGCGCAGAGGGCATTATTGGTGAAACACTCAGCAAATTCAGCATATGGAGTTTGTACATTACTTTTGTGTTAGCTGTTGCAAGATTTATTAGACTGCAATGCTCAGACTTGAGAATGAGGATACCTTATGAGAATCTCCCATCTTGCGACAGGTATGCTAGTTTTTTTTTTTTCGAGAAAACGCAAAAGGTTTGCGTCTCGTTTTATTGAAAAGGTAGAAGAGTTTTTACAAGCCTAGAGAGGTATGCTAGTTATGTTATGTGAAACTTCCATTCTTGCGTTTTCCTTACCAACCATAGAAAGAGGTCGATAGTTGCACCGACTAATTTGAGTATTCAGTGGGTTTGCACATTGCTGATGTGGAATACTGATGTCTCTTAACATTTTAATATCACAACACACATAATTTATTTCTTATGGACAGAAAATTGTGCCTAATCGATCGGTATGTCTTACGTTCTTACACGAAAAGCTAATAGATTCTATACACTATAACTTTCGTGAAATATTGGGTGGTTATGCGCGCTAAGCCGATTTAAAAGTCTGAAAAATAAAATAAAGAAGGTGGTCCATAGCTTTCCAAGGGAACATTGTAAGAAGTTTCAAGCCCATTGTTGGAATCAATTAGCAAGAGAAGTTAGGAGATAAGTTCTTGTGTTTTTCCTTGTGCTTTTTGATTTACTAGCAACTCCATATATGCAGCAATGCTCATATTGGCTAAAGTGTAGATTAAGTCGCACGTACATCGAACATGTCATTGTCCAGGGATGGGAATCAGAGAAAACCAACATAAAAAGTGGAAAGTTGGTTATTGATAGGAAAGATTGTGCAATTCATATAAGAGCCATTAAAAGTGGGCTTAACATTGCCCACAGCCCTTGGATGAGAAGTATGAAAATAGAATAAATAATTTCGTATGGTAGAGATTAAAAGTATCCCACATTACCTTTTTATGTTGTTATATATATATAGATCAGTCATATATATCTTGGCCATTTTTTTGCGAGAAAGATCCAGATTTATTGTAAAATTTCAAACAAGTACAAAGTACCCCAAACATAATAAAAATTACATTGAGATCCTTTGACCACCTAAGGATGTCTCCAACGGGCCGACGCAAACGGACACCAATTTGGTCCGTGTTTTGTCCGTTTGGGTTGCCAAACGGACAGGCGTCCGGCCCATGTCCACCCCTCCCTGGCCACTGCACCCAACGGCCCGACGTATCCAGTCCGCCCCGCCAGGGTTTTGATCATTTTTGTCACTTTGATCATTCAAACAAACAAATATAGAAACAAGTAGTTATTACAATCCAAATAGTTCAACTAGTTATTATAATCCAAATAGTTCAGCAGATAATACAAATTGTTCCACAAATAGTTTTACAAACTTAATAAATAATAAAATGTATCAAAGGGAACTACTGCTGGTTCCCGTACTGCTGCCACACATGCTCCACCAATATTTTGGAGCTGAACATGAGTCGCCTTCTCACGAATATCACGGTGGAAGTCGAGGAACTGAGCAAAAGTTGGCACTCTCTGAGGCTCAACCAACTCCCCTAAAACTGATCATACATATTGTCATCACGCTCATCCTCCACGTTCATGTTGTGCATGATCACACAAGCTGTCATCACCTCCCACAGGGTCTCTTTGCTCCATGTCCTAGCAGGGTGCCGAACAATAGCCCATCGTGATTGGAGGGCACCGAAAGCACGCTCCACATCCTTTCTAGCACTCTCTTGTTTTTTGGCGAACCTTTTCTACTTCTCATCATTTGGCTTGGAGATTGTCTTCACAAATGTAGTCCATGTAGGGTAGATCCCATCAGCTAGATAGTATGGCTTCTTGTATGTGTGGCCATTGATCTCAAAGGTCACCTTGGGGCATTGCCATTGGAGAGCCTGATGAACACCGGAGACCGCTGAAGCACATTGATATCATTGTGCGAACCTGCCATGCCAAAGAAAGAGTGCCAAATCCACATATCTTGTGATGCCACAGCCTCAAGTATGACGATGCACTCTCCAACATGGCCCTTGTACTGCCCCTGCCAAGCAAATGGGCAGTTCCTCCACTCCCAGTGCATGCAATCTATGCTGCCAATCATCCCAGGAAAGCCCGTGGACTCGTTGATCGACAAGAGCCGGGCCGTGTCCGCAACATTGGGCTCCCTCAAGTACTCCTTGCCAAAGACTTGTACCACAGCTGCACAAAATTTGTACATAGCTTCTAGGCACGTGGACTCACTCATCCGCAAATGGCCAAACATCTTGTGGGCGGCGTCGGGGTCGTGGGAGCTCCGAGCTCCACGGCCGTGAGATTCGCCGGCTGCGGCACAGAGGAAGCTGCTCCGGTGACGGTGGGGCAGAGGAATAGGCGGCGGTCGCCCTGGAACAACCTGAGTACCAGATCGGGGTGGCGACGGTGGGCTGGTGGCGGGATGGGCGAGGTAGGCAGAGAAGATTGTGGTGGGAATGGTCTGTTCAGCGGGCCAGGGGCGGACGAAGGGAGGACATGATATCTGTTTGTGTCCGTGTTTGACGCAAACCTGGCCCAAATTTGGGCCGAGTTTGGGTCGCGGCGGACAGAAAAACGGGCAGCGTTCCGTTTGCGTCGGCCGTTGGGCCTTGGTTTTCGCCCAAACGGACAAAAACAGACGCGCGTGGACTGGATGCGTCGACCCGTTGGAGACATCCTAAGAGCATCTCCACCGACATCCCCGGAATTTTGTCCGGCACCCTCCAAAATGTGTCTGGTTTGGGAGGTGTCGGACACAGGTCCTGCACATCGGGAGATGGTGTTCCAGGGGCACCCACAAACAGCCCGCCCTATCCTTTTTTTCCCCATTTTCATCAATATGTTTGTATTGTCTCGAATATAGGAAACTTTTGATTGCATAGTCCAACAATAATTTAAACATAGGAAAATTATAGTTATTACAACAACCAAAATTAAATTCGGCAAGTTCCAGTAAACATGTGCCACTCAAACTGCATGTGTGCTATGAGCGTTCACAAGTGCGCGACTGATCATTTTGAAGTTGATCATGAATTGTTTCATCACAAATTAGTTGATGTGTGGCGAAGAAATTAGCTAACTTGTCCGGCACACCCTGATGTGGCTCAGCAAGAGGGCCCTGATACCCAAACTACTGATTAAACACCATTTTAGCATGTGGCTCACTCTCGATGATCATGTTGTGGATGATAACACAAGCTTCCATGATGTCCCACATCTCATATGGCAACATGATAGACAAGGGTACCGTACAACCACAAATAGGTCTTGCAAACCAAATGCCCGCTACACATCTTTCCGGATACTCTTGTCTCTTTGCAAAGTGAGAGTTTGCCTCACCAACAGGGTTGCATGGTTGCAGATTATCTTCACAAATGTTGACAAACGAGGTTAGATGCCATGATCTCATAGTTGCACTTCGGGCCTTAAGCAAGTCTCGCATATATCAGAGTGCTGCAGAACGTAGATGTCATTATGAGAACCGGCCATGCCACAAAATGCGTGCCAATCTACCACAGCTTTTAAGTACAACACTCCACGCCCCAACATATCCTCTTTTTTAGCTTGAAGTAGTCAGCATAGTATCGAACCCCATGCACAATGCGCGTGAATACTTCCCTCTTCAGCCTAAAACGCCGCCGAAATGGAATCAGACTGTAGGCTAGGTTGTGAGCAAAAATTGTTCTTAGCCTGTTCTTGATGGCTTGCCGCCCGGCCTGATCTTCCGAGTTTGGGAGTGGCTACCATCTCCTGTTGCACAGCTAAAATAAACATTGAGGACCGTCTGATTCTCTTCGTCATCGACTACGAGATTGGCATCGTCTTGCATCATTTGGAAAATTATGATCCCATCGTAACTATCTATAGCCTATTGAGTAACAATGAATCAACAACCAAGCAAATAAATTGGTTTGCAAACGACCGAACACCTTACATGCGGGTGACGAGGAGATAGTGGCAACGCCGATAGAGCGCGATGTGACGGCGCAAAATAAGAACAGGAAGCAGCGGCCAGTCGGCCGGCCTGCGTGGTTGCTACGGGCTCTCTACGGTGAGTTGGCGATGACAAAGAGTGGCGGTGATGGCTCGATTCAACGGCTAGATGAAACTGGGCGACGGAATGGGGGCAAATGACTACCGGTCTCTATGTCTGACATGCGTGGCTCACCTGTGTCCAGGCGTCCCCCCCCCCCTCGAGCAGGCGGTTGGCCTGGATAGAAGGGTGGGGGGAGGGGGTGCCGTTGGGGCCTTTTTCTTTTTTCTTCTGGACCCCCATTGGGCCTTTGGGGGTTCTTTGGGCAGTGCCGGTGGAGATGCTCTAGTGACCACTACCGTCGGTGGAGCGAGCCGCTGTCGCCGCTCTACCGGAGCCAGCCTGACTTTGTTGCAAGGTTATAAAAAGCGCGCTTAAGCTCACGCTTAATCTCGCTTAGGCGCTGAGCGAAGCGAAATGCCTAGCGCTCAAGTGCGTTTAAACGTGCGCTTAATTGTGCTTAGCGCTTTAATTCTCTAGAATAGAGAAAAGAGGAGGCAAAACACTCAATTAGAGGGCCCCACCCCTAAAGGGGGATGCGCTTAATTGCAAAACGCTAAAAGAGGGGGTGGGGACCTTGTAAAAGGGGGGTGATAGCAGCTGGGAAGTCTTCGTGCACGTGCCCTAGGTACCAGCGCCCTAGAGCCAAAGTTGTCGCGTTGAACCCTTGAGTCGATCCATATCACCTGACACCAAATTTGCAAGATGTAGACCAAACAAGATCCATCACTCCAAGGGAGCAGCGACCAGACGATTCGCCGCCCTCCTCAACGCCACCGACGAGATCGCCAACAACGGATTGGACAAGGAGATGGGGAAACCTTTTTCTTGTTCCGTGCAACACCGCCATAGCCACCATAACGTCGTTGCCGGTTGACCATACTCCTTAGGGACCTAACTATAGTTCCATGCGTAGGTCCAAGGTCTCAACCCCCTCCTGCCGCCGGAGCGGCAAGCGGACCGGTCGATTCGACCCATCGATTCCTGGCCAAAGACGGCAGAGACCAGGCGGATGACGGTGACGGCTAGGGTGACACCCTAAGATCGTCAGTCCCACGGTAAATTAGTACAGAGATATTATTGTGATAGATTAGTTTTGTAGTTATCCTGCAGTATTTGTAAAACGATCAGCACAGTCAAATTTTTTCTACCATGGTATAGTAATTTCTAGCAATCTCCTGCTCTAAGGTAGCGGCCATCCTTTCCCTCGCATATGTCTAGAAAGCCTTGTGATCTAGATGTGAACCTAATTTCTTCTGGTACACTGGCACCTGTGAATTGAGCGAAATGTTTTCAAATCTAACTTCTGCTTCTCTAAATTTTGTTGAGTTACCGGGTTGCTTTATGTCCCTAGAATTCTGCTGAATTCCTATGAAATGACTTATCCATACTGGAAAATCATGAAATACACCTGCGTAATACACCTGCGTGTCTGTTTCCAAAATGCTGTACTTCCTGTGAGACAGGCAATCTTACCATCAGAAAATTTTGTGTGGGCCTCAAACCTTTTAGTCTTTACTACTAGAAATTTGATTAGGTGCTGCAAGGGCGTTGCTCAATGTGCACTTTTAATATGACTTCTTTTAGTTGTAGCAGTGCACGGTTATTGAACTATAGTAAAACTTATCCAACTAAGCCTGGTTCTGTTCAGTCGTATTGCTATGGCGGACAAAGTCTAAATGTTGTATTGCCACATGCGTATATGTGCACCTCTGGTACGGAACATGACCCTGCCTCATAGTGCTCGTGCAGCCATTCCACCCCTTCATGGTTTGCTGTGGTGCACATCTGACAATACCACATTTTATACTTTATCCACCGTCAATACCACTGTCCAGCACTGGCTTATGTGAACTGCTTTCACAAATATTGAAGAGTGTAATTTGTTCCGCTCGAGTTTCCCAAATTCTGATTGATGCTTTTCTTACTTTGGTTAGTTGATTAAGGAAGGATATTGATTTTGGTTAACCTTGTTAATTGATCTTACATCGTCAAGTTTCATGTTTCATGCAGCTTTTGGCTGTGTTGGGGGCATGGTGTTTGTTTCTTTCACTTTTTGAATCTCTTTAGCCTATTAGTCTGTAATTAGTAATTACACTGAACTCTCCCTGCCATAAGGATGCCGGCGGACCGTCAGCGGAAGAAGCGGACAGTCCGCCTGGCCCATCAGAAAACGAATTTGTTAAGGGCTAGTTTGTTCCAGTTCCGAAGTTGTTAAGCGCAGTTTGACTAGCGGACGGGTAGGGATGTCGTAGCGGACGTCCGTCTGCATCCCCACCCTACTGTTGTCATTAAAGATTTTTTTTGTTATTACTCTTACCAGGTTAGTTTTGGTTTGAATTTAAGAGGGTCGCCAAGAAAATCCTGATGCTACCATGCACATCTCATACCTCAACGCATTTTTGTTTGGATAGCTGGAACAGTGATTTTGTTTACTGAAGGATGGTCTTTTATAGGTTGCTCGACATCTGTGAAGGCATTTATGCAGCGCGGGCAGAGGGTGAGCTAGAAGTGGAAGAAGTTTTATACTGGACATTGGTAAATGTTTACAGGTCACCACACATGCTGCTTGAGTACACCAAGCCAGACTAGGGCTTCCAGTTCTACAAAACGAGCAATTTTGCAAATTCTAATCCTAGTATTATCCAAGGAGACTGACTTCTTAGGTCTTCAATTGATCCAACTGGAGCCAGCTCACTCGTTGTTGTTCTGGCTTAAATTTTTTTTTTTGACTTTTAGGTTACTTAGAACAAGGTAAATAGGCATCGTAGTTGTTCCGGCTTAGTTCACTTTTATGATAGCATGTACATAAATATGGCAATGACTCCTTGATAACTGAATACACCGAAGTTTGATAGGTGAAGTTACCCCGGCGACTAATCTGTAGTGAACTTTTGATGAAAAAGCTGCAATTCGTTATGAAAGATGACGACTGTAGGTGAAGTAAGTTACCTTCGCTTCGGCTGCGTCGGGGAAGTGGGCACTGGGCGAAGGGAAGGTTCGCTTAACTTCGTCCGGGACGAATTCTTTCCTACGCAGTAGAAGTGGAGGGTTCACACGGAAACCCAGTCCGAGCTACAGGGAGGAATTTACTTTGAAAAATTTGGAAACTCGATTTTAAGTGTCACAAAATTCCGAAAACAAATACCTATATGTAGTCAACTATGTACACTACAAGCGTGTAGAATTTCAACTGTGACATACCTCTTATTTTGGGCTCAGCAAAAAAGACAAATCAGATCTTTTTTAGCAGATTCGAAATTTGCATGGTTCACGACCCAGATCTGCATATTTGTCTTTTTTGCTTTGGCTAGAATATATGGTTTCTGCATTGAAAATTTACACACCCGTAGAATAAATTATTGACGACATTCTGATATTTTTTTTAAAAAAAAACTATAAATTTGTTATTTTTTGACAATTTTTGAAACGGGCTCCCTAGAGCCCGAGCTCCATATTGCCGCCCTCAGGGAGTCAGGGTTCACAAGGAAGTTCGTGTAGCTCGCACCCTGACAATGTGATTGGCAGACTGGGAGGGAGCTGTTAGGTGCAAAATATGTACTTAGCCACAACCATATATTTTTATACAGTGTCAGCAACATAAAGTCCGTGTTATGGGTTAATAGTCAGATATGAGAATATCATCAAATATATCACATTGGATTTTTAATGAGAGAATGTGCGGTATCCACAAAGATTCCTATTATATATGATGTGATCTATAGCCATATATCAGACCATCAAAAAATCTACTGTAGACTTGGAAAGTGTAGCCAGTCAAAAGGATAGAATATGTTGGATTTAACACATAGATGAAAATCGCTCCTGACACGCATACCCCTTCGCCCAGCGAGATATGCAAAGGAGATTAGGGTTCATCTGCCTCCTGTCGGCGCCGTCGCAGCTCTGCCTCGCTCATGTGGCCTTCGGGCCACGGAAGCGGGGTGAATCTCGGGTCATGTCGGTGGGAGGGCTCTGTTCACCTAGTTTTAGGGTTTAGTGGGGCGGAGCTCAGATGGTGGCTGCGGCGCCTTTTTCAATAAAGTCTCCCAGCTACTTCCCGTCCGCAACTACAAATGTCAAGCTGGCTCTGGGAGGAGCGGCAGCGGCAGTGCGCCGTCGACACGGTCTAGAGGTTGAAGACGAAGGGCATCTCAAGAATCTCGTTGTAATTTTTGTTTTTATTGAGATGTTTTTGTACTGTTTGGTGTTCTTTTAATGCTAGGGTCCTTTCGCAAGAAAAATATAGATGGAAAACGAACGAATAAATAGTAAATAGACACGGCGGTGCTAGCCATGTTCCTAACATATGTGACACTGATGTCCATACTAATCATGTCGGGGATGTAACCCCGGGTACCCCAAAGTGGTGTGGTGGTTGTATCAGTAAAGAAGTAGAAGCGGCAGAGAAATAGGTAAAAAACAAAGCACAGAGCAGAAAAGCATAACCTGGGCCGAGTTATTAGCCTTCCAGGCCGAGGTATCAGCTGTCGGGCCAAGTTCCAGCCTCGGGCAGGCCTGCAGTCTGGACAGGCCGAGATTCAAGCATCGGCAGGCCAGGATGGGCCGAGGTTATTTATTTCCTAGTGGACCGAAGTATTTACCAAGGAGTGGGCCGAGGTTCCGTCGAACCGAAGTGAGCTTTAGCTCGGCAGGCCAGGCTGCGGTTAGTTCGGTGCGAACCGAGGTCCTGGCAGGCTGATCTCCTCACCCTAGGCAGGCCGAGCTCTTGCGAGTCTCGGAGTGGGCCGAGAGTTCACCATCTCGGGCTGAGCGGCTCTTGGCTGCGATGGGCCGAAACTCCCAGCAGGCCGACGCCACCCGTCCTCGATCGGACCAAGGTCCCAGCAGCTCAGTTGGATCACGTCCATCCCGTTCGTGCCGAGGTCTTCACTCGGTCAGGCCGAGGTGCGCACCAGGCCGAGGTATCCCTGGATCAATCCGTTGATCGTTGGCCGAACCGAGCTGCTCCCAGCGCCTGATCGTTACCTCGGCGGGTCTCCTACGTCGACCAATGCCCCGGCCTCCGTCACCTTTACCTCGACCGACGGATACCACGTACAGCTGCACTGCCATGCCCAGGATAAATATCTAGGAGGAGATAAGAAGCTGACTAGGAGGTTTCCAGGACACACACAAGAGGACAAGCATGCATAGTTGTTTGACGTGATTAGAGTACAAGTGGGACCCACGCATAGTTTTCTTTGTCTCCTTGTCCCCTGGGCCTCCTCTTTATAAAGGCACCAGGGGAGGACATGGACGCGGGGAGCTCACTCACGGGAGCTCACTCACGGGAGCTCTTCTTCCCCGGCCTTCTTCTCACTAGCTTAGCTGAGCACGGCGCTGCTCTCGTAGACTGCTCGAGGAGCATTTTGTACACACTACATATACAGAGGAAAATACACCAAGTAGGCTAGATGCTGCAGTAGGGGTTTTATCTCCTCACGAGAGCCCCGAAGCAGGGTAAATCCCCATGTTGATCTGTTTGTCTGTGTGCGCAATCCTGCGCGCTATCCCTCCCCGAATCCACAAGCACCCGTTCGGCCCCAGAATAAGCCTACCCCTAGGCATCTGCGTGTTCCCACCACGACAGTTGGCGCCCACCGTGGGGCTGTAGTGGCGCTTGCTGGATCAATTCGGACGGGACCTTCGTCGTCAGCTCGGGGACTCGACATCGCCATCGTTCCTCCGCGCTCTAGCTTGCCGCAGCAGGCAGAGGCTGGCGTGACCTTCGTCAACGGACGTCATCGGCAAATCCCAGCTCCGCCTCCGCGCCTGCCGCGCCCCGCCTCGTCGATTCGCTGGCCGCGCTCCAGCCGCGTCTCCTCCGTCTAGGCCGTCCTTGCCGCGGCTGCATCGAGCTTCTGAGGCCGCCCTCCGTCACTGCATCAGCAAAAGCTAGTCAAGCAAGCAAGCATGCAGGTGGATCGTTGGAGCTAAGCAAGCAAGCAAGCACACTGGTGGATCGTTCCTGTGCATGCACGCTTGGCCAGCTGCTGACCGGCAGCAGTGCTCGCGCGATTTAATCAGGCCATAGCTACGTGAGTATTTATACTGATGCTTGTTGTTTAGTTAATCTCAAAAATATCTCGGGGACTGCCCCTCGCTTTTTGTCTAAGTATTCTACCCGGGACAAGATGACTTGACCCGGGGACTGGTTAGTCAGTATGTTTTACGGTTTCTCCTAGATAAGAAAAATAGCTCGGGGACTCGGTTGTGACCGAGTCTAGTTCTTTGTGCATAGTATCTGCTGTTAAATTCGTTTTCTATCAAGTGCTATAGCTAATTTCCGTCAAGTTTTCTACATGATATATATGCTGAACTAACGTTGAAAACTAGCATCGGTTCTGCTGAGAATATTCGTTACCGAGGTATAATGGAAATCCGAGGTATGCAGGAATCCGAGGTATACAAGAAATCCGAGATATGCAGGAATCCGAGGTATACAAGAAATCCGAGGTATGCAGGAATCCGAGGTATACAAGAAACCCGAGGTATGCAAGAAATCCGAGGTATGCAGGAAATCCGAGGTATGCAGGAATCCGAGCTGTCCTGGAATCCGAGGTGTTCTGGAATCCGAGGTGTTCTGGAATCCGAGGTGTTCTGTAATCCGAGCTGTTCTGAATCTGAGGTGTTCTGTAATCCGAGGTGTTCTGCAGTCTGAGGTGTTCTGAAATCCGAGGTGTCCTGGGAGAATCCGAGTTAAGACTTGGAAATCCGAATTAAGACTTCTCCAACGACCTGGCATTGTAAGTATCATTTATATGTCTGCTTATACTTTTAGATAGTCTCAAATAGTACTCAGGGACTGCCCCTCGTTTCTACCTTGCTGTGTTTAGTTGTTTCCCCTGGGACAAGATGTCTTGACCCAGGGACTGAATAGCCGGTCTGTTTTACTATTTCTCCTAGGTAAGAAAAGTGACTCGGGGACTCGGTTGAGACCGAGTCTGTTTCTACTTGCATAGTTTTGCTGCCAGACTTTTGTTTATCTGTCAAATAGAGTTGTTGTTCCCGTCGAATATTCTTTGTATATATATGCATGAACTGACATTGAAAGGTAATATCGGTTTTACCAAGAGAATATTCATATCAAAGGTCGTGGTTATATCGGTTATCTCGGATCCATCTTATATTTAGTATGGCCTCAAAGCATATCACGGATAATCTTTGGTATCGGCTTGCCGAGTTATAAATGCAATATCTCCAGATCGCCGTTTATGTCGGTGTGCCAAAGTATCATGGTTTCGTGCAATATCCCCATATTACCGTTTATGTCTGTTCGCCAGTGTATCATGACAGTATCGGTATTTTACAGGTCGCCATTTATTTTGATCTGGCAACATATCACGGCATCATTCCACATCCCGGATCGCTGTTTATTTCGGGTTTATCACAGTATCCTGACATCATCCCATATCCCAAATCATCGTTTATTCTGTTTGCCAATGTATCATGGCATTACATGTGTACCAAATCAATGTCTATGTTGGTTAATCAGAGGCAACCTATAAGATACTAATATGCAGGTCTTGTGTCAAACCAGCAGAGGCTGGAGACATTTGTGTGATTTGCCCAGAGGGGCCGAGGTATCGAGACATGTGTGATTTGCCCAGAGGGGCCGAGGTATCGAGACATGTGTGATTTGCCCAGAGGGGCCGAGGTATCGAGACATATGAGTTACGCCAATGAGGCCGAGGTACCGAGACATATGAGTCATGCCCAGAGTGGCCGAGGTACCAAGGCGTGAGAAATACTAACTTGCAGGTTTATGTCGGTCCAACCGACGCAGGCGGCATTCCAGTCGGTAAAAGCCAGGAGGGCGAACCGACGCAGGCGGCATTCCAGTCGGTAAAAGCCAGGAGGGCTAACCGACGAAGGCGGCATTCCAGTCGGTAAAAGCCAGGAGGGCTAACCGACGCAGGCGGCATTCCAGTCGGTAAAAGCCAGGAGGGCTAACCGACGCAGGCGGCATTCCAGTCGGTAAAAGCCAGGAGGGCTAACCGACGCAGGCGGCATTCCAGTCGGTAAAAGCCAGGAGGGCTAAACCGACGCAAGCGGCATCCGAGTCGGTAAAGGCCAGGAGGGTCTCACTTGAGGGCTGAGAGGAGCTCGGCCAGACACACGCGCGGGTGCGCGCGGAGCTAGGCCAGGGACGCGCGGTGCGCGCAGACACACAGGGACGCGCGGTGCGCGAGGCCCCTTGGGCTCATTTTCCCCTGTAGTCTTCTTCTTCTTCTTCTTCTTCTTCCTGGAGCTCTCCACCATTGTTGTCACCTCGAGTTATACACCAAGTTCGGTAAAAGCCAGGAGGGCGAACCGACGCTGGCAGCATCCGAGTTCGGTAAAAGCCAGGAGGGCTAACCGACGCTGGCGGCATCCAAGTTCGGTAAAAGCCAGGAGGGCTAACCGACGCTGGCGGCATCCAAGTTCGGTAAAAGCCAGGAGGGCGAACCGACGCTGGCGGCATCCAAGTTCGGTAAAAGCCAGGAGGGCGAACCGACGCTGGCGGCATCCAAGTTCGGTAAAAGCCAGGAGGGCTAACCGACGCTGGCGGCATCTCAATTCGGTAAAGGCCAGGAGGGCTAAAAACCGGCATATAATGGTGACCATGCAGGCAACACATTCCCAGTGCAAACTGTTCCATCTCGTTGTTGATTCGGGTGAGCTCGGTCAACCGGGTGTCACATGTGGCCAGGAGGGCCAGGAACCAACATATGAGGGCGCCCGTATACGCAGGAGGTCGTATGCGTGGAGGTTTCAACGGTGGCATTTATTTTTGTAAGACTGTGCGCGACTCTGCGAGTCCCCCACAGTCTCGGGGACTAATGTCGGGGATGTAACCCCGGGTACCCCAAAGTGGTGTGGTGGTTGTATCAGTAAAGAAGTAGAAGCGGCAGAGAAATAGGTAAAAAACAAAGCACAGAGCAGAAAAACATAACCTGGGCCGAGTTATTAGCCTTCCAGGCCGAGGTATCAGCTGTCGGGCCAAGTTCCAGCCTCGGGCAGGCCTGCAGTCTGGACAGGCCGAGATTCAAGCATCGGCAGGCCAGGATGGGCCGAGGTTATTTATTTCCTAGTGGACCGAAGTATTTACCAAGGAGTGGGCCGAGGTTCCGTCGAACCGAAGTGAGCTTTAGCTCGGCAGGCCAGGCTGCGGTTAGTTCGGTGCGAACCGAGGTCCTGGCAGGCTGATCTCCTCACCCTAGGCAGGCCGAGCTCCTGCGAGTCTCGGAGTGGGCCGAGAGTTCACCATCTCGGGCTGAGCGGCTCTTGGCTGCGATGGGCCGAAACTCCCAGCAGGCCGACGCCACCCGTCCTCGATCGGACCAAGGTCCCAGCAGCTCAGTTGGATCACGTCCATCCCGTTCGTGCCGAGGTCTTCACTCGGTCAGGCCGAGGTGCGCACCAGGCCGAGGTATCCCTGGATCAATCCGTTGATCGTTGGCCGAACCGAGCTGCTCCCAGCGCCTGATCGTTACCTCGGCGGGTCTCCTACGTCGACCAATGCCCCGGCCTCCGTCACCTTTACCTCGACCGACGGATACCACGTACAGCTGCACTGCCATGCCCAGGATAAATATCTAGGAGGAGATAAGAAGCTGACTAGGAGGTTTCCAGGACACACACAAGAGGACAAGCATGCATAGTTGTTTGACGTGACTAGAGTACAAGTGGGACCCACGCATAGTTTTCTTTGTCTCCTTGTCCCCTGGGCCTCCTCTTTATAAAGGCACCAGGGGAGGACATGGACGCGGGAGCTCACTCACGGGAGCTCACTCACGGGAGCTCTTCTTCCCCGGCCTTCTTCTCACTAGCTTAGCTGAGCACGGCGCTGCTCTCGTAGACTGCTCGAGGAGCATTTTGTACACACTACATATACAGAGGAAAATACACCAAGTAGGCTAGATGCTGCAGTAGGGGTTTTATCTCCTCACGAGAGCCCCGAAGCAGGGTAAATCCCCGTGTTGATCTGTTTGTCTGTGTGCGCAATCCTGCGCGCTATCCCTCCCCGAATCCACAAGCACCCGTTCGGCCCCAGAATAAGCCTACCCCTAGGCATCTGCGTGTTCCCACCACGACAAATCAAGTAGATCTCCCATGTAAAACATTAGATCCGGTGTCCTTGTGTACCTTGCATGTCGAAAGAGGGGAGGATGGGAACGAGGACGAAGACGCCTAGATCTGACTAAGCGTTTGACCTTCAACCTCGAAGAATCGCGACTGGTTTGTCATGGCGGGGCTGTACATGTGATGCTGCGGCCGGAGACACCGGCAGCACCTCACATGGGAACAATATCATTCACAATCTAGCACATGGAATCTGTCTTTCGCCTTTCCGACAGAGTGAACAGGGCTAGTTGAGGACAACCGTCGAGTGGAGTGAGGCGGCAATGTTGCTACCAGTATGAATATATACAAGAGACACGATAGAGTTGCAACATAATGGGCCTAATAGGTACATAACTAGAACCCACATAAACTGCACAACATGCATTTATGCGACTGTTAACGAGATGTATGTTTATGGTTGTTCTTAGTGGTGGATGACATCGTCATTGAGAATCAGTTGCAGGGACGTATTATTGGTCTAGTGCCGCCGACCAACATATGTGCTAGATTAGAAAAGAAAATGCGAACATTGCCAATGGCTTAATCAAGAATTGAAGAAGTTGTGAATGAAAATAATACATCACAAGAGAGAAAACTGGTTTTGCTCCCCCCGACTCCCGTGTCGCCCCCGGCTGGGCGACCCGGGAGAGCCCAAACTCTAGCCGCTGGGGCCTCCCTCCTCCCCCCCCCCCCCGCCGCCGCTATCGTCGGCTTGGTCCGTGGTGGCAGGGCACCTCGTTCCCGAAGGGTGTGCCCTCCGGCTGTCCCTTGTGGCGGCGGCTTTGGTAGGTGGTGGCGGGGAGGCTCGACCCATCCTTGGCGGCGCGACGGTGGTCAACCATGGCAGTGCTGCTTCAGTGGCTCGATGGCTTCGACCCCGGTTGTGGCGACGAGCAGGAGAACTCCCTCGACGGCTTGTCCGGCATGGCACGGTCGGGTGGCATCTCACCCTCCAGGCCCCATTGGTGGTCCTTCCGTGATGGCTACGTGGCTGCAGGTGGGTGCCGAATCTGGGCGGCCAGATCTCGGATTCGGGGATTGGTGGTGGCCTGGCGTAGTGGTGGCGATGTCGCCACACCCGGGGCTGAGCGGTTTAGTGGCGGCGTGGGCCTGCTCCGTCTGGTTGCGTGAGGTGGCTGTCGAGAGAAGTTTCGGCCGAAAGTTCGGCCCGGCTCTTGCGGGCCGGCGGCAGCGCTTCTGGGCGTCACTCTCCTCCTTGGAGGCACCGCCGTGGAGTCTTCTTCGACTTCTCCATCCTCAGAGCAAGCTTTCAGGTGAAAATCTATACCCGGTGGGGTCGGGTGACGAGCGTCGTTCTCGACGTCGCTTTCCTCCTTTGAGGTGTCACTTTTAAAAGCTTGCTTTCATCCACGCTTCCTGGTGGGCTGGCCACTCACGGCTTTGCACCCGGTAGGTGTCCGGTGGGCGTAGTGGGGTCTTCCGTGCGTCGGTATGCGTGGCAACGACAATGTTGGTGAGCAATGGTCTGGTCGCAAAGGCTTCGTAGTCGGCTCTGTTATCACGTGTCCGAGTGTCTTTATGTTTGTCTCCCCAAGCTGTGAAGTCGGAATTGCTATATTCTCAGGCTACTACTATGGGCTTCTCGACGCCGCTTCGGCAATGGTCTCCTTGGTGGGTTCTTGTGAGGTCGGAGTCGCTACAGAGTGATGACGATGATACCGGGGACAACCTCGATGACGACTCTATCTTCGGTGATGTGTGTGCAACTTGAGTGGGTAGGTAGGGTGGCTGTGTGCCCTCACGCAGTCATGTTCCATGACGGTCGCCTATGGTGTTCTTTCCGGTTTAGGCCGGTTTCCTGTTAATTAGGCAGTTCTCACTTCTTCTTAAATTAATTTAATTAATGAAAATTGCAAGTCTTTGGCTTGGTGAAAAAAAAAACAGCCAAAAAGGATGAACCGAAGAACATCATCTACTCCGTCACTTTCCCCACTCTACAGCACTAGGCCAAGCAGCTTAGCACCGATCCATCCACTGCCACCTGCTCTCACCAGTCTCCCCGGAATCTTCGCCATCCCTCGCCAATCCGCCACCCACGCCGCCGCATCACCTCCCCTAGAAATCCCTCCCAGGATCGATCGCCAGAACCCCAGTTTCCCATCGCGGCCTCGATGGGGTGCGGCCAGTCCAAGATCGACCAGGAGGAGGCTGTGTGCCGCTGCCGCGACCGGAAGCGGCTGATGGCCGACGCCGTCCAGGCGCGCAACGCCTTCGCCGCCGCCCATTCTGCCTACACCGTCCTCCTCAAGAGCACCGGCGGCGCCCTCTCCGACTTCGCCCACGGCGAGGCGCCCGACCCCAGCATGATAGCCTCCCATTCATACCAGGCCGCCGTTGCGGCTGCTGCAGCCGCCGCATCCGTCTCTGCGCCGCCGCCGCCGACCACCACCGCCGTCCTCATACCGCCCTCCCCGCCGCCCCCACCCTTCATGGATTTCTCTCACGGCAGCCTCCAGCGCTCCTCGTCGACCCCCAATATCCCCATGCCAGATCCCCGGGTTGCTTCCAAGAACCACCCCTTAGCTGGCGCTGCTATCCGGGAGGAGGAGGGCGAGGATCACGATGGCCATATCATAACTGACAGCGATGATGATGAGGACGATGATGATGATGATGATGATGAGGACGATGATGATGATGAGGACGATGAGGACGAAGACGACGATGATCACCACGAGCATGACGATTTCATCATCGACGACATGGTGCACAGACAGCCGTTGAAGCGAGGGGTGATGGACAGTGTGGGGTCTTCTCCAGTGACACCACCGCCACCACCACGGCTAAACCCATCCCCACTGACGCCGGCGTCTGCGACACCACCGCCCCCCATGCCAGAGGCACAGATGGCTACCTGGGACTACTTCTTTGGTCCAACCCCGACACCACCACCCACCTTGGAGCACCAAGCTGACGAGACTTGGATGGATAGGCGGGAGAAGGAGTCAGTTCCTGAGGTGAAGGCACCAGTGATGAACCCAGATGTTAGTGAGCCAGCTGCACCTTCGCGTGCTGCTGAGGAGAGGCCACTGCAGACAGTGCTGGAGAAGGCGAAGGCCATCAATGAACTTGCGGCAAACCTTCCCCCATCGAAGCCGATTATTAGGAAGCCACCCAAGGCACCTGGCCCACCAACAGAAGTGCACCACCAGCATGCCGTGTCTATGGGTGCAGTTGAGACCCGGAAAGGGAAGATTATGATGGTATCTGCCAGCTTACTGCAGATTGTTTCTCAGCTTGATGATAACTTCCTCAGGTCTTCAGAGAGTGCACATGATGTGTCAAAAAAGCTTGAGGCCACTAGGATGCATTACCACTCCAACCATGCTGACAGTCGAGGCAAGTGTGGCTACTCAATCTATTCTGTAATCCGTAGTTTTGAATCTCAATCAATCAGGGTACACCCATGAAGTCAGAAAATCACCGTACCGCTGATCATAGTTATGGAAACAAGAAAATGGTTAACATCTATGAATCAATGTTCATTTTTTTTTTGGAATAGATAAAAGTTTAGTTTCACAGCTCGATGCCCAATTTAGACTAGCATTAAGTTTTTTCTAAACTAGGCATAAAATGTGTACTTCCTTTTGATTTCATTTTACGACGTTCCCTTTGAATGTAGCACCTCTTCAAATCGGAAAGCTGCATTTGGTAATCCTTTGTTGAATTGGTGCTCACAAATAAATCTGGAAGGGTTTACTTTTATACTTGTCTTGGATGCTAAATTTACTCTATGAACATGTTTACCATCATTTATTGTTTTATATCTAGTTTCATTTTCAGATAAAATATCTCAGTCATATCAGTTGTGATCACTAGCAGCTAGTTTCCTGGTCTACTGAATTTGAAGTTTAACTTCCCAATTTTATGGCTTGTTACACTTTCTAAACAATACGTGGATATTTTTCAGGACATATTGATCATTCTACAAAAATAATGCATGTTATCACATGGAACCGCTCCTTCAAGAACTTACCTGACCAAGAGGATATATGTGGTAATTTTGAGATTGATGAACGATTCGAAACACATGCCACAGTACTGGACCGGATGCTTGCGTGGGAGAAAAAATTGTATGATGAAGTGAAGGTAATGTCTATTAAACTAATATACTTCTCATTTTTGCTTGGTTTATCCATGTTCCGTTTCGCTGCTAGAATATCAATAAACCTGCACTGAAAACTGAACATATCTACAGCTAAATCCCTACTGTTAGCCGGATTTTGAACCATGGAACGTAAACTTGCTGTACCTGAAACACCACATCGCTGCTTTTTGTTGCGTCGTACAACTCTATATCGCCTACGGTTGCATCGTGTTCATCGTTTTCCAAAATGCTTCTTGATAGCACTACGCGTGTCCCGACCTTAGAAACACGCCGTCGATTTGGGTGGAGACGACTTTGACGATTGGACTACACGTGGAACGATGTTATTGATCACGCCAGGGCATGATCAACCTGACCACGAAACTCTAAATATCTACATGCAATCGGAGAATAAGCGAGCATGCAATCTGGATATTGCGACTATTGATTTAGTATAAATTAAAGATTGGGGTTCACTAAGCGGTCTTAGCCTGGTCGGTGGACACAAACGAAGTACACGAAGTTGCAACTATAGCAAATTTTTAACTAAACATTTCGCCGTACATTTCGCCGTGGGGCCTTGTTTGGTACTAGAGATTTTGAGGGGA
The DNA here is from genome assembly GCA_947311845.1 of Poa pratensis. NCBI lineage: Eukaryota > Viridiplantae > Streptophyta > Magnoliopsida > Poales > Poaceae > Poa > Poa pratensis. The sequence goes on along the minus strand of CAMZMU010000109.1, from coordinate 408,386 downwards.
TTTGTGGGGATAATCTCCATAGGGATTGGTGAAACCACTCCCCTCACCCAATCCCTTCAAAACCTCTTCCGTCCTAATCCCCAATTTCCTCTCTTGAAAAATGTCATTTGGTAGGCAGGGATTGGTACACAAATTCATAACAGTTTTGTCAAGCAGCAAGTTAAGCAAATCAACATAGATTATAAAAGATTCAATTTTATAGCAGCACACGAACAACACAGCTTCAAAATCAACATGCAACAGTTCCCAGCATCCAAAAGATAAGAACTTGTATCACAAAATTCTATGTGCTACTGATGGAACAGTAGCATACAACAATTTCCAGCATTGTTTTTCTGTGTCAAAAGATGAGGTTCTTTTGTAAAGGAACATGGTTCTTCTCTCCAGCATTGTTGCTTTATTCTGTGTGCTCTTCAAGAAGCATGAGCAGCAGATTCTTGCATCAGTCACAAATCACAAACAATCTATTTGATGAAGGACAAATGATCTATTTGACACAGCAAAACTCCATAACAAGCTAAACTACAGAAAGATCAACCTGATATAATTATCTTCAAAAGTTACACATGTCCACAAAATAAACCTTCAAACAACAGAAAACAGCTTTGTGAATTCTGTCAACAGGAGACCGCATCAAACTGGCGTAATCTCTGCTTAGCATCTCAATGAAATCCAGTTCACAAAGGCAGATCAAATTTGTTCCTTCAGAAAACAATGGAGGTATTGTAAAAGGTCCAAGCTAATGTAACTGTAACACATCGCAAAAAAATTCTACACAGCATATTAATGGATGTAGCTTATATGTATTTAAGAGAATGGTAGGTCCCTAAACAAACATGTCAAAGATTGTAAGTGGAAGCAAGCATTGTAATATGACAAAAAAAGGCAAAGTAAAAATGAAGGCACTTTGGAGAATTCTCTTGCTAATGGAAGTTCCGACGACACAAATGACATCAAGCTATCTGGCAATGACTGATGCTAACAAGGGGTGTGTTCACTTTTGTGATAATCGAGCATGTAGCATGCAAGGTGCTTAATAAGTCATAACATTGAGTGAGCTATCTGCAGCTTCTGGCTGTAATTAACCCAAGCTGAAATAAAATGAAATACAAAATGGATGTTACTGTCGACAGTGTGGGGCAGCACCGAAAGCCTAAGTCCCTGCTACATTACAGCCATATACAGAACAGCTCAGATGATTTATTGTGTAATCTGGAACCGAAGCGTGCTATGAAAATGTTCTATCTTCGATCCAAATAAATTCCATGCCGTGATCGATACATATTTGATCAGACGTGTGACTGCATGTTGTAGGAACGTCGTACAGAAAACGTTGTACATGTGTAGCATCACTCGTGGTCGAGACCGACACTCTTGGTCGGTTTCCTCCTTGAAATACACTCTAAAAACTGCCTAATAGACACAGTCAGATATTATATAGGCATGGCCCAAAGCTAAGGTGACGCAACACCTATATATGGGGGCAAACTTGTGAAATGTCATCTTGTATAATTCGTCCATGTCTTCATGCATTATTATGTTGGTTTCAAAGTCCTTAAATCTACACGTGAAGCACCCTTTTCCATCCTTGTGCTCTTGCTGCCATCTTCATGCTTGATCATGCTCCAATGATTGTAACTCTTGTCCATGCTAGGTTCATCATTCCTGGATAAGACAAATACATCTGTTTCAGGCTACATCATATTCTCATGAACATTAGGAATAGCTCTGAGAAACGGAAGTACCTTAATTGAGTCGTCGCCTGTGAGCTCTAGTGATTGCTCCTTGTATTTCTGATACTTGAGCATGTGTATAGGGGGCAGTGGGTGTAACCGTAATAGGGATGTCCTCATCACCTTATTACCAGGGAGTGTAATAAACCATTTTTATACAACTTACTATTTAAAGATCCTATCATTTGAAAGATGGTGCCTCCAATTTCAAATATAGGCTCTTTGGGTGTTGAGCGGTCTATGAGCCAACTTCATTGCTAATTACTACCATCATATGTTGTTGCATGCTGCAAAATCATGTATTATGAAAGTTGATTCCGGCTGAATCTAGTAATGTGGGACTATGGCAAGTTGCACTTGCATATTGATTTTTGAGAGAGTATAAATGCAGTGGTAAGTCAATTCTTGTAAGTAGGAGCAATGAGTGTAGACCAAATTGTCCCATTTACATTCTGGTCCCGTGGTTTCCCGTGGTTTATTCTTGTGCTCTTTCCATGTGAATTCCTGTAAATAGGAGTAATGAGTATAAACCAAACTGTCCCGTTCACATTGTAGACCTGTGGTTTTTTCTAGTGCTCTTTCCATGTGAAATCGTTAGTTGTTGTTCATTTGCCATTTCTGTTGTTCCGTCTCTGTTTTTATTGGCTGATTTATTCTATGGATTTGCCAAACCAGGCAGGGGAACATATGAAAATTGATTATCAAAAGAAGGTTGCTCTACTGCATAAACAAAAGAAGCGTGGTGTTAAACTTGAAACTCTTGAGAAGACAAAGTCTGCTGTTAGCCACTTGCACACAAGGTACATAGTGGATATGCAATCCATGGACTCAACAGTTTCAGAAATAAATCGGCTACGTGATAAACAGCTGTACCCGAAGTTAGTGGACCTTATTGACGGGTGAGTGTTCTTTGACTTATGAAAGTGTTAAGAAATGAAGTGTGGCATTTTACTTTTTAAGTCAATTGGGTTTCTACCGGCCAGTTGCAGTTAACTGTGTCAATGATATATATACCAGCCTGTTTGTCTATTTGTGGTTCCTTCTTGTAATCTTATCCATGTGCTGACTAAGCTACCTGATTCTCATTGCTAGTATGATGAACTACAGGAAGATGCATTGGCTAGACAGTTTAATCATGTAAAGTGCAGGAAATATGCTGCCACGTAAGCACAATGCTATCGCAGCCTTGATTGCACCTTGCAATTAAATACTCCCTTTAGGCCCGGCTTGGATGCCCAGTAATTTTACGGAGCTGGACTAAATTACCGGTCCAATAGCTGGAAAGAAAACGGCGATGGTCCGTAATTCCATACCCCCGTTTTGGGCTAATATACGCCCAACCAAGCGCGGCCTTAGTCCAGAAAGAACTTCACACTTTTTGCATGGCTGTCAAACTTTTCGGACTCTGTTCATCGAGATTTACTGGGAAACTAAAGTTTGCAAATAGTTGCGCCCGCACCATATTCCGCATGTCGCACTTCCAAGTTCTCAAAAAATGTGAAATAAATCATGGACACTGGATATGTTGTTTCTCGTGCATCCACAAGTTCTCATCCAAAAATTTGACAACATGTGGACTGCACAATTTTTTTTTATGTCTTCTCTTTTTTGTACAGGACACATATGGTCATATTTTGCAATGAAAATTTGTGGATGCACCAGAAACACCATAACCAATGTTCATGATTTATCTTGCATCTTTTGAAAACTCGAAAATAGGACATCTGATAATGGGGTGCGGGCACAACTAGTTGCGGAATATTCGCTCTCGAGATTACTTGATAATTGCATCGGCATGTTGGACAGCAAAAGCGTTTTCAAATGTTTAAAGCCTTAATATTTAATGTATAACATGTTGAGATCAAAAGTGGTATGCCACCCATATGTTTGTTTTCAGTGATTTATTTAGCATTGTATTTACTTATCCCACAATCTGGAAAGTCCCTGCCACATGACATAAGCTACTGAAGGAACCTGAAATAGGAGAAATAAGTCAACCCTCTCTTCCCACATGACACACAAACCACCAATGAAAACCCAAAAAAACTCTTCCCCAATAAACTCGGAACAGATTATCAAGAGAAAGAAAGCTTTTCCCTCTTATCTTCAGATCATACATTCTTAATACCTATATACTGAACTCTCCCGAAAAGAAACGCAAAGGCTTTTTGTGTTTCTCGAAAAAAAACTACATTGTTCAATTTTGGACATTGTTTACTATTTAAGCACTTGATTTTGATCCAAATATCTGTCGTATCCAATTCGATGACAGAATAGCAGGATCAAATTTTCTGCAAATGAATGGAAAATTGAGTAAGAATTCCATAATTGAGTTTTGTAGCTGAGTATAGGCAGGAATAGAAAGAATTTTTCTACTAGACAGTGCATCTCTTCCTCTACTTCAAAAGTAGCAAGTATGTTTTCATAGTCAAGATGCAGTGTGAATTTCATGATAAAATAAGAATTGCCACCATACACAATAAAGGAGTTTGTAATGTTATGACGATTTTTTCTTATTAAATGAGATCATAGCTATCTAAGTTGTATCTAAGCTTTGTTTACCATTTCTCTATAAGTAATCAATATTTATTTTGTGCAGAATGGCAAACATGTGGAGTTCTATGCACCTTCATCATAAGAGCCAGTTTTTGGTTATATCGGGGATCAGAGCTTTTGAGGTACCGCCTGTTCCAAGGGAGACAACTGATTTGCACTATAAGCAGACATGTGAGTTACGCGACATTATCAGGGAGTGGCATATGCAGTTCGAGAAACTTATGGATCATCAGAAAGGGTACATCAGAGCACTGAATGCATGGTTGAAGCTTAATCTCATCCCCATCGAGAGCAACCTGAAGGAGAAGGTTTCCTCCCCTCCAAGGCAGGTGGAACCACCCATCAAGAATCTACTATATGCCTGGCACGATCAGCTCGAGAGGCTTCCAATCGAACTTGCAAAAACTGCCATCAAAAGCTTTGCTGAAGTCATAAGCAATATTGTACTGCTTCAGGAAGAGGAAGTCAGCCTAAGGCGGAGGTGTGAGGAAACTCGCAGGGATCTCAGCCGAAAGAAAGCACAATTCGAAGACTGGCATAGTAGGTACACAGAAAGAAAGGCATCCCTGGGCGAGGAAACTAACCCCGAAGCAGCTGATACTCCTAGCATAGATCCTGTTAACGAGAGAAGAATAGCCATTGAGAAGTAGAGATCAGGCTGAAGGAAGAAGAGGGGCACCACATTAGGCTTGCGAGGCAGGTGAGGGAGAAGACGCTCGCAAATCTCCGGATGCACCTGCCAGAGCTCTTCAGAAACATGGCCGATTTCTCCTCCTTCTGCCATGACATGTACAGTAGCTTGAAAAAATCTGCAGTGCTGCCAGTTCCCATAGACGAGGCTCACGGCTGATGCCGTTGGTCCTACTGCAGTTCACCTCGTCACCAACTGTAGGCAATATTACTTTTTGTTGTGGTTGTTCGCTGGTATGTCTAAACTGGGAGTATGTTCCAAGTGCATTGTAGAGGTTAGCTGTAGGTTATCTGTATTTAGGGTGTAAACGGATAGGATAATTTCGCACCGTATTCGATTCCGAAACCGGTTTGAAGAATCCATATCCGATTTTAAGAAATCTAACGGATAAGGATATCCGATTCTGAACTTGACACCTGGATATGGTATATGATATGGTATGTTAAATAGTCTAGAATATGGATTATCCAAAAATTAAATAGGATTATCTGATGGTTTTATTCTAGTGGTTTTATTCTAGTGGTTTTATTCTTTTTAATAATACGTTTTTTTAATTAAATTTAAAAAATATTACGCAAAATCACAAAATTTCAGAAATAATACGGCCTCGGCCCAGGCTAAGCCGACAGGCACTAATCGGCCCAGGCCTGGCCGATAAGGTACTAATCAGGGTACGGCTGGGCTAGCCCAGTGGGCACTTATCGGCCAGGCCTGGGCCGATTAGTGCCTGTCGGCTTAGCCTGGGCCGAGGCCGTATTATTTGTGTAATTTATGCAAAATGTGTAATATTTATCAAAATTTGTAAAAAAATGTATTATTAAAAAAAATTAGCTCATGTGAATCCGTTGCTTTCCTGCATCCGTGCATCCGGAGCGCTAATGGCCGGCCGATAAAGATCGTACGATGCATGTCTAATATAGGCAGTTTTGCGTTAAAGCGCCCGCTTCCAGTCTTGAAATTTTGTTAAGTACCCCTCAAGCTCCGAAACTATTACAACTTAAATCGCATCAATCCCCGTCGATGAGCTCGGCACCGGTGAGAGTCTGTAAGACGTCTCCGTCGCCGGAAGACAATCGACCGCCCCAGCCTAACTCGCGCCGCACCTGCACAGATCCATGGCCAGTCTGCCTGCCGCGTTCTCCTTCTCGCCCATCTTGACGTCGAGGCTGCCGGCGGCTGCATCCGCGCTCGCCGTCACCAGATGCGGAACGTCGAGGCTGCCGGCGGCCGCATCCGCGCTCACCGTCACCAGATGCAGGATGCCACTCGACGGCAACGCTATCCACCGCTCCCTATAAATTTCGTGGCGAACCTCTTGGCGTGTCCTCCTTTCTGCCCGTTCCTGATGCCAAGGATGCTGATGGCTGCATCCGCGCTCCGTCGGCTTACACTACAAGCTCATCATGTACTCCTGTTGGCGCCCGTCCTCCTGAAGAATGAAGACGTCGGGTCAATGTTAGAGATTCTTGTGGCTGCAAGCACATCAGAGAGCTACTTGCAGAGCAACGATGACCACATCCCTGAATTTTCTTCTGAATTTTCTTTTTTCTTGGTTAATGCATCTTGTACCTGCCTATCAATTCCTACAATTGAGTGAAGCACAACGATTCCATGATCTGCATGAGTTCCTTAGGAGGCTGCCACGAAGAAAGCTAGCTACCTGGTAGTTCCAACGTCAGCGACCTTAGCGGCACTAGAAGATCGCGCGGCGACTTTGCATTAGGAGAAAACTAGAGCCAGAACTAGAACGTGCGTACCTCGGATCGGATCGGATCTTGTCAGGAGATCCCGCAGAAGCCAACTGCGATCGATCGGATCTTGTACCGTCGAAGTTTAGGGCGAACGGCGAGTCGCCGCCTTAGTGATCGATCAGAAATCGTAACTGCATTAGATCGCGGGAGGCTTGGGTTTCTGACAAGGGTGAGCGTGCAAATTTGCAGGCCTAACAAACAGAGGTAGCGGGCATGTTTTTGCAAGATTATGGCAGAATCAGATCTAACCCTATGATTTAAATCGGTTGGTTGATACGCTTGGGATGCACGGATGCATAAAACCAGCGGATTCATATGATACGACGTCGTTAAAAATCATTGTAAGTATTTATGGTGTATATATCGGATTAATTTTATTTCCGTTTTGAATCTGCTCTGTTTCCGTTCCTGAATCCATAACCCCATATATCCGTCTTTGAATTTGTTTCCGATTATTATCCGCTCCGAATCCGATAGAAAAGTATGGTAAACGATACGGTAGAGCCAAAATCCGATCCGATCCATTTACATCTTAGCTGTACATCATTTAGTTGTAGAGGCACAAGACGGTACAATTACTGGTCTAGTCTGGACAAAATTGGTAAAATTGACCTATTCGGCGAAACTCAGCACAAAATAAATATTGTTTCCTAATCAATTGGCAAACTAGCCTATTTGCATGGCTCCACCGACCATGGAGCCGTGCTCTGAACCATGGCATTGCGGTCTATGGAGCCATGATCTAATGAATCATAATGCCCTTGGCCGGGCCACCATGGTTCAGAGCATGGTTCGCCCATGGAGCCATTCTGGACAAGATGGTTTCGTCTTTTCAATTATATGTCAATTTTGTCTCTAAGTCTGTTGCATCTATCCGGAACGTATCTAATCATGGCCCAGGTCCTCTTTGCTATTATAATGCTGAAAAATATAACCCGCATGGAATACAACGATGGGGAATCTTAGCGTGTTTGTTGGGACATATATCGAGACCGTGAAAGGACAAGGATGTCGCCTATAGGGGTTAACAGGCGATTAAAACTTTTCCGGTTTAGACTTGATAATTGCGGAATAAAACTAGGTGTTTAAATTAACAAGCCAACAACCTAAATACTAGGCTCACATATGTGCACCAACAACTTATGCTAAGCAAGACAAACAACAAAGTGATAGCAATAAAGAATACTTCAAGCACGAATGCTATCACAATGTAAAGTACATAAGTAAAGAGCTCGGGTATAGAAATAACCGAGACACGCGGAGACGATGATATATTTCCGAGTTCCTCTTTTTAGGGTAGTACGTCTCGTTGGACGGGTGTGAGTTTCAAACTCAAACGCCACAAATGGTCTCACCCTATTCTCCGATGAACCGCACCACAAAAGGTTTGGTTCACCTTCCACTATTGATTTCATTTTGGACGGAAATCGAGTCACTTACAACAAGCTTGGGGCACACTTCCACAACTGGATTGGAGGCTCCCAAATGACCACAAAAGGTTCAATCACCACAAAGGTGTCTAGGATCCAAAGACCCAAGAGTAACAAATGGAACTCCAAATCTAGATCCAAAGGGTTCTCCTCACTTAGAGGAGAGATGGATTGATAGAAATGTAGATCTAGATCTCCTCTCTCATTTCCCTCAAAGATATGCAAGAATCATGGGAGGAATTGGGAGAGAGGCAAGCTTCCCAAGGTCAACAATGGAGGTGAGAGAGGGGGAAATTTCGTGCTTGGAAGAGCTTTTTTCAGTGGGGAAGAAGGGGGCCTTTTTATAGGTCCCCAGAAAAAGAGCCGTTGCACCCAGAGAAAAGAGGATATTCCGGTTCAATTTGGGATAGGATATTCCGGTACATAGGAATATCCGGTCTCTTCAGGAAATATTCGGTATCAAATATCCGGTGCACAACTGAAGGCTGCGCGTTCTGGTCCTTAGCAGTTTTTAGCACGAGCAAACTTGGGGGCCGGATATTCCGGTCCAAAACAAATAGGAATATCCGGTTTTATGAAAACTGACAGAAACAACAAAACGAAAACTACAATAACTTTTTCATCCGGACTCCGATATCGATGATCTTGGGCTCGTTGAAATCGCAATGAAAAGCCCTTCAAGATTATGCAGAGAAACATCATAGTCCATCATGTGAGGAGGAAGCCACAAGGAGAGAGTTTAACCTCTCTTAGAAAAGACAAACCGGTAAAACCTCCAACATCGAAAACGCAACAAGATATGCATATGAATTCCGTTTTTCATGGACTAGAGCTTGGTATGGAGATGAACACAAGCTCTAAATTCTCACATGGATAAAAGCCAAATAAGAACCAAGAAAGATGATATGCCAAGTATGCAAAGGTTTGAGCTCTCCGCAAAGATGCGATCAAGTTACTCACTTAAGAGCCCCTATTGATAGTACGCCGTCTATCCTATAACCCGGTCTCCAAACTAACAACATGAGACCGGTAAAATAGAAACCCTATCAAGATCATACCTTTGCCTTGCGCATTCCACTTGATCTAGATGATGACGATCTTGACTCCCTCAAGTTGGAACACTTTTCTTGATTGTGCTTTGTAACAGCCCAAAGTTGAGAACCTAAAAACCCGTGTAAATTTTCCACTTTTGTGTTCATTGCATCATGGCATCATGCATCATGTTGTTGTCACTAGGGAATTGTGCTAGGGAATTGTTGTTGTTGCTAGGGAATTGTGGGTGTTGCTAGGGAATTGTTGTGGTTTGGCACCACTTCAAACAAAATGCTAAATTTGCTTCAACCAATTTCAAAACAACGAAGGCACTCAATCTTGGAAAATAAAATTACTTTGACATCGTATATATTTGTCAAGGAGGTTCCAAGAGCTCTAAAATGATATTTTGCACTTGCTCCAAATTGTTAAAGGAGCAACCTTTTGAATTTTAGCAAAATGCCATAAATGAAACCTATGAACAAAAGTGGTGCAAATCTTTTTATTTGGAGAAACCAATTTTTGTGGAGCTTCTTCACAATGTGGGGACGCTACACAAATTTTGCAGATTTTTCTAAAATTGTTTAGTGCCTCAATTAAATGTGGAGAGGTGCTGCTATTTTCTCAAAAAGGGAAAAGGACTAATCCGTGATAGAATCAAAAGTTGCAGGGGGTTCTCTGAGTTTTTGCCGTCGTCTTCTCTCTCCTTGCCACTGGCGCCATGCCGCGGTGCTCCCATGCCGCACGCCCCCATCGTCGGGCCCCCTCTGCCCACTCCCCTGCGAGGAAGGGAAGCCAGCCACGAGCCCCACCTGCTCCTCAACCCGTCCCCCAGATTTTTCTTCCCCGTTCCTCTCCTTTCCTTGCTTCCACCATGGCCGCCCGCAGCTTGAGCTCCGCCGCCGCATCGCCGTCGACTGGGTAGCTCCCGAGCGGAACCAAGGACGTAGGAAGCTCCGCCGTGTCCTCCTCTACTTCCCCACCAAAGGAATCGGCCGGGGAAGACCGAAATCGCCGTCACCTTCCACTGCCTCGCCGCTGCACTTCGAGCGCCGCCGCGGTTGATTGCCGCCGTTCCAGTCCATCCCTGTCCACCCGAGCACCTCCACGCCACCAGGGTGAGCACGCGACCCTCCCCCGTCCATCTCCTGTTCGATAGTGGTCCGTAGCCTCGCCGTGGTGCAGGATGTTCGCCGTCGCCGCTCGTTGCCGCTGCGTCGGATATTCCGGTTCGTTAGTAATCGGATTGTCCGATCAGTTCCAGTGCGAAGATTGAGTTAGGTCCTTAGCCAAATTCTCGCGTCTACAGTTCACTCGGATTTTCCGATGTGGGAAAGGATCGGAACTTCCGAGGTGTTCCAGTGCTGGTTCCTCGCTAGTCCTTAGCCGAAATTTCGGCTCTGCTCTCTCAGTCGGATTTTCCGAGGAAGGAAAATTCGGATTTTCCGATTTTTGCCCAGCACAAAAGAAGTGTACTGTTTCTTTTTGTTCTTTTTATTTTGGTTAAATATGGTATGGTGTGGGAACTAAATTCAACCAAGGCATAATTAAAAGAGCGTTAATAAATGTAATAACGTTTTAACGGTGCATCCGAGAAATGCGTGTAAGATACCCGAATGTCCGGAAATTCGTGAACCACCCGTTTAAATGGGTATCATGTTCATTAAATCGCCAAAACCCTGCATCTCCCACATGATCATGTCATAGCATCTACAAGTTATACCCTAGGGTTCCAACCACCTTAATCCACAAATAACGATAATTCATGACCCAAATTCACGGACTATCCGGGATGCGCCCCTCTAAGCACCCGAACTCCGTTTAATTTGAATAGTTGCATCATCCCCCTCCCGGGGATTTAAAATGTCATGTCATCATGTGTTTCCACATTGCACCGATGTTATCCGTGGTTTTGATTGTTCCTCTCCGTATTGTTTGTGCATCGGTAGATCAAGGAGGGGAAGTGCCCCCACAGTATCGTGAAGAGCCGTACTACCAGCACGTTGATTCAGGCAAGCGTAATCCCCCTCTGAGCATATCTTATCCTATATTTCCGCAATTATTTTCTCCACTATAATATTGCATGCGGCTCCAAATGTCAATTTCAGTGGATTAGAGTATCCTATAGTTGCATTAAGATTCCGATGCCAATACCTGTTTTTCCCTCCTATTATTATCCATAGGATTGTTCCGTCGGCCGAGATACTTACTATGCTATGTTGATGCTTAGCCATGCTTAGTTAATTGCATAGCTATACGATGGATGGTTCATGTTGGAAACAGGTGGTGAGATGAGAATGATGGTGGAGAAATTGTGGTGATGGATAATAAAATGCTTAAAGGTGGGGATGAGAGGCCACTGTGGTTGTGGTGTTTTGTCTCGTTCTCGCCGCCTAGGTGCGAGTTCTTTACCTCTTGAACCAAGACTGAGCGTGCAACCATGCGTGAGGCCTATGCATTCGCAGTGCAGGAACCCTCATAGACTAAATAACTCGGGCGGGGCTAGCCAGGGTCCTCTAGTTCGGGCTTCCATTTGCGCGTGCGTGAAGATGGTGGTATGAACTGGGATGAGGATGGTGGTGTTTAGGAAAATGAGTGGCCACGGGGCAGTGTGTTGGATCGCTGCTCCGTCCTCACTGATGATCCTGGGTTAGTCCTTAACGAGGGAGAAGTCGACACCGCTCCCACCCAGCGGCTCTCCAAGGAAGAGAGCTAATGATCAGGTAATGGGCCGGACGGTACGCGTGGCAAACATTGTACACCCCTGCAGGGTAAATCTTTTCGAAAAGCCGTGTCCACGGTTATGGACGAACTTGGGAAGTGAAGGTAAGATCATAGAATAACTTTAACGGAATGATTAAAAACTGGGTACTAGAGGTACCACTCACAAATGCAAGGTGAGCTTCCTCGAGGGTGATTCGGGGAGGTGCCTTTGATGAACAGGTACAATGGTTGATGATAAGTAAGGTGATGAAAGAAAGAGTTACTCCTTACCTCTTTTGAAAATATTCTGATTAGTCGATGCCATGGAGTTATGTTTATCACAAATAAAATCAGCTTTATGCAAAACAGCCCTATGACTTTGAAAGCCTCATCGAGCTAAAGCTCTATATATAATCTTGCGAGTTCGTCGAACTCAACGTCGTTTGTTTTGTTTCAGAGGAGGACTTCACCGACCTCGAAGGTGGGTTCTTTGTGGACGTCGACGAGTAATCTGGGGTTCCCAGGTGGCAGCTTGGGACAATCCGGAACAGCTGGCGCTGGATGTTTATCTGTAGGCCTCTTAGGCCATATTTGGATCTTGTTGTTTAGAACAACTCAATTTGCTTCCGCTTATTGTAATGTTGGGTCTGTGACATCTGGTTGTCATACGCTATCTTTCTCTATTATAAGAGTTGAACTATAATGATTTTTGTCGTAGAGTCTGTGATGTGCCAGTTGTTCCACAAGTCTTGATCTCTCTATTATGCTTTGATAGTGTGCCTGCTGGTATCGGATAACCGGAGACACAGTATCACTGTATAGCAGTCGGGTCGGGGCGCTACATGCTTGCTAGCACATGCTTGATGAAGACTTCTCCAAATACTCCCCCATACTCCATTATGGGAGAGCCTTGCTAAGCTTCGTCTTCATGTATCCACTTGTACTTCATCTTCTTCTCTTGATATATATGATGGCTTGGAGATAAATATGAATGTTCACTCAATCTTGTTTTCCAAGCCATTCTTTCAATAAGCTCAACTCTAGATGACCATTCTTCATATAAACCCTTGGATAGGACCTTGGTCATCACATAATCTTCTAGAGTTCAACACATGAACTTCAAGCTTTTTCCATGGACAAGATCTATAAAGATATCTCAATGCAAACATTAGTCCATGAAGATTGTCATTAATTACCAAAACTACACATGAGGGCAACTGTACTTTCAATCTCCCCCATTTTGGTAATTGATGATAATCTCCTTTGAGAGGGTTTATAATATGGAAATTAACAAGCAAGAACCAATTGTACTAACATAAAATACTACAAAAGTATGTGATGTTAGTCCAATACCATATATAGAGCAAACTCCCCCCACAATGTTTGCACGTGTGTGTGAACATGAATTCATTGCATATATTGTCAACCGTTACCGTTGGTGGAGTTTCCACTATATACAAACCAAGCAACAAATGCAAAGGCAAGAAAGGAAAATACTTGACAACAAAGCCGAATGCCATAAACCCTCCAAAACTTCTCCCCCATTGGCAACAATTGCCGAAATAGGCAAAAAGCTTCGGAAGGCCAACATAGTGAGAGTTCCTCCATGAGTCTAGCTTTCCTCATAAACATGAGTATAATAGTGGACAATTCCACCGATCAATAATAGGAGGAAATCAAACTATATTGAGAATCCAAAGATTGCAACAAAATAGCAAAGGAAATATACCTCAACAAAAGAGGCAAGCAATCAAAGGATCCGAAAAACCAATTGGACACAAGAAGATATTATGATAGGATCAACCAATAGTTCTAAAAATCAAGAGGGAACTCCCCAAGGAACGTGCACAAAGTAGGATTTACATTTCAATATGGTGTGCACAACATGGAATCCTCACTCCCTCCTAGACAATTTTTGAACACAAACAAGTGGAAGAAAACATAGATGAAAAGAAGCAAAACAACTTGCAAGAAAACAATGTTGAGCATTGAGAACAAGAGGAGACAAATAAAGACTTTCTCAACCAAAAAAGAGATGGGTGTGATAAGGAGAGACATTTTAGGAGACAAATGCGAAGATGAGCGTAGCATCAATATAGTCGTTCAATATAAGTGGCACAAAGTGCATATCATGTCTTTCCATAAACAAAACCCAAAGAAGATGTAGCAAATAGGTTCACAAGCTTATTAAGATGCAAAAGAAATACCAAATGAAAAACAAAGCTTGTGCCATTTAGAAACCACCAAAGAAACAAAAAACAATAAAAGGTGGTCACTAAAGAAATGGAATACCAATTAAAGATGTAACTATTCTCATGTGTATAAGTTTCTAAGTAGATACCAATCATGAAGATATAAGTCGACAAAGAAACATGCACACACAAAATAGTTACTAAGGTAAGGAACATGATATCCAAGTGGAAGTCATAAATATTCCAATAAGATCATTGCTTTAAGAGCATAACACAAAGCTCAAATTTATCTTAAATGGATATAGATGAACTTCCAACACAATCTCATCATAGCATCAAACATATCCACAAGTGGATAAGTGAAAGTTGGGATGCTCCAAGAAAGATAACAAGTATCACAAAAGGCAAATGATTTTGAAGATTCATCAATATTGCGCAACAAATGGAACTTCAAGATCTAGATCCAAAGGGTTCCCCTCACTTAGAGGAGAGATGGATTGATGAAATGTAGATCTAGATCTCCTCTCTCATTTCCCTCAAAGATATGCAAGAATCATGGAAGGAATTGGGAGAGGGGCAAGCTTTCCAAGGTCAACAATGGAGGTGAGAGAGGGGAAATTTCGTGCTTGGAAGAGCTTTTCTCAGTGGGGAAGAAGGGGGCCTTTTTATAGGTCCCCAGAAAAAAGAGCCGTTGCACCCAGAGAAAAGAGGATATTCCGGTTCAATTTGGGATAGGATATTCCGGTTCATAGGAATATCTAGTGTCTTCAGGAAATATTCGGTATCAAATCACTACTGCAGAAAAGCTTATAGACGCCGAGTGGTTAGTGACGGGCAAAATTGTGCCCGTCACTAGTAATATTAACAGCATGGACACGAATAAGTCTGTCACTTGTACGAAACATTAGTGACAGACACGTAATAGTGTCCGTCACTATGTCACTAGTCTTTTTTGTGAAGGCTGCCGAGAAGGAAAAATTAGTTAGTGACTGGCATTTATAAATGCCCGTCACGGGTAAGGCGGAATCGTTTTTACTTTAACTTAACTATGATATTCTATTATTTTGGTAGTGTTTTGGTAGTGGGTGAAAAATCCCGCGCGTCCCGAAATTTTTCGCGCAGGAAATCCCTCGCCCGCCCGTGGCCGAAAAATTCCGCGGGCGAAATCCCCTCACTCCGCGCGTCTTATCCTATCTCTCGAGCGTGCCCAACCGTCCCTTATTTTCTCCACGCTAGGTTCGTCCCCCATCTAACGCCGCCGCCAGATGCTACTCCGGCTGCCACCGCCCCCACTGCCCGCCTCTTGTCAACCACGCCGCCGCCCGCCGGTATCCTCCGCCGGTGACCCCCCTGCATCTCCACGGCTGCCGGTATTAGAGACGGCGCCGGAGGGAGCTGCAGAGGCCCAAGACGGCGGCGACGACGACCCCACGGCCCTCCCTGCACCGATGCCGTCATCCCTCCGGCCCAGCTTTCTTCAGATCCTCCGCCCCAAGCTCCCTCGCCGGCTTGTTCAGCTTAGCTGAGCCTACTCTTCCTGTTGTTCTTTTACTCATGATGCAGGAGGTTCCTTCTTTTGTATGACCGAGCCAAGAAGCAGAAACAACGATGAATCGAATCGAATTGGATCTGGACAGTACGAGTTGCTCCGGCGGTCGTCGTCGTTGCTCCATCTCTCTTCCTCTCTCAATCAGCTCAAGTCCAAAGGCTAGATCAGTGGCTATCAGTGGCTAGATCTCAGGTATAAGCTTGGACATTTTTTACTTAGAGATGTGGTGCACGTAGCTATCAGTTGCTAGATCTAACGCATAGTTTACCTGGTAATTCTCCGTCCAAAGGCTTCTGTGTTGTTCATCTATTTATTAAGACTCCAATAGGAGATGGGAACTTGCTTGGGGATTATGTGATCATGATTTTTGTTCGATTGGATTCTGCTTTAGTGAAATCTCTGTAGTACATTAGCAGTGTTAATTAGTTCTAGCCCTGTTTGTTCTTCTATGTTCTAATAATTTCCTCACACTGATTGCTAAGGTTGTTGCTAAGACCAGATTGCAAAAGAATGTCTGCAAAAGGTTAGTCTGCTCCACTCCTTGATATCTTCTCCGTGCTGCTGCAACTTTCTGTCCAACTTTGATTGATCTACCGATTGCGCGCAGGTGGGAGACACTGCTTCTAGATGGGGCAGCGTATAGTCGCAGAAGGGCTGGCGAGGTACACGACGGAGCCTGGCATCTGCTATAAGTTAATTTACTATACAGATGTTCCTTACAAAATAATACTCCCTCCGTCCCAAAATAAGTGTCTCAAGTTTTTCAAAAAATGGATGTATCTATACGTGAAACATGTCTAGATACATCCATTTTTGGGCAAACTTGAGACACTTATTTTTGGACGGAGGGAGTAGTAGTGCAGTACGTACAAAGATGATTTCTCCGGTTAGATGAAATATCTATGGAATTAAATTTATTGTACTGAAGTTTGCATCGAGTTGTTCGTCATGTTGCTTTTGTTGTCTGAAATGATTATGTCACAATACCATATGCTATTAGAATTATGAATTATAAAACGCCATTAGAACCAGCAAATTGCACATCTGACTGCTCAAACATTGTTGTGCATCTTTTGGCAACAATGGCTCTTGGTTCTGTGTACAGTTTAGGATTTTGTTTACTGCTTTCTTGTGTTAAATGTTAGCTGTCTAAAGACTGAACTAGAAGGCTCACTAACTTACTCGCATATTGTTTGAAGGAAAATATGAAGACCGCCTGCTGAATCTTGCTGTACTTAAGGGTCAGTGCAACTGGTGAACCATATTCTCTACTATATCGTTAATACATAGACAAGGGATTCCGTTACTTCGTCGTTAAGTCGCTGATAGTCAGACACCTCCTCTGTCATGACCATATCGCTAGCTAATACGTGTCGAGACTAGTTTCTTTAAAGCTTTGTCAATCCAAATATTGGTACAAACTTGAGCGTGTATGTGCTAATTGGTACAGACTTGCTGCCCGCTTGACTAATACGCCGGAGTGTGCAGGAGACCGTGAACAACCTCTTCCGGCACAGCCTGCTCGGCGACTACGCCAGAGCCTTGGAGGAGACAGCCATCGACCTCTTCCTCACCACCACTGACTCCCTGTTTGAGGTACGAATTAGCTTAGTTCTTCTTAGATTTTCACCTGGCGCAGGCCGTGCTGCTCTGAACGTGGATAGCAGGTTCAATTAGAAGAACTGCTACGTTTTGGACAGTAAGTTTTGAGTATAATCTGGGTTGGTAATGACCATATTTTTTGGATGGCCTCATAAATAGAATTTGTAGTATGCGTTTCCATCTTTCCACAAAGTATTTGGTTGCACAATTTGTTTGGGCTCTTTGCAAGCAGCGGCCACTTTATTTTTACTGTCCAGAAATTGATTTTTCTGTGTGTAGTAACTTCTTGTGCCCCTGTATATCCTTTTGGAATTGGAATTTAATTATTGATTCAACATCGATGCTGTGGATAATGCTTTGCTGATGTTAAAGCGCATATTCCATGCTAGATTTTGTGTAGAATATATATTCCTACGGACAAATTAAGTGGTTTCTCCTGTTTTGGACAGAACTACATGAAGTCCTCATTGTTGAGTGGTTAAGTCTTTTATCCAGCAAAGCTGGTCTTTGTTTCTGGTACATGGTTGTATTTTGGTAATCTTGTTCGTATGTACCAAATTAGCATCTGAGTTTCCTCTTATAGTATCGAGACTTTCTCTTATCATGCATGTTAGCAACCAAGTGTTCTATTACTAAATAAGTGTTCTATTTCTCGCTCCATGCAGGTGAATGTTAAAAAGCTCAAGTTGGGTGGTGCCGTGTGCGCCCTGTGATGTGAACTGAAGTGTTGTCTAGCTGCCGTTAAATGCCTGGTTTGCTGCCTAAATCGGTGACTGCTCAATTTTTCTAGATAGCACCTGGAGCTGATGAGTCCTCGGAAGCACATGGTGGA
The DNA here is from genome assembly GCA_947311845.1 of Poa pratensis. Classification (NCBI taxonomy): domain Eukaryota; kingdom Viridiplantae; phylum Streptophyta; class Magnoliopsida; order Poales; family Poaceae; genus Poa; species Poa pratensis. Next base: position 390,315 of record CAMZMU010000109.1, on the reverse strand, counting down.
ACCTTTAACATTTCACAAGAGTTGTACATTTATATATGAGGTGTGGGTTGTTCTGAAATGACAGGAAATTGATTTGGATGTTGTGCTATCGATGTTAATTCCCCTTTGTACTAATGATCATATTTTGTTTGACTGATCATATTATGTTATCAAATGTGCAAATGCAATATTTTCTTTTATTTGTGATTTTTTTTTATTTCTAAAATATATACCAGTGACGGGCCATAATAAAAGTCTGTCACTAGTAAACAGATACTAGTGACGGGCGCCTACCCGTCACTGGTAATAGGTTACCAGTGACTTTATCAGTGACGGCGCCTTGCCCGTCACTAGTGGGCTCGTCACTGGTAAGTTATTCTGCAGTAGTGAATATCCGGTGCACAACTGAAGGCTGCGCGTTCTGGTCCTTAGCAGTTTTTAGCACGAGCAAACTTGGGGGCCGGATATTCCGGTCCAAAACAAATAGGAATATCCGGTTTTCTGAAAACTGACAGAAACAACAAAACGAAAACTACAATAACTTTTTCATCCGGACTCCGATTTCGATGATCTTGGGCTCATTGAAATCGCAACGAAAAGCCCTTCAAGATTATGGAGAGAAACATCATAGTCCATCATGTGAGGAGGAAGCCACAAGGAGAGAGTTTAACCTCTCTTAGAAAAGACAAACCGGTAAAACCTCCAACATCGAAAACGCAACAAGATATGCATATGAATTCCGTTTTTATGGACTAGAGCTTGGTATGGAGATGAACACAAGCTCTAAATTCTCACATGGATAAAAGCCAAATAAGAACCAAGAAAGATGATATGCCAAGTATGCAAAGGTTTGAGCTCTCCGCAAAGATGCGATCAAATTACTCACTTGAGAGCCCCTCTTGATAGTACACCGTCTATCCTATAACCCGGTCTCCAAACTAACAACATGAGACAGGTAAAATAGAAACCATATCAAGATCATACCTTTGCCTTGCGCATTCCACTTGATCTAGATGATGACGATCTTGACTCCCTCAAGTTGGAACACTTTTCTTGATTGTGCTTGCTAGCACATGCTTGATGAAGACTTCTCCAAATACTCCCTCATACTCCATTATGGGAGAGCCTTGCTAAGCTTCGTCTTCATGTATCCACTTGTACTTCATCTTCTTCTCTTGATATATATGATGGCTTGGAGATAAATATGAATGTTCACTCAATCTTCTTTTCCAAGCTATTCTTGCAATAAGCTCAACTCTAGATGACCATTCTTCATATAAACCTTTGGATAGGACCTTGGTCATCACATAATCTTTTAGAGTCCAACACATGAACTTCAAGCTTTTTCCATGGACAAGATCTATAAAGATATCTCAATGCAAACATTAGTCCATGGAGATTGTCATTAATTACCAAAACCACACATGAGGGCAACTGCACTTTCAGACCATCTGTGGTCGGGCACCAAAGCGAATTTCCCCTCATTTTTTGTACACACCTTGTATTGCTACTTGTGGTTGATCACGAGTTTATCGTGTGGCTAAAGTGTATAAACTGTGCAGAGTGTCAAACTATTTGAATAGCCGTGTTTAAGGTCATGTACAGTTTGTTGATCTTATTTGGCCTATACTGATTTTGAACTCGTTTTCAAACTAAAAACGAAGAAGTTTTTAACCATACCGAATGGGAGGTACTAGGGATGTTTAGATCGGGGATGGCAGGTACTAGGGATGTTCGGATCGGGGAAGGATGTTGTGACCACTAAGGAGTTTTTCAAAACTATTTTATGCGAGACTTGAGGTGTTGTTTGCTCGTGAGAAGGATGGGTGCCGGCTTGGGTCCCACGGAGCATGGAAAGTTCAGGGGGAGCAAACTCTCGTATATTTTTGCCCACTCAGTTTTAGACGAATTTTCAGTGGCATGTTGTATTGCACTCATTTTCACTACTTTTCACTTTATGAGTTTACTCTCAAGGTTCTCATATAAGGTGCTAAATGAGGCAATCTATTTTCATTATCATATGTCATACTTTTCTATTTTCCCATTGGGGTTTTTAAAGTAAGTTTATAAGGCACATTTATTGATCTCTAAACTCACTAATGAGATTTTTCCTATCAAGGTTTTTCTCATATGAGTTATCAATGAGACAATACTCATTATATGTTGTATCATTTTCTCCTTATTTTTTCTCACAAGGTTTAAAGGAGTTTTAACAACATATCAAATACAACTCTCCTCACATTTTTCCACGTGGTTTTTGGGGAGAGATTCTCTAGATCAAATTATATTCTCCTCATATTTTTCCTAAAGGATTTTTGGGGGAGAATCTCAAGACTTTACAAGGACATACTCAAGGTTGTGTAAGAACACACTCAAGACATATAACAAGATTTTTGAAGATTATACAAGACATTTAGAAAAACGGCGTTGTAAGGGGGAGTGTAAAGAACAGTTAGCGTTAAACCTAGGCTAGATAAGAAGTTAGCGGTGCTGTTTGTAACTTGTGTTGGCCAAAGGCCACCTAAGCCGTAACGGCGCCTTGTAACCGACCTTGTATGCATCCTTTGGTACCTATAAATACCCAAATCAATCATCAATACAAGCAGAAATTCATTCTCAAACATATGCAAATACAATCATCCTCTCGCCGGCCAACAGCGCCGCCGCAAACAGGGAAGGAGAGGAGCGCCTCTCAAGTGGGCTTGCGGAGAGGCCGAATGGAAAGTCCGGCCGTGCGCCAAATCTACCCACTAGTCGTCCTGCACGTGTGCCCTATCCTCACACGTCACACGTGTCGTCTTTCATGTGAGGCTGGTCGGCCCATCACGAACCTGGCCAACACGTACATGCTCTCGAACACGTGAAGCGCGCAACGCTGCGTAGTCGCAGGTCGTGTACCTGTCCCACAAGTAATCTAGAGGGTGTGCGCGTGTCCAAACCAGGGAGTCCGACGGCCGACCAACCAAGACTCCAGGAGCGTGGACAACCCACAACTGTGCCTGTCGCCGTCCCCGCGTCAAGAGAGCTGGCAGGCGGGCCCGGAAAGAAACGTGGACCCCACACGCCTGCGTCGAGCCGTGGCATCCCAGGCTTGCGCCCCCACCCACACACACCACCCACGCGAGAAATCCCCTCCCGTCTTCTTCGTCCTCCAGTTCTCCTTTTGGGGAGAGGAGTTGTTAAGCTCATTTCCCCCTTTTCTTTCTCTCTCCTCACCCTCTCCAGTTTGAGAGTCGCCGTCCCATCCACGACTCCTCTCTCCCTCCCCTCCGGCGACGCTGCCGCTCGGAGGTGCTGGGAGGGGGGAGGCCGGTGCCTGTGTACAACCGTAGTCTTAGGTGTGTTGCTTGCCTTTGTGCATAGTGGCTTTATGCCGTCTCCTTTTCCCCGTCGCCAGCTGCTGAGGTCGCTCCCGAGCGGCGGCCAAAGTCTACAGAAGCTCCAGATTGATGCTCGTCCATGGTGGATGGTGTCAGATGGCAGATCTGAGGGCGGCCTTTTCAATAAGCCGTTTCTCCTTCTGGGCAGGAAGATCCGAGGGTTCCCCCACATATTCTTGTCGCCTCGGTGACGAGGAGAACATGTGGAGCAGGGATCTGCTCGGATCTGGCTGCGCTGGAAGCTTGGCAGGGTGATCTTCGCGCAGGACCACCTTGGCGTTCCTCTGCAGCATCTGGTTGCTGCTCTTGTGGCTCTGCTGCGCTCGGGAGTGCATCCTCGGCGGCATCTTCGCCGTCGACCGTTCAGGCCGAAGGGCGGCCACTCCTGCCTTGGTTGCCGCCGTCTGGCTGGCTCAAGGTCAACTACAACCTCCATGTTCGGAGGCCCTACTGCTCCAGAGAGTTGCTCCCGCTGCGGCGAACCAAGTGGTCGCGTCCCCGGCGTCGCAGTGGTCGTTCTCGTCTGGATGCTTGCCGTGCTGGGTGGAGAAGGAGCAGGACCGGATTGCGTTCTCTGTTTTAGGTCTGAGGTCCTTTGTGCTAATTTCCAGGACTTGTTTGTAATTTTCGTTCTTTCTAGGATCCTGTATGCTTATTGTAACTCCACTGTTCAGCGTTAATGAGATCTCTCGGTCCTTCGGGACCGACCCCGTTTAAAAAAAAACAGTTCTCCTTTTGCCTTCCCATCCCGGCTCCCCTCATAAACACAACTACCACGCCGTTGCTTCCTCACCCTCTCCATTTCCGTCCTTGGCGTCTCCTCCAGTCGAATTGGTTCCCCAAATCTTAGGGTTAGGGCTTCGTCTACTCCTTACCTCCCTTGCCAGCCAGATAGGGCGTGCTCTGTTTGTGGGATGATGGGCACCGCCGTGGACCTCAGGCACAGGCAGGGCGACAGTCGCTTCTACGACGCCGCCAGCGCTCGCCGAGGCCTCCCCAAGTCGCGGTGCACCGCCGCCGCCCTATCTGAGGAGAAGCCGTCGGCGTCGCGGCCTGCACGAGTCGCGGGCAACCTCGAGCGGTTCGTGGCAGCCGTTACGCTGTCCGTGCCGGCGCGGTACCGCTCCAAGGTTTTCCTATTGAGCCCCACACGGTAGGACTGGATCGTTACGACTTGTTTCTGAACCGCTGCCGGATTTGGAGATTTGGTTGTGGCGAGCCCTACTTCGTTCTCGGTGACCTATGGGAGGCGTACAAGGAGTCGAGCGCTTATGGTGCCGGGGTACCGCTCATGCTTGATGGGTGCGACGGGGTAGTGCAGTACTATGTGCCTTACTTGTCCGCCATCGAGCTCTATGGGGACTCAACACTCCTGCGCTCATCTTCCAACGCAAGGTAATTCGGCAACACACGCTGGTATAAGCTTATCGTGGCATTCATCTGAGTGATATGGTTCCATTCAGAAGGTGTAAATGATATCTACTTCTTCCTCTCTGGTCCAAGTAAACGAATTCGAGTTAACTCAAGGACTTACATATCATCCATTCGAACGTACTTGATCTTCTATAATTAGGCATTATTTGCTGGCATTTGACCTCGTGCCATTTTTTCTAATTTTATATTCTTGTAATCTCATGAACCCATAAGATCACTGTTATGGTTTCTGCTATACGTACCTATCCGATTTTTTCTCCAATACATTAATTACCAAATCATTGTCTTGTAAAACTTGTGAGTTACAGCCTAGAATGGCTGTCATTTCCTATTGGGTCGATTAATGAGTTAATGACCCTGAGGTCGCTAACGTTTCTGTGATGCTTACTAGTTACTTCCTGAAATAAATTTAGACGTGCCTGCAAACTAATCGGATAGTCTTATCCAACCTGTTTCTCTTGGAGTGTTTCTCATTCGTCATGAACGACTTTGAATACAGTCCGTATTCTGAACTTCAAGTTGTTTTATCTGGTGGCATGTGTTTTAATGTTCCAATAAAGATTTCTACCTAAGTCAACATACCTTTTTTTTGTTCAAGGGAATTAACTATGAACTCCCGCTGCCACAGTTGCAGAATCGGATTGACATTTTGTTGTTTATCTCAACAAATGAGTACTATAGAAGAATAGTTGCAAGCTTTGGCTTCAGTACCGCTTCCTTGTTTTAATGATTCCACAAGTTCTTGTGGTGGCTGTATTCCATCTAGCCATTGGTATTTATGTTTTCAGGGTAGGATCTGTGGCTCAGATAAAGCCATGCAACAAGTAGCTTGCAAATCAAAATTGGCCGGTAACTAGTTCAATCTGCTGATTTACAACCCTTTGTTCAATTCACCTCTGCTCTTGATAAAACAAGATAAAAATCAATTGCAAGGGTCAAATATTTAGGGAACTGATTAAACAATGCACCTGTATATGTATACAAGTGTTAAAAGTGCCAACTAGCATGCAAAAATATTATTTGTAGGTTCATTTAGGTAGTAGCGTGCTTGGGATACAAAATTTCACGGTATATGGATGCTGATTTTATTCCCTACTTAAACTTACTTATGGCATGAGCGGTTGAGTGCACATGCATATATGTCTCTATGTGTACACCTTTTACTGATTCTAATTTATACTGGTTATACACCTTTGAAGGTGAGCATTTTACTATTCTTATTTTTTTTCTAAAAAATGTTCTGTCGTAACATGCAATTAATAACTGCATGTGCATCAACAGACATATGATGGATGCCAGTGTTGGAGATTGCCATGATTCCAGCAGTGATGGTAGCAGTGATTATGATCATGTAAGGGTCAAACACTTATCTCAGGAAGGCTTCTCAAGTGATGACGGTGAATCTGGAGATACCCATGGCCGCTTGCTCTTTCAGTACCTTGAGTTTGATTCTCTGTTTTGTCGTGAACCATTGACTGATAAGGCAATAATTTATAACTTACTTTGTTTAGTATTTCATGGTATTCATGTGTTCCAACATATCTATTCTTCCAGATTTCGAGCCTTTCAGACAGATTTCCAGGACTGAGGACCCTTAGGAGTTGTGATTTATCACCACGGAGTTGGATGAGCATCGCTTGGTATGTTCTTTCTAGAAACACAAAACTGGTTCTGGTTGGATGATTGCAACACTAATAGTTCGGATTCCTTGCACATTATGCAGGTATCCAATATACCGTATCCCTACTGGACCAACATTAAAAGATTTAGATGCTTGTTTTCTCACTTTCCATCAGCTTTCAAATTGCCTACAAGGAGGTATTCTTTAGAGGCTCAGAGCTTAAAATGAACTCATAATGTTTGCTTCCTTACTAGTATCATCTTACTGTTTTAGATAGGTATCCCAGTACTTTTAGACAGCTTCCATCACTATGCCATGTTTACTGTAAATTCAGTTATCCTGTTCATGATCAGATTATGGAGATAGCTAAAATCTGGAAGGTCTATATCTGTTTAAGAATAATTGATTCATTTCTAATTCTTCTAGTCCCCCTTCTATGAATGTATCTGAACTTTGAAGTGATTAAACATTAGGAGTTCACTTCAAGTGTAGAAATTCTCTCTATAGTAAGTTTTATCAGTATTATTTTGAAGTACATGCAGTATGGCAACATCTTCTCAGGTTTAAAGTTGTCATTACACAAGTGTGAGTGGTAGCTAACATCTACCGGGGAAAGACTGGCGTGATTACTGCCCCATGAACATGAACGTGTTGAAAACTTGAGCTCCTTCATTTTGTGTCTTGCTTTTGGTAGTAGTGCCAATTTTCTTGATTATTGGTCGTTTACATACATTCAGCATGTATTCAGAAAACAGAGAAAGTAGGTAATAGGATGCAGCCCAGTTATTTGATATTAGTAAAGCCATTCCGTTTCCAACAGTTCATTAACTGCCCTGGTAACTCACAACTTGGTTTGTATGAGGTTGGTGACCAGCCAGAACCCTTAAACCTAGCTAGTACTATCTATTAGATTTTTATTTTAATTTGAAGCTAAGGAACTGTTGTGCTATGAAATGACTAGTATACGGTATCTCTGTATCTGTATAGTTGAGTTGTAACTAGTTCAATGTTTTGGAGGCACTAAGCTTGACCAACTGAGAACTGTCATTTGTAGAGAGAAATTAAAGAGCTTTATGCTTGTGGTTGCTTTTCTGTGTAGCCCTCTTTTATGTTAGCAAGCCTTGCTACCGAGCAATCAGATTAAAGGACCATGAAACCTTGTGTGGTGCTACTTGCCTAAATTCTTTTTTCTGAATTATCTGCGTTCTCTTGTCCAGATCATTTGTGGGCTCGTGACAGCATTCCAAACATCGCACTCCCTGTTTTTGGTTTGGCTTCATACAAGTTGAGCAACTCAGTCTGGTCTCCAACAGATGGAGATTGGCAACTGGCTAGCTGCTTAAGGCAAGCTGCTGCTGATTGGTTAAGAGACAGCTGTGCCAGCCACCCAGATTATCAGTTCTTTATCTCGCGTGGTGAATACCATAGGTAGTGGCACCAAATCTGTACTATCTTTTAGCAGAACTCACAAAGGAAGCATGATCATGATTAACGGAGTGACCGACTGCTTCCGAAGTCTGACTCATGTGGTCACAACGTTTGAGCTTTGCTAGTGGGAGCAACTTGTCCTCCTATGTAAATTGCACTAACCCGAGGATTATGACTGGCTGTGTTTTGTACTTTGTAGTCGGTCAGTCGTCCTCCAGAGCAGTTGGGATGTGAATGAAACAATAAGTAGAACAAAAAAATGGTGTTGGAAAAACTTTTTTGGGCTTTTGGTGTAGGTTGAGCTGTTCAACTATATGTAAAGAAGAATGTTTGTAAATGTAACCTCCCAGTTATTCGAATAAGGACATATCATATCATTCATATGTATCTCATATTTTGGAGTTCAAAACATCTGAATAAATTCTTTTCGGAAAGTTGCATCAATAGCCATGTAAGGCCAAATGGAAGTATTTTTTTGTTTTGGACTGAAAAGGGTTTCACTACCAAAGAAACATCCCCTACCACCGTGTCTCTCCGCTTGAGCGACACGGTGGAAACCCTATCCCCACTGCCGGCCAATCTCCTCCATTGGCCAGCCTCCGCCGCTGTTGTTGGCCTCGCCGTGGTGGCGGTGACGTGGGGAAAGCTTGCCGTGGACGAGCGGAGTGGCGTGGCCCTTCTCTCACGGCGGCGGGGGTGTGGCGCTACGGTGGTGCTGCGATCATGCCGGACCGATGACGGCGTGGTGAAGGTGCTCGCGGGCGTGGGGTAGCGTGGCGGCTCCGGGCCCCAAAGGTGCCGCGGGGAGAGCTCGTCGTGGACGCGCGGGGCGGCGCGTCCCTTCTCTCTCGGCGGCGGTAGTGCGGCGCTATGGTGGTGTTGCGATGCGCCGTCTCCGGCATGCGTGGATTGACGACAGCGTGGTGAAGATGCGGGGCGGCGGGGCGGTCTTTGGCGGTCTCTGCTTCCTGCATGCCCGAATGGTTACCGGTGGTAAATTGGTAGGAGGCTCGTCGTCTAGCTCGCGGTCGACGTGCTGCTTTCCGACGACTGCCCATCCTCCGTCCCCTTGTGGCGCCCCCCCGCACAGCGTCTTCGACGGCGTATGGCCCTCGGCCGTCACCTAGTGCGGCGGCGCTAGCAGGCCTTCCTGCTCGGCGTGAAGGGGAGGGGTGGGCCCCTCCTGCTTCGTGGTGGTACGGCCTGGGGTGGCTTGGATTGCTGTTTGCGTCGTCGGCATTGGGCGGATGGTTCTGGTTCTGTGGATTGAGGTGAGGTGCATCGGTGGTTCTAGCGTGGCAGCGTTGGGCGCTGCTGCCGCTTTGGACGTGCGCGGGTTAGCGGATCTATGGGATGATCTCGCCAGTTGCGCCGGGTGGTGGTCTGTCGAAGCTCCGGGCGAAGGTCTACCCGGCTTGCCGGACGGCGGTGGCGGTGTTCGTGGACGTCGCGGTCCTCAGTAGAGGCACAATGGTGGAGCTCTCCGGCACCCGTGATCCCCGGGCCTTGTCCTTCAGGCGAACGCCTAGACCCCCGTGGGGGTCGGGAGGCGGCGGTGCTTACACGTCGTGACCTTCTTTAGGGCGCCGTCTTGAAGTGCATTGGCTCCATACACGCTTTCCTTTGGCTGGACGTGCACAGCGTAGCGATTGGCAGGTGACCGGACGGCGACCTGGAGTTTCCGTGTGGTTTCAAGACTTGGGAACAACGACGGTGCTGAGCAATGGTGTGGTCGCGGAAATGACTTTGTAGTCGGCTGTGTTCCGGCATGTCCGAGAGTCTTCGTGTTGGTCTCCCTAGGCGGTGGAGTCGGAGCTGCTATGTTTATCAAGCTTCTTCCTTTGAGCGGCGTACGATTACCTGCAGGGGGCTGTCCGGTGGTGAATATCTTCTTCGACACATGTATTGTGTATTTCCTCTCCGGAGCTCATCATCAGAATCGGAGTTGTCAACTCTACGCGAAGAGTCATCTGTTTGGCATAGGCCGACGTGGGCTTTTCGACGCTGCTTCGGCAATGGTCTTCTTGGTGGTTTTCTTGTGAAGTCAGAGTTGCAGCAGAGTGATGACGATGACACGGTGGGCAACCTCGATGACTCTAACTTCGGTGGTGTGTACAGCTTGTGTGTGCCTCGCAACGGTCGTGTTCCATGACAGTTGTCGATGGTGTTGTTTCGGTTTTAGGCCAGTTTCTCGCTAATTAACCGGTCTGTTAGAGTATACGTCTGTATACGCCATGTACCGTACATATCCTGTATAGGATCCTAGGCTATCCAACCGAACGCATGTAATCTTAGATTGATTCGGTTGTTGATCTGTTGTAATTCCTTGGTAGCCAAGGCATGTACTCTCTATATAATGGCAATACGAGATCGCCCAGAGTGTGGCGTTTCCTCAATCGTTCTCTTGGTATCAGAGCAACACCCAACCCTAAGCCCCACGATCCAATCTCAGCATGTCCACCTCCGTCGCCAACTCCAACGGCACCAGCGGCAGCCTTGCCGTCTCCACCATGCCGGCCCTCGCCTCTGCCTCCATGCCCGCGTCCTCCTCCTCCTTTGCTGTGAACGTGGCCAGCGTTCGGACGCACGTCCCCGTCACCCTCGACTTGAAGCTCTCCAACTTCGCCAAGTGGAGGATGCTGATCCGCGTGCTCCTCGGCAAGTACGAGCTCCTGCACCACGTCAACACCGTCGCCGCCCCTGACGCACGCACCGCCGACTGGATCCGCGAGGACTACATCGTTCGGTCTTGGCTGTACGGGTCCATCTCCGACGAGATTCTTGACATCATCATGGCGGAAGATCAAACCGCACAGGAGGCGTGGACGCTCATCACCAATCTCTTCCTCGACAATCAGATGATGCGCGCGGTGTACCTGGAGGCGAGTTCCGTGGCCTCATGCAAGGGGACCTCACCGTCACCGCCTACTGCCACCGCCTCAAGGCCCTCTCCGACGCCCTCCGCGACGTCGGCACGCCCGTCTCCGACCAGACTCTCGACCTCAACTGCCTCCGCGGCCTCAACCCGCGCTTCGCCGACATCACCACCATCATCACCATGCAGAACCCGCTCCCGTCCTTCGCCCAGACCCGCTCCCTCCTCACGCTGCGGGAAACCTAGCTCGCCAACGCGGTCCAGGTGGGCAACCAGACCGCCCTGTACGGCGCCCCCTCCCACGGCGCCGGGAACAGCTCCGCTCCGGCCGGTGGCGCTGGTGGCAACACCGGCGGCGGCCACTCTGGCGGGAACCGCAATGGCGGCGGGAACTACTACGGCAAGAAGAAGAAGAACGGCGGCGGCGGCAACACCAATTGGAACTGGAACGGCGGCGGCGGGAACCGCTCCGGCACCAGCGGCGCCACTCCCGGCGTCGGCCCCTGGGTGTGCTTCAACCCCTACATGGGTCATCCTCCGCAGCCGCGCCCCAGCAGCGGCCCCAACAGCGCCCAGGCCTCCTCGGTGCACGGCCCAGTGCTCCCCAGCCGGCGCACGCCTTCCCCTCCCTCGCGCCAGGACACGGCCAGGCGTTCGGCACCAACGCCCCTCCCGCTCCCGGCTACGGCGCTCCCAGCTACGGCGCCCCTGGACACGGCGCTCCCTCTACACCAGCATGGGACTGCACCGCTGATGGCGGCCCTCAACAACGCCACCACCCCGCGAACCCGCCACCCCGCGGTGAGTGGGTCATGGACTCGGGCGCCACAGCTCATATGGCCTGCGATCCCGGTATGCTCCAAACCACCTCTTCTTTTTCCTATCCTTCTTCCATCACCGTTGGAAACGGCTCTACTATGCCCATCTCTCACACTGGACATGCACCTTTTCATACTTCTGCACGCACCCTCTCTCTTAATAATATCTTGGTTGTTCCTAATCTTGTCAAAAATCTAATTTCTACCCGTCGCTTTACCACCGATAATTTATGCTCAATTGAATTTGATCCCTTTGGTTTTTCTATTAAGGACCTTCTCACCAAGGGCGTGATCATGCGGTGCAATAGTCGCGGCGACCTCTACATCGTCACTCCACCGGCCGCCACCCACTCCAACCTCAGCCTTGTCGCCGCCTCCACCACCACAGAACTTTGGCACCGCCGCCTAGGACATCCAGGACGTGACGCTTCGTTGCATCTTAATAAAATTTCGAGCATCTCTTGTAATAAAGCAGCCTCGCCAATTTGCCACTCTTGTCAGCTTGGCAAACACGTGCGCTTGCCTTTCGCTAGGTCTACGTCTAAAACTATTGCACCGTTTGAATTAATACATTGTGATCTCTGGACATCTAATGTGTTGAGTATTTCTGGTTTTAAATATTTTCTCATCATTGTTGATGATTTCTCTCATTTTATGTGGACTTTTCCGCTCCGACAAAAATCAGATACCACACTCACCATAATTAACTTTGTCGCATATGCTCGCACCCAATTCTCTCGCCCCCTCGTAGCATTGCAAGCCGACAACGGAACGGAGTTTCTCAACTCCACCGTGACAACTTTCTTAACCAGCCACGGCATTCGCCTCCGCCTCTCCTGCCCCTACACCTCCCCCCAGAACGGAAAAGCTGAGCGTGCCATCCGCACCGTTAATGACGTCACCCGCACACTCCTTTTTCAAGCACACATGCCTCCAGAATATTGGGCCGAGGCTCTGGCCACCGGCACATACCTAGTCAACATACGACCATCCCAACCAATTGGCTTTACTATCCCATACCAACGTCTACATAATTCCCTTCCAGATTTCCATGCTTTACGTGTATTCGGATGTCTTTGTTATCCCAACCAGTCCGCAAACGCACAGCACAAACTTGCTCCACGCTCCACGGCATGCGTATTCTTAGGCTATCCTAGCAACCACAAGGGCTACCGTTGCCTCGACCTCGATTCTCGTTGTGTCATCGTTTCGCGCCACGTCGTTTTTGACGAGACCGTTTTTCCCTTTGCACACACACCAGATCGGTCGCCCTACACCCCTGAGTCGCTCGACTTTCTTCTTGATCTCACCTCGACACACCTTCACGTCGATCAGCCACAACACCCGCAACCCGCTATGCATGATTACCCACAACCCGGCACCCCACCAGCCTTTCCCGGCCCAACGTCTCCTGGTCCGGACTCTCCACACACGCCTGGGCCCGCTGGGCCGTTTTCGGCCCATCCTCTCCCGCGACCTCCTCCGGCCCATCTTCTCCCGCATCCTCTTCCGGCCCATCTTCTGGGTCGAGTCCTGGCACTCCTGCCTCCGATACGATCTCCCCACCGGTCGTAGTCCACCGCCCACCATCTCCTTCCAATGCTCACAGCATGACCACTCGTGCCAAACGCGGGATCTTCCAGCCAATCGATCGGCTAAACCTTTCGGTTACCCACACATCTCCTTCCCCCATTCCCAAAACATACCGTGGTGCCCTCCATGACCCCCATTGGCGTCGCGCCATGCTCGACGAATATGAGGCTTTGATGACTAACAATACTTGGTCGCTTGTTCCTCGCCCCTCTCGTGCTAATATTGTTTCAGGCAAATGGATCTTCAAGCACAAGTTTCACTCGGATGGGAGCCTCGCTCGTTACAAGGCTCGGTGGGTGGTGCGCGGCTTCTCCAACAGCCGGGCGTCGACTTTGACGAGACCTTCAGCCCCGTCGTCAAGCCCGCCACCATCCGCATCGTCTTGAGCATCGCCTTGTCGCGGTCCTGGTCGATCCACCAGCTCGACGTCAAGAACGCCTTCCTCCATGGCTCTATTGACGAGGAGGTCTACTGCCAGCAGCCGCCTGGTTTCATCCGCCACCCCGACCATGTCTGTCGCCTTCACAAGTCGCTGTATGGGCTCAAGCAGGCCCCGCAGGCGTGGTACCAGCGCTTCGCCCTCTTCACACATCGACTCGGCTTTGTCGCCTCGCAGTCCGATGTGTCGCTCTTCGTCTATCGCCAGGACGGCGAGCTCGCCTACATCCTGCTCTACGTCGACGACATCATCATCACTGCTTCGAGTGATCGGCTTCTTCACCGACTGACTCGGTTCCTGGCTTCCGAGTTCGCGATGACGGACCTTGGCGACCTCTCCTTCTTCCTCGGGATATCTGTCACGCGGACAACATCTGGCATGGCACTGTCTTAGAAACAGTATGCTGTCGACCTTCTGCAGCGCACCGGCATGACCGACTGCAACCCCTGCTCCACCCCCATCGACACCAAGTGCAAGCTGTCCGCCGCCGATGGTGCTCTTCTCAAGGATCCCACAGAGTACAGGAGCTACGCCGGAGCTCTCCAGTACTTGACGCTCATGCGTCCTGACATCACTCATGCCGTCCAACAGGCGTGCCTTCACATGCACGCGCCCCGCGAGCCTCACCTGAACTTGGTGAAACGGATCCTTCGCTACATCAAGGGGACCCTCGACTTCAGCATGCATCTCTCGAGCTCTTCACCCGCTACTCTCACCGCATATACCGACGCCGACTGGGCTGGCTGCCCGGATACGCGGCGGTCGACGTCCGGCTATTGTGTCTACCTCGGCGACAACTGATCTCCTGGTCGTCCAAGCGTCAGACAACGGTCTCTCGTTCGAGTGCGGAGGTGGAGTACAGGACCGTCGCTCATGTTGTGGCTGAATGTTGCTGGATTCGTCAGCTGCTCGGCGAGCTCCATCATCCCCTGTCGACTGCCACCGTCGTCTTCTGTGACAATGTTAGCTCTGTCTACATGGCCTCGAACCCGGTTCAGCATCGTCGCACCAAGCATATTGAGATCGACATTCACTTTGTTCGCGAAAAGGTCTCGCTTGGCCAAGTCCGAGTTCTTCACGTGCCCTCCTCTCGACAGTTCGCTGACATCATGACTAAGGGGCTCCCGACACAGCTGTTCAATGATTTCCGGTCCAGTTTGTGCATCTTTCCAGTCGACGCACGAACTGCGGGGGGATGTTAGAGTATACGTCTGTATACGCCATGTACCGTACATATCCTGTATAGGATCCTAGGCTATCCAGCCGAACGCATGTAATCTTAGATTGATTCGGTTGTTGATCTGTTGTAATTCCTTGGTAGCCAAGGCATGTACTCTCTATATAATGGTAATACGAGATAGCCCAGAGTGTGGCGTTTCCTCAATCGTTCTCTTGGTATCAGAGCAACACCCAACCCTAAGCCCCACGATCCAATCTCAGCATGTCCACCTCCGTCGCCAACTCCAACGGCACCAGCGGCAGCCTTGCCGTCTCCACCATGCCGGCCCTCGCCTCTGCCTCCATGCCCGCGTCCTCCTCCTCGTCTGCTGTGAACATGGCCAGCGTTCGGACGCACGTCCCCGTCACCCTCGACTTGAAGCTCTCCAACTTCGCCAAGTGGAGGATGCTGATCCGCGTGCTCCTCGGCAAGTACGAGCTCCCGCACCACGTCAACACCGTCGCCGCCCCAGACGCACGCACCGCCGACTGGATCCGCGAGGACTACATCGTTCGGTCTTGGCTGTACGGGTCCATCTCGACGAGATTCTTGACATCATCATGGCGGAAGATCAAACCGCACAGGAGGCGTGGACGCTCATCACCAATCTCTTCCTCGACAATCAGATGACGCGCGCGGTGTACCTGGAGGCCGAGTTCCGTGGCGCGGCCGCAAAAGGTCCTATTTTTCTGTCACGTACACGGAGTCCGAAGGAGAGATGAAGGGGGGGGCACCGAGGCGCCCTCACCATGTGGTGGCGCGGGTCCCACCCCTGGCGCGCCGCCACGTGGTGAGGAGCCCTCGGGCCTCCACCGACATCGCCCCTTCGCCTATAAATTGCCTTTCTCGGGAAAACCCTAAACACCCGAGCCTCCATCCACGAAAAGTTCCAGAGCCGCCACCGTCGTCAACCCTAGCTCGGGAGGGTTCTGAAGCTCTTCCCAGCACCCTGCCGGAGAGGGGAATCATCACCGGAGGGCTCTACATCGCCATGCCTTCCTCCGGAGTGATGTGTGAGTAGTCCACCCCTAGACTATGGGTCCATAGCAGTAGCTAGATGGTTGTCTTCTCCTCTTGTGCCATCATGTTTAGATTTTGTGAGCTGCCTATCATGATCAAGATCATCTTATTGTAATGCTACATGTTGCGTTTGCTGGGATCCGATGAATATTGAATACTATGTCAAGTTGATTATTGATCTATCATGCCTATGTTATTTATGATCTTGCATGCTCTCCGTTATTAGTGTAGGCTTTGGCCAAGTTTATGCTTGTAACTCCAAGAGGGAGTATTTATGCTAGATAGTGGGTTCATGCCTCCATTTAATCTGGGACAGTGACAGAAAATTCTAAGTTTGTGGATGTGCTGTTGCTACTAGGGGTAAAACAGCAATGCTTTGTCTAAGGATATTTGTATTGTTTACATTATGCACCATACTTAATGCAATTGTCTGTTGCTTGCAACTTAATACTGGAAGGGGTGCGGATGCTAACCTGAAGGTGGACTATTTAGGCACAGATACATGCTGGATAGCGGTCTGTGTACTTTGTCGTAATGCCCAAGTAAATCTCATAGTGATCATCATGACTTGTATATGCATTGTTATGCACTCTCTATTTTGTCAATTGCCCAGCTGTAATTTGTTTACCCAGCATGTTAGTATTTTATTATGGAGAGACACCACTAGTGAACTGTGGAGCCCGGTCCATTCTTTTACATCTGAAATACAACCAACTGCAATCATTGTTCTCTTTAATTCTCTGCAAGCAAACATCATTTTTCACACCACACTTTTAATCTTTTGTTTTCAGCAAGCCGGTGAGATTGACAACCTCACTGTTTCGTTGGGGCAAAGTAATTTGATTGTCTTGTGTGCAGGTTCCACGTTGCTGCTGATTCCCTGGTGTTGCGCCGTGCCACATTCAGCCACCAACAACCTTTAGAAGACCCTTGACTTCCTACTGGTTCGATTAAACCTTGGTTTCTTACTGAGGGAAAACTTGCTGCTGCACTCATCACACCTTCCTCTTGGGGTTCCCAACAGACGTGTAACTTAACACGCATCAGTTAGCAGGGTGGTTGTACACTCAGCCCACCAGAATTCAAACATATGTGTGTTGCATTTAGGCGGATTTTTTTTCAGTGGGAGGCGATGTTACCGGCGACAGCGAGGCGCCCGTGACGACTTCGTCAATCTCAAGACTCAATCCGTCGACTCAGTATTTCAGAGGTGCTTATAGGGGTAGGATGTATGTACGTGCGTTCATAGGGGTGAGTGTATGCACGTGTATGTGAACATCTGCCGTTTGTACTGTGTTTCGCGAAACAAAGTAGGCAAAGCAGTTTGATTTCCATACATTCTACTATATATAAAAGGGGGAAGAATCGCTGCCTTCTCCTGCAGCCACGTCGCCCCGAAAACGTCAGCCGTCCGATCGCGCAATCCGACGGTCAGCAACCGTCCACGCAGGCCCAGCTACAGTACTCCCGATTTTTGTCCAATGGGGAGGCGACACGTCGCCCGGTCACGGGCCGGTCGTCCCGGTGGCCAACCGGTCGCCCACCCGGTCGCCGCGCCATTTTGT
Organism: Poa pratensis; assembly: GCA_947311845.1. NCBI lineage: Eukaryota > Viridiplantae > Streptophyta > Magnoliopsida > Poales > Poaceae > Poa > Poa pratensis. Next base: position 372,944 of record CAMZMU010000109.1, on the reverse strand, counting down.
AAAAAAACCCTCCCATTTACGAATATTTGCATACAATCCACGATTTTTCTCTGCGGCAGGACCCAAATGCAATTTTCGGCAAATCCAGGGGCTTATCCGCAAAAAAAGCCAAAGAGCTCCTCTCTCTCCTCCGCGCGGCGCCGTGGTCGCCGCCGCCGCCGCCGGGGAGCGTCGCCCCTACGCGCCTTCCCGGTCAAATCCGTCCTGCTGGCGACCTCCGCCGTCGCCGCCTCTTCGTTCTGCCCGAGCGCCGGCTGCCGGAACGCCGCGCCGCCGCCGGGATCTGCGCCGCCGTGGCCGCGTCCGCCGCCGCTTTCGAGCTTCGCCGGTGCCGCCCCGACGACCATTAGGGGGCGGCGCCGCCACCAACAGGTTGCCCGCCTCCAGGCGCATCTCACGCGCCCGTGGGTAGCCGGCAGGGCGGCTCCATTGCTGATGTCATTATGACGTCAGCCCTTCTTAAAATCTTTTTTTAATCTCTTAATTGGATTAAAATTGTTTAAACTTTAACAAATCATATCTTATTCATTATAAATCGAAAAAACATGTGCAATATATCAAAAATTTCAGAAAAATGAGATCTTTATTTTAATGTCATAATCATACATGTTTGAAATATTTACATTGATGCCATTAGTCAAACACTAATAAACCCTAAATTTAAAACATGAATATGTTTTACAACCCATTTAATTTGGCTATGCATCTAGAGTTGAACAAAATTAGTTAAGATAGCATGTCATTCATGTGTCTGACGCCATGAATTAATTGTTGTCTATTTCTTTCGGGTGTTTTGGTTGTTCTCAATGATACGTCCAGAGTACAAATATGAGTTCTAAAAGGTACTCGGCGACACCAAAGGAATGAGGAATACTTGATCATCAACAATGAAGGCAAGCAGAAGATTTCCGATGATATAACATTTGTTTCAATTTCCAAACCTGCGCAATTTTAAAATCCTGACGTTTTCAAAACTAAATATTGCCACACGAGCGGGAAAAATATGAGAATTCTATCGGCATGACCACAAAAATAAACGTTGCCTATTCACGACATATGATCAAATTCCAAATTCAGCATGACCACAAAAATAAAAGTTGCCTATTCACGGCATATGATCAAATTTCAAATTCACACATTTCAAGATATTAAATGCATTACAAATCCGAGCATGTAATAAACGCAGAAAATCCAATGTCTTTCAAATGTGAACACTTACGAAAACGTAAACATAATTCAAATATGAAAAAATTCCCAACTTCACCAATGTTTGAGATTCGAACGGTTCCCAAATACAAACTTTTTGTCGATTTCCACTCAATTTAAATCTGAAAACCATTTAGATGATAGATCATAACTACAAAATCTAAGTATTTAACAAACGTGAAAACAATTCAAATATGAATAGCTTCTAAATTTGACCATTTCAAAAATTTAAGCAACTTCTCATCCTAGACATTTTTTGAATTTTAACAACTTTACAATTTTAATAATTCAAAATTTTACCCCACGGGCGCGGCGGAGCCCGCGCTTAATCCCCTAGTATCAATAGTAACTGGCATTAATTGGTCGGTGATTGGGCCGCGATGGACCGGCGAGGAGGCTAAAAGAGAAGTAGTGTCCTTTCAACGGTCCGCGGCATGCGGCAACCTAGGGCAGGAGGTTTTGCAAAAAAAAAAACCTAGGGCAGGAGGAGGATGGAGATCACTAGTTCTTCGGGAGGCGACGAGAGGCAGGAGTCAGGATCGGTGGAGGTGCTAGTGGCTGCGGCGGCGCTGCGGCGGTCGGAGGTGTTCCACGTCGTGAAGGAACTGGTCGGCTTCGTCCTCTATATGCACCACCAGATCCCCTCGTATGCCCCCCTCCCCCCTCTCTCGTGTTATTTCAGAATTTGGTCCGGTGTGCGGATTTAGTGGGATTTGGTGCCAACTATCATCTTCTAGAGTAATTTCGGGCAAAGATTCGGGGTTGAAATCTCATTTCTACCGCATTTAGATGACGCGCCCTTCAAATTTGCTCTGCTTTCGAGTGGTTTCTACCAATTTCTAATAACAGCTCGATTTGATCAACCTTTGTGCTTGTGGATCTAGTTTGGCTACGGTTTGAGTGGATTTTCCGAATCCGGCAAATTTGAACTTCCCATTTGTGGGGAAGGAGAAGTCGGGGTTTGGATCAGCATGATTGCACTGGATTCCACCATTGCATGACTTGAACTAACTATTGAATGATACATCAAGGGGGTTTTCTGGTGCTGTTGCCTGTTGGCAATGAATTATGTAACCCCAAGTTACAGGGTGATGATTTAAGCAAGCTGAAAGTTAGGGCATTGCTTCTTTCCTCTTCGTCAATTCGTTTTGTTTGGATATGTGGTCTTAGTTTGTGTGTTTTCTGTTAGCCTAATGCTGCTTCATGTTGTATCAATTCGTTTTGTTTTGATACGTGCTTGTAGCTTGTGCGTTTGCTGCTAGTTTGTTTTGAAGGCTTATGTGTGGTGATCTGTTGTTATTCTTATAAGTTGTTTTCATTAGGGATCGTGTGCCTTAGTGAGATTTGCAGCATTTTTCAATGATATTACATTGATAGAAAACCAGGATATCCAAATAGTTATGGTATTGGGGATAAACTATGGACATGTGAGGTTAAGTTTTGTATTCCTTTTCGCAAAAAAAAAAGTTTTGTATTCCTTACTTAATCTTTATAGATGTGATGGTAGGTGGTGTGTGCTTAAGCCATGTTAATTTCATTATAGAGTCTTGCGTGAGGATATGGCCTTGGGCCCTTGCTGTGTATTGCTAGCCAGTGATGGTAATGACACACTGTTAGTGATAGGGTGGACATGAGAGGAGATAGGGATACATGGATTAACTCTTTGCTGATAATGAAACAAGGTCTGTCATTACATAGCAGCCAAGAGTGGAAAGCAAAAAAACTTTGAAATTATCTCTTTAATGGATCTAAGCTTCTTATTTCGGCAATTAGGATCATCATCAGTAATTTAGTCTGTCCTTCCCAGTATGCCTTATTCTGGCACCTTTTTCCTATACCTGCACATCAGATACTTTTGTTATTCCAAGGGTGAATGGGAACTGTTGTCCCATAATTTTAAGGTTCAAAAAGGTGCTAGGAGTGAATTCCTAGTTCTGCCTCTGCGTAGATCCTATCTCTCCTGTTGCCTCACGCCTAGGCATGCTTCAGTTGATAATATCCTGAAGCTACATTTAGCTCGGCCTAAAAAACGCCGCTCTCGTAGCCAATACTATTTAAGTGTGCATCCTGGAGTCCTGTTTGGCTGGGACTACTGTGTCCATAACAAAGGTCATAGTGTTACGCTTTCCAAAAACTCATGCATCAGTGATGATGGAACCTGGAACAATTTGATAATAATGTGATGTTTGTTTAATTTTTCGTGTGCAACCCTGAATAGAAATAGAGAAACATGAACATCGTGTAGTCTAGCTTATATAGTATATCAATTTAGCTGAGTAAACAAGGCATGCTGGTTATTTACATTCTTTCTGCAATTGTAGATGAATTCGAAGTTTATTCATACATTAATATTTCAGGGTGTTGCAGAATCTTGAAAATGAATTTGCAGGTTTAAAGGAGGAAATGGTATGTTTATTTAGTGAACATATTTATGTTGTTATTTTTTTTTCTCAATGAGTCTGTTGTTATTTTATGGTCATCTCTAGATGGAAATGGCAGCATCATCAGCAGAACTGAAACCTTCTGACCAGAGAAAGTACAACACACGAAAAAGGGAGGTTAGATGCAGAATCAAGAAGCGGGAGAAGTTAATGAACGGCATATCTGCCTTACTCTCTGCTCTTCAGAAAGCACTTGATGAAGTTTCTAGCGTTGAAGGAGTTGCCCTGATCCTGGGGGGGAGTCTTGTTCGACCATTATTTGTCTATGACATTACAGTTATTCATGGTGGATTTGATTCTGGAAGTTCCAAAGAGCATGTTACGACCAAGTTAGCTCAGTCTGTTTCTCGAAAGGTGAGATACCTATTTTTAAGTACTACATGAAGGATAATTTCCTAGAGTCTAGAGCAAGTACTATCAACATTAGACGGTTAAATAAATATTACTCTATCAGAACCTCGGACTATTGTTCCGCTGTTTGGCATATAACTGAGTAGGGAATGCTGGAACTGTTTTATTCTCTTCACTTATCACCAGTTCCTGCTTTATCCCCACATTAACATGTATATTTCCAGGCCATCCGAGCTCTAATATCAGGTGGTGCGGGGAGTTTATCTTACACAGGTATTGGTTACTGGGTTTTTTACTTATTATATATGCTTTGCTGGGGATGCATTCAACTTTTGGTTTACTTCTTTTCCTCCCACTGTTTTGGAAGGCCCTACCAAGCTGTTTCTGCTGGTCAGATGTCCCTGTACATTGAATCTACCCCTGGATTTCATGCCAAAACGTGATTTCCGTTACAGTAAGAAGGTGTAGTTCCTTTATCAGTTATGATGGCTAAATACCAGCCATTTTTCGATGATAAACATATGAATGCACACATCTACTTGCAGGTTGTACCCCAGCAAATGTCTATAAAATGTAATGCATCGGGATGCCAAAAGAATAATAAGCATGCTACAACAATCATGGATGCGTCATGTTGCAGCTCAGAATCTTTTCCTTCAGATGTTATCTGGTGATATTTCTGATCATCTTTTTTTTTGTGGGTAATATTTTTTATAATATTTCCTTTTTGCGGATAATATTTCTGATCATCTGTTGCCATTGACCACTGTGGTTTCTGCTATGATTTTCCACCCTTTTATATTGGTATTGATAGTTCGGCGATGTTCTTATCTTAGCGTGGTGAACCTCACATTGTATTTATCTATCTATCTATTTGTTTTATTTTCTTTCTGCATCATAAAGTGTTTACCAGATTATGTTACAAAACTGCATGCGTTCCTAGGCATTGCACCTTGCAGATTTAGCTCCTAGTTCCTTTGAGGTTTACACCTCCCAAGACATCTTGACAGTGAACCTTACTCGTTTGATTTGATGTTTTGACCTATATATTGATTTGTTACGTTCTTAAATTGTACTCAATGCTGATCCTGTGATAGTGCTTTATCTCAGCTTACCTGTTCTTTCTTACTGAAGTTAAACATGTTAACTAAATACGTATTCTCTTGTAGGTTCCAGTGCAAGCACACGATAAGAGGCTTGCCATGCAAGGCGTCATTAGAAGGATGATGTTTGTTGTCCGACATCATGTATTGATGTATGTCCCAGTTGAAAAATGCTGTAGCGAGGTGAACCTGGTCCTGACTCTGTAAATGTACGGAAGGATCATCATTCTCAATCTTAACCATGTCCCCCTTTTTCTGTTCATTGTACGGGAATGGCTTGTGGTATGCACATCAGCTCCCTCGGGTACTTGCAACAGAGAATAGAGCGCGCCACATGAACGGTTTTTGTTTCTGGTTTACTATGTTGTTATTGGTTGGCTCAAGATATTCCACTAGGAATCTCATGGACGCCCCCGTCAGTACAACCATATGATGCCCTGTGACTAGTGCAGGCTACATGTTATATTTATTTTGTTCCTGATCTACATATTTTTGTTGGCAATAAGCCATCCCCGTGGTGGTGGTGACCGGTGTGAGTGCACCAGGTCGGGTCCATGGCGGGTGTGGTGCGTGTGTGCGTGTGTGTGTGATTCTGTTAGCGAGTTAGGCGGAAGTGGCCATGTCCAGCAGCTGCAGCCGGCCGTGCCTGTCGTGGAATTGTCCCACGGGTATAATCGTAGTGATGAACGCAAGGGACTGAAACACGCAATGAACGCAAGGGATTGAAACACGCAATCAACGAATCCCTCGGCGACCTCGGTGAGTGGACACACGCAGCAAGGGACACAGTGGTTTATCCAGATTCAGGCCACCGTGATGGTGTAGAACACTACTCCTGCATGTTTGATATTGCTCTGATTGTGGAGGCTAGAGTGCATGAGTTGTGTTGTGAACCCTTTGCCAAGGTTGTGGTGCAGCCCTTTCTTATAGTGCTCCGGTCCTCTTCATCCAAAATTTTGGCGGAAAGGGTTACCACATAGCTTCAAGAGAAGACACCGGCGTACTGCCCTATCACAGATAAAACCACCATCCATGGCGTAGTCGTGGGGGCCTTGTCGGTGACGTCGCCTGTGACGTTCACGGTTGTGACGTTCACGGTGGCACATAGCGCTGGCCCGGCCGTCTTGCACCAAAGAGGAAGGTCTTGGGCTTCGCTTTGCTTGCCGTAGATGGTCGGTGTCCTTTAATCACCAAAGTGGAAAGTTTTGACCGTCACGCTCTGTGACGGAGCACAGACGCGTGTGTCTTCTCGCGGTGGGCGCGGGCGCACGTGCTCCCTGATGCGGAGTCACGGGTGCTACAGTGCACGTCCTTCCCCGCTTGAGGCCGCGTGGGGAAGGCAGCCTCACGAGAGGATCCTCGCGAGGCCGGTCTTTTGGTGGACTTGGCCCTTTGCTTCATTGGTCTCCCGAGGAGAGCCCTGCTGGAATGCGTATCTTCGCGAGGCACCATGATACGTGGCACACTCTATTGACTGTATGTTGACTTCAACGACGACACGTGGTCTTCTAGGCCCTAGGCAGACGAGCCGTGGTACCCTGATTTCCACTGGTCCGACAGTGTCGATCACGTCTGAGCGCGTCGTGCGGGAGCGACGGGGCATGCGGAGCGTGGCTAGTGGGTAGCGTCCGGAGCACAGCGTGGCGTGAGTGCGCGCTATAAGTACCCCTCTGTAATTCGCTAAGGGCACCGAGTTGGAGCTCGTCTGAAATAGAAAAGTCGCCAGTGCGGCAGGTGTTTGTGCGCCAGAAAAAGTTCAGTGACCATCTCCTTCTTCTTCCTCCGTTCGAGCGACAGTGAGCGAGAGCTAGCTAGGCCTTTTTACAACTACATTTGGTATCAGAGCCATGGCTTTGGTTACGCACGGCGCCGGGGGAAGCGAGGTGTCGCTCTCTTGTCCGATGCTGACGGCGACGAACTACACCATCTGGGCGATCAAAGTGGAGGCGATCCTCGACGCCAGGGCGTCTGGGAGACCGTGTCACCTGAGGCGGGCGCAACGGTGGACCAGAAGAAGAACAAGACGACAAGGGTGCAGCTCCTCGGCGTGTGTCGGGGAAGAAGACAGCGAAGGAGGTACGGGACAGCCTCAAGATGAGGTTCGTCGGTGCCGATCGCGTCAAGGTGGCGCGGCTCTCCACTCTCCGAGGCGAGTTCGACAAGCTGTACATGGCAAAGGGGGAGCTGCTGGACGACTCTGCCGGCAAGATCAGCGGCATGGCGGCGAGGTACGTCGGCCTTGGCTCGACGCTCGGCGACGCTGCCATGGTGAAAAAGCTCCTTGACACGGTGTCCGCCCGGCTGTACTCCGCGGTGGCTGGGATCGAGTAGTTCTGTGACGTGGAGACGATGGCGTTTGACGAGGCGCTCGGGAGGCTCAAGGCGTTCGAGGAACGCTCACAGAGGCGCAAGCAGATCGGCGACGAACGGAGCGATGGACAGCTGCTGCTCACAGCGTCTCAGTGGGAGGCACGGCGGTGGCCTCGACCACGACGACGACGGCGCAGCAACACAGCATCGGAAGCGGGAGGCGGATGACGGCGCGGGAAGTGCCACGACTGCGGCATCCGCGGCCACTTCGCCCGCGACTGCCAGCAGCCGAAGAAGGAGAAGGAGCAGGCGCTCCTCGCCGACGTCGACGACCAGCTGGGCCTGTACTAGGTCATGGCTTAGGGGGAGAGTGTTGGCAATAAGCCATGCCCGTGGTGGTGGTGACCGGTGTGAGTGCACCAGGTCGGGTCCATGGCGGGTGTGGCGTGTGTGTGCGTGCGTGTGTGATTCTGTTAGCGAGTTAGGCGGAAGTGACCACGTCCAGCAGCTGCAGCCGGCCGTGCCGATCACGTCTGAGCACGTCATGCGGGAGCAACGGGGCATGCGGAGCGTGGCTAGTGGGTAGCGTCCGGAGCGCAGCGTGGCATGAGTACGCGCGCTATAAGTGCCCCCTTTGTAATTCGCACCGAGTTGGACCTCGTCTGAAATAGAAAAGCCGTCAGTGTGGCAGGTGTTTGTGCGCCCGAAAAAGTTCAGCGACCATCTCCTTCTTCTTCCTCCATTCGAGCGACAGTGAGCGAGAGCTAGCTATGCCTTTTGCCAACTATAATTTTGACATAAAAATGGATAGTACGTATTACCACGGGACCTGCATGAGCTATATTTTATGAAGGAGTGGACTATTTTGGGTATATCCACGGGCAACCTCCATATTTTGTCCGGGCATGTCCAGTATATGGGAATTTAGACACCATATCTGGACATACGTGGGTGTGTGATCTGAGCTTTCCATACGTGGGTGTGTGCTCTGAGCGGTGCCCCCGTATATTCTCTATTCTATATATGGAGTATGTTTTTTTCCAGCCTTATCGGCATTTTAGCGAACACCTACGATGCATAACCGAGCGAACACCTTTGGTCACCACAACCTCCCGCACCACGGCACATGCATGAACCGGCAGGCCTCCGACGGTTGCCTGGCCTAGCCCGATGGTCGGTTCGCGGGACAGCGCGACCATCGAGTGTCTCTTTGTTTCTGTTCCAGCAGGCGTTGTCTCTTGGCGCGAGCGCACATCCCGGTGACGAGACCGGGCACATCCTGCAGCAGTGGCAGATTTCGGCCTCCGCACAGATGGCTCCCGTCCCAGTTCGCCCAACAACGGGAGCATCCTGGCGTAGTGTTAGACAGCAACCTCCGCACGGACAGCTCCCACCCCAGTTCGTCGGAGACCGGGTGCCTCCTCGCCGGCTTACCAAGCGACCGCTCTAGACGACTCGACGCCGCCTTTTAACTCTTGTTGGTGGCCAGCGAGAAGCTGCGTGGTGCTCGCGCGTTGCGTGGCCCTCCCCGGACGGCCAGTGAATGCAGCTGCGGCGCGAGCCTCCGATCCGTGACATGTCGGTCTTTCCTTCCGCATAAGAGCACTGTCTAAAAATAGGGCACCAAAAATTGTTTTTAGGTTTCCCAAAAGTGGCGTGTCGCAACATTATGGCACGAAAAAAAATTCTGCCGTTTCAGTTGTAGGGCAACACAAAAACGGCTCCCGTATCAGCTGCCCTAAAATAGGGCAACCAGTGACCGTAACTTAAATGTTTGCAACATATTGCATACATAATCAAACAAACAAACAACATATAAAATAGTAGATCAAATTGTCATAGCAAATAGTACTTCAAATCCACATACGAATTTCAAATTCAAACAATGCCATAGTGCAACTCAAGCACAAACAAAAGTAGAGTTTATACAACCATATCAAAATGCAGTACTCAAACTTGATTGTCGCCGATTCATACACTTGCATCTCCTTCCTTTCCTTCTTCTTCGATCACAACATCGACATTGGTCGTCTCGTTGGAAACATTGACATGGACATTGTTGTCGTCACCGGAGCCTCCTCCAATGCCGCCGCCGCCTCCCATGCCACCCATGTAGTTTCCCACGCCGTGCATGCCGTCCATAGACCTCCAATGCCGGTCATGCCGCCCATAGCACCTCCCATGCCGGTCATGCCACCACTAATGGCACCCATGTAGTCTCCAATTCCGGGCATGCCAGCACCTGGGGATGGCAGGAGGGGCGGCTGGTTGCACTAGAGCAGCCCCATCGACCTTCGCCTCCGCTAGCTTCTTCTTCCTTGACCCCTATGAGTTCTCGGCCGACGGAGCACGCTGCCGCTCCGGCCTTGGCTCTTGGCCATGGCTTCGAAGCGGCAGGTGGGACCGGAGCCGCGTCTCCTTCGTCTGCGGGCCGTGGCGGGGCAAGACTTGCCGGGAAATAGCAGGAACCCTAGTTGGGGGCATGGCGGCGGCGGTGGCCACAGACAAAGCGGTGGAGGACGCGCAGGGTCAGTCACGGCGGAGACGGCGTCAGAGTTTTCGTCCATGGCGGAATGGTTGCTGCCGGCGGCAGATTGGGAAGAGGAGGCGACTCGGGGGGAGGGGGGAGTGGGTGGGAGCCGGCGGGAAGGTTCCGGGTTGCAGTTGGGGTTGCACGCTCGACGAATTGGGTTTTTGGGCATGACTGCACTAGGGTTTGTTTTTATGGCAGCCCTAAAAATTATTGGGCACCATATAGGGATGGGGCAGCTATTGGGGCAACTTTTTGATGAAACCAATTTGTGTTATTGGTTGGTCCACCGATCCAATGAAACATAAAAAGTAAGATTGGATACCCTACTAGAATCTCTCAAGAAAGAGTAGGCAACACAAAAGGAAATTCCTCTTAATAGGAGGAAAGCCATCGTGGGGAAAGGGAGCATAGCTCAACTCAAGTCTAAATTCAGTCTAACCCTAGATGTGAGTCCTTAAAGTTTATAATACTAGGGGGCGAAGGGGTAGGTGGCAAAGGGAGATAGAAGGGTTCTGTCTGTTTTCCTGCACGCGGGTATGTGTCAGACAGTCTGCTGTTTTCCTGCACGCGGGTATGTGTCAGACAGTCTGCGGCGACACATATCACATGGGTATCGAGGTCAAGGTTGCTAGCTCCACGCGCCAGATAGTTCGGCCTGACGCGCCGGACAGTCTGATACAGTACGCAGGATAGTCCGGTGATGCCAGACAATCCGATGGCTCATGTTGCCTCCTCTTCTATCTTCTCCTCGGCAATCTCCTTGTTTAGGTTCTTGACCATCCTCCGTTGGCTTGGTGGCCTTCACGGGAGCACGTACCTAAGTACACATAGAACATTGACTTGAGGTAGAGAACTGTCGGGACCGTCGAGACATCTACTAGATGTCCGAAGTACCCTTGTGCCTACAACAACGACTCCATGAGCAGTGTATCGCCGAGCACAGTCAAACTGGAATCATAAGAATATCCATACACACCAAATAAATACACTTACTTTGCTACGACCACCATGGTTGAAGTCGTAAGATTCAATAGAAACTTGCAGCGGTATCATCAAAACAATGTGGGACACAAGTCATTTGCCATAATCCTACATACACCTAACTGGGAGAACATCCTAGTTCGGATGGCCGTCGTCAATACAACGTCACAGATTACTTTTAAATGTACTCACAAATCGAGCAGCGGTGCTACCATCGGTCGAGGCTAGTGTTGCAAGGAGCAAGCAGCGGTGCTTCCAGTAGGAATCGAGATGTGCCGACGAGGTCTCAAGATGGTTTTTGCTGTAAAGCGGGAGTTTTTTTTTTTTTTTGCTTCAATGAAGCAGTTGTGTGATTTAGGGTGCGAAAAACTGACTGGACATGTGTCCCCCTCTGGAGGAGGGGGATTTTTGCCCCAAATCCCGCGCTCAGCTCTACCCATAAAAAAAAAATGTAACTCTCCAGCTATATCTCGGCAGGCAAGCCAGTAGACAGTACCAATTCTATATGCTCGGATGCGTGGCACGACAAGAAAATAAGTCTCACCCAGTACACAGTACAAATTCTAACAATGCTCGCATACGTGGTACGACAAGAAAAATAAATACGCTAGGAGCATAAATACAGTACAGCATACAAAACAAGAACTACAGCTAATCTTCAATTACCAGAAGGCTATGCTGACGAGCGCGCAAGTTTAAGACAGATCTCAAGTTGGTGAGGCCTCCTTGAGCTTTCCATTATCTCCACTTGCGCTGCCATTGCCATTTCGAATGAATTTTTCCTCTGAAGGTAGATTTTTCATTATTTTTCTTGTTGGTCCTGAAGCATTCCACAAGTACCATAGGCGTGATTTTGGAGGTGGCACGGCTCCCGCCATAGGAGCTACCAATCCTAGTTTCCCCTCATCTATAATGCTGTCAAGTATTCCGTAATCCTTGGCCTCCCAAGGACTCATGAAATAGTCAAATTTTGTGTCCTCGTCGATCTACAAGAAACATCAATCAGCACAACGCAGTTTTATGTTACTATTGATATAATAAAATCATGGGGAAAGATAACCTGCTCTTCAGACTTTCCAGTGATTCTTGACATTATCTTATTCATCTTTATCTTCTCGTACAACATTTCTCTTATCTGCAATCCCATCTCTGTGGCCTGCCAGATGAGTAAATCAGCATAATTACACTTTTGAAGTAAGAGTGGAACAATCATGCATTCCTGAATGTTTGTGAATTTGCAGAAAGGGCATCACCTGCTAAGCTAAGAGCAAGAGCACCTGATACATTGGTCGGAAATCTACAAGTTCAATGTTCAAGCAATTTAAAATCCAAAAACTAATTTCCAAAGTCAAACATCTTCGTCATTAATGGATTGATGCAGACATTCGTGTAACTTCAAGTTGACATATTTATTTTGTTATTCGGCTGCACTGATCAATTGTATTATCTTTTGACTACAATCTTTTCCAGAATGAAAACTAGAAATTGTATTTATGTGTTGCTGTTCTTCTCATAGAAATTCAGACTGCTAAGAATAAAAAGATAATGTGGCATTTTCGCTTCCTGCCTTCATCTCCCTCCAACATTCTTACTGCCAAAAGCAGACTGGGCCTAACCTGACTCAATTATTGGACCAGTTCCTCTCAAAATCAGCAAACGTCCTAGTAGTTTGTTGCTGCCGGCCCGCACCAGGCAGTGCCACGCACACTCATCGGCTGCAGACTTTTCAGAGTCCAGACTCCCAACTAGGAAGAGGAAGAGGAAGAGGAAGAGGAAGAGGAAGAGGAAGAGGAGGACAACGCCTCGGTGAAGGGCGAGGTCGTGACACAGATGGGCGGCCAGGGAGGGAGCGAGAGCGGAGCTGCTGAGAGGGCCTTGCGGTGTTGGCGAAAGAGATATAGGTGGTGGTCGCGGGAAGTCGGGAACATAATAGCCACATGCCTCCCTTCCTCCTGGAACACGCCGTACATGGGAGGAGTCTCGCCAAGAAGCTGCCGCCAGGCTTCCATGCCGTAAATTGGAACAAGTGACCGCTTAAGACCAAGTGCTCCATCTCTGAATAATTGTTAACTATGTGGTTCCATAAAAACTCATTTTTGTTGGGAATCAGCTGCGATGTAAATGCAGTTATCTAGAGGGCTCCCGTCCATCACCATGTCAAGCTCACCACCAAGCTCGCGAGTCGCGAACCTCCACGAACTCGAAGGAAGGCTCCTCATATGATTCTCCAACACCCATTGGACAGAATGACAAGGCTCAAGGTAAGGTACTCCAACATTGGTCTGGCTGACCTTCATTGGTTGTACCTGGCAGTGACGATTTCCTTGTTGAAGGCATTGTCTAGAGAGTTCGGATTTTTTCCTGGGTGAAGACCTACAATCTTTGACTGGGCGACAACGGCGCTTGTGAACTGTTCCCTTCTTGGAGGTGGCGCTTTTGAAGAACCTCTTCTGTAGTTTTGGGTGTTGTATTGATGATTTAGATCCGGCTGCTGGGAGTGATTTACCACTGTGGCTGGTCTTATTTTTTTTTGGCTATGTGCATTCTTGATGTTCGACTAGTTCTTAACATCATGTTGGTGTAGAGGCTGGGTGTAATCGATATCTTCTTGATATTATTATATTCCCCTTTTTGGAAAAAGGTACACTCCAACATGAGGTGAATTGTTCCTTGCCTCGTGTCCACCTTATTTGTACAAGGTATGCTACATAATGCTATAACTCTCTGCATCCTTAGGGTTGAGGGTACAAGAGCCTTGAGCGAGGAGGGGCTTCAAGCTGAATATCACTTTGGAAACTCGGGACACAAGGCATGCACAAGTTGTGAGTTCCAAACTCAAGCAGGAAAGTCCGAGTCCAAGTTGGACTGTCACAGGATCATCCAAACCACCCGATGTGCACCAACACACGAAGAAGATAGACCGTTTCCAGACACAGTGCCAGATCGTCTGACCTCAGCCTCAGAACCGCAATTGTGAAGAAGAGAGAGTGATCTCAGACAGTCCGGTCTAAACCATGTCAGACCGTCTGATCTACTACATGCATGCAGTCCAAAAGGGCGTCACAAATGAAGTTACTTCGCCAAATTAAACTCAGAGTTACGTGGTAGACTATAAATACCCCTTCCCCTCCTTGGTTTTAGGGTTAGATATGATGTTTAGACTATGAGAGCCATGTGCCTCCACCCCCAAGCCTTCCCCGTATGAAGATAAACTCAAGATCTCAATACCACCTCTACGAGAGAAATTGTCACCTTCCATCTTTCCTCCCGGGTTCGATTGGATCAATGGACCGTTCGAGAGAATTCGGTTTCATTTTAGGTAAGGCTAAGCTCGGAACCACTGGTGTGTGGAGCTCCTAAACTTCAAACACGCATTGAGGATTCCAGTGAGCAATTCAATAACCTTCGAGTTTCGACCCAGAAGTTCTGGCATCACGAAGACATGTGCGTCCAGAAAACGACAATAAAACTTCCAGGATTGAAGGCAGAAGTTCCAGATACCCAACACAGACACGCTAGGAAATGTTAGAACCTCTTTGGTCAGAAGTTCCGGAATCTGCCTGAGCACAAGAATACCTATGACACGGACGTGCAAGTGGGTTTCGGCCCACCTAAACCTAGGATTACGGGTACATCAGGCAGGGTGAGACCTGATTATATAGTATGCAAACTTTGCTCCGACCTCCTTTGAGAGAAGACTTTCCATCTTTGTTCTTCCTTTTCCCTTGTGGTTTGAAGACATCGACATAACGATTTAGTGGATTTTGGCTTCATCGATACCGTTTGTTGATTTAAATTCTACCCCAAAGGCTGTAATGTCGGCATGTGTTATTGAGTGTTTGGTTCTTATGTAGTCATTAATAGTTACCGTTCCAATTCATAGAAATAGTTAGTGCTTCGTATCACACCAACTGATCACAATCATCTTCTTGGCACATCTACCTCAAATAATTTAACTTTGAGATCGCACATGTTTGCCTCATCACAATGCAGTATATTCATAAACTTTATTAAATATTTAACGACATAAGGAATGGAAAAATCATGCCCCACAACTTCGAAACCACACGAAACAGTGAAGGTATTGTACAGAAAGTAAGTAATTTATCAGTGTTGGGCCATCATAGTTTCTCCACTTCAACACAAGGCGTTTCATATTACTATAAAGTACACCAATAATTTAACATGCCTATGGATTTTCAGCAAGTTAATTCATGATTTCAGCAGTAACTACTTAAAACAAACACTACATAATAAAAAACCTACCTTTCCGCCAGCTCCCCCTGATGGTTGATGGATCATAATTCTCGCATTTGGCATGCAAAATCTCTTCCCCTTTGTCCCAGCAGCTAATAAAAATGCACCCATAGAAGCCGCCAATCCAAAGCAAACAGTTGAGATATCAGCCTTGCAAAATTTCATGGCATCATAAATTCCCATTCCTGTAAATTGATGTACCAAATGTTAAATTAAAGAATAGTGCAAGCTCAATAAGAGAAGACGAAAAATGGAATGGTTACAAAATTTACCAAGGAGTTTTATTTATAATAAAACTAGGGTAAGAATTCTAGCGGGTTTAACTGTTAAGGCAGCTAAGATACTTTGACCTCATGTAGAGAAGTGACGATGGGTAATTATACTACCATATTCCTAGCACCGTATATGCAACATACGGGCTGTACAGGCCTAGGTATGTGCGTGCCCCTTGGGTCCCATAGGCGTCCCACCAATCCATCTGGTAGGCCACCCAAGTCCTGGAATACGATCGGAGGACACCTGATCGGAGGTCAGAAGGTCACTGCCTTACCGCGTGTATATGACGAGAAGGCACGATCGCGCAAGAGGACAAAGTTCTTCAGATCAACTGAAGTCAAGCGACAGAAGCCAAAAGCGATATAGAGCACTTTGCCTAGTTTCCACATAAATCCATCAAGTTGCCCATCTAACTCCCCTGGATGCATCCTTTGTAATTGATATTGTACGCTGTCTCAAGCTATAATCCAATCAAACCAGAAATACGGTTGTTACCAATCTCGAGGGGAACCTTGGTAAAGTCATGTTCTGTAACCACTGGTGACCTGAGCGTACCTCCACGTCCACAAATCCCGTACAAAGTCTGTACACTTGCGAGGCAGCGACAAAATTATCCTCCGCAGCTAGCGCAACCAACATATGGCCTATGTCGTTTGATGGTTCACTAGAACTCACTGGCGAAAGCTGCAATACACGAATGAAACTTCATTTTTGGCAACAACAAAGTCACCAAACAGGAAGGCCTGCTCACCGCGCTACGAGTTGCCGCAGCACTAAAGATTGCCCACCTATGGGTTAAAGGGTACTCTCAACTCAACAAGGATTACCAAGCTCTCGATCCGACAATTGTTTGCTTATCTCCAAGAAGTGCAAAAATTCGCCAACCTCGAGTACCTGTATCTCCTGAGAAAGGACAATTGCATGGTCGACCCGTGGAATCACCTCGCTCTAAAATCCAACCTGGGATTTCTGTCGAAACAATCTCAAAGCCATCGGTTCTGGTCCCACTAGAAGCCAAAGAGGAACCCACTGTACAACAAAGCTATGAGCGGATTGGCCATGGGAACTCGAACACCCAAGGGAGTAGGGTACCTCCTCGATCAAGTCCAAATCATTTGTTGGACATATTCATCTGGAGACGTAATTTTGAGGCTGATGTCATAATAGGTAGCATAGTCTTTTGCTATGTCCTCTAGGCATAGCTGGTCCCAAGCCCGCGTAAAGGAGGAGGGTTGTGATAGGCTTGGTGACGTAAAAACTACCCATTCCTATGGATATGAAACCCAACAGAAATTCGTTGTTGGGGGTGTAACCCTATTAGCGACGCGCCACATCGGAGCCCGGGTGTGGTGTTAAATGAGCAAGAGCCAAGCTGCCACATCCTTGAACCCTGTGTGGTGTTAAATGAGCAAGGCTGGGCCGTCACTCCCTTATTGGCGTGCTACATCATCGCCTGGTGTAGTGAGAAGTGAGCAAGGGGCAAGGAAGCTAGCCGGGGAAAATAGGATTCAGGTGGGTAGTTGGAACATAGGTTCCCTAACAGAGAAGCTAAGAGAGTAAGTTGATGCAGCGATTAGGAGGCGTGTAAATATTCTTTGTGTTCAAGAGACTAGATGGGTGGGTCAAAAGGCGAAAGTAGGGAAAACTGGCTTCAAGCTTTGGTATTCTGGTTTAGTTGGTAGCAGAAACAGTGTTGGCATCCTGATAGATAAGAGCCTCAAGGATGGAGTGGTGGGCGTCAGAAGGCAGGGGGACAGGTTATTCCTAGTCAAGTTAGTTGTAGGGGATCTTGTCTTGAATGTCATCAGTGCTTATGCTCGACAAGTTGGGCTTGACATGAGCATCAAGAGGCAATTTTGGGAGGATCTGGAGGGGTTGGTTAGAAGTGTAGCCACAAATGAGAAACCCTTCACAGGAGATCTCAATGGCCATGTGGGTTTGAGGGGGTGCATGGGGCCTTTGGGTTTGGCGATAGAAATTAGGAGTGTAAGGACATCTTAGATTTTGCTGTAGCCACCTGTTGGTGGCTAACACCCTCTTCAGGAAGAGGCTATCACATTTAGTAACCATTAGTAGCTCCCAACACTCTAGTCGATTGGCTTTGTCCTTACTAGGAAGATGGATACGCGGGCTTGTATGGACTGCAAGGTGATACCTGGTGAGTGTGTCGGGGCGCAACATAAGCTACTGGTGGCGATTTTCGATTCCACACTCGTGTAATCTGGGACAAAGGTGGCCCAAATCACAAGAACAAAGTGGTGGAAGCTCAAAGGGGAAGCCCAGCAAACGTTTAAGGGGGGAATGATCGTGGAAGGACCGTGGAACGAGGACGGAGATGCGGATATGTGGGCCAAGACATCCGAAGGTAGCTAGGGAGGTGCTTGGGGTCGCGAAAGGGAGGAAACAAGAACCTAAGGCTATCAAGGAGAAGGAGTGCTACAAGAGTTGCTATGAAGATAGAAGCACAAGCAAATTATAGAAGTACAAGGAAGCCAAGAAGAACACAAGGTGAGAGGTGAGTGGAGCAAGAGGGAAGGCCTATGGTGAGCTTTATGAGAAACCAAGCACAAAGGAAGGCAAAATGGAGGTCTACAAGATGGCGAAAAACGCGAGAGGAAAATAAGGGACCTCAACCAAGTCAAGTGCAACAAGGATGAGGCCAATCAGGTTTTAGTGAAAGACGAGGAGAATCAAGAAATGCTGGAGAGACTACTTTGACGAGCTATTTCAATGATGGGAATGAGAGCTTTAGGCCTGAACTAGATGATCCTTTTGATGACGAGCTATTTCAATGATGGGAATGAGAGCTTTAGGCCTGAACTAGATGATCCTTTTGATGACGCGAATAGGCGGTTCGTGTGGAGGATGCAAGATGCAAGAGACTCAGGTGAAGGAGGCCCTAAAAATGAGGAGAAAAGGGTAGGCCATGGGACCCGATGATGTTCCCATCGAGGTATGGAGATGCCTTGGAAACATAGCGGTAGTATGGCTAACTAAGCTTTCTACCACGTATTTCGGTCAAACAAGATGCCTGGTGAGTGATGGGAAAGTATATTAGTACCCATCTTCAAGAATCAAGAAAATATTCAAAGTTGTACTAATTACCGAGTAATTAAGCTTACGAGCCATACTATGAAGCTTTGGGAGAAAGTGATTAAGCATCGCTTGAGGGAAGTGAAGTGTCACCAAAAACCAATTTGGCTTTATGCCTGAGAGATCGACTAGGGAGGCGATTTGTTTGCTCCGCCAGCTTATGGAGAGCTATAGGGAGCAGAAGAAGGATCTACATAAGATTTTCATTTACTTGGAGAAAGCTTATGACAAGACACCAAGGAGGTCATGTGACGGGCACTAGAGAAACACAAAGTCCCAGCAAAGTACATTTGCCCCATCAAAGATATGTACACTAATGTGGGGACAAGTGTTCATGCAGGAAATAGCAAGACAAATACCTTTCCAATTACGATAGGACTACATCAAGGGTCAGTCTTGAGCCCATACATTTTTGACTTAGTGATAGATCAGGTCACTAAGGACAAACAAGGAGATATTCTTTGGCGTATGCTCTTTGCTGATGATGTGGTTCTAGTAGATGAGAGTAGGAGGGACGTCAATAGGAAACTGGAGCTTTGGAGGCAGACTTTGGAATCCAAGGGGTTCAGACTTAGTAGGACAAGGACCGAGTATTGTGCTGCGATTTTAGCAGCGTTAGATGCAAGGACGGAGAGGTTCGTCTAGGAGGGAAAATAGTGCCTAAGAGGGGTACCTTTCGATGCTTGGGAACAATGTTGCAAAGTAATGGTGGTATCGATGAGGATGTTAGCCACAGGATCAAGGCAGGGTGGATGAAGTGGCAGCAAGCATCGGGTATCCTCCGCGACAAGAAGGTCGGTAAATTTACAAGTCAGCAATCAAACTTGCCATGCTGTATGGAGCAGAATGTTGGCCCATTAAAAGACAACACATTCAACAAATGAGTGTCGCAGAGATGCGTATGCTTAGGTAGATGTCTGGACACACAAGGAAGGACAAAATCAAGAACGAGGTGATACGTGAGAGGGTAGGAGTGGCGCCGATTGAAAAGAAGCTTGTTCAACATAGACTAAGGTGGTTTGGGCATGTCCAACGGAGGCCACCGGAAGCATCGTATAGTAGCGGGATTCTAAGGGGCATCGATAATACAAAGAGGGGTAGAGGATAATATGAAGAGGGGTAGAGAGCGGCCAAAATTGACATGGGAGGAGGCAGTTAAAAGGGACTTGAAGGACTGGAATGTACCTAGAATTTGGTTTTTGATAGGGCTGCATGGAAATCAGCAATCCATGTACCCGAATCTTGATTTACTCTTTTGTCATTCTGTTTTATGTTTTTGTTTTACTTTTCACAAGTTTTATTTGGGTTTTATATCTAGCCTACCCCAACTTGCTTGGGATAAAAGGCTTAGTTGTTGCTGTTGCAGTCTTCTGCTGTTAGTAGATTAGGGTATACATATTTTATGCACCAATATGACTAGTATCATTTGTGTTAAATATAACCATTTTTACTTAATCAATATAACATCTCTTCATTTCATTCTGATTTCCCAACAACTATCCACCAATGAGATCTACAGTATTTTTTTTTTCACGTTTTCCAAATTTAGAACTTTGCCAAAGAAAGGTTTGTAAACTGGGATACTCCATTGATAAGGGTAAACACAATCTGACTTTATTGGCTATTTTTTATGTTGTTCCTTGGTCTCTGTGCACAGAGTGGAAGGACAAAATGTTCTGAACATTAGACTTATGGACCGACTTGTGATTTATAGGTAGCCTCCCTAATGATACAATAACGGTGCGTCTGGTTCAAGGGATATCCAGGGATGGGTGTGCCTGGTTCAAGGGATATACATGGATGGATCGTGGATATCCAGCGTTCTTATCCCATCCAGCTCTTTGGTTCCAGGGATCGTAGAGACAGAGCCAACCAATTTAATAGAATATTTCTACCAAGATCCTGTGCTTGCCCCCGTCCCAATACGTTTCACATCTCCCCGTCTCCTGCATCGTTGTCTGTGGCAGCGATTGGGGGCAACAGATGGACACATCCACCACTAGTGCATTCGCCTCCTCTGTAGCTAGTGATGGTAAATTCAACGAGGCCTTGGAGCTGTCCTGGAGCCATTGCCAACAATAGACAGGAGTAGCCCATCTGACGGTGGTGGCCGCCATGTACTGCTCTGTCAGGACTTGCATCTACTGATTCAATGGTAGTTCATCCTCACGGGAGCAAAAGGGAGGATTACGTGACAACGACGCGTCCAACAATAAACATAAGCCATATACCACTAGAAAGTGGAGGGTGGCGTCGGCGACTGTCAAATGAACCCGAAGGGGGTGCGCAGCACAAAGTGCAATGTACTTTTGCTCGCTTATAGGGAAAAGGTGGGCCCAAAAGATGATTTCTTCATCCGCAGGTTGGTGCGCATGAAAGAAATAATGTCAACTGAGTCATTGCAGCTCATAAAAATCTCATGAGTTGAATATGGATGTATTGTCGCCGTGGCTTGGATGTTGCAACAATACAGAGAGAGGTAGCAGGAGATTGTGTTATTGTCATGTGAGCAATTAACTGACTTAGTGAAAAACAACAATAGCTACCAGCAATAGATTGGAAAACCAAGAGAACAGAGGAAATACATTTCTTATACTTCGCCAACAATGTTAGGCAATGGTGCAATGTATGCCTCAGTGGTTTGCTACATTGTCTACAAGTCTGCATTTTTGTCTTGGATTGGGAATGTGTCGCACTTTTGCAATGCATCATCAATTGACCAATGACCCACAACCAAATCAGGAAAGAGATAATATTCCATTGCATGCATCAAATATCCAAATTCTGCAAAGTTCATATTTTATATAACAAGATCCTTGAAATTGTAATGGTGTTCAATTATTTTTCAAAAAATAGTGCCAGGAATAGTTCTTACAATGAGAATAAGAGTACGCACCAGCTGTTATGGAGCCTCCAGGTGAGTTAATAAACAATTTGATGTCCTTTGTGTGGTCCTCTGCATCCAACAGCAAGAGTTGGCTGATGATAAGATCAGCACTCAAATCATCTACCTGCTCAGCAGTTAGCACAAGGCATTTAAAAGCAATAAATGAATAAATATCTGGTTTGAACTCCATTTTAGTCACACTAATCAATAAAAAAAATGCTTCTTTTGACTAACACATGCTAGGGGATTGCACATAAGTACTTTGAACATGCACACGACAAAGCATAGCATGCAGACGAAGCGTAATTTGATAACTGAGACAAAACTGAGTGGTGGTACTATTAGTTTTGACTTTTCAAACTAACCCACTCTGTAACATCAAGAACACATGTCCTATCAAGGTAGTGGCTAGTTACAACTAAAGACTATACACTTCTACAGCATCTTATATAAACAATCAAAGAATTACACCAAAAATACGATAACCATTCTCAAATAAATGGCTGAATTCCAGACCTGTTTGTAGTAAGTCAGCTCACCAGGGGAAAGGAAACAAAAGGAGAAAAACAAGTCGGCTCAAAATTATTTCAAACATCTAATGGGTTACAAAAGGTGCAACGATGATAAGATAAATAAACATCACCCATATGACTGCATGACTTACAATGGAAGAAGCTTATGCATGGTGCAGCAAAAAATTACAAAATATATTCCGTTTCCTGTTTTGATGCATATATTATGAAGAACCAGTAACCGGAATATCTTTAACAACAACGACTAAAGGTCACATAGATTTGGATTTGATAAGCATTTATCATATGCATATAACCAGGGGCGGACCCACGTTATGTTCTACGGGGGCATTGGCCCCCACTCAATTCTCAGCCGTCCTTGTACATGTTCAATATGATTGTACCAATGCCCCCAGTAAGCCATGTACATGTGCCCCCAGTCAGTTCAGTCCAGCGCCCCCAGTGGCCCAGGCCCAACTTTCTTTGTCAAAGCCCAGTAAGGCAGTAAGAAAAGAAAGGCTGGTTAGCTTGCCAGGGCAGTTTCTCACCTCTGTCAACATCGTGCATATCTGATTGAGAAACTCCGCCGCTTAGACGCACGCCGCTTCGTCTCTGGAGAACAATAGCAGAGCAGGCGATCGCCGCCGCCTTCCACCAGGCCTTGCCCTACGCCAGACCGCCAGCGCCAGGTCGCCGCGTGCCCGGCCGGACGGCGCCGTCTCCGCGTCGAGCGATTGAGTACAGTATCCTCAATTCCTCATCCCCAAATATACGTACAAGTAAACATTAGGGCTTTTCAATGTTTGATATGATCTTTTCTATCTGGTTTTCTTGATCTTTGCAGTGTCAAATCAAACAAATCCTTACTGGTACGGCGGTCCAAATTTAGTGTTGTTGGACATACTAGTATAGTACCCAATTTTTAGGATTCGGGAATGCAATCAGGGACTGAATGCAATCCGACTAGCCTGACTAATGTACTAGCACATTTACTTTTATTTTCCCGCTATACTATTAGCATATGAACTTATACAGATTGTGTTTCGGCAGGGAAGAAGGAAAATAATGGAGAGTTCCCTGGTTAAAAAATACCACCAAATGCCAACCCCACCTGCACCACCACAGAGAGTTCAACCCCAAATGCACGAAGAGCTGCAGCACCGAGACATAATTCTGCTATCCCTGAACTAATTGATCTAGACAAGCTTCCTCGAGATCCAGCTGAACTTAAGAGAATGGCAGATTATCACCCCAATCAACGTGACACCTCATCATCCTCGTGGTTTTAATTTTCCATACAAGATGATTGGGGACAGTTACTAATGAAGTGATCGTTGATCATTTTCACAAGACGAAAAATCACCGTGGGAGAAATGAAATGTAATGGTTTAATATCTTACACCTTTTCTATGTTAACACCTCCATTAGTAGTTGCATGGATGATCATATCACGTGTTTTCTATTCGCAGGTAACAACATTTATTTGGAAGACAAATAATATTCTCATTTTTTGCAACCTATGGGTTATTTGGATATATGTCTTTTTCTTCAAAAAGGTGTGTTCACTTTATTAGTAAACTAGTCGTATTGCTATTGGATGAAATGTTTTATTAATTATCAGAAAATTTCTACATATATCATATTTGGACATTTGTAAGCTGTGTGTAGTTACGTGTTGGCGATTTTTCTTTCTCAAAAAAAATTGTTGGCGATTTTCCTATACATGGATGCCCCCAGTCCCTTTTTTCTCTGGGTTCGCCCCTGCATATAACATGGCATAATTCCCAAGGAAAAAATGTTATAATACTCCAGATGAAACACGACCACTAGCGTTATGTGCCGATAGAAATGATTTACCTGTTAAATTAA
Organism: Poa pratensis; assembly: GCA_947311845.1. NCBI lineage: Eukaryota > Viridiplantae > Streptophyta > Magnoliopsida > Poales > Poaceae > Poa > Poa pratensis. Next base: position 349,125 of record CAMZMU010000109.1, on the reverse strand, counting down.
ATTGTAATATTATGAGTATCATTTTTTCAATACAATTAAAAAATTCCAGAAGTTGTGATATTTATTTATCTTGACTTGTTTAAAGAACAAAATTCACTTCAAAGCATATCCACTTTCTTGGATGTAAGCATATATCACGAGAAAACTGTATAAAACTATGTACCCTGGACTGTAAGGACCAAATACAAAGACAGTGAGATTTGGGGAAGAAATAAAGACGGTAGCTGACCGGGGAGCCCAGAAATATGATGCGCTGGCGGAGGAGCATGTTGCTGGTGTCCAGCTCCTCGAGGCGAGCCTTTCTAGCTGCCGGTCGGGCTGCCGATAGCCGGGACAGGTTCCACCCCGAGGAGAGCGTCCGCCGGAATGCCGCCACCGCCGATGCGCGGGCGGCCTCTTTTGGCGCCGAACTCCAGCAACAATATCTGGGGGTGAGTAACATAGACGTTGGAGAGGAGGAACATGGAGGAGCCGGGATGGTCGCCATGCTCCGCTTTTGGGTTCTCGGCGGTGTTGCTGCGATTTGTTATCCGAGAACCGAGGGGGGGGGGGGGGGGGGAAGTCGAGTAGGGGAGCATCTCCACTCGCCCCCTTACAGATGTGTGTTTGGTAGACCGGGTCACCCAAACATTGTTTTTTGGGCCAAGCTGACCTGGTACATGTAGGGCTGAGATTTTATTAAACGTGCTTGTGTGTGTTGAGGCAGGTTAAGATGAGATGTTGTTTAATGACGGTACATATTGCAACAGCCTGAGACTAGAGTTCAGGAATTAAAATTACAAATATATCCAAATTTTTACCCAAAAGACTTTGAACAGAAATTAAAAAAGCAATCGGGTCCTCAAACCACTTATCGGAGCTTCTAGGTTCAGCCGGGCTACCAAACACACCTATAGTGTCCGCAAGTCGCAAGCAGCGTCGGGCGAGTGTTATTGGGCCGTCCGGGCGAGATGTCGTCTATGAGGGCGACGCTTCCTAGTCGCCGCCCCAATACGCCCTTCCAATATATTTTTTTTTTCAATTTGAAGGTCATGCAAGTGAAAATAGACATAGTCTCGGCCATAATTAGAAGTCTCGGCCACAAATTTGAAGTATAGGTCGCAAATTCAAAGTTTAGGCCACAAATTCAAAGTATATGCCATTAAAACCCCGCAAACTACAACCATGTGCACTAAGGACAAATCAAACGGTGTCGGCATCGTCGTGGATGTCGTCGTGCACATGGGTGTCGCTGTGGATGTCGCCATTGTCGCCGATCATTGTTGTCCTCGTGGATGTCGCCCTTAGCTCCTTGAGTCCCTCCCGATGCCGCCCTTTCGCCTATTTATTCCCTTCGTCCCAAAAATCCTAAATACTCGAGCATTATTCCAGGAAAAGTTCCGTCGCCGCCGTCGTCGTCAACCCTAGTTCGTGAGGGTTCTGAAACTCTTCCCGGCACCCTGCCGGAGGGGAGATCATCACCGGAGGGCTCTACATCACCATGCATGCCTCCAGAGTGATGCGTGAGTAGTTCATCCTTGGACTACGGGTCCATAGCAGTAGCTAGATGGTTGTCTCTCCGCTTTGTGCTATTATGTTTAGATCTTGTGAGCTGCCTATCATGATCAAGATCATCTTATTGTAATGCTACATGTTGTGTTTCCTGGAATCCGATGAATAGTGATACTATGATCAAGTTGTTTATCAATCTATATATATATGTGTTGTTTATGATCTTGCATGCTCTCCGTTACTAGTAGATGTTTTTGCTAAGTAGATGCTTGTAACTCCAAGAGGGAGTATTTATGCTAGATAGTGGGTTAATGCCTCCAGTAATCTGGGCTCGAATGACAGAAACGACTAAGGTTGTGGATGTGCTGTTGCCACTAGGGAGAACACAATGATGCTATGTCTACGTGTCATTTGCATTATTTACATTACACACTTTGCTTAATGCAGTTATCCGTTGCTTGCAACTTAATACCAACGGGGGACATGCATGTTAACCTGGCGGTGGATTATTAGTCATAGATTAGCTGGATAGCGGTCTATGTATTATGTTGTAATGCCCAAATAAATCTCACAGTAAACTATCTTGTCATATACTGCATTGTCACGCCCTCATTATTTGTTAATTGCCAAGCTGTAATTTGTTTACCCAGCATGTTAATTGTCTTTTATGGAGAGACACCACTAGTGAACTGTGGACCCCGGTCCATTCTTTTACACTGATAAAACCACCAACTGCAATCATCTGTTCTCTGTTACTTACTGCAATTATTATTCTCCACACCATACGTTTAATCCTTTGTTTTCAGCAAGCCAGGAAGACTGACAGTCTTCCTGTTTCGTTGGGGCAAAGTAGTTTGATTGTGTTGTGTGCAGGTCCACGTCAGCCACCACATTCCCTGACATTGCGCCGTGCCATATTGGGTGCTGCTGACACCTTCTGAAGCTCTCTTGATTCCTACTGGTTTGATAACCTTGATCGAATTACAAGGGAAAATTGCTGCTGCACTACATCATACATTCCTCTTGGGGTTTTCCAACGAACGTGTGCTTTCACGTCATCAAGCATATTTTCGGGCGCCGTTGCCGGGGAATTAGGAAGTTACAGAAAGGGGAGTTTCACACTTCCAATCTCATTACTTTGTTTTTTTCTTGCTTGGTTTATTTTATTTTATCTTATTTGCTTTTAAAAATAAAAAACACAAAAACAATTAAATTCATGCATCTAGTTTATTTCGGTTTGTTCTTGTTTATTCATCATGCTTTCACCTGAGTTTACTATGAACGAAATAAAGGTAGGGAGTGGCTCTATCATTGGGAGAAATAATATTGAAGAGTTCCTTAATTTTTTAAGGAGTTATGATGATTTTGAAGATAGATCTTCGGTTGAGCTTGCTTATAACTATAAAATTGTTGTAGCTTCTTTAGTGCACGTGTTGGAAGCTAGGTTTGTTAATCTTAATCCCATAATGCAACAGATGTTTCTTAAACTCTCTCATATGGGAAATGGTGAAAAGAAAGATTTTGTTTTAGAAACTCTGTTTAAAGAATTTGGTGATGTTGCTAAGGAAGCTAGAAAGGTTTTTATTAGGTACAAGATGCTTGATTGCTACATTAATGTTATAAATACTCTTGAAACCTTGGAATTGGATAGGCTAAAATATACTAAGAAAACCGCTTATGAAGGTGAAGTGAAAGTACCAATTCCTTTTAAACTCATAGGCATGCAAGAGGCTTTGGAAAATAATTTTGATTGGATTGTGCCTGAAAATCCTTTTGATGAGAATAGTGTACCTAAAAGCAGTGAGAAAGGGGATTCTGAAAGCTACATAGATAGTATACAATGAATTATTGAAAAAACTTATGAGCCTTCTTTGAAGAATTCTACTTTTGATAATACTTGATTCATGATTTGTGCCTAGCTAAAAGGCGTTAAAGAGAAACGCTTATGGGAGGCAATCCATTGTTTTTACTTCCTGTTATTTTATTTTGTTGAGTCAAGGAACTTGCTTACTTCTGTAACAATTCCTTTGTATGTTTATTTTTTGTTTTGTTGTGCCAAGAAGAGCCTCTAATAGCAAGATGGTGCTAAAATTTTGTTTGCTGCACAGGTACAGAATTCTCTTGTTCACTGTACGAAAATCCACAAATCAAAGGAACGTGATTTAAATCTACAAAGTTTTGTGAGTATTCCTGATATATGTACGCATCTTTCGTTAGTTCAACGTTTTTCGATTTGAGCATCTTAAGTGCCTCGAAAAAATTCGTCTTTACGGACTGTTCTGGTTTTGACAGATTCTGTCATTGTTTTGCATTCTCTCTTTTACAAGTGTTAAGTGAAATTCTTTAAGGGTGGAAGAGCTTCACGTAAGGCTAGTAACAGTAGCTAATGTTTAGAATGATGTTTATGAATGTGTCTTTACAGAACCAAGTGAGCTTATGATTTGATGCACTAACCCTCTAATGAGAATAATGTTGAGTTTGATGTGAAGAAGTTTTCAAGTATTGAGAGGATGATGATATAATAAGATCAAGAAGAGTGAAGAGCTTAAGCTTGGGGAGGCTCCCCTGGATCTCCCCAACATATTTCAAGAAGTCTCAAGAATTTAAGCTTGGGGATGCCCAAGCATCCCTTCTTCATCAACAAATTATCAGGTCATCTCTAGTGAGATTATATTTTTATTTTTTCACATTATATGTGCTGTTCTTGGAGCGTCTGTGTGTTTTTATTTTCAGTTTGTTTATGTTTTGTTCTCTGGTCATAACTAGTTGGATCCTAACACTCTTGTTTGGGAGAGAGACACGCTCCGCTTTTTTTATTAGAATACTCCTATTCTTCACTTATACTTGTTGAGTATTCTTGTCTAGCGCTGTTATGCTTTTAGCTCTTGTTTTCATGTATCTCTTGTTCAGAGCTATTAGTTCTTTTGAAGAAAATACTCTCTTTCTTCACTTATATTTGTTTGGAGAGTTGTTTAAATAAATTGATTGGTGTTTGGTTGGAACAGAAAATGCTATGCATGTGGTAATGGTATAAAGAAAATGCTTACATAGTCTTGTAGATCACTGTTTTGAGTAACTTGATACTTGTCAATTGTTTTGAGTTATTAAGTAAGTAATGTTTAAACTAGTGAATCATGTAAGTGGATCCCCATCCCGACAGGGTGCCGGAACGGGACCGTGGAAACCACAACTGCAAACAGGTCAATTGTTGTCAGGGAGGCCCATATCCTAGAAAATTAAATGGTTATCTTCTGGTTTCAGGTACATGAAGATGGGCTTCATGTAAACGTGTACAGCGGTATACCGCTCTGTTAGGTCATGTCTTGACGCAGGAATATCCTGACAGCATATATGTGCCGATGAAGATACGTATGTTGTTGTAGTATGTACGTAGAACCCGATATTGATCAACTTTCTGGGTAGTTTTGATGAAACTTGATGCTCATCTTATCAACATGTTCTATGGTTAATGCTTTTCTAATCTACTATGTACCATGTTTTTGAGAATTTTCCGTATATGTTGGTAGTTCGGCATCGGCAGCAAGCTGTGAAAAATGTTCTATCCTCCCAAATTTTGTTTTATAAACCTCTGCATCCATACACCGATGGAATTGCCGATCAATTCGTTCCCTGTTTGTCAGCAACCGAGCCGATTCACAGTACACTGTAAAAAAGGAGATGAAAAGAACAAATAAACCATTTTCATGCGCATCATTATTTTATCAAATTTGTATTATTATGTAGGTGGCCCTTGACAATACACCATTTTCATGTGCATCATTTGATAAATGGATCCACATTTTGTAATCGTGTCCATGCTATGCAAATTTCCTTTGAAAACATGGTCATGAAAGACAAGATGATTTGGTCATGTGCGTGCGCTACAAAGGGAGTATGGTACCATTTTTGCATTACACTGCCCAATTCAGAATCTGAGTTGAGCGCCAAATAGTTCCGCCTGCCACGAAATATTTCGCGCCCCAAGTTTCAAACACTTAAAAATTCCACTTCAGCCCCTCGTTCAGAAGACCCAATGCTCATAGTTTAGTCGGTGGTTTGGGTCGGTGGGGGTGTCTTCGTAATTTCATCTTCACCATCGCCCTGCACCTCTATAGTCTAGATTTGGCGTCCCCCCAGCCTCCCTACACACACATCCCCCAAAACCATCTCTCTCCTCCAGAATCACCTCACCAGAACTCACATCCCCGCCGAACCTCACCAGCCTAGCCGCCCCACCTCAAAACTATATTCTCCTCATCCGCTAGTCTACGTGATCCGTTGAGGCGCGGTCTATTCCACAGTGCACGGACGCGCTGGTCCACCACACCCGATCTGGTTAACTGCCTACCTTGTTCACTATTGCAGACCTGGTAACATCCTACCTTGTCCACCACAACAGACCCACTTCACCGTAGCCACCGTGCACGACACCGGATCTGCCTCACCGACTCTCATTGACCGTGGTGAACCCTTCATCGACCACCCGAGATCTGCTTCCCAGACTCCGAAAGCCACCACAAGCGCAACATCCTCGGCGACCTTGACACGACCCGCACGATGTGGTGTATGCGTAGAGGCCATCGCGACCTAGGTAACCATATCTCATACCTACTTGTTCCTAAATGTCATCATAATCTCCTTTGTATTAGGTTTAACTGCTAGTACATAGTTAATTACAAAATTCAAGTCACTGAATATACTCCGAAAAAAGTTTCCATGCCCTTGTCAACTAGTTCACAAGTGATGTTGTTATATAGTTTCTATTTGATTCGTCGTAACCTACAAATGTAACTGCTACTACCTTGTTGCGAAATATAAGACGTTCTGGTAGCTCGATTGAACGTCCTACATTTTGGAACAGAGGAAGTATGTTGTACTACCTCCTTTTCCATATTATAACATCTTTTACCTTTGTCAGAATTTAATGCATATAGACTTTTTTTAGTTTGTAGATTCACTGATTTTGCTCCACAGAAAAATATGTAAATCATCTTATATTATGGAATAGAGGGAGTAGTCATGAAAATTTATAAGCCACTAAACATATTTAAGAGAGTTCACATGTTACAATATAGCAGGTTCAAGCTTGTCACAGTGAACTGTATATCAGTATTTGTACTACATTTTTACATATTAAGTGCTCTAATCAATGTCTGTATCTTCTTAAATGAACTCGTTGTGCTACTTTTAAATCTGAGTCACTAAACATACTGATTTCTTTTATCTGTTCTACATATTCACAAGTGTCAAGAATATAATTGTATATCGTTCTCACTAGGCTACGACACTAACTATTATTTCTTCTCTGATATCTGATGACCCACAAGTATAGGGGATCTATCGTAGTACTTTCGATAAATAAGAGTGTCGAACCCAACGAGCAGCAAAGGTATTGGCAAGTGGTTTCGTGCAAGGTTTCACTGCAAACACTAATAGACAAGTTTTTATGGTTTTTTGTAATAGCAATTAAATAAAGTGTGAGTAAGTAAAAGAGAGCAATAATAATTGCACCAAGTGGCCCAATCCTTTTTAGCACAAAGGACAAGCCGGGTGTGTTACCATGATGGCTAAAACGTTTCTGAGGACACACGGGAAGTTCGTCAAGTCACTTTTGCTTCATACCGCTGCTTAGTCTTTAATATTTTGATAAGTGTTGTGTGGGTGAACCTATGCTAATGCACCGCCCTTACTTGGACAAGTACATACTTGTGATTAAACTTTCCTACAAGCATCCGCATATGCAAGAAAGTATTTAAGAATTAACTAGCCACAGCTTTAAACTCCGGGATTCTACGCTCCCTTGTGCAACAGCTTAATTACCGAGGAGGGTTTAGGTTTTTTTCGCTCCGGCAACCCCACAATAAGTAAACTAAATACACAATGCGTTCTCCTAGGAACATAAAGGTGACATATAGTCGACGTTCACATGACACCACTAGAAGAATAACACTACGACTTAAATATCAAACCATCAAATACTACTCAACATAATTCCACCAGTAGTGACGAGACTTCTCCCATGTCCTCAGAACACTGGAGGACGGTGTTCCTCTTCCCGCTGCACCACCGAAAAAGACATGGCTTAGGCGAATCCCTGCAGAAATATTTTCTCCACCACCACCACCACGTAGAAGTGTTGTTGGACTTCCCGGTGGATCATCTACTTCCGCTGCCCTGCTGGAACAAGGGATCGGAGGTCGTTTTCAAGCCGCACGTGTGACTGAGTGCGGAAGCGCTGCCGAATTGTGGCACTCATCTTCATCACGATCTTGAGATCGGAAAGTGATCCCCTACATCATCCACGAGATTTGATCTCGGTAACACTTTTGGTCTTCGAGGATATTTTCCTCTAGAACTTGGTTTTACCCGTTACTTGCATCCACTAGAATAGATCTTGGTCCCTTGCTTGTTCTTACCGTAGGATTTTTTTTCTTCTGTGCTACGATCCCATCAGTGGTCACGAGTCTTGGCAAGTGGAATATCCCTTTCTTAGTTTACGTAGATTGTTAGTGATGTTTATAGTTAGGTTCCTTCCATTCTAAATGAGAAATTTGCATGCCCGACCGTTTTAGTTAGCACATATTACACATGGTTATTATAATTTATAACCGCTAATTATTAGCATTGTGTATACGTGTTGTCAAAACAGGGCTCGGGGGATTGTGCGCCAAGGCGCACCCCTACATCTAGTCTAATCTTAAAAGGTGAGCCCACCTACAGGCCAGCCCCCTAAACATGGATTCATATTGAAATGCAGGCCCGCCATACTTATTGGGCCGGCCTACCTCTACAAGTAGCCCGACCCACGTATACAAGCAGGACGGGCCACCTAAGCGAGTAGGCCGACCCATCTAACCCTAGCAGGGTGGTCCATCTAAACTAGCAAGCAGGCGGCCCACCTATGCAAGTAGGACAACCCGCGTACGCTTAGCAGGCCCGCCCACCTAAGTTAACGGGCGGATCCACCTAACCTTAACAAGTCGGCCCACCTAACGGTAGAAGGTCTCAGGTGGGCCTGGCATCTACCACGATTCCTGCCTCGTGGTAGAAGAGATAACATTGTTTGCCACATGTCAGTTATATTCATTTACCACGGCTGCTTGTTCTTGGTTGATGACGGAACCATCTACCACGATATCGCAGGAACGTGGTTAATAAATCTGCCACGCAACATCCACCAGTAATCCTGTCGTTGCGAAAGCCCTTTAGCCACGAAAAACGGGCTTCCAACCATGAAAGTCGAGCGTTGCAAGAAGCAATATTTCTTCTAGGTGAGTTTATGTTCGCATTGTCGTCGAGTTGCTGGTTTTAGCACCTAGTTCCTTTAGAGTTTCTGGTGCTCAAGTTCGTTGCGCCGCCGCCACACCACCACAACTGGCTCGCACATTAATTCTGCCTCCACCTCCCTTCCACCATCAACCCTCCCTCCCGCGTGCACGCTCTACAAGCACCGGCACATACCATCCGCCAGCACGATTTCTCGCCGCTTTTCCTGCTATGGCTCCAGCCTTGCCTAGGCACAACTTCTCGTAGTTTGTATGCCGTGGCACAACTTCTCGCAGTTTTTATGCCGCGGTACACATCTCCAAGTCGATCAGGGTTTCCTTGCCTATTTTGACTACTTTGTATTTTCGTGATCCATCTTTTGAGTAGATTTTGGTTCGTTTTGTGCCTCCTAGCCCGCAGACCAAAAATAGTCTGGAATCACTTCGGAAATTTTTTCGAGGCTATACATTTTTATGTTGAAGGGAACATTCCGAGACACGTGCCATCATAGTGATATTTTTAGCTCCGATGCGCTTTTCAGAGCACAATCTAGAATTTTCCAAAACTTTCCACAAATTGTTTCGAGGCTATCCTGTTTTTAGCCCTCGGGAAGCAGTTTGAGACACCTGTCTTCATAGTACTTTCTATCACATCATAGATTTTTTGGAGCATTAAAGAAGTAGAGCTCCCGTGCATTGTGTTTGGGCATATCCTACTCGCTGCCCTAGTGACATTATCTGTGATCTTTACTTTTACTAGCAAAAACCGGCGCGGCGGCACGCCGCGCTAGGCCGACCATGTCATAGATAATTACGAAAAGCTGCCAGATCACATCCAACGAAGAAAGAGATAATAGCCCAGTTTATAACACAAAGAGTCTATAATTGTACCTCAAGTCGGACAGAGAAGAACTGCTGACCTAATAGACCCTTCATCACTCTGTAGACCGAACTGACTTATCCATCCCGCTATCAACCCGAACGAATATGGTATCAGTGTATCACATTGTGTAAGTAGAACACATAGCGGAGAAAAAATAGCATCAGAGATAACATCGCAACGGTCGGTACACAGCTGATGTATCCAACGTGCTTCCCTTCAGACTTACACCGAAACTACGAACTTAAGACCACATCAGGACGAAGCAACAACGTCACGGTAACTCGTTTCTACATGACACCCTACTCATCTATTTCGTACGAAAAACTGTCCGCCCAAGTAACATCCAAAATTTCCCAAAAAAACTGAAGAGGCCACCGACGACCCGACACTTAACAACACATACCAGTTTTTCAATGACGATGTCATCTTTACCAGACACAATTGTAAACGCAGAGCGTGTTTTTCGACCCAAATGGATTGTAAGACTATACCAATCATGGTTCGTTTTGTAGAGACTAAATAAATACACAATACGCTAAATGAATAAACCGCATAAGTACATCAACATGCTTTTCGGAAAATACACATGCGTCAATATGACAACATTGTCCAGATATAAGACTATACCAATCATTATTCATTACTCGATATTATACTCTGCTTACCTCATTAGAAAGGCAAAAACCAGATCACCACTGGAGTCGTCCTCGGACCCAATCCGGAGTCGCGTCGGCTCAGGAACAATTGCAAGAGCACATTCAACTAAGCGGCACATTTAAAATCAAGATAACTAAACGGTAGATAACGGCCCAGCTTTTCAACCAGACACTTTTCGATCCAAACCCACTATGTGAACAGACACAAAGCTCAGCTCGCAATTAAAGTCAATAGGTCACGTCGACCGATACACAGTGCTACCATTATATAGGTCGACTGAAAATAATCGACATCAAAATCTCCGCGAAAGATCTCCTTGGGAACATACAGACGCCTAAAAGCAAACGCTGTCAGCAAGCGCAGACAGCCACGAAAAAAAAGAGAAACAAAGGACCCAAAAAAAAAAACCCGAGCGGCTTAACTTTTTTTTTGCGATTAATAGGACCTTCATTGATTAAACAGTGGGATTACAATCCTTCAGCAGGACTTGCTCTAAGAAGGGTGGCTTATAGTTTATCCACAAACACCTTCTCCTAGCACTACTAGCCTTCTTAGCACAAAGATGAGCTGCCTCATTGGCAGATCTACCAACAAATATAAACTTAATGCTAGAAACAAATCCACTAATCTCCTTAATTTCCTGACAAACCGAAGCAATCTCCGATCTACCTCCGCCAGGATCCTCTAACAATTTCAAGACTACTTGTGCATCCGTTTCAATCTCGACCGATGGAAAACCACGATCCAGGGCCAATCGAACTCCATCCCTGACCGCCATTGCCTCCATTATCAGTGGACTGGCAGCATGATCATACCAAAGAGCCTGTCCTACAATAAAATTGCCATTGTGATCGCGGACCACCACCCCCGTTGTTCCTTGTCTGTCCAAGTCAGCAAAACCAGCATCGACATTAATCTTTATAGTACCTTCACACGGTTTCCTCCACACCGGTTTCACCTTTGGAACTTTTGGTGGTTTCATCTTCCCTAGCTGAGCTAGATCATACGTGGTTTCCATTACCCATTTTACCGATGCAGAAACCGATCTTGTACTGTCCCCGTGCCAGACCGCATTCCGCTCGGTCCAAATCGCCCAACAACCGCATAAGATAACACATGCACTCTCCGTACTAACTCTTGATCCTTCAACTAAATCAATGGCCCAAGAATCTGGATGTAGCTCGGGGATCTTAATCGAAGAAGCCTCCTTCAACATCCTCCAGAAAAGCTTCGCCCAGGTACATTGGAAGAACGCATGGAAGGTTGATTCCTCCTCGGCACCACAAGTTTTACAGAAGGCCACCCCCTCCATATGTCTCCTGTTTAATACTTGTCGACACGGAATAAAACCATTGATCACTTGCCACCAAAAATTACGAATTTTAGGTGGTACTTCTAACTTCCAGAGCTTGTTCCAGTATCTGCTTTCGTCGACGCCTGAAGTGGAGATATTATTTGTTATACTCCGAGACTTCACGAGCGCCCGATAGCACGAACGAACAGTAAACTGGCCAGATCTCTCCAGTGACCATGACCAGAAATCTTCCCCAAATCTTCCAATAGGTATGGCTTGTATCGCATCTATATCTGAGGGTATAAAGGATTCCTCCAACTTCTCTATATTCCAGCCTAGATGTTGGTCATCTATCAATTCACTAACCAAAGTGACTTCCACATTTGGTGCACGAGCAAGAGGCTTTTTATGATAATTACTCGGTATCCATGGATCATCCAAATCCGAATTGTAGACCCATCACCTGGTCTCTTAATCAAACCACTCTTCAAAGCTTCCCTTCCATGCAGAATAGCATTCCATACGTGAGAGGAGTTCCTCTTTTTCTTAGCATTCATGAAATCTGAATTTGGGTAATATTTCCCCTTCAGCACTCGTGCACATAATGAATCAGGTCTAGTAATGAGTCTCCAACCTTGTTTGGCCAGCATAGCTTGGTTAAAGAGTTGGAAATCTCGGAAACCCAGTCCACAATGACACTTTGGTATGGCAATGTCCTATCACTTCCTCCAATGAATCTTTCTTTTCTTCTCATCACCGCCCAAAAAAAACCTAGCAACAATGCTAGTGATTTTTTTGCATAATTTCTTCGACAGCTTGAAACAGCTCATCGAATAAGTAGGTATAGCTTGACAGATTGCTTTCACCATTGTTTCTCTAGCCGCCGTACTGAGGGTTTTTGGCGCCCAGCCTTTCACTAGTTTCCTGATCCTTGTAATAATGCGCTCAAACTCCTCGTCCTTCGATCTACCTAGGGCTGTTGGAAGCCCTAGATATTTTTCTATTTTGGCTTCTGTAGATATCCCAGTCGCAGCATGCACTACAATCTTCAGCTCGTCTGTGCAGTTGCCACTAAAGAAGATCGCAGATTTATTTTTATTAACCATCTGCCCTGATCCTCTATGATACGCCTCCAGTATCGCCTGTAGTCTAGTGGCGCCCAAAGCCGATGCCTGAGTGAAAATCAAGCAGTCATCAGCGAATAAGAGGTGTGATATCCACGGTGCATGTATCCCCACTCGGATTCCCTTAGTAAAAAAATGTTGACCGCTCGATTTCAACATAAAACTCAGTCCTTCACCACAAAGTAAGAAAAGGTAGGGTGATAATGGATCTCCCTGCCTAATTCCTCTACTCGGTTTGAAAGTCTCTGAATAATGACCATTCACTCTGACCGAGAACGAAACTGACTCCACACACTTCATGATCAGATTTATCCAGTGATCCGTAAAGCCCAATTTTGCCATAATAGCTCTCAGGTAACTCCATTCCACTCTATCATATGCCTTTGCCATATCAAGTTTAATGGCACATGCTCCACTCTTCCCTTTTTTCCTCTTCAGATAATGAATATTTTCATATGCTGTGATAACATTATCCGTAATAAGCCTTCCCGGAACAAAAGCACTTTGTTCTTCAGACACGATCTCATCCAATATAGGCCGCAACCTCAATGCCAAGACTTTTGATGCTATCTTGTAAAGCACATTGCAAAGTGCAATTGGCCTGTATTGAGTTAGATCTTGCGGCTGTTTAATTTTCGGAATAAGTACTATAATCGTATTATTCACCGCCTCAGGCATATGACCTCCATTCAGAAAATTTCGAACCGCCGCACAGACATCCTCCTTAATCAAGTCCCAATGTTTGATATAAAAGCCTGCCGTAAATCCATCAGGGCCCGGCGATTTATTTGGATGCATCATGAATAAAGCGTTCTCAATCTCCAAATCTGAGAACGGTGCATCCAATCTCTCATTCATATGAGCTGATACTTTTGGTTGGACGAACTGTGTGATCATCTCCGGGGAGGTGTGATCTTGTGCAGTAAACAACCTGGTACAAAAATCAATCGCCATGCTCTCTACTTCCGATTGGGAGGAGGCAAAGGTACCGTCATCTCTCTGAGCGGCTTAACTCCCACCTCCACCTCTGCCACATCAGGCAGTACTTTTACTTAGCACCAGTGGATCTCTCCCTTAGTCCCAAATTTACAGAGCAGACCATGGATTCCTCTCCCCTTTCACAACAGCTCGTTTCAGTTCTCAAGAAGAACCACGCATCCTGCCGAGTGGATCTACCATTGGTATACCACCTTCGGTGAATGCGCACCGTAAGGCAGCGATGAACTCGCGAGACGGATCTGCGTTCACGGCATTCCGGTCAACTTCAGCACAGCCAGTATCGCTCAGGTCGGAGGTAACCTGAAGACCGACTCCCCCAAGCAAACAGGATCCAAGGCTAGCGGCACGGCTAGATACCGCCATGCGGATGAGAAGCTCGGGGGTAGGCGCTCCACCGGGCTACGGCCTGCTGCCCCGCTTCGATCCAGTCCCCCAGGACACCGAAACGGCTCTCCACATGCCGGCGCCTCAATTCGTACAGGCGCAATCTCGCCCACCGGAGCCGTATCCACCTCTGCCCACAGGATCCTCATCGAGGATACCAGCATCGACTGTCGTCATACCAGACATGGCTGCGACAGCCACATCTGCGTCCACTCCACCCCTCCGACTCCCGTCGGTAAGTACATCCATCCACATCTCTCCGAATCTGAACATACGGCGTTCATCAGATGAAGCTCCGCTTCGTTCTTTCGTAAAGATATAGGCACATATATCTCTATGAACTGACTTACATACTCATTTCCTGAAAAGAGTTACACAATCGACGGAAGCAGGCAGCACGCACGACATCACCTACCACCGGCGGAACATCATTGTCTAAGCTCATCGACGATACCCGTTCCCCCACAAAGCAAAGCCACATCAGATATGACCTCAACTACACCACCTGCACGACAGACCGAGGTGAGTTCATCAATTGACGGCATTTCTCTTTAACGCATTAGCTGGTTACCACAAAGGAGGGTAAGCCATACCGACGGTGATTGAATTGACCCATTCTCCCCTCTAAGAAAAAATCAGCCATTCGACAGCATTATACCGACACGTATAGTAACTGAACAGCCAAGAACAAACCAGTTGCAATGCCATTTGCCGACGCAAGACTAACAATAAACACAATAGCAACAATCATGGCAATCCACAATACAAGTCGGTGATAAAACCATCAATCTATATCATTGTCAGCAAATAATACTGATTAGTAGCAATATCAACGCCAACACCAATGTCATTATCACAACTGCATCGACCATATCATTTTCTCTAACAAAACGACAGCTGTAGGACTGGGACACAACGTGCAAAAACAGTCCTATTCTACTGTCTTACTAAATGAATTTCAATAACTGTTTAGTCCACTTCTAAACTGAGAAAGCACCTAATCTGGAACAGACATACAAACGTGTTTGGCGCAACACCTGTCACGCACCAGTCAATACATATGTTACATCTCTGGTTTACACTGTACAGCAACATTTATTTTTACGCTCCATAGTGAACGATAAACATACCAAATGTTTGTTTGTAGGCCCAAAGAATCGACGGAATATCGGGAACATCCACTCAGGGAGAAAGGAAACGAAGAAAAAGAGAACATGCGACAGTCGGGCACTACCATGACGAACAGATCCCTAAAAATTTCTGTAGAATGCTTCTGCCGGATGATCTAGCGAACCTACCTATCCCCGATGGTTTTATACCGTACCTGGAAGCCGCCCCGGCGGAAATCACTGTCAGAACAAACAGAGGATGCACCTGGGCCATAAATCTGGAAGAAGTCAAAGGAAAAACCGTCCTCGGTCAGGGCTGGCCTGCATTTGTCATTGCTCACAAACTCCAAATTGGCCACTTTCTCACCTTCAAAAAAGAGTCCCCCAGAGATCTCAGAGTAACCTTCTTCAATCACAGTCGCTGTGAGGTAGTGGAAAAATGCCCCGAGCACGAAAGCATCTTCAGGAAAAATACCCAAGAAAAAAAGCAGTGAAGGACACCAGTAATCAACACCTGGAGGTCACGACCACATCTATTCTACAGAATGTAATATACTGTTGGCTATGTCTACCTGTAAACTATCTATCTTTTGCTGGTCATGCGACAGTGGACGTGCTATACTGTAGAATAGATTGTTGATAGCCTAAACGGGTAACAAAACAAAAGCTCGCGCTCCACTGAAAGCGACACCAAACGAAACGTTCCCCAAGGCACACATGACCCATATATGTTGAAAGAAACTGTTTAGAACATGCGAAACCAAAGGGGAACAACGAAAACCCTTACCTTCTACGATAGGAACATCAACTATTTGTTAACGCTTCGGATTAGGACAAATACTACTAATTCGTCCACCGTATAACCTACGGCCTCCTCATAAAAGAAAAACAATATCACCTGTCAATACATCTAACAGACCCCATATCTTAAACTTCACCCAAACAAGACGCCAGCTATCAGACCACAACACAGCCCCTGACACTGCATCGGGATGGAACATAACACAATGATGGCGCTCTACTACATGAAACCAGAATGACTTATAAATAATATGGGGTTTATTGCCTGTGGCAAGATGGTTAGGAGAGTGGTTGTACCCCCAGCCCACCAGAGTTCAAACCCCAGGTTTGACACTGGTGTTTCTCATTTAGGCGGAATATTCTTCAGTGGGAGGCGACGTTCCCGTCGACAGCGAGGCGCCTGTGGTGACTTCGTCAATCTCAAGACTCGACCCGCCGGCTCAATCTATCGGAGGTGCTCATAGGGGTAGGGTGTGCGTGTGTGCGTTCATAGGGGGTGAGTGTGCGCATGTGTTTGTGAGCATCTGCGTGTGTACTGTGTTTCGCAAAAAAAAAAAGATCTGGGTCATGCGTCCCAGACGATAAAACTAATCTACTTTCCGTACAACCAAGAGAGTAACCTCCCAGAGATCTAAACAACCACCGATGAACAATCCGAGTATCGACGTCGGCGTGCTACGATGCCGCATCTGCACGAAGCCCTCAAAACCACCCGTATTCAAGGTCGACCCTCTACTCAGAAACTCCATCCATTCATTTTAACTATTCGTCCATTACAAGTACATACTTGGTTATGATCCGGCCAAGGAATCACCTAAACATCCTTATCTCAAAAGAATTAGCTTAAATACGTAGATACATATGTTCTCTACAATAACGCATCTACCTATGACTCAATTTATTCTGACAAAACCGTCACCCTCTTCTAGCCGAAGATCGGTTTCTACTCGGATTTCAAACGAAACCAGTTAAAAAACGAAAACAGGGGACCATGTATTCAACGATTCTTGCTTGTAAGGAAAAGTCCTCCCGAGACCGGGCGCGGACTTTTCCACGCCGGTCTCAGACGGATAAGTCCCCGCGCGCGGACGACTTATCCATCCACGTCCCCAAAGTTGTTGGCTAGAAATTTAGGATCAGTCTAACGTAGTTTCAATACTACTCACGCAAAATAAAATCGAAAATACAGGAACAGAACCCGCCTGGAACTCTCACCGAACACTTAAAGAATTACTCTACTAATCACTACCATAAACTAAACACACGTGTTTTGAATAACGATAAGACCCGTCCTTAGACAGAGCACCCGTTCATACAATCTTCCAGCAACAAAAAGACCACCATCCAGGACCAACAGCCAAAACTAAACAGAAATAACGAACCTCGACTTTTAGCATCTGAACAAAGAAGAGAAGAACAAACGATAGTCGTACATATAAACAACGAAAACAGAGCGAACGCGCAGAAATAAACACGTAGAGACGCTAGCCTGACACACCGCAAGACATGTCCGGAGTGAAGAACGTAGACCATCGAAGTCAGACGCATGAAACATAGTACCACAGCAGATGGCATGATCAACCTTGCGAACTAATCCAGTAACGTAATTACATATAAATTTTTAGGTATAACACAAGAACTTATGACTTCCTGTTATTCCACCAGAGAAAACAAATACAAAGGCGAGTGGTACGCATAAACAACTCCCAATCATCGATGTATCTGACTCCCAACTAACCGGGAGCCGAGCTAAGAACGACTCCCACCGAGGGTGAGAGAAAACTAAGCTACTGAACGACGCATAAAAAAAAGAACGCGGACGGATTCAACCCGAACCAGAGAACAACTCTAAATAGGAACAAAAGGACAGCAGACCAACCGAGTCGGAATACCGACTGATTTTGGAGTCGGTCGACCCGTCAGGCCACAGTTTAACTGTTCCCCTACTGATGCGGATCCGTGTTTTCTGATTTGTTTTTTGTACACGTGTTATATCGTGTTTCCTGCGGGTTCGTGATTGCTGTTCTGTTACCTACTCATACTACGCCTAGATGGCGTCTACGCTTTCTCGGCAGGCAACCCTCCGTTGGCTAGCTGTGACAATGCGTGTACGCGTGGGCTAGCTGCGACGCCTGGGCCGCCACGTACTGCACACGTTCCTCTCGTACACTCTTCGCCTACGGACGTCTACTCTTTCTGGGCAGGCATCCCTCCGTTGGCCAGCTGTGACGCTGCGTGTACGCTCGGGCTAGCTGCGACGCCTGGGACACCACGTACTACACACGTTCCTCTTGTACACTCTTCGCCTACGGACGCGCATTGATCATCGACGTATCACCGTCTCTATACACCCGTTTCTCTTTCGTTCATACCGAAGACCTAAGTTCTTTGCAGACATGTCGTATGGCGTTTCCTGCGAGTTCGTGGTTCCTGTTCGGTTCCCTACCGATACTACGCCATCATACTACGCCTAGATGGCGTATACACTATCTCGACAAGCATACGTCGGCAGGCATACCTCCGTTGCCCAGCTATGCCGCTGCGTGTACGCGCTAGCTAACTGCGACGCCTGAGCCGCCACGTTTTGCACACGGTCATGTTCTACACTCTTCGCCTATGGACGCGCATTAGTCACAAACGAATCACCGTCCCTATCCGCCCCTTCCCCTTTCGTTCGTACCGAAGACCTAAATTCCTTGTGGTCAGTCATAATACAATAAGTGACACCTAGCCAAGACACCCCCAGCTAAGGCAAGGTACCTAACCGAAGCAAGCAACGGTTACCCGTAAAAAACATGCGCATAAACCACGATCGCAGACGAATTGACTAACAAAATCCACGAAAAATATAAAACTGGAAGAAATAATAAAGACACAATAGAACACATAATCAGCTGCATGACTACGCAGAAGCACATCTGCCAGAAAACAACACATCGCCAAATCCGAGGGAACAGAGAGTTCATAATAGAACATAAAACCAACTATAGCATTACGCCGAACACAGCCACACAGACAGAGAACATAGCGAAACACAAAATACATTTTGACGCCCAAAGACGGAAGTTGTCTCCCGACCGAGGAAAGTTGAAATTCGAAGCCGAAGGAAGACGCCAACGCGAAACCGACCGTGCTATCAAAACGATGACGTCTCCCAAGACATCATAGACCACCCTCCGCCGCACGCGTTCAGTAAGAACCTGCAAAACAACAGAAATCAATACCGCATAGAAACTAAGGAGAAAGGAAACCCGACAGCACCAAATGGATAAAGCCTAGAACGAAAAAAAGACTCTCACAAAAGAAAATAAACAATACGCAAGTAGCACATACGTTTGGAAGACGTTGAAGACGCCGAACCGGTGCGAGGCAAACCTACGGACGACTCCCAACAATGGATAGCCCAACTCCACAGCACAAGCAAAACTCGACCTAGTAAGAAAAACAGTGTCAGCACGCACGCACGACACTAATAACAAAAAGAACAGACGAAAAAGGCAGACAGGAGAACCAGAACTAACCCGTGCAAGGAACAGACGGAACGACTAAACCCAAAATTCGACGACTGACGACTGATAGCAAGATTATCCAGAAGACGACTCCAAGGAGAAGCCTCATCCACCTACACCTCTAGCCAAACGCCATGAAACGCGGATGGGAGACCTCCCAAGTCGCACACGATCTCCTCCTCGTCGCTTTCCGGCACCTGCACCAAAAAACAAAGAAATGACCAACCAGACGAACGAAGAGGAACCATAAGTCGACTCCCAGAAGGTGCCTCATCCGCCTACACCTCCAGCCAGACGCCATGAAACGCGGGTGGGAGAGGCCTCCCAACACAGGAGCAGACGAATAACAGTCGGCATAAGCCAGATCTATCACGAAGAACAGGATGAAAAAGGAAACCGACGACGGAAAAAAGGAGAGAACACAAATAATCGAATCCATCCACGGCATATAAATAGAGGAAAACGGAGCCGAAGCCACCACGCGTTTAGAAAAGCACGATCTGGATGCAAGGCACACCGGACAGTGCGATGGATCCAGCGCAATAGGTGTCAAGCAGCGGAGAGGGACAACGCACAAGCACCACCCGAGCACGTCAGCCAGGACGTCAGCTGACGACGTCACCAGGACGGCCGAGGCGACGGTAAGCCGGCGGTCCGACTGTCACCCGCGCCGCGTGGGCGCCAGTCGCGAATTTTCCACGCGCGAGCGAGCGGACCAGCGCGTCCACGCCAGCCGAGCCGAAACCGCGTGGAAAAGTCCGCGCGCGATCTCCGGAGGACAGGTGTCGCGCGCGTAAAAATCGGGCGGAAGCCCAAAAATCGGACAAAAATCAAAAGCTACGACTCTTAGTATATAGAGTTATGTTGCTTTCGAGAGCTTCATCTCGTTGCTTGTTGTTTTTGAGCCGCGCCGTGACATACTTGGTGTTACAGGCTCACGCCTGTTGTACGGTCTAGCCTAGGACCCGCACAGAACCGTCGTTGAGCACTTAATCAACTTGCATTTCTGAATTGATTATTGCTAATCCTAGCTAAGCCTTCCCAAAGCTCCACATATTCTACACCGTGCATCGTGAGTTTCCTAGCAATCGCTTTGCCAATCCTTTTTTTTTGCGAATACAAGGGGCTGATTGAAAACCAGCAATTACAGAAAGGTCCTCGAAAAGATTGAAATTACAGTCCAAACCCTCCCGTAAATCGACTCCGTCTTCATCCACGGCGCCGTCGGTGGCGCGCCGCCGCTCTTGCTCTCCAAACCTTGGATCGAGAGCACCCCCGAACGCGCGGGAAGTCGCCGATCGTCGGCCCCGGAGGACCTACACCTGTAGACGTCGCCGTCGTCGAACCGGTCTTCGCCAGCCACCTGTATAGAAGTCGTCGACGCCGAAGCCGCCGTCCCGCGGCATCCGGCGAAGGGGAGCCTGTACACCGCAGGTCCGCAGAGCCGCGAGCACAGGAGCAGCGGAGGAACGACGCCGGAGCTCCGAGGAACGTCGACGCCACGGAAGAAGGCCTCCACCTGCAAAAGAACCACCGGAGCCGCCGCCTCCTCCATGGCGACGCCGGCAGCAACACAACTCACACCTACTAACCTATGTACACGGATCCGCCGATTTCCCGACCTCCCGCCGCCGGAGCGGCGCCGGAGGCCGAGGAATCGAGCGGATCTACGGCGAGGCGGTGGCGCGAGCTGTCGAATCCAAAGATCGCCCCTCTGGTACTGTAGACGGGAGAGGGGAACGCTCCTTGGAGTGACTAATACTTGTTGGTTGTCGTCACGCCCTCCCTCTTGATAAGAACTTGGAAGATCTTTGTATTTTGCTTGACGGATTACGCGACATTCCACAACACCCTACTAGTTCGTACATCCATATATTTTTGCTTGATGTGTACTAATCATGCCAGAGAAGAGTGAGATCACCGACCCGGAGAAGATGACAACAAGAAAATGCAAGCTCATTTTACAACACTTGTAGCCTTGTGCGACTTACTGGTATGGTGTTGATGCCAAGCGTGATGCTAGTAATTCCATACTGGTAGCGTCTGGCCGTGTGGCGCGCTACTAGTAAGTGAGGCCCTCATGCTACGTATGGTTTACTAGTATCGTGCCACCTAGATGCGTATCCCGAAGACACATGCTGCCAATAATTTGCACCGAGACCCTCATGCCTCATGTACGCTACCAGTAAGCCCTTACTGCTAGTGCATTCATGCTCGACAAGCTACCACTATGTAGCAGTGGCATGTGTCTCGTTGGTCCTGCTGCTAATAAGTATCTGCCTATAGGCTTTTCCATACAGTGAACCGACCAAAATCCCTACATGGTTCAATCACCTCCTTAGCACGCCTCTAGCTTAGTGGAGTCCTGAAGTTGGGCTTCACCACCTCAAGTGGCTCAGGGCATGGATCCACCTAGGAGCATAGAGAGAGAAGCGCCAGGGCGAGCTAGGCGACACATGCCCGAAGCTGAGTTGCAGGTGTTCAACTGTTGACACAATGCTCGGGAGAGAGGCGAAGCAGTGGCAACATCCTAGAGTTGCAGGATTGACCGCAGAGTTAATTTACATGGCAAGGCGAGGCGACGGGGTTCCTTTTGGTCGGGCGCCTCCGCGACGTGGCGTGAGCGTGGCCCTAGGCGGACAGTTGGGACGAAGGGAAGCATCCCACTTGCCGCAGTGCTCGAACACATACGTGGGTCCCATGTTGAGTGGACAAGACACGAGGTGGTTGGGGGCTCTGGTTGGGTGCCAACATCCACGGCTGGGTCTTGTGGGCACTGTAAGAGGCTTATTTGAGTGTTCCCGGTTGGGTGAAGAAGAAGGGTCAGGCATGTGGAGGGGCTTTGGGCAGGAAAGAGACTAGATGAAGTGGAGTTATGGTTTTTGGATTGATATGATGCTTCCGCCAATTTTTTTTGCAAGATCATTGGAGATGTTGAATAGAAGAGAGAGGGAAAGGGGTGCTCTAGTGCATAAGTTGGTAGGGTATGCCAATGGAATTTTTGGACATTTTATTCTTATTTTTTTGTTAAGTTTGATCAAGGTTTTTAAATGTGTCCAAACTGTTTGTGAAATTTTGAATACGACCAAGTGGGGGCTTTGCATATTCAGCTCAGAAATGCGATTTTTAGTGAAAGTAAAAGTACATAAATAATGTTTTTCCTATTCCTGCATTTTTTTACATAAGTAAAAATAATTGGGAAATAATTTTAATATTTAACTTTTAATGTGAAATGAGGTAAGATATAGTCACTCTGTTCCATAAGATGTTTTAGAACTTCTAACATGTACTATATACGGATCAACTTAAATAGGTATATACAATCTGATTTCAGAAAAAGTTAAAACATCTTATAATACGAAACATAGAGAGTAATATATAGTCCTCCTTGTGGTTTTTAACCTTATTTATTCTACGTTACTAATAAACTATTAGTAAGAAAGTAGGTTTTTAAGGTTTAAAAAGAGAATCATTTAAATAGGGTTAATTTGTAAAACATAATATGGCAAAAATACTTTCCGGTCACACTAGACATGGCAGTGTTAGTCACACAAGTCTTGGAAGTTTCTTCCATAAGCATCACAAGGGAATAGTCAAATAGAGGGAAAAAATGCAATAACGTGAAATGAGAAAAAAAAATTGTTGGTTCCAATATTTACTCTTTATAAACTTAATCATGTTTGTTACAAAATAAGGGATGTAACACAGTGCCGGTTCACCTACAAGTCCCTAGTATTGCCCTTTCCTCACTGTAATGGAGTCGAAACCAACTGGCGAGTTTTCTCCTTGATCATGTTTGAGATTGGCTGCCAGCCCGTCAGCCATGGCTTCCTACTCGCAGGGAGTGCAAAATTGAGCTCAAACATCTCCTTGCTGATGTTACCACCCTCACAGAAACCAACCAGCCGGGCAACTACATCCGCGCTTTCCTCAATGTGCGATTTGTCATTGGGGTCTGCCCAGAGCTTGTTCACAAGTTGTAGCTTTCGCTGCTTCGCCTCGAGGGGCACTCGCCATTTGATGAAGAGGTGCTCCCGCTCTTCTTCTGTCAGCCTTGAGCCCATCCTTCTCGCAAGAAATTCTCGCTCATTCCTCAACGCCTTCATACTACAGCAATGCAAATGGATGAAACTTGAAAGCTGTAAGAAGATTTGAAAATAAATAACACCTATACCAGTGTACATTCAGTTATGACTAATGAAACATCTGACATGACGTAGCTGTACTTAGCCTATAGACACGGTTGTATAAGTTGAATAATGAAGATAACAAAGCAGGATTGCCACGGTTGTATAAGTTGAATGATACAGATAACAAAGCAGGGTAGCACTATGACCAAAGGACACGATACAATATGTTGGCTTATCATCGTATTTACCTTGAGGCTAGAGAAAATGCAGGGTCATCAACAAATACAGCAGGGCTTGCATCACTGATCTCAGCAAAATGCTGTTGCAGCCATGTCAATCTTCTAACTTCAACTTCAATGTATATCTGGTCAGCCATATCCCCTCTGAATAACAGGTAGAACTGGGTCCTGTGTATGATTGATACATGACAGAGATCCCACAATTGTATAATGTGCTGCATCTGCTCCTTAAATAATATGTCCCATGATTCAGGACCGTACTGTAAAGGCCCGGCATTTTTCAATGCACCTTCGTCCATGTCATTTAGTTTGCCTTCATTAGATTCCAACTCCAGTACCTGTAAGAATACGAAGATCATATTTTAGCAGGAAAATAATATAATAACTTTAAAAAAAAAGAATGTGTGTGCAAGATCAAATGAGACCAGAAATCAGAACCTGGCAGACAAGTAGCTGCTTTTGGTACTGAAGTTTTGCCACCCTCTCCTTCAGTTCAGTGACATAATCCCTAATACTTCTTACATTTTCTTCGGCAGCATTTTGGAACATCTTCTGCATTCTTTTCATGTTCACTGAGCTGGATCGCCTGTAGCGTGCAGTTTCATCACGTGATGATAAGTCCCCAGTGTAGGGAGTAACCTTTTCTGAACCCTCATGGGACACCTTGTCCCCCTCTGGAGCCATATTTTCAACTTCTGACTCCAAAGGCCTACTACAAGAGTGGGGGAGCAAGGTGCTCTTATTAAACTTGATCTGTTTATGTTGCTCACACCAAGTGGAAGAAGCATCCTCTTCTTCTTCTTTGATCGGTTGTACTTTGGGTTAGTCTCAACATTTGGAAGTGACATAACCAATTTATCAATAGATCTCTGTACATTTTCTAGTTTCGCCTCAAGTTTGGCAATATCATTGTCTTGCAAATGAAGTCTAGTAATCTCATCTTTCAAATCAGATCCATTTCCTTCATCTGTAACCATCTCAACATCTCTGTTCACGGATTTAACGGATTGCATCTCCCTGATTTCTGCTTGAAGTTTAGCAATAGTTTCTGCTGCATCTTGGTTGCCATGTTTGTGGCATTCCACCTCCTTGTGCAGTACATCAATTGCTCGGTTCGCTTCAACCTCAAGTTGTTGTTGTAGCTGCTCAAGCTTGCGAATTTCATGCTTTAACATAGATGGAGCAGTGGATGATTGTCTAATCGAGCTTCTTATCTTAATCTCGTTACTTGGCTCGGAGAATGTGAGGCACTTTCTGGTCTTCTGTGGTGAGTCAAAGGGATTCCACCCCTACAATGAAAGGATGGTTTTGAAAAATATTTAGTTAACAGTAGAAGTAACAAGTTCTGGAAGAAGACAGGGCATATTCTTACTTGCTGGTTATCACCCATCTTTTTTTGTAGTTCTTCAAGCGCTAACTGTGCATTATCTCGTTGCTTCCGTAGCTCCTTCATTTCCATTTCCATCTGCATGATTGATTAGACCAATTACAAAATAATAATGATTCTTCTTATTCAATGTATTCTCGAATGTCAGAAGCAAGCATTACACCCTTGGTCAGAGACGTTACCTTCTTAATCTTTCTGGTGAGGATATCGGAAGAGGAGGTACGGTCAGGGGTCCTCAGTTCTGCTTCTAGTCTGGCAACTTCTGTCTGTAGATGCTTAACCAATTGCTTATCAGATACAACCTGTATGGACATGGAGTGTTGAGTTGACTTTCAGCAACTATAGGTGAAACAAAGAAATGCAGTCTCACGTTCAACTCTTACCATATTAACTTTTGCAGTATTTGTGACCTCCTTGGCACATGTCGCAAAAAATAAAGTATTTCTAGATTGTTCTACATGTGTTAGGGCCGGGCTCATGGTGCAGATGATGGCTGTTCTTGCATTTCCACCCAAAGAAAGCTGCAAAATTCGCGTGAGCTTTGAATCCCGATAGGGTATGTGGCCACTTTTCTCTGAGCTGCAATGGAAATTTACAGTTAGCTATTTCGGAGTTTCAATAAGGATAGGCCTTTTCTCATTAGACTTTGCTGTTCAAATAGAGAAACCAATATCAATGACATTCAATACCTTTACTCACATTGAGGTACGCCAATAATTTAAGCAATTTTATGCATTTATACTACGTAGCCACTTTTGAAACATAAAAAATAATATCCGTCTTTCCAGCCATTAACGATATCATCTTACTTATGCCCACAACATACTGCTATATATTTGAAGAAGGGACCAAACTGGAGTTAATGTTGGTGACTATATATTCTGATGAATATATTTACATTGTTTATGTGACTCTCCATTGTAAAGTCGAAATTTATTGTATGTACAAGTACAACTAGTACCAAACAAATGAAGATACCAGAAATGAAATATCAGTTTAAAATGATAAGTTAACAACCCTGCAATACATAACAAAATAACTACATATTGGTCCCAAATGCCAACAGCTACTTCCAGCCACTAAAATATAAGCAATCTGCATTTTTTTAACCAGTCAAAAAGAAGACCTTTCTATTATAACAGAATTAGTTTCAAATACGCAAAATGATTTACTCCAACTATTAGAAAATTGGAAGAATTTATACAAAACAATAATATTTGACTTAATAAAGTAGCATAGCAGGAATATGCTCAACTGATACATTTCATTAACACTTTTGGCTGTACTTTATCTTGTGAAATTTATTAGGAGCTAAGTGTCCATTAACTTGCTGAGATCCAATAGATACAAAATATAATTAAAGGACTATTCAAGATAATGCAGAGAAAAGGCTATTAATAGTGGATTTTTTTGCACAAGTGGATTTTTTTAACTAATCCAGACCTTAGCTTTCGGATGACAGTAGTTAAAGTCAACAGGCTGCGATTTATATGACAGCCTTCTTTCAATCTTGCACCGATTGCATGTGTTTGCGCAGCACGCTCACTACCAGCAAGGTCAACGAAATTCTGCAGACAAAGCAAATATTTATTCTGACAGATTACTCATAATCGGCATACCATGCTCCAAAAGTAGGACAGGATGCTTACCAAGCTAGCAACGAAAGATTTAACGCAGCCCGATGCTTCACGGAGCCTACTCTCCACGGTCTGGTATAGATATGAACAGAAGAAAAGGTCTCCTCAGTACGCTTTAATCCGAAAGATTGAATCTAAAACAAAATGAATCTTCTCTATACATACCAGTCTAATGATTTGGTGGGAACGTGAACTTGCGTCATTTAGTGCAGTTTCTCCAACTTGCCTTTGTTCTGCAGTTATTTGGGAGGTCATTAGGTAAGTATCACTACACAATCTTCTTCTTTTCTGAGATAGTAGACTATACAGTTACCTTCACAAATGCCTATTAGATGCTTTAGATGTTGGCTGTCCTTGGCGATTTCTTCATCCAACTTCTCCACGATTGTTCCTTTCTGGTGAATCATACATAGAACTTATATTGCATTGACTCGTCAAAATTGTGAACAAGTTATGGTGATATAGAACTTATATATATTAAGGCATGATATAGAATCTATAGTGCATTGAATCGGCAAAAATGCAAACAAACCTCAGGATCATCTAACAAACGAAGGGGGCCAGAGTCAGGTCGTAGAAGATCCTTCACAATCTCATTGTAGATTTCCATAGCAGATATCTTAATAATAAATTCCCTTTCAGGAGTCTATCAATCCACAAAAGCAAGAAACGGTTATGTCTTACAAACTTGTTTGAAAATGATCTTTCATAATTGCTCGAAATGGTTGCTTCAACAGACGTGCAGAACTGGTCTTAAGAAAAAAGATGTACAATGCTCACATTTTCGATGTGTCTGTAAATATCACTGACAGCGCTCTCTGTGACACCTCTCATGGTAAATGTTTTGCCACTACTTGTCTGGCCATAGGCAAAGACTGTGGCTGCAAAACCAAGACTAGGTAAGGGTCACTTACAGATCGACGTTCCATTGTTACATTACCACCAAACTACAAAGCGAGCAACAGTTTACCATTAATGCCTGTTAATGCCGACATAGCAACATCCTTAGCTCCATCTTCATAAACAGAGTCTGTCTGGCAAGCTGGCCCAAACACCTTATCTGGAAGGACGTAAGTGTTAATTAGTTTATTAGAAGGTCACTCTCATTACGATACATAATTGTTTCAGTTATGCAGTAATGAATTGTTGGACAGTGTACCAAAAGTGTAAGAGGTAGGTGCAGCCCGGTCCTGTGGTGAACCCTTGTATAAGATTGTCTGGCTATCAGCGCACTCCCATGATACCTTCTGGTCCTTCATGGCCAGCTCCTTCTTGCTCAATGGCCGTACCCTCACAGTGACAAAGATCTTTTCCTCCTGGGCCCTGGAGCTACCACCAGGGGTAAGGGTCGCCATTAGTGTGCGCTGAATCTTTGATGCAGGAGTGCTTGGCGGTTTTGATGCACTCATTTTCTCGAATCCTTGTGGTCTATGGTAAACTACAGAGGTCCTTCAAAAGTCTTCAATGTGAAGTGGACCCAGAAAGGATGGGGAAATAGCAATTATTTAGCTTGCTCAAAAACTTCTTCTGGGAAGGGACGCCACGATCTGCTACAAAGGAACAATGGTCAGGTTCAAATTCCGACAAAGTAAGATTAATATGAAAAGAAAGTGGCAAGTCATTATCATTCATCATAAACACAAATATTGCAATCTACTACTGAATTTAAAGATTTTGCATTTCCCCTAATGCAGGAAAAATACTACTCCCTCCGTGCCATTTTACATGACGTGGAGTAAGAACTAGGATAGTATAAATCTTCTATACAACTCGCCTGAAGTAAAACCGGACAGAGGTAGTACATTCAAACATTACACAGCGATCTAGCTAGGTAGCAACAATTCGATATTTCAAAAAATGTGTATGCTCGCTTAAAAGGAAACATACAAAAGGCAACTCCAGATTGAACCAAACAATGCAAGCCCAGATCCGGATTTTCTTCATTCAGATGAGCAGGGATTCGATAAATTAATCTATAAAGTTTCCAGTAGAAACAAACAAATTTCCTTATAACTGCATCTCATGGGTCACAAAATCACATGCCACCCAATCAATTACGGACAGCCCAATCAGTGAAGGATAGGGAAAAGGAACCGAATTCAGCAGTTCAGATTGCCCCACGACGACCACATTTCGTATTCCAGAAGATGCTTGGCATACCAATTTTTCCCCAAAAACGAAACAGTTTGACCAGAAAAAGGAAAGGGAAGCGAAGTTTAACGCGTAAGTGTGTTTCACCGGCGACAGCGAGTGGGAAAAACGGCAGTCACTTATTCATCCGGCGAGCGCACGGCGTCTATGGCGGACACTGCAGATTGGATCACTGGACAGCCTTCAGGTGATCCCGTCCCGGGCGCTGAATGGCTGGGGGCGACAGCACCTGCAAATCGAGGGGTCTGCTGCGAGCATGTAAGAGAGAGAGGGGATAGAAGTTGGAGACGGGAGGCGCCTGGAAGTCGACTGCACGCCGCGGGGTGGGTTGCCGTAAAGTCTAGACGACTACCGCGAGAAAAATCAGGGTTACAGGAAGGGAGAAGAGTGAGGCGGAGAAATCACGCACCAGAACAGCGAGGAGGGGATCCGGAACAGCGATCTCTGAGGCGATGCGAGGATAGGGGAGAGAGGGACTTTCGCTCCGTTTGTGGTTCGTGCTTCTGTTTGAATTCTTACTCGGTGCGCTTACAAGAAACTCACGGGGAGCGGGGTGGGTGAGTGAGGCGAGGCTGCAAGTTTGCAACGGCTAGTTTAGGAAAGTAGGTGAGTTTTGTAAGTTGGGTGAGAGCATCTCTATCGGATACCGATAATCTCATACCGGAAAATTGGGATCCAGTTCAACCAAATAATGTTTACAGACGAAATTTTGTCCTCATAGAACAGATACCGGAAATAACCCCCTAAAACGCATGGACCCCACACAATCTTATCATTTCCCTTTTATTTTTATTTCTTTTTTTTGCGTCTTCCTCCTCCCGTCCACACGCGCTGCTCTTCCTCTTCTCCTTCGCCACAACGTTCCGGCCGCCCGCGACTCTACTCCTCCGCCACAACGCTCAGACCGGTCGTGCTCCTCTCGCGCTGGTTGCCGTCCCCGGCCGTGCCCACCCACGCGCGGGTCGTCGGTAGCGCATGCGCCATCCACGGCAGTGCGGCCACCGATGGCGACTTGGGGAGCGCGCCACGGCCGTCGAGCTCTTCGTCTTCGGCCACACTTGCTCCTCCCGACTTTGTCGTCGTCCTGGCCGCGTCCGCCGGCGTGCGGGTCTCCGGTAGAGCAGACCGCCGTCCATGGGGAGTTGGGGAGCGTTGTGGCCGTCGAGCCCGTGGCCCTCAGCGGATTCCGGCTCGAATTTGGCTGGAATCGAGGAAACGTGCCAGAAATTAGTTGGACTCCGGCTAGAATTTGGCCAGAATCGGCAGGGCCAGTCCACACATATTGGAGGCCCTGGGGCGAGACACCAAATTTGGGCCCTTGCTACCAAAAAAAGTTAGAATATATTGTAATTTCAAAAAAGTTAGAATACATTATAAAATCCAGTACACAACATACATCAATCGAATTTCAAGTATAAAACGCGTACCACAAATTTATAATGGTCCCGTCTTAGCACGAAGACGTCGGAGAAGATCGCTCGCTCAATCCACGGCCCCATCTCTTCTCCTTATATCACGTGAAGAACAGACCTAAAGAAGCGCAAGCATAGCAGATTTGGAGATGTCGAGCATTCAGAGCCGGCGAGCCACGCTAGTTAGCAGCGAATCAAGATTAGGAATTGAATTAGGTGAAGGAGGCAGGATGGAGACGTACCATCATCTCTGATGCCTCGTGCCTCAAACGTCTAATTTGATGAGGATTGAGAGAACGCAGGGATGAAAAGAGAGATGATTTTGGAACGGAATGGCGCCTTTGGTCTCCATTAATAGCTGTGGCGACCTCGGAATTGGAAAGGCACGGGAGTAGTGGCATTGTTTTCTCTGGGTTTGGAAATTTGGGGGAGAAGAGGAGTCGACGACTACCAAAACAGAGGAGACGATGGGCGTTTGGTCCAGCAGGAAACATCGTAACTAACTATCGATATTTTTGTTTGTGATCGTGAGTGCTAGATGCGTGGTGGCCTGGTGGGTTTTGGCCATTTTATTTTTTCTCCTTTTTCCTGGACCAAATGCAGAAATATCCTTGTATTAATACACTAATCTTCTACCTGGACCGGGGCCCCTTCCTCCCAGGGGCCCGAGGTGGGTGACCCGTCGCCCCGGCCTATGGGCCGGCCCTGGGAATCGGAGCGGCTCCATGAAATTTTGCCGGATTCCGACTAGTAGGAGGGCAGTCCAGTGACGGTTGTAACTATTACAAAGAGTAAAGAACAAATAAATTAATTAAAGTAAAGACAAAACTGAAAGTTTAAAGGGGTTGTAACTACAAGATTGAGTAGAGCAAAAGCGGTGTCTAGGCATTCGGTCTCACTAGACTAGAGGGCAACTAAGTAGCAAAGTATTCGTTAGATAAATAAGTGATTCCCTGTGATTACCGGGTTGTCACACATAGTGTACCACATATAGCCCTTGTTATCACACGAAGGATGTTAGTGTCGTGTCTCGGATCACAGATACTGGGAGTAAAGGATACCCCTTTTTAGGTTCGGCACGGGGCGCGCAGGAGGCTGGGGAGCGCTTCACCCGAGAGGTAGTCGTCGAGCTCTTCGGTGGGACGATCAAGCAAACAACACAAAGACGCAGATAGTTACCCAGGTTCAGGCTGCCCGGAGGCTAAAAGCCCTACTCCTGCATGTCTGGATTGAGGTGTTCATCATGGTGTGGCTTACAAGGGTGGCCTCGGGGGTGAACCCGGCAGAGTACTGGCCGCAGGTAGACGAAGAGCAGATCCTGCCCTGGGGAGATCACCTCTCTTTCTACACTCCAAACCTTAGGCTAGTCTTGCTTGTGTTATGCTTGGATCTGGTCCCTTTGCCTCGGTGCCTTGGTCCTCCTTTTATAGGCCAAGGGGATACCACATAGACACACGAGGAGCATGGGGGGTTTTAGGCGGGAAACCCCCCCCCCCGGTGGTCTTCTGGAGGCGACGTGGCCTTCTCTCGTCCAAGTATCTCTGGTAGGTTAGGTGCAATCGTCCTCCTTTGGGGAAAGCTGGGCGGACAGGGCCTGACAGCCCCACCGACCACGCCCAAGGCGACGTCACTGGGGGCGCGTCCTTCGTCTTGGCGCCCAAGTCTTCTACAATCTTCCTGCAAGTGCTGGCGTGCTTATCCTCTTCGCTGTACGGAGGGAGAAACCGGGTGTGTTGGAGATATGCCCTAGAGACAATAATAATTCAGTTATTATTTATCTCCAAGTTTATTATTAATGTTTATATCTTTATGCTATAACTGTATTGGGCACTTGAACAGCAATTCCAACGTGTTCAAGAGGAAAACCTCCAATACAGTGTAGAGATACGAACAAGTAAAAGTGTTCCTGGTCTTGTCTCTAAGACTAGCCTATCTTGTTACCTGATGATCATGTTTTCCTGATCATGGACTTTGTATAAATCATGTAACTATAGGAGTTTACTATCGAAATGATAATAGTACTGAACCGACCCACTGTATGATCTTGCTATGAGACTAATCGTCAACGATGAAGATAGCAATTGATCAGATGTTTTGTTTTCATTAGCTATATTCCTTTGCCCTGAGAATATCTGGTGACCGCTTATTCGACACTCATGCTTTGATTGTTACCTAAAGTCTACACTACAAGAATCCAGGTCTTCTACCACGGAATGAGTTCATGGTTGAAGGTCAAAAATCCGTCACAGACGCTTACCTACGTCGGATCTGTCGATCGTGGCTGAAAGTGCGTCATAGATGAACTCCGAGACGGTTTTCCCGAACCGTCTTGGATCCGTGTCGGCCAGACCCAGCCCGAGGCCCGCCCGGCCCAATTGACCGTGACGGAAAAAAACGTCACCGCTGGCTGTCCCTTGCCGGAAAAGTGCCGACACTTGTGTCAGACCAATGATTGGTTGTCAGGACCGGTCGGTTCTGTCGTTTAGCGTGACGTCATTCGCGACGTGGCATCATGACCTACGTACACGAGGCATTTTCCGATGCCGACACGCGTACCAATGGTTGACGGACACGTGTAACCACCAAGGCATGCCTTCCGGACCAATAATATGGGGACAGCTGGGCCAACAGGAGTGAACAACGTGGCACTGTCTGATGTAGACACGTGGTGAATTCTCAGGCAACCACGTGTTGCCGTGTAATAACGACGCGTGGACCAATGAGGGACATACAGGTGGCGAACTGAGAGCTCGCCGCGTGGAGACGGGCCCACGCACACGTGGAGATACGCAGTACTGACACGTGGACAAAAGTGGGTCCGACACGTTGACGAATAGGCAGGGGACACGTGGCGTTCTATAATCGAGCCTTTTTAGCGATGGGCCGGGTAGTTTTCCGGCCCAATTTCGGCCGGTTCGTTTTCAGGCCAAAATTGGGCCGGCTATTTCGGCCCTAGTTGGGCCTGATGGTTTCCAGCTTTGTTTTACAATGGGCCCATCAGGACGCAGCCTGTAATTGGGCCCTTTAGCAAGTAATGTTGTTTTGGCCCAGAAACACAGTGATGCACATTCGGCCCATTTATCAAATATGGCCAACATAAGCCTCACAACAATCAAGCCCACGAAAATAATACAGAAATAATTACAGGAATATTATAATTACAGTAAGGTCTTACAGGTACCATAAGTACTGTCTTCAATAACATACGATCAGAGTTGAAAGTGCATAATGCCACCACAAAAATTACAGTTCAACGTGCGCCAGGCACAAACAAAATAACAAGCCAACCGTGGACATCAAATCAACAGTCTACCTGCCCGCGTCCAAGGTCGTGAAGAACGATTCTATCTTAGACACCATGAGAGCATTCATCTTTTCCAGGTGATCGATTGTCTGGCTGGTTGTCTACAACAACCCTAAGATCGGCGCTTGCGCTCTGCTGTGTATCCAATTGTGCAACAGGTTTGCTCACTCGTGATTGCAAGGGCTTATGCACGATCCCGACATTCTGAAGAAAACTAGGCTTCCTAGTATACTGCGATAGACCTGGTATACAGCTTGGGACTCATTAGGTTGTCCTCCATTAGCTGTAGATTCAGATACATGCACTTCCATCTCAGCCTGTGTTGTAATGGAGAAACATGTTAATCAGATGGAGAAAGGAATAATCATCGAGTTAGTGAGGACTCTCTGAAAGCTCACTTACAATCGCATCTTGTACTATGGGGGAGAATCCTTTCTTCTTGCTGTAGTGTGTCTCCTTGAACAAATCCAAAGCACTGGGTTCTTTATGTGCGAACTTATCCTGGAAAGGATACAAAGAATTGGATACACAAACATGTTATTATCAAATACAAACGAATGCAATCAGTATGATCAAACAGGATCATGTAGCACATGCATTGACCTAAAAAAATATAGCCAACAAACTTGAAACATCAATCACAGTTTTCTGTTGTACAGACAGGTCTTGACTTACCATGTTTTGCAAGTGAACTTCATAACTGCGAGACCCTGTTGTGTGATGGTACCTAACTTTAGAACGATTTCTTTTGTTGATAGCAGAGATGTAACAGCCCCAAATTTTGTGAACTGAAAAATGTGAATAAAATTTCCACTTTTCATTTCTTGTGCATCATGGCATCCTTAATAAAAATTGATCAAGAAAATATAACATTGGAAAACGTCAAATAGGAATTGCTTCATTTACAAATTCAAATCAATGAAAGCATTCAAACTTGCAAAACATAAATACTTCGACCTCCCATAATTGTCAAGGAAGCCCCAAGAGTCCAAAACAATATTTTGCACTTGCTTTAAAAATATTAAAGGAGTATCAAATATTACTTAACAAAAATTACCATAACCAAACTCTATGAACAAATGTGACCCAAAACATTTTATTTTTAAACACCAATTTTGGTGGAGCTTCTACATGTTATGGGGAGGCTACATGAATAATTTCAGTTTTTTCTAAAATGTTTTAGTGCCTCAATAAAATCCCTAAAGTGCTACTGAAAAATAAAAGAAACAGAAAAGAGGAAACGTCAGGGGGTTTTCTGCAAATTGGTCTTCTTCTTCCTGTAGCTCCAGTGGCCACGGCATGGCGCCAGTGGCGCGGTCGCCACTGTGCCAACGCCCCTCCTGCCGCGTCGAGAGGATAAGGAGGCCACCGAGGACGCTCTGCTCCTCCCACCTTCACTTGTCCCCTCACCTGCTCCCTCTCCCTCTCTTCTCCCCAACGAAAACGAGCTGAGCCCTAGCGCCATGGATGCCGAGCTCGTCGCCGTCAACTGGACCTCCCGAAGCAGATCGAAGCGCGTCACCATCTTCGCCTCGTCGCCCTCTACCTGCACGCCGAACGAATCGAGCCGGGAGGCAGTACATCTCCGGGAAAACGAGCTCTCCTTCCTCTCCGACCGCCGCACGATGAGCACGCTCTCCGCCGCCTCCGACCTCCTCCGTCCTCACCGAGGTGTCTCTCGCGTCTTGGGTGAGCACGCCGTCCTCCTGGACATCCCCTTCCTCCCTCTCTCTCCATGGTTCGTCGTTCCCCTGTAGCCAGAGCGTGGTCGCCGCCGGCGCTGTCCACGGCCGAACGACACTGAACTTTGGATTCAGTTTCGTCAGTATATTTTCCCGCATTCACCTCAACTAGATGCAGATCCGTAGGTTAACACATCCACCGCAGCAGCCCAGTGGCACCTCGCCTGTGCCGCACTCGCGCGCGTCGCGGTTCGACTCCCCGCAGACGCAAAGGCGCAACCTTTTTCCTCTTTTCCACCAGCTGACTGGCGGGCCCCACCGGTCGGTGACCGTGGCGGCCAGCGCAGCCACACACGCCCAGTCAGCGCCAGCGTGGCGCTCGGGACCGCATGGCAGTGGCTCTGGCTAGCCTCTGCCTCGGTGAGAAAATCCCCACATCCAGATCCAGATCCAGATATGGATTCTTGCGGCATGGACCCCACACGTCAGTGACTGTGTGTAGCGCGCAGCTCGGTACAAAACGTTTCGGACATTTTCCTGTAAATTAAAGAAAATGGTAAAATTCAAATAAAACTTGTAAAATCCATAACTTTTGAAATATTGATCCAAAAATTACAAACAAGATACCAAAATGTTCAGAAAAATAAAGTGTGTCTGCTGGTATAACTCGCACATCCAACTAAATTAGTTTAGTTGTTGTTTTATAAAAATAATTAAAATGGCAGAAAAGAAAGCAGTTTTGGAAAATCAATAACTTTAAAAATAATGATCCAAAAATTAAGTTTGAACTATCAAAATGTTCAGCACTTAATATACTTCATGTTTCACCTTGTTTCCAAACATGGTTAATTAGTTTTAGTGATGTGTAAAATGATTTGCTAAAATGGCAGCATTAAATCAAATTTTGAAAATGCAATAACTTTTGATTGGTATTTCAGAAAATTGTGTTTAATATATCAAAATGCTCAGAAAAGTAAGCACTGTCCAGTAACATCATTTGCATGCATAATTAAACAAAATATCAGTGCTATATTTATCTAAAGGTTAGGAAAAGCATAAGTAATTATGGGGTTTAATTGTTTTGATTATTAGAAATATTCCTTGCACCCCATTTAACTTGTTAGTTAAAATACAGTGCATTAAAATGTCATGCCATCGTGTGTTTGTGCATTGCACCTGTTTTGCTTGTGTGGTTATTGATTGTGTCTTCTGGTGTTTTTATGCGTCGATAGATCAATCAGTCGGGGTTCCACCGCAATACCCCGACGACCCGTATTACCAGCCCCCTGAACAAGGCAAGCGTAATCCCCCCTCTAAGCATGTCTCCTCCTATATTTCCTCAATTATTTTCCCCACTATAATATTGAATTCGGTTCCAAATGTCTTTTGCTTGGATTAGAGTATCCTACTAGTTGCATTAGAAATCTGTTGCCATTACCTGTATCCTTCCTAATATCCATAGGATTGAAGTGTTGGCCTGAGATAAGTATAATTGCTATGTATATGCTTAGCCATGCTTAGTTTAAATGCTTAGATGTCCGGTGGATGTTTCATTGTTGGAACAGTTGATGGAATGGCCGGATGTGATGGAAAATGGTGGTGACGGATAATAAATTGCTGAAAGGCGGGGATGAGAGGCCACGGGGGATGTGGTGTGTTGTCTCGTTCTCGCCGCCTAGGTGCGAGTTCTCGCCTTCGAGCCAAGACCGAGCGTGCTACCATGCGTGAGGCCTATGCAGTAGCAGGAACCCTCATAGACTAAATAACTCAGGCGGGGCTAGCCAGGGTCCTCTAGTTTGAGCTTCCATTTGCGTGTGCGTGAAGATGGTGGCCAGGACTGAGATGAGGATGGTGGTGTTTAGGAAAATGAGTGGCCACGGGGCAGGGTGTTGGAGGGACTGAACCTGTCCCGTCCTCACTGATGATCCTGGGTTAGTCTCAAGCGAGGGAGAAGTCGACGCCGCTCCCACCCAGCTGGCTTTCCATGGAAGAGAGCTAATGTGCAGGCAATGGGCCGGACGGTACGCGTGGCAAAAACAGTACACCCCTGCAGGGTAAATCTTTTCAAAAAGCCGTGTCCACGGTTATGGACGACTTGGTGCCGGATTCAGAGACCATAGAAAACTTGAACGGAATGATTAAAACCTGAGTACTAAAGGTACTACCAAGAATGCAAGTTTGACTTCCTCGAGGGTGATTCGGGGAGGTGCCTTGGTAGACAGGTGAAGTGATTGATGGTGGTTGTTGATGAAGATGATCAAAGGAAAATAGTTTACTTCTTACCCCCTTTGAAAATATTCTGATTGGTCGATGCCAGATGTCTTTTATAAAGAAAACCAGCTTTATGCAGAACAGCCATAAAACCTTTGAAAGCCAATCATCGAGCTAGTAGCTCTAGTAATCTTGCAGAGTTCATCGAACTCAACGTTGCTTTGTTGATTTTCAGTGGAGGACTTCACCGACACTGAAGGTGGGTTCTATGTGGACGTCGACGAGTAGTCTGGGTTCCAGGTGGCAGCTTGGGACATCCCGGAACAGCTGGCGCTGGAATGTTTATTTATAGGCTCTTAGGCCATAATTTGGATCTTGTTGTTTAGAACAACTTAATTCGCTTCCGCATGATGTACTGTTGGGTCTGTGACCTCTGGTTGTAATATTTGCTATCTTTCTCTATTATAAGAGTTGAACTATAATGCTTTGAGTCGTAGAGTCTGTGATGTGCCAGTTGTTCCACAAGTTTTGATCTCTCTATTATGCATTGATAGTTGTGCCTGCGTTAGGGCATCAATCGGGGTGTTGCGTTGCCGATGATCCATTCCGGGCAACGCCTGCCAAAGGTTTTGGCCGGGGAGTGGTAAACCCGTAACCTCCGGTTGTATCGCCTAACCGGTGACACACAACATCTCTATAGTCAAGCGGTCGGGGCGCCACAAGTTGGTATCAGAGCAGGACTGCCTGTAGGAAACCCTTCTATTGGTCGACGTTGAGTCTAGTGTTGTGAAAATTATTTATAACCTACAAATGAGTTGTGAAAACCATCTTAGGATTCTTTTTACTCCTTACCTGGTATCACTCTATTCTCGGAGACATCTTACCTCTATTTGAGTTAAAAGTTTGACTTCTCGTCTGTTACTTTAAAAATCTTTAGGATCACGGGTTTGGCTTCTACCTTTAGTGTTACATGTCAAGTTGCTCCCGCTGCGTGTTGGGTCATAATCCGCAGTAAACACAGTTGTTTAACAACAATCCTCTTCTTCCGTGCTTCGGTTGTTTTGCACCTAATCGTGTGTTCCTTTCTTTGGGATTTTAGCCCAAGATCTTGAACCGAATGTCCCGGATTGTACTGGAATTCTGGTGTGATGAATCATGTGGGTTGTTACCCATGTGAGCATTATGCTATGCGTGAGTCTCAGTACAAGATGCTGATCTTTAACCCAAGATCCTTCCCGTTGAACCTTGTTGTTAATGGTTAAACCCTACAACAGGATGGCTAGATCTAAAGTAAGTCTTCAAGCTTGTGGTTGTAGTCGTAATTCAATTGCGTCAACAAAGCTCTTCCCTATCGCTAGCTAACGCTAGATATTCTGTCATTGAACCGTCTGGATCACGACAAGAGTGCTATTAGCGATTTTTCCTCTGTGCTTGTGACTCCTCCACTAACACACGTTCGTGAAACCCTTTCAGCACTAGTTGCTGGAAGAGTGCTAACATATGTTTCTGCAACATCTGAGGAGTTTTCCTGAGCATGTTAGTTACTCTTGATCTTCTTTCCGACCCGTGTCTTCCGTTTGACCGTCATGTTCTTATCGTGCATTGGTGTATTCCGATACAAATTACTCTTGTGGTTCGTCAAGACATTCCACTTCCGGATGTTAGGAGAAACAAACTCCAGTACCTTGTCCACTTCTCGGACCAGGTCAAAGTAATGTAATCAGCAGAATAAGGGCCTTGTCTAGCTTTTGTTCTGCTCCACCTTAGAGTGTCACACTCTTTGAGATCAGGGTATCATGCTAAGTATCATGATCCTCTTGATGAAGTGATGCTC
Organism: Poa pratensis; assembly: GCA_947311845.1. NCBI lineage: Eukaryota > Viridiplantae > Streptophyta > Magnoliopsida > Poales > Poaceae > Poa > Poa pratensis. Next base: position 309,622 of record CAMZMU010000109.1, on the reverse strand, counting down.
GTATACTTTGTTACTCTCCGTTCTCTGAGTGACTTGTTACTCCAGAATGATAAGACGTGAGCAATGATGTGGCTATCGGATATTCTCCGCAGTTCTTACTGCGCCGAAATCCAAGGACATTCATTGTCCTTCTTAGCATGATTGGTTAGCCGATCAATAAGTTGAGTTTAACTGTGCTACCAAGTCTGTTTGTTCAGGTGCACTTCCTCGGTCAAAGAGCTAGGTTTGCGCCGAAGCTCCCAAGACCACATCGTTTTGCCTTGTAAGGCATGATTTCTCTCTCAAAATCACAGACATACCGGTGGATCGTGATATTCTAGAGGTCTTTCCAGAAGTATCGCCAGGTTGTCACCTGACCGTGAGGTTGAGCGTATGAGTAAGCTGGTTCTCTGAACAACTCCTTTCTCCAAGAAAATCGTGCTGGATGTCCTGAATTATTCGGTTGAGCTTAAACAACTTGGAGAGTTAAAAGATAAAAGCTCTATCTGATATAGTTCCTTCTCAATGGGATGTCTAGTTTTACGTGTCGAAGCAAGGTGGTATCTCCTTTGTGGATATGCTATCCTACAAATCTTTGATTTGAATTGGGCTATCGTCAAATCAAACTCAGGCTAACCTACTGAATGTGTTAGTCTGACCAATACTTATGCCCGTTCATGCAACATATGAATCTACCGTCTTGGAGTATCTGGATAAGTTTGTTGTTGAGCCCATCAACTACCTTCTTATCTTCTCCATGTTTGAGGAGATCCATATTGGATATTGGGCGTTAGCATTGGAAATTGTTAGAACTAACTTTGTGTCGTCACAAGGTATGTGTTCTGCAAGTTAGAAGTGACTTTCCCTGGTTCACGTGCAATTGCTGAAATATGTCGCCGTGGATCTGAGTAAATTGTCTGGTTTCCTCGGAATCATTCCAACTCGATCATACATGTGTAGAATATTCTCGGAATGGTATGTTGTTACCTCCATTGCTTCAGAATTTCATCTATGCATCCAAGCCACTAATTGAACTGTTCAAGAAAGAGAAGGAGTCCAAGAACCTCAATGTCTTCTTTGATGTTTCTCAACAAGGACTCAATTGTGTCCCGTTGCAAGTAATTCAAGTAGGAGCAGATTGTCTTCTGACAGTTGCCAATACGTGAGTTCCGTAGTCTCGTTTCTCCTTTGGAGTTAGACATTCTAGTCTAACTCTTGGGGTTCTAGCAAATGTAATCCGTTGGTATCATTTGCAAAGACTCCCTATTCATCCATGTTGAGTCAGAAGTATCTCTACACCTAACCATGTCTGAATCGCAATTAGAAACGATGGTTGATGGTCGTCAAGAAGCTTGTCCTTGAGGTCTAGAAAATCAAGAAGTGTTCCCAATACTAACGTTCGCGGAGTTTCTAAAGTTCTCTTGGTCCATCTTCCCGATCCTTCTCCTGTGATCTGAAATGTTCCGTCGCGAGGAAGGTCCTACTCAAGTTGTCTCGTACAAGTTACCACTCCATCTGTTGGAATATTGTTTAACATTCTGCTTCTGAAATTCAAGGCCTTGTGCAAAATTCAAATTCTCAATCTTTTAAGAAAAACAATTGTCCACCAATGGAAACCACTTGTAAATCTCCAGTTACTCATGTGTCTCCTAACCATTAATTCAAGAGTTGATTGAAGTCTCATTCCAAGAGTTGACTAGGGGGTACTCGACCGTCACATCTTTGTGAAGACCATTCCTTCCAGAGTCTTTCCCCCTTTCCTATGGTGTAGTTGAGCGATGACCTTGAAGTGTAGCCGATGAAGATCTCCAGGATGCGCTGAATCAATCTACACCGAGAAGATCATTGAAGACCGTCGTAACCCTTTCCCTCTTTCCTACTCTAGGAATCTCGGGGCGAGATTCTTGTAAGGGGGGTAGAATTGTAACAGCCCCAAATTTTGCGAACTGAAAAATGTGAATAAAATTTCCACTTTTCATTTCTTGTGCATCATGGCATCCTTAATAAAAATTGGTCAAGAAAATATAACATTGGAAAACGTCAAATAGGAATTGCTTCATTTACAAATTCAAATCAATGAAAGCATTCAAACTTGCAAAACAAAAATACTTCGACCTCCCATAATTGTCAAGGAAGCCCCAAGAGTCCAAAACAATATTTTGCACTTGCTTTAAAAATATTAAAGGAGTATCAAATATTACTTAACAAAAATTACCATAACCAAACTCTATGAACAAATGTGACCCAAAACATTTTATTTTTAAACACCAATTTTGGTGGAGCTTCTACATGTTATGGGGAGGCTACATGAATAATTTCAGATTTTTCTAAAATGTTTTAGTGCCTCAATAAAATCCTTAAAGTGCTACTGAAAAATAAAAGAAACAGAAAAGAGGAAACGTCAGGGGGTTTTCTGCAAATTGGTCTTCTTCTTCCTGTAGCTCCAGTGGCCACGGCATGGCGCCAGTGGCGCAGTCGCCACTGTGCCCACGCCCCTCCTGCCGCGTCGAGAGGATAAGGAGGCCACCGAGGACGCTCTGCTCCTCCCACCTCTCACTTATCCCCTCACCTGCTCCCTCTCCCTCTCTTCTCCCCAACGAAACCGAGCCGAGCCCTAGCGCCATGGATGCCGAGCTCGTCGCCGTCGACTAGGACCTCCCGAAGCAGATCGAAGCGCGTCGCCATCTTCGCCTCGTCGCCCTCTACCTGCACGCCGAACGAATCGAGCCGGGAGGCAGTACATCTCCGGGAAAACGAGCTCTCCTTCCTCTCCGACCGCCGCACGACGAGCACGCTCTCCGCCGCCTCCGACTTCCTCCGTCCTCACCGAGGTGTCTCTCGCGTCTAGGGTGAGCACGCCGTCCTCCTGGACATCCCCTTCCTCCCTCTCTCTCTCCGTGGTTCGTCGTTCCCCTGTAGCCAGAGCGTGGTCGCCGCCGGCGCTGTCCACGGCCGAACGACACTGAACTTTTGATTCAGTTTCGTCAGTATATTTTCCCGCATTCACCTCAACTAGATGCAGATCCGTAGATTAACACATCCACCGCAGCAGCCCAGTGGCACCTCGCCTGTGCCGCACTCGCGCGCGTCGCGGGTTCGACTCCCCGCAGACGCAAAGGCGCAACCTTTTTCCTCTTTTCCACCAGCTGACAGGCAGGCCCCACTGGTCGGTGACCGTGGCGGCCAGCGCAGGCACACACGCCCAGTCAGCGCCAACGTGGCGCTCGGGCCCGCACGTCAGTGACTGTGTGTAGCGCGCAGCTCGGTACAAAACGTTTCGGACATTTTCCTGTAAATTAAAGAAAATGGTAAAATTCAAATAAAACTTGTAAAATCCATAACTTTTAAAATATTGATCCAAAAATTACAAACAAGATACCAAAATGTTCAGAAAAATAAAGTGTGTCTGCTGGTATAACTCGCACATCCAACTAAATTAGTTTAGTTGCTGTTTTATTAAAATAATTAAAATGGCAGAAATGAAAGCAGTTTTGGAAAATCAATAACTTTAAAAATAATGATCCAAAAATTAAGTTTGAACTATCAAAATGTTCATCACTCAATATACTTCATGTTTCACCTTGTTTCCAAACATGGTTAATTAGTTTTAGTGATGTGTAAAATGATTTGCTAAAATGGCAGCATTAAATCAAATTTTGAAAATGCAATAACTTTTGATTGGTATTTCAGAAAATTGTGTTTAATATATGAAAATGCTCAGAAAAGTAAGCACTGTCCAGTAACATCATTTGCATGCATAATTAAACAAAATATCAGTACTGTATTTATCTAAAGGTTAGGAAAAGCATTAAGTAATTATGGGGTTTAATTGTTTGATTATTAGAAATATTCCTTGCACCCCATTTAACTTGTTAGTTAAAATACAATGCATTAAAATGTCATGCCATCATGTGTTTTTGCGTTGCACCTGTTTTGCTTGTGTGGTTATTGATTGTGTCTTCCGGTGTTTTTATGCATCGATAGATCAAGCAGTCGGGGTTCCACCGCAATACCCCGACAACCCGTATTACCAGCCCCCTGAACAAGGCAAGCGTAATCCCCCCTCTGAGCATGTCTCCTCCTATATTTCCGCAATTATTTTCCCCATTATAATATTGCATTCGGTTCCAAATGTCTTTTGCTTGGATTAGTGTATCCTACTAGTTGTATTAGAAATCTGTTGCCATTACCTGTATCCTTCCTAATATCCATAGGATTGAAGTGTTGGCCTGAGATAAGTATAATTCCTATGTGTATGCTTAGCCATGCTTAGATGTCCGGTGGATGTTTCATTGTTGGAACAGTTGATGGAATGGCCGGATGTGATGGAAATTGGTGGTGACGGATAATAAATTGATGAAAGGCGGGGATGAGAGGCCATGGGGGATGTGGTGTGTTGTCTCGTTCTCGCCGCCTAGGTGCGAGTTCTCGCCTTCGAGCCAAGACCGAGCGTGCTACCATGCGTGAGGCCTATGCAGTAGCAGGAACCCTCATAGACTAAATAACTCAGGCGAGGCTAGCCAGGGTACTCTAATTTGAGCTTCCATTTGCGTGTGCGTGAAGATGGTGGCCAGGACTGAGATGAGGATGGTGGTGTTTAGGAAAATGAGTGGCCACGGGGCAGGGTGTTGGAGGCACTGAACCTGTCCCGTCCTCACTGATGATCCTGGGTTAGTCTCAAGCGAGGGAGAAGTCGACGCCGCTCCCACCCAGCCGGCTTTCCATGGAAGAGAGCTAATGTACAGGCAATGGGCCGGACGGTACGCGTGGCAAAAACAGTACACCCCTGCAGGGTAAATCTTTTCGAAAAGCCGTGTCCACGGTTATGGACGACTTGGTGCCGGATTCAGAGACCATAGAAAACTTGAACGGAATGATTAAAACCTAAGTACTAAAGGTACTACCAAGAATGCAAGTTTGACTTCCTCGAGGGTGATTTGGGGAGGTGCCTTGGTAGACAGGTGAAGTGATTGATGGTGGTTGTTGATGAAGATGATCAAAGGAAAAGAGTTTACTTCTTACCCCCTTTGCAAATATTCTGATTATTCGATGCCAGATGTCTTTTATAAAGAAAACAGCTTTATGCAAAACAGCCATAAAACCTTTGAAAGCCAATCATCGAGCTAGTAGCTCTAGTAATCTTGCAGAGTTCGTCGAACTCAACGTTGCTTTGTTGATTTTCAGTGGAGGACTTCATCGACACTGAAGGTGGGTTCTATGTGGACGTCGACGAGTAGTCTGGGGTTCCCAGGTGGCAGGTTGGGACATCCCGGAACAGCTGGCGCTGGAATGTTTATTTATAGGCCTCTTAGGCCATAATTTGGATCTTGTTGTTTAGAACAACTTAATTCGCTTCCGCATGATGTACTGTTGGGTCTGTGACCTCTAGTTGTAATATTTGCTATCTTACTCTATTATAAGAGTTGAACTATAATGCTTTGAGTCGTAGAGTCTGTGATGTGCCAGTTGTTCCACAAGTCTTGATCTCTCTATTATGCATTGATAGTTGTGCCAACGTTAGGGCATCAATCGGGGTGTTGCGTTGCCGATGATCCATTCCGGGCAACGCCTGCCAAAGGTTTTGGCCGGGGAGTGGTAAACCCATAACCTCCGGTTGTATCGCTTAACCGGTGACACACAACATCTCTGTATAGTCAAGCGGTCGGGGCACCACAAGAGATCATTTGCAATAATTTTAGAATTAGTAACGTCTTATATAAATATGTACACTGCACAGCTCTGATTTCAGAATAGAACTGACCATGGTGTGGGGATTGATCCAATACTGGACAAGCTCACTCCACTCGGTGTCAGTCATCGATGACACAAGACTTCTATGAGGCATATCACTGAGAGTACGGCAACAAAAAGTGCTTCTTTTTTAGAGTGTGCCGATGTCGCCTAATGCCATTCCGAAGGTGCATTGTACACACTTTTTTTACTGGTGAAGCATTTGTGTCCATGTCGAACCGTGTCTACAGACAAGAAACAAGGTGCATAAGAACGACAATTCTCTTAAAATTATGGGTGGGGTGGGGTGCAAATGGCTTGCAGTGTACATACCGCAAGTTTGTTGAAATGGTCAACAAGGAGCGCCGTGTCCCCCTTGTACTTCCTCCAGTGCGAACGCACAGGAATAAAGTTCCTGACTGCAATGTTACATTCACTTGCAAGCTTTGCAGCGATAAGAGCTGATTTTGGCCTTGTCTTCCCTTCTGGAATGACTACTGGCAGTTTAGCACGCCTAGATCGGTACAACATAGAGAGTCATTTTCCCGTGGTTGCTCCCCGAGAAGGTGGGGAAGCTTTTCCATTGTTTCCTTCCCTGTCCAGAACATCCTCTGGAGCAGCCTCTAGATCTACATATAATAACAACTAGTGATTAAAGTATGGAGGTACATCGAAATAACGCTAGAAGAAACATAATAAATATACGAAAAAATCACTTCAAGCGTGTTGCCAGCCTAAGTTGCCTCATCAGGTTCCCCATGTCCTCTACCTCTTCTGACCAGATGGGTTTGGTTATCAAGCTGGGGGGGTCTTCCATGAGCTTGGTCATCCATGTGTGTATACACAGGAATAAAGTTCGTGACTGCAAGGTCGCATTCACCTGAGAGATTTCCAGCGATAAGCGCTGATTCTGGTTGTGTCTTCCCTTCTGGAATGACTAGTGGCAGTTTGACACGCCGAGATCGGCACAACATCTCGATTGCTTTTCCCAAGTTTGCTCCCCGAGAAGGTCGAGAAAAGACCCGGAGTGTTTTTCCATTGCTTCCGTCTCTGTCCAGAAGATCCTCTCGTGCAGCCTCGAGATCTACATATAATAAAAACTGGTGAGTAAAGTATCGGACGTACATTAAAATAACTCTATAAAAACATAATAAATATACAAAAATATATCATCAAGCGTACGGACAGCGGGAGTTGCCTCATCAGGTTCCCATGCCATGTACCTCTTCTGACCAGATGTGTTTGGTTATCGAGCTGGGGGAGTATTCCATGAGCTTTGTCGTCCATGTGCGAAAACACAGGAATAAAGTTCGTGACTGCAAGGTCGCATTCACCAGCGAGATTTGCAGCGATAAGAGCTGGTTCTGGCTTTGTATTCCCCTATGGAATGACTACTGGCAGTTTGACACGCCGAGATCGGCACAACATCTCGATTGCTTTTCCCATGTTTGCTCCCCGAGAAGGTCGAGAAAAGACCCGGAGTGTTTTCCATTGTTTCCCTCTCTGTCCAGAAGATCCTCTCGTGCAGCCTCGGGATCTACATATAATAAAAACTGGTGAGTAAAGTATCGGAGGTACATCAAAATAACTCTAGAAAAAACATAATAAATATACAAAAATATATCTTCAAGCGTACGGACAGCGGGAGTTGCCTCATCAGGTTCCCCATGTCATGTACCTCTTCTGACCATATGTGTTTGGTTAGCGAGCTGGGGGAGTATTCCATGAGCTTTGTCCTCCAAGTGCGAACGCACAGGAATAATGTTCCGGACTGCAATGTTGCATTCACTTGCGAGATTTGCAGCGGTAATGGCTGATTCTGGCCTTGTCTTCCCTTCTGGGACGACTACTGGCAGTTTGGCATGCCGAGATCGACACAACATCTCGATTGCTTTTCCCATGTTTGCTCCCCGAGAAGGTCGAGAAAAGACCCGTAGTGTTTTACCATTGTTTCCATCTCTGTCTAGAAGATCTTCTCGTGCAGCCTCTCGATCTACATATAATAACTGGTGAGTAGAGTGCGAAGGTACATCAAAATGACTCTACTAGAAACATAAAAAAAAAACATTCAAGCATACTGCCAGCCAGAGTTGCCTCATCAGGTTCCCCACGTCCTGCACCTCTTCTGACCAAACGGATTTGGTTATCGAGCTGGGGGCTTCCATGACCTATGCCGTCCATGTGATTGTTGGTATCCAACCGACCAGCGACTTCAGTAACCATAAGGACATGCCCTTTAGCATCAGTTCCTGTGATAGACATCAGGCAAAGCAAACATAAATGCACGTTAGTATAACTTAGACAGTCCAACTTGGTGAATGCTCTAATCAGTTGGTGGTATGATGGCCCTTGAAGAGGTTGATCTACGACGCCAGAAAACACTTTGTTGATCTCCGGTGCGTAGTTACCTGCGTCAAAAGTAAATGGGTTAGGTTGAGACTCCAAGTGCAGAGTGTGTAGTAGTGGAAGACTTGTTTTCCCCACGAGGGGTGACTCGAGGGTTTAATATCGAACTCTTGGGGAATCAGTAGTGAAGATATATCTTCTTATCCTTCTTTTGGTTACCTACAAAACAAAGTTAAATGTTTTGGTCCTCAACCTCACCTGTGGTTGTCAAGCACAAGGTGTAAGAATGATATCAAGATAGTTATGCAATGTAAACAGGAAATAAATATGCAATGGTGGTGGATGCAATGGTAAATAATATTTTTGGGTTTTTTAATGATGTATGCAAGATGAAAAGTATTTTTGTATTTTCGGATTTAATGATGGCTGAAAATAGAAAAGTGGTATATGGTGTTGGAAAGGTGTTTGTTATGATTAAAAATGGACCGGGGTTCATGGTTTCACAAATGCACTCTCTCTTTATAAAGTGGCAGACAATGGAACACACACAGAGTTAACATATGAGATTGCAACACAAAGTTTGATAACAAGTTACTTAGATATATGGGCATCACGTCCTAACATAGAGACCTTTTGGTTATTAGTCACTCTTATACTCCACCAAGATGCGAACAAAATCATAACACCTCAGTAATTAAGATGACTCAGAGTATAGCAATAAGTTTCATGACATGAAGTGAAAATAAGAACATGCTGGATCTAGTCACAGGAAGAAGCTTGGTCACCCTCAACCCTTGCAGCATGGTATTTAGTTTATCCCTAGTGAGGTAACAAAGTAAGGTAAACACCCAAGTGGATCGCGATATTAAGTTGTCAGCTTACCGCACTCACCACTCCCCGTTACTCCAACTAATGCACACGTTCCCCCACACACGCTCTTATAAACATGCTTGATCATAACAAGTAGACAAGAACGGGGTACATAATATGCTTCTATACTCATAACTGAAACAAACATTGCAATCTCAAACATATATTAACTCATAGAAAGATCCTCCACATAGGTATTACAAATATGACCGTAATCATGTTCAGCAGCTCATGCGGTACTAATTAGTGAAGCTCAAGAGAGGAGAGATACATAAGTTACTTCCACAAACCCATAGTCCAGAGGTGGACTACTCCCTCTTCGTCATGGAGACGGTGGAGAAGTCGATGGAGAGGATGGAGACCACACCGGCAGCGCCCCGCCGGAGTTTTCCCCCTCCAATCTGCAGCTCCTGATCTTCGTTTCGGTGTTTCTGTGTTTGTGCGGCGCTCCGTTCGCGAAACGTTATGGGACCTTTTTTATAGGCGTTTTTAGGTCAAAACGAAGGCGGTGGAGAAAGATCGACGGCTGCGGAGCCACGAGGCCCAAACGGGTGGGTCCCACGCGGGCAGAGTACCTGGCCGCGTGGGCCACCCCTTTTTGCCTTGCGGGCTCCGTTTGCTTGATTCCTTCGCTCCTACGTCTTCTTCCTTCCAAAATAATGACCTCTGTATTTTTCCAGAATTTTTGACGACGTTTGGGTCCCTGAAACATAAAAGAAATAGGGTTTTCTGCCTGCGCAGGGTTAATTCCATAAAAATAGGAAACAATTATTTTATTTCCTAAAATCATTAAATAACAGTGGTATAACCCTTATATGATGCAAATATGATTAGAATATGAGTGGATAAATTGCAAAGTTCATGTATGCATTTTACATGCATCAACATCCCCAAGCTTAACCCATGCTTGTCCTCGAGTATGAAGGTGACAAAACTAACATGGACTTTGCAATTTAATACTAACTATCAAAGATGATTACAATTGCTACATAAAGTCAAATGATTCATTCTTCAAAAGAGTAGCAATATGCAAAATAGTTTATGAAGTGATATCAAGTATTCAAGACAAGGATGTTCATTGATAGTTCACAAAGTGTAACATAGTAGCAAGTAATATGGACATTCTTACTTTTGCATACTTGTGTCCATAGAGTGATGATGAAAATCTGAATATGTTTGGTGGACACTTTGGAAAGATGAATAAGTGAGTAGAGGTAAAGCATGCATAAGTTTCATCTAACCTCCAAACTCTCGTACTTAAGTTAATGATTGCAATGTGGTAATACTTGGTGTCAAGCTCTCATTCCCCTATCATAGCATCTTGAATGATTATAGTTTAATGTGAGAGCAAATATGAGTAGTGTGCTTGACAAAGTAAAGGTTGGATGTCTCATGCCCCTTGAATACAAGTACCTACACCTTGAGTTACTCAACTTGGGAAAAGCAAGTTCAAGTTATCTATCATTGTAAGTAATAATAGTATCATCAAGAGCGTCAACTGGGGTACCTCTTGTCCCAGGATATGGAACAAGCCCATATCAAAATGACAAGACAAACAAACAAGATGAACCACCTCAACACCCTTTTTATTTACCATTGGAATAGCGTTTTATTGTAAGGTGTGTCATAGATAATTCACCATAGCATGTAAGTAAATTTCCACCATGAATAATGCATGGCTTAGATTAGCGGCCCAGGCGTCTCTCTAACCATTTATACAAACTCATTCAAACTAAATCTTTTCCCCCTTATTTCACCATGATAGGCATCCATAGACAAAAGCACATGATATCAACTTAAATGGAGCATGTTGAAAGCTTTGCATGTGACAGCACATATGGGCTAACTCCCAACCTTGGACATTTATCAAGCCACTAGCATCATAATCTTAATCACAATGGGTCATGTTTTATTTATAGCAATGATAGTAAAAATGTGCATCAAGTTCATGAGAGCTATATAACCAACTTTTCCCATGGCAATCAATAACATAATCATTTTCATTCAGAGGTATAGATAACACAAATATCATGATGAACATACTCGGAATAGCATATAGCTAGTAGGTAGATATGGTGGACTCACTGGAATAATTTTGGTTGAAGGTGTTGGAAACAAGTTTTGACTTGTTGGAGTTTTTGGGCTAGCAAAAGGGAGAAAGTTGACCAACTAGATGCATGCATGAGTGTCCATAGAACTAACTAATCCATGTTAAACCAAGTAAAATAACAATCAGCACCAAAACATGAATAAGTTATAGCTCTTCAAAAAGGATTTGCAAACTATTACTCATAAACAAGCTCATGAATCATGCAACTATATGTATCATTAAAAATCAACTCAAACATCCCTTTTCCCAATCTTATAAAAGCATCCAACATATTTCAACCCATATTTCCAGTAGCTCTCCCATATATAAATGATAGTGTGGTGGTCTCTCAAAACAAATCAAACCAAAACAAAACAAAAGACGCTCCAAGTTTATGCGATAAAGTGTTTCGATCGAAAAACAGAAGTTGGACGTGCGCAAACCGAGAGTGTGTAGGTCCAGCGGGCTTGTCTTCACATCCCCAAGCTTATGGTCTTCACCATCCTTGGATAACTCTTGGTGCATCTCCTCCAATCCCTGTGAAAAAACTTCAAAACACCGTTTCTCCCATTTCTTTTCTGTGGGGTGCATTAATAGTGATAAACAAATATGTTTCTTGCTGCATATAATCCTTGAACAAAAATTCATATGAGATGTCCAGAAAGTGTATAATGTTGTATGCCTAATCATAAACTCAATTGGATAAAAAAGATTCAACTTAAAAGCTCAAAGTATGCATCAAACAAAATGGGACAGAATCTGTCCAGAAAAACAGCAGCAGTAAAACGTATTTTTCTACCCTACCAAACTTTCTCGAACAATTCCGAAAAAAATCATGCATACAGAGGATGAAAAGTTGTGTCGTGGGGTAGAAAACACGGCAGATGCTACTTGAGGGTAGCTTAAACTTTTGGGCAAGGCGACTCTGGTGTCTAGGTGTTTGTTTAGCACGGCAGGGGATAAAGATTTACCCAGGTTCAGCCTCTCCATAGGAGATAAAGACCTACTTCCTGCTATCTTATTATTAATCTTGGTCTCGATCTCGATAACCCGGCTACGACAACAGAGCCGGATCTCGATCTAGGTTACAAGGATTATGTGTCTCTCTCGATGGTTCTCTCGCCTATGCTTGGGGTTGCGAAAAGTCTTTCTAGCTATGGCTCAGGGGCCGGTTTATATAGACACCGGGCCCTCTGACCACGTACACAATAGAGCGGGTTCTACCCGAACTCCAAGTCCTATCCTAGCTCCTTTATTCTTCGTGCATTCCAAGTCTTGAACCGCCTCTCAAACCGCCTCTTGTACCTTCCAGAATATCGCCTTCCTTAGCCGGGTCACCGCCAAGATACCGGCCCAAAAACATAACCCGGCCCGTGCTGAGGGCTAACTGGCCTGACCGGGCCTCCTTCCTGGCGGGTCACGTTCCCCTCTTCATGGGCCTACCGGGTTATTATCCCTCCATCAGTAGCCCCAGATTAACCTGGTTGCCAGGTTGGCATGCTCGGCTTCTTGAATATTACTTCTTTGAACAGAGCTGGTATCCTGGCCAGCCGGGTTAATCACCTGAAACATACGACAACAAATAACAAGTCTAACATTAAAACATGCCTCTTTTCTCTTTTACTGGGCCAATTTCTTTGGCGGTTCATGCCATAACCCGGTTAATCCTTGCCGGGTTCCGACGCCCGGGTTTCACTTCCAGCACTTAGCGAAAACTATCTCCCAACTATAACTCCATCCTTATCCATTTTAATCGCGACCTTATCATTTAATACTCCGTAATTAACTCATTCTGTTTGTCGTTGACTTTTAGTCAAAGACCCTTATCTCTTCCCTTTTTACCGCAACGCCCTAGGGTTTTCACTGTGCCTATAAATAGAAGGCCAGGAGTCACCACTTTCATTTTTTCCCCACCGAGCTCATCTTCTTCCTCGCGCGCGCACTGTAGCGGCTGCAGATCCAATCTCAAATCGAGCTTTTCAATCTCTTGCAAGAAGATCCACAGGTACATTTATCCCATACATCCGTGCTCCGCACCTGATTTCAACTTGAATCTTGTCCAGATTTACTTCGCATTTCCTTCTCCGCGTGTCCACATCTAGAACTAGGGTTTCACTTCTCCATTGTTGCACTCAGTAAACCTCGAAGCTTCCCAGCCATGGTGAAGGATAAAGCCAAGGCCGGAGCTCCCCACGCGGCGAAGAAGCTCGCAAAGAAACCCACAGCGCCAACGCCGGTGCATCTGGCTCCGCCGCCCCCGCTGCTACTCAGGTCAACTGGACCAAATCCACAGTGATGACCTTGATGCTACAGGAATATGTGAACTGCGGCGAGCTCCCTCCAAAGGATGAGATCCAATGGCGCGCTGCTGGAGAAGAAATCCGCCCCAGCCCCAGGGAAGGTGAAGTAGTGGTTTTCCTTGACCACGTTCAGCGCGGCCTTCGCCCCCCGGGTTCCCTGTTTTTTCGCCGGGTCTTGAAGTACTACGGCCTTGGGCCTCAAGACATCGCGCCCAACTCCATGCTGAACATCAGTAACTATGTGGTGTTCTGCGAAGATTATCTGCAAATGGCTCCAAGCCTCGAGCTGTTCCTCGAGTTCTTCTACTGCAACCCCTCCCGCAAGGATCAAGTACTTCCATATGGGGGAGTTGCAATTCAGCGCCAAAGGGAGTGCGATTTCCCGGCTCTCCTTCTAGCCAGCCACCCCAAAGGGTGGCAAAACACATATTTTTATTGTCAAGACACCTCTCCAGAATCTGAAGATGCCCGTTACCCGGCTTTCCGAAACTCGGGTTTAACATATGATGCCAAGATGAATAGTTACGCAGATGACGCCGAGCGGGTCAAGCTCGAGCCCATTCTTCGCCGGGCCAGAGCTTTACTCGCCCATGGTCTCAAGGGAACAGATCTGGTCAAGTGCTGGATCGGTTGGTTCATCCAGCCACTCAGCATCAGGACCCGGTTAATCTGCCAGTACACTGGCGAAACCACAGACAACATGCGCTACTCAGAGATGACGCTCACTGATGATCAACTTGTGAAGAATGCCAAGAGGCTACTTGGCGAGAAGAAAGACGCCATTGCACTGAACGGGCTCGCCCCATTTAGTGCCAAGAACAAACCCCCCGGTAAAACTAACACTCAATCCATCTTGTTTACTTTAACCCGGCAAACTCATCCATAGACTGTTATTTATCGTGACTGCTTTTTCTCAGGACTCCAAATGGTGGAGCGTAGATTTTACCCCAACATCCTCTCCTGACGGAGAGGACACAGAAAGTGAAGACGATGAACAAGAAGGTGAGCTTGACTCCGTAGGCCGGCTCTTCCTCCAGTTGATTAACAACGAAGTCCTCAACAAGGACACCTCTACTGACAACCCAGCAAATTTTATTCCAGGCCCCACAGACCCGGCTTCTGACGTAGCGCCGGGTTCCCAAGTTACTGCAGCTCCAACTCAAAAGAGGACCCGGGCCACCCTTGCCAAGGTACCACATTTTCCCTTCTCTTTCTTCATGATGAACTCACCTTAAACTTAAGCACAACCACAGGAAAAGGAGGCTGAGAAGGAGGCTGAGGCGAACAAGAGACGCCGAACCCGGTCTTCTACAAGCGAAGCTTCCCTGAGCCCAGGTATCCCTCAACGCTCTTTATCAAGCTGGGCCAAATCCATCCAGAAGACGCCCAGCAAACAGTTCCCTTTAGCTGGCAAGATCCGGGTTCCTAAACCATCTCGTTTGTCAGATTCTTCCTCGGATGGTGTTAGCACACCCGAGGATTTCCCGATCAACACTGGGTTAGAAATACTTCTCATATCTTTTCCATACCTTTATACTTCACTGTCCCATTCTTCTTTTTTAACTAAGACATTATTTTGTTCCAGTGCCAGGGCTTTTATGGAAGAAGACCCGGAAACTCCTCCCGCGGCGTCCCCTACTCCAGCAACCACAGAACCTTCTCCTATGGAGGCACACATAGAGGAACCAGAGGACAAGGACGAGCCAAGGGAGAAAGCAACCCCCGCGGCTTCTCCAAAAAATGTTGTTGACCCGGTGCCAGAATCCTCGCCAGCTGCTCACTCACCCGGGTTAAGTTCTGGAACAAAAGAAGATGAAGTGCAGGTTACTGGGACCCGGCACGTTCCAGTACAAAGTGCTCCTGAAATTCTGGCCAAGGTGCCAGCCCCAGATGCTGACCCGGCAACTCCTGCCAAGAACAAGAACCCGGCTTCCTCCTCGAACTCCCCGGCTCTGGACACCATGTCTGTTCCAGCACTTTGCGACGAATATTTTTCTCGCCTAGCTCAACACAAGACCCTGGAAACAGAACTGGTCGTCCTGATCCAAAAACGATATCAGGTACCCATTTTCGCTTCTTGCCTATACATTTTTCTTGCATAACTATACCCTGAGTAGCCCCCAAGCTCTAAGTTCATCACTTGTGATGAGCTTGGCGCTTATAACATGCATTCCTTAGACAAAAACTTCAAGCCTGTAGCCCCCAAGTGCCGGGTTGTCTGTTTACAGCAACCTGGGACTAAAAAACTTCCATCATGTCAAACTTTGCCCATTTTCACATCGAAACTTTGAACACTGTAGCCCCCAAGTGCCGGGTTGTGTGCCTGCAGCAACCTGGGACTTCTTCATCACGTTGAACAACTGAATTTCAAACTGAGTAGCCCCCAAGTGCCGGGTTAACTGTCCACAGCTACCTGGGACTTACAGCTTGTAAATTTTCAGACTTTTTGCGAATGTAGCCCCCAAGTGCCGGGTTGCACGCCTACGGCGACCTGGGACTAACATGAATTTTTTCACCTTAACAGGAAGACCATACCAAGGCCCAAGCTGAGATCACCCAGCTCGCTGACGCTGTCAAGACTGAATCTGAGACCCGGGCTAATCACTCAGCTCAACTCAAGGCCTTGGAAGAAAAGATTACTGCCCTGACGCAAGAAAACTCCAATCTGAAGAAGGACATGCAGGAGAACGAGGAGAACTTCCAGGAGCAACAGGAGACCCTGCAGAAGCAGCTGGATGAAACCAACAACGAGCTGACCCGGCTAAAAAGAATGATCACCTCCATGGTTGAATCTTTAGTGGGTAAGCACTACTTTTGAATTTCAACCTAAACTTGATCAAACAGACCCGGTTTTGAAATTTCACTGCTACACTTTTTCTTACACAGGCCCTCGTGATGGAAACCTCCGCAAAACCGCTGCAGAGAAGATCAAATGCATGTACACGCTGACCCGTCAGCTGTACTTTGGCAGCTGCGAGGTCATCAAAGCCGCTAGGCTCTGGGAAACCCGCCAAGCAAGTACACTGAAGTCCTTGGGCATCTGTCAACAATGCCGCAATGGATCCATCTGCTCAAGAGATCAGCTTGCAGGGCCGGGGTGATGCGAGGTCTTGCCTTGGCAAAGGCCTACCATCCCCAGCTAAACCCGGCCACTGAAGAAGGGCTTTCCTCAGTTTGACACTGATGGCAAGGAGTTCGATAAAAGTGCTATGCCCGGGTTGTGAAGCAAACCCGGCATGTTGCCACTGTTATTGCCAGCAAGATGAAGCTCACCACTTACAGCTTGGATATAATGAAATGATGAAGAGATCATGGACGACGAGCCACAACGCGTCGATCTCCTTCAAAGCTATAAGGATTCCATTGACCCGGCAAAAAATGCTCCTGGTACCTCTACTGCTCCCAGCTCCTCTACGCCAGTTATTCCTCCTCCGTCACGGGCGATAGCTGAAGAAGATGATGAAAACTTCTTCCAGCCACTTCGAAAGATCACCCGGCGCAAGACCAAGGCCAAAGGAACCGACGAGATCAAGGAGCCCGAGGCTAACCCGGCGGCCGCCGTAGAAGAAGACCCGGCAAAGACCGTCGAAGATCAACCGACCGGCTCTCCTCCTCGTGACCCGGCTCCTGAAGCCCAACCTGAAAACTTACGCAGATGCTGTTATCTCTGCAAGAAAACAGTTTTTATTCGGCCCTTTGGGCACTTTATTGTAATAACTTTTGCACGATCTGCACTATGCCTGTGATGGTGCGCCTATGCACCTGATGAAACTTTTTATGCTTCTCTCATGCTTTTGCTATGAAATATGCCTCTTCTGTGGTTTGGATGACCCTTTTGATTTCTTTAACTGTGAGCCGGCTTTCGCATGGATATCCTGTCGCTACTTCTCTGAGAAAAACAGGGTCGAACCAAGTCCCAATGGGCTTCATGGTTGATTGAATTTCCAGGTGCGCAATCAGGCCACAAAATTGCGAGTCACATCAGCTGCACAGCAAGATAACCAAGAATACTAATGGCATAAAAGCCGGGTCTTGGGATTGCAGCTACAGACTATTGCAGTAAGAGCCCCCAAGACCTGGATCAATGTTTATAAAGTAAAGGGCTTATGCCGCATTACCCCATTGATCCCAAATACTGGTGGGACGCACTCTTTGGGCATCCTCAAGATATAAAACAACTAAAAGCAACTGATACTGAAAGTTTAACATATATACTACTGACTTCAAAAGACAAAGCTAGAAACTGCTTGCCGGGTTATAATCTTAGCACTATGCAAATCTTAGCGCTATGCAAACCCGGATAATCATAGAGGCCGGGTCCTGGGGGGAAATAACTTGGCACTTTCAACAAGAAGCCCCCAGGACCAAGCTTAACATAGAACCATGCAATACTGCTATCAATCATGAAAAAAGAAACTGAAAGAACACAAATTTATGTTCAACCTTCACTTTATTGATAGAAAAGGTTAGGTCAGCAAGCCGCCTCATTAAAAACCTTCCAGTCCCCTTAGGTACCCTGGTAAGGAAAAGAGCGCGTCTGAAACCTGCTGCCTGTTACATCGTGTTTTACATCTCATATCTCTTTCTTATCCTAAGTATAATATGGGCGCAGTTGCGCAATGTTCCATGGCCTCTCACGCTCTTCCATGGAAAAGGTGGAGTGCGACGTGTCATTGACACTCTCTGATTTTTCTCTAGCATCCACCAAGTAATATGAACCATTGTTCAACTTTTTGCTTATGATGAAAGGCCCTTCCCAAGGAGGAGATAATTTGTGCATCCCTTCCTTGGATTGCACCCATCGCAGCACTAGATCACCCTCCTGGAAAGTGCGAGTTTTGACCCGGCGACTATGATACCGCCTCAAATCTTGCTGATATACTGCTGATCTTTCCAGTGCTTGCTCTCTGTTTTCTTCCAGCAAATCCACAGAATCTTGCCGGGTCTCCTCATTTTCTGTCTCAACGTAAGCCGCCACGCGAGGCGAGTCATGGATAATATCACTTGGCAAAACCGCCTCTGCCCCGTACACCATGAAGAAAGGGGTCATTTTTGTGGATCTGTTTGGTGTTGTATTGATTCCCCAAACTACTGATGGCAATTCCTCGACCCACGCTCCGGCGGCTCTGAGGCACGGGACCCGGAGTCGTGGTTTCAAACCTCTAAGCAATTCCTGGTTTGCTCTTTCAACTTGCCCATTGGCCTGAGGATGAGCAACTGAAGCGACATCCAGACGTATACCACTATTTCCACAAAACTTTGCCATCTCTCCCAAGGACATATTAGTACCATTATCTGTGATAATACTGTGGGGATATCCAAACCTGTGTATGATCTGCTTCAAAAACTTGACCGCTGTAGCCGCCTCACAATTTGTAACAGGCATAACTTCAACCCACTTTGTAAACTTATCAATGGCAACCAAGAGGTGGGTTTTCTTGCAAGGAGACATGCTAAAGGGACCCACCATATCAAGCCCCCAAACTGCAAAAGGCCAAGTCAAAGGTATGGTACGCAATTCCTGAGCCGGCACATGAATCTGTCTGGCATATCTCTGACATCCATCACATCTATTCACCAAGCGCTCTGCATCTGCCTGGGCTGTGAGCCAAAAGAAACCGTGTCTGAAAGCTTTGGCTACCAATGACCTTGTTGAAGCATGATGACCACAATCTCCTTCGTGAATTTCCTTCAAAATTTGCCGGCCCTCCTTTCCAGACACACCTCTGAAACACGCCTGAAACGCTTCTCTTGTATAACTCACCGTCGATAACCACATATGCCTTACACCGGCGCACAATCTGCCGGGCTATAACTTCCTGTTGCGGCAACTCTCCACGCAAAAGATACGCCAAGTAAGGTTCTGTCCACTCTGGGATCTCGTGTGTTACTGCTACCAACTGAGAATCCGGGTCATCCTGACCCGCCAGCTCCTCTGCATCCTCAAGCTTGACTGATGGTGTCCACAGCTCGTCCAAGAAAACATTTGGTGGAACCGGCTCTCTGCGAGAACCGAGTCTTGATAAAGCATCTGCAGCATCATTTTTTCTGCGATCAATGTGATCCACCTGATAGCCTGAGAAAAACCCGGCTACTCTATCCACCTCTCGCCTGTAAGCCGCCATTGTTGCATCTTTCCTGTCCCAAGTTCCTGAAACTTGCTGCGCCACCAGGTCTGAATCCCCATAGCACTTGATACGTTTAATGTTCATCTCCTTTGCCATACGCAAACCATGCAACAAGGCCTCATACTCTGCCACATTGTTGGAACAATCAAAGTGAATTTGCAAAACATAACTCAGCCTGTCACCTTTGGGGGAAGTTAACACAACCCCGGCTCCTGATCCTTGCTCTTGCTTAGACCCGTCAAAATGCATAACCCAAGACTTGAGACTCGGGGTAAGAGGTGGTGCATTCAACTGTGTCCAATCATTAAGAAAATCCGCCAATGCTTGAGACTTGATAGCTGTACGAGGCACATAATCAATATGATAATCCCCCATCTCTATTGCCCACTTAGCAATTCTTCCTGTGGCCTCTGAATTTCTGATGATATCTGCCAAGGGTATTGAACTGACCACTGTAATTGGATGCTCCTGAAAATACGGCTTCAATTTTCTACTGGCCATGAAAACTCCAAACACCAGCTTCTGCCAATGTGGGTATCGCTGCTTTGCCTCAGATAAAACTTCACTAACATAATAGACCGGTCTTTGGACCGGGTTCTCTTTTCCTTCTTCCTTACGCTCGACCACCACCACGGCACTCACAGCTTGAGGCCCGGCAGCGACGTATAAGAGCATGGGTTCCTTAGAACCCGGGGCCGCCAAAACTGGCGCTTCTGACAACTGCTTCTTCAAAGCCTCGAATGCCTCGTCTGCTTCTTGGTTCCACACAAAATTATCTGTTTTCTTCAATAACTTGTACAAAGGAATCGCTTTCTCTCCAAGCCGGGAAATAAACCGGCTCAAGGCAGCCACGCAGCCTGTCAATTTCTGTACATCTCTCAACTCCTCTGGCTTTTTCAAACTTTGAATAGCTCTGATTTTTTCCGGGTTTGCCTCGATTCCACGCTCTGACACAATAAAACCAAGTAACTTCCCCGCTGGGACTCCAAACACACACTTTGTAGGATTAAGCTTCATCTTGTATTCCCTCAAATTTTTGAACGTTTCTGTAAGGTCACTGATAAATGACCCGGCTTTTTCTGACTTTATCACCACATCATCAACATAAGCATGCACATTGCGCCCAATCTGATCATGAAAACAATTCTGGATACACCTCTGATAAGTTGCTCCTGCATTCTTCAACCCAAATGTCATGGTCTTGTAACAAAAAGCACCAAAGGGGGTGATGAACGACGTCTTTTCCCAATCTTCTTTGTTCAATTTGATCTGATGATACCCTGAATAAGCATCCAGGAAACACAAAAGCTCGCTACCTGCCACTGCATCAACTATTTGGTCAATACGCGGCAATGCAAACGGGTCCTTGGGACAAAACCTGTTCAGACTCGTGAAATCAATACACATCCTCCACTCATTATTTTTCTTCAGAACCAAAACCGGGTTAGCTAACCACTCTGGATGAAACACCTCCATGATAAAACCGGCCTCCAAAAGCCGGGCTACCTCCTCTCCTATTGCTTTCCTTCTTTCTGCATTCATTTTTCTCAATCCCTGTTTTACCGGCCTTGCCTTAGGATCAACATGTAAGCTGTGCTCAGCGAGTTCAGTTGGAATGCCAGGCATGTCACTAGGTGTCCATGCAAAAACATCCCTATTCTCACGGATGAACTCGATGAGCGCGCTTTCCTATTTATCAGATAAGTTGGTCCCAATGGCAAACTGCTTGGAGGAATCTCCAGGCACGAAATCCACCATCTTAGTATCCTTTGCTGCTTTGAACTTTGCCCTATCATCCTCTGTTGTGGGCTTCTTGAGTGCCGTGTTATCCTGCGGGTCAATATTTGATCTGTAAGCTTTCAACTCCTCCTTAGCACAAGCATGCTCTGCCAGGGCTGCATCCCCCTCATCACACTCAGCTGCAATTTCTCTGTTACCATGCACTGTAATGATCCCCTTGGGACCCGGTATTTTCAACTGTAAGTAAACATAACACGGCCTTGCCATGAACTTGGCATAAGCCGGCCTTCCCAACAATGCATGATATGGGCTTGGAAACTTCACTACCTCAAAAGTGAGCCACTCTGATCTAAAATTATGAATAGACTCGCCAAAAGCAACCTCCAACGAAATTTTACCCTCTGGCGTGGCTGATTTCCCCGGAACTATACCGTGAAAAATTGTCGATGTTTTCTGCAGCTGAGATTCCTTCAAACCCATGCGCACGAACGTGTCCCAATACAAAATGTTGATACTACTGCCACCATCCATCAAAACCTTCTTTAACTCATAGCCATGAACTTGGGGAGCCACCACCAACGCCAGAAGACCCGGGTGCTCCACCACCTCTGGGTGATCTGCCCTACTCCACGTAATTGCATGCTCTGACCACTTCAAATACCTTGGAACTCCAGCAACCACTGTGTTAACCGCCCTCTTGACTATTTTTCTCTCTCTCTTGGTTGTGCCACTAGTGTATATATGATACTGACCCAGCTGCCTTGGCTGCTGCGAAAATCCACCTTGGTTACTTGTGTTCTGGTTCTGACCCGGGTTACCCGTAGGTACCGCGTTTGCTCCTGTCAAAGGCCCCGAGGCCGGGTTACCACCCGTGCCGGGTCCTCCACTTCTATTTGCTCCTTGCAAAGCTCTCTGTACCTCGTTGTTCTTCCACCTATTCAGATCCACACACTGGGCCAAAGAATGATTGGCGGGTCTTCCGTTCTTGCTGTGTCTAGGACACGGCATCCTGAAAGCCTCCTCAGTACTCATTGGGCGCGGTCCTTGATAATTATTACTACTGTTATAATTCCCACTGTTGCCTTGATAACCTCTATTTTCCTGATAACCTCTATTTTCCTGGTAGTTCCCATCCATCCTTTGCCTCTGAAACCCGGCATTGGTGTTTGCCACCAGCTCTGAGTTCCCCTCATGATGTCCACGCTTATGCTGATTCTGATTATTGTTGTTGTTATTGTTATTTCCCGAGCCATTGTTATTCCTTCCACCATTGTTCACGTTACCTTTCCCTTTCTCCTCCTCAGGCTCATCCTGAGTCTTGTCGTGGCTGCGTGCCTATTGCAAGCATCCATCAACTCTGCCATGGTGACGGCTTAACCCGGTGCCCTTCCTTCATGCGACCCAGCTTCTGGACAAGTGGTGCATACTTGCAAGTTTTCTCCATTGATGAAATTGCATCCTTGGGCTCAATACCAGATGAAGAGTGCAGGATCTCCGTGACCCGGCCCATCCAATGACGTGCTGACTCGCCTTTTTTCTGTATACAACGATCAAGATCCTCAATGGAAAACAAACGCTTGCACGTACCCTGAAAATGCTTGGTGAAAACCGCCTTCAACTCATCCCAGGAATTAATGGACTTCTCTGATAGATTTTTAAACCACAACTTCGCTGCTCCATCGCTCATCATCAAATACATGTACTTGGCACAAACATTCTCTGTGGCATTGCGTATACACATTGCCATCTCATAACTGCTCAACCAGCTGGCCGGGTCCATGCTAGGCTCATAATTGGATATCTTGCTTGGCTCCTTGAACTTCTCAGGGAAAGGCTCTGCTCTAATGGAATCTGAAAGACATTTTGGCCCGGCTAAACTAGAAGAACTTGCCGAAACGTTGATATTACCGGGTGAGCTTGCAGACGCGGCTGGTGCAGGACCCGGTCCTCCTTGTGGTACTCCTGCTGCAGGCACTACCGGGTTTGCATTAGCTTGGCTTCTCCCCGCTCGTGATCTGTTAACTATTTGCTGAGCCACTGAAATTGCTGGGACGGGTTGATGCTGCTGATTATTTTGATTTTGTTTCTGCTGGGGTGGGTTTTGCTGCTGCGCCGCTGCAGGCCCGGCCAATGGCGGGTTACCCCCGTTGCGGCTCCTGCTACGATATGTTGTGGAATGCAACACACTTTTCTCTCTTGAATACTGGGTTTGCTGCACAACTGCAGTACGTAACATATCTATGGCGCGCCGGGCTTCAATCTCTGCTGGTGTATCTCCCAATGGAATTTGATCAAGTGCCAAGGTTGCTGCATACACGTTATCCGCCGGATTTGAATAGTGACCCGCCGGCGTGTGAAACCTTGGTGTTCGTGGCGGCAGACCCGGATTTCCCCTGGCTCCCCCAGCGGGCAAACCCGGCGCTGCAGCTGGTACCACACCAGTTCTCCCTGTTCCTCTATTTTGCTCTGCACTTGCCCTAGCTACTGGTGCCACCTGAGCAGCACCAATAGGTTGATCCTCTGGAGTTCTAAACAGTGCTGCCACGGGCACTGGATTTGTTTCATCTTCCCCAAGGGCCAGCCGGCTCTGATGCCTCCTCCGGTGGGCCCGGGTTGCCTCATTGAAACGATTTTCATCCTCTTCTATTTGCTTCTTTCTTGCTTCTATTTCTTTTCTTTCTGCCTCTGCGTCCCTGCGCATCTGCTCCAAGGCTCGGCGTGCTGTATCCAATTCCATTGCTCTAACTGCTGCGTTTTCTGGAGTAACCAACCTTGTAAGTGCTGATGGATCTAAGACCAGGCCATTGTTAAACAAGGCCGGGGCAGCTGCTGCGTTACTTCTCTCCTCTCCTTGGGCCCGGTTATGCAGGAACCCAAAACTGTTTCTGTATCTTGCCATACCCTCGCTTTCCTCTGAGACCGAAGCCGGCTCTCCATCAACTCTCTGCTCTGCCAACTCCAAAATTGGGGGCAGCTGCTGTTGACCCGGGGTAAAGGCCGGTGGAACAACAGCTGATGGCGATGGTTGCATGCTGGACGAAGGCGCGGTGTACACCGCTACCCTACGAACCGGGCTTGGGCTGGATTCTTGTTCTACATCTTCCTCTTCTTCTGCATCATACCCGAACCGGCCTTCAAATAACTGTAAGATCGATTCTGACTCGGCACAGTCCTCCACGTCACCCGGTACTTGTGCCGGGTTCCCAGCTTGTTCCACTAGCATGTCCAGGGCCAGCTCAACTTCAGCCGTGCCAACTGATTCTTCACCATCAGATTGAACAATTGTGGCGGCTCCTGATACAGATTCAAAGTCTCCATCACTAGCAGATCTAGTTGTAATCATGCCCACAAAAACATTAAATTTGCCAATTGGAATAACATCACCTGATTCAAGTAGATCTGATTCCGGTCCCCAGCTCATTGGTTGTGATCTGGCCAAAGACGAAGTTTTCGACCCCTTGCCTTGCTTCACCCATGATGGTGACACCCTTGGACGCGTTTCCCACAGACGGCGCCAACTGTCGTGGGGTAGAAAACACGGCAGATGCTACTTGAGGGTAGCTTAAACTTTTGGGCAAGGCGACTCTGGTGTCTAGGTGTTTGTTTAGCACGGCAGGGGATAAAGATTTACCCAGGTTCAGCCTCTCCATAGGAGATAAAGACCTACTTCCTGCTATCTTATTATTAATCTTGGTCTCGATCTCGATAACCCGGCTACGACAACAGAGCCGGATCTCGATCTAGGTTACAAGGATTATGTGTCTCTCTCGATGGTTCTCTCGCCTATGCTTGGGGTTGCGAAAAGTCTTTCTAGCTATGGCTCAGGGGCCGGTTTATATAGACACCGGGCCCTCTGACCACGTACACAATAGAGCCGGGTTCTACCCGAACTCCAAGTCCTATCCTAGCTCCTTTATTCTTCGTGCATTCCAAGTCTTGAACCGCCTCTCAAACCGCCTCTTGTACCTTCCAGAATATCGCCTTCCTTAGCCGGGTCACCGCCAAGATACCGGCCCAAAAACATAACCCGGCCCGTGCTGAGGGCTAACTGGCCTGACCGGGCCTCCTTCCTGGCGGGTCACGTTCCCCTCTTCATGGGCCTACCGGGTTATTATCCCTCCATCAAGTTGCAACTACAGTTCAAATATGAGCTCATTCGGACTTACAGAATAAGAATTAAAAATCATACCGTGCACTGATTTGTGCAGGAATAAAATCTCCGAACGCTATAAGCAACTTTTTCAAACCAAAAAGGGTAAAACTTGGCACTTTATTGAAAATTCCAGAACCTAAACTAGACACAAAGTCTCTTGTTACAGCAAGAGGACACAAAGAAAATCACACAAAAAAATAACCGGGTTGCCTCCCGCAAAGCGCTTTCTTTATAGCCATATAGCTAGGCTTCTTACTTGTTGTTTATTGTGGACGAAGCTCGTGAGGGAGCTTGAACTTTGGTGGTTCCCTCTTCCTTGGGAAGTGTTCCATGCACTTCTTGTGTGGGAACTCAAACTTCACATTCCCTTCTTTGAATCAATGATGTCACCTGTGGTACGAAGAAAAGGTCTTCCAAGAATAATAGGACTAGAGGTTTTATTCCCCATATCCATGATTAGAAAATCCACAGGCACAAAAGTCATATGTAACTCCACCATAACATCACTTACTTTTCCTAAAGCATGTTTAATAGAGTCTTCAGCAAGTGCAAGTTCAATGGAGCATTTTTCAAGATTTTTCAATTCAAGCACTTCATATATATAATTCTTTAGATAAAACAGAGACACTAGATCCTAGATCAAGTATAGCATGGTGTGTCTCTTTTCCAATAGTTATTAGTACCTTAGGAATCCACATATCCCCAAGCTTAGGTGGTATCATAGCCTCTTGGTTGTATCTAGCAATCTTTTCTTTCAAGACATGATTAGCAATATAAGAACCAAATCCAGCTTGATTAGTGTTGATGGAAGGATCACTTGCAAGTTTTTGTAAGATAGATATTAATTCATGCAAGCTACAGTTTTCTAAGTCAAGCAAAGGATCCTTGACTTCACTAAGCATTTTAACTTCCTCAACTTCTACCCAAGCAAGATTCTCATTCCTTTTTCTTAAAGCAGGATTCAAGGCTATTTGGAGGTCATTCTCCTCTTCAATATGATTCTTAATATCCCTGTCCAAAGGTTCCAACATAGAAGATATTCTTTCATTTAATTCCCTAGTCAACTTCTTTTTAGACTTAGCATAGTTCAATATCGTTTCCATTTTTAAAGAGATTCCAGAAAGAGTGTTATTTGTCTTTTTCATCCTAGATTTGGTATGAAGGATAAATGAATGCATCTCATTTTTAGTAGGATAATCCTCCATATAAGTTTGTAGTCATAATGTTGACCTATCCATAGAAGCTTTTAGTTGTTTGATCTCAGTTTCATCTTTGGATTCTATAGAATTCCCAAATAAATTTTCCATCAAGTTATTAGCATGTGAGGGATTTCCAGAAGCAAATTTTCCACAAGTCAACGAGTCTAGAAAACATTTTGACCAACCATCTATACCTTTATAGAAGTTTCTTATCACAGTGGCAGGAGTATATTTAATGACACCATTTTTACTAGTGTCCTTAATTCTATACCAAGCATCCATTAACGACTCTCCATAGTATTGACCAAAGTTGTTCATTTCAGCACTAGGATTCATTTTAGCAAGGTTTTTTTTTCTATGCAAAACTGAAAATAAATATGCAAGCGGAATATGATATGCAATGACACTAACAAAACAAATAAATTGTTTGTAAGTAAAGATGGATAAGATGGTGCTCACGTAGGTGCAACCTCCCCAAGCTTAGGTGTTAGCACAAGTTGGTGAAGTTGACTTCGTTGTGAGATGAATGCGATGATGCACACCCTTGGATAAATCTCTCAGCTATGATTCCCCGGCAACGGCGCCAGAAAACAGTCTTGATGGCCCTTGAAGAGGTTGATCTACGACGCCAGAAAACACTTTATTGATCTCCGGTGCGTAGTTACCTGCGTCAAAAGTAAATGGGTTAGGTTGAGACTCCAAGTGCAGAGTGTGTAGTAGTGGAAGACTTGTTTTCCCCACGAGGGGTGACTCGAGGGTTTAATATCGAACTCTCGGGGAATCAGTAGTGAAGATATATCTTCTTATCCTTCTTTTGGTTACCTACAAAACAAAGTTAAATGTTTTGGTCATCAACCTCACATGTGGTTGTCAAGCACAAGGTGTAAGAATGATATCAAGATAGTTATGCAATGTAAACAGGAAATAAATATGCAATGGTGGTGGATGCAATGGTAAATGATATTTTTGGGTTTTTTAATGATGTATGCAAGGTGAAAAGTATTTTTGTATTTTCGGATTTAATGATGGCTGAAAATTGAAAAGTGGTATACGGTGTTGGAAAGGTGTTTCTTATGATTAAAAATGGACCGGGGTTCATGGTTTCACAAATGCACTCTCTCTTTATAAAGTGGCAGACAATGGAACACACACAGAGTTAACATATGAGATTGCAACACAAAGTTTGATAACAAGTTACTTAGATATATGGGCATCACGTCCTAACATAGAGACCTTTTGGTTATTAGTCACTCTTATACTCCACCAAGATGCGAACAAAATCATAACACCTCAGTAATTAAGATGACTCAGAGTATAGCAATAAGTTTCATGACATGAAGTGAAAATAAGAACATGCTGGATCTAGTCACAGGAAGAAGCTTGGTCACCCTCAACCCTTGCAGCATGGTATTTAGTTTATCCCTAATGAGGTAACAAAGTAAGGTAAACACCCAAGTGGATCGCGATATTAAGTTGTCAGCTTACCGCACTCACCACTCCCCGTTACTCCAACTAATGCACACGTCCCCCCACACACGCTCTTATAAACATGCTTGATCATAACAAGTAGATAAGAACGGGGTACATAATATGCATCTATACTCATAACTGAATCAAACATTGCAATCTCAAACATATATTAACTCATAGAAAGATCCACCACATAGGTATTACAAATATGACCGTAATCATGTTCAGCAGCTCATACGGTACTAATTAGTGAAGCTCAAGAGAGGAGAGATACATAAGTTACTTCCACAAACCCATAGTCCAGAGGTGGACTACTCCCTCTTCATCATGGAGACGGTGGAGAAGTCGATGGAGAGGATGGAGACCACACCGGCAGCGCCCCGCCGGAGTTTTCCCCCTCCAATCTGCAGCTCCTGATCTCCGTTTCGGTGTTTCTGTGTTTGTGCGGCGCTCCGTTCGCGAAACGTCATGGGACCTTTTTTATAGGTGTTTTTAGGTCAAAACGAAGGCAGTGGAGAAAGGATCGATGGCTGTGGAGCCACGAGGCCCAAACGGTTGGGTCCCACGCGGGCACAGTACCTGGCCGCGTGGGCCACCCCCTTTTTCCTTGCGGGCTCCGTTTGCTTGATTCCTTCGCTCCTACGTCTTCTTCCTTCCAAAATAATGACCTCTGTATTTTTCAGAATTTTATGACGACGTTTGGGTCCCTGAAACATAAAAGGAAAGAAATAGAGTTTTCTGCCTGCGTAGGGTTAATTCCATAAAAATAGGAAACAATTATTTTATTTCCTAAAATCATTAAATAACAGTGGTATAACCCTTATATGATGCAAATATGATTAGAATATGAGTGAATAAAGTGCAAAGTTCATGTATGCATTTTACATGCATCATGGTACAACATGCCTTCTGCGAGAGAAGGGTTCACACGCAGGGATCTGCGTAGCACTGAGCTCGGATTTGCTTTGCGTCTAACATGTCCCTGGTCTGGCGATGGTCTTTTTGTGCCCAGCTGGAATGTTTTTCCAACTGGAGGCTGCTGCTTAGCCCTCTTGTTTCTGGCAGTAATTTCCTTTGTCCCCTGGTAAGAATAACAGCATTAATCAGCCAAGCCAAAATGACAACAAAAATAAGGCATTCGAAATCATATTCTCCCTGTTCTACAATAGTATAATAACTTCTAGATATATCTCTGTCAAGCTTCATGCTCTGACCACTATTCCAAAAGATCGATCTAATGGAAAGGGAGGGCAATCCACTTATACACTCAACGCCCCCCTCCTCACATGTGACGGGAAGACAAGCCAACATGTGTAAACTCAGAGGTAGGCGCATGAAGAGAAAGGGGCCTTGCAACGTGGACAGAGGGGGCATCAACAATTTTTAGGAAAATTGCGCCACACAGGACTCGAACTCGAGGCCTTGGCTCTGATACCATGTCAAGCTTCATGCTCTGACCACTTTTCCAAAAGACCGATCTAATGGAAAGGGAGGGCAATCCACTTATACACTCAACAATCTCAAAGCAGACTAGGTACGAAATAAATGCACCTACACACTAAAAAGGGTCTAAATACGTCTAGAAATGAACAAACCAAGATAAGTCTAAAAAGGTTATAAGATTTAGGAACACAGAGGGGTATGGCTCAAGAGACGTATACTTGGACACAAAGGGGGCTACAACATTTTTTTCAATAAAAGTGCGGAAGCTAGGATGCTAGGACTCGAACTCGAGACCTTGGCTCCGATACCATGTCAAGCTTCATGCGCTAACCACTATTCCATAAGACCGATCTGACAGATAGGGCTAGTGCAATCCACATATACTGTAACAGTAACAAATAATAAGGCAGGACGGGATGGAGGAACTAGCACCTTAGCTGTCAAGAGAACAGGGGAGGTCTGAAGCTTCACGTGTAATAAGGGGACAAGAGTTGAATCTCCCTCTACCGGCTGAGAAGCCGATACTCTCTTGTTGCCCCTAGCTGTTGAACCTCCCTTTCTAGTATTTTTTCCAACTGCAGTTCGTGATGCAAGAATAATCTCTACACGTGAATCATCAAGTTTTGCGGTGCTCCTGGTTACAGCACGCCTCTTGCTGGTCTTGTTGTACTGTTTTTCGGCCGCGGCCAAGGTAGGAAGCACACAATAAATCGTAGATTATGATTTATACGTGTGCTTGTAAGTGAAAGAGAACAAAAGGAAACACTTGAGGAGAAGCACTCTTTTAAAGAACCACGAACCACCGAAATAAAGCTAACAAACCATCTAATCCATAGCAGTTAAGAAAAATATCCGCGCACAGCAAGAATATAATTAACTGAACTGAGGAGAAAAAGAGGGCATACTCAATCCAAGCCTCATGGGGACGGGGAAGGTTTGGCGGAAAATGTGAAATCGATGTTGCCCGGGAGAATCGTCGGCAACGGTGTGGCCGGACCGGTCGACGATGAGTCTAGCTGGCTAACTGGCGGAGAAGTAGCCGGCAGGCGGTGGTGGGATGTGGCCGAAGTGAGATCTAGGGTTCGTCGGATTGGGGAAGAGTGGGTGTGAGTCTCGGCTCGGTACGGTTTGGGAGTGCTAGTTATGGCGCCGTTTTGAATATCGCTCCGGCACCAATTCGGGATGGGAAAATTCGGCGACATTTCAGACAGGTGGGTCTGCAATCAGATGGGGCCTAGCCTCCTACGTAAGGAAGACCTCAGCGGTTGGATGCGAAACAGATCAACGGTTCATACGTGCTCGTATTCATGGGCTGTATTTGGGCTACGAACCGTGTCGAGGGACATAACCCAAAAGGTTTGCGGTCCCTCTTTTTCATCGTAAGAGAATTTGTCAGATGCTGATAAAAGTTCTCCGACAGATCTCCGATGGAGAAGGTCAGATGAGATGCTCAAAAAACACTTCACAGAGCTCCTCTCATCGATCCCGACTTTCTGCACTTAACCAAATGTAAACTCATGAACCGAGCAAAACATCACGGGAATTATATGCAGGCTGCCATCTGCTTCAGCTTGTTTGGTCGCCGGCATTGCATCGTTGGCCACGGCTGGCTACACATTGTTTCGTTGACTACACCCGTATGCTAATTACGTCAGACGTACACACACCTGAAACCAATTACGTCAGATGTACACACCCCTAACAATACACAGCCAAGCAATCGCAGTTAAGCACAGATACATCAGGGGTCAAGCCCCTGATAGAACACAACCAGCACCGGAGCTAGAGGAAAATGTATGGGTCGGCCGGCCCAAAATAAAGTGACACCACTTTCGTTTTTTCCGTTAATGGGGGATACTAATTAAACAATGCATAAGATGCTAGTTAAACCCCGGATACCAGCTCGATCGCGTGGTGCCCAATTCTAGGACACGTCCCAAAGAATTTCATCTTCTGCGTCGCCTCCACCACCTCCTTCCGGCCATCGACAACAGGCTTCTTGATGTGCCTGTTGTAGGGGATGGTGTCTTGCATGCCGGGTGGTGGAGGAAAATCAGAGGCACACACAAGGTGCTTCGTTTCCTGTCAAACACGGTGACATGGACGATCGGCTGTTGTTATTGACAATGTGATGTAGCATTTCAATGACATGCAACTACGCAAAAGCACATTATATACAAGTGCACCCGAAAGGCAATCCATCAATCAGTGCATAGAAACATGTGACCAGTGCAGAGAAACAAAAGTGATCAGTGCACTGGTACGTGCAAGGGACAATGCAACTTAGACATCAATGTCAATGCAACCAAGAGAAAAACTGATAAGTGCACTTGCAGTTGTCAGGAGCCGTGACTAAGGAAGCGTGCATTCACATTGATCACCGAAACAAAACATCACTGCTGAACCAAAAAGATATACATCAGATCGACTTTCCAACTTGCACAGAAGCAAGGCATCGGCGAAATTCATAACAAGCCGACGCACAAACGGATCTACAGGTGCCTAAATAAACCTAACAAAATGACGGCAAACAATTAGAAAAACAAGACACAGCCGAAAATTAGTTGCCGCCGCCGTCCCATGGCGCGCTGCCTAGACCTTGCGGTGAAGGCAGCAATGCGGACGTGGTGATCAGACGTTCCGGTGGATATGGCATTGAGCTCGAGAGAAGATGATGGACGCCAACGAGGAACTTATGCTTCTCCACGCAAGAGGCCGTGTGCAGGTGGCGACCATCGCGTGCAGGATAATAATCAGGTGGGCCTAATAAAAAATGCAGCCTGACAATCCAATCCTTTTAATATACAGTAATTCTCTACAGGAAGCTGAGAAATAACGATTAATGTGCAACATTAAACTGGGACTGAGGGAGCACATACTAACGCGAGGAGGGAATAACATCGATTACATAAATGTTATACAGCCCGTTCAAAAACAACATAAAGGTTGTAGAGTAAATTTCACTCGATTACACATAACAAAGTGTACAGCTTAATTTTACTCAATCCTGGGTATGCGGGTCATTAACCACCCCTAACCAAAAGAATTGAGTCAGCAATATAAGTTCTATTCATAATATAGAGCAATGTCATGTTTACACACTTCTATCACAGCGTGACCAGCTTATCAACAATTGGGTAGTTTCCTTCAATCATGCAAAGCAAGGGTTCAACCATTGAGTTGCCAAAAGGGTATTATCAAGAACTGCCAATCTCCAGGAGAACGAGTGCATCAGTCTCGAGTCAGCTCAGCTTCTCGTATTTGCAATGTATGTAGACATATCATCAGGGGTAATGTCATCTCTATGCAGCAATCAAAAAATTACAAAAGTAAGTTCATTTACGTAATAAAAAAACGGTAGACATGTTGAACTAATATCATACCAGATGTGTGAAAAGCATCCAAAAGCCTCCCTCTCAATCGGCTGGACGAAGTGTACTGTCTTAAGCCCATTGGTACTGGTTTCTGCTGCGGACACGTTTTCTGCCCATACTTGCAGAACACTTGTCCGAGATGTCATGCACCCCTGTTGGCAGGTACTTTTGTGCAGTGTCACCGAAATAAGGACCTGTTTTCAATTAGTTCTGATTTAGCAACGAAAGTTACTGAAACTGACAGGATAGTAAATAAGATAGGAAAGTTGCTGAAACTGACAAAGTGACCAGCTGATCAACTAAAAGGCAATATAAACAAGCATTGAGTCGAAATAGGGGACGCAAAATAAGCATGGAATATATTAGAGAAATAAGAATCGGACAAACTTCTGAGCTACAACCAGGTAGAATAGACTGTTTGGATCTAAACAGAGAACACGAAAATAATAGTGTAATAGATAATAAGAATAAGACAAATTGCAGAGACAACAACTAGTCAAAGAAAGCATGTGTAGTTCATCTGACACGGCGGCCGGTAAATTTAGGATTCATACTTTTAGTCCGAACCGGCAGCGACGAAAGCAGATCGCAGATCGACGCGAGATAGGCCTGAGGACGATGAGGACAGATTCGGATCCCGTAGCCGCTCCGCCCGTGCGATCCACTCTACCACTATTCGCCAGGCCCGGTCCGCCGACGCTTGGCCGGACTCATGTCACCGGCCGACTCCTGTCCCGCTCCGCCGGCGAACACGGCCGGACTCGTCCTAGAACGGTCTTATCGGGAGGCGAAATCGGCCGGATCACGTCTACGCCCGATCGGCTCATTTAGCGAGCGCCGCCGCCACACTAGCTAGGTTCCAGATCTGAAGATCTCGGAGGATGGATGAGACTTGAGAGTGACGACTAGAGCCAATACTGTGGGCAGGCTGGCCAACCCTGGGTGGCTGGGCCATATAGCGAACTACCACTGCCAATACGTGTTGATAATCCGTATATAATGCTTATGGATGAAGCACACCACAAGGGGGGACCCACAGTCCAAACTTATAACAATTCTACTCTACCACAATGTACGGAGTATGTGGTGAACTTTAGCTATGGAGTATAAGCTTGGATCTACATGAACAATTGACATAGATACATACTCCGTATGTTAGAGAGAGGAGAGAGAGAAATATATTTTATTGCTTGGGGGTAACCTACAAGCTTGAGGTTCAACTTAGTCTTATGTATAGGTTTGTTTTTCTCCACAATATATAATAAGGACACCACAAGGATTGCCACGTACTTAAACCCGAAAAAATAGTGCTGAATATCCAAACCAGGGCCCGGGCCAATTTGGACCACCTGGATACATAAACAACATTTTTTGCAAGCCCGCCCGGTCCTATGGCCAAAAGTCATTCCATGATGACTACACAATCACTTATAGAAGAATTAGATCAAATTAGTAAATATAGATTAATTAAGCTCGCTCAATATGTCTATCCATACGTTCTCTTATATATAAAACAAAACCCCACTAGATTAATGCAATAATTATTTTTCTGCCTCAACATGCATGCTATCCACATCGTCCATTCTCTTAATTAGCCACAATTGACAATATGTCATCTCCAATAATATTTATTAATCAATGCATGCAAGTTAGTCACCTCTGCCCCGCTTATTAGGTGTCAATTGGCTATTCTCTGGGCACAAAAAGATATAGCTAGCTACTTTGTAGTTGATTATTTGCCGGAACACGTACATATTTTAAAGGGATGGCCACTACAAATCGTGGGATATAGTTATATACTCCCCCCGTCCCAAAAGAACTATCTTAGATTTGCCAAAAACTAGATGAATCTATACATGTTTCATGTCTCTAGATACATCCACTTTTGGAAAAGTCTAAGACGCTTATTTTGGGACAGAGGGAGTATAAATTAAGAAAACCCCACTAAAATGCATCAATGTTTTTTCTATCTCCACATGCAATATATTCACATCATCCATTCTCTTAGGCCCTTGCATGGGCATGGGCACTTAATTTTGGCCTTTCTTTATCAGAATGCAACATTGTCCACTCAGAAGATAAAAGCACTTATAATTAAAAGTAAAAAGAGAAACATGCGTAACCAAACGGGCCCATAGATCACTAGACATGCATAGTAGTATAACTCTACGTACATAGTAATATGAATGCAGTAGGCAACATAATCTCATGTGTGTCGAAGGCGGAGAAATGAATTTGCACATAACACCACTTGTTGGTGTCAATTTGCACAAAACCAAAACCACAAATTGTTTTTGTCCAAAACACCATCCTTTGGAGTAATCAATTACATAGAAAAAAATGTTCATTAGCAGCACTGACATAAATTATGCATATAAGCTCAACGCCACAACCAATGAAGAGTGTCGGCCGACCGAGAGCGGCGGTTGCAAGTACCGCTGCGATGCGAGGATGAGATGGAGGCCCGTCCTAGGCACAACGTACGACCATGGGAAGATGTTTTTTACACAAGCAACACCAAAATGTTTTTCCACATAACTTTTTGTACGAACATAAAATATGTGGGTGTACAATCGACTTTTTTATTTACAATTTTTTGGCATTTTGATATTCTATTTTTGGACATTGGGTGCATCTGCACGACTACACCTATAAGCCCAAGATGATTGCCCTATCTCCACCAAACTCGGCACAAAGATGGGTTTTTAATGTTGTAAACAAGATTGCCAAAATTCTGATTCAGCATTGGAGTCGGGTGTCAAGCTTCATCCGGTGACAACTTCTGAGCAACAACCAGGTACAAATTTTCTTTAGGGCCAAATAAGGAACAAGATTTTAAGGAAGGGTCAAATAAGGAATTCTGATGGAAAGGGAGGGCAATCCACTTAGGGCATCCACAGTGTATGCCAAATTGGAATGCCAAATGTGGAATTTGGCTTTGGGAGCCGGTTCTCTAAATTGTGGAGATGTCAAATCTTGTTGCCATAGCCAAAAAATTTGGCGTGGGAGCAACTAGAAGAGCCAATGCCAAATGAAATGAAGTGAATAAAATAATAAGATGGAGGGGTGGGAATAGAGACGGGTGAGCAGTCCAAGATTATTTAAATTTTACTTTTTGCACATGGTGGGGCATCATATGAGAGGATTTAGCATTTGGCACATTGTAGCCACAATAGCAAATTTGGTACTCATGCTAAATAAATCTACGTGTCAAATTTGGCTTTGGCAACATTGTGGTTGCTCTTACACTCAACACCCCTCCTCACATGTGACGGGAACAGAAAGGCCAACATGTGTAAACGGCTAAACGCACAACTGCACAAGTCAAAAATAAATGTGTAAACGCAGAGGTAGGCGCATGAAGAGAAAGGGGCCTTGCAACGTGGTTGGAGGGGCATCAACAATTTTTAGGAAAATTGCGCCACACAGGACTGGAACTCGAGACCTTGGCTCTGATCGCCACCTGATCTGATGGAAAGGGAGGGCCACACAGTGTAGTAGAGACAAACCCCCAGTTTTGTAGGAAGGACAAACCCATAGAATGGGGTGATACAAAACGATGGTCTAGTAGAGACACCATAAATATTCTGTATAGAATGTCAGCTGAACATTTAGAGAAAGTATATCACAACATACCACAAAGATAAAGACATCAGACACCAAGTGCCCAGCTTAAACTTAATAAAGCCACAACGGCAGTGTACAGGGGGACATACTGCTGGGAGGCCAGGTACATGCCAGGGGGTAGAACAAATGTAGCACAAAGAGCTAAAACAGCGCACACACTGCTAGCACAACACAAAGACTGGCAAGATGATATTACAAGGTTCAAACTGATATTAGTAATAAGTCCTGCAGCCCATCGCTTCTGCAAAGGGATCAGGCATCGAGAAGTCATGTATGAAATCAACTTGACATATTACGTTCATGCCTATATCTTCAAAATGGAATTCCGGTTCTGCAGAAGCCTTGTGAGACAACTTTAGTTCCCCGCGCTGACTAGCAAACCATGTATCATCTTGGTCTAACTTAACGTCAAACCTCATTATCTTGAGCACACTTGCGTTCAGAACAAAGAACTGGGCGAACTTAACCTCAGGTGCGTTGCCTTGGTATCTGTACAAAGTAATTTCTGTGAGATGGAGATCAAGGCATTCGATGGGATCGTTCTTGTCATATTTCAGCTCATTTTTCACTTTCCAGCCTAGCCCTTTCTGCGAAAGAAGAGAACATGTTAAGTATAGTGGCTACATCAAAACAAAAGATGTAGGTGCAGACGTGGGAAAAATTACTATAAATTAGTTACATTTAAGTATACTGCCTACAAATGTAGTTTTAAACACTACATTTGTCTTTGTAAACTCGGGAAAAATACAAGGATAGGTAAAACTCAGTAGAATGTCATGTCAATCCTAATTCGTGCCTATAGAAATTTTCACCATGTTGCTACTGTTTGAATCACAGGAAAAACAGAGGAACTGTAACATGAGGTTTGAGTGGATAGAAAACAATTCCTTCAGAACATAGTGCAATGCAATCCTATGGGAAAATTCCTAAGTATTCAATCCTACGAATCAAACGACTTACAGAGGAATCTTTCCTACTGATCAAAATCCGTTATCGATCTCCTATGGTATTCCTCTGAATCCAATGAGCCCTTACAGAAAAACAGAGCTCACCTGGATGTATAGCTTCTCCGTGCACGGAAAGCATCTAAGGAAGGCAATAACTAATTTCAGATTGAGGCCATTAGAATCTAGTGCCAAGACCTTCACTGTTCGCCGAGACGAGGTCAAGCTTGTGGGAAACATTTCCTGCACAACACCGTACATACATCAAGAAAATTAGCAAAAATGTGAGTGGCAAGTTGGGAGAACATTAAGAACACTGAACAAATCAAGAGGACTGTTTTACCCAAAAGATCGTGGATCCAACAAGTTTGTTGCTGCTTCTACTCGTGTTTCCCAGCAATGTCAATTTCGGCGCGCTAATGACCGTGATTGTTGTCCGTGCAGGTAGACTATATACATACAACCTCTCAAGTAAAGGCGCTTCCTCAATGACCAGGTCGTACAACTTGGAATAATATATTTTGTCGCGACAACCTAGGAAGCCAATCGATCGGATAGTCGCCGAGACAATGCGGAGGGGACCGGTCAACCCAAAAAACCCCTCGAGATGTAAGTGCTCGAGCGCAGTACGGCCGCCGAGCAGGCGCTCGATGGCCTCGGTCGAGATTTCGACGCCAGTGAGGTGAGCAGCTTGAGACGAGGGAGCGTGGCATTCAGCAGGGGGAGATTGCAATGAGCAAACCTGGCGCGGTGCAGGGTGGGGAATAGGCGGGGCAGTGATGCTGGCAGCACGTACGCCCGTCTTCCACCTTCGAAACAGAGCTAATCGAGCTCATTTAGGGCGGGGGATTGGAACCACTCGTTGAGCTTGGCACCGACATTGCACTTGGCAACGTCATTGTACCTGTCACCGAAGCTTCGGATGGTAAGTCGTGTGACTGGCCCAGTGCACGCGGCGAGAATCTGGGAGACTGCGTTGATGCGCTCGTCATCCAGGTAGCCGATACGTTCGTCGACGGTGAGTTTCAGGGGGACAGAGCGCCAGAGGGGCCTCCACCGCTTGGAGAGCACGGTTGTACGCGCGCCAGACTTGGTGGGGAGGAAGGCGATGATGAGGTGCAGCATCTCGTTGGGGAGTTCGTTGATGAAGTCGAGGCCCGCCGGAGGCTCTTACGGTTCTGCCTCGACCCGCATGCGCTTGTTCGCCGCCTCGTCCTCCATCTCAGCCGGCAGCGAGAGAGGTAACCAACTCGGCAGTGGGGATTTTTGGGCGTCCGTCAGTCGGGTTTTTTGGGCTTGCGGCAGTGGTTTTTTTATTGGGCGTGCGACACTTGTTGAAGCGGATAGGCGAGGACGAGGAGACGCAGTAACACTGGCTGGGCATGCGCGTGTTCGCCGCCTCATCCTCCATCTCAGCCGGCAGCGAGAGAGGTAACCAGCTCGGCAGTGGGGATTTTTGGGCGTGCGTCAGTCGGGTTTTTTGGGCTTGCGGCAGTGGGTTTTTTCTGGGCGTGCGACACTTGTAGAAGCGGATAGGCGAAGACGAGGAGAGGCAGTGCGGTGGAGCAGTTGATATTCGTCCCCTTTCTTCATTGACAGGTGGGTCCAGCACATGAGGGGACCCAACAGTGACTCAGAGCCAGAGGGGCCTGAAGCTGGAAACGGTCATCGTCGGTCAACTTGACCTCTATAGCTCCGTGTTTTTCAAAGCTTGCCGGTCAAACTCGTAACACAGCCCAGGGACATAGGGTTGTAACCCCGATCGAAATGGATATTTGGATGCTTTGAATATCGCTCCGGCGCCAATTCGGGATGGGAAAATTCGCCGATATTTGAGACAGGTGGGTCTGCAATCAAATGGGGCCTAGCCTCCTACGTAAGGAAGACACCTCAGCGGTTGGATGCGAAATAGATCAACGGTTCATACGTGCTCGTATTCATGGGTTTTAGGAGCACCATGTTGACCGGGCTCCATTTTAGGTTTTCGATCCATTGATTTCATATATAGACAATAGAAGAACAATATGCGTATACATATAGTTCATGAACATACAAACTTGTGCCCACAAAACATAGGGGTGGAAGTTTTCTTGGAAAATAAACTAGTAGTGCAGGTCTTAACATCAACATAATACAAGTCTACATACGTAAGAGCATTATACAAGATCAACTCGATGCTCTCTACTAGGACAAGTCCTTCAACTAGCTTCCTCTGGCCTTCTTCTTTACAGGTTATTCAAGAACATGCCGTAGGCTGCGTGTTCTGCCTTGACATGGTTCGGACGCTTAAAGGAGCCTCGACCACCCCTACGGCATGCTCCCTCATACTGTCGAGATTTGCTGCAATATTCCTTACGCAGAATGGGCACTTGTACCTCTCTGGACCAAGTAGGAACTTAATGTGCCCACTCTGCAGCCTCCTGAGGACGTACCGGGATTTTGCATCCCTTGATTCTTGGTCACTTCCAACATCATCAAAATCTTCCTGTAAATTAGAAATAAAACAAGAAGTTAGTTACAACAGTGGATGAAAGAGTAGCATAAAATAAATACAGTACTATATAGAAAAATGAACTAATGTAAAAGCAAGGTTAATATTACAGCCGGCATTTCATCAAATATAGCGATAGGCTTACACTCTCACGAAATACTTGGGAGCACATGCTGCATCTGGCAACTACTAATTAATTACATTCCGCTTCTCTTCTCTCTCCTTTCCTAAAGCAATAGTACTCCTTAGCTAGCCCGCCTATGATGTCGCAAGTCGGCATTATATGCACAAATATGATCAACAGGAGCACAGCCAAGCTAGGACACAAATTAAAATAAAAAACTAATAGCAAAATAATTGAACTCCAAAACAACATTTAGTACTCCACCGTCCTAGTTTGTTGGGCATAATTTGCAAATCTCATTAACCAATGTGATAGCTAATTGAGGCTAAAAGCTTGCATGGATTGGTGGGAGAGGAAACTAGCCAATTATTGTGAGGAAATTAAATGCAATTGTGCTTATGAGGAGGGGGTTTTTGGGAAAAATTGTTTTTTAGACTATGCCGTACAAACTACGAACGGAGGGAGTATGTACGTATAGTCCACCGTGTGTTTGGATGCATCTAAAGTAAATAGAAAAAACAAGCAAATATCTATGATATATATATATGTAAACATGTGTGTGAACCATTCCATCATCCATTTAGGCATTTAGCACGTACCTCATCCTCCTCGTCGTTGACCACCGCCTCGAACGCCGGGGGCGGTGCCGCAGCATTGTCATGGGGAACATGGTCGACCGGCAGCTGCAGGTGGTCGACGACGCTGGCGGGCACGGGCACGATTACGTCCTCCGTCACCTGCTCCTGGAGCTGGAGGGCATTGACCGCCGCGGCGAGCACTGCCGGAGTAGGAATCGCACGGCCATTACCTTCAGCCGCACCAGTGTCGACGGCATCCTTCTCCTGGAGCGGATCTGCGACGGCATTGGCTGCTCCAGTTGCTAGTACCTTCATCACTGGAGGCCGGTGTGTGACTGTGTCTGCGCACGTGTGTGGCCGGGAAGCGGTGCCGGAGTAGGGTGCCTGGACTGTGCGAGCGGCCGGGACCCAGGAGCGGTTCTTAATATATGGGCGTGGGAGCTTCAGTGACTTTGAAGAACAAAGTCACCGAGTCAAAGTCATCATTCTTGGCCTCCATCTTAGATCCAACGTACCAGATTGCTCCACATTCGTGGCTATTTAAAAAAAAATTCAGAACAGTTTTAAAAAATTCTAGTAAATCGTAAATGTTTCGTTTTTTTATAATGAGAAAATGTCAATCCATTTTGTTAAGTATTTTATGATTAAAATGTTTTGTATGTTTCAATCCATAATTGCTATTTACTCACAAACTAATCATCTAAATAATTTAAAAAAAATAATATACAAAAATAAACATTAACAATTTACTAGATTTTTTCAAAAAAAATATGAACAATATAAAAAAATAGCCACGAACCCCATAATTCCTATTTACTCATAAACTAATCATCTAAATAATTTGAAAAAAAATTAATATACAAAAATAAACATTAACAATTTACTAGATTTTTCAAAAAAAATATGAACAAGCTGCGCCCGACGGTTTGTTCTAGATTTGGGTGGGAATGTCTGTGCATTCAGATTTTGGTGGTTCTTTGACTCATTTGTTGCACAGCTTAAATCGGGACCGTGGGTTTTCGCAAGAGACGGCCAAAAAAAATCGTTGACCGGTCAGAAGAGCGTTTCCTCAAGAGCTAATATCGTCACCGATGTGAAATTTCACTGACAACGCACAAGACACTCTTAATTTTAAAAAGTGTTCTATGCGGTGCAGCGAAGTATCAAAGTAGCGACGGATTCGAGTAGACGCGGAGGAGAGAGAGGAGGAGGAGAAGCCGCCAAGCCTCCATTAGAGGAAGTGGAGAAGGCAGGAGGAGACGAGAGGAGGCCGGTCGTGCCCTGCGGGAGATGGTAGGAGGATGCAGGTTCGTTCGATCAGTAGCAGTCTAAAGCCAAAAAAAAGTTTGCCACCGCATAGGCGATGCCCTTAGAACATATTCAGGCTCCGGTCTCACAGCGAGTTCTTCAAAAACAGTCGAAGCCTATAAATAAAGTGGGACCCATATTAGTACAGAAGACTTGGCTGACCATGCATGTTTCGTTCCTTCTCTTCCTTGTGATTGGCCGAAGAGTTCCATGCAGCAATATTTTATTGGCCAGCTCCTTGAGGCATCGGAGCACCTAGCTGCTCCGATTCTCTGAATTTTTTTTGTGGCACCGCCTGGGCAACGTAGGGAATCGGTGCCCGATGCCTGAGAATCCGTTTGGGCACCGCAGAAAGCACATGCTGTGGAAGCCCTAAAGGACAGTTCTATATATAGGAGTAGTACTCCCGGAAATCCACAGTGTGATCGATGCCCAATACACAAAAAGGTTGCCAACACATCAGCGATGCCTAGAATTTTTTTTGAGGCACCGGGCTCTCACAGCGTGTAGACTTTGGCTAGAGATAAACTGCAGGACCCACAACGTGATGAACAATGTATTTGGCCAATCCCGGTGCTTTTTTATCACACAAATTCCTCTCAGCTGCATGCATAGTACACAAGTAGTGATCTTTATTATTAAATGGGAGTTCGTACGTTGGTACGTCAACCTATTTTCTGCCTCTCTGTCTCTGTTTCCACCGATCGCTCAGATGGGCCGAGCCCAAAATGAAAACCCGAAACTTTTTATTTATCTGCCCTCGCACCTCCTGCGGTCTGCCGTGTCGATGCAGCGAAGACTAGCGATACCTAGATCAAACTCCTACCGCCGCCTGAGCCGGTAGGGTTCCACCGTCGCCGCCGCCCCTGTCCCCATCCCATCGAAAAGACCCCGCTCCAGAGCCAACGTTCGGCCTCCTCGCTCCCGTCGCCGTGAAACACCAGCATGACGCGGTCACCCAGCTCGTACCTCGCATCCTCGCCGCGGGCACGCCCACTCGCTACGAATCCTCGCGCTCATCGCTTCACCAGAGCAGCGCATGTAGGCAACAGGGATTTCTCCATGTGCGGCGTGCTGCCGCGGCCGCATGGGCCTCAACGTCTCTCAGCGGTCAGCCCCCTCACGGATGCGCTCGTCCACGAGCAAGACTAACGCGTGGGCCTCCGTGTTGGGCTGCTCATGAACTCAACATCTGAATTCGATCACCTCAAATCTCTGGAGTTAGTCAGCTGAAGTGAAGATTTAGTGTCCTGCTGTGAACAGTGGAGTTATTTGTGGCTGGAGCTTCACGTGAGGCACACTGGTTGATCGGTCTAAT
The DNA here is from genome assembly GCA_947311845.1 of Poa pratensis. Lineage (NCBI taxonomy): Eukaryota > Viridiplantae > Streptophyta > Magnoliopsida > Poales > Poaceae > Poa > Poa pratensis. The sequence goes on along the minus strand of CAMZMU010000109.1, from coordinate 266,411 downwards.
TACAATTACCGGACGCATCTTTATTCCGTTTAAGATATGTACACATCAAGATGTGTTTTTCCAAGGCATTAATTAGGTAATACATACTTCCATTGGTATCTTTGATTGGGGAAAAATCTTGATCTGCTTAAACAGATTTATCTACAATAATTCCTATGTAGAAACGTTATTCAGTTTCAATTCCTTAGTCTTATCTTAGTACATCTGGTTTTACCTATTGATAATTTATTTTGGTTGCAGATATTTCAATTCAAGTATAAATTGGTTAGAAAAAAATACATGTGGAGCACCAACACAAATTCAGCTAAGGCTCTTAGTTCCTTTGGCGATACTCAGATATATAGTAGGCGTGGCAAGAATGTGAAGGTGGGCAAAACCAATCAATAGGTGAGTCAGATCCTCTTTCGTGCTAGGAACAAAAACTTGGTTGAAAAGAGCAGCAGAACTTGTGGAACTGTTGCCGTCATTAATTATGATTAATATGCAGCGCCCTTGTATTTCTGTTGTTGCGGCTCTAGAGGGAACAAAGTGTCTGCAATTTAGGTGAGATGACAGGCCTGAACACAAGGTGAGACCTGAGGCAACATGTCCCTTGTTCTATCATTTCTTTTCCCAGTCCGAATATTCGAATGTCAGGGTGAGTTTATATAGCTCTTGTCTTCTTATATCTTCATTGTTTGTGTCGGTTGCAAAATTGCATCAGCAAGTGGAGTCTCTTACATAATTATCATCATTTTTCTCCTTATTATTTCAGATTCCTATCTCAAGGTGCATGAACTGAACTATTTGGTTGGTTTGCCTTTTTGTAAGTAACTCTGCGAAGTATTTTGTCATGTTGCTTCAGTATGACCCAACTATGTCATCTTTAGGTGCACCATCTTATGGTATGATCTGCAGTACATGACAACCATTTGCAACAATTTTTTTATTATCCTGGAAAACATGTAATGATTATTCTTTAGCATAGTACATGTACATCTCTGTTCTGTATTGGTGTATGTCAAAGTCATTGGTCTAATTATTCAATTTTTTTATATTTTCTGGTCTTTCCGTTTGCATCACTAGGTTTGAAGCATGAAGAGAGAATCCATACGGTGAGGTCTATGGGAGCCTCTTGATGCATTGTGGTCAGCGAGAGAAAGAAAACACCAGATTTTTTTTGCAACGTCCTTGACGCTTGAGCTAGATATCTGTGGAGTAAAACGATTTTTTAGGTTATGTCTCGATGTATGGTTTTGTTCTTCCGTGGGAGCGCTTTGGCATCGAATTTCAATTATACATGAGTGATCGTTCTACGGATGCAACATGTCCAAGAAACCCGACATTTCACCATACCCAGTTATAGTGGGAATTTTTTATAACTGAGATATAGTCAAACTTTATGTAGGTTCTAATTACTAATATGAAACACGGATGCAGAATTTATTAATGTACCAATTTTGGTGAAAAAAATAGATGTGAAAATAAAAATCAAAGAGAGATAAACTTATTCGACCAACTCCTGCCTAAACTCAGAAGGGTTGGCGACATGGCAATATGTTAGTTACGGTAAGCTATTATTTCTAAAAAAATTAACTTTCATGGTAACAAACACTAAAATTAAGCGAACTTTTAATAAGCATCTTCTACTTGTATGAAACTACGCTAAAATTAAATGACTTTTTAATAAGCATCTTTCTACTTGTATGAAACTAGGGTGACAACACGCAAAGGTGGATGCGGTGAGACAAATAACAAGGAGCCGGATCTCATCCGATTGACATTCTGAAGGACGGCGTCATGTGCGAGCGACTTGGCCAAGGCGAAATAACTGGACTAATATAGTGGGAATAACAACGATACAATGAGCATGTGTACGATGTATATAAAAGTTGTTACTTCAAGTTGTCTCTAAGATACAAGCAAATAAAATCATCAACAAGACATAATTGAGGGTTGTCTAAACTGAAATTGCTGTAAAACAAAATAATTGTGGGTTGTTGCTTTATAAGCATATGATATCGAATTATAGCTTTGTAGCGAATTACATTTTAAGAAAAAAGGAAAATGGAATATTATCGTTATCTCTTTTTACAGATTTGAATTTTATAGGTATGACGTTATTTGCATGTGCAACGAGAAAACCTGGCATTCAGCTAACGTGGGGAACATTTCATTTATTTGCTAGAGTTTAAAAGATGCCCAACCGGGCAAGGCAAGACGACTGACTTTTGAAGTGACGAATTGCATGAATCTATATGTCACTTGTTTTCTTACCAGAGGGCTGTTAAGGAGACATGACAATTAGCGAGAGGAAAGTAATGCGAGAGAGTTGTTATTTGTTGTCATATAAGTGCAAATTATATCCTATCACATTGGACATATATTTGTGAACTCGAACTATTGTTTTGATCAATGCCTCTTTTTTTCTATTCTTTTATAGTGCACCAACATTCAACTCTCTACATTGGTTGTTGGAGCTTATATAGAAACATCTAACGAAAAGATTCAACCGAGTTCAAGCAGACAAATGTGTGTCATGACAAAGTGGCATTCACCAAACATTTTGTTCCGAATGAATGTATTATTCAAATTAAATTTATTTGTGTGTTCCGTAGCAACGCACGGGCATTTAGCTAGTAATTTATTAACTGGAGAGTTTGGGCATCGGAGCAAGTAGCTGCTCCGGATCCTAGAAAAATTTATCAGGCACCGGCTGGGCAATGGAGGGCACCGATGCCTGATGTCTCAAAAGCTGTTTGGGCACCGGCAAAAGCACACGCTGTGGCGGGCCTTACGGGTAGCAGGTGCAGATGCACCTGTGAAGCTTCATGCGCTGACCACTATTCCAAAAGACCGATCTAATGGAAAGGGCCAGAAAATTAACTTATACACTTCAACAGCACTCACTGCCCAAAAAACAAAATTGAAAATTTCAAAAAATTCAAAATAAAAATTGAAAACTTCAGCAAGTATAGCTTGGGTTCTTCTCTCTGTCTCTGTCCAATCCGGGATGTTTTGTTCTCTAGCTATCGATAGCAGCGGAGGAGACGTGAGATGATATCCCTTCTTCTTCTTCCCAGACGTCTCTCTCCTATACGGAGATCCACGGCAAGCCATGGCTTTGCCCATGCGCTAAGTCCTGGCCATTGGATCGAAAAATGGATGCCCAGCTGAGACGAACACTACTCTGGTGCAGAATGCCAGCCGCATTGAATCTCTGCAGAACCATCCACAGTGCCGCCCACCTGCTCCGGCCCCCCAAGGAAGCGGCTGTCGCAGCGCAACGATGGTATCCTTCTCTCACACCCCACCTGTTTCGGCCCCACAAGACCTACGCAACGATGGTTTCCTTCTCTCTCACCCCACCTGTTCCGGCCCCACAAGACCTGCGCAACGATGGTTTCCTTCTCTCTCACCCCACCTGTTCCGGCCCCACAAGGCCTGCGCAATGATGGTTTCCTTCTCTCTCACCCCACCTGCTCCGGCCCCACAAGGAAGCTGCTCCTGCGCAATGATGCCCCCACATCCTGTACTTACTAGTAGTAGAGTGGAGTAATACAGATGCCCCCCCTCGCGGCACCATGGTCTACGTCAGGTCATCCTATTCTCTTGTACTGACATGTGGAGACCCAAGCTGGAAGGCCGACATGTCAGTGCCCTCACGGCACCATGGGCTACGTCAGGTCCCCCCATCTCCTCCTGCCGGCCAGTCTCTCTCTCCAATCCGGCCGTCACAAGTCCATTGCGACTTTCCCTGGGAAATGTAGACTAGAACGTGGAGAGAATCGCAGCGGAGTACTGCTGTACTACAGTACGTAGTACTTTTTTCCTTCGTGCGGTGACGCTGACGGTGAGCAAGCCAAGCGGGAAGCCCTCCACCGGGACCAGCAGTCAGACTTTTTATCCAGAAAAGGAGATAAACTTTCCCGCTCCACCAAAACACAGGTGGGAGTCTCGAATCCAGACTTCCTCTTTCCGCACCTTGGACACAGACACCATTTTGGAGTACTCCACTAGTATTGTAGTTCCGGGAATCTTCTTGTACAAGCCTCGCTACTGCTACGAAAAGATTGTACTAGTACTACCTATATATTGTACAGTATAATAGATAAAAGGGGTCGACCAACATGGGATTTTCGCCCTTTTGTATATTATTAGTATAATACCTGAGTCACCGGAAACATGGAATAATGACTTCACCACAAGATTCCATGCAAGTAGGATTTGTGCATCTCCCACAGCTTTTGCGTAATAATAGTAATGGATTTGATAAAACTAGTGATACCAAGAGGAGAGAGAAGGTTTAAAAAGCCAACCAACTTTTTGCTTTGGCAGGCTTTGCATATTGGATTGCTATATTTGCACAAAACACACAAGGACATGTAGGGACAGTTTATCATAGACACATCTCACAATGACATGTAGGGACAGTTTATCGGGATAATATGGTTTCTTTTCATTGTTCAACCACACACACATTGCATATGTACATGCATATACCAAGAATGACCCGATACGAAGTTATGGTGGGATCCGAATGCTATGCATCACGATGTTACGCGTCGAACATACTCTTTCGTGGCCTTCAGGTCATCTACCCCTCCGGCGATGTCGAAAGTCATAACAACATGAGGCTTTTATCCCTCTTTCTGTGTCTCTTTCTGTGTCCGGGTATATATATACCACATTTGATCACACATTCTCACAAGATTCCTTCTAATCATAGCATCGAAGCACTGGGAGTTTTGCACTATACACAAGTGCATAATCGACGCAAGGAGGTGTTTTACGGAACCAGTTGGCTCTTTTTCTCATTCCATGTCACACACCACACTTAATTATACATATAATAAGGCCCAATGCAAGTTTGTGTGTAGTGGACTACACTTGTGGGACTTGGTATAGTCTCACCCGACATCCCACAAACGCGTATGGTCATATATATACTAAGACCCAATATTGCAAGTTTCACTCGAATGCCACTGTTTTGGCCCACCGATTCTGTTTTTGAACAAGCGACATTGTTGTATTCATCCATAAGAAAACTGATTACATGACACGAACACAACAAGAAGGCACCAGAAGCCTACCAGTCGAACTACTTTTACAAAAACAACCTCAAAGAAAAATAAATAGCAGCTAAGTCCTTTGAGGTCGCCTCGCTTCTCAGGTCGCCGCATGGCTCCACCGCCGCCGGAGCGGCACAGCAGAACCCAAACCACGGCACAGAGAGAATCCATTGCATCATCTGCTTTCTTGAACCCCTGAAATTGACGCCCACGGAAGCATCGGCGTCCTCGTCTTTGTGGCTCGTCAGCCGGGGAAGCGCCCCTCTCGATCCTCTCCGACCTCAACTCCCCCTCTACCACCGGAGTTGCTCGTCGGCCTTCCTCTAACCCCAAATTCTTCCAACACCGAAGTCACAACCCCATCACAGCACCTCACGAGCCCACCACCGTCACTGGGGAAGATGACGGTGCGGAGACGACCAGCTCGAAGGTCACGCTCTCCACCACACGCGGTCGGTGTGTCATCTTGCCAACCACCTGCACGGAGGAACAAAGAAATTTGATCGCAGCCACCGCCGCCACTGCGCCGACCACGCCCAGGAACACACCAACCGCCAGAGAAACAACCTGGCGGGAGAACGAACCACACCGCTTTAACCTCGCCACCGCCAAAAGCACTGGCGAGCAAAGGGAAATGCAGTGGCTTATTTATCCTAAACAGCGACGAACCCTTCAAATCGACGATGTGGGGAAGAACACTCTAACTCATATATGATTCGGGATGAACCCCGTAAGTGGCCCCCGGGTCGCCTACCCTTTATCCGCCATCTCGGTGGCGGTTGACCAATTGTATTTTCCCTCAAAATTCCCTCTCCTGGCATAGAAGTGGAAAACTTTAACTATTAATTAATAATCTCGATGCGAGGTAATTAAAGAGTGATTTGTGAAGCGTGTCATATTTGGTATTTTGGTTATTATTTTTCGGGTTCAACCGCATGCACCTTTGCATACATATATATATTACGACGTCGACCGATACTAAGTTTGGGGAGGCAGTAGCATTGGTGGTACAAATACTTGTACATTATGTGCAAATTAGTTCAACAACTTGTAATTTGTTGTACCGTGGTACAAAACTTGTTGAGTAGGTGCAAGACTAGTCCCAACGATTATGGAGTTGACACGTGGCACCGATATTTTGGCAGAAATATCCTGATCATTTATTATTTCACACATGTGATATTTTGGCAGAAATACTCACCTTAATTTTAGTTATTTATTCCTCCACTGACAGCTGGGACCCACATTTAAGGGCGGAGGAAAGATCACATGTGTGAAATAATAAATGATGCGGGTATTTCTGCAAAACTATCACTTCCACGTGTCAGCTCCATAATCGTTCGGACTAGTTTTGCACCTACTCAACAAGATTTTGTAGCACGATTCAACAAATTACAAGTTTTTGTACCACAAGTACCCCAAGTTCATGTGTGCGTGGTGGTCGGTGGTGTGTGTGGTGGACTGGTGGTGGTGGTGGAGTGATGGTGGGGTCGGGTGGTAATTAAGTGTTGTTTGTGAGAACATCTCCAAGAGCTTACCTATATTACCCAAGAACTACTTTTTTAGGTATTGGGTGCAAAAACACGGCTCCAAGAGCTTACCTAAAAGTGGTCCCCTACCCAAAAAAAATTAGGTCACTACCTAAAATCTAGCTCAGAATTGGTAAATTTGCCAATCCAAAGCCAAATACCCATATGGATTGCTATTTGTGCCACATCAGCAAAAAACACGGCGGGAAGAGGAAACCACTCCTCCTGAAATTTCCGGCCAGACCTCCCGTCGCGCCGCCTCTGTCTCAGCTCACCGGCGCGCCGGCCGCCGCTCGCCGCCACCTCGACCCCACCACCTTCTCCCGGCTAGAATAGGTCCGGAAGTCACCGCATCGTCGAGCCCGTCAGCGACCTCCACATCGAGCTCTTTCTCTCCGACCTCCCAGCGCGCCACCGCCTATTTACGCCGCCGGTGACCGCGCCCGCCTTTCCTGACCTCCGCCCCGCCTCCACCGACCTCCGCCCCTCGTTTCGGCTCGTCGCGTCCCCACTTGTCTCTCTTTGCTCGTCGGCGGGCAGCGCGAGGGCCAGCGGGCCGAGGGTGGGTAGGGCGGAGGGAGGGCGAGGCGTGGCGGGCCGGGATCGCAGGCAGTTGGCGTGATGTAGTTGGGTGGCCGGAACGCAATGGAAACGAGGAGAGGAGGAAGAAGAAGGGAAAGAGAGGGGGAAAAGAATAAAAAGAAGCTTATCCCACTGACGTGTGGGTCCCACGTGTGAGATGCCAATTTGGGTATCCACTTTTAGGTAAGCTAGAAAAGCATAAAAAATTCAGGATACCTATACCCTCTGTCTCCTCTACCTATAATGGTTTTGGCTTACCTAAATATAGGTAAGCTCTTGGAGATGCTCTGAAGCTGGCCACACATTGGCAGATGGCTATTAACTTGTCCTATATTCTTATTTTCCCACCACCATTTCATACATATTTATTAATTAGCCCAAAAAAATGCAAGTTTTTGCTTGATATCGACACTCTAGCGCCCAATTCGGGTGAAACGTGATATGTGGGACACACATCGTCTACTCCAATTTGTCAAGTAGCGAAAGCTAGGTTTTAACTAGTCTAATTATGTTATCTTCAAGGAGTATGGATGACAATTGAGTTCAATTAAAAGCTGAGATGGTATGGTCGCGTTGGTATTTAGACGTGCCTTGCCCAAGACTCTCCAGATGGGATCCACCGCAAGAAAGAAGTTGTTTTGATTGATAATAGGATCACGTAGGAATTAATCCCATAGGAATCACTATAGTGTAAATCCTATAGGAAAAAAGCATGAGGTCCCTCCTGAAAATTCCTTTGGCACAATCCTCAGCTATTCCATATAAAAGGCTTGCGGGTCCCATCTTATGGCAAAAGCTCTCTTTTTTACATATAATTGATGATATACACTCCTGTCTCCTGGAGACTGGAGTAGTTGATTGCTCGATGCCACCCACCCCGCAGGAAAACCCTAGCTACTCGCCTACTCCTCTTATTCTCTCCTTCTCTCCACCCCGATCTGGAACGCGGAGTGTCGTCGGATCGGCGGTACTGTACCTCGCCTTGGGAGGACAAACAAGTTTGGTGGCGGTCTGGAGTAGGGCGGCCGGCAGATACTCCTATTCCTCCCCTGTTTGGCCAGATCTGGTGGCGTTCTAGAGTAGGCGGGCCGGCATCAGAAGATGAGATGGAGGAAGATGATGAGGCGGGGCGGGACGCGACGGCAAGTTCTAGATCCGGCCGCTTCGTTCCTCTGTGCCATGCCGCATCATTTATCCGACGGCGCTGCATTCCGGAATCGACCGGACAGGACGACTCCGACCTCCCTCGGACATACGGTATAAACCATATTCATACCACTCGTGCTGCCGATGAACTATTATTTCTATTTTTCTAGGTTTAATAATATGAAGTATGGCATGTTCATTTATTGCTTTCCGATCTAGAATTCATGTCCTTTCTGTGATCGGTTTATGTCATCGGAACGTGTTAGTTTCACATGAGAACCAGTGCTCTCGTTAAGAAAATAGAAAATAATATTTCTACATATGTAAAAATAGCATGTTTATTATTTGCTGCTGTGTCTTATAGTCCTGCTGTCACAGCTTTATTTCACCAATCTTGTTTTTGTGTGCTTTACTGCTGACGTGGGGTGCCACGGCAAATCCCAGGGTTGAGATACCCTAGATTGATTGAGAGAGAAAACTTGGCACGCTGGTAGTTCCGTCGGCTGACAAGTAAGGCGATTTACCCTGGTTCAGGCCCCCGGAGGGTAACACCCTACTTCCAGCTTGTCTGATCTGTATATATTGTATGATTACATGGTGGCCGTGATGGCGATGGTGGTGATGAGAGACGTGGTCTCGCTAGGGCTATGCCTATCTGTATGGATCTGATCTATGGAGGTGCCCTGCCTGGCTTTATAAAGGGAGCTAGGTAGGGTTTACAAGAGTCCTAGTAGACTACGTATTGGATTGCTTACCTTGTACTCAAGTTGTAGCTTCTTGGGCTTCGTTGGGCCGCCAGGTGGGCCTTGATCGTCATCTTCTAGTAGGCCGCCTGCTAGGCCCTAGTCTTGGCGTGCACCAGGTATGTCATAGTGGGACACCCGAAAGGTAGGACCACGTCAGTAGCCCCCTAGTGCTTGGCTGAATCGAAGATTCAGGTAAGGACTCCTTCTTCGAGTGCACGCTGCTTTGTACCTGTTTACAAGGTGTTTTTGTTGCAGGATCGGTAGCGATCAACCGATGGATATGTTCATGCTTTGATATTAGTCGATATTTGCTAGGGATGATGACATAGCTGGCCTAAATCACTCGACGGATTGGGTCTAGTTAAACGCACTTGGGCAAAAACCGAGCTAGCCTACTTCAAACTCGAGTCCCCGGACTTGAACTTGGAAAGAGCTGAAAAGCTTCGACTCAAGCCGCGGAGGTCTTACAGAGGATAATGATTCGAGTGGGTACCCAACACGTCCGTCAGGATTTTCTTCATGCCTGTTGGCACGGAAATTACAGAGTGAACGCAGCTGGTGCGGGTCCTGTCCAGCTCGACGGATCGGCGGGTCTTATCTTTACACTGTGAGTGCAGCATCCGAGGATCATATGCGGCGGACGCAACTCGGGAATCGAATGTTTTGCGACTGCTGTCGTAGTAAGCTTGTGCGACTGTGGGACTTTGTTGTCCAGTCATCTTGTGCTATCGGGGGCCCCCGATGGGAGTAGCCCCCGAGATTGAGCTGAATTGCTTGCAATTGAGGTTAATCTGAATTAACATTCATTCGAAAAGAGATTTTTGATGCGCTCCCGATGGGAGTATGCTTTGGGAGTCGACTGTTAAAATAGTCCTTTATCAACCTGCTGGCGTACTGAATGATTGTTGTGAGAACTCGACGGATATTGGAGTCCCTTTTTATCAGCCTGATGGCCTACTGAATAATTTGTTTTGGGCACTCGACGATTGACGGAGTCCCTTTTATCAGTCTGATGGCCTACTGAATAATTTGTTTGTCGATGACTGTGAATTGCGTTGATGGCTTGGAAGCAGCCCCCGAGCGTTCGGGTGTGGTATTTTACGCTTTGAGTAAGATGACCCGTGCGGCGCAGCCCCCGAGCATTCGGGTGTGGCCAAGGTTGTTTGTTTGGCGAAACCTGTGCGGCGCAGCCCCCGAGTGTTCGAGTGCAGCCAAGGCTGTTTGTTGTGTGAGGCCTGTGCGGCGCGGCACCCGGTAGAGCATCAGGTGATGCCGAGTTAAATTTGTTACGGCCTGTGAGGCGCAGCACCCGGTAGAGCATCAGGTGCGGCCAAGGCAAGTTTGTTGTGGCCTGTGTGGCGCGGCACCCGGTAGAGCATCAGGTGCGGCCAAGGCAAGTTTGTTGTGGCCTGTGTGGCGCAGCACCCTGTAGTTCATCAGGTGCGGCCAAGGCGAATTTGTTTCAACGCGGCGGACCGGAGTCGACGCGGCGGAAGTAGTCGACGCGGCGGGAGTAGTCGACGCGGCGGACCGGAGTCGACGCGGCGGACCGGAGTCGATGCGGCGGAAGTAGTTGACGCGGCGGACCGGAGTCGACGCGGAGGGAGTAGTTGACACGGCGGAACGGAGTCGACGCGGCGGAGTAGTGCGGCAGAGGGAGTCGACGCGTCGGAGTCGAAAAGCGCCAGCCCCCGAGTGTTTACTGCAACCGAAGAAGGTTAGAATTGAAGAAATAAGATATGAAAGTGACTTAGTTGTTCATGAGCGACGAAAATTTGTAGACTGTCGAGGCCGACTCGTCAAAGTGGTTGTAGAAGTTGTCCAGTCATGGACGCCGATCTTGTCGAGTCGTGGAAGTCGTAGTGGACGGATTCGATGTCGTGAATTTGTACCGCAGCAGAGTTGTTGAAGACGCCAGAGTCGTCTCGGCGAAACTGATGCAGGCGAAGCGCCAGCCCCCGAGGGTCGGAGGCGGAGTCGGTGAAGGCGAGGTCGGCAGCCCCCGAGTGTTGGGGACAGAGTCAATGAGGGCGAGGCCGGCAGCCGCCAAGGATGCGACGATGAAGTTGTTGTCGTTGATGTCGAAGTGTCAGCACCCGAGTGTCGGGTGCGCCCTGCGTCGGTGTAGAGGTTAGCGAGCGGCCGATAAAGGTGCGCAGCGCCGCCGCCGTCCCGAGTCGCCAGTCTGTCGGGTGTGCGCAGTCGAAGTCGATGCGGAGTTCCGTGTCGATGTTGATGGTTGCCGAAGATGCCGACTCGCGAAGCTGGCGAGCCAAGGATTGCTGGGATCGAAGCCAACTGTTGTGGCGTGCTGCCGTGGTGTTTGATGAAGCCGAGGGAGTCGAAGTCTTCCGTGGTGGAGATGGAGTCGATGATGACCCAGCCGCGGTGAGGTTGTCAACCACGACGACGGTCGCGGTACCTGAATTGTCTAGCTGATGAATTTGAGCTGATCACGCTTGCCTATTTCTCCCTTTTGTTTTCTATCACGTGAAGTTGTGACTTGATTGCTTGTACATAGCTAGGCGCCCGCGAGTGTGATCCAGTACCCATGCACATAGAAAGAATATTAGCCAGAAAAATATTGAAGAAATCTTGTAACAAAGGAGAGAAATTAATGATTAATCCGATCCATGTATATGGATTTGCTTGTCGTGTGCTGCTTTAGATCTTGATGGATGCATGCGATCGTGCTAGTAGAGCAACGTATGCACTCGGCTTGCTTATGATCGGAGCTTTGATCTGTTGCCAGCGATTCATGATTTTTTCTCCGCTTGCCGACGACGGAAACGCGTCGGAACCGTGCGTGTCCGCAGCGGCGCAATTGATCTCCAGTATGAGCCCTCGTAATGTAGTAAAAAAGAGAGATTAGCGTATGGAATATAATATTCAGAGAGTCTTAATTAGTACGCGAGAGATTGATGAGCTCGAAGAAGGCTGATTTGATTCATGCAAGCATGCGTGCTGCCTCGTGCATGTAGTGGCTAGCTGCTTCTTGTGATCGATCAATGGTATTTGCATGCAACGATTTGAGCGATGGAGTTGAACTGGATCAAAATCTTTCGGCTGTCTCGTCGTTGTCGTGTTGGCGTGCGGTGTCGGGTCACACCCGCGCCTATGTCGACTGACATACGGCGGAAGACACGCCGTAGTCGGAGTAGAGGTTTGCGGAGTTGTAGTAGATTTTGATCCGCTCACGTACCAGCCATAGCCGCTAGCCGACGAGATTGGATCGTTCGAGGCTAGGAACGGAACGGCCGTCGCTAGGAAAATCTGCGAATATCATAGTGCGAGTCGGAAGTAAAAAATTCTCCAAACGGAATCAATCTATGTGAGTTAATAGAAAAATAGCACCTGATGTTATGCGATTAACGCTGCTGCTGCCGCAAAATCTATGCATGTAATCAGCACGCCGGCCGCGAAATCCATGCATACGTGTAGCCAGCTTGTTTATTGTGGTGCGTGTGGGACTTGGAGACGGTGCCCGACGCTCCCTTGCGTTGTGCCTTGATGACGCGACCCATCTGATCGGAGTCCCGCGGCGTTGAGGCAACTGATGACTGCTACGGATGGCGTGTTACGCGTCCTTGCGCTCCTTGGCGGGTCCGTGGTTGGATTAGCTTCGCAGCTCTGGTTCTTCATGAATCGTGGCGTCGGATTGCCCCGTGCTCGTATTAATCGTAGCAAGGGATTAGTACGAGTTTGATGAAAGAGCGTGCATGCTTGTGCGATTGATTAGGCAAGTAAGTTTGACAAGTAGTATTGTCGTGTATGATCAATAAGAAGAGAAATTGATTTGTACTGTAGAGGTCAAATTCGATCACATCACCTGGTTGCCTTCACGCGAAGAAATAGCTGGCGAGGATCTTTTCTCCAGGTCTCGATCTGATCGGAAGACTTGAAGCGCTCGCCAGAATGTTGGGACCCGGCTGCCGCCTTGTTGACGATGAAATTTGCGGTGACTCGATCATGTAGATCCGATCCGATCCGATCCGATCATAGAGACTGCGCACATGGAATGCCGCCGTCGTTGTAGTTTGTTGACGAAGTCGAGTCCGTCGAAGTAGATGAGCCGGCCAGATACGATCTAGCCGGCGTTGTCGATGGAGATTGGAGCCGCCGAAACGTTGAATCCAGCGCGTGTTCTTCCCACAGACGGCGCCAATTGACGTGGGGTGTCACGACAAATCCCAGGGTTGAGATACCCTAGATTGATTGAGAGAGAAAACTTGGCGCGCTGATAGTTCCGTCGGCTGACAAGTAAGGCGATTTACCCTGGTTCAGGCCCCGGAGGGTAACACCCTACTTCCAGCTTGTGTGATCTGTATATATTGTATGATTACATGGTGGCCGTGATGGCGATGGTGGTGATGAGAGACGTGGTCTCGCTAGGGCTATGCCCATCTGTATGGATCTGATCTATGGAGGTGCCCCTGCCTGGCTTTATAAAGGGAGTCAGGTAGGGTTTACAAGAGTCCTAGTAGACTACGTATTGGATTGCTTGCCTTGTACTCAAGTTGTAGCTTCTTGGTCTTCGTTGGGCCGCCAGGTGGGCATTGATCGTCATCTTCTAGTAGGCCGCCTGCTGGGACCTAGTCTTGGCATGCACCAAGTATGTCATAGTGGGACACCCGAAAGGTAGGACCACGTCAACTGCTCTATTTATAATTGTATCATCTTTACTACTATTTGTTCTTCAATAGCTAAATACAACGTGAACCGTGTAATTCGAATATAACAGAAGCATATTTCGGTGACACCGCACAAAAAGGATGGAAAATATTCGGTGGAAAAAGGGCAGTCCAGAAGATGAAAACCTGTACATTGAAGCCAATGTGCCTTTCCCTTCATCTCTCTCAGGAAAGAGCGCAGAGAAATGTGAGCATGTCTTAATTTTCCTGTATGTCTATGGGCTCTATGCCTAGTTGTTCAGAAGTGTCGCTGCTAATTTCTAAGACTTTTTGCATTTTATGTGCATTGGAAAATAGGGTGTACAACGTCACCGTTCGATTTGCCGCGGGTGCCAGTTTTATCGCATGTAACAGCTCATCAGTGGCAGGCAAACGGATTCGCCCATGGTCACCACACAGCCGTTTGTTTTTGTGCTTGCGGTGTCTCCTTCTCTTAAGTCAAATCCTGTCAGGACTTGCTTCTTTGGCAAGCAGGATGTGATCTGGTAGATAGAGAAGCTGCGGTGACTCACAGCCAGTTCTGTTGCATGCATCTCTCCTGGAGTCTTTCCCTTGAATTTGGACACACTGGGTTTGTTTGTGAAGTCTAACATGGACGATATCAGGTTATGTCTAACATGGATTAAGAGAAATTTGTGAGTGCTTTCATGCCATTTGAGCCGAAGAGTCTCCAAGGAAGGCACAACTATCACCTCATATCCTCCAATGAAGTTATGCAATAAATGGCTACTTGTTGTTTATCGAAGTATAGTTATTGTTTTCACCATAGCATGTTTATTTGTAATGTTCGCTCTTCAGTTCTTGTATTATTGTTTTGAACCGTTTATAATTCTCTTCTTCAACTCGTCTGGAACAGGAATCTATTTCGGTGACACCGCACAAAAGCATCTCATTTTCAGTCGCGCTTCCTGTCTCTTCTTTTGGGCGGTTGTTTGCTTGCCATCCTTTTCCATTCAAGTGTCCATGGCTCCATGCAGTTAGCCGACATTAGGTGTAAACTTGACACCACAAGAATGATCTTAACATTGTCAACCAGGTGCTGATTGTGTCCCTTTGCCAACAGTTAGACTTGTGTAGCTCTGCAACTCAAGTATTGATTTTTATTAGTTTATTATTACGAGCTTCCTCTGTGTGCTCTTTTTGATCGGTATCATGTTTATTAATTGCTGTTAGCCGTGCATTTCTTATCTTGTAGTTCTATGTATGTTTTACTACGTACTCTGTTTGGAACCATAGCATGTTTCTTTTCTTGGTATCCTTATCTCATACTTGCCCTTAGATTATGCTTTCCTTGTCTTTGTGCAAAGAAGAATGTGCAATAATAGGAATCTTTTTTTTCCATTGACACCGTAGGGAAGGACTATTTCGGTGACACTTCACAAAATGACCAAGACGCAATAAAAATGACACCGCACAAATGCAACTAATGTTCAAAACAAGCACCTAGGCGTCAATGCAAATATTCTTCTTCTGAAAAGATTGGACCCTGCATCTTTGTTGAACATAACACCACCAGGTCATTATAACTTCCTCAAATGGATGGTGAAGTGGCTCAAACTTTAGTTCAGCAAGGTGATGATATTACAACTTCAGTAATGTACATCTGCAAATTGTGTATCGATTTATTAGTTTATTTAGCCTATGTTCACTTGTGTGCTCTCTTTTGAACCATGTCATGTTTATTTTCTGCTGCTGCCATCTGTCATATATTTCAATGTTTATTAGTTTATTATCCCAGTCGTGTGTGCTCTCTTTTAACCATTACATGTTTATTACTTGCTGTTAGCCATGCAATTCTTATCCTGTAGTCCTATGTATATTGAACTTAGTGCTCTGTTTTGAACCGTAGCATGTCTGTTTCTGTCTTTCCTTTGTCTCAACTTATAATTTATTATCTCGACCTTTTTGAAGGCAAACGTGTTTCTTTGACACCGCACAAAAGCAGCCAATCGACAGATACCGCCCCTAGAGTGTGGAAAATCTTGGGTTTGAGGATTAAGGGACTCATTGTTTGATTTTGCTAGTCGCGGCTTCACTCCCCAGCATCTTGGTGAGGTTTAGTTTATATCTTTATATTATGATTGTATTGTTTTTGCTCTTACAGTCTTCTCAACAATCTCAATAATAGGACTGTATCGGTCTTACTTCGTTGACACTGCACAACAAGACCTTGATGCGCGCTCAACTTGTTCAGTTTCAGTGCCTCAAAAGAATGGTCTAACGATTTTGGCTGCGCACAAGTAGCTGCTGCACTAACGGATCCTGATGCGCTCCACCCGAACCTGTTGACACCCGGTGCCTTAAAATCATCTTCTTACCAATTTTGGCTGTGCACATTTTGCTGCTGCCTAGCACTGATGTAATCACTAGAAAACAATGCTGTAATGTTGACATTTGTCCCTCTATTTGAGTGAAATCGGAATGGGAAGTTGTTACTTTGTTCAAATTGCCATGGGAATATGTGAAGAGTTGACTAGCATGCTGTAACTACATGTAAATTAAAGGGAGGTCTCTTAGTTTCTAAAATGTGCCCTCTAATAATTCGAAAAATGATAAGAAGCATTATCACGACAAACAAACATTTGGTACCATCAGCTAGTCAAAGAAATTTTAGGGCAACAGGTAGAGGTGGTACCATTTATCACTAAACCTGCGATCAGGTCTATTAACCAACGACAAGCTCAAAAGAGCCTGAACCTGTAGGCACTGCATAAACTACGTGTTACACAGCTTTAACAGTGCATCGAACACCAGCGTCATAGGACCCTCAAATCTTCCCAGTGGCCAAGATTTTACACGGGAGGCAGTTTATATAGTTGAAGACACCTACTTATGATAATTTACAGAAAAGTTTTCGGTTCTACTACCACGGGGATAAAATCATCTGGTTTAGCAGTCAGGTGCCATGACGTTCAGGGCTGTTGCCTCCATTAGAGATCGCAGTTCTCGAGCATGCTCCATCATGGCGGAAGCTCTTATGACTGTACAATTCAAGGCAGACATGAGCATCATATTCTACCCCTCCATCTGTTTTAACTCGCGGTGCAAGTCCAAAACCATCGACTCCAGGCACTGAATCCTCCAGTTTAACCACTCCTGTAAGGGAAATATTTATATTCATGTTAAAGTGAATAGATCTAAGTCCGATCATTGTTATCGCTAAAAGGAAGGGTATATTAGCGACTGGAAGTAACCTCGGTCGTATTGCTCCAGCCCGCCTGCAATCCCGACGGTTTGTAAGGTGCCGCCTCATCTGCTCGTGCGGGCAAGACTGTTTCCCTTCCCACAGCTTCTCCCCCGAGCTTGAGCATCTCCTGCGAATTAGAAGGTAGGAGATCAGTCGTAGTAGCTTCAGTGTCTTGCTTCACGAACTGCTTCCAGTACGAGCTAACGGGCAACTTCCCCGTTGTTTCGCGAGAAGATGACGTAGCGGGCAACCGAACGGCGATGAAGGATGTGGGATTCTGTGGACAGATCTAAAATTCTGAGCATTGCCCTAAAATAAAGATAAAATAGTAGAAGTAACCTCGGTCTCCTGGCTCATAAACGGGGGGGAAGCTAGCACCTCATCTTCTCCTCCGAGAATACGCTTGGCAGACATGTTGGCAAAGGATGTGAGGGAAGAAGGGGCAGTAATGGTGGGGAGGGAAAACAGGGAAGATATTGCTTTACTCGGAGGACTGAACTGAAGTAGTAGTACGGAGGTGAGGCGGACCCACCTGTCTGAAATGTTCTAGGCACACCCGATTGGCGCCCGCAGGGAGAGAATTGGCCGTTCTACCCGTAAAGTCTAGCTGAACTCGGTGTGAGGGCAAGGATAGTCTAGTAATTGTATCCCTGTGGCATCTCAAGTCTCAACCGGCCCAGGCGGCCCACATTTGCCTAACAAAATCAATCCTCCCCGCATATATATATTTTGCAAGTTCATAACCCTCAGGCAACCTAACCCTAACGCCCTCGCTCTTCCCAGATCTGGGCACTACCGGCGCGGTCGATCAGCCTCAATGAGCGGGCGGAGCGGCCGGCCTCGCCGCTCATGCCGAGCGATTGATTGGAGCTGCCGATCTTGCGCCCTCCCCCTTCTTCGCGAGCAGAGCGGCCGCCCTCTCCTCCCGCGCCTCTTCACGAGCGGAGCTGACGGCCTCGCCTTCTCCACTTCTTCCCGAGTTGAGCAGCTGGATATTGCTCCTGGATCTGTCCCGTGGCGCGCCGATCCGATGGTCTATCGGATGCGGCCGCAGCTGGATATTGCTCCTGGATCTGTCCCGTGGCGCGCCGATCCGTGGGATCCGATGGTCTATCGGACCCGACTTCGCCGGGAGAGACGAAACCCGCCCAAGAGCCTCTCCAGGGTAGGTAAGTGGTGCCAAAAATGACATAGATTCGTGTTTAGTTAACTTGCCCGTTTTAATATCGTTGTCGTGCCACATTTTAATATATATAGATAGCATGCCACATGTTAATATCATTTTCATTCAACTTGTTCAGTACTCCCTCTTTCTAGATTAACATGTATCTAGTCATGTTTTATTTTGCATATTCACTTATTTATTCCGCACCTAGTCAACAGGTGCAATACCTAAAACTTCTTATATTTAGAAACGGAGGGAGTATAAGTTAACATGCCACATGTTTTAGTTGAGGTTGCAGTGTTCCTCCTTTAGTTAAAATGCTTCCCTTTTATGTTAAGTTAACATGTCAATGTTGTTTGTTTAGTTAACATGGCATATTTTCGTCAGCTCCCCATGTTATGTCGTGTTAGTTGTGCTCATCCTTGTTTTTTTGTGTAGATAAGTGGAATTCGACGGCAAACAACACCATATTTCGGTTACACTGCACAAAATGTCAGGAAGATTGGGAGGTCTGCGGTCTCCTTCTGACTCGTGATATTCCCAACATAGCCAGTTTAGTCCCTAGCTTGTGACGTTGGTAGGTTTATATCCTATTTGGTAGCTACATTTATTTTTATCTAGTTATCCTATTTTGTGTTCATATTTTCACATGGATGCATTGTTTCAAGAGCTGCATCACACATCACAGCTGAAGTGTGCACACGATCTTTCCTCTTGGTTGATGTGCTTAGATCTCCCATCCATAGTGACTCAGTTCTGTGGATATCTTTGGTGGGAAGATAAACTTATTTAATGTAGGTAGCTTCTAGCCTTCTACTCTGTCTGTATTCTCAGATTTGTTAAAAATTTGTCCAGCGCATGATTCATACATGGTTTGATCAATAAATTAATAGGGTGAGGGAGGTGGTGACATGTTGTAGCTTTTCTTAGTTTCCCCAGTTAAATAAAATGAACTCTCGGTACGGTTTCTGTTGCCTACAAGGTAAGCCAAAGTATGTCACCCTGTTATACCACATTCTAGTACCACATAGTTCTTAGTAATTTACAACAACTTAGCAAAGAAAAGGAAATGAGTAGTCACAGCTCACAAATATACCTTGATTGTTGCAGGATGTCGCATTATACGTGGCCTTGCTGCACCGAATTCCTTTGGTGTATCAACCTTCTTTGGGATCAGTTTGTCATCCCAAGTCATAAAATAGAGGTCACCATCCTCTATTTGAAAAGTTGAGGGTCACGGCTATCATAATCTAGTCTGATTCGGTAAGCAATATCTTGTGGAAGGATGGAAAGATCCAAGAAATATGGTAACATGTTTCTGTACAACCATGGATATTTGGAGCAATCACAGCTCATCGATAACTCCAGAGATGCTGGTGTATCTAGGTACGTCCATGTCTTGAAGGTACTACTATCAGAGAAGTGATTGGTTGTTTATTCTCCGTGGCACTGTGTGGTGCTTGTGCTGCATTGTGTAATCTTAGTGAACGGATGATTTAGTAATTTAGTAATAGAATATAAAGATGTTAGATCTTAGAAAGAGACTTATTTTTTTATTGAGTTATATTTCCGAATATGTAAAATAAAAGCTTAGAATAAAAACCCACTTCGTAACCCTGCAATCTTGGCACAGTTTAGTGTTTTTCTTCCTTTACATTGATGATCATTTTATACAGGGCATGGTGCTGGATAACTCTGCTGATTTTCCCTGTCTAAATGCGGGGAAGGCAGATCGCCCAACATATCTCCCAGTGGAGGTCAGTCCCACCCTCTGTTCTTGCTCCAAATCATACTTTAACTGCAAATCTTCGTATTTTGGGTGCTCATTTGATGTTTTGAACCAGCTTTGCCATCTGGTGCCATTGCAAAGGTACAAAAAGTCTCTGTCCACGCTACAAAGGTCTAAACTGGTCGAGGGATCCAGGCAGAAGCCGCTTGAGAGGAAGTCGAGCTTGTATCGTGTATGTTCCAATTCTCTGATACCATGAATTCAACTCAAATGCAGTAGATATGTTCACAAGGTCTGAAAAATATTGAAAAAACCAAAAGCAGATGATTTAGTAATTTAGTAATAGAATATAGTGATGTTAGATCTAAGAAAGAGACTTATTTTTTTATTGAGTTATATTTCCAAATATGTAAAATAAAAGCTTAGAATAAAACCCCCACTTCGTAACCCTGCAATCTTGGCACAGTGCCACAGTTTAGTGT
Organism: Poa pratensis; assembly: GCA_947311845.1. Lineage (NCBI taxonomy): Eukaryota > Viridiplantae > Streptophyta > Magnoliopsida > Poales > Poaceae > Poa > Poa pratensis. Next base: position 246,103 of record CAMZMU010000109.1, on the reverse strand, counting down.
TTTTCTTCCTTTACATTGATGATCATTTTGTGCAGGGCGTGGTGCTGCTGGATTATTTGGTTACCTGAAGCAAACGTTTGGTAGCTGGTGTTTGACAAGAATTACTGTTGGACGACTGCAAGAAAATATTGTTGTTGGCTTAGTTGTACTCCTGTAGGTGTTGTGTTGCGAGAAGTTTTCTGTGATGTTCGATTTGGTTTGAGAACCTTTGGAGTATAATGTTAGTATGTCTTCTATGGTCTGTAATAAGTTTGAAGTTCTGATTGAGTATGAACATGGCTTCTATGGTCTGGATGTATTTTTGAGGCATGTTTTTTCAGACCTGTAATGTGTTTCATATTAAATTTCTTATTAATGAAATCGGGACGAAATCTGATTGAATGAGGTTGGCTTTTCTGGTTCAGTCTGGTTATATGATTTGACATCTTTGCTGTACTACTTCTTCCTCGCTTCAGTTTCGCACTCTCGTCTTTTTCGCATACTACTACCTATTTGTATCAGCGAGGGGCTGCAACTTTACTTTCTGAGTGCAATTGCCTCGGCGAGAAGAACGTGGAAGCATGGTGCAAAAACTGTTTCAGTTGGAATAATTCATTTAATTTGTTGCCTTATTTATAAAGCCTATTTTCGATTATTTACAACTGTATTTTTATTAACTTCCAGGTTATTGCCAAATTTATTATCATCGGAATATTTCCACAATAACTTTTTCATTAGTATGTTAAATTTGGAAAAACTTTCTGATAGTATGTTTAATTTCTTTAATCTGGTCAAATCAAGATGGAGACAATCCTCTCTTGTTTGATACTTTGATCACTTAAATGTCAAGGTCGCGGGTTCGACCTCTCGCCCAATACCGCTGATTTAATTTTTGGCCCACAGTGAAAACTGACAAACAGGCCGAAAGAAATTTCATGCAGATTAAAAACACCCTAAATTTGCCCACGATGAATCCGATCCACATAAGCCTACCAAAGAGGCCTAGCTGCAGAGGCAGAGCCATGTGCATTCCAGAGCTGGCCCAAGATTGCTTATTTTGTAGTTTCAATCCATTTAATCTCAATAATCTGGCCCAATTTCCAGTTTGCAGCTTCAGCCCACATATTTCAAATGATCGAGACCAGGCTTGATTGTGATGAACGGTGGAAGAGCACTTGCGCGAAGGATTTGGCCCATACTTCCTTATTCCGAATGTAGCCCATTTACCCACAATGATATGGGCCAAACTATCTTGGGATAGACACGTGGAAGCTTGCACGTGCGCTCACAATCTGGCCCAAACTCGCCGGACCGCACGTGAGTCATGTGATATTAACAAACATGTGCAGAATCCGGGCCAAATCTGCTTATTTTACAGCTTCAGCCCACATATCCCCAATGATTTGGCCCAATCTCTGCCTATGTTGGACACGTGGAAGCGCACGTGCGGAACTATGATGGGCCCAAAGCTGACATGCGGGTCCCATATCTAATGAAATAATTATATTTTTAAAAATATTAATATTTTTAAATTTTTAAAATTTTAATAAATATTGAAAAAATGTTAGGTCCCGTCTGAAATAATTATTATTTCTGTTACAATTGTAAAACATAAAATTATTTTTCTGTAATTTAAATATATATAGTGAATAAATTGTGTATATTATGAATATATTTCTGTTACATTTGTAATAAATAAAATTATTTTTCCATAATTTAAATATATATAATGAATATATATCCGTAATATATATATATGCGGGTCACCCAGCTGCGCGACACGTGTATTCTGAACGTGCGAAAAATATTGGTTTCCCTACTGACAGGTGGTTCCCACTGGGGCTATTCCCGTACACGTGCGGCACAGAGGCTGTGTCGGCCAGACATGTGGGTCCGTCTGCAACATCTCTTGGACTGGCGTGGGAAAAGTGTGGGTCCATGAGATGTGGGTGGCGTCCATGAGTGTCGGCTGCCGAAGCCCAGTGGCCTGTGACGGTTTGTGTGTGGGTTCGTCCTGTTCTGCCCGGAAAATAGCTTGTGACGGAAGGCTCCTTGAGATCCATGATGGTTAAGGCCATTTCGTCTGACTTTTTCCGGGCCAACCGGGCCGCCCATGGATCCGTGACGAGAAATTACGAGGGCGTCAAAAATAGTTGAGATCTGCCACGGATAGCAAAACCGTGGCGACAAATCCGTCACGGAGTAGCAGGATTCTTGTAGTGCTAGCCGTAACTGGGGACCATAACGGTAGCTTTTGGGCGTGAACTAGAGTAATGTATTGGAACATAGATTATTCAAGAAAGGCACTTACTCCTCCAGGCGATGGAGAGATACATCCTCTAGGCCATCTCTGTATTATTATTGTCACCCAATCGTCAGGCCAGACACAGCGTGATTTATCACGGGACAATATAAATACGGAATGAGAAAAGAGAATGATATTGGTACGAGAATTATATGTGTTATGATTAAATGGTTTAATCACATTAGAGCATATTGTCTCAATCTCGAGATATCGTTGGTATCGTGTACGTAAGGGGATTAGCGTAATGAGTAACACACAGGTTTTGTCGTTCACTCATAAACACACGGGAGCTAGTACGGTCGTCTAGGTCCCAATGCTGGTTATTGTCTGGTAAGCTCCCAGACATGTCTTTGTGTTTACTGAACCTTTCGGGTCACACACTTAATTAAGTTGTGAGTCAATCCTTTGTTGAGAGAATAAAGTTATAGTCTAAGTGGTTAATGAGATATTGTATTATTGAGAGGGCGGACATGTAATGTCCCGGGGTGATAGGAATTGTTTCTGTCATCAGCGGATTTAATCCGAAGGTTTATATATATGAAGGAAATATTTATCCGGAGTATTTTGTCTGCGGACACTGGGTGTCCCGGATCATATAAAAGTGTTTTATATGATAAGTAATTAATTCAGTGAAATATTCTGTAAAAGGAAATATTCAAATAAAAATTAATTAGACAAAATATTATTTAATTAAATATTAATTTATTTAATTATTAATTAATTACGGAAAAATAAAAAGAGCCCACCACCAAGGGCCCGCCGAGTGGGCCATGGGGCCCACAAGGCAGCCGCGCTCCAAGGGTCCGGGTGGGCCAAGGGCCGAGCCAGGCAGGGTGGGCCCCACCCGCCTATGTCGCGCCGACCTAGGGCGGGCCCCACCAAGGGCGGCGGCGGCGGCAGGTGAGGCGGTGGGGGGAGGGAGTTGGAGTCCTACTCCAGCTCCTCCTCCCAATGCGCATTAGGCAAGGGGAGTTTTCCCCTTGCCCAATTCGACTTGGACTAGGGGAAAAGCTTTCCCCTTGCCCAAGCACCTCCACCCTTTGGCCTACTATATAAACAGCCCCAACCCCATGGGTTGAGACACACAAGTTTTGCACAAGTTTCTCTATCTAGATATTGTGCAATTAGACAATGCTCTAATCTCTCTCTAGTAGATCTCATACGTTGAGAATTAGAAGTCTCTAATCTCATATAGATCTAATCAAGTTGATTAGATCTACCACCTAAACTACGCCGCAAGGCTGTCTCTCTTCGTCGGTGCTAGTAGCTCTAGTCGGCGAAAGCTTCCGGCGGGTTGGCGCGGTGTACGGGTGGATACTGCTAGAGCGGGGCTGTGCGAACAGTTCCTCGACGACAGGCCGGCAACAATCTCACCTCCCGCCGCGGACGTAAGATTCTTCATCAGGCTTCACCGACATTTACTTCGACAAACACAAGATCTTCCGCAACGGTGTTTGTAAGTATTCTAGATCTAGCATTATGGGGTGCAGCATATCTTCATAGCATATATCCTGCCAGTAAGGTTACGGATTTTTTTTAAAGTTTTACCCGCAACCCAATAGGGTGCGCGCCTGGCCTCCTGCCGGGCGCTTTGGCTCGCGGGTGCTCCACCTTGTTCGTCGGGTAGCAGGTAACCCGGAAGGCCACATGGTCCTTAGCCGTGGTTTGTCGATGTCGAGCTTGACGGGTTTCCATGGGGCAGATGGGCTGGCCCATCTGCCGGGCTTGGCTCCTTGCCTTGTCCATCTTCTTGGTGGGCCCAGGTTGTGGACCCACTTTGGCAGCACCAGGGGAACCCCGTGTTCCACTGTTGCGACAGTTAGTCACGCTGGGAATGGTGCGGGTGGATATGGTGATTTTGGTGCGGATTATGCAATGATTTTGATTGGTTTGCGCTGAAACGGATTTAATACAAAATTGGACTGGGGCGGTGCAGGCTTATCAGGAAACCGGATGAGGGCGGTGCAGTGTGGCATAAAAAAATACCGAAGTGGTCTGAACCCGCGGGTTCAACCCGCCGAAGGCGATTGGGGCCACGACTGCCTCTTACCTCTCTTCCTCCCCCTCTCGAGCACTCCGCCACCGTTGGCCTCCCCGGCACCGGTGCTCACCTCATCCTCCCTCTATCTTGATCGGGTCTGAACATGGCGGGATCTATCTCAGGTGGGAGAGCTGCTGCTAGCCCGGGCTCCGTATCCTCGATGTTCGCCGGAGTGGTGAGCGTCCGATGGTACACGAACTCATCTATCTCCTCTGTGTACTTGTCACAAAGAGAGAGTAAAACACTAGATTATACCACATAGTTTAGTGTTGCATACTAGATTATACCTCAACCTAGCACTGAAACAATTACTCAAGCATAGATGAATAACAACATATATATATTCATAGAAGTCATCCTCATGTTCAATCTTACAAATACTAAAAACAAGAGAGGGAGTTGGAGGCGTTGTGGAGATGGCGGTGGCGGCGCCCTCCTTCTCCTCCTCTTGCTTGGGAGTATTGGTGATGTTGGAGATGAAGTTTTGGTGGTGGAGATGGAGCAGCAGCCCTTCGAGAGTGGTGGCTATGGTGGAGGAATGGCGGTAGCCCTCCGGGAGGAAGCTGCAATGGTGGATGTCTAGGGCTAGGTCTTCCCCTCTTTATATAGGCTGCCTCCACTTGATCCAAGGGCTCTACATGACTCAATCTTGACCCCCCCCAAACCGACCTAATGAGTTTAGGAAGGTTAGGGTTCGAACGGGGTCGAAATCAGTGAAGAATCACGTAAGTTCGGGTGATTTCCGTCGCCCTTACGGTCGCCGGTACGGTCGCGTGCGACCATACCCGTGGTCGTTAAACTTTTTGTAGTCTTGCAATGTTTTGGCCGCAATTTCTTTATACGAACTCTGTTTTGGGTGATCTTCGGCTCGCTGAAATCATTAGGAAGAGCCCCACACTCCAGTTGTATTTATTCTTGATTTGGAGTTCATAAAAAATGACCGTATTGCAAGCCACTTTACTCTTGTGTCTTGTAACTTCTTCGGATTCTTCTCCCTTTGTATTGTTTCATCGTGGTTTCTTCATAAATTCCGCCTACACATACATAGACACAAAGACAAGGGAAAACAAGTATAATTCCAATAAAAACTATGGTTGTGAAATGATCATTGGAGAATGAATTGGAGTTGAAATCAATCGTAAGGTAGAAACCAGCATAAATAATACCAAAACTCCAATGTAAATATATGAAAACAATGGGAAAATGCTATATGAAATGGACACATCACGTGCGCAACAGAGATTGTTTTGCCCTGGCACGTGAGTCTGTTTTAGACATCTCTTGGACCAGTGTGGGAAAAGTGTGGGTCTAGGAGTTACAACGAGGCGTCGGAGAGAGATTTACATGAACACAGACCCCAAATTAGGTGGGATCCATGTGTGTGGCTATCAAAGCCCAGTGGTCGGTAACGGTTTGCATCCGGGCACGTGATGTTCAGCCCGCCAAGTAGTTTGTGACGGCATGCCCTAGAGATCGTTAACGTTTAGGGCCTTTTCATAAAAAAAATCGGGGTCGGGTGGGCCTCGCATGGACCCATGATGGGACCTGAAGCCGTCATATCGAGTCACGATCAGGCATGGAATCGCTACCCGTTGCTAAGAATCCATCGTAAACCGGCGAACGTGTTGTAGTGCACTCTTTTCTCATTCTGTATTCCGATATCCTATGTGACTATTATCACGTTGTGTCTGTCCTGACGATAGGATGATATCGTAATACTGAGAGGGTCCGTAGTGTATCTTTCCATCACCACGAGGAACAAGATCACAATCTCGAACTATCCAAGTTCCTTGCACACTTTAGGATACACCTGAAAACCACCATTATGATCATCCGGTTAGAGAATGACGCTAGATGGCAATCTAAGCATACCTTTCAAGTATGTGGTTATTAGACATTCTCATGGTCTAAGGTCTTATGCAAATGACAACTTAGTGCTATCAACTACGGTGAATAATATCTCATAGCAAGATCATTAAATTAGGTCAATTTAATACCACTGTGTTCCAACAATGTACACTCACAGTTGTGACTTAACTTTGTCTCCATGATTAACAAAACATGATCATCACACAACATGCATGCTAGAGGCTAGATTAGGAACACTTGTTTGTTTATTTCTCTACATCGCGTATGAGTTTTCCTTTATATCTCATATTCAAGTGTCATCGTAGTTATAACATAAAGATATAAACATTAGGAATGAACCTGAGATAAATAATAACTTAATATTATTTCCTCTAGGTTATATCTCTAACAAACGATGATGATGTAAATTTTGGATTAGCTAAAGCTTAAAAACTTATCTTACGACCTGCATATTTTGATGAGGTTGTACGTACTAACCCCTCATATGATGGTGAACTCGGTGGTGGGATGCCAGCCACTTTTGATGTGGTGGTAGGTTGACACCATAATGATAGGATGAACTTGTGATCTTTTTTTTTCCGGTAATGATCATGAATGCTGCTCTTAGTTTATGATCTCGTGTTAACTTGCGATGCTTGTTCTGATATTGATTGATGTTTCCTGTGATGTTCATGGATGCTTGTTGTGATGATGTTCTAATCTTCGTATGTTGCTAGATGAACTTATATGTGGTGTACAAAACTAGTTAGTGTATAGTTTCATGGAGGACTTGTTAGGAACAAGTCACCGATTTCTCTAACAACACCTATCGAAGGGTTTGAAATTTTTGAGGAGGGACAAGAGAACTAATCCAACTTTTTACACATAAACCAGCTAACATAAGGGCCCGCCAAATACGTAGGGAAATGATGACGGAGAGGGCGCCCAGCGCGGCAAGGCGGCGGCGGCTAACTTTGCCGCCCAACGGCCAGCCGCCGGATCCGTCCGCCCACTCCCCGGCAGCGGATGGTTCGCGGTTCTCGGTACTTGACGGGGATGGGTCCGATGAGGAGGGCTGCCTCTCCGAGGTTCCCTTCGACTCTACTTTGGAGGTACTTGAGGAAGAAGAAGAGGTGCCGCAGGTGGGTTGGACTACGGTGGAGAGAAGGAGACGACGCTCCGACGAGGAGCTCCAACAGGAGTTCTGGGCGGACATAGGGTATCCGACCCCGGCGTCCCGTGCGTGGGAGTCACGCTCTGGCTCGCCGCAATCGGCCGCTACGCCACCGTCGTCTGCCCCGGACTTGGGGACGGAGTTGCGCTCCGATGCTGGGCCTTCAAGATCGTCAAACGGTGCTGGGAGCGGCCGGACTTCGCCGCCAATGCCGGCCATGGCCACCGTCGTCTCGAGGATGGTTCGGTTGGGATGGCGCGGCCCTCTCCCCCAGCCGAGGATCACCCCGCTACCAGTGCTAGGGATGTTCCTGCCACCATCTTCGGCGGCCGGAGTCGCAGCGGACGACGGGCAGAAGGCGGCGGCCCACGATCCGGCAGAAGCGGATCACGGCGGCGAGGCGGAAGACCAAATTCAAACGAACCTGACAAGGGGGCCCATACCGCATGTCGATCTTGGCCGCCCATCGCCCTGGGCGTACCTTGGCCGTCGATTTGCTGGCCTTTGGAAACCCCTGGCAGCGATCGAGTCTTCTGCTTCTTCTCCGCCCGCCTCCGACAAGCCACCGATCGCCACCGCAACTCACTGCATCACGCCGCCTACCTCGCCGCCCACACCCCCAACCCGTTCCCCTACATCACCTCATCCATCTCCTACCAGCGCCCCGCTCCGTTTCTCGCGGTCCTTTGTAGAGGTCGTCGCTTCGCCGACGACAATGGCGGGCGCGAGCGGGCAGCAAGGGAGGGGACAACATGGAGGGCCGCAAGCGAACGCAGCGCGTCTGGTGACCAGGCCGCTGATGCTCTTCGGGCGCCATGCTGGACCGGGGACGGGTGCGGCTGCCGGGATCGCGCCGGCAGTGCGCGCCGTGACTGCTCATGCTGGGCCGGGGACGGGTGCGGCTGCCAGGGTCGCGCCTGCAGTGTGCGCGGTGGCTGCTACCGTGCCGAATGCGCCTGCTCCAGCCGCGCCTCCGGTGATTAACCCGACGGCGGTCATGGTGGTGCCATTCGTCGTGGGAACGGCTGCTCCTAAGAAGAAAAGTAAGAAGAAGAAGAAACCTCCGACCACGGCTGCGGCGGAGTCTAGTCAGGCCAATGCCGGTGCGGGGGCTGCTATGCCGGTCACGGCTCCTCCGGTGGATGCTAATGCGACCGCTGCTGTAGCTAATGCGGCAAAACGGAAGCGATGTGCCACTTGCCAGATTGATTCTCACAGTATGAAGGATTGCTCGATTGACAGGTACTGCTACTTCTGCGACAGGGTGGTGCACCCGACGCTTCGGTGCCCAATCCTGAGGGTGCCGAAGCCATATGCTGGGATGGCGGGTATCGGATGTGAGGACACAATGTTCAGCCACTTGCCGGACGGTGTCTTTCGACCACAGCTGGCTGCTAGTACCACCCCCGTGGCTGTCGTGACGGTGACCGGGGAACCTGTGTCGGTAGAGGTGGTTCAGTTCATGCTAGGTCGATACTGTCCGCTGTAGACCGCATGGCGTTGGGAGGCCATCCCACACAATCAGTACAAGGAGGATTCTTTCTTGGTCAATTTTCCTTCTACGGCGGACTTGGAGAGGATGAATGGTTCTGAACTAGGGGTGCCAAAGCAGCAGACGGTGATTTCCTTGGACATTTGGAAGTCGGCTGATGTTGAGCCAATGGCGGAGCTGACCCCAACTTGGGTACATGTGTCTGGGTGCCTAATTCAGTGCGCCATTTCCTGGGTCTTTGGGCAGTGGGTACTCTCATCGGAAAGACTATGGATGTGGACCTATTGGCTCTCCGTCGTCACAATGTGGCTCGAGTTTTGGTGGCCATACGCAACCCCAACCTGTTCGAGACAAGAGAGGTGAAGTATGATGCCTTCCTGTTACTCAAAGGATACTCTTTTTGGTTCATCAAGGAGGCGGCGGACTATGTCGCCGAGCCGGACTTTGTGCCCTTCATTTGGAAAGGGAACGAGAAGGACGATGATGCAAAAGGTCTAGAGGAAAAAGACACCAACGAGACGTCCGCAGTGAGCCACCAAAGACCACGGATGGGGACACCCACATGCCACAAGCTAATGCTTCGGGGCCGGGGGGTGTGTTGCTGGGGTTACTTGAGGAGGTGGATATTGCACCTGTCATTGCGGTGACTCCATTCAACAAAAATCCGCAGACACCGAGAGGTAAAGAGATCGTGGCGCAGCTGCCCGAGTCAAGAGATGATGGGAAGAGTGCTGATGAACAGGTACAGAAATTTCTGCGTACTCCTGGAAGCTGCAGTGGGCTGGGTGGCTCTCGGTCCCCTTGCTGGGTCGTTCGCCGTTGCCCGGTGCGCTGGACAAGGAGCTGGAGTGGCAGGCCGGCCTGGGCAGCTCGGCAGCAGCCGATGCTGGGCCCTGTACGCCGGGTCATGCCACGGCTTCACGGGCCACCTCTGCTGGGCCGCGCGCGGCAACTGGCTCGCTGTTGCCCACGGCGATCATGGAGGTGCCGGACACGCCGCTGGGCCTCACGCCGAGCAAGCTGGTCGCTGCTGCAGCCGATCGCTCGTTGGACAGTGCTACGCTCTCGCCTATGGCAAGCGATGTGCTGACAGCGGGTGGTGGGCTGGACGGCGGAGGATTGCCTGGGTCTGGCGGACTCCCTGTCACGCCGGTGCGGTCTTCCGTCGACGATGCGGCTGCTGTCCTCTCGCCGGACGGGCAGCTGCACACGACTGCTGTGCTACCTAGCACTGAGCCGGAGGTGCCGGACTGCTTCTCGACACGGGTGGAGGGTTCTACTTCACCAACACCCTCCCCGATGCCGACACCGTTGAGGAGGAGCGAGAGGCATGTCGTGGCCGTGGACGGTTCATCCGCCACGGACGAGGACTCCATGGCGAGGGCTATAAGGCGCAAGGCAGAGCGCAACCTGGATATGACTGGTATGAGCAAATCCCCAAAGTCGTTCCTTCCTTTTTCAAATTCAAGCATCTCTGATAAATTGAATAGGGTAGGTTTTTCTTTGGGTAATAATGCTGCAAAAATTGCTATGTCGACTAATGCACTAAGACGATTGGAATATGACCGGTTAGCAGTCACCCCAAGAGTCTCGTGCATGTCGGATACTACTCACATGGATGAGGAGGAGCTACATGACACAATTGATGTCCAGCTCCTCTCACATCTAGTGGGCGATGTATCAGAGGGTGGCTTAGACGAGGCGATGCTGAGTTCATTATATGATCTGAAAGCGTCTGACCGCAAGTCCAAAGCAGGCTCTAATAAGAAAAATAATAAAACGCCACGGAAAAAGGCGAAGTTGTCCACACCTCCAATTGTTTCCCAATGAATGGCATATTCGAGAACAGCAGAGGTCTTCGTGACTTGGCTAAACATGCTCGTATTGCGGATTCTATTCGGGATCATCGTTTGGACTTTGTGGGAATCTCCCAAACCGGTAAACGAGACTTCTCAGCGAGCCTACTTAACCGCTTGTCTGGTGGTGTAGAGTTCACTTGGAGGTCTCGTCCGCCACGTGGTAGGTCGGGGGACATTTTATTAGGCGTCAGAACAGAGACCATGGATGTGTTGGCTAGTTAGGATGGGGACTTTCATATTAAGGTCCACATCCGTAACAAGGCCGACAACTTCACTTGGACTCTTGTCGCCGTGTATGGTGCTGCCCAAGATGAGCATAAACCTGCTTTCCTCAAAGAGTTGGTGAACCTGGCAAAAGATAACCCATATCCTATAATTATAGGGGGAGATTTTAACTTGCTAGGTTCCCACATGAGAAGAGCAGAGGTCGATTTGACAACAGATGGCCTCTCTTATTCAATGCTGTTATTGACAGTCTTAGTCTAAGAGAAGTATCGATGATTGGGAGGCAGTACACTTGGGCTAATAGCCTCCCAGAGCCAACATACGAGAAGTTGGACCGTGTATTGATGGATTCGGATTGGGAAATTAAATACCCACTGGTTTCAGTACGGCTCCTCGAACGTATAGAGGCATTGTCAGATCATGCTCCCATACTCCTAACCACGGGTACACCTAACCCATCGTGTAAACACCAGTTCAAATTTGAATTGGGTTGGTTGCATAGGGACGGGTTTCTCGAAATGGTAAAAAGGGTGTGGGAAAGACCGGTGCCGGGTCGAACTCCAATCCAAAGGTGGAATAATAAAATAAGTGCACTGCGCAAACACCTTAAAGGTTGGGCGAGACATATGGCCAGGCAACTAAAAAATGAGAAGCTTCGGTTGTCATCTATTATAGATGAATTAGAGGCTTTTGCGGAAGTTAGACCCCTATCAACGCAAGAGATCGACTTAAAAAATTGTTCTAATGCCGAGATGGCGGGTCTTCTGCGTGAAGAGGAGATCAAATGGTACCAACGATCGAAGGCCCAATTCATTCTGGAAGGAGACGCGAATACGAGATACTTTCATAGTCTTGCTAATGGAAGACATAGAAAGAAACTCATCCATTCTCTAATCCAGGAGGAGGGTGTGATTGAAGGCCATGAGCAATTGAAATCCTACATCACGAAGTATTATAAAAATCTGTTTGGCAAGCCGGATGCAGATAATTTCTTGCTTGATGAAACCCAAACAGATGATATTCCGCAAGTTTTTGATCAGGAAAACAACCATCTGACCGCTCCTTACTCTATGGAGGAGGTGAAGAAGGCGGTATTCCAAATGGAACATAACAAAGCACCGGGTCCGGATGGTTTTCCCGCTGAGTTTTATCAAACGTTTTGGGACGTAATACAACCGGACCTGCTCGAGATGTTTCATGCTTTACATGCTGGACAACTTGAGCTTTTTCGCCTAAATTTCGGTGAGATAATTTTGTTGCCAAAGGTTAATGGAGCAGAAAGGATCCAACAATATAGACCTATATGTCTTCTTAACGTTAGCTTCAAGATTTTCACTAAAACCGCTACTATTAGGCTCAATTCGGTGGCTGATCATGTTGTGAGACCCACTCAGACGGCGTTTATGCAAGGTCGCAATATCCTTGATGGAGTTGTGATTTTACATGAAACAGTTCATGAGATGCATCGGAAAAAACTTAATGGAGTTATCCTAAAATAGACTTTGAAAAGGCTTATGATAAAGTCAAATGGTCTTTCTTGCAACAAACACTCAGAATGAAAGGTTTTTCAGCTGAGTGGCGCGCAATGATACATAATTTCGTTTCCGGAGGAAGTGTCGCCATCAAAGTCAATGACGATGTTGGTAGAAACTTTCAGACGAAAAAGGGATTACGGCAAGGCGATCCATTATCACCTATATTGTTTAATATAGTTGCTGATATGTTAGCCATAATCATTGAGCGGGCAAAATCCGATGGGCAAATTGTTGGAGTGGTTTCGCACCTAGTGGATGGCGGACTATCCATTCTACAATACGCCGACGATACAATTCTTTTTATGGAACATGACATGGAAAAGCAAGAAACCTGAAATTAATATTATCAGCGTTCGAGCAACTTTCCGGTCTAAAATTAATTTCCATAAAAGTGAAGTGTTTTGTTTTGGCGACGCTCAAGAGGAGGCTACCCAATATGCCGAGTTGTTCGGCTGTGGGCTGGCCAGTTTCCAATTAACTATCTCGGCATTCCAATCCTTTAGGAGGCTAACGATAGCTCAATGGAAGCATGTTGAGGAAAGACTTCAAAAAGGCTCTGTAGTTGGAAAGGAAAATTGTTATCCCTAGGGGGAAGATTGGTGCTCATAAATTCAGTCCTAACTAATATGGTGATGTATATGATATCCTTCTTCCAACTACCTAAGGGAGTCTTTCATCGATTGGATTACTTTCGATCAGATTCTTTTGGCAAGGGGATAATGAAAAAAAGAAATATCGGCTGGCAAAATGGGATGTCGTGTGCCGCCCTAAGGACCATGGTGGTCTTGGGATTCATGACCTTCAGGTCAAGAATAGAGCTCTCCTTGGTAAGTGGCAGTTTAAGCTTCTGACTAAAGAGGGGGTGTGGCAAACTCTCCTTCGGAGGAAATACGTGGGCACAAGTGCGTTATCACAGGTTTCTTGGAAATCAGGTGATTCGCATTTTTGGGCGGGCCTAATGGCGACGAAAAAATTCTTCTTCCATATGGTTCTTTCTCCATTAAGGATGGGTCGGAGATAAGGTTCTGGGAGGATACATGGTTGGGTACTACCCCACTCCGAGAACAATATCCAGCGTTATATGGTATAGTCCAAGGACGTCACAAGTTTGGGTTGATAATCACCCAACAGTGACGTTTAGAAGAGATCTTGTTGGTCCCAGACTGGCATCTTGGCACGAGTTGCTACAACGACTCGCTACTGTCAATTTGACACAAGGGACCGACGAGTTTCGGTGGAATTTACGCAATTGCGGTAAATTCTCTGTGGACTCCATGTATACAGCACTCGTCCAGCCGGAAGTGCCGGTAGATAATAATAAGAAAATCTGGAAGATGAAAATTCCACTTAAAAACAAAGTTTTTGCTTGGTATCTTCGTCGAGGAGTTATTCTTACAAAAGATAACCTTGCGAAATGCAATTGGCATGGAAGTAAACAGTGTGTCTTCTGTCATAAAGACGAGACAATCAAACACCTATTCTTCGAGTGCCAATTGGCTAGTTCTATATGGTCCATCATCCAGATAGGTTCTACCATTTACCCACCTACAAGTATTGCTAATATTTTTGGCAATTGGCTTAATGGAGTGGATAATAGGTTCAAACAACTTATTAGGGTGGCAGCGCTTGCCGTAATATGGTCGCTTTGGCTATGTAGAAATGACAAGGTTTTTAACGATAAAAATTGCTCTCTTATGCAGGTTATCTACAGGACTACTGCTACACTCCGTTCGTGGTCTCAGTTGCAACGTGTGGGGCATCGCGACCTGTTTATGGAGGTCTGTAGAGAGACTTTTTATCCCAACATGGATGGCAGCATAATTTGCGGATTGGCCCTCCACCACCATAGGCGTTTTACAATTTCTCATTTTGATATGTAATTCGCCTTTTTTATGTTTCGTTCTACAGACTTGTTTCGGCTATGTGCATCTTTGTTATGCAGAGGCTGGGTGTAATGCTTAAACCTTTTAAGTAATAAAAACTCCCTTTATCTAAAAAAAACTTTTTAAATCTTTTGAAGACCAATGAGGTGGAGTCTGATAACACCAGCGAGGTGGTACCCGAAGAAGCTATTCAGGTCCAACATAATATGATCAAAGATTTCATAATTACATTGTGATGATTGTGCAATTGCTGTTTTTTCTAGATTGTTGTGTGTGATCGGATGTAATCCAAATAATGCTAAGGTAACATTTGAATTAACATATCCAATGCGGGCCTCATGTGGGCTATTTATGGTACATTTGTTCCAGCTGAGCAGAAATGTACTCCCTCCATCATAGGTGGCGTCCTTGTTTTACGTGCAGCAAGTTTGACCATCAATTTGACTAAATAAATTAAATATGTGGTATAAAAATTGTGATTTCTAATGGTATAATTTTTATGATGTAATTATCATTTATTAGTGGTCAAATCCGTGTTCACAGCTCATGACGCAAAACTAAGGCGCCACGTGCATTGTGACGGAGGGTGTAACAGTGACTTACTAGCAGTTTAAACTTTAAACTGGATGAGTACAACTAATGCAGCAAAGCCTATAGAGTTGACCGATGACATGACATGGCATAGATCTGTACGCGTGGTCCTGCCCCACACCCTGGTGCGAGCGAGCCACCCAGTCAAAGCGCCCTACGTTACTCTACTGCTGAGAAGGGATAAGGTGACTTGTCAATGCGTTCTACGTTACTCTACTGCTAAGAAGGGATAAGGTGACATGTCAATTGCATGTCACGCTGTAACATGCCACATCATCTGTCATCCATTTATCATCCAAGGGCTAACAATTTAAGATAAAAAATATGGAACGCTATTTAATGATAAAACATTTCCAAATAGATTGAAAAAATCTAGTAAGTTTAGATGGTCCGTAGTTTGTTCGGTGAAAACTTCGTGGCATTTAGATCACTCGTTTATGAGGTAATAGCATTTTAATATCAAAATATGAAAAGCTATTTAATGATAAACCAATTATCCAGATGAAGTGAAACTTTCTCAGAATACACAACGGACCATATACGACTTACTGGATTTTTTTTTTTGAGGAAAGGATCCGATTCATAATTCAGGAAACTCAGTACAACTTACAAGGAGATCCAAAGTAAAAAAGAAAATTACAGAAAACCCTAGCAAATTGCACAGAGGACCCTGAGCAACCTGACGAAGAACTAACCGGATCCACCACCGCAAGCCCAAGAACCTAGGCGTCGGCGGCGCCGCCGTACCGCGCACCGCAGGGGAGAGAGCACCTCCTCACCTTGAAGAAGACCGCAGAGCTGTCCGCCGCCGCACGTCGGAAACCGAGATCGTTGAACGTACACGGCCAAGGCACGCACTCCCTTGCTCCCACCTTCTTCCCGCCGACCCGCCGACGCCCAGGCCAACCAGCAACACCACTCGACCACCTCCAAACGGCCGCTCTCCTCGCCACCACGGCCGGCCGGAGCAGAAGCGCCGGAGAAGACCACCTGCAACACCCACCCCAAAAAGGAAACGCCGACCACCACCCGCTTCTCTCCTCGCCGCCACGGCCGGCCAGAGAAGCAAGGACGGAGGAGAGCGCCCGACGAACCGCCTTCACAACCTCCCCGGCGAGGCCGGAACGGGGACAGGAGGGGAAGGACCCAGCCCCACACAGCGACGCCACCGCCACCGTCCTCGACGGCGCCGCCCGGGCACACACACCTAATCTACACGCACAAGCTAGAGCCGGAGCTCCCCCCACCTCACGGTGCCGGAACGGCGACCGGAGGCGGAGGGGAGCGGCGGATCCGCCGGCGGAAGCAAGAAAACTCGAGATCGCCTCTCTCCGCCTCCTCTGTACTGTAGCAGGGGAACGAAGGAGCGAGAAGACATAAAATACGACTTACTGGATTTTTTTCAAATGTTTCTAAGATGTTTAATTTTCAAGTTCAAATTTTGGGTCTCGTTACTATGGCTTGATAAATATGATTGGATGACAGTGATGGGGCATGTTGTCACCTGATCCTGTTCCACTACAGCTTCGAGGCGAACCATGGCGACGGAACTTTCCGTGAGCGACGGGCACAGAACAAGCAGGCCGCATACGCGTGGCGGCGCGAGCAGAGAAGCCAGAAAGCGGAGCAAAGCAGGCAACGAGGCATCGGGGCTCCGATTGTACATCAGCCGGTGAGAGGCATGGGGGCTCCGATGTACATCACCGTGACGTATCAACAGCGAGGCGCCTGTGGTGACTTCGTCAACCTCAAGATTTGCGGCTCAGTGCTTCGGAGGTGCTCATAGTAGGGTGTGCGTGTGTGCGTTCATAGTGAGTGTACTGCGTATTTGTGAGCGTCTGTGTTGTACTGAAAAAAAAAGAGGCATCGGGGCTCCGATGTATGAGAGGCATCGGGGCTCCGATGTAATCACCGTGACGTATAAAAAAATCAATTTTGATGTACGCGGCTGCCCGCTCTTGTAGGATGAGTCTCTGTCTACTCCTATTTTGATAAAAAGAAAATCAAAGTTTGGGCATAAAATTCATGAATATATTTATATGTGGCAAGGTCACCATTCCAATGAAAGAGGTAAGCCGAAATCAATTCTAGTCATTCCAATTCCTCCAAGCAAACACAAAATAGAACCATTCGATTACAGTCTTTTTTTGTTCCTAACCAAACATGTGAATGGAACCGTTCAATTCTAGTAAAACCAAACACACCCTAGTTTTGTGGTGCGTTCACTCAGAAGATAAATAAAGCGTCTGTGGTGCGCAGCCTCCAGCCGGCGACGGGTCCGGCGATCGGGCTTGCACACTCAAATATCATCCTGGTCAGATCTGCAGCCTTCTCTCTCCATCATGAGAACTAACGCATCTACCAATTCCGCCGCTTCATTCTTTTTCTTCCCGTTTCAGAGGCCTGGATCCCGATTAAGACCATTTAGCAAGGGAGAAGAAGATGGACCATCACCACCCGCCGCAGCTTCTGCAGCAGCAGTACGGTGACCCTTACCGGGCGCTGGTGACGTCACCGCAGCCCGACCATCTACACACCCTCCAATACCAGCAGCAGCAAGCTACGCCGCCGCCGCAGCAGCAGCATCACCACTCCTCGCTTGCGTCCCACTTCCACCTCCTCCACGTAAGTTACAATCTGCTCCTTTTCAGATTTGAGCTTTCTGCATTAAGTGGAAGGGGGATGGACGGCTTAGCACATTTTGACTACACGTTGAGAAAGATTAAAGAAAGTCAACATGTTCTTCTGCTACAAATTTGGTATGGAGATGATTGAGATTGTTTATTGACCACTTGTTAATGTATTAATTAACGATCGCTTTGGATTCTCAGTTTCAAGTGTATTATGTGCATATGTGTATTGTGTCAAATATATTGTAGACAAGTATTCTTAAATCGTAGTGATAGGATACAGGCTGTCGAACTTTTCTGTAAATGCTTATACTTCCTCTTTCGCATTACGTTTTGATAAGCGAAATCAGCCTGCCAAAACATCTTTTATATTGGTACGGAGGGAATAGTATAAAACAAATTTGGTATATCATTCTTGCACAGTTATGCCAATGGTTGGCCCTTGTACAATTGTTCGGAATGCTGTTGACTTCTATACCATTAACCGATTCATGGCATGCACTTTGGTTTTCATTGAGTATACATCTTGGTATGGAAAGTCTACCATCATGCAATCGAATAAATATTTAAGTAGTAGGAGTATTAATTTTCTTAGTACATTCTTTAATATCTAGCTGTCTGCAATTGCAAATATGATATGATTGCAAAATGCCACAGTCAACAGAAATATCCCTTTGTACTAACCACTAAGTACTCCCACTGCAAATGTTTTTGTGCGACCTGTTGCAATCCCCTCCGAACTATGATCCTGGTTGTGGGATCTAATTATAGTTCGCCGGACATATTATATTGCTGACAGTCTGACATCTATTCTGGTTCACTTGGGATGGTCAAACCAAATCACATATTCGACCAAAGAAACCTAGAGATCAAGGGATGGGTTATGGCGGGGAGTAAGCACGGTTGCTGTCACCATTTTGGAAAAGACTTATGAAGCATCTAAGATTGATTGGAATATAGTTTATCAATATAGGGTCTTGATGTTGTAAATGCCATATCTAGGCAAATTTGTGTCACAACGAGAGTATATGGACTTTGTAGATGAATATATCAACGTGATTGTAGTGATGAAATAGAAAATAAATGTTGTGGTTAATTAGAGGAACACAACATTGAAATTAGATCCTATAATCTATTACATGAGAATATCATGGTTATAGGACCTCAGTAAGTTTTTTTTTTAGATTAGGACCTCAGTAAGTTGATGGTAGCATTTTGCACCATATCACATTTCATACTTGCATCAAGAAATGAGGCATGTTTTCTTTGTAAAGAGTTTCACAACTATCACATCTTAGCAATGGAGCTAACTGTCATTTTCTCTTGTTTCTGTAAGTACTAAGCCATATAGGTGATGTTTTATTTGTGTGTTTGTTATATCAGTTAGTGACAAGATTAGGTGATGTGATCGGAACAGGCACAAGGGATCAAACTGTTGATGCATTGGTAAGCAGTTTGTTATTTTCATTTGTTTAAGAAAAAAATGATGTGATATGGTGCATGATATTTCTCAGAACGGATGCAAGTAGCAAAATAGTGTTTCAGTATGTATATTCCTAAAAATTATTTAACTGTAGAAATTTCGCGTATCATTCAGTTTGGCATTGTATAGCGATGGATTTTGTCACTATAAAAACACTTTCGTGTAGATTGTGGAAGCTACTATGTTCAGCTGTATGGAGTATACTATATAGCTGCTTGTTGTCGATGAAAAGTTGTGCATTCAGGTTGTATCGGAAAGAGCAGTACACTAAATTTAAACTATAGACTCCAGGGATTGTTGGATGTTGGTTTGTTATTAACTAGGACCTATGGGACTCTGGCTGGACTACCATCCTATTGTATAGTGTTTTGAATACTGTTTCTGTTCTTGTCTCATACTTATTTGTGCCAAGTTAATAAGCAAAATACTATCTTACTGTTGAATTGTACTTTTGTAGAATTGTCAAGCCATATATACAATTACTCAGAGCATAGTATATATCCAATAATTGGAGCTGTTTTTATTTTTATATAGGTTGAAGAATTGACCAGTCAATTTGCCAAGTGCCAACAGTTATTAAACTCCATATCAGGAACACTAAGCTCAAGATCTGTTGTAAGTTTTCCTTACATGACTTTGTATCTAATGGCTTCTCTGAACTCCTCTGAATTTGTACTCAATAGTGGCATAAAGTAAAATAATCTGATCGATGTCAACAGAGACTACTTCTGCTGTACATAATCATACTCTTTATATATAAGTAATGTTGTGGAAATTATTATTGCCTCTGGGGATTAATAGGCTATAACAACAACAACAACAACAACAACAACAACAACAACAACAACAACAAAAAATAAAATAATAATGATGATGATGATGATGATGATGATGATGATGATGCAAATTTAGTGTGGCGATAGAATGTTATTTCAAGTTTCAACTAGGCAGCATGTTAAACTTTTGTCCCTCAACTGTAAGGCTGACATGCTAGGTGTGGTTGACAAATACTCCCTCGGTTCCATTTTAGTTGACTCCAAAACGGATGTATCTAGACATATTTTAGTACTAGATACATCTATATTGGAATCAATTAAAATGGAACGGAGGGAGTATAATATATGACTAGCTAAATCACCCTTGCGATTTCCTACGGATGGACTATTATAGTGTCCTAACATGTGCTCGAGAGCCTTAGCTGTTAGTCATGCTTTATCTATTTCTATTTGCGGCTTAATATTATTTTTTGCCCTCGTTTCCACATCATCTACAATAATACATTTTTACTCTTCTCTATACCCTTTTTACCTTATCTCTACTTATGGCCTTAGCTGTTGGCTGAGTCATAATTTATCCGCTCCTCTCCCCGTACTTCCGTTGCCATGTTCTTCTATCTTCTCTCAGTTGGACAATAACAAAGCATGGTCGTCGTTGAAAGGGTGGAATTATCTAATTAATATGTTGGGCAATGAAAATATTTATTCGTCCTCCCGTGTTCAGCGACAGTGCTAAAAATGACTTCCGTGGGCGGTTGCACATTGGCCAATGTCTCGTCTATATTCTATGAATCTTTACCATTACATGTAGCATCCTCTTTTCCATCGGAGAGTGTCGTCTTGTACTTGCTATCGGGTTGGGAGAATGTTTTCTCCTTCTTTTCGCTGACAGATCCAATCTGTTGTACTCCCACGCGAACATAACAATCTGAGTCCCACTCGTACAAGGTTCCGAGCCAGGCCAGTTTGATTCGATCCTTACTTTCTATTTCTTTTTTTGTTCTTCTACTAAAAGCTGCGCCAAACTTTGCACAGACTTTGTCACGTAGATGCTGCACCAATCCAAGTCCAATCACGCGGCTAAATGCTGCGCCAAACTTTGCACAGACTTTGTCACGTAGATGCTGCACCAATCCAAGTTCAGTCACGTGGTAGAAAAAATATCTCTACGAAACATATCCTTTTTCTTTTCTTTTCTCTTGCTGGTCCGTACACCACCAACAAAACGCAACTTATTCCAATCTGGTCAGGCCAATCTGCTCTTTTCTTTGCCCACCACGCGAAGGAAACCGCCCACTCCTTCGCGAGATCCATTATGATGTCGTGTGCAAGCGGTGTGGTTTGTTTGCAAAGTTGTACCAACGTGTGAGAGAATCACGTAGCATCACGTGATGGTAGTTGAGAAAAAGAGTAAAGTTAGTTTGGATTTAATAGTGGATTGAGTACGGTGGCATTTTCTATTTAAATAGTGGGAACTGGGAAGTGTGACACCAACCATGGATTCAGCTTTAAAAGTAAAGATGCATGAATATTGTCGACCTATTTGCAGAATCTAGAAATTTGCCAAAAGCACCAAAAGTTCGATGGTGAAACACTAGTAGATTGATGGACTAGCTTAGTCATACTCTTAGAGCTGGTTTGGCATCCATCATTTCATTTCATTTCATTTGGCATAAGGGCTTGTTTGGCACCTATCATTTCAAGCCGGAATCATGGAATTCATTTGTGATTCCATACCCAACCTGTTTGGTTGTCATGGAATTGGACATGTCATTTCATTTGGAATTCTAGCAAATACCTATTGTATGTTATGCCAATTCCTATCCCTAACCTTATCATTTCACTTTGCACATGAAATGAAATGATGTTTAAATGAAATGGTGGGTGCCAAACGAGCCCTAAATGAAATGATGCCACCATTTCATTTTATTTGGCAAGTGAAATGACAGGGTTAGGGACAGGAATTGACATAACAATTCAATAGGCATTTGTTGGAATTCCAAATGAAATTGACATGTCCAATTCCATGTCAGCCAAACAGGTTGGGTATGGAATCACAAATGAATTCCATGATTCCGGCTCAAAATGTTGGCTGCCAAACTAGGAACCAAATATTTGAAGCTGGGTAATCTGGTATTTCAAGCTTTGTGCTCCCTAAGGAGATTTCCTTTCACAGTTAGGCACATGAATTAAGTTTGTGATTGAAATATCACCCATCTCTTTTTCCACACAATGGTATTAAGTTACGATTGTAAGTGTAAAGGGACAAATAGTGTGATAAAATTTCAAGAAGCTAAAAGGACATCTATTATGAAACTGGATGAGTATTATTTTATTTGCCTTATGTTACTACTCTGGTTATAGTTACATCACTAAGATGATAACCCACATTCTGGACGAATAAGCTGCACATTAACCGAAATATAATCCGATATTAAATTATTAATATTTGGTAGATATGCATTACTTTGGTTGGTTTATCTTTATTTAGCTGATAATCTTGAGAAACATTCAGTCCACACTATTTTGACCACGGTTCTATTAATGCTTTGTGTATTTAGTTGCATTTGTGTAAACGGTTCAAAAGATGAGATAATTTTATGGATCTCTCGTGGAGAGAGAGAGCTATAGAACTAGAAGTACCTGCCAGCCAATGCCACCGACAGTTCCGACTGGGAGCCCTGATACTCATAAATTGTTTCTTTTTGTTACAACAGACCGTTGAAGGACAAGGGCAAAGTTTGGAAGAAACGCGACAATTACTTGATCAAAGAAAGTATGCGCTCCGTGCCTCCATTATGAATGCAATTTGCTAACAATTTTGTGTTTCAGTGACTTTTGTTATAATCATTGTCATGTTTACCAGGGATTTGATTACAAAATACAAAAGCTCAGTGGAAAACCTCATTAAAGGGGATACAATAAGATAGAAACTCTCTGACGTTGCTGGAGCTGTGGAGTTGGAATCGTGCCTGTTTGATTCTCTCTCACAACATTACGAGGGCTCGTTGTCTCCAATGGGACAACTATCTAAAGTATATTCTAAATTCGAAGTGTCTTATCATGTAAACAAGCTACTTCGAAGTTAGTCAGAACTAGGGACATGTAATTGTTAAGTGGTGGTTGCGTAGCTCCTCTGTGTTGAGTGCATATTATTTTTTCCATAGTCCAATTTCATAATATCGGAGCTAAGAGCCGCAATTACTGCGAATCTTTCCCTCCACGACCAAGAATAGTAAAGGCATTCTACTGAAATTGTTGTTGCTTATAGCGGTGGTATTACATAAGAACGTAGGTGTGTTGGCGGTGAAGCTAAAAGGGTTCTAGTCGTGGATGACGTGATAGAGCTAAAAGGATTATAACCAGAGCAAAAAGCTCGATCGGTTTTCTGACCAGGCGATTATGCTAATTAAGACAAGTTTTTCACTCGCGTGTTGCCAGAAAAGGAAAGCTGACTTTTCCACGCGGGTCCTAATCTATTCTCTTTCTGTGGGCTGGGGTGACTTCTTTTGGGCTTATAACCCAGCTTCTAGGTTCCGCACAGCTAGGGGTGGGCATAAAAACCGAAAACCGAAACCGAAAAGACCGAAACCGAAATAACCGAGACCGAAAAGACCGTTAGAAATTTGGGTAGCAAATTAGAAAAGACCGAAATTAAATAAGAAATTCGGTCATCACTTATAAATAACCGAATAGACCGAAAGACCGATTTTATTTTATTTTGAGTGAATTATGTACGGAAGCATCCGAATTTGTGTGCCAGCACAGCTTATGTACATCTAGTTTATAGGCCCAACTATTGAACCAAGCGTACCATCTAGTCTCTAGACCCATCAACTGAGTATCCCAGCCTAGCGTACTTTAGATTCTCCCGTGCGCGAGTGACCAGTCGATCGCTTCCCACTTTTTCAGTCCCGAGCGCCGATTCCCCTTCTTACGCCCAAAATAGCGGTCTATTTGGTCATGACCGAAGACCGAACCGAATAGACCGAAGACCGAAGAACAGAAAACCAGAAAGACCGAATTTATTACGGGTATCGTTTCTGGATAACCGAAATTGTTAAAGATAGAAAAGACCGAACCGAACTAACCGAAAAGACCGAACGCCCACCCTTACGCACAGCAAAAGCCTAAAAGAAGTCTCCTGCTTATTTCCACCGAGAAGCTGCCTAGAAGCCACCCGTAGTGCAATTTGGAGAAACTCTTCCCGAGCAGTTTTTGGGGCGTTTCCCGAGCTTCTGGCTCAAATCCCGAATCGGTATAAGGGCTCCTTTGATTCGAAGGGTAGGGAAACCAAGGGAATGGAATCATAAAGGAATGGAGTGCCCTGTCACACCGGTTCCTTTGAACACAGGAATTCACCTCAGGATTTTTTCCAGAGGTCAAACCTCATGTTACTTTTCCTATGAAAATGAACTACCGATTTCCTACAGGATTGTTTCCTACGGGTTAGGATCCCACGAATCAAACATGCTCCAAAGGAAAAATCCCACAGGGATGGATTCCTATACTAATCCTGAGGAATTCCTTAGAATCAAAGAAGCCCAAGTTCTTGGCCCTGTTTTCAGCTATATTTACGTCCAACTGCCACTCCGCCTTGTTTCTCGCTTGCGCCGCGTCGCTCGCTCGTTTTCGTTGCATACGCGCGTACGTCGCTCCCTCCGTCCATCCTCCAGCCTTTCACGTGCGGGTAGGCAGACCCACACATGCGTACAAATTGGTTGATAATAACTTTGACATGGAACGATCACTTTCCTAAACGAAACATGGATCGATCAACATAGCTGCGCTCAGCACATGCCATGTTCACTGCCAAAAAACAAAAGGCACATATCGTATATTCATATATACCAGAATCAAATGATGTGGCGCGGATGCACACTTAACTTTTGCCTAGCCTAAAGCGTTGTATATCCTTTTTTAGTTTCAATTCTAAATCATTTTTCTACTAAAAACCAAACACACAAAGATACTGAATTATAATATGACACCATGTTTTTTGACCTTTCATATTATTATTTTGATATTTTTTTTGCTCATTCTCACACTAAACACAACAAATAAGTATATATAACATCATATATCAAATTCAGGGGCAGTTCAGACTTCTCACAACTCAACACAACAAATAAGCCAAATCTTTAGAAGCTCAAAAAGCTTAAAAGAAGTCTACTGGAGAGTTTCTACCCACCACAGTTTCTCCCCACCAAAATCTATAAGCTGGCTTATGCATAAGCAGGAGCCCAAAAGAAGTCACCCCTACTCCCTTTTCGTGAGCTTCCAGTTCCAGCCATACTGATTTCACACGCAGCCACGTCCCAGGTAGCTTTTCTATTTCTTTTTGGCGCCAATTTTTTTGACTGTCTGGATCAAACTTATTCCCTTTTTATGTGAAAAACGAGAACATGCGTGTATTTTGTTGTTTCAATAAAAACTGAATGATAAAACCAATTCCCTTTTTGTCGCACCCGGGAACATGGGGTTCCCATGGACTCCTACAGCGTGACCTACAAACTATGCCCATGGCAGGAAGTTGGCGCCAGTGTTCGCGGGAACTTTAAGGCGCAACTTCCCGTGATACCCCGGGTACGTGAGATTCACGGGGAAATGACAAGGGAACACGACATGTGCGTGGTTGGAGGTCAAACAGGGATAAAGTTACGAGACCTTGTCCTTATCCAAAAGGAGGATGGAGAGTACATCCAGTTGGTCGTTGTGGTATCCACTTAATATATAAAAGGAGGATCAAGGCCCTTCGTTGGAGGGATCGCTTTCCAGTTCACCAGAAGGCTAGGCTAGGGCTCAGATCGGATCTTAGTCTTGCCCTCTAGCCTGAGAGCTCCGGCTACCCGGGAACACAATCTTGTAGCCCGGATACGCATATCACCACCATATATTCAGACATACAGGAATAGGGTGTTACGCTTACGAGCGGCCTGAACCTGGGTAAACTGTCCTGTGTGTTCTACTTTCTGCATCTTTCACTCGCGCGCCAAGATCTTCTTCGTGCCCCTCGCCGAATCTTTAAAAGGTGTCTCGCGATCTCCGGTGTTCGTGACCTCGGACACGACATCTGGCGCACCAGGTAGGGGGCGGAAGTGATCCAGCGAGCTTCTTCGACACCATCAAGGCCATTTACGATGGCGCCAAGGAGGAAGAGAGGATCCTCGGCCACCGCTGCTGCGCGAGCCGCGCGTACGCGCACTGCTCGACGCGATCGCTCTCCAACGCCCGAGGCGCAGAGCTCTGCTACGAGCCACCGCACTCCACCTCCTCCTCCGCCAGCGGCCGCTCTAGAGGCCATCCCGGAGGCTGAGGCGGGAGCTGCTGCGCGGGACGCCATGCCGCCTCCTCCTCCGCCGGAGGCAACACGTGCTCCTGGCGCAGCACCGCAAGGAGGTGCCGGCGTTGCTGCTGGTGCCGATGGCGCTGGAGGATTCCCTCAACCTCCTCCGCGATGCACTGAGTCCGTCCTCCCGCACCCACCAAAGGACCCGCCCGAAGGGGCGGTCGGAGCTGCTAGCCTAGTGTCGGCCCTGTTCCGTATGGGGTTCGCCGCACGTGTCAAGCCATTGCTGCTGCTCGAGCCAACGAACATCCTCAGCGCAAACAGAAGTGGGTAGATCACATCGCCGAGCTACTTGCCTTCGCTCAGCACAACGCTCGCCCACAAGCGGTCTCCGACGCGCCTTCTGTTGGTGGACCTGAAGGACCAGGGGCTGCACGTCGTGCCCAGACTGCTTCGTTCCCAGGTCATGCTCCACGGGAAGAGCCGATGCACGGTGCTCCTCGCGGTGCACCCTCCATGGCTGCGCCAGGGGCACGGGGTGGAGGCCCTCTGTTCTCCTCGACAGGGCGGTGCACCATCATCATGTTGCGGACCTAAGAGATCACATCTCAGTGGGATCCTCTGCCCCGCCCGGGCAAGATTCAAGAGATCCCGGGAAGGAACCTACACCAGCTGCTCGCCCGCTTGGCGTTACTTGATACGGGGTGTGGACCGAGGGAATCGGCACTGGTTTCTCGGCCTTCACGTCTGCGCTGCAAGTTGTTAACTGGGCCCACAAGTTTCGGCCTGAGACGCTGGTCAAGTTCAACGGGAAGACAAACCCGAGAGATTTCCTCCAGATCTACAGCACAGCGATGCATGCTGCTGGGGCTGGTGAACCCATCATGGCAAACTGGTTTGCACCGGCTCTCAAAGATGAAGCACTATCCTGGCTGTGCAATCTCCCCTCGCAGTCGGTTAAGTCCTGGTCAGATCTATGTAATCAGTTCCTGGGGGCTTTCCAGGGAGCTTATAAGCGCCCGGGAACGATCAATGACCTGCATGGCCTAAAGCAGGGCGAGCACGAGAGCCTGCGTGACTACATTCAACGCTTCTCCTTTGTGATGAAAAATATTCCTGGCCTCAAGGAAGCGGCCTTTCCATCGTCGTTTCATGTGAGTGTCCGGGACCAGAAGATGCGAGAGAAATTGAGCACGCACAACATTGAGACCACACAGGATTTGTGGGCACTGACAGAGAAGTGTGTGTGTGCCGAGGAGGGACGCCGCATTCCCATGGAATCCTCATCGTACATGGCTGAGCCAAAGAAGGCCAAGAAGCAGGGGCCCCTACACCCGCTCCCGCTCCAAAGGTTCTGGCAGCTGAGCCAGAACCCAAGAAGGCGAAAGCGGAAGAAGCGACCACCCTAATTCTGGACGTGTGGTGTCCTCTCCATGGCCCTGCAAGCATGTCATCCGAGATTGCTTCAAGATACAGGGCTTCGTCCAAGACCAGCGCCAGAACAATGACATTGCTCGGCAGAGTGTCGGATGTTTCGGGTGTGGTGATACGACTCACATCCGTCGCTTCTGCCCTACAGGAGGTCGAGGTGGTCGCTTTATTGGCCGAGGTGGATTCATGGGGGGACGCGGTGGTGGCCGCGCTGGATTGTTGGACAAAACTAGCCAGCCATTGAAGCCGATCCCGTTGGGGAGAAAACAGCGGCGGAGCCTTCCACGCTGCCGTGGACGTCATGTGCATTCATGGTGGAGCCTCTGGCTTCCCGTCCATGAGTGCTTTCAAGAGGATGTCCCGAGAATTGAATGCAGCAGAACCCGCCCCGGGAACACAACGGCCCCTTAAATGGTCTGATCGAGCTCTCACGTTCGATTCCAAGGATCACCCTGACCGTATTACTTGAGTTGGAATCCTACCGCTCGTCGTCTCGCCAACCATACAGAACCTGGCTATGAGCAAGATGTTGGTTGACGGTGGAGCAGGGCTGAATTTGATCTCCGTCAAGGTCATGGAGAGGCTGCAGATTCCTCTTAGCCGCTTGCAGCCGACTAGGGCTTTCTAGGGAATTAACCGGGGGCTCACGCACCCGCTGGGGCAAATCACCCTGCCGGTTACCTTTGAAGAGTCGGAGAACTTTCATCCTGAGAACATCACTTTCGATATTGTTGACATTCCATTGCCGTATCATGGCATACTTGGGTGCCCAGCTTTGGCCAAATTCATGGCGGCATCCCATTATGCCTACAATGTGCTGAAGATACCCAGCAAGACTGGGATCATCACCGTGAAGGCTGATTGCCAGGACGCCATCTTTTGTGTAGGTGCCATCGCAAAGGCGGCCATGGCAGTCAGCCCTAGGAATGGTCAACCTCTACCCGGGATAGCGACGATCACTTTGTTACCGTCACCTTGCCCGGGAACAAGGCACCCGTGAATGAGCCGGAGGGATCCGACTCAGCCAGTGTGCCTGTGAAGCAAAATCTTCCCGCTTCAAAGCAGAAGCTAGAGTGCAATGATACCAAACTCACCAAGAAGGTCCGATTGACTAGTGATGGAAAGATCACAGTTACTATCGGCACGGGACTGCCGGATAAATTGGAAAGCACACTCATCGCCTTCCTGCGGGAAAACTCTGATGTGTTCGCTTGGGACACATCAGGTCTTTCCGGTATACCCAGGGAGGTGATTGAGCACAAGTTGGCTGTCAAGGCAGGTGCCCGTCCAATTCAGCAAAGAATCCGACCACAATCTGAGAGGAAGCGCGAGTTCATTCTTGCCGAGGTTGACAAATTACTGAAGGCAGGAGTAATCCGGGAAGTGCCACTTGCTACCTGGTTGGCGAACCCCGTGGTGGTCCCTAAACCTCATAGTGATGACATGAGGCTGTGGATAGACTTCACTGATCTCAACAAGGCCTGCCCTAAAGATCCGTATCCTCTGCCGAGGGTTGATCAAATTGTGGATTCTACTGCTAGCTGCAATCTATTGTGTTTCCTGAACGCTTTCTCCGGTTATCATCATATCAAGATGGCCAGAGAAGATGAGAAAAAGACTACCTTCATCACTCAGAACGGTTGCTACTGCTATGTTTCCATGTCCTTTGGTTTGAAGAATGCAGGAGCAACCTTTCAGCGTGCCATGCGTGCCTGTTTTGGGCCACAGATTGGGACCAACGTGGAGGCATACGTCGATGACATTGTGGTCAAGACCAGAGAAAGAGATACTCTCTCTGATCTGGAGGAGACCTTCTACAAGGCCTCTTTCTTGTAGTTGAGATTACTAGCCAATCTTTCCCCTTCGTGGATTCTATTGGATCGGTGGACCTACCGGTGAAAAGAAAAGTTTCAATTAAGAGCAAGTTTGACTTGAGATTTGAGAATCGGGGGCTACCCTCGGAGCCAGTTACCGATTGATTCTTCCTAGTAGAATTTGCTAGTTATCCCTTGTGTTATCACCGCCCCCTCGTGTTTCTCCTTGTGTTTTCCCCCTTTGTTCTTCGTGCGTTCTTCGTGTTCATCACACCCGTCCTCAATCCGTGAAGATCGGACACATACCTTTATTTATTTGTTTATTTATTTATTTATGTCCAGTCGACCCTAGGCCTTCCGACTAGAGACGCGAGCTGTGGCTTATGTGCTATCATCGCGGCGTTAGGCATGTGCATCTTCCCGAGTCGTTTTCGCGCCTGGTCGTTCTCGCTGGATGTGATTGCACGTTGAGAGTGCAGACTTCTTATCTATGTCCAGTCGGTCGTACGACGACTAGAGACGCAAGCTGTGGCTTACGTGCGAACATTGTGGCGTCAAGCGTGTGCATCTTCCCGAGGTTTTGCCGCGCCTGGTTGTAATTGCACGTTGAGAGTGCTGTCGTTGTGATTATTGCTATCACATTTTCTAATTTATGTCCAGTCGGCCCAACGGCTTCCATTTAGAGGCGTGGTCTGTCGTAGATTTTTGCATTGTGCTGATCGGAACATGACCGTTCTCTGTCTGTCAAAACGGGGTACGTGGACATGCGTTTCCGTGTTGCAATCAGTGTTTCTCACTCCTTGCCATTTAAGTTTATGCGCCATCATCGTGTCAGGCGTGTGCATCTTCCCGAGTCGTTGCCGCGCTTGGCTGTTTTCGCAGGATGTGACTGCACGTTGAGAGTGCAGGCACCATGATTATTGTTATGGCATTTACTTATTTATTTATTTATGTCCAATCGGCCCTAGGCCTTCCGACTAGAGACGCGAGATGTGCCTTATGTGCCATCATCGTGGCATCAGGCGTGTGCATCTTCCCGAGTCGTTGGGATACAATAACTGGTTCGTTAGCTATGCCTTAATTTGACGTATCCTTATGATTCTTCGTGATGTTCGATGACGTGTTTGGTCTACCGCAGCGGGCTGTCGCAATTGTGTTGACCGACATGGTGAATATCTGACTACTTTCTTGGTTCGGAGTCGGTTGTTCAGTCCAGTGACACGAAGAGGTTTCTACCCAGTCAGCCTAGCGCGGCGTGCCGCCGGTTTTTGCTAGTAAATAAAAAGGGACAACATGAACATCCGTACTCGAACAACGGCCGACTCTAGACGGAAGGAAGCAAATCAACAATATCCTCCACCGCAGCCCGGAGCCAAAAAAATAACAGATAACCTAAAACATATAAAAGGCAAAGCTTTTTGCCTGGCTAAAAAAACTCATCCAACAAACATACTTAAAACAAATTTGTGTACAAACGCGAAAGCACGCAATAACAAAAAGTGTGCAAAGAACAAAGCTGAACAGCAACAGGAAAACCAACGACTCGATGCCCGTGAGTAAGTCGGCGACCTGCAACAAAACAACAGAAGAAAAATGAAACAAACAACATACAAAAGACGCACAGAACAAAAGGAACAAAAAAATCTGACATAAAAAACTCACCAAAAAGAAAAAGGAAATAAGAGACGCGGATAAATCAAACTCATGTAAACACGTCAGAAGCACACAATAACATAAAAAGGTACTAAGAAAGCTCACCAAACAAAACTGGACAGCAGTAGGAAAAACCAGCGACTGAGACAAACCCGAGCAAGACGGCGAGGTACAATAAATCAGCGGAGAAGAGACCACAACAAATAAGAAACATGAAGAAAAAAAATAACTGCATGAACAGAAACAAAACAAAAAAACACGCGACATACAAATGACACACAGAAATAAATAAATAAATAAGAAAAAAACCGTGCAAAGAAAACATAACAAACACACACAAATATCTCAACAGAACTGACCTTAATCGGACGAACGGAAAACCAATTAACCAGCTACCTACAAAAAAAACAGAGTAACAAAAAGGAAACAAAGATGAGAAATCCAAAAAACACAACATAAGCAACAAACAACCAACGAACACTAATCCAGCACACGGTCAACTACATGAACAAAGAACGACCAAAACCAGAGAGTAGAACATGGTAACAAAACCCACCCTGATCTGAACGGAAACAAACGTGACCGGAAGAACAGCAAACAGAATCCATGGAAACACGGCGGAGCTGTAGAAAAGCACGGCGGAGCAAGAACAACGAGGAAGAACAAAAGGGGGGGGGGGGAATGAGAGCTACAGTAACCATCCGATCAAGAAAAAAGCCTATATACTCGGTTCCTGATGCACTGTATTTAGGTCGGTAACCATTTGGAACCAATGGCCAGCCGTCAGCGTCACGCGAAATTGGGCCTTCTGACTACCAACACAGTGCAACGTACCCGCCGACGAATGGAAGGAGGCCACCTCGGACGGAGAAATCGGGCCCAAATTCTCCCTGACATCACAAATAGTGCAACATACACGAAATACCCAGCGTTCCCCGATATACTGTAGTAAATACGCAGCGGGAACCCACGCACGGGAGAGATTGGCGACGCAAACATGCAGGGCAACCGACATGTGGGCCTCGGAAGGGATGTGGCCCATCATCAGCGAGAGAGAGAGGGGGAGGAAGCACGTATGAAGAAAGCTATCCGAGAGGGGCACCGCTAAAACTCATTACGGTAAACGAACATAATCGGCCAATGGGAGGAACGCAGTGCGAATCTGCACCGTCCTGACCCATCCGCCACACCGATTAAACGCGCTGCATGAGGCTGACTGGCGGGCCCTCAGGCTACAACGGTGATCCACATAGGATGCCAGCGAGAGTGGGTGCAATAAGGTTGGTACGGTTAGCGACTTTGCAAATCCCTATTCATTCCGACTCCAGGAGTCGGCAGCAATCGGACGGAGCGGAGGCACGGTGCGGGGAGGATCGGACGGCCAGAAAGCCCAAATCGCTGAGGAGCCTCCAATGGATCTCACCGCTTATATCTTTAGATGTTAGGACCGTACCTAGGTTTTGGTGTGACTCTGATGCTCCGGGCCCCCCCACTTTGGTCGAAACCCTAAGCAGTTGACCGAAACTTAACCCTATTGTTTACCGCTACGACAGGCGTCAAAAGGGGTAGCTCAGTGGACTTTTCTTCTTGGTTGTGTTAGGGTAGATCATAGGACATTTAAAACCAACTTTGTGCCCATGTTTTCACATGATTGTATCTTGTGCACCACAAGTGGTTGTTCAACGCCTTAAAAGAGTAGGAACCTTCGTGCGGGATATATAATTGTGGTCCATGAAGCGGGCCACACGTAGGAGTTTGATGTTGGCTCTTACAATGTATAAAAAGACGCTAATACATATTTTAGGACACCGCCTAGGTTTAGGTGTGATTCCGACGCTCCAGAGCCCCACTTTGGTCAAAACCTAATTAAGCAGTCGACCAAAAGTCAGCCCTATCGTCTACCACTTTGACGGGCATCGAAAGGGATAGTTCAGTGGACTTTCCTGCTTGGTTGTGTTAGGGTAGCTCACAGGAACATTTAAAACTAACTTTGGGCCCATGTTTTCATAGGATTCCATCCGGTGCACCAGAAGTGAGAGTTCAGCGTCTTAGAAGAGCAGTACCTTTGTGCGGGATAATTCTGGTCTGTTAAGTGGGTCACACCTAGGAGATTGATGTTGACTCTTACAATATGCCACAGTACTCAAACACATATAGCGCGTGGGTTTTCGGCGATCTGCATCGCTCACTTCCTTCTAGCCAATCCTATGAAGCCACGTTGCTGCATGCAGGTGATGTGTACGATTTTCATTGGTCTACGGCTCTTGTCGGCTTCCTTTCTCGTCTGTACTAGGCGCCTTTGTCTTCTCTGCCAGTGCTTCTTCCGGTTGCCCTTGTCTTCTTTTGCTTTGCATCAGCCGGTGACAGCCGGTGACTCCTTCGCTGCGCTGTGTTGTCCATCCGGTTGTTGCCGGTCTCCCGGTGGCCAGTTTCTTCGGTAGCCGGTGCCTTTGTTGGTTACGTGAGAGGCTGCTCTTCTTTACTTCTTTTATCTGTTAGCGCGAACGGCGCCGCCTCCATCTTCCTTCCTCTATCTTCTACGCGTCTCTCGAAGACTCCCGTCGATTGAAGATTGCTCATGTTTATCCTGGGCTTATAGCTCCTATGCGACGTTTTTCGTAGCAATTGGACAGAGAGCGACATCCTTGGTTGTAATAGCTCTGCTGCGACATCTCTGAACGAGCTAATTGTTTTGCTGCGACATGGCTGTTAATTCATTTTCCCCACCCGGTCAATCCCGTTTGACCGTCAAGTGGATGAGACAGAGAGTGTGCCTGCACTGTAGCGACCCCTGCCTCTGCTCGACCATCTCTGCCACACGCCGGCGTCGCATGGAGCTCACTCTCCTGTCCTGTCATCTTGGCTTCTCCGGGCTGGAGGAAATCAATCCTGGCGACGGCGGTAGATGGAGCGGGCGAGTCGAGCGGCGCGGCAATCGGAGTCGAGGAGGCGGGCGGCGACGCAGGGCTTGCGGTCGCAATCGCAGGAAACGGCGATGAGGGAGGGTGGAGGATGGGGTGGTGCGGGTCGACGGTCGCAGAGGAGACCGGCGGCCCAATTCGTGATTCGGGCAGCGGCGAGGGATCCAACCCATCATCTTTGCAGGGCAAAGCGATACCGGATTTCGGTGGGGCAGGTGTTGAAGCAGGTGTGGCTGCGTCACGGCTACAGCGGGAAGGGTTTTCCACTTTGTCGTCATTCGCCGCCGAGGGCGAGACAGAGGAGGTTTGCCTCGATGCGCAACATTGCTGCGGGCCATCAGAGCAGCTCGGGCCGGAGCTCATCGAGCATTATTTCAAAACGCTCAACCCCGAGCCTGGACTTCGAAGTAGCGGTGAGTCTAGAGGATTTCAGTCAAGTTGCCGGGCTGGCGGAGGACAGATTGGTGTGCTCAGAAATTCTCTGCGAGATGAAAATGAGCTAGAGGAATCAGCTACAGAGACAGCTCCAGGGCCATGGCGTTCGGAGGGAAGATGGACGCTGGAAGAATGAGCTGCAGACTATAGTCCGGAAGTCTGGTGAATTTTGTTAGCTGCCCGAAACTCTTTCAGGCAGTGTTTGCCCAGCGCTGGGAGCGTGTGGGGGGGGGGGGGGTACTTTTGTGAACTGGCCATGTAATCACCATGTCGAACACCTTGAGGGCGTGCTCTGGACATGCCGATGTTGGTATTCGCACGTTCTTGTGTTCACCATGTCGAACACTTTTGTGAAACCTTGTCAACAAGAGTAACATCTAGCTCACTTTGCATTATTCTTGTGTTCCTTGTTCTTGATAGTTGTGCGAGTCAACATATAGCTACCTTTGGCGAACTGTCGAACACCTTTGGGTCACGCTCTGGACACGCCCGATTGTGGCATTCGCAAATGGCACTACTCTGTTGATTTTTTCTTAAGTTGAAACCATGTCAACTAGGTAGAGGCTTATAAAAGATGTCATCTATAGACAATGATTTACTTCTTTATTTACCAAGTGGTAAATAAAGTGCCATTTGTCACTATAAAAGATGTCATCTATTGAAGCATTTTTTGTTTGAATGTATCTAGACCTTGTTTATCAATTGGAGTTGTTAGTATATGACAAAGTAAAAAATGTGCACTGGTTTTTTCATTTTGTCGTCGTATCGGCATCTTGGATAGGAGACGGGGTCCTGCTAGCCGAGGGTGAACGTAGGGCAAGAAGGTGGACGTCGTCAAGGTCGGGATTGTACACGGCGGTTTACCCAGCTTCAGGCACCACGGCGGTGGCGGTGCCCTACGTGCTGCTATAATTCACTATAAGGCAATATCGCCGTGAACAGGTTACAATGAGTTGGATGTATGAGAGAATATGGATTGATTGCCCTAAAGGCGTCCCGAGGTCCAGCTTATATAGGCGGCTGGACCTAGGGTTACAAGGTGATTACGTATCCAGCAAGTATACGGAGTCCTAAACCTAGCCGGCAAGTATGCCGCCTTCCATCTTGGTCTTGGTGGCTTCATGGGCTTCAGTCTTGGGCCTCCTCCTTGCCGGCATCCGCCTTCCTTGGTCGTCAGCTATCTGGGCCGCCCGGTAGGCAAAGCCTTCACCACCACTGCGGGCCACCCTGGACTAGCCGGATTGATCCATGCTGGTGATACCCCTAGTAGGTATATCCCCAACATTAGCCCCTGGGAGGGTTCGAGTTCTTCAGGCGCCGTCTTCTTTTGTCGGCAACGTCCGCCTTGTCTTGTAAGCGTCTGAAGAGCTTGAAGCATTCCAAAGTTGAAAGTAAGCGGCGGTCCGCCTAAAGTAGTCGGACAATTTGCCGCCATCATGGGAAAGACGGCCTGACCATTGTCAGGAATCTTCCTGGCACCAGTCTTGTCAATTGACTGGCCTGTCAAATGTTGACGGATGACGCCATGCAGTCCACGACAGTTTGGACTTGGGCATGCGTCATGATGGTTTCTCCACTACGCACAGAAATCGGAGCGAGGCCGCAGACGCCGTTGCCACGACGTGCAAATCGTGGGCACGTGGCGGAAATCTCGCGTCCCCCCAATCTCGGGCACGGATCTTGGCGCGTGGGGATAAATACCCCAAAGGGCACATCGATGCACTTCTTCTCATTCGCACCCACCGTGGCCTCCTCACCTTCCCGAGCTCATCTCCTCCCGTACTCAACTCCGGCGAGCACGAGCAGCCTCTCCCCCAAATGGCGAGCACTCAGCAGGATGCGGCGGCGACGGCGGCACTGGCTGCGGCTTCTGCGACCCCCGCCGGATCTGGATCTGTCCCAGCGGCGGCGGCGGTGCCCGTAGGCGCATCGATGACCTCTCCCGCGGCCACCGTGGCCACGGGCGGGGTTTCTACTTCTTCCCCAGCTCCGGCGGCGCCTGCAACCGCCGCTCCAACCTTTCCCCTCCCATCCCTCGCGGCGACCAGCTCTGAGGCTGCGGCGGAATCTGCCGCCGACGATGATGACGACGCCGAGGAAGAGGAAGAGGCTGGAGACCTGGGTTCCAGGTACTGGCTGCCGTCAGTTATGACGTCAGCATACCTGAAGGAGCTGGAGGAAGGCGGATACATTCCGCCAAAGACGGAATGCTCCTGGAGGGTTCCAGGCGACGAGGCGGTGCCTGACCCCCAAGACGGCGAGCGCGTCATGTTGGCGTCGCACAGCCTTCGCGGTATGTCTCTGCCGCTTTCCGCCTTCTTCTTGGCGGTGCTTAGTTTTTATGGGCTGCAGCCACACAACATAGCGCCCAATAGTATTCTAGTGCTAGCCGGCTTCCAGGCTTTGTGCGAAGGGTACTTAGGCATAGCTGCGTCCATAGAGCTGTTCAAGTACTGCTTCCTGTGCCGCCGGCAAACCATACCAGGCGGCCACCTAGCAACCTGCGGTAGTGTCACGTTCAACTGCCGCCAACCCGACTGGTACCCAAAATACCATACATCGAGTCGGTGAAGCACTGGACCAGCACTTTCTTCTACTGCAAGGACATCCCGACACCTGGCAGCACACAAGGGATGCCAGCCTTCGTCAACGGTCCGCCAACCCACAAGGCTGCTGGACGGCAAAGGTGCCGCTCAGCAGCTTGTCGGCGGAACTTCGATTGCCGTTAGGCGGATCGAGTTCTTGACGAAGACGATGTTGGCTCCACGACTTGACGGAGTTGACACCGTCATCTGCTGGGTGTCGAGGAAGATTATGCCACTCCGCCATCGCCCACTGAAGATGTGCGAGTACAAGGCGGATGACGCCGGCAACAGCACCCTTGATCAGGATGCCTTAGAATACCGGCTTAGAGAGCTTATCAAGCCTCTGTCGGTGAAGGCGGCTGAAGGCGTCGCCATGTTCACCCATGACAACCCAGCCCCAGCGGTAAGTCAAAGCTACTTTGTTATTTCACTAACATCCTTGCCCACTAGGTACTGATTAATATTGTCTTGTTTCCTTTTCAGCTGCAAACCTTGGGGAGGAAGAGTTGGCTCCAAACTGGTACGATACAGGTGCCAGCAAATCGAAGAAGCGCAAGCTGAGCTCCTCCACCAAGGATTTGGAGAAGAGGAAGAAGGCGGCCACCTCTGTCGATGCAGAGGATGAGACCGTGGGGAATGTCCCTTCAAGCGGTAGCAAACTTTGGCTTTCCCTGACTTAGCTATTTTGATATGTTTGTGCTGACAAACTTGCATGTTTCTGCTTACAGGGCAAGCCTGCCATGCCCAAGCTCCGCTCCAACTTGAAGATTGCTGCCGGCAGGGGCAAGCCACCACGTTCTTCTCCAGCTGCTGCGCCGACAACGCCCACAGTTGGCGTTCCCGTGGTTGTATGCCAGGGAACGTACACAGCTGCGGTACCGCAGAGGCGGCTACGGAGAAGATGGCGGGCAAGAAATCAGTTGCCGGCATCACTTTTTCCAAGACGGCTGAAGCTTCGGCTAGTGATGCCGCTCGATTTATTGCCATGAAGCAGGAGATGGATGACCAGATGGCGGCCGAACAAGGCGGATCGTCCTCCCATCCTGGCTCCCAATCTGGCAAAGGGTTGCAAGACCCCCGGCAAACACTGAAGACCATGCGTGACGGTACCCGCAACTGGTACGCGCACATGGACGAACTCCACGACCCCTGCACGGACAACTTGAGGTAAAATAGCCTATGGTCCCAGCCCCCGAGCACTTTGGCGGCTGAAAAATTTAGCCGGCAAAGTGGTCTCGTTGACTAAATAGTGCTAACCATAATGTTGTTTTCGTGCATGCAGGCCGTTCTTGCTTCCAATCTTGAGCTATTTCGTGCTCAAGAGAAGAAAAAAAGGAATGCCAGGAACTGCAGCAGGACGTGGAGTTGAAGAACGCCCAAATTGCGAGCTTGGAAGAAGCTCGCAAGAAGGATGAAGGTGACAAAGCTTTCTTTGCCTTCTTTTCGTCCGACTTCTTTTCCTTTTCCGACAAGTATTTTAGTCGTCTTTTCTTTTTATTTGTAGAATTACTAAACACTGCGCAAGATATTCTCAAGAACTCCACTGACATGCAAGCTTTGATGAACGAAGCTGCAGATCTTGCCGGGCTGGTGACCAAGCTGAAGGCGGATCACGCCAAGGAGCTGGATGAGCGTGCGTTGGCCATGCTGCCGAAGTTAGCAAGTTGACTGGACAACTTGAGGCCATGAGCAACAACCTTGACCAGGTGAACAAGAACGCCAAGGAGCAGCAGGACCAACTGTCAAAGGCGGTCCAGCTAGCCAAGAAACGCTTGAGAACCATCTGGATGAGGTCAACGCCATCCACGACCATGTCTTGGGTATGCCTCCAATCCTTCATTTTGTCACCTTGCTTTCTTGAAACTTGAAGCTGCAGTGTGTAACTTTGTGTTTGTGCAGTGCCGGCTAGCTTGGGAGATGACCTGGCTACAACGCCGCGCCTTGCCGAATCTTGAAAGTTGGCGAAATCGTCAACCAGATTGTCGGCGCAGGCAAAGCATTTGCCGCCAAGTTCTACCCTGGGGAAGACGGCGATCCCGTCATCTTCGATGCTCTGCCGGACCTGCTGGAGAAGGCGGCAGCTGAACACGACACACGCTACGCTCAGCAGCACGAGGCGGCGCCAAGTTGGCATTGGCAATGACGGCGGCGTGGTACCCGGAGGCTGATATTCATCAAGTCACCGAGTACTTCCCCACCGAAGACGAAAACAACCAAGCCATCGTGATGCAGGACGTGCTGCGGTCTGTTCGCGGCTATGCGACCCGGGTTGCCAACATGGTTGACATCCGCAAGTTCTACAAGGAACACCCGGACCCGCATGTTGCCGTAGCGATCCCTCCTTGGCGGATCCTGAAGCTTCCCGAGGCGAAGAAGGCGAAGCCGGAGCCGACAAGCGCAGCCCCAAGGATGGCGGAGCCAGCCCCAAGAATGCCGGCGTCAGCCCCCAGGATCTCTCCACCAGCTCTACCAAGGCGGCAATCCCTTAGACTCCTCCTGCAAAGGCAGCACAAAACACTGCGTTAATCTGTTAACGCATAAAACTTTATTTTGGGTTGTAAATATTTATGGGCCAACTTTTATGCTACACTTGGCGGTAGGCTTACTTAAGTGGCCCGCCTTAATATGTATCTCGCCTGCATGTTTAGCTTTTTCATATGTTGGCGGAACCTCATCTTAGTTACTTTAGCTGAGCCAACCAGGTGCAATACCAACTAATTTAGACTCAGAGACCAAAGCCAGCATGTTGGTGCCAACGACATACTACTAGGCGACCCACACACAAACAGACAGATAAGCATATTAGGCGGTGCAAAGATTGTTTGCGTTTTTAGCCGGCAGACGGCAAATGTCAAAAAGTTTGGACCTTAGCACGGAGCAAAACTTATTTTGTTTGGTAACTTTTATGACAACAGATATATGATTGCGAGAAAAGACAAAAGATGGCATGATCCCAAAACTGAATGAGCAAACCACAGACTTTTATTTCATAATCATATAGTACTTATTACAATGTGGAAATTGCTAAGTGTAAAAAGGACGTAGCTGCTCAATGTTCCAGGGTCGCTTGGTTTCTTCGTACTTGTCGTCAACCTTCCTTTTGCGCTTGCGACCTCGCTTCTTCTTGTATCCGTCTCGTGCATCGACCAAGTAATAAGAACCATTGAGCAACACCTTACTGACCACAAAAGGTCCTTCCCAAGGCGGGGATAACTTATGCAAGCCCTTTCTATCTTGGATTAGGCGGAGAACCAGGTCACCACTCTAAAACTTCGTTGCCTCACCCTTCTGCTGTGATAACGCCTCAAACTTTGCTGATAGATGGCGGATCGCGCAAGGGCAACATCTCGTTCTTCATCAAGTAGGTCAAGGCCATCCTGTCTTGCATCTTCTGCGTCTCCTGGACGTAGGCTTGATTCTGGGAGAATCGTACATCATGTCGGTTGGCAACACTGCTTCTGCGCCATAGACTAAGAAGAAAGGAGTAAACTTGGTTGATCTGTTTGGAGTTGTGCGTAAACTCCAAAGGACAGACTGCAATTCATCCACCCAAGCCCCAGCCGCTCTGTGCAATGGTACTTCGAGACGTGGTTTGATTCCTTGTAGACTAAACCATTTGTACGCTCTACTTGACCGTTTGCCTGCGGATGCGCTACGGAGGCTAGATCTAGGCGGATACCATGCTTATAACAGTATTCCTCGACTTCGCCTTGCGACAAGTTAGTGCCATTGTCGGTGATAATGCTATGAGGCACCCCGAACCGAGAGATTATTCCCCACAGAAAGTTTGCGGCTGTGGCGCCGTCTAGCTTTTTGATAGGCTTAGCTTCAACCCATTTGGTAAACTTGTCTACAGCCACAAGTAAATGTGTGTAGCCACCAGGCGCCGTTTTAAACGGACCAACCATGTCCAAGCCCCAGACTGCGAAAGGCCATGTGATGGGTATT
Organism: Poa pratensis; assembly: GCA_947311845.1. Classification (NCBI taxonomy): domain Eukaryota; kingdom Viridiplantae; phylum Streptophyta; class Magnoliopsida; order Poales; family Poaceae; genus Poa; species Poa pratensis. Next base: position 205,206 of record CAMZMU010000109.1, on the reverse strand, counting down.
GTTTTAAGCTCTTGAGCCGGCATGTGTGATTGTCTGGCATAAAGTTGGCAGCCCCTGCATCTTTTAACAATGTCTTCTGCATCTTGCTTGGCTGTCAACCAATAGAAACCTTGTCGGAAGGCTTTTGAAACAAGGGCGCGTGAGGAAGCATGATGTCCACATACGCCGGCATGTATCTCATCCAACAGTTCTCTGCCTTCTTCGGGCGAAATGCAGCGTTGGTAAACACCAGTGGTGCTACGCTTGTACAATTCACCTTTGATTATTGTAAATGCCTTGGCTCTTCTTATTATTTGCCTTTTCAAAACCTCATCATCCGGTAACTCCTGATTGATCAGGAAGTCCAAATATGGCGTCGTCCAATCCGGCTTTACCAAGTAGACGGCATAGCTAGCTATCAACTGGTTCTGCCGATTCTGGGTCAAGGAGGTCTGCTCCTTTAATTGACGGCTTGTGTAGGTGTTCCAGGAAAACATCTTTTGGTACCTTTTTGCGTTCAGACCCCATTCTGGCAAGTGTATCTGCCGCCTCATTTTGAGCTCTTGGGATGTGGCGGACCTCGTAGCCTAGAAAACACTTGGCGAATTCGTCAACGGTAGCTCGATATGCCGCCATTGTTTCGCTCTTTGTGTCCCAAGTACCACGTATCTGTTGCGCCACCAAATCTGAATCTCCGTAGCAGAGGACACGCTGGACGCCAAGTTCCTTGGCAATGTGTAAACCATGAAGGAGAGCTTCGTATTCAGCAACATTATTAGTTGCCTTGAAGTGATTTGTAACACATAACTAAGCTTGTCTCCTTGAGGGTTTCTTAAAACAATGCCAGCCCCCGAGCCCTGAGCATTTTTGATCCATCAAAGTGCATGATCCAGTATGCATCTTCAGGGAGAGGTACTTCGTCCATGGCCTCCGTCCAATCAGCTACAAATCTGCTAAGGCTTGAGACTTAATGGCCGTTCTGGGCTTATACAGATGTCGAAGGCGGCAAGTTCAATGCCCCATTTGGCAACGCGGCCTGTTGCATCTGTATTATTGATGATATCCCCCAGAGGTGCCTTGCTCACCACGTTATTGAATGTTCCTGGAAATAGTGCCTTAACTTCCTGGCGGCGTAAAAACACCGTAGACCATTTCTGGTAATGCGGATAACGCTGTTTTGAGGCGGAAAATACTTCACTGATGAAGTAAACCGGACGTTGTTCCGGCAAGTCTGAAATTTCCGTCTTGCGTTCCACAACCAGTACCACGCTAACAACCAAGTTAGTTGCGGCAATATAGAGCAGCATTGGTTCCTGCGAACGAGGAGCTGCCAAAATTGGAGCAGACGTTAACGCGTCCTTGAGTTGCTGCAAGGCGGCGTCTGCTTCGTCTGTCCACTCGAAGTTGTCGGATTTCTTCAGAAGCCGGTAGAGAGGCAGTGCCTTCTCACCAAGACGGCTAATGAAACGACTGACGGCAGCCGCCGAGCCGGCAAGTCGCTGCACGTCCTTCAGGTCCTTGGGCCTGGATATGTTGAGGATCGCTTTGATTTTTTCTGGATTCACTCTATCCCTCGTTCGGAAACGATAAAGCCAAGCAATTTGCCGGCAGGAACCCCGAAGACGCATTTTTTCGGGTTGAGTTTCATCCTATATACCCGGAGGCTATCAAAGGTTTCTCTCAAATCGTCAAGCAAATCTGCCTTCTTTCTTGACATGACGGCAATGTCGTCAACATAGACGTGAACATTGCGGCCAATTTGCTCGTGAAGGCATCTTTGCATACACCGCTGATACGTTGCGCCGGCATTTTTTAGACCGAAGGGCATCGTGATGTAGCAGAAGGTCCCATAGGGTGTAGTGAACGCTGTTTTGATTTGGTCGGATTCTCGCATTTTGATTTGGTGGTACCCGGAGTACGCATCCAAAAAGCACAGCAGCTCGGAGCCGGCTGTGGAGTCTATGACCTGATCTATACGAGGCAAAGCAAAGTGGTCCTTAGGACAGCACTTGTTCAAACCGGTATAATCAATGCACATTCTCATTTCCTTATTAGGTTTTGGAACCATTACAGGATTTGCCAACCAATCAGTGTGTACTACCTCCCTAATGAACTTGGCTTCTTGCAACTTGATGATCTCCTTCCCTATTGCTGTCCGCTTCTTCTCACCGTAGCGTCTTATTCCTTGCTTCACTGGTTTGGCTCCTTCGTAGACGTTAAGAGAGTGCTCGGCAAGTTCCCTCGGGACACCTGGCATGTCAGCTGATGACCATGCAAAGATGTCCTGATTCTCACGGAGGAACCTGACGAGCGCGCTTTCCTATTTGTCGTCCAAGCCAGCCCCTATGGTGACTTGCTTGGAGCTGTCACCTGGGACCAGATCCGCCTTCTTTGTGTCTTCGGACGCCTTGAAAGTGTTCTTTTGCTCAGCGGTCTTTACATGCTCCGGCAACTGTGATGTATCGAGCTCTTTCTTCAACATGGCTAACTCCTCTGCGTGGAGGACTGCCTCAGCGAAGGCGGCGTTGCCACGCTCACACTCCTTTGCTTTCTTGAAGTTGCCACTGATGGTAATTGTACCATTGGGTCCCGGCATCTTCAGCTTGCTGTATATGTAACACGGGCGAGCCATGAATTTGGCGAAAGCTGGCCGTCCAAAAATGGCGTGGTAGGCACTTTTGAAGGGGACTACTTCGAACCTGAGATACTCCGAGCGGTAGTTTGTCTCAGGCCCAAAAGTAACCTCCAATCTGATGCTTCCCATTGACTTGGCTTGCTTTCCCGGAACAATGCCATGAAACTTGACTTGCTATAGTCAAGCTGGCTTTCCGACAAGTTCATGCGCTTCAGAGTGTCCGCGTAGATGATGTTGAGGCTGCTGCCGCCATCCATCAACACCTTGGTGAGCCTGAAGTTATCGACAATTGGGTCGACGACAAGGGCGTATTTGCCGGGGTGAGGAACGTGATCTGGATGATCATCTCTATCCCAAGTTATTGGCTCCTCTGACCAGTCTAGATACTGGGGAACGTCTGGTACTGTGGCGTTTAGCTCGCGCATCTCCGCCTTTTCTTCTTTTGCCGAAGGAGTGCCCAGGAAGCACACCAATTGGCCATGTACCTTGGGATATTTCCTTTCTTTGCGCATCAGCTTGGGTTCCTCATCCTCGGACATGGACATGCCCCATCATCGTCTTCCTTCTTTGTCTTCTCAGCCTTTTTGCTCTTTTTTGATTTCCAGCCAACCTCGGGGTCCTTCTTGAAGTCCTCCATGAACCGGCATTCCCCTAATGTGTGGTTGACTTTGCCTAAGGACGCGTGGATTGGGCAGGCAAGGCTTTCGCCTGATCGTATGTCAGGCGCTGCTTGCTGGAGCCGCCATCTTTACCCTTTCCTTTCCACTTGCGGTTGCCGCCTTTGCCTTCGAAGGCGGCGGCGACCTCGTTTGATGGTCCGGCTTTGTCATCCTGGGGAGCCTTGCGTTTGTGACTTGCTCGCCTGTTTGGCGCCATATCATGTGCGCCATCTCCATCGCGTGCATCATCATCCGCCTGTGCGTACATGGCTGCTACTTCGAGCATGACTCCGAGATCCTTGACTTGCATGCGTACGAGCTTATGTCTGAGACTTGAGCCCTTCAGGAGGCCCGTGGTGAAGGCATGGATTGCTTGATTGTCGTCTACGTTCTCGCAGCTTGCCTTTGTTTGAATCCACCTTGCCAAGAAGCTTGTAGCTGTTTCATCTGGCTTTTGCACGCAACGAACCAAATCTGTGTATGTATTGGGTCGCTTGTACGTGCCTTGGAAGTGCTGCGTGAACACCTTTTCCATGTCATGCCAGCTATGAATGCTTTTCTCCGGCAAGTTTTCGATCCAGCTTCGGGCTGTCCCCTCCAGCATGAGGGGAAGGAAGCGTGCGCGACGAGGCCATTGCCTCCGGCAATTTCAACTGCCAGCGCGTAGTCCGACAACCATGAGTTTGGCTTGTCCGCTCCATTGTACCTTTGATGAGTTTTTGACACTGATGTCATGTCTCTGGGTACTTGAACGTTGCGGATGGCTGGGCCAAAGCACTCAGGTCCTAGATAGGCATCTTGCTTTCCAGCCTTGATGTCATTGAGACGATGTCTCGCGTCTTGCGGACTGAGCTGTTTGCCAGATCTATCAGCATGGGCTCGTCCTGCGCTGCCCGGCTGTGCCTAGGCTCATTGTTGTGTCCCCGGCTTCCGCCTTCGTGCCTGGGCACTGGTGGTGGGGACTGTGTGCGGTCCCTGCTTCTTCTTGGCGGCGGGGCATCGTCGCGGTTGCCGCCACTCCTTGGCGGCTGCTTGCTGCCCCTGCTTCCGCCTTCATCCCGCCTAGGCGGTGGAGGTGAGGCCTTGCGCCTGTTGCCGGTCCTGGATGCCTCATCACGCTGCCTTTGGGAGGTGGTGATTTGCGTGGGTCTTTCTCCTTGTCCTTCCCTTTTCCGTGGCTACTGGAGCCGGACGGATCTTCTGGGTTGCCACCGGCCGCAGCTTTGCAAGCGTTGGATTTTGATTCCAACTTTCCTCCCCTTGCGTCCGCCATGTCGGCGCGAGAATCAGCACGGGCCTGCTGCTCTAGAGCTTTGTGAGCAAGGATCGATGCGTAGTAGATCTTCTCGTCCTTGTCATAGTCATCATTGTTGAGGATGTCCAAGGCGGCTGCAGTGTTGAGGACAGGGTTGCGAGGATGACGTCCCCGTTCTTGTCCTTACGCTGCGGCGCTGTAGCCCACTCGAAACCAAGCTTTTGGGCAGGGGATTTGAAGGTGTCATGATCCCTGCCTTTCCTACCTTTCTTCTCCGCCACTTGTCCTGCCGGCTTGGGCAATGGGGTGGTGGTGAAAAGATTGCGCTTGGGGTCGCACTTGGCAGTTATCTTGGCGTTTTCCTCCTTGGCTTCGTCGAGGAGGCTCTGGACCTCTGCTTGCTTGCTTTTGAGGTACTCAGTTTGCTCCACCAAGGTGTTCCGAAGTTTCTCCAAATCAGCCGGATTGGTTTTGTCGTTTACCGGCGTGTGAAGAACTTCCGCCAGAGCCGCCATGCTTCCTATCTTGCTGGGCTCGCCCTTCTCCAGAATTTTCTTCTTTGGAGCCCCAGGAGGCTCTGGAAACTGTGGATCGGTTGCCGGGGTCCCCAGGTTGGCGGCGTCAGTTGCCGCCTTCTCTGAGCTGCACCGGTGACATCCGCCACAAAAACCTGCTGCATGTTGACGGAAGAGCCCGTAGCCGCCTCAGATGGCGGAGGATCAGGTGTAACAAAACACTGCTTGACCCGTTGCTCAAACATGCTGGCAGAATCTTCTTCGGAATCAGAATCTACGTTGACGTGAACGGTAGATCTGGATCCGGCATCCGACATCGCATCATCCTGGAGTGCAGGAAGAATAGATTCGGGATCTTGACTGTTGGGCTGGGAGTCTGATCCCAGTCCCGTCATGCCGACAAAGTGTAGATCTGAATCTGCGGACTCCTCAGAGGAGGCAAACTCAGATCCGTCTTGATTGTAGGGGGGTGGGATGGCGAATAAATTCGCGGCAACCCATACGCCTCAGAAGTGTAGCCGATGAACACATCGACGCCGCCAAACGGCACAACTCCGCATCCGACAATGTAGTCGTCTGCGGGGATGTAGGACTCGTCGCAGCTGATGTAGTGGTTGTCGCCGTAGCGAACAGCGCGGCCGACGGCGATTGTTTCGCCGATGCCGCCAAGAGTTCCCGCCTGGAACGTGACGCCTGACGCCTTAGGCCCCACGGTGGGCGCCAACTGTCGTCGTATCGGCATCTTGGATAGGAGACGGGGTCCTGCTAGCCGAGGGTGAACGTAGGGCAAGAAGGTGGACGTCGTCAAGGTCGGGATTGTACACGGCGGTTTACCCAGCTTCAGGCACCACGGCGGTGGCGGTGCCCTACGTGCTGCTATAATTCACTATAAGGCAATATCGCCGTGAACAGGTTACAATGAGTTGGATGTATGAGAGATATGATTGTTCGTGCCCTAAAGGCGTCCCGAGGTCCAGCTTATATAGGCGGCTGGACCTAGGGTTACAAGGTGATTACGTATCCAGCAAGTATACGGAGTCCTAAACCTAGCCGGCAAGTATGCCGCCTTCCATCTTGGTCTTGGTGGCTTCATGGGCTTCAGTCTTGGGCCTCCTCCTTGCCGGCATCCGCCTTCCTTGGTCGTCAGCTATCTGGGCCGCCCGGTAGGCAAAGCCTTCACCACCACTGCGGGCCACCCTGGACTAGCCGGATTGATCCATGCTGGTGATACCCCTAGTAGGTATATCCCCAACACATTTTTTGATTTTTTTTTAATTTTTTATGCTTATTTTAAAATCGGTCAAACCCAAGTTTGACCAACATTTAAACAAGATTTAAACATGAAATTGAAAAACCAAGATTGGATCCTTCTTAGTCACACCAAAATGAAGCTTCTGTGAGTTTTTTGAAAATTTCATGTTGCAAATCCCAAACCACCTCTCTTCACACATGAGAGTTCATAGTTTGAGATTTGAGATTTCACACCACATTGAAGCATTTTTTGTTTGAATGTATCTAGACCTTGTTTATCAATTCGAATTGTTAGTATATGACAAAGTAAGAACATAGGCACTGGTTTTTTCATTTTTTGATTTGTTTTGAATTTTTTATGCTTATTTTAAAATCGGTCAAACCCAAGTTTGACCAACATTTAAACAAGTTTTAAACATGAAATTGAAAAACCAAGCTTGGATCCTTCTTAGTCACACCAAAATGAAGCTTCTGTGAGTTTTTTTGAAAATTTCATGTTGCAAATCCCAAACCACCTCTCTTCACACATGAGAGTTCATAGTTTGAGATTTGAGATTTCACACCACATTGAAACATTTTTTGTTTGAATGTATCTAGACCTTGTTTATCAATTGGAGTTGTTAGTATATGACAAAGTAAGAACATGTGCACTGGTTTTTTCATTTTTTGATTTTTTTGAATTTTTTATGCTTATTTCAAAATCGGTCAAACCCAAGTTTGACCAACATTTAAACAAGTTTTAAACATGAAATTGAAAAACCAAGCTTGGATCCTTCTTAGTCACACCAAAATGAAGCTTCTGTGAGTTTTTTGAAAATTTCAAGTTCCACACCCAAAACCACTTCTATTCACACATGAGTTTCAAACATGCTCCAAAGGTAGGGTAAACAGCCCCATTTCTAAGCAAGTTTTTTGTCCACCATGTCTAAAACAGCCAAATAAATTTGAGTTGTTAGTATATGACAAACTAAGAACATGTGCACTTGTTTTTCCATTTTTTCGATGTTTTTTTATTTTTTTATGCTTATTTTGAAATCGGTCAAACCTATTTTAAGCCTTTTTCGTAAAAATGTATGTAACCATATTTATATTTTTTTCGAGTTACTATAGGGTATTACAAGACTATATGCGCAAGTGGCATAGTTTTTTGAATTTTTTTAATTAGTTATGCTAAACCGCAAGTGCGAAGTTTTTTTTTGTCTTTAGTGTTTTATTAATGTCAAACACGGCCTCGCCACGGCCCAACGCCACGGCCCAACTCCACGGCCCAACGCCACGGCCGACCGCCTCCCGTCCCCTTCTTATGCACGGAAATATGCCGTGCCCTAGCTATTATCCCCACTCACTCGCCGCTCCCACTGCCGCCGCCGCTCCGATTTGCTCGCCGCCAGTGACCAAATCCACATCCAGCTACAGATCCAGCCCCGCCGAGCGGCAATGTTCAAGTGGCTGGGTTCAAGCGCAGGCCGCGGTGGCCATTCGATGGCGGGAACCGCTCCGACGAGGAGCGGAAGGGGCGGAAGCGGCGGCCCCCCGCTGACCCCGTTCGCGCTGCTCGGGTTGCTTCCGACGGTGGTCGGAAGCGCGGCGCGCGCAAGTACACCAACAGGGGCTTGGCGCCGCCGCCTGCGTACTTCCGCCGCGAGGTGGAGGAGTACGACCGGCGCATGGAGATGGCGGCGGCGGCTCGAGGCGGCAGCCGCTACGAGTATGGAAGCTCCTCCGGCGCGGGGAGCTCCTCCATCGCACGGGCACCGCTGCCGCCGCCCAAGAGGGAGGAGGAGGAGCGCGCACCACGCGCCGGACTCCTGCCCGGGGACTTCGCCGACGACGAGCACCTCGACTGGATCACCGCCAAGGTGCTAGAGCGCAGCAAGCAGCAGCGGCAGGAGGAGGAGGCGGACCGTCAGATGAAGATGGAGCTCGAGGAACGCCGCGTCCAGGCCGCGATCCAAGAATCCCTCCACCCCGTCATCGAGCTCAGCTCCGGCTCGGACTTCGACTTCGACTCCGACTGAGCGGCGCGGGCCGCCGCCTCGTCGCCGCCGCACCCCCGGGGATCCGGTGTGAGCCCAATTTTGGGTCGTAGCTAGGGGTAGGAGCAGCGGTAGCCCATTTTAGTTTATCTGTGTGGCTTTTGATCCGATGAGCCTACGAACTTAACTAATCCGTGTGTAATGTAATTCAGTGTAAAATTTTAGTTTATCTACTATATGCGCCCGCTTGTTTATTTTATCTGCATTTATTTATGTTTTGCCTCGCTGGCGTTGCCGCGCTGCGTCGCCGTCGCCGGAGGAGAAGAAGAAGAAGAAGTAGAGAATGAGCGCGCATGGGAAGAGTCGCCGTCGCCAGAGAAGAAGAAGAAGCAGAAGTAGAGAATGCGCGCGTAGGGGAAGAGATGTAACGGTCGTCGCTGCTGACCTGGACAATTGTGGGTCCCTCCCGGCTCTCCTTAATCCTAACTGACTGCGATTAAGAGCAATGTCGCAGCAGAGCTATTTGTGCTCAAAGAGATGTCGTGTCTGAGCTATTCCAACCAACCACGTCGGTGTGCATCCATTTGGTGGGAAAGACGTCGCATAGGAGCCATTTGCCCGTTTATCCTCACCTTGTTCTGATTTCCTCTCCTCCAGGAGAGTACATAGGAGGCGGACGCCCGCTACAAGCAAGGGCCTCGCCGTCGCCATGTAACTACCCCTTGCCGCCGGTGATGATCGGGGCGTGAGCACGGTCTCGATCTCTGACTTGAAGAAGAAGAAGAACAGGAAACGAGATTCAGATGCAAGAGAAAAGGTAGGAGACAGTAACGTGACTGTTTTGATTTCAGTTAATTCTTGTCTGTCTGTGCTCATGGTTCTGCGGGCTTATAATATGCCCTCACTCTTACAGGTGGGCCCCAGCCACCACACACATAGCCAGCCTATCACAGCCACCGATTACAGCACACTCGAGCTAATCCTCGTCACCTATTACACATGTATCACCTGGTGTTACATCACCCCCTCCAGGAAAACTTGCTTGTCCCCAAGCAAGGGCATGAGGAAAACGGTGCTTCAGCACGTAGAGGTCCTCCCAGGTAGCCGATGCAGATGGTATCCCCTTCCACTTGATCAAGACCTTGGGTATAGCAGCATTCCCTTTTTTGACAAGGCGTCTGTCCAGAATGTCCTCTGGGCTTGTGTCCACCGAATCGAGTGTGGGCGCCGATGGTAGCTCAGTGTACACTGGTGTAAAATCCGGAGTGTAGCTCTTCAACTATGAAACATGAAATACAGGGTGAATAGCACAAGTATTTGGTAAGTCAAGTTTATATGCCACCTCTCCAATCCTTTCCAGAACACGAAATGGGCCGAAGAACTTCAATGCAAGCTTGGGACAAGGTCGATTGACCAAAGAGGACTGGGCATACGGCTGTAGCTTGAGCAGCACTTGTTCCCCCACCTGAAATATTTTCTCAGTTCTGTGTTTGTCGGCCTGTAGCTTCATTCTGTTTTGGGCTGCTGCCAGGTGAGTTTTGAGCCTGTCCAGTTGTGCTTGACGTTCTAACAGAATGGAAGCAGCATCAGAATCAGTCGAAGTTGCACTGTCAGGTATTGACGCCAAATTTGGTTCAGCTCCATAGACTACCTTAAAAGGTGAACACCCTATTGCCGAATGGTGAGTTGCATTGTACCACATCTCAGCTAATGGTAACCACTTGCGCCATTGCTTAGGATCCTCATGTACTGCACAACGCAAAAACATTTCAAGGCACTGATTTACCCTCTCGGTCTGTCCATCGGTCTGAGGATGATATGCTGTGGAAAATTGCAACTTAGTTCCCAATGCTTTGAACAGTTCTTTCCACAACTGACTGGTAAAGATTTTATCTCTGTCCGAAACAATTGCAATTGGAACTGTGTGAAGCTTGACGACAGAATCCAGAAATGCTTGTGCCACGGTAGCTGCCGTGAATGGGTGTTTCAAAGGAACAAAATGTGCATATTTCGACAGGCGATCAACAATAACCATAATGACGTTGGCACCGTGCGACATGGGCAAACCTTCGATGAAATCCATCGACAATTCCTGCCAGGTACCCTTGGGAATTGGTAACGGCTGCAGCAGTCCGGCTGGATGTGTATGGTCATGTTTGGCTTGCTGACAAATGGTGCATTGCTTGATGAAGTTATCCACTGCTACCTTCATGCCAGACCAAGCAAACAATTTTTTTAACCGCAAGTATGTGGGCAGAGTGCCAGAATGGCCCCCAAGGGCACTGGCATGGAAAGCACTGATGAGCTTTGTCTGAATAGCTGAATTATTCCCAATCCAAATTCTGTTCTTGAATCTGATCAAACCCTGGCAGAGCTCGAACCCATGTTCATCTGGGCTAACCAGCGCCAATGCTTGCAACTTTTGTTGAGCTTCACGGTCTGTTGCATAGGAGTTGATCACCTCCTGTAGCCATGCAGGTTTTGCTGAAGAAACCAAATGGAGGTCCAAGGAGTGTGCCACGCGAGATAGAGAATCAGCTGCAACATTGTCAGCTCCCTTCTTATATACTATGCGAAATTGCAACCCCATCAACTGAGCCATTGCTTTGCGTTGCATAGCCGAGTGTAACACTAGGTCATCCAGAAATGTTAAGCTTTGGTGGTCCGTGCGTATAATGAACTCCCCACGCACCAAATATTGCCTCCAGCGCTCAACGGCCATGATCAATGCTAGGAATTCTTTCTCGTATATAGATAGTGCTCGATGTTGCACACTGAGAGCCTTGCTTAAAAATGCCACTGGCTGCCCTTCTTGCATTAGGACAGCACCCACCCCTGTGTCGCAGACATCGGTCTCCACGACGAATTGCTTGTTGAAATCTGGCAGTCGTAGCACTGGTGTGGATGCCATTGCATCTTTGAGTTTAATAAATGCTTGTTCAGCCTCGGCTGTCCATTCAAATGTTTTCTTCTTGAGCAAATTTGTCAACGGTCTCGCGATCAGCCCATACATATGCACAAATTTTCTGTAGTACCCCGTGAAGCCTAGAATTCCCCGCAATTCAGTGAAATTGGTTGGACGTGGCCAAGCTTGCATAGCAGCAGTTTTCTGCGGGTCAGTGGCAACACCTTTGCTCGACACGATGTGTCCCAGGTACTCAGTTCAGGTTGGGCAAAGGAGCACTTGGAGGATTTTACAAACAACTGGCTGTCTTGTAACAGTTTGAGCACTGTGGCCAGATGCTGAGCATGGGCAGATAAAGAGCTGCTATAAACGAGAATATCATCCATGAAGACGAGGGCGAATTTGCGAAGGCGGGGCTTCAGCACCTCGTTCATCACACAGTGGAACGTCGCTGGGGCGTTGCACAACCCAAAGGGCATCACACGGAACTGGTAATGACCATGATGGGTCTTGAACACTGTCTTAGCCTCATCTTCCTTGTGCATGTGTATCTGATGATAGCCGGCCCTCAGATCCAACTTGGAGAAGAACTGAGCTCCCGCCAATTCATCGAGCAACTCGTCAATCACGGGCATTGGAAACGTGTTGCGCACTGTCAGTTCATTGAGGCGTCTGTAATCCACACAAAACCTCCAGGACCCATCTTTCTTTTGCACCAGAAGCACAGGTGAGGCAAAAGGGCTCATTGAGTGGACGATGACACCAGCTGCTAGCATCTCATTCACCTGCCTCTCAATTTCGTCTTTGTGAAGTGGTGAGTATCGATACGGCCTGGCGTTTACAGGTGTGGCATTAGGCTTCAGAGGGATGGTGTGGTCATAAACTCGTGTCCGTGGCAGATTCTTGGGTTCAGAGAATACCAACTGAAATTCATCCAAGACTGCCTGCACTTCGACAGGCACTTGTTGTTGCTGTTCCTCATTAGCTGTCTCCAACACAGCTAGAGCCCACAAATCATTTCCCTTGTTCCACTTGAGCACTTGTTCGATCGATACTTCTTGTAAGGGCAACAATGGAGTGGGTTTAATTCCTTGTAGCACAATTTCTTTTCCTTTGTGGGTGAACTTCAGAGTTTGTTGAGACCAATTGCAATTCATATCTCCTTGCAGTTTCAGCCAATCCATGCCGAGGATGGCATCATATGCACCCAGTGGCAATATTCTCATGTCGTGGTTGAAGGTTTCCCCATGTGTCCACCACTCGAAGTTCTTGATCATAGAGTTGCAATGCATCAACTCATTGTTCGCTGCTCTTACTGACACTGGTGTAATTTCAGTTGTTTGACACCCGATTCTCTCCACAAAGGATGAACTAAGGAAGCCGTGACTGCTACCTGTATCCACCAACATCAGCATTACTTGATTTTGAACAAGAGCTCTTATGCGCACTGTGTCACCATCCGCAGCTCCTGATAATGCATTGATAGATAGTGACAATTGTTGTGCCTCGGCAATGTCTTGCAGCTCCAATAAGTTCAGCACGTCTGACGACAGTTGCACCGCGTGATCTTCGACTGTCAGAGCCTGTACCACTGCCTGAGCCTTCAGTGCACACACATGGGTTGGATCATACTTTTCCCCACAACGGAAACAGAGACCATTAGTGCGACGATACTCTTTTAGTTGTCTCTCCTTCCACAGGTCACCATTACCCGTTTTCACAGGAGCTCTTGGAGCATCAGGTTTGGTACCAGCTTGATACTTGTTTGCCCAAGGCTTGTTCTGACTGTGCAGATCCTCTTGAACATGAGCTAGCAGAATTGCTCTGTCCACCGTATCACGTAATTGGGCTGCAACTGCTACTCGAATCTCATACTTGAGTCCTCTCAGAAAATGACCCACAAACATCGTTTCATCATAGTACGGATTATGGCCACATAACTTGAACATCAACTCCTGGAATTCAGTGCAATACTCTGCCACCGTACCTTTCTGCTTCAGTTGGATTAGTGCCGACATGAACTGTCGATGATCATCAACTCCGAATTTGGCCTCCACTGCAGCAATGAAGTCTGTCCAAGAGTTCACCTCATGTCTGAGCTTATACGCCTGAAACCAGTGCGCTGCATTGCCTTGGAGGTGCAGACGCGCCGTTGTGAACCACATCGACGGTGATATGTTGAACACTTGGAAATAATCGATGCAATTGTCCCTCCACAAACGCGGAAAGGTGCCATCAAAGGTAGGGAAATTCATCTTAGGCATCACCTGTCTACCGCCGCCATGGTGTTCGTCCGGTGGTCGCCCACGGCCCCGCACCACCTCGCCTCCTGACGCCGGCGCACCACTGCCCGGATCCGGTGGCCGCTGTGTTGATGACTGGCCCGGCGCCGCCGCACCTGCCTGTGGCGCTCCCCTCCAGCTGCTCACAGGTGGGGAATTGAGAATCCTCTTGCCCAGCGCCCGATCTGTATCCCCTTCGCCATCCTCCACCTCGACGACGGGCAGAGAGTTCGGGCCGCCCAACTTCGCCACAGCCGCCGCCGTCGCCGCCATCTGCTGATTCACGGACTCCTGTCGCCTCTCGATGTCGGCCATGATGCGCGTGTGATCGCTCACCGCGCGAGAGTTAAAGTCGAGCTGGCTCGCCACCTGCTGGTACGCGGTGTCGAGCAGCCCCATACGCGCATCCAGGGAGCCCATCTGGGTCTGGACTCGATCCAGACCCTCCCAAATCGCCGCCAATGACTCGTTGGTGGTGGTCGTCGCCTCCCCCATCGCCTCCAGTACAAACAGTGTCTGCGGGGAGGGCTTTGGTGGTGCCGTCGTGGAATCCCTTGATCCAACAAACCAAGGAGAGGATTTACAGGATTCCCGTGACGAACTCGACCGAAATCGAATTCGACGCAGGATTCGCTTACCAACCCTGGGATTTTACAGCTGCAGATCAAGTGACCCCAGGAGCGATTGGACCTCTGATACCACTGTAGCTACCCCTTGCCGCCGGTGATGATCGGGGCGTGAGCACGGTCTCGATCTCTGACTTGAAGAAGAAGAAGAACAGGAAACGAGATTCAGATGCAAGAGAAAAGGTAGGAGACAGTAACGTGACTGTTTTGATTTCAGTTAATTCTTGTCTGTCTGTTCTCATGGTTCTGCGGGCTTATAATCTGCCCTCACTCTTACAGGTGGGCCCCAGCCACCACACACATAGCCAGCCTATCACAGCCACCGATTACAGCACACTCGAGCTAATCCTCGTCACCTATTACACATGTATCACCTGGTGTTACACGCCAAGTCCGTGCAGGGCGGCGCCACGCCGTGCTGCGCGCTGCACCCGCGCTAGGCTCCTCCAGATCGTGGAGGAGGCGCTCGGACACGCGTCCAAGGACCACGCCTTCTCCAAGTTCGTGCAGGGCGGCGCCAGGCACAAGGATGCTATGCTGCACGCCGTGGAGCTGTGCTGTGCGACGACCTGCTCCTGGTTTTCCACCGTTGCAACCAGGAGGCGCTCGGTCGTGCGGCCGGGGACCTCGCCGACGCCAAGTCCGCGCGGGAGGCTATGGAAGCTGTCTCTTCCGCGCGAGCCCCGCGCCCACGTACCGGTTGGACAAAAGATTCCGACCTCGTTCGTCGTTCGCTCTCTCGACCAGACGGAAACGGCGCCGCCTCCGCCGCCGGTAGGATTCCCTCTTCCTCTACCTCTCCCGCTGACCTCTCTTTCTGTTTCTTTCTCCTCTTTCTGGCCCCAGCGCGACCACCTCCGTGAGCCGCCGAAACCCTAAATCGGCCGAGTCAACGACGGTGGTAGGGGCGGCGGCGGGAGTGGCTCGTCCGTGGCGGTCTTGTGCAGGCCACGCGAGTCCCAGAGCGACCACCATCTTCTCTGGCCACCTTGTTGATTTTTTTCCTTCCCAATCCTTCTTGTGCAGCCCATGGCGGAAGGGGAATAAGCCATGTTCATCCCCGCTCCTCCGCCCCAGCAGCGCCGTGCAGGCCGGACCTGCTCGCGTTCGTGCTGATGAAGGAGCTGGAGGCCGGCCACCGTGTCCGCTTCCAGACATTGGAGAGCAAGGGTATGATCTGACTGGGGGATTAGTAGCTCTTGTTGTAGATATTTTATTGTCTTTTCTTCCGTCCGATAGATGCTAATTTTGCTAATCATAGATGTATGACCCCGTGATGTCGTCGTGGGATGGAGTTCCTTTTTTTGTGTTTGGTCGTGGTAGGACGTTTAGTCTGGTGTCTTGTACAGTGGATCAGAAGTAGTTTAGGATTATGTTGTTGATCACTCGTAGTCTGAGTACTAACCCTTAATTGAGAACTTGCCTGTGGCAAGATGGTTAGTTGGGTGGTTGTACCCCTAGCCCACCAGAGTTCAAACCCCAGGTTTGACGCTGGTGTTTCTCATTTAAGGCGGAATATTCTTCAGTGGGAGGCGACGTTCCCGTCGACAGCGAGGCGCCCGTGGTGACTTCGTCAATCTCAAGACTCGACCCGCCGACTCAGTCTCTCGGAGGTGCTCATAGGGGTAGGGTGTGCGTGCGTGCGTTCATAGGGGTGAGTGTGTGCGCGTGTATATGAGCGCTTGCGTTGTACTGTGTTTCGCAAAAAAAAAAAAAGAGTACTAACCCTTAATTATTCGGAATATTTTAATGCTGGGAGCTAAATATCTGTTTCTGTATGCAGATGTGAAGCGGTTGTTCGGTCGCAGGGCCTCTGACCCGTCCGTGCAGAGCAACATGAAGCTGTGGCCCTTCAAGGTCATCGCTGGCCCGGCCGAGAAGCCGATGATCAGCGTCAAGTACAAGGGCGAGGAGAAGCAGTTTGCAGCGGAGGAGATGTAACATGAAGAAGCTTCATGTCGCTGGCGCGCGTGGCACGAACATGGACTCCTCGTCCGCCGGCGGAGACCCCCTGGCGGTCGTGGTGGCCGTGGCACGAACATCTTCACCATGCTGTCGTTGCTAGCTTCGTCGGTTTGATCGATCAATTTGTGTCTGAATTCGAGCGTACGTGCAGGTGGAGACGGTGGTTCAGAGGGACATCGTCGCGGAGGCGCTGGTGGGGTACACGGCAGAGTCTGGCGTCGGCAACCTGGTGCTCGGATCCGCCACCTTGAACTGGTTCCGGAGGTATGGATGCTCGAATTCACCATCTACTTTTCGAGTTTCAGAAAAGGCTAAGCTAGAATATCGCTTCCGAGAACCCAATGAGGATGTGATATGGATACATTGATTGTTATCATCGCTGTTACCTTTTTGAAAACGGATTGTTTTTGTAACCTTTTTTGAAACTGGGTTGTTGTTGTTATTACCTGCTTCGCCTTTTTCCAAAAGAAGATTCAGAAATGTAAGACAGTGGGGATCAGAAAGGAGCCGAGCCCCTTTTTTGGAGATGGTAACGTGCCTCGCTGAACTCCCAATTGTCGCATTTCCAATGAACAGTTAGTAGCTTATAGCCTCCGTAGGTTTTTATTTATGGATTTGCATAGTTGCCAGCTTATGGTTTTCAACTTAGAAGCTCATGCTTAACTATCTTCTTTGAATTAAGGTTAGATGTTAGAGTAACTCAAAAAGGACGTATATATACAATGTCTACCTCAATATTCGTAGAACGGAATATTAGCTGTCAGATGCCAATTCCTTGATTGGTATCTGGTTCATGTTTATATTGTAGATCTTGATGTAATCAATATGCGCCTCAACTATTACATCCGTCTGTTGATCATCTGGGTTTAGCCTGGTATGCTTTTGTCAGCGCTTTACTTCTTAGCAAAATTTTCCTAGACACCTTTCGCCTAGGTGGATCACCCGCCTCCCCTACCGCCTTTCGCCTAGACGGATCACCCGCCTCCTCCACCGCCTTTAGCCTAGATGGATCAACCGCCTCCCCTACCGCCTTTCGCCTAGACGAATCCCCCGCCTCACCTACCACGCCTTTCGCCTAGACGGATCCCCCGCCTGACCTACCACTCCTTTCGCCTAGACGGATCCCCCGCCTCACCTACCACGCCTTTCGCCTAGACGGATCCCCCGCCTCATCTCCCGCCTTTCGACTAGACGGATCCCCCGCCTCATCTCTCGCCTTTCGCCTAGACGGATCCCCCGCCTCATCTCCCGCCTTTCGCCTAGACGGATCCCCCGCCTCATCTCCCGCCTTTCGCCTAGATGGATCCCCCGCCTCATCTCCCGCCTTTCGCCTAGACGGATCCCCCGCCTCATCTCCCGCCTTTCGCCTAGACGGATCCCCCGCCTCCTCTGTTCCAGCTACTGCTCTGGCTACCCGAATAAGAGGATTCCAGTGGTTGTCATAGCTCGAGAATCCACCAAGAAAAATGAAAAGTTGAATCTTAAGAGGATTGATCGTGGACAAATTGTCCTTTGGTACCGTGTTGTAGGTTCATTTCACCAACAAAATCATAATTGGTCTTGGACTTAATTTTCTTATGGGTGTTCATGTTATATCTCATATGTTGTGTTTTGGAATGTATTCATTCGCATCATGACGACACTTTATCTTCGATCTCTTATTGTTCCAATTAAATGTATAACATATAACATAACTAAAGCCCACTTATTCGTACTAAAATTTCAGTTTATAGTTCCTCTTAGTGGATAGTTAGTGCAAATAATATGATTTAATTAGCTCCATTGTTAGTGTGTCAGGTCTTTCAGGGTACTGGATTTACTTCAAGATGCAATATATATGTCAGGACTGGAGAATTCAAACAGCGGACAAAAGATAACTTCTTCAAAGAAGGGTCAAAATTAATCTCCTTTGTTATAAGGTGAGTGTTTCAGTTTTCTGGTGACTATATGCATGTATGTTAGTATGTTACCATGAAGTAGAGTATTAATACGCATGATAAATCTGTATATATGACAAGATTCTTCCATCTGATATTCAAAACTCAGATCACAAGTTTTAGAAGGCATATGACACACTTTTACTGTCTTTATATTGCTTATCTGCAAGTTTCACTGGATGGCCCACGAGAGCAGGATTTGGACGGTGAAGGGAAGGTTGATGCTCTGTTTGCTTCTATGCCTCAACATGTCCATGTATGTTCGGTTGTTAAGGTGCCATAGGAGCCGCCTCCATCTAGATTCCTTGATGATCATGGACACTTTGATTCGAGCAACTCCTGTCTCCACTGTTGGTGTTCTTATCAGGAATTCAAATGGAAGGATTGTAATGCCAGCGTGGAGATAAATGTTGGCTTGTGCTAGGACCTCGGAGGCAATTATTGGCTTTGCTTGGAACGTGTTTTTTAGGGGTTATTTGGCAGGTCTTGCTATGGTGTTGAATTGGATGAAGAAAATGAAATTTCTACAAATTTTGAATGCGTTACTAGAGCTGGTATGACTTATTTATTCTTCATACGGAAGTAGATCGATGATCATCAGCATTGTACTTGCCATATTGTGTGCTTGCCGGGTTTCCAATTTTTTTTCGATATATCAATTTTTTGGCTCATAATTTCTCAGCTTAGTAGGGGCAAGTAGAGTAGTGGTGATCTGGGTGTTACTAACCTCCCTGCGCATTGCACAAACTATGCTTGATTGTAATGAATCTATTTTTTTGATAAAAAATGTTTACTCTGAAGGGAGTGCTCGATTCTCTAATAATGAAAGCTGATCACAGAAAGTTGGATCAGAAGAAGTTGGATCAGAAATTGTTCACGGATGATGTCCTCGCAAAATATGGCACTCCAAAAAAGGTATGATCAGGTACGAGACAATCAGGAAAGTTCTTACAAATATTAAATCCTAAACCCTGAAGGAAACTCTCCCCGGCCGTTCAGCTGAATGCAAAGCCAAAATGGCTAATGCAACTAAACTGACAACTATTCCTTAGAGTGGCTAGGTGGTATTACGTTTCAAAGCACTTAAGCAAACTGTTGCTCACGAGTTCGCCTA